>OX638141.1:88526053-89915149 GCA_951805005.1 Othius punctulatus | reverse complement strand
GTGTCGAGTTATTTGATGTGTAACCTGCTGAAATGCATCTTTTACCCAAAACAACTAATACTTTTTGAGTCAATTTTTGAGCAAATAAAGTAATACAGTTTGAGTAAAAAAGAAAGTCATTAAATTCAAATTTGGTGTTTAGTTGTTAATGAAAAATCTTTTAAAGTGCCTAGATTAGCCTTAATCTATAAATCTGTGTCTTTATTTTATTAATGTTAGGGAAAGCTGCGGGACACGATCAAATTGCGGCAGAAATGATCAAAAATCTAGACGACATCGGGTTCGAAAAATTGCAACAAATAGTTAATATCGTGTATAAGGGAAAAAATATACCCAAGTATTGGGAGTATGGCATAATTATACCAGTATACAAAGGTGGAGATATGAACTGTGACAACTATATCGTTATACGTTATACCCCTTATTATCGGTACCGGGAAAAATATACGAAACTATAATTGAAGGAAGACTTAGAGAAACGGTGGAGAAGGAATTGGAGGAGAACCAAAGTGGATTTAGGACAGGGAGGAGTACTCAGGATCATATATTTACCATACGGCAAATTATAGAAAAAATACAGAGCACGCAAAAAGAAAATAATAATGTGTTACATAGATTTAGAGAAAGCATTTGATAGAGTAAATGGGAAAATGATTTGGAAGACCTTGTAAAAATTGGGAATAGGAGATGAATTAAAAGAAGCTGTAAGGAATATCTACCATAAGAATCAAAACTATGTGAGAACAAGAAACATGACATCGGAAATATTTACCACAAACGAAGGAGTGAAGACAGGGGGGACACTAAGCCCACTGCTTTTCATAACAGCACTGGATGAAGTTATCAAAAAATCAGTACCTGAGATGAAGAAACGTTGTGTCGGATACAAAAACTTGCAGATAGTGAGCGTTAACATATGCGCGTTTGCAGACGACATTGTGATATTTGCAGAGAATGAAAGGGATCTACAACCCAGTATAAATATTCTGGAGAAACAACTAGCCCCCTTTAACCTAAAAATGAATGAAAATAAAACGAAAGTGATGAGAATTGCAAAAGAGGAGAGGGAAATACATTTAAAAATAAAAATCGAAGGCAAAGAAATTGAGCTAGTATCGCAATACAAGTACCTAGGAGCGATTGTAGAAGAGAGCGGTAGTTTGAAAGGTGAAATTAATAATAGAGTAACAGCAGCCTCGAAAGTGTTCCACAGCCTAAGCACTAAGTTCCTAAACAACAACGAAGTATCCAAGAAAACTAAAATAGTTGTGTAGACGCAATATACATTCCAACACTCACATATGGAAGTGAAACTTGGATCACAAATAAAAGACAAGAGAGCAGACTACAAGCAGCCGAAATAAATTATCTGAGAAGAACTGAGGGTGTTTTAATGCTGGACAAAATTAGAAACATAGATATTAGGAAGAACCTAGGGGTAGCACCGATAAAGAAGAAAATAGAGGTAAATAAACTGAGATGGTTGGGGCACCTTAACAGAATGAAGGAAACAAGACTTACAAAAAGAATATTTGAAGCAAGACCGGTTGGAAAAAGAGGGAGAGGTAGACCTGCAAAAACAAGGAATGAAACAATATGTGAAATTTAAAAAAACAGTGGTATAGATTTTAAGGAAGCAAAGACAAAAAGTGCGGACAGAAGTGAATGGCGGAAGTGGGTCAATGACAGTACGAAAGGTTAACAGGACAAAACCTCGACACCCAATGGGTAAAAGAGGGATGGATTATGTATGTATGTACAAAATATAAACAAAAGAATTAAATCATGAGCCTAAACAAATATCATAAATTATAAGAATTGAAGATCACGAATTAAATATCTAATTAATCAAATAAAGTGGGTATGCCGAAACCTAACACAACTGATATTATCCAGACCAGGGCGATTAATCTTGAATTGACCAGAAACGCACAATGACCACAAATTGTCTCATGATATTACAGAATTAATAGGTATTACAAACTGATGATATATGAGATACTGCTTCCACATTACAATGAAATGGCATTAGGAAATTAAACACATAGTGGACCAAGAAGAAGGAAAAATTCATTAATACATTTGCAACACGAATTATGATTTCAAATTTGGTGCTTGCTGATCTCTTGAAAACAACATACACGAAGCTTCCCGATAACATTCCCGGATATGCTTCGTTCGCGAGATGTGTAGATTTTTTCAAGCTCTTCAACTTTTACATTTGCTACGATTAAAAAAAAAACGACTCCTACGGGGAGAAAATGGGAAAAACTGATTTTTGATAACTTTGGCGATCTCTACCGTTCGAAATATCGACTATACAGTATCGCGCTAACGATAAGAAATGTGTTCTACCGTTGGAAATATCAACTATACAGTAACGCTAACGATAACGATAAGAAATGTGTAAAATTTTATGTGCAATATTTCTTGTCTTAAAACTTTTTCTTTACAACCAATAGAAAACGAGATAAATCCACTTTTACATATTTATTTTAAATGGCGGTACCTTCCGGCGGTACTAGGGATTCGCCTTTTTTGTTTCAAACTTGTCTTATGTGACTCAATACTTCACAAAAATAAATCTGAAATACTATTTTTTTTTTGCCTTATTTATGCCTTATTTATGCCTTATGCATAGGGTTGTAATTGCCCGAAATTTTAGGAATTGGGTACCCAGTTCTTAAAAAACCTGAAACCTGGGTACCCGGAACCGGGTTATCTGGATACCTGTATAATTAAACACATCTAATTAGGCATTAATTATATATTCATAAATTGCAACCTTTATTTTATTAAAAACGCATTAAGCGTAGTTTTTTATAGTTGTTCTATGTTTTTTTTTTTTAATAAAAATGACCGGGTTGTAAACACTAGTTCTCGACTTTGGGTCTTACAACTTGAGTACACGGATCCGGGAATTCGGGTTTTATACTCTAATTTTTCTAAACTGGCGTTCACGTCATCAAAATAATAATCATAACAATGATGACACTATTTTACAAGGTTGCCACCTGTCCTGGGTATTTAAAAATGGCTGCAATCAGCTGTTGCGCCCATGCAATCTTGTGCGACAGTGACAGTTCGAATAAAGCGGTTCGTATCAAATTCGTCGACTTCTCTGCCGTTTATCGTACAGATATCAATCTTGTGGTTATGGTTTAACATCTACAATGGTAAAATATTCATTGCAATAATCGATCAAATGTAACAAGTTAAACGTCAAATAAGTTTGGTTATACACACATGTATGAGCATGTGTTGGTGAAATAGATGTGGCATCGTCGCCGAAAAAATTTCACGGCCGCCAACATAACATGATTTATTACATGATTGGCAGGCGAAAATTGTGTGAGATAATTAAGAGCAGTCACATAGGAAACGGTTTTAAAAGGATTATACATTCGCCCATGCAATTAAGGTTCATTGTACCTTAATTGCTGAGCGAATATGCAGTCCAGGTAGACAATCAGTTAAGGCTGCCTCAAATAGTATTTTTCTCAAATAGTCTTCATCTGTCTTTCAGTCGGTGTTAACCTTTACGTTGCAACAGTACTCATTTTACATACGTGTGAATATTATCATTTATAAACTTGTGAAAAGGTAGAGTTTATTAAGATGGAAACGTCGTTAAGTGAAACTGCAACAATTATTTCATCAATTTATAATGACGCTCAGTTCGACGATCTATTTCAATTATGTGATGAAACAAGCCATTCCGAAAGTTTTGTTGAAGAATCCCTTCGACAGTCTACAGAGGGAAGCTGTCCTCAAATTGTTTTTGATAAATTTCAAAACAACCATCATCAAATGGACACATCAACTATCGAAAATGAACATCAGGGATTAATAAAGCATGCTTTTCTTTCAACAGATACTAAAAAGATAGTCGTTAATATTTATAACACCCTTATAAGCGAGAACCATGCATCTCCACTGCAAAGAATTTCCATTCTGACAGGAATATCATATTCAACGGTTTGGAGAATAATTATGAAAGGATCGCTAGAAAGGAAAACAAGAATAAGTTCAAAATTTACAGAAATATACGATGCCATCGCATAGAGGATCAAAAATATAATTTACAATTGTTATAAATCAGGTAACGTTTGCACGGTCCAATTTATTTTGCAAACTCTTGGAAATGATTTTCCATATAAGGAAACTACTTTGTATAAATACCTACTTAGTCAGGGTTTTAAGTATAAAACTTTAGACAAACGAATTGACATCATGGAATCGCCGAGATTGCAAAAAGAGCGATTAGAATATTTATCTACACTAAACGAATATAGAAATGGAGGGAGATCGATAATTTATTTGGATGAAATATGGTTCGATACTCACGACGTCGTATCCAAGGGATGGGTCGATAATACAAATAAGTGTCACCTTAGAGCACCGTGCAATAGAGGAAAATTAATTGTTATTCTTCATGCAGGAGGAGGCGCAGGTTTTGTGTCAAATAGTTTGCTCTTATCAGCCAAGAATAATGCATCAAGCTTGTTAGACTATCATCAGGATATGAACGCCGAATTATTTGAAAATTGGTTTCGCAATCAATTATTGCCCAACATACCCAATAACTCAATAATCGTAATGGATAATGCAACTTACCACTCAAAGCAAATTAATAAAATCCCAACCGCCGCTTCCAAGAAAGGCGATATTGCGGATTTTTGCATTCAAAATGGTCTTGTTATTCCCCGAAGTGCAAAGAAAAAAACATTATTAAAACTTATAAAAAACAAAATTTCAAAAAAGCGTATGTTGTTGATAAGATTTCAGAAGAATTTGGTCACCAAGTGTTGCGCCTTCCGCCTTATTACTGTATCTTCAATCTAATTGAGCTGATATGGTCAACTTTGAAAAGAAATTTGCGGAAAAATAATGCACATCCCAAAATGAGTGAAGAAACAATTCAACTTGTTAAGCGAGAATGCAACAACATTTCAAGTACCATTTGGATAAACTGCATCGATCATGTGATTAAAATTGAAAACCATTATAGGACGCTTAGTGTACCAAATCTAATTATTTATGTTCAAAGTCAAAGTGATAGCGATGAATCTAGTTGTGCGGAATAATATTTGCTTGTTACATTACGATTCATGAAAAAAATAACTGATGTTAACGTCGATAATTTTTTAACGCAATGAGCAAGTCAATCATGTTATGGGTAACTTAAGTTATTTGTTTCGCGAATCATACTGTATATAAATTTTCTATGAAATTATAACTACATTTGTAATAAAACACAATTAATTATATATACACTTAAAAATACAATGAAAAGTACAATTTAATAATAATGAATCACTAATGTTAATTTTCTACGGGGCACTGAATCTGTATTTTCTGGTACCGGCTCTAGACTCTGTTCTCTTCCCATTACCCGTCATAAAATTCCGTTCGCACAATGGAGCGCGATAAACACCCTTCATAGGTAGATTTTCAATTTCAGGAAAAAACTATACTTTGGCTGTAAACACAATGCAGTTATAGAAACTAACCATCGATTTACATTTATGGGAGAATGTGGGACCGGGCCTAAAATTAACCATTCAAACGTAGAACCATTTCACGGCTTGCAGATACTATTTCAGTTCTTATGAGTGACTTCTAAGCTGCAGAACTCTCACAAAGACTTCGTGCATTCTTAGGAACGAATGAAATTGTATTTATCTTCTTGGGCTCTTCCGGGTTTGTCGCAATTTCTCTACGGAACGAGGACGGGTTCGCGACGCTGCGCGCGGACAAAAAACGTCTTCGCATAAAAAGCGATATTATTGCGAGTATGTACGGCAAAATCCGTTAGTGTGTTCACCCACGCGAACGCAGATCCACGGGGCTTTATTCCAATTGTTCCCTTGCGCTTCACTTCTGCGAGCAGTTTTTATTGCACCAGCGATGTACACATACGCGATCACAAGAGCGTACATACATCCACACATATTCATGTTTGCATGTGTCACGTTGTTGTACTTCTACGCGCCGATAACGCGTTATCTACAAGTATGTGCAAATAAACGGTCGACAGACAAAGTGCTTCGATGTATTTTTGTAAAATTGTTAGTAAAGCATGGAAGACGAGTTGCGCTTATATCTGTTATAACTGGAGCGTAGATGACATTCGCAAATGCTATCTTTAATACTGCCGAGAGTAAAGGCAGTATACGGATTGGTCAGTACTTTGCGGTCATCGAAATTCCTATAAATTCGACGTACAGTACTACCAAACCGAATTATCCGCTGATGCAGGCATTTTTTTAACTCTGAACATAGTCAATACAACGTCCCTATGTTCAATTTTAAAAAAGACAGGTCAATGCGTGGTTGTTATCAAGTGACCAAGATAACGTCAAAATAACTCTTTGATGGGTTATCAAAATAAATATAATTGTCAAGTTCTTTGAACTACGATTGTGCTAAAATACATTAAAGAAAAGTATTAACACAAGAAAAGATACTAATAATGCTTTCATACCATGTAAATCAAAGCATAAGAAATGTGCGTGACGTTTTTCAGTCACTTATCGCGACTGACCAATTTCATCAATGGGAACAATTTTTAACATTATTTCAAAATTTAAAACCACGGTTGAGTATAAACGCTTCTCCTAATTGTGGCTTTGTGATTAGTGTTATTCTGTTTTTCAATATTTGTTCGTATATTTTGACTATTGTATTATGTATCGTAATTCCTCTATAGTTAGTGCAATGTCTGTGATCCCCCTTTTTATAAATTGGTATAATGAGTGTGTAGTATATGTATAAAGATATTGTATGCATGGGCCTGTTACATGCGGCAGTGTGCCATGAGCTACCATAGAGTACGCAACGATCCAAATATAAGTAATAGTTTAAATGGGTATACCTGGCTATTTAATAGTTCCCCTAATCTTGTAGGTAGACACTACAAATTGGCGACGAGTAATTAAATTAAATTCTTAAGTACCGAAAGTGAAGTGAAAAGAAGAGAACAAGAATTTGACGAACCACGTTTTTAAAAATGGCCGACGGCCGTGAACAGGACCAGGTGCAGACAGTGAAATTCACGAACACGATTGGAATTCAAGTGGAATTCAATCCCAAAATTCATGATTTCTCTGTGTATAAAAATCGAATTGAACAGTTTTTTGTGGCTAATGCAATTAGTAACGACGCGATTAAGCGTGCAATTGTGATTAATGGGCTTACAGAGGAAGCTTATAAACTATTGGAAAATCTGGCGATACCAGAAAAGCCCGATAAATGTTCATACAGTCTAATTATAAGAGAATTAGAATCATATTATACACGTGCAAAATCTGTGTTCGCTGAAAGAAGACGTTTTTATCAAGCGGAAAAAGCGAGCACCGAATCAATTCAAGAATGGGCGGCAAGATTAAAAAGTTTGACCGTGGATTGTAAGTTCGGCGTACAGCTGCAAGAGGTTCTGCGGGACAAATTCATTGTTGCCTTGGATTGTAAGAAAATAAGAAAACGTTTGTTTCTGGAAAATGAAAATATTACGTGGAAAAGAGCGTTAGAAATTGCACCAGGAGAAGAGTCTGCGCAGGACGACTATGGAATAAAAATGGAGCCAGTAGAGGCCATGGAGATGCATCGGTTGAAGCTACGTCATCATCGAGGATCATCGGCAAACACTTCGCGCACCATGGATGGAAAAAGGACGCCGGCACGGAAGGATCGAGCAGTCGAAAAACCAGCACACGGTGATCATAATTGCACTGTATGTGGACGTACAAACCATTCAACGGATATGGCCGAAAACGCTTTACCAAAGTTTCATAAACCGAGAGCCTTACCATACTCTCTAAAAAATAAAGTAAACGAGGAAATAGATAGATTAATTAATGCAGGTATTATTATATCACCCATTAAAAATAGTGAATGGGGAACCCCGATTGTTCCAATTTTAAAGAAAGACAATTCTGTAAGGATATGTGGTGATTATAAGGTCACTATAAACCCACACATCGTTTTAGATCGGCATCCCTTACCAAGGATAGATGACTTGTTCACGAAATTGCAAGGAGGTGAATGTTTTTCTAAAATAGACCTAACTCACGCTTATCAGCAAGTATTGCTGGATGATACTTCGAGGAAATTCACGGCAATTTCCACACATAGAGGTACATTCGTCTACAACCGATTGCCCTTTGGTATTAGTTCAGCCCCCTCGCAATTTCAGCGTATTATGGACGACCTATTAGGAAATTTTGATGGAGTATGTGTATTTTTGGACGATATTGTGGTCACCGGTAAAACGAAACAAGAACATTTCGACCGTTTACACAACGTTTTGAATATTTTACAAAACTCCGGTATGTCGGTCAAAACCGACAATTGTCATTTCCTTCAAGATAGCATTTCATATTTAGGGTTTACAATTGATAAACATGGATTACATAAATCACCAGAAAGACTAAAAGCAATTATCGATATGCCTGAACCCAAGAATGTTTCTGAATTACGTTCATTCCTGGGAATGATCACTTACTATCACCGTTTTATTCCAAATATGCCTGATGTATTACACCCCCTTTATGATTTAATTAAGAAAAACGGTAGGTGGAATTGGACAGAATCATGTAAAACAGCGTTCAAGGCTGTAAGAAAAATATTAATGTCTGATCAATTTTTAGTACATTATAATCCAAGTTTGCAGTTAAATTTAACGGTAGATGCATCGCAATTTGGACTGGGTGCGATTATTTCACATGTGTCGAGCGGCCCATCGCTTACACATCGCGAACTTTGTCATCTGCAGAGAAAAATTACTCCCAGATAGACAAAGAAGCGTTAGCTATAGTTTATGGAATAAGGAAATTTTACCAATATTTGTTTGGTCGAAAATTTAATCTAAATACGGATCATAAACCCTTAGTATCTATGTTTGGTCCAAAGCACGGAATCCCAACCATGGCAGCTAATCGTATGCAGCGATACGCATTGTTTCTAAGTGCTTTTAACTATGATATTAAATATGTCACCTCTCAAAGGAATTGTGCTGATTTTTTATCACGGTTACCACTAAAAAAAGATGATAATGAAATTAATATTATTGATGAAGGCGCAGGAATAAATTACCTTAATCAAGCTGACTTACCATTAAACGTAAATGACATAAAAATTGAAACAGAAAACGATGAAATTTTAAAACAAATAAAAATATTTATAGCTAAATGCTGGCCACAAAATGCGTCACCCGAATTAAAGGCATATTCAAATAGAAAAAAATGAACTTAGTGTTGAAAATGATATTTTACTATGGGGATATAGGGTAGTTGTTCCATTAAAACTGCAACAGTTGGTACTGAAAGAACTTCACAATACCCACCAGGGAATAGTTAAATGTAAATCATTGGCTAGGTCTTATGTTTGGTGGCCATCATTAAATAAAGACATAGAAAATATGTGCAATTCATGTAAAATTTGTCAACAGTTCCGAAAGAACCCCGAGAGAATGCCCTTGCAGGGCTGGCCTATCCCAAGTGCTGTTTGGGAAAGGATACATATAGATTTTCTCGGACCATTTCACAATAAAAATATTTTAGTCATCACGGATGCTTATTCGAAGTGGCCAGAGATATTTGTCTTGAACAATATTACGTCACAAACCACTATAGTAAAGTTGCGAGAAGTGTTTGCAAGGTTTGGTATTCCAAAAGTGTTAGTTTCAGACAACGGAAAACAATTAGTTTCTAAGGAATTCAGAAGTTTTCTTGAAATGAATAATGTACAATTTTTAACTTCACCACCATACCACCCAGCATCAAATGGTGCTGCAGAAAACAGTGTTAATACAATTAAACAATTTTTGCTGAAAGAAATTAAAGGTTGTGGAAAAATAGATTTTGAACGTGCTATATGCAGATTTTTGATAAACTATAGAAATACAGAACACTGCTGTACTGGAGAGTCACCGGCACGTATGATGTTGGGCAGACCATTACGAACCAGGCTTGATTTTATTAAATCAAATGATATTATTAGAAAAAATAAGGACTCAACAACAATTTTAAATACTATTAAATCCAGCCAGGTACGCAATCGTAGAAATTTTAAGGGTAAAAGACATATAAATATCAAATTAGGTAAATATGTTTTGGTGAAAGATTACCGACCCATAAAACCACAATGGTTAAGAGGAAAAATTGTAAAACTTCAAGGTAAATGTATAGTGTATGTCAAGGTAGAAGATTGTAAAAATTTATGGAAACGGCACATCAACCAAATTTTGGAAGTGAACGAAAATCGAGATGATAGTGAAGTTATAGGTGCTAAAGAAGACGATAGTGAATGTGAAATCTCAACAAACATTAACGATAGAGATAGCGACTGCGAAACGCCTTTTGCAAATATTGAATCTGAAATGGATGTAAATACGGATAAGTCAACTGAAAATGACAATGTAACAGCATCCACCTCGGATTCGCCTGGGGAAGCACCAGAAACACCAACACGCCCTAAGCGACGACGTGCACCCCCAGATAGATTAGGATTCTGATTAAGTTGTTTTTTTTATTATTATGTATATTTGCGTTGTAATTTTAAGGCAGGATAATGTAGTATATGTATAAAGATATTGTATGCATGGGCCTGTCACATGCGGCAGTGTGCCATGAGCTACCATAGAGTACGCAACGATCCAAATATAAGTAATAGTTTAAATGGGTATACCTGGCTATTTAATAGTTCCCCTAATCTTGTAGGTAGACACTACAGAGTGCTACTCCCCATTCTTGTGGCAATTTTTCTTGTTCCCAGCTTGTGTTTGGTATACGTAGTAGAACCTTTTTGGCATCTTTGCCCATATATTTTATCATCTCCGATGTTATTTTGTCCTCTCCAGGTGTCTTTTTTTTAAATTTCTGATTACTTTTTCGAGTTCTTTCATTGTGATTTCTGATGTTTGTTCTGTGACTACGTTTTCTGATTTGTTTTCTTTTCCCGGTTCTGTTTCCTCTCTGCTTGGTTTTTCTGTGCCTATAGTTCTTGGAAATATTATCTCCATCTTTTCGTTATCTCATCTTTGGTAGTTATTATTTCTTTTTCCTTGTTTTCGATAAATGTTTCTCTGGCTGGTTTCTTTACTAAATTATTTTAGTATCTTATAAAATAGCTATTGGTTTTCTTTGCTGTTTGTTTCCATTATGTTTCCAAATTCCGTCCACGATTTTTCTTTTGCTGTTCTTATCATTTCCTTTAGTATATTTCTTATCTCTTTATATACTTCTAATAATATTTTTAATAATATTTATTTGGTGCTAATAACAAGGTTTTACACGAGTCAAAGTTATATGGTCTATAAAATACAAATACAATACTAAAACTAAGACACTTTAAAAATTAAAAATTAGGTGAACACATAAAAACAACTATTCAAATAAGACGCACTCAGACATATTAAATATGTATATCACTGTTCAGGAAATCACCAAGGGAGTAAAAGGCGTTGGTAGCCAAATAGTTTTTGATGGACATTTTGAACTTTTCTGTTGGATAATTTCTTATACCCCTCGGCAGTTTGTTATATAACTTTATTGCATAGTACTTGCTACCTGTATGCATTCTTTTCAGTCTTAATTTGTTCAGACATAGGTCATCCCTTCCTCTTGTTTCGTAGATATGGTCGTGGCTAGAATAATTATCCAGGTGTTTCTTTATATGGCATAGACATTCCAGGATGAAGATTGAAGGCAACGTCAATATGCCAAGCGCAATGAAGTCCTTCTTGCAATCATGTGTGTATCCCATTCCCGCTGCAATTCTTATTGCGCGTCTCTGGAGTGAAAAGATTCGATGAGTGATAGCGGAGTGTCCCCAAACAAGGATGCCATATCTTATGTGGGACTCAACCAGTGAAAAGTAGGCACTTTTCAACTCTTGCTTAGGTAATTGATGCGAAATGTTTCGCAGGCAGAATATATTTTTAGCTAGTAATTTTGCTAGTTCATCGCCATGCTTATGCCACTTCAATTCAGGGTCTAAGTAAATACCCAAAAAGCGGATGGGTTCAATGTTCAGGGTTGACCCTGTGGTAGAGAATATCATTTGTGAGGTCTTGTTGTGATTTAACTTGAGCTTGTTTTCGCTGCACCAAGCTTGTGCTAGTTCCAGCGACTGAGCATTTTTCACTTTGAGTTTGTTGCTGTCGTTCGACACATTTACCACTGTCGTGTCATCTGCGAACAGTATCACTGCCGCGTTTTCCAATACCAGCGGGAGGTCGTTTATGTATATTAAAAATAATATGGGTCCTAATATCGACCCTTGAGGAACACCCTGTAGCACAGGTAACGCATCCGACATGCGTCCATTTAAAAATACCGACTGCTTGTGACCGCTTAGATATGATCTCATGATATCTATGCTAGTTTCATTGAAGTTGTACATTTGTAGTTTTTCGAGCAAAATGTCATGGGGAACACAGTCAAAAGCCTTGCTCAAGTCCAGAAAAGAGGCCATACAGCAGGTTTTGTTTTCGAAGCTGTCATATATTAAATCACAGAGATCTAACAGTGCATCGGTTGTTGAGCGTCCCTGTCTAAAACCAAACTGGCTTTTTGAGAAAAGGTTATTGGTGTCAAAGTAATTAACAATTTGGTCCTTCAGTAGTGTTTCCATTATTTTAGACACTGCCGGGAGCAGTGATATGGGGCGATAGTTATTAGTGTCGTTTTTATCTCCTTTCTTGTATATAGGTATTACTTTACCAAATTTTAGTACGTTCGGAAACCGTCCGCTTTTTATGCTGCTGTTTATAAGGTAAGTTATTGGGATTATGAGCAGATCCTTAACGGTTTTAATCATATCTACACTTATGCCATATATGTCCAGAGATTTCTTAGTTTTTAGTTTATTTAGAGCATTCCTAACCTGCATTGGTGTTACTTTCCTAAAATAAAAGATGATGTTTGATGCCGTATGGATGTGGTGGCCATTTCTAGCTACCGCATTGCCATTGCCTAATTGTCCTGATATGTTAACAAAAAATGAATTGAAGTCGTCACTAGATATGTTACAGGTGTTTGGGTCTTTATGTAATAGACCTCTTTCTTTATTTACAAGCAACCAGAGCCCCTTAGTTTTATTTGTACAAGAGTTGATGAAATTCTTATTTGCTCTTTGTTTGGTTAATATAATGGTTGCTTTGTATTTTTTTAAGTATGAGTTTTTTATAGCTTTGTTTGTCTCCGAAGGATGACTAGAGCAGACCTCTTCAAGAAGTCTTAGAGTTTCTCTCATAGAGTGGAGCTCATCAGTGAACCACTTTATATTGTTATGTTTGTTTTGGCTATTGACAACTTTCATGGGAAATGACTGACGCATTGTCTCGATTAAATGGTCGTTCATCCGACCCCATTTGATGTTGTGATCAATATCTTCCTTTACAAAGTCCCAGCCTACGCTATTCTGTAAGTTGAAGAAGGTTTGCTTACCCAATAAGGTCATCGGTCGGACTTTTTTATGTGTAGATTTGCTTGGTGTTCGTATGCTCTTTATTCTAATTGACAACCCCCGATGATCTGAGAGAGCCGTTTCTAAGTCTGTCACAATTATTAGATCTCTGTCGTAGTTGGTGAAGATATTATCTATGGACTTATTATATCTGGTGTTAAAGGTAACCGTTTTGTAGAGTCCGAGGGATCCCAACACATCAATTAGTGATATCGTTTTGGGGTCATTTGTATTAAACTGGATGTTAAAATCTCCCCCCAGCACAATAAAGCTCTGGTGGTGACTAATCCTTTCTATAAAGTTCACTACAACGTTTAGAAATTCAACGAAGTTTCCTGATGGAGATCGGTAGACACAAATAAAATAGGTATCCATTTTTTTAACAAACACACGCACGATAGTTCGCAAACTTTATCGATACTCACTAGGTTCGTAAGGGTATTGTAGTTCAATGCTTCTATTTCGTTTGCCGCGTATATCATTGAGCCCCCATGGTTGCTGGAATGTCGAGCATAGTATGCTCTTGAGTAGAGATCATTGATCTTGAATGTTCTGCATTCTTCTTGTGACAACCAGTGCTCACTCAGGCCTAGTATGGTGTATGGTTTATCAATCAAGAAGGCTTCCATTTCAGGTAATTTATTACGGATAGACCGTACATTGAGGAACAGAATATGCAGATCCGCGGAAGACGATTCTTCCGTTTCTCCGCTTTGCATCCCAGTGATCGACTTGATATGATTTGTCATATTAATGTCGTGTATCGTATCTTGCGTTGTGAGATCGCGACATAATTGATCTTCTCGTATCATTCCCCTTCCGAAAAAACTTGAAGGGGCTTATGTAGATCCCAATTAGCCAAATGTTTTCATCGGTTAATTTTTCGGAGAATTCCTCAGTGATCCCTACCTTGAAACACCTGTACGTTTCCTGGGACGTAGGATTTTTATGATCTAATTGGACAATAGTCATATCAATGTTTGTAATTTTTGATTTCACATATTCTTTTAAATCATCACGTGTGTAGTTATTTTTAAACTTGCTGATATAATACCACTTTTTTGGTGTTTCAATATACGCCATATCAGTGTTACTATCAGTGATTTTGCCCTGTTTATATCGTAGTCGGGATGTAGATTCTCTTCTACTCATATCTGCACCAACAGCTGGAGCTATATCAAAATCATTTGCATTCATAGTTTCGGCGAATGGAATTTGAGGCAGGACCGCCGTTTTCTTTTGCATCTTCTTTTTATTCTGCATCTTATCTACGGATGGTACATTCTCCGATAAGCTCGCCTTATTGAATGCGGGAGAGTTGTCCTGTTTATTGGATTTCGTAGTAGATGGCGTACAGATGTAGGTTGCCTCTAATAATGCTGAGTTTTTCTTTAAGATTACTATTTTATCTCGTAACTCGTCGATCATCTCGTCCTTTAACTTAAGGTTAAGTTTGTTGAGTTGTAAATAGTTTTTGCCATTCTATTTTTATAATTCTGACTTTTTCGTTGATTTCATCGCTCCAACACGCTGTCTGTCTTCTTCCATTCTATGTTTTACTTCTTTCGCAAACTTTAATTGCGGAATTTATTACCGTCTCTCTGAATATCTTCCATTTTTTGTGTAGCTCAGTTTCTTTTAGGATTACGTATTTCTCGTCATAGATCTTTGCTTACAATATTTTCATAATTATTTGCAGTCTCCTCATTTCTAAGTTTGTATGTTCTTATTGATGTATGTTTACACTTTTGTATATTTTCCTTTTTTATTATGTCTTCTTTGATTTGTGCGACTACCAGGAAGTGGTCACTGTATATCTCTGCTCCTCTATTTACTCTCACATTGGTTATTGCTTTTCGGTTTCCTTGTTGTACTATTATGTAATCTATAATTGATATTTCATTTCTATTAGGCTGCACTCTCGTGTGTATTTCATTGTTCGTTATGTTGGCAAAAATATGTCATTCTTTTCTCGTTTTTTGTCAGTTCAAAAATCATCAATGTGAGTAGTAACTAAAATGTGGATACATCAGTGTATTGGTTTATCTACTAATGAAGTGTAACTGTCTGAGTTATATAAACTAATCTTTGGCAGTTACTAAGAGGATCAACCCTTAATGTTGAAAACGCGCCATTCGACGCTGATGACGTAATAAATTAATTAGCCCCTCCCTGCCAGCCCACGTGGCAGTTCAAGTTAATCTCGCCCAATTTAAACGAATCACTGTGTAATGCACGCTTTTGGGACGCGAGTTGTTAATGGGCGACGCGTAGCAGGAATGTGTTTGTGTTTATGCGCTTTAATTCCTGCGAGCAATAACTCTCCCCAACAACAAGTTGGGTCTGTTGGGTCTATGTGTGAGCGTGCCAGTGTTTGCGCGTAAATTTTTCAATTAGCGCCCGGGTTGGGGGTGGGGGGAAGTCTGCGAACTGCTTCGGAGCTCTTCCGTTGTTTATCGACTGTTTCGGAATTGGATTCTCCCTCCTCAAGGCCCGGCGCCTCCGCCCTAGCCCTGGCGATGTAATTTGGCGTTCGCAGTGGTGCTCCTTGGCGGCGTTCTGCACTCCTGCGGCCGGGAGCGGTGCCTGCTAGGGAAATGTAACCAGGAAATTGGCAGCACTTTGTCGTTGTGGAGAGAATCGGTCGCAGGAGGGGGCGCGGGGCAGGAAATTAAACGGGCGTTCGTGTACTCTTTCATTGTTTCGCTGAGGGTCAGTCGGACGGAACGGTGCATTCCATAGGTGCGCTCTCCTTCATTATTTGCCCGCACTGCGTCCATCGCCCCTGCCTCACTTGAAACTCTGCCATCTTCTCCTGCTGCATCTATCTGCATGATTGGCCCTCTGCTTCCAAGCAACCACAGAAATAACGACGTACAATCGATGCACTTGCACTTCACAACCACCGCTCGATGTTTGAGAAAGGGTTGCATTACATTAATGAAAATTACTAGTTGTGGTCAATACTCCTTGGACCCAAGGTAGGGTCCAAGGAGTATCAATAATGGATAATTTAAGAAGTGAACAAATATGACAAGATTTATCGGTACAGCCAATATTAAATTACATCAACAGAAACAGCTCGGCTGGTGGGGACATATCCACAGAATGAAGGAAGAAAGACAAGTGAGACGAATATACGAACCGAAAACGCAAGGGAAACCGAACCGGGGAAGACCAAACCAGACGTGAAACAACCAAATAAGAAAAGAAGGGTACCTACAAAAGAAGGGTAAAAACTGGAAAGAAGCAGAAGAAGTAGCAAGAAACAGAACAGAGTGGAAATAAATCAGTAATACTGTGATATTTTGGTTGTAGGGATTAAGGGGGGTGTAATTAAACTCCACACTGTTAAACACAACTTAATATATATTCGCTTGCCACGTGTGTACAGGTATAAATATAGGTATATATGTGTCGCGGGGACTGTGTGCATTGCAGATGTCGCATTCCCCGATCGTGTACTTTGCGCATATATACAGAAAAACTGAATATAGTTTTATATCTACATTTATGAATAAATAATTGATAAATATGTTACTACGAAATTTTATTAAATATTCGATGACGCTTTAATGCGCGCTAGTGGGAAACATAAAATGAACATAATAATAAAAATGTTACTACGAAATTTTATTAAATATTCGATGACGCTTTAATGCGCGCTAGTGGGAAAGATAAAATGAACATAATAATAAAAATGTTACTACGGAATTTTATTAAGTACTCGGTGACGCTTTAACGAGCGTTATGGGAAAGATAAAATGACCATAATAACAAAAATGTTACTACGAAATTTTGTTAAATATTCGGTGACGCTTTAGTGCGCGTTAGTTAGAAAGATAAAATGAACTCAATAAAGGTATTATCAATTAATAGAATGAATAATAGATATATCAATAAAATCAATAAATAAAGAAAAATAACAAGAATAATACTCTTCAGGGAATAAGTACAAAAATTAAAAGAATAATTTCGATAACATCTTGGTAAACAGGTTAGATAATATAATCATAATCGAGATCAATGAAGTAGAAATTAAATCAATTAGAGTAAATTCAGATAGAGTTAATTTCAATATAAAAAGGGTAATAAATTCAGAAAAGGTAATGAGTACAAATTAAATATAAATGAATCAAATTATATATTAAATTTGAACTAACCTGAATTTAATCAATATTAAAATGGTTATAAATTCAGAAAGGTAATTAGTAGAATTTATGTAATAAATTAAATTAAATTATATCAATTCAGATAAATAATAAATAGTCGTAAATTCATAAATTTGTAAGAACCTAATAATATTAAAGTCCATAATTTTACGAGTCGGAACAAGACTGCGTAAATATCATATCAGGCCGCGGCCGACGACGCGTTGGCCTGAGCGAGGTCATTCATTTTGCTGACTTCTTAATTTTAGGCAAATGTAAATAAGCACACGATCAAAATGATGACACAGAAATAGGTCGTGGGAATACGACGGGAACTCGAAACGGCGATTGCGTAATTCGGTGACACGTATGGGATTGCGTCACCTTGCAGCGGAACGCAGATTTAGCATAGGACAGGGGAAGAAGAGTAAAAAGTGGGGAACAGTATAAATAGAAGTCGGAACTTAAACGAGACCAGTGAGGTGTACCGATCGAGACAGAACGTCACGCTGTCCGACGCCGACTCATATACTTTGAACAGTAATTCCTCAGGTGAATATATAACACAAGTTTATCAAATGTAATTCACTCTAACAATTCCAAAGTCAATTCCATACTAATAATATAACCTATCTAGTGATATTACCGCGCCTTGCCGCTGGTAATGAACGAAATTTAATAAAGGTATGAAATGTAGGGAGCCTCACGCCATTAAATGCGGAGTTGAACCTAACTGCATTTTATACCTTGTCCTGACAATATTTTCGTACTGACAGGAGAATATTGTAGCATGCCTTCCTTTCCGTCATCGCAAAACATTTGATCAAACATCTTTTCACACTAACAATTCTAAAGTAACTTATCCATAATAATGTAACCTATCTAGTGATATTACCGCGCCTTGCCGCTGGTAATGAACGAAGTTTAATACAGGTATGAAATGTAGGGAGCCTCACGCCACTAAATGCGGAGTTGAACCTAACTGCATTTTATACCTTGTCCTGACAATATTTTCGTACTGACAGGAGAATATTGTAACATGCCTTCCTTTCCTCGTCGCAAACATTTGATAAACAGTGTGGCCTCATTAATCAATCGGTAGTTAAATAAAAAGTTGCGTCAGGGAAACATAACTTAATAATTTCGATATAAATAATTCAATAATATTTGTAATTAAATCGTATAATTAAACTTGCTCAGCCCTCCGATATTCAAGAAATCTCAGAATTATGAATGAATGAAACGAATGTTTGTATGTGCTTAAGTAGAAAGAAAAGTAGAAGTAGAATAGAGCTTTATCATACTAATCTATAATCAATTTTGAATAACAATACCTATTAAAGTTTTTACGATCACATGGCTGATAATGTTGGTAGACGCGAATACTAGCAATATCTCCGAATGAGGACACATTGGGTGCTTGAAGCACTGGAATCGCTTGAAGTACTTTAATGTGAAGTTATGTGATTCGTTCCTATCCACAAGGTGGCGTTGAAATACATTGGTAGGCACCGTGCTAATGAATTTCTATGCAGTGATGACATGTATCAGATATCCTTCTCGGCACAATTTGAAGATTGTGGTGCATGAAGTCACTAAGTAACACTTTGTAATTCCAACCGCAGTGTTAATAAGTTACTCAGTTTTCAAAATAAAATAAATCATTCAATTCAAAGAATATAATAAATTTTCAATAATTATTAAACAAGTCTATTCCAAAATGTAAATAAATATAATTAAATAAATATCGTCCAATTAGAGTAACAAAACTGTCTTTTATTTGCCTGTCGCTTGCATAACCTTTTAAAATGAATAAATCATATAAAATCCATGTATCTGTGTTTTGCTTGCTAACAAAAATTACTAACAGCCACATTACCCATAAAACGAACCAAACTGAGTTATCACGATTTTGATTTAAAAATCAAACATAACGTAGAGTACTACCACTAAATCACGAGCCAAATCAATATTACAAATTGCAAGAATTTGTAAATCACGAGCCAAATCAATTACTTGAATTATAAGAATTCATGTAATATGCAGTTAAAGAAATTAGATGTATCAAATTGCATTTAAGGATGAATTGCAGTTAAATAAATGCAATGAATAATAAATATTACAAATTATGAGAATTTGTACAACACCTGGGTTCGAACCGTTACAAATTGTTAACAAAACTGTACTTCAAAACCTAGTTAATGAATCCTAAAGTAATAGATGCAGTGTGGCATTAGACACAAACCGTGCCATGTTTCATAAAGTGGTGACATATATTGAGTAGTTTTGCGGAAACGTAGAATTGATCAATGTGTGAAGTCATTGACGTTACTAGAAAAATCAAACTGATGTGGCTGACTATGTTGATGGACACAAACAACATTGTCTATGCTGTGGGAACATACAACAAAGAAATCACCATGGACACACAGGTGTCGATTTCTTTGATGTGTAACCTGCTGAAATGCATATTTTATCCAAAAACAACTAATACTTTTTGAGTAAATTTTTGAGTAAATAAAGTAATAAATTCTGAGTAAATAAAGAAAGTCATTAAATTGAAATTTGGTGTTTAATTGTTAATAAAAATCCTTTAAAGTGAATAAATTACGCTCAATCCATAAATCTGTGTGTTTATTTTATTAATGTTATTGTTATTAACGTACACATTGCCTCTAAAAGAATTTGAAGTCATCACGATAATGATTTAAAATCAAACACAACGCCTAATTATGGATTGGGAACATTAACGTGTACCCTAATTGAACAATTTGTATTGCCCATGACACTAATTCCGGGCTTCTTGCTCGATGTCGAGATAGAAACGTTTATGGCGTCTATTTTAGAGTGATAAATATTCAAAGTAAACAAACACCTGCATCGGCAGTTGCTACAGGAAAAAAGATAATGCGATTTTCACAATATAACGTCCTATTTTTGATTTTTGAAATAAAATAATGATACAGAAAAGATTTACAGTATGAAATAAAATGCATTGCGATACACGTCCCGTAGTACTTGTAACATTTACAAGGTTTAAACATTCTTGACTCCGCTCCTGACGTCGCCTCGTCATAGTGTCTAAGGCCCGTATCTATATTCCGTACTTGAGCTTGAGTTCGACTCAAGTCGTATATTTGGTTGCGTATTTTCTATATGCGTTTATGCATCAAACGCAACCAAATATACGACTTGAATCGTACTCGAGTACCGACTATAACGGGCCTTACTCGTACTGTTACAAGTAACCTACCGAACTTATAACTTAAAATACTATAAAACGCAATAAAATATTTGGATTCCAACAAACGAACCCATCTCTTGTGTGTGCCCATCTGACCCTATCCCGACCTATTACTCAACGTTTTCGTAATGAACCTTGGCTTCTACGGCAAGCAACGTTGCGTAACCGAGGACCCCATTGTAAACCTTCTTCTCTCTTTTAAGTTATTTTTTGTTAATTGCCTTTCTTCTTTCTTGCAGGTGAGTCGCACGTTCCGGACGATGGTGTTTGTGCAGCCCTCGTGCGGCAGGAAGTTTGAGGTCTACAGTCTGCAAGTGGTTTTTAATTTATTAATCGACCATACAATAAAAGTGTTTTATACCGTAAAAAATGTAGAGTGAATCAATTGGTGCATCGTAATAAAAAAGTCAAAGGCAGTTCCAAGTGAAACATGCATTCAGTAAAAAAAAAAAATTAAGATTCTTATTTTAAATAATTTTCGTAATTACAGCGACACGTTACTGCAGTTTCGATCGTAATGAGTATACATTGTACCATTAATTTTGAGACTACTCTGGTTAAAAATGACCCTTATTGCAGTCTGTAGCCGTCCTCAGCGAATCGGCTATTATACTCTGATTTTTCTAAACTGGCGTTCACGTCATCAACATAATAATCATAATAATGATGGCACAATTTTACAAGGTTGCCAGCTGTCCTGGGTATTTCAAAATGGCTGCAATCAGCTGTTGCGCCCGTGCAATCTTGTGCAATAGTGCGCGGTTCTTATCAAATTCGTCGACTTCTCTGCCGTTTATCGTACAGATATCAATCTTGTGGTTATGGTTTAACATCTACAATGGCAAAATATGCATTGTAATAATCGATCAAATGTAACAAGTTAGACGTCAAAGAAGTTTGGTTATACACGCATGTATGAGCATGTGTTAGTGAAAAAGATGTGACATCGTCGCCGAAAAAATATCACGGCTGCCAACATAACATGATTTATTACATGATAGGCAGGCGAAAATTGTGTCCGCGGTTAATACACCGATTATCTATTTATAACCACCGGTGATCAGTGTTATGTAAAAAATGATCCTCAGATTAATTTCTATTCTTAAACTATTGTTATGCATATTCTCGAAAACAATCACGTTGGTACGAAAAAACCTCATCGCACAGCTGTTTGATGACGTGAACGATAGTTTAGAAAAATCAGAGTATACCTTAGGTCGCTTAGGTACCGAACATCCCGTAAGGTCGAAATTCGCTATTTCTTAAAACTTCCATTTCTTATTTCTGTCTGAAAATTAATGCAACATGTGCACAAGTATGTGCACGAGTCCATTGATAATGACTAGGTTGTAATCGAACCGCAATGGCGTTTATGTACGATAATAAATAATGATAAAAATATAGTATAAGTGCATTTCATTACAATTGATCATGCTTCCACAATCAATTGATTTATCAGTAAATACAAATCAACTTTGGCGTAGGGTATACAAAGTCTGATATATATTATTCTCAGAGCTTTGTGAAAAGTATTTCTAGTATAATTTCGTCATTTCACCTCCCGTCTTCTATAGCTCAGTTACTAATTGAGTTAGGATTTTGATATTTTGCAGGCTTTACTTGCATTCTGGGGCGTATTTCAGGAAAATATTTTTGATTATATAGGGTGTCCCAAAAAAGTGTGACGTCATGATGATGTATATTTTTAAATTGCATGCTATATTTTTTGTTGCTTGTTTGGGTGCCCTTTATGGATGCCTACATACCCATAAAATTTTATTAAAATCGATTCAGTGATTTGAGCACAAAAAAATAAAAATTGAAAAAATCAGTTTTGCACCATTGGTTACGAAAATTAATATGAGATAAAAATATGCCTTGTTAATAAAACCATACAAGGTACTCATTAAATAAGGTCTGATAGTTGCGTTAACCAAGTTTTATTGATATGCATTATACAGTGTGTCCAAAATTTAGTGTCAAACTTTTCAAACTTTAAAACACTTTATTTTTCTTATTTTAAATTGAAATTGAATAAAATTTAAATTATTTTAACATGAATCATTCCATGTGAAATTAAAAGACAAACATTTTTCCTAATTACAACTCTATTGCAATTCCTAACACATTACAGTTATGTGCAGAAAACTCGAATTATCAACAATTCCAATGGCCATTTTAATTAATCAAAATCGAAGGTGGGTTTGAAAAACAATTTATTGACATTAAAGTTTAACAAAGTGACAAGAGCCAATGTTGACTGTGTGATTTCATTTGTGGAAACAAATTTGAGAAATATGCCAGTAAAACATTCTCAAACGAGTTTTCTGCAAACATCTTTAAATGTGTTAGGAATTGAGATAGGGTTGTAATTAGGAAAAATGTTTCACTTTTAATTTCGCATGGAATTACAAAAAATAATTTAAGCAACAAAAAATATACCATATAATCTAAAAATATATATCATGATTTTTGGGATACCCTGTATAATCAAAAATAATTTCCTGAAATACACCCCACAATGCAAGTAAAGTGTGCAAAATATCAAAATCCTAACTCAATTAGTAACTGAGCTATAGAAGACGGGAGGTGAAATGACGGACTCTGTATATAGCAAAATATATAAATAAAGTTGTGAAAAGAAGGTAAACGTAATTTCATTGATTGTTATAGAAATACTTTTCACAAAGCTCTGAGAATAATATATAGAATATGTCTGCCTGGACAAGCAAACTCAACAAGTTTACAAGACATAAAACAAAAATACATTGCGTAATGATGGACATCATTTTTTTAAAGAGGTGTAGGAAACATGTAGTATTTCAAAATGTTATGAACATTAAAACGCGACGAACAATGAACAAAATTGAAATATTAATTACAATTACAATTTGAAATTGGTACACAATATAGAAAACTCAATGATATATAATATATAAGAATGTTATAATTTACATTTAAAAATATCAAAAGAAGCCTCTCTACTAGAATAGGATATATTTTTCGAAAAAAATAATAATGTTATCGCGAAGAAAGTTATTAATAAATATAATATACCAGGGAAGAAATTCAATAAGATTATATTAAAAAAGAATGGACATTTTATAGATAATGAACCAGAACAAAAAAATTTAATTAACAAATCCAGTATTATTTTCACACCTGCTGAATTAAAATTTCTAAATAAAGGATTAAAATAAGCAACAGAGGACGAGGAATTACCAATAGAAGAAGTTATGAATGATTTAGAAAATGCATCGAGGAAACTAGACCCTGAAGAATCAAATCAATTCACCAGCGACGTTAAGAAGATTTTAAAGAAAACAATGACTAAACAATACCATCCACCTAAAAGTGAAATGAAGATATTAATTGAACTTAAAAAAATAATGTGTATATTTGAAAGCGGATAAAGGAAACGCCATAGTAATATTAGATATATCTTCTGTTCTTAATGTATTAATATCAGGTGCTTATTTAAAAATTCAAAAAAAATCCAATTGAATCATATTCTAGAAAAGTAATTCAAACTTTTAAAGATTGTCCAAGTTTAATAGATATAAAAGTTAATTATAATTTACGGAGCTCAAATACTCATATTTAAAAATTATACTGTTTACCAAAAATGCAAAAACAAGGCAACAGTTTCAGGACATACAAACATGCTTCAACATACAAAATTGCGAAATGGCTTGATAAAGAATTTAATAAATTTTAATTTGAAAATGTCCGTTCTAAACTCCGTTGATTTAATTTCTAAGTTGAAAGATAATGAACCTAATTCAGGTGACAAATTTATTTCCTTTGATGTAACAGTTTTATTTCCACACGTTCCTATAAATGAAACATTTACATTTTTAGAATCTTTTTTAAAATTTAATTCAGTAAATTAAGAAAAAAATTGAAGAATACTTAAAATTAACAACATTATGCATGGAACAAAATATTTGTAAATGTAACAATATATTTTATAACAGACACTAGCGGACCCGGCGAACTCTGTTCCGCCTTAGAGGCAGTAAATAAACAAACTTTAGATTTTATTTAATTCTATTTTTTATTTGGAAAGATATATATAAATATATAAAAAAATCAAGTATTTTAATGATTCTTTATTGTTCATGTATTTTGGTGCATAGGTTGCACTTTTCAGTTAAGCACCTTGTGATACACGACATTTTTTGTCTTATTATCAGGTGCAAGTACAAACAACGCAGATGGTCTTCCGACCCGTGAACATGCCACATATAATTGACCATGTGAAAAACATTGATTTTCCAGATTCAGACCACAAACAACGTCCATTGACCCAATGCAAACGCTAGGATGCAAGCAGTAATCAGTGCTGCAATCATATCGAAACGCTGCTCGATTCAAATCAGCACTTGATACATTTCTTCTTTTGCGTCGAAAATTATTTACTTCTTCATTTCTGTTATTCGCTCGACGATTTCGCATTGCCAACCGAGCCGTTTCACGTGCTGCCTCTCTTTGATCTTGTGATTGAGAAGCACGAAGTCGAGCCATACTAACGCGGAGCTCTTCACGGGCAATTCCTTGTGCTTCTTCAGTCATTTCATTTGCAATGTTTCGTATCCTTCTTGCATTACGGCTTTGTCGGGAAAGATTTGATCGTCTTGGTCGCGGCATTGTTTACGATTAGAGTCCGGGCAATGTAACGCGCGGATACAGATTTCCATAGCAAGCATGATTTGCTCGATAATATTTGCGTGGTGGCGTGTAAATGTTTGTTTGAAAATTAGGTTTGTGTACGAAAATTTTAAAACACGAATTCTGATTGGTTGAATTGGAATTTTCAACCAATCAGAATTCGAGTTTTTTAAAAAGTGTAAGAAATGTGTAACATTTTCCTTAACACGAACAGACCTAATAAACAAAAGTCGATCAGGCATCATGCACCGAAAAGAAACGTGAGAGAGAGAGAGATATTCCACTGTCGTTAGCGTTTTGTTATTTCATGTGAGATGCGTTTATGTTATACCACGATTTATAGTGACTTGACGGAAACGCGGTCGAACGGGATAAAAAGTATCCTATGTCCATCTCCTGATTATAAGCTACCTCTCCACTAATTTTCAGCCAAATCGGTTCATCCGTTCTTGAGTTATAAATAGTCTAACTAACACCACTTTCTTTTATATATTTAGATTTGGCACAGCTATGGGTAACCCTCTTTCTCCATTTATAGCAAATTTATTTTTAAATTATTTTGAAAATAATATAAAAAGAAAATATCCAATTTTTCCTAAAGTTTGGCTTAGATATGTGGATGATGTTTTTGCTATTGTATATTGAGAGGTTTCTTTCTATTCTAAATTCAGAATTTGAGTCAGTAAAGTTCACATATGAAGTAGAAATTGACAATAGGCTTACATTTTTAGATATTAGAATAACAAGAATTGAGAATAAATTAGATTTTGATATTTACAGAAAATACTGTCATAGAGACAACTATATAAATTCTAGCCCTATGACTTGCTATAAATATAAACAATCGGCGTTCTATTTTTTAATACATTGATTATTTAAATTTCTGAGAATATCTCTGTGAATAATATAAAAGCAACTTTTTATGTACATCACACAATTTAATTTGCTATTTGCATTTGTACCCCACAGGATTTGCTAATGACTCGTCATGGTTCATACAATCAATTAAATGTCGTTTTACTACACCACCCGAAATAATACTTTGCTAACGAGAATTTGTGTTTCCTGATTTGTATTTCAATAGGCTCTAGACTTTGAAGCGAATTTGCTGCTGCGTTTGCAGGAGAGATGATATTAAAATGTGTATCAATGATTCATGAGACTGGTGGAAGTAAATTGGAAACGCGCGGCAATAAACAACAATGGTAATGGATGCGGCGCGTATCTTATTTCGGTCCACTCGTAAATAAATTTCCATGATTACGTCCTTAGAGGAATTATTCATGCACTATCCGTCCATCGGCCGCGGGCGATCAAATAAAGCGGAATCCTACGGCCCTCGCATTGTTCGCATTATCCCAAACGCGCGCGCGCACTTCACATGAAAATAAAATTCAAATTAGGGAATGTTTTATACATACACACACACACATACTCGTAATTTCAATATTTCCCCCGTGGATTTCCATTTTTCATACATAATCAATTCCGTGTTTTAGTTACACAAGCGTGCATGACAATGTTTTCCCCTCGCATTGCGTGCTGTATCTTTAATACCGTACTATTGTCTCCGTACTATTATGTGCCCGCAAAAAAATCCCTCTAATTTATTTTTGAATGCTCGCGAAATTACACGCACAGCTAATCGAGCTACAAAAAGATGTCTTAAAACGTTTAAAACACAGGTTCCCAACCTTTTTTAGCCTACCGCCCCATTTCGAAAAAAACAAATTACTCACCGCCCCCCATTCAGAAATAAAATCTCACTTAAAATCAATATAGGTTTCCCACCTTTTCAAAGAGCATTTCAAGAGCGCCCCTCTTGGTGAACTATATTATACTACGTATATATTTAAAAACAATGACGCATTTTTAAAAATATTTTATTAGGTTTTAACAAAAAAAAACAGATACCTATATACATAAAAAAATAGCACTAGTGAGAGGGCTGAGCTTGATGTAATGACAATAATTTGTCTATGTTGGGTGCTAGTTTTGTCATGAGCAACCTTAAGTCACCGCGATCTACTATTGACAATCGGCTCCGTTTTTTTGTTAGTAGATTGGATACTACACTAAATCCTCTTTCGGCTAAATACGATGATGGAAATGCTAGAAAAAACTTCTTTACTGCACCCCATAAGGTCGGATATAAAGTTGGAATTTGTCTTTGAAGCCAAAATGCTTGGTAGCCATGTTTCAATATTAGTTTTAATTCTTCGTTGGTTGACAATTCTATGAGCTGCTCCTGTAAAAATACTTCTGCTGTTTCAATGTTTGTGCAAGGTTCCAAGACCCAGTCCGGAATTATCATATTGAAGATATCTTGAAATCTATTAAAAAAATCTTCGTTAAGAGTTTCTAAATGCTGGCAATAAACCAAAATGTCATCATCACTTGTTTTCACCGAGGAAAGATTTTGAAACTGATTGAATTCTCTCCGACCCAAATTTAATTTGTATAATGCAAGTTTTGACACGAATGCCGAAATTATTGCCTTAGCTTTAATTAAATTCAAAACATCTCCTTGTAGCTGCAGATTGGTTTCGTTAAATTTATTGAATAAATCTGTTAAATAAGCTATATCAGTTTTAAATTTCAATAAATATTCTTTTAATGAATCATCTTTATTTTCGAGAAACGTTATAACTGAGTCAAATAGTTCATAAAATCTTTGCAGACAAGTACCCTTTGACAACCATCGAACTTCTGTGTGCAACAGTAAACGATTAAAGTCCTGCTCGTTTTCATCACAAAGCTCTCTAAACAATCTATCGTTAAGAGAATTGCTTCTGATTCTATTAACCCCTGTAATTACGTACTGCAGCGAGCAATGAAGGCGATCACTAAGGTTTTTTGCAACTAAATGTTGTCTTTGAATCACACAATGCATGGCGACTACATTTGGTACAGCTTTTTTAAATATTCAATGAACCCGCGCTATCGTCCAACCATTGCCGGAGCACCATCAGTAGCAACGGACACTATATTATTCAGAGGGATATCTTTTTCTTTAAAATATTGTTCCTAAACGCAAATACAGATATTCCTTTAGTATCAGTTTCTAATTTTTTTGCGAATAATAGTTCTCGACAAATGTTTTCATCTCTTATGAAGCGAACGTACGATAGAAGTAATGCCTCATTGTTAGGCAATGTACACTCCTCGAGCTGTATAGAAAATTCGGTCGTCTTCAAAAATTCTGTTAGAGAACTCTCCACTTCCTCGGACATTTCGTCGATTCGTCTCTGTACAGTATTATTGCTCAATGGGATTTTTTTAATAATATCTGAAGATGACTTGTGAAGTACAGTACGGAGAACTTCACTCACAGCTGGCAGTATTAATTCTTCTCCAATAGTGTGCTATTTTCCCGATTTTGCAATAAGCAACGAAATATTTTAAGATGCACGTAACATATCATTGTCTTGTTTTGATGCTGCTGAAAACATACCGGCTAGAGTTGGAGGTCTCGAATGTTGATTTTTGAGCATTTGAAAGTAAGATATTTTTTAATCTTTTATGGCATGTATTTTGCTCAAATGTTCTTGTAATCGTGAAGGTTTCATGGCTTCATTTGAGAAAACTTTCTGGTAAATCAGGCACATTGGCAATGTCTTGTTTGTGGGTGACTGAATAATACCATATTTTAAATATTCGACATTGTATTGTCTACATTTTTTCTTTGATTTCGACGTATCTTAAAAATAAAACAAGAAAAATAATAACAAGAAGTTGGTGTTAGCGCAGAACCAACAAATTTAAAAACAAAATTAAAAATTTAAAGTTAGTTAAAATTTCTTGCGTTCAGCATCAAACTATATTTGGTTCTACATAGCCCAATATGCAGAGTGTTCCAGAATAGAAGTAATTACACGTGTATTTATTTCACACGTGTAATCACACGTGTATTTATTATACACGTGTAATTATACTTACACGTGTATTTTTTCTACACGTGTAAATATAATTAAACGTGTATTTATTTTACACGTGTCAAGATGTTGGGTCCAGGTCGTTGTATTGATGTACTAATTAGAGCATTATGATGAGTTCCTTTCTTCATTATCTTGTTGTTCACATGTTTGGCGGTTTTTTTATGTTGCACGACTTTAAACTTCTTGTCCACTGATACCGGAATTTCACAATATTTACCGGCGCACACGAATTGCAGTCCGGCTCAAAAATATGCATTTTATGACACGCGAATAGCAGTTGGACAATTTTATTGCCCCCTAATGACACACTGGAATTGCAGTCCGAGCCGAAAAGTTCTTAATCCTTTAATCTATTAAGACGTTACTTGTTAGTTGCGCGTTCCTAGATGCGAATTGCAGTCCAGCCCCCAAAATCTGCAGATATAGACAGGTATAAATATGTAACACACACAATTATTAAATGTTATTAAATATTTAATGTATTAATTACTACAATTATGTAATATTTTTATTTAAAATTGTAAACTACTAAATTTATAAGATACGCATTTCAAGAAATCAGAACGACTAATTGCATTACAATGGAATTGTGCAATTTTTGCTGTTATAAATTGCTGACTCTAAAACTTCTCTCCTAATTAACCGTTTTTCTGTATTATTACAAGTTGTTATTTTAATATATGTGTGCGTTTGAATTCTTTTCAATGCTTCTACAAATACATAATATATATATATATATATATATATATATATATATTTGGATGACACACCACACAATATTGTTTAAATTTCGAATGGACACTTTCACAGCAGTTGGTGGTTCTGGAAGTGTCTGCAGAACATTTTGCACAAATGTAAGGTGGGAAATTGGAATCTTCACTTATGTAAGTATCTGTCAAGTAGTCTGCGAGTTGAGGGACTCTTCTATCAGAAGGCATATCTCGTAACAGTTCGAAAGAGAATGCATCACCAACTTCGTCTGGATCCAAAAATGTAAGTCCAAATACGTGATGCAGCCATTTTCCTATGTCAGACCCTGGATCACGATATTCTGGAAAGGCTAACTTGGAGAACTTTTCTATACCTATATTAAAGATAAAGATTTAGAAAATTATTTCACTAGAAAATTTATTTGTACTTACCAAGATTGTGCTAGGTGGAATCCACATCCTATAATGTTTGCATCTGGAAAAATTGTTGAAACTGCAGAATGTATGCCATGCTTGAAGTCGATTACAATGAAGTCGGGACGCCACGTAAATCCAAGTTCGTTACATTTTTCAATCAAAATTTGGAACAACTTCATATATGATATCTTCAGTTTGTTCTTTAGTAAACAATATAAAACCGGAACGTATGTATCATTGGCATATACATGAATGCAAAATAATTGCAGAAAATATTTTGGACAATTATCAAATGTTCCATCGATGTAAAATTTTGTTTGAGCACACATAAATTCTATGTTAGTCATGCAAGAAAATACAATTATATTTTCCGCAAGATCATTGACTATTACAAATGGTTCATCTTTGATTGTCCTAATGTCCAATAAATTTAACCTATTTTGGATGTCTGAAGACGATTTTGGCACTTTAGGCATCGTTTTTCGCTTCTCTCGTCCAAAGTTGTTCCGAATTAACACCATATCTTTACTGGTTAGTGTATCTAAACACTGTTTTTGGGAGTTCAATTCCCTGTGTATAACATTGGCAGGTCTGTCGCACATAAAATCCTCAGCTTTTCTTTTTCTTGGTTACTAACTATTTGTCTGTTTAACACACATTAGTCTAAATGTTCATGTTCGTGTTCACCACTTTTCTTTGAAAAAACTAAATTTGTTTCTGGTCCTAGAGTGTACAATTTTGCATTACACTTGCGTTTAACACAACACCAACAAGTTTCATTCGTACTTTTTAAAACCTTATAATTATAAAACTTATAATTGTCAAACAAAATTAGAGGTTTTCCTCTTTCACGCGTTATCACACGCAGATCCATATTTATATGTTTGTGTAAGGGGATAATTGGGGTAACTGATCACTGATCAGATTTAAAAATATTGAGAGGAAATGCAGGTGATTTGGCACTGCCCATTTAATGTAAATAAATATTTTCATTGATCCACGTAATGGACAATGACAATGCAATGCCCTTATTTCTTAAAATGCGAATTAATGGGATTAAGAACCCTACGGACTGACCTTATACCTGGCCGGCTCGGACTGCAATTCGAGTGTGTCATTAGGGGGGATTTTGGGGACTGGACTGCAATTCGCGTCTAGGATTAAGGATTCCCTACTTAAGCTCAGGTAACATGAATTAAACGGACTGCAATTCGGGTGCGCCCATATTTACTTAGTAAAATGCTTCCATCGGTTTGAAAGTCTTCGAATTCCTTCACAAAATCACTTAATGTTGCACTTTTGGACTTTTTATCCTTTGGCATGTTGATATTTTCAATATATTTACTTATGAAGTGTACAAAACCAAGTTCAAGTAGCAACTGATTGAATAAATAACAACTTAAACCAAAATGCTCCTGAAAACCCCACGCCCCTATTCATCAGTCCTCTTTCCTTGAATTCCTTAACACTTTCACTACCATCCATAAAGCAGGTATAAAGTCCATTAGGCAAAACTAGAACGTAAAATTTTGGGTCCATAGTTGACTTCCAAGAAATGCAGATTTTCTTGTATGTATCAGTAATACATTAGTTGACAATTATGTACGTAGGTAATTAAGGCTTCCGCCCTTCAAATAGTTTCAGTTTTCAGGAGCTGCAAATTGGCAAATTTCTAAGAAAGTATTAAGTACCCTACCTACCAAAATATGCATTTTGGACAAAAAAGGTTGAAAATGTGCATTTAAGCCAAAAATGTTCAAAATATGCATTTATCCTTCATATTGGTAAAAATATGCAATTGCATATGGACATATGCAAATGCATAACTATCCTAAGCTTAATTATTATTATAGTTTCATGTATTATACAAGTTGTATAAATTTTCTTTTCTTGTACTTACTGGTATAGTTTTAGACATTTTTGGAATTGTTAGATGATTTTTTTAATTTTTGACTGATATAATGGATGAAAGTATAATAATAATAATTAAGTTCAGTACGCCTACTTTGATCTAAAAAATCTATCTAATTCTTTAGCAGTAACTACAAGAAAAATAAATATAATATAATTTGTACAACTGATGATGAAACTACGTACATAATAAAATGTATGAAAGTGTTCATTGGCTTTTATGCTGCTGAAAAATGTGGGAATTGGCTGAATTCCCCTCGTCCTAAATTTCGTTTGTAAAGAAGTTTTCCCATAAAAACAGAATTCAGCTTTTGTTTTTATTAAACTCAGTGCATCGGCTTGAAGCTGGTTGACCTAAACAAGTCCTTCAAATAAGCTACGTATAAGCTCTTCATAAAAGATCGATCCAAGCAACATATTTTGATAGCCAACGTATCTCTGTTTGAAGCAGTAACAATTAAATTCTTCATCATTGACAATACAGAATGGTTTAAATAATCTACCATTGAATGAATTGCTTTTGTCGATTGCTATATATATATACAGGGTGTATCAGCCAAATGGAATAAATTCAATAATAAATAAATGGGGGCGTGTTCGAAAAAACGCTCGGACACGTCGATTGTTATTTTGAGTTGCGCATTTTTTTCAACAAAAACTTTTTATACAGGGTGTGTCATGTGACCGTGGCCAATACCAACTTTCTTATTTTAAATGCAACACCTGGTATATTATTCAATTTTTGGATTCTTCAGAAAATTCTAGACATATTTCATGTACAATGTCCTATACCTATCTTCAACTGTTTACTGCCCCATTACCAAATCAATGTCCGGAACTACCTCAACCGAATATTTCCAAATCGGTGGATAGGGAGGCGAGGATCGATGGAATGGCCAGCACGATCCCCTGATCTGACGTCAGTAGACTTCTTCTTATGGGGATATGTCAAAAGTATTGTATACAAAACTAAACCCCTCGACTTAGCTGACTTAAGAAGACGAATAATGCTTGCGATTAGATCGGTCACGCCTGAGATGTTGAGTAACGTTAGAAGAAATTTCTATTTAAGATTAGGATGTTGCCAAGACGTTCACGGCGAGCATTTTGCACATCTCCTCCATTGAAATTTATTGTTTTTTTTTTGTTTTTTTACATTATCAAGAAATAAACAGTATTACTTATTAGTTTTTGAGTGTGTTGTAACGAATTTCTGTAATCAAATAATTTTCTTTTTTTAATGTTAATTTTTGCAATAAATCTGAAAACACTTAATATTTCCGAAACAGTTGAAGATAGGTATAGGACATTGTACATGAAATATGTCTAGAATTTTCTGAAGAATCCAAAAATTGAATAATATACCAGGTGTTGCATTTAAAATAAGAAAGTTGGTATTGGCCACGGTCACATGACACACCCTGTATAAAAAGTTTTTGTTGAAAAAAATGCGCAACTAAAAATAACAATCGACGTGTCCGAGCGTTTTTTCGAACACGCCCCCATTTATTTATTATCGAATTTATTCCATTTGGCTGATACACAGTGTATATATATATATATATATATATATATATATATATATATATATATATATATATATATATATATATATATATATATATATATATATATATATATATATATATATATATACGAGGCAGAGTCAAATGAAAAACGTTAAACAAAATATTTTCAAGCAAAGGCAAAAACAAACATGACATGTTTCGACCCTTTTCGATTATGATCCTCTTTTATAAATCATACGTATGCTAAGAGTAAGGCTTCACTTCTTGGTAAAGTTATCTTATCAAGCTGTAAAGAAAACTCGGATATATTCAATAATACATAATGAATCTTCCACATCTTGAACCATTTCATCAATTCTACTTTGCGCTGTATTATTACCCAAAGCTATTTTTTGGTAATTTACGACGATAGTTTGTGAAGCAAGTGATGATTTTTTACAAATGATTATCATGAAATGCTTATTTACCTTCACGAATCAATATTCACGAATGTTTACCTACGGGATTTTTTCTTTCAAGCAAAAACTAATGATTTTATTATTATTTCAAAAACATCGCGTTGCTGTGGCCCATCCTCGATTATCTGTAGAAAAGTGAATCGAATCAACTGTATTTAGGGGGTGTTTGTGATTATTTAATTACATCCAAGGTTCTTATCGCCCCCCTGTAACTTGCCAGCGCCCCCTAGGGGGCAATAGCGCCAACTTTGGGAAGCACTGATCTATATAATCAAATTTTTAATTAAGTTAATTTGATGTCCGTAATGACAAAAGCATCTGACTAATTTGATTTCATTAAGCTGTATGAGTATGGGTATGTGTTAACCGCTTGACCGCAGTGACCCACTAGAATATATGAAGCAGATTACCAACCCCTGGGCTTGAAAGTGCAAATAATATTTTTAACTGCCACAAACTGTGGGTTTTTCAGTCCATTTGTAACAAGATTACTTCCGATAATTTGCGGATCATCATACACCGCATCAATCCCCAATGCCAATGTTAAAGTTAGTGTAAAACGTTAACATTGTTTGCCTAGACCAATCTGCATTCCAATCACGTTGCATGCTGGACCAGATAAATCTGCAATCTCGTCCATTGAATCCTCCACCCACGCCCGAGACTATGGATTACGCGTGCATCCGATCCGTGCCTAATTAATCGTGCCCTTTACAACCGTGTTTACATCCGGATAACGAATCGACGCGTGCAACTTACGTGCCTCTTGTTCTTTTTTCCCCATCCTCTCCCCTGTTTGCCCCAGATAGCTTATCGGTCGGGGCAGATTAGAGCGACTTTTACGGCTTTTCGCCTGCGGGACGTTAATTTTTAATCCATTGCCGACTGATACGTTGCTCAGTTAAATATTAATAGAAATTGATTTGCGAGGGCGTAGCTAGGGTGTGGTAGAAGGATCGGGTCGCTTAGAAAGGGATTAATGGTTACTGACTTATGATTCAATGAAGCAATTGCCTTAATATAAATGGAGAATACATTTTCTTTAGCTTCATGTATTTTAATTTTTTTAATCGGGCAATGGAACCGTGAACGAAATACAATCCTCGGAAAGAGATATTTTCCAGCTGTCATACAGCTCACATAACATATTTTTTAAGTATAAGTTTTCATCCATGGAGTTCCACCGATTGAAAACAACTACGACCGAATACTCGCGTTAGACACAGCGCTAGACTCGGAACAGATTCAGAATAGTCCCATTTTACAATGAATTTCAGAAACTCCAAGGTAGTCCATTGGACCGCTTTTTAGAAAGAAATGCTGTGGCGCCTCAGTCTTAAAATCGCCAAAATAATGCTCTCTGCAGAAAATGCATCATAGATTTTTGTTAGGTTTGGAACTATACCACGAAGTTCTTCTTCTGTTGACGTAAGCAGAGTTTTAGGCTGAACAACGCCAAATGTTATGATAATGTCATATATTGCCCTGTAACGATGGTCTAGTTCTTCGTAAAATCTATCAAGACATTCTAACATAGCTCTCTGCAGCTCTTCTGGTAATATTAGTTCATCGTTTTGGGCCATTTCTCTTGGCATTCGTTTTCGGAATCTCTTCCTTCCTTTTTTTTCAATCGAAATATCCAAGTCCTCACATTTTTCAGTTGCGTAGCAAATAGCTCTTTCCACTATTTGGGTACGTTGGCCTTGAAGAAAAATTTTTAGGGCTTTGATTTTTATGACACACTTTTCCAGCGATAGCCCAGATTTTTAGGGCTTTGATTTTTATGACACACTTTTTCAGCTATAGCCCAGATGTTTGTATATACTTTTGTATCTGGTTAGTTTCTTCTAGGACTTCACACCAAAAATAAAGGTAGCATGAAAAACCAAACATAGGTAGCATAAATAACTGAAGTCACACAAAGCTCGTAAGAGTGTGGGTGCTGCTTCTCTTGCATCGACGTTTTCTCTGCTGGGATCACACATGTGTAACGGTTCGAACCCAGGTGTTGTACAAATTCTCATAATTTGTAATATTTATTATTCATTGCATTTATTTAATTTCATTGCATTTGTCAGCAAGTAAAACACAGATACATGGATTTCATATTATTTATTCATTTTAAAAGGTTATGCAAGCGACAGGTAAATAAAAGACAATTTTGTTACTCTAATTGGACGTTATTTATTTAGTTATATTTATTTAAATTTTGGAATAGATTTGTTTGATAATTATTGAAAAGTTATTATATTCTTTGAATTTGAATGATTTATTTTATTTTGTAAACAGAGTAACTTATTAACACTACGGTTGGAATTACAAAGTGTTACTTAGCGACTTCATGCACCACAATCTTCAAATTGTGCCGAGAAGGATATCTGATACATGTCATCACTGCATAGAAATTCATTAGCACGGTGCCTACCAATGTATTTCAACGCCACCTTGTGGATAGGAACGAATCACATAACTTCACATTAAAGTACTTCAAGCGATTCCAGTGCTGCAAGCACCCAATGTGTCCTCATTCGGAGATATTGCTAGTATTCGCGTTTACCAACACTATCAGCCATGTGATCGTAAAAACTTTAATAGGTATTGTTATTCAAAATTGATTATAGATTAGTATGATAAAGCTCTATTCTACTTCTACTTTTCTATCTATTTAAGCACATACAAATATTCGTTTCATTCATTCATAATTCTGAGATTTCGTGAATATCGGAGGGCTGAGCAAGTTTAATTATACGATTTAATTACAAATATCATTGAATTATTTATATCGAAATTATTAAGTTATGTTCCCCTGACGCAACTTTTTATTTAACTACCGATTGATTAATGAGCCCACACTGTTTATCAAATGTTTACGACGAGAAAAGGAAGGCATGTTACAATATTCTCCTGTCAGTACGAAAATATTGTCAGGACAAGGTATAAAATGCAGTATGGGTCAACTCCGCAGTGGCGTGAGGCTCCCTACATTTCATACCCTTATTAAACTTCGTTCATTACCAGCGGCAAGGCGCGGTAATATCACTAGATGGGTTACATTATTATGGATAAATTACTTTAGAATTGTTAGTGTGAAAAGATGTTTGATCAAATGTTGTGCGACAGCGGAAAGGAAGGCATGTTACAATATTCTCCTGTCAGTACGAAAATATTGTCAGGACAAGGTATAAAATGCAGTATGGGTCAACTCCGCAGTGGCGTGAGGCTCCCTACATTTCATACCCTTATTAAACTTCGTTCATTACCAGCGGCAAGGCGCGGTAATATCACTAGATAGGTTACATTATTATGGAATTGACTTTGGAATTGTTAGTGTGAATTACATTTGATAAACTTGTGTTATATATTCACCTGAGGAATTAATGTTTAAAATATATGAGTCGTCGTCGGACAGCGTGACGTTCTGTCTTGATCGGTACATCTAACTGGCTCCGTTTGAGTGCCGCACTTCTATTTATACTGGCATACTGGTCCCCCACTTTTTACTCTTCTTCCCCCGTCCTATGATAATTTTGCTTACCGCTGCAAATTGACCCCTTCCCATACGCGTCACCGAATTACGCAATCGCCGTTTCGAGTTCCCGTCGTATTCCCACGACTTGTTTCTCTGTGTCATCATTTTGATCGTGTGCTTGTTTACATTTGCCCAAAACCATGAAGTCAGCAAAATGAATGACCTCGCTGGGCCAACGCGTTGTCGGCCGCGGCCTGCTATGATATTTACGCAGTTTTGTTCCGACTCGTAAAATTATGGATTTTAATATTATTAGGTTCTTACACATGTCTTCGAGTTTTAATACAAGTTTCTCAAAATTATTCTTCAGTGGTTTAACGGCGTCGTGATAAGCACTCCATCTTGTCTGTACTAGTATTTTGACCGATACGCCTACACTGTTCATTAAAATTTCCCATCGATCTGTGGATGATAAAAAGAACGTGCAAACTCTTTCTACTGTTCCGAAAAAAGTTACACTTGAACTAACCCCCCCGAAGGCGTGCACTCCACTTTTGGCGAATCCACCATTTGGCGACTGATTAGCACAAGACATAAACAACACTTTACGATTGTGTTCTTTGATTTTTGCTTGTACACCCCCATAAACTCCTGGTTGCAGTGTTATAATATCCTTGAGCACGACATAGATGCATGTCCAAGTTATCACTCTTCAACTGCGTAAGGATATTTTCAGTAAGTTCGTCTGCATTCTTTCCAGCTATAGGGAAGAATGGGTACTTTTTTTATTTTTTAGGATAAAAAACAAGAAGTACCCACAGTAGAAAAAGACAGGAAAGAAACCTACAAATGATTCCTTCACTTTAACTCGATCGCTTTCAATATGAACATATCTGATTACATAACTCATCTGATCAACATGTGAAAATAATTCTGAAATGTTTAGCTTTTTTTATGTCGTCCACAATGTTATTTTTCACCTCTTTTCCCAAAAGGCTGATGAACTCATTTTGAATGTCTTAGGACAAATAAGAATCTACTCGTTTCCGCTTTGTACAGACGATAACCTGTTCAATTGTTAATAACAATAATATAATATAATAATATAGAATATTTATTAGCAAAAAACGCTACATAATATACAAAATATCAACAAAACAACAAAAGAAAACACACAGATAGCAACTACAATTTTCATGTTAACATATATTTTATTCTATTTACTACATCTACTATTTTCTATTGACAGTCAATCAATTTGAATACATATTCCCTCACCTGAGATTTAAACTTATGAAAATTTATCTCATTTTTTATGTGACAGGGCATGTTGTTATACAGCTTAAGTCCTCTCGAGAAAAACGATTTTTTCGCTTTATCTATCCAGTACCTATCGACATAAAAGTGGGACTTCTGCCTTGTCTCATGGCCATGAACAGCGTATACATATTTAAGTTTTACTACTAAATTTTCAGGCATATTTCCTATTTTCATATTGTGTGAAAATAAGAGCCTTATACGTGACTCTTTGTTTTACATTCATAAAATTTAAAATTTTGAGCATATCCTTTATATGTGTAAATTTATTGATTTTCAATATTATACGCATTGCTTTGTTCTGAATAAGTTGAATATCACCTATGTCCTTAATAATAAGGAATAACACCTTTTTGTAAGTGAAAAATCACATTTGAACAGAACTCGAAGTGGGGTGCCATTGGTTGTTTATATAACAAAATGCACACATTCAAGTTTAAATCCTTTCTCAGACGACCGAGAAGATAGGTTTTTTTGACATTTTATTCTATATATATACGCAGTAGCTCCTAAAATTTAACTTATTATCTAATATCACGCCCAGACATTTTATCTCTGTGACAACCTCAATAGCAATGTCATTAATTTTTATTTCGACACTTACATCGAGTTGATTACTTGATAAAATCATACATTTAGATTTACTAATATTTATACAAAGACTATTTACACATAACCACTCACATATTCTCCCAAGGTCCTCATTAATTTTTCTGCACATCGTTAATATTTCATTTTTCGGCCCTGTCATAAAAAGCATAATGTCTTCAGCAAACAGATGCACTTGGCAAAACTTGATTGTTTTTAAAATGTCATTAAGATATATTATAAATAATAGAGGGCCTAGTACTGTTCCCTGAGGTATTCCGTACGTAGTGTCCTTTTCGATCGATAGCACGTTTTTTAATTTCACTCTTTGTTTCCGATTTTACCGATACGAACGGAACTAGTTTAGCGCACTACCTTTGATTCCCATGTTACTTAGTTTGTCAATTAGTAACCTACGATTAATTGTTTCGAACGCACGTTTAAAATCCAGGAAAATCGCAACCACGCATTCCTTCTTATCCATACTCCTCCTCCATATATCAAATATGTTTGTTAGTACGGTTTCACATGATCGACCATTTCTAAATCCTGATTGTCTGTCTGATATAATATTAAACCGATCACAAAATCTCAGTAGTTGTTTACGCACTACAATTTCTAGCAACTTTTTATACGGAGGTACGGTATTAACCGGTCTAAAATTTTCGCACTTGTTTGTATTTGCTATTTTGGGTATTGGTATAATTGTTGATAACTTCCATGCTTCTGGGAATGTACCTTCGATCAGTGATAAGTTTATAACATCTAAATATCTGTTCCCAATTCCCTTGAATGAGTCCCTCAGGATATTTGCTGATATACCTTCTTCGCTTGATGCTGTCTTTCCAACCCTTTTTATGCTCTTCTTTAACTCTTGCATCGATACTTTGTCAAAACAGTGAAGATCTCCATTTGTTTGTATATTTTCTTCAACCCTATTTGTAATCACCGGAATATTCGAAACGATTTCATTTACGCTGTCTATAAAAAAATCGTTGAATTTGTCAGCTATCTTTTGTTCATCCGCAACCAAACCATAAAATTCGATTTCATGATTTAAACCTCTCTCATTTTCCTTACTCTGTATTACTAATTTTAGGGACTTCCACAGTTCATGTGTATTATTTATTTTTCTATTTATTTCCCTCTCGTAAAAAGTTTTCTTTGCATATTTTATCTTTGTTACTATATCATTTGGCATCTTTTTGTACTCCTTCCATAATTCCACATTCCCTGACATTGATGCCTGTTTGAATTTTATGTCTCTCTGTTTTATCTCTCTAAGTATCTCGTCATCCATCCATTTGCAGTTTTCATATTTTTTTGGAATCAAATGGGTTTTTATTGGGCATTTATCTCTCAAATATTCTTCTATAGGTTTAATTAAATTGCTTGCTAAAACGTCTACAAAAATAAACGTCTCTGTCTTCCTTAGTACATCACACATCTCCTCCTTGCTGTAGTTCTTGTAAGATCTCTTACTTATTTTTTTACTGCTATCATGTTCATTCAATTGGCTCATCTCAATCGCCAGCATAGAATGATCACTATTTTTTGGGGTGTGATATATTTTGTGTTTCATATTTTTATTATCTGTGATAATTAAATCAATAATAGTTTGACTTGTTTCTGTAATCCTGGTAAAATCTTTGACTAATTGGTATTTGCCATGTCCGTAGATTATATTTTTCAGTCGATTAGCATAGTGTGTTTCTTTATGTACATCAATATTAAAATCCCCCCATAATATATTGTTAGGTGCTATGTTATTTCCAAGATGTTCATTGATATAGTCTAGAAATATTCCGTCTGATTTTTGTGGTGAATGGTAAATTGTAGTTACTCTGTATTTTTCTTTATTTATTTTATTTATTTTAGTTTCAATTTCTAATGTCCACAATGCATTATCCGTATTATTATTTTTTACTACTTTATATGTTATACCATTTTTTATAAATACCATTACTCCACCGGTTCTTCTATTGTTTGTTACACAATTTTCAAATTTATATCCGTCTAACTCTTTATTTGTAACTGTTTTATCGACATGAGGTTCTGCGAGGCACATTATGTCAGGTTTGTAATTCGTCATATAATTGACTATTTGCGTTTTATTGTTCAGAAACCCTTGACAGTTCAAAAAGATTATAAACTTTTTCCTTGATTGCTATTTACTATACATGATTTTCCGTGTCATTTCTTCCACAATTTTTCTATAACAAGGACATTTCCTATCAATTGCTGTATGCTCTTACAGCTGTTATCAATAGCTGTTGTTAGCATATGCCCTTTAAGCACTGGATCATATTTCGATAATAGATTAACTAATTATAAGAAATTTTGCCTATTGCTTGATGAAACCCCCTCTATATGCCCCCTAAGAGGAAGAGTTTTTCGCGCCAGGAAAAGAATAACATCCCAAAGGCGACTCATTTCTTAGCATATGCTCTTTTAGCACTGCGTCATACTTCGACAATAGATTAACTAATTCTAAGAAATTCCCTCTTTTGTCTTATGAAATCCCTCTCTATGCCCCCTAAGAGAAAGATTTTGGCGTGCCAGGACAAGAATAACATCTCAAAGGCGACTCAAAATGTCCGCCACTACTTTCTTTCTTGGTCAAAGACCATTTGATGTTCAAGGTCAATGGTTTTTTGCATCCTCAATCCATTTTCCAAGATTTTCTATTTTTCCAGACATGTGCGATGGTTCTCAGAATTCTCATGTTCAGACACTTAAAGATTTAGTTTCCACCATGAATTAAACCTGTTGGTAAAACACTGATGTTTTGTTTCATGGTGCCTAAATAGTTTGCAGCAAAAACAGTATAAACTGTTTTTTGTTGGAGAGTATACCATCTATTTTCTGAGTACTTTTTCTCGATTTGGTAACGCTTTATAAAACCATTCTGAATTGAAATGTCGGCTCTTTGCTTTTATTTTATCTCCAGATCTTTGGACAGTATCTTAAAATGGTCTATTTTGATTGGGTTCACTTCTTGTTTTAACAATTTCAACTCTCAAATTATCAGGCATTGGTGTTGGCCAAGTAGCAAAATCGAAACGAGTTAAATATGATGAATTTGTTTTGTCATTATCATGAAGCTCTTCTTCGCCGTTTTCAATTTGCTCTGATTCTTCTTCATTGTCGCTATTCAGTCCTTTTTCTTGGTCATATCCTTCTTGATGTTGATCTTCTCCACCTTGTGTTGTATGTCAAGCTCTCTTCCCAGCGTCCCTCCATAAAATTTATTTTGGCACTGTATTTCTACATCTTCTGTTTTATCAAGAAGGTCACTCTCAACACTTTGCTGTGTAGTATTTGATACCAATGAAGCCGAAGGTGCTACATACTTAAAAATGGATCCAGATAACAATTCGCGCTCAAGTTCTTTCGATTTTTGGAATTTTCTTTGCTGGAATCTATTTCGCTTCATATTGAAGTTTTATTCTGTAAAGATCGATAAATAAATACACGTTAACTTTGACATTTCCATTTTTCGCTCAATTTTGCATTATATAATTTATAGTAGCGACCAGAACTTAAATTCAGATCGCCCCAAACCGATTATTTAACTTCACTGACTTTTGTGGTAATATAGGTATGTCGTTCTTATCAAACTCACCTCTTGACCTCAAGGCTCTATCTACTATCCGTCTCACTCACTCCTTTATTACATATTGTAACGAGCCTGGTCCGGCAGGGTTCGTAGATTTAAAGAAACTCGTACTATCACTAATTACTGATTTATATTAAAAATAATGGTCACTACTATTTACAATTTACACCGCTAATTAGTCACTATCTGGTTTCGCTCTCTTCGCTGACCGACTTCTTGTACCGATTGCCTGGTCACTTTGTTCATTCCTTTTTATATCCCTCCGAAGTGTTTCTAGGCTTTTCTATTTCCAGAAGACAGGGCCTCGATTATTCCAGCTAATCGCGCTAGAATCTTCCGGAGTGATGACCCACCCACAGCGCGAACTTTCGAGCAGGTGGTTGACCTTGACTAAATATGACTTCCGGGGCGATGGTCGTCGCAATATTTAGTACCTACTTTCGCCTACCGTGAACTATTCTTCTCTTCAATTGACTTTAATTTTCTCGCAACGAAGTTTTGTGCTAAATTGGCAAAGATGGTCGACGCAACGGGTATAAACAATAACACTGACTGACTGAGATTGTTTGTTTGACATATGCCGCGGCGCAGCGATGACAGCGCGGGTGGAGAGGCTGAAATCACTTGCCCCTTCCGCCCGCGCCGACTTTGTCCCAGGCGAGTGAGTTGTCGTCATCACGCCCCTTTGCGCCACCACTGAAATAAATATTAATACATTTAATTTTAATATTAATTTAATGGTAGCTAATATATTCAGGATATTTCAATTTATGTACTAAAATTAAAACTTATAACATTCCCGAACAAGTTTTGGCTATTCCGTTCTAACACTGTACAATGGGTTTTCCAACCGAGAATGCAGTGTTTGATTATCGCTATGTATTAGAAGCACCGTCCAAACTAAAACAAGATAAATGCCAAGTTTAGATAACATCGGGCTGCGAAGAGCATCCAACACAGCAGATAATCCAGAGAATCCCCTACCAATTTCCATTCTGCCGTTGCTTTCTGCGGTGGCAAATCGTTTAGGAACTGCGAGGCGCTTCGTGAATATTAAGTTCTATTTATTTTTTTCCGTCAACGTTACTCTCGGGCCCGAGTTAATTGAAAAAGTCGCGTCCGGCGCGCATTAAAATTACCGAACGATTACTGCATTAGAGCCGGCAGTTGGCGGATACGCTGGGACATTATCTTTGAAGTACGTAATCCAATCAGCCTTTAACCTCGTCGCCCCCGGTTTAAAAAAAAAAACTCTATCAAACACACACATGCATGCACCCGAGTAATGCTTATAATTCCCGGAACAACCCGTTAACAATAACAGTATAAGCACTGCAATCAGAATGTGGACTTTGGCTGGGTTGGTGTGTTTATCGAGCTCTTCGGGGAATCCCATGGGGGATGAAATGTGATACATGCATGTATGCAGCGGTCATTCCAGCCGTCATCTACACCACCGACGTATGCTTTCGTTTAATTAAGTGTCTGCAAAGACTTAATCAGCGCGTACAGAGCTCCATCATCCTCCGGGATACATAAGGATGCTGTACTGACTTGATTCGAGCTTGACCATTTGAAGAGTTATGGTTCGGCAAACATTTACGATTTCTGCCATTAACTCTTCCAACGTATACAGTCTTCTTTGGAAAACTCTATCTTTGAAATATCCAAAAATTGAGTAGTCCAGTGGAGTTAGATCTGGAGAGCGTGGCGTCCATAGTCCTTAACTGATTAGTCTATTATCAAAAAATTCTTGCAGATAGACTAACGTTGCTCTGTCTGTATGAGCTGTTGCACCATCTTGTTGGAAATATCAGTTCTGCAATTCTTTATCATCTAATTGGTCTTTGAAAGGCTTGACAATTTGTTGCCGATATCTTTCACCGTTTATTGTGGCACGAAAGAATATAGGCCAAATTATTCTACGGCGAGACACAGCCAACCAAATACCAACCTTCTGAGGATGTAGTGGTGCTTCCACAAAAATATGATGGTTTTCACCTATAGTTTTATGAATTTACATATCCTGATAGGTGGAACCAAGCCTCATCACTGAAAAATGTTAAATCGAGCAATCGATCGTCATTTAAATTTTCTATAAACCATCGGCAATAACTCAATCGGCGTTGAGGATCTACTGGCAACAATTCTTGCACCACTGAGACCCTATAAGGGTGTAAATTCAACCTCTTTCTCACAATCCTATGGCAGGTGCTCAAGGGAATTCCAGCTTGCATAGCCAATTTACGAATTGACTTTTGAGGGCTTACTCGAGTCGTTCACGAACATCTGCAACAACCTCTCCTGATACTGAGGGTCTGCCTGAGGATTTCCCTTTCTGAACTCTACTAGTTTCCCTAAAACGGTGCACTACTCGTCAAATATGTGTTGACAAAACCGAGTATTCAAATTGGTGGTCAGGGAACCTGTGTTGAAATTCCCGAACGTACTCTGAAATTGAATAAATCCATTCTTCATTTTCAAATCGTCCATTACGAAAGCAACCCTCAACAATAAAAGTGTTTTTCTGATAGGGGTCACTATTGATTATAATGATGATATAGATATGATAAAAAGGGTAGACAAATTTAATAAAGATATTATAAGACCGATACTAGTGAAAATGGTGAAGAAAAGCAAAAAAGTAAAGATTTTGAAGAACACCACAAAAACTAAAAGACACAAATATATGAATTGATGAGGACTATCCAAGAAATGTACGGGAAGAAAGAAAGAGTCTCGTCCCCAAATTAAAAGAAGCGAGAAAGAAAGGTCAGTATGCAGTCATTAAATATAATAAACTAATAATAAATAACATGCAATAGAAGTCAAATTTCCACGAAAATATTAATGAGGAAATGATCACGAAAAACAAAGTGACAGCACAAGCTGAAGAAGGACATACACCGAGAGATCCCCAGAAGGTTCAAAACTTGATGAACAACATAGAAAAATATTGACCGCAAATCGAAAAGAACTGAGAAACGCAGATAAGGAAAAAAGAACGGAAATTGACACTAATAATAAAATGGAAAATACAAGAAAAATAATCCAAAGAAACAAACAAAATACGAAAAATAACAAAACGGAAATGCAAAAAGCAGGCAAAAGATGGAAATTAGACTGATGGAATAACAGAGGACTCCACGGGAAAGAAGTAGAATTAGTAAATGAATTCGAAAACAACTGCACTCTAAATACTAACAATAAGTGAAAAAAATAAAAAAGGAAAAGGTACAATAATACTGAAAAACGAAAGAATGAAAGAGCAGCAGCTGGGGTGGGTTGCATCATACACAGAAAACTAACGAAACAAATCATAGATTGGAGAGCTATCACGGAGAGAATGTTAACGATACATTTAAAAAACGAAAAGGGAAAGATTATAACAATAACAGCAGTTTATGGCCCTGATGAAAATGCAAAAAATGCGAAGTGAAGGAGAAATTTTGGGAAGAGATGAACATAGTAGTAGAAAATGCCAAAGGAATATATATATATATATATATATAAAAAAATAAATATATATATATATATATTCAAGTTTTATTACCATGGGATTTTTAGGCATTTGGAGTTGCCCAAAAAATATGAAAATTTGGATTTATATACGAACCCATTTATGAAATCAAATCAAAAATTAACGAAAATGATTAGATTTCAAATTAAAGCAATTTTTACATTACTGACCAACTTTCCTCGGTATGATTTATGATTTTTTAAGTCAAGAGCCCTGCATAGCATTGACCGCGCCGCACAGTGGGACAGCTTTGGCTGCTAGCCGGACAAAAATCCACAGAAAAGCAGAAACAACATCAATGTCGTTAAAACTAGTGCCAGGATTTTAATTATAGTCTAATGCACCCATGGTACAAAGGGTTTCTCTTTAAGAATAGTTTTGAATGCCAGTGTTACACCGAAACGAGTCGCGTGTCGTGAATAATTCTGGCGCCTACTTTTTAATGTATGATTATTATACTTGCTTAGTATTTTTTTTTAGTAATCAGTTACTTTGTACGATATATACATGCTAAATTATAACCAAATGATTTCATCTTGTTTATTTTTCTATAAGATATGCAAATAAATAGGCGATATTTTTTATGAAATAGGGTGCACTAATTATGCAGGAGTTCGCAGGGGTTCAAATTGTATGGCATAGAATGCTCTCAACCTTCATCTATCATATGCCATTTCGTTCATCTGCCACCTTTTGCCACCTTCGGAGTTAATAGTATAAATGTAGGACGCGCCCTATCAAAAATGAAACAAAGTCACTTTTCTACTTATATATTTTTTTTTAATTTTGATTGCATTATTGTGAAATGTCAATTTCTTTTAAAATTACATTTACTAACACCACTGTTGATTTTCTTTCAAAAAACTGACCCATTCATGCTTAACGCGATTTTTACGTTTGATAATAAAAAAGGCTCCCCTTCCTACATTTTCAATAATTGAATCTACACTTTGATGTTTTTTTGTCGACTTTAAGTGTCAAAAAGCAAAATACGATATTTCAGATTTTTGTCCGGCCAAAATCGCTCCTGTCCCACTATGCGCCGGCGCGGTTGGAACGTTTGATGACTTTTTATGATTCCGCCAGTCGCCCGTGGGTTGAACGGGCCTTGCAGGAGGGATTGGGCACGGCCCTATCATAAAACCCATAAAATCCATTATAGGGACTATTACTGGAAGCAGCCGTCATATTTTACTATTTAGTAATAAATCTTACTGTTGCAATATCAAAATTCATTTAATTCAATAATTGGTGCATTTTTGACTTGGATTACACTGGAATGTTTGGAATAGTATTATAGTATGTTCTGACCAAAACTATATAAATAAAATTACGAATTCTTTGTGAAATAACGTATAAACTACCGGATGGTTAAAATTAATTTATTTTATCGTCAGATTGGGCTTTATCAATATCTAAACATGTGTACTTATTTTGGATTTTTTATTTCAATTAGAAGTCGCCAATTTTGGCCTGGTAATAAAACTTGAATCACCCGGTGTATATATATATATATATATATATACTGGGTGAGTTTTTTCGGATGTTTAGAATGGGGATCTCGGAAACTAGCGGAGATAGAGGAACGATTAAATGGGAAAATAATTGCAGTTTTACGAGCTCAATTTCATGAGCTTTTTGTTTTTTTGGAAAAATTGCATGGCTAACTAGATATCTCGAAAAAATATATTTTTTGGAATTTGGTTCGGTGCCTATGGATCTGTTATTATTGACTTTAGAAAACATGTGTAAAGGAAGAAGTTGTACGTAATTATGTGCTTAATAATACAATCTAACCGATTATTTTTTAAAGCTATAATTTTTGAGTTATGAGACAAAGTTGAGTTTTTTCTAATGGAAACCATAGTTGGCCATGCCTTTATAAAATATGCGCTTTTTCAACTATTCTAATGATATATCACATGATATAGTAATTTTTATAAATAATGAAATTATCGTTATTTTTTAGTTTTCATTTTCGAACTATTCAAGAAGTAGGCTATGGAAACAATTGATAGATGCGCAACGCGTTAAATAATAAAATTCAAGTTAGTTATTAAAATTTTTCTTATCACATCGAAATTATAAACATTATTATTTTGGTGTAAAATGTTTATTTCGTTGGAGTTACAATTTAATATAAAAATTATTTCTAATAAAACAAAACTACATAAGTACAAAACTTCTAAACAGGGAATGACAGATGATAAATTGAGAAACAATACAAGCATATTAGAACGTAACTAAAGTAGTACCAAAACAACGTAATTAAAGTTGGGAAAGTATTTAAGACTAAATATGTTCAAAAGGTTCACCATTATGATTAATGCACACCTTTTTAAAGCAGAATTTGTTGCTTTTCTAACGGAGCGTCCATCAATATTAGCAAAAACTTGTAACTTGTAAGTTCAGCTTCTCTAAGGTCATCTACTGTGACGTACGATGTTTGATGCACTCTATCTTTTACCATTCCCCATAAATAAAAATCTAAAACAGAGAGATCGGAAGTTTGGCCACCTCTATAATTGTCGTTTGTATCTATCAATTGTTTCTATAGCGTACTACTTCGAATAGTTCGAAACTAAAAAGAAAAAAAATCCCATAATTAAATTATTTATAAAAATACCTATGTTATATGATATATCATTAGAATCGCTGATAAGAGGCCTTATTTATAAAGTCATGGCCGACTATGGTTTCCATTAGAAAAAACACAAGTTTGTGTCATAACTCAAAAATTATAGCTCAAATAAAATAATCGGTTAGACTGTATTATTAAGCACATCATTTCCTATAACTTTGTTTTTTACACATTTTTCTAAAGTCAATAATAACAGAGGAATATGCTCCGAACAATATAACAAAAAATATATTTTTTCGAGATATCTAGTTAACCATGCAATTTTACCAAAAAACAAAAAGCACATGAAATTGAACCTTTAAAACTGCAATTCTTTCCCCATTTAATCGTTCCTCTATCTCAGCTAGTTTCCGAGATCCCCATACTAAACATCCGAAAAAACTCACCCTGTATATATATATATATATATTTTGCCTGCAAACAGAATTAATGACAATACCATTTATCGTGGGTTCTGACCAATATACAGCAAAATTGATTACACTGAGGAGCGAATTCATTAATGTCTAGCGATATGATCAAACGCCGGACGATTCTTCCGCGTCCAAGCTGCAAGCGTGCCTAATGGAGATTAACATGTTTTTAATGATTAGTCGGAGGCGGTGGCATCGACCACCGATCGCAAGTCTCGTGTCGCTAATTGTTTTTTAAACGGTAGCACCGTTTTTTTTTTCTGACTTTGGTGCCGCCTAAAAATATGTTCCAATCGGGTCATGAACGCACATTTCGGGACTGATCGAAGGCGGCTCAGCCCGTTTGAACAGCCGCCAGAAAATTCACTTAAACGCATGTCGAGGTGCAGAAGGTCACATTTTTAGCTTCAGTACTGAGAAATTTCTTACCAGAATCTTGCTGGACCTGAAAGATCAAATCAAGGACCTGGCGGCCACAATTCGCGCACAGTAGTATTTTGGAATCACATGAGCAGAGGCACAGAAACACTTTATTCTTAGTATAACAACGAAACTCTCCAGTGTACTTGAATTAACAGCATATTTGCTTCCAGCTGATATCTGGTTCAATGGCCCATGTTTTGGAAATCCTTGTCCTCGAGGCCTTGCAAAACTAATACACTCCTAAGTATACACTAAGTATATACACTAAATATAAGTATACACTAAGTATATACACTCCTAAGTATACAGAGTGTTAATACTAAGTTGTAACACCCGAGAGTGGCAGTTAGAACTCATTGAAACAAACAACTTTTCTTAGTTCATGGCAGCAAGTCTACTTTGTTTTAAACTATGGTTGCACTTTGTTACAATTTATCTTGTATAGTGTTTTCACTTGAAATTGAAAATGTATCTGCAATGAGGGTTTATTACGGTCAAGGGTACTCCATTGTATGGCGTGCTGCGAAGAGGCGTGCGTCCAGGAACGTAACCAAATAATCTACTTTCGACGAAGATGCTACTTAATTGTTTTCTCTTCGATATATACACAATTATATCACTATGATCATAATATAAAAATGATTTATTAATTAAATTGAATTCAATAATCTTACAACTATCTACATCGTTTTTTATGAGTTGGCGGACGTAATTCTTTTTACAATTTTACAATTCGATATAATTACAAGACTACAGACGCCAGTAGATAATTAAGAGCCGTCACCTAGGAAACGGTTTTAAAAGGATTATACATTCGCCCATGCAATTAAGGTTCATTGTACCTTAATTGCTGGGCGAATATGCAGTCCAGGTAGACAATCAGTTAAGGCTGCCTCAAATAGTCTTTTTTCTCAAATAGTCTACATCTGTCTTTCAGTCGGTGTTAATCTTTACATTGCAACAGTACTCATTTTACATACGTGTGCATATTATCATTTATAAACTTGTGAAAAGGTAGAGTATATTAAGATGGAAACGTCGTTAAGTGAAACTGCAACAATTATTTCATCAATTTATAATGACACTCAGTTCGACGATCTATTTCAATTATGTGAGGAAAGAAGCCATTCCGAAAGTTTTGTTGAAGAACCCCTTCGACAGTCTACAGAGGGAAGCTGTTCTTAAATTGATTTTGATAAATTTCAAAACAACCATCATCAAATGGACACATCAACTATCTAAAATGAAAATCAGGATTTAATAAAGCGTGCTTTTCTTTCAACTGATACTAAAAAGATAGTCGTAAATACTTATAACACCCTTATAAGCGAGAATCATGCAGCTCCACTGCAAAGAATTTCCATTCCGACAGGAATATCATATTCAACGGTTTGAAGAATAATTACGAAAGGACCGATAGAAAGGAAAAGAAGAATAAGTTCCAAATTTACCGAAATAGACGATACCATCGCCAAGAGGATCAAATATATAATATACAATTCTTATAAATCAGGTAACGTTCCCACGGTCCAATTTATTTTGGAAACTCTTGGAAATGATTTTCCATATAAGGAAACTACTTTGTATAAATACGTACTTAGTCAGGGCTTTAAGTATAAAACTTTAGACAAACGAATTGACATCATGGAATTGCCGAGATTGCAAAACGAGCGATTAGAATATTTATCTAAAATAAACGAATATGGAAATGGAGGGAGATCGATAATTTATTTGGATGAAACATGGTTCGATACTCACGACGCCGTTTCCATGGGATGGGTCGATAATACAAATATATGTCACCTAAGAGCACCGTGCAATAGAGGAAAAAGAATTGTTATTCTCCATGCAGGAGAAGACGCAGGTTTTGTGTCAAATAGTTTGCTCTTATCAGCCAAGAATATTGCATCAAGCTCGTTAGACTATCATCAGGATATGAACGCCGAATTATTTGAAAATTGGTTTCGCAATCAATGATTGCCCAACATACCCAATAACTCAATAATCGTAATGGATAATGCAAGTTACCACTCAAAGCAAGTTAATAAAATCCCAACCGCCGCTTCCAAGAAAAGCGATATTGCGGATTTTTGCATTCAAAATGGTATTGTTATTCCCCTAAGTGCAAAGAAAAAAACATGATTAGAACTTATAAAAAAACAAAATTTCAAAAAAAAACGTATGTGGTTGATAAGATGGCAGAAAAATTAGGTCACCAAGTGTTGCGTCTTGAACCTTATTACTGTATCTTCAATCCAATTGAGCTGATATGGTCAACTTTATAAAGAAATTTGCGGAAAAATAATGCACATCCCAAAATGAGTGAAGAAACAATTCAACTTGTTCAGTGAGAATGCAACAACATTTCAAGTACCATTTGGAAAAACTGCATCGATCATGTGATTAAAATTGAAAACGATTATAGGACGCTTAGTGTACCAAATCTAATTATTAATGTTCAAAGTGAAAGTGATAGCGATGAATCTAGTTGTGCGGAATAATATTTGCTTGTTACATTACGATTCATGAAAAAATTAACTGATGTTAACGTTGTTAATTTTTTAACGCAATGAGCAAGTCAATAATGTTATGGGTAACTTAAGTTACCTACAGTTCTTCATTACCCGTCGTTTCGTCCCTTCGACCTTCTAGTTCCTTTTCTGTAGAGCACGCAATTTATGAGCCCATTTCGCCGATAACCTACCGTAAAATTTTCTGTCTAGTCCGCCCCTGTACCCGTCATCTATATATTAAGTGGCCGTTTACTTCTGCCCGAAGCGTATGTAAATCGCCACGATAATCCCAGAAAAATAATTGAGAAAGTTTTTAATATCTGGTTTGCATCTCTCTGGGATAGTTATGGGTGCGAAACGGTGCGACTGCAGCAGTTTGCAACTTTTTTAGTACACTTCATCGGTTATCTGTGAAAAGTGCAATGAGGTCTTAGTGAATGCGTTTAATGGGCTGTTCATATTTTGAAAAGTTTTATAATACATTACATACAGCCTTGCTGTATGGATGAATTATTATTATTATTCCTTCTTAATTCGCATTACAATAATTATAATTTTGAATAATTTATTTTGAAGAAGTGATCAACTATGGCAACAGAAATAGGATATTATTAAACAACATTCATATGTTTGGCACTCATACACTCATATGTACACTCATATGTACAGGCAATTAGGAAATGTTGGAGTTATGGCACTATGAAAATCAATTATAAATTATTCGATTAAAATGGCCAGTGACAAGGGCCAAATCTTATCTTTCAAAGTGTAGCTACCATAAAGCACCAATTTAGTAGCGGATTTTGCAGAATTAACGCCCTTGGTGTTCCTAGGGGTGTGAAGTTAATGAACTCGCAGATCTTTAATAAAATATTTATTAGTATTTAATCGATTGTAGTGGCGGTTTGCAGTTAGAATAGTCACACAAGTATTGCTTTCTCTCGAAAAACTAGGGACCTAATTAGTTATAAAATATCAAAATTGTAACTAATCCTGGAGTACCAGAGAAATATGTTTTGGTTTAAAATCAATAAATTACGAATTACCATAAAATTTATACGACAACCAAATTTACCAATATCCATGAAAGGCAATGGCTTACACGAGCTTTACGTCCAAATCATTAAGAAAGCACATTAATTAGATCTGCGCACAGTATAGCGAGGCGAAGAAAAATAATTTACAAAGCTCTCATACGGCTAATTAATCATAAATGATATTCCGCATGCCCTCATAAGGTTAACGAATCATAGAACAAAAAATCAATTCACGCCATAATCGTCAAGCTGTGCTTTATTTCCCTGTCTGTTACTATTTCAGCGTGTCTGTAATTGAGTAAACAAAACAAATCCTTAAATCTGTGCTTTCTTATACTAATCCATGACATGAGTTCACGAACCAACACATTACCAATAGCAAAGTACCTTGAGAGTAATCAAAGTAGTTAATTAAACGTCACGACGTGTAAGTACTAATGCGATCACAAATCACGAGCCAAAAATAATCAAGATTTTTTTAAATAATTTCACGATAAAAACACAACGATAAAATCAATATGACTGGGTAAATAACGCACGTTTTGAGTTAAAAAAAATATTTTATTGTTTGCGACATAAAAAACTCAATACATGCGTTATTTACCCAATCATAATAATGGAGTTTAAACAAGTATCCGCCAAATCGATTTCCATGATAACATCAGTATTTATCAGACTCTTACAGGTCCATTTGTGATCTGAAATTAATTTACCTCATTTGTGATCATGTTCATCCAATTTGCGCACCAAATTAGATCATTTCGATGCCCATTCTTCCTTACCAATTAGATCAATATATTGATTTCAAATTCGGCACGATCCAAATTAGGAAATACTGAAAAAAAATTTCTCAAAAAGATTGTCTAGTTCGAATTTTGTTTAAAAAACAGTTTTTGATTTTTTTTTGTCTAAAAATTGTAATTCGCCTATTAGTGGTTTTGTCAAATATGATAATAACGTACAGATCATCCATTATAGTGTGAATTGTCAAATTCAAGGTCGCCCAAAATGTCACATTGTATAATAATTTTGACAGTGTACTTGTAAAAAAAATAGTAACACATATGTCATTGATGTCAACATTTGTGTTGAGGTTATGTGAACTCAATGAATAATAATATTAATTTGGCAGTTTGACAATTCATAAATATAATGGATGCTCTGTATGTTATTGTTATTTCTGAACTCTTTGAACCCTTGGAGAAACGAAGTCCGCATTTTATCCATACAATTAAAGTAATTGAAATCTATCGAAGCTCCTGATCATGATGATTCTTAAAAAATCTAAAATTCACACATGTGCCCCGTTGCAAATCATCAGCAAACAAAGCAGTTTATGTTCGAAACTACAAATTTATTCTAGAATGAAAACATCAATATGTGAGAAACGTTTTAAGACTTCCCCTTGCGAAAGCCATATAACTTTATTGCCTATCAGCAGGTCTGAATACTCATTATTCACTTCACGTAATATTTATTGAAATTAAAATAAGGAGAATAACCCTTTTCACAATACACATTTATTTATACTAAATGTACATTTCAACTGCAAGGCAGTCATCTTCAGTAGACTTACAAGTAATGAATAAATACTGCTACTAGATGACTGCCGTACCGTTGAAATGTACATTTAGTATAAATACATGTGTATTGTGAAAAAGGTTATTCTCCTTGTTTTATTTAAAAACTTTCACAAGCTCCAATACTTTGATTGAGTTTTTGAAATTGTCAATGCTTCTTGCTATTATTGTGTTTATAATCTTAATAACGAGATCCATAAGTTGACAGATTTTGTTAGGCAAGGACATAAATACATAAATGAACCTCACTAAGTTCCACCATAACCATAAATCTTCACCATAAATTCATAAATCGTCCAATCAGTTAAATTCACCAAGCTTCCTCATGAATAATTCATTGAAAACCCAAAATTTTGCCATCCACATGCGCACCAAAGCCCGAAATTATTCTTTCTACGTAAAAATAAAGGCAAATATTTTCTTAGATAACTTAGAAAACATTATTATTCGCAATAAAAATCCTTTTAACAATTACGTACTACTTTTGAAAATATATGTTGACGATATTTTAATTATATGAAAAACAACGACACACAACATTACAGATTTACACAATTACATTAACACGTTACACAAAAACATAAAATTCACACTTGAAACAACAAAATAATAATATAATCTTCGTAGACGTTACCATATATAAAACAAATAACAAACTAAACTTCAAAATATACAGAAAACCTACAAACAACAACATCCCAGCAGACTCATTCCAACATAAAATACACATATACTCTTCACTATACTCACTAATTAACAGAATGCTCACTACACCACTAAACAAAAATGATGAAATAAATGAAATAAGCAAAATCAAAGAAACAAGAATTAATAACAACCTGAAATTAACAACAATTAATAAAATAATTAATAAAACAACATACAAATATTAAAAAACCATAATATTTATAACAATATATCCAAAAATAATAAACAATCACTAAAAAACACTAACAATATACAATACAGATCACTTACTTACCAAGGACACATCTGCGACAAAATCAATCAAACATTTAAAATCTATTATATTAAAATTTCATTTTGAACCAAAAACACAATAAAAATAGAATTATTTAATGCAAAAGACCATACTAAAAATTTAGACAAAATGGAGTTTACGCACTAAGCTGCAAAGATTGCGCTGCAAAATACATTGGAAAAACAGGAAGAGCAATCAATACAAGACTTAAAAAACAAATCATAGACAGAACTATATCAAATTTTGGAAAACATTTACATTTCAACAACCACCACGACATAAACACCAACACAAAATTATCACACAACACTAACAAAGGACTCAAACAAATTTTATTTGAGGCATATGAAATAGATAAATTAATAAATACAGAACCTAATACTTAAATTCAAACCACTAAATAAATTTTTAAATAATCCTTACAGAATCTAAATAAAAACATCAAGCAATAACATAAACTTCAAAATTTTAAAAATAAAGAAATTATTAAAAGTCTAAACATTTATATAACGTCTAATGTAATATCAAATATATTAAATTAAAAAATTAAGTAAAATTAAATTAAAATACACATACACACAATAAACGTACACCTAATAAAACACAAACTTATTTTTAATAAAATTTCTATATTTAAATATATACTGTAGAATCAACCTCTGCAGATGGATAAATATAGCAGAAACTAGCTAGTAAGATCAAGAAGATACAATTAAGTAATAATAATAAAATATCTTTATATGCAGGGTGGTCACTTTTACGATGACCACCATTAGGATCTATTAAACGGAAATATATACAGAATTGGTCAAATGAGATAAAAGGTTCTCATTTTTGTTCCTTTCAATATACTGAAACGAAATCCGAGATTTCTTGCACAGTTCCTAAAATATCGCTGAAAACTTTCCTTTTCCTTTTATAACTTTTTTACTTTTGAAAGAATTTTTACCAAACTTAGCACTCTTACATTTTTCGACGACAGTTTTCTGTTGACAGAGCCTATCATTTCTGGGTCAACTAGATGCCAAAATTTTCATAGTCAACTTTAGATTTTCTTATGGCCGCAATATTGGATTTTCATGGCATTCCAAAGAGCGAAAAATTCCGATTTCAACCATGTATAACACATGGGCAATCTGACATTATTTACTTTTATTCCATGGCAACTTGATCATTTTTTGGAGGAGTCTACAGCAGTTTGATTTTTGCAAGAAATTTTTAAATTATCGATTTTTTGTGGTAAATAATATCAGATTACCCATGTGTAATACATGGTTGAAATTGTAATTTTTCGCTCTTTTGAATGCTATTAAAATCCAATATTGCCGTCATAAGAAAATCAAAAGTTAACTATGTAAATTTGGGCATCTAGTTGGCGCAAAAAATGTTTGGTACTGTCATCAGAAAGCTCACGTCGAAACATGTAAGCGTGCCAAGTTTCGAAAAAATTTCCTTCAAAAGTAAAAAAGTTATTAAGAGGAAAATGAAACGGCATTTTTTCAGTATTTCAGTGATATTTCAGGAACTCTGCAAGATATCCCAGATTTCGTTTCAGTATATTGAAAGGTACAAAAATATGAAACTTTTATCCCATTTGACCAACTCTGTATGTATTTCCGTTTAATAGATCCTAATGGTGGGCGTCCTAAAAGTGACCACCCTGTATATATCTACCAGTAAGTACTCCAATTAAGAAGCAAACAATTATAAAATATATTATAATAACGGGTACCCAAAATAGATAAAACCATTAACAAACAAAAAATTGAACAAAAAAAGTTAAGTAATTATTATACCGGGTGTTAAAATGGTTTGGTATACATAGGACTTTAACTTGTAAAACCACATTTGTGGATTTTCCTTCTTCTCTGATTATTTCAGAGAAAAATTATAAGGGCAAACAAATGTTCAGAAACAAAAGATCTACCAAATTACATTTATATTTACCATTGATGTGCTTCCGGAGACGAGAAAATATAAAAATTAAATGGTGCTAAATGCATATAAAAATGGCCATAGCCATTGCAGTGAACAACCGAAACTTGTAATTTTAATGTCAGAAGGTTCGTTAATTTTCGTTATTTTCTTGAATATCCTAAAATGGACAGGATGTTCCATTAAACAAAAGTATGTTATATTGTATTTTAATTGTTTTTTTCCTTCTTTGTTATATTGATTTTATTGTATATCGAACACCCTGTATATTTGAAAATAATTTTAGCACATGCACTTTTCGGTATGCTGAAACTTTCATTTGATTTTTTTTTGTATTTTCAAAATTAAACGAGAAATCCTCCTGTTGACTCACTGTTGACTCGCTTTTTATATCAAAAGTACCGTTAATTAAACATAAATGATAAAATTTCATTTGCACTGCATTATTTGCCCATAATTTACATGTGGCAGAGTGGGATACGAATACTATTGTTCGGCGAGTTGCTTAGATTTCATTTAGTTTAGTGGTTTGAGAGGCCCTTCCAGTTATGTAGTACTTCCTTTCAACCTTAGTACAACCTTTTTAAATTCCCTTCAACATTTTATTTCGGTATTTGAATTGTTTTCATTACATATTAAGCACACAGGAATTTTTGCGGCATTTACTACAAGGTGTATCTAAATGCTTGTAATTACGTCATCATGTAAAATATTTTTATTCCGCTCCACTGAAAATAGTTCTATTTTTGACATAGTCAACTTCATTTACACTCATTAGACATAAATATGTCAATCAAAGTACTCTTCATGCAATTCTATTTTCTATTGTGGAATTTGATATTTGACTTTGAAATACGAAATTATTATTAGTTTCAGCAATATTTGTGGCTTCCAAACGCACGAAAAGACTACAATGAACACTTATTTAAAGACGCACAAGACATTTCACTCATTACTCATGAAGATTTCAATAAAAGCTTCTTCTTCGTCTTATAGTCTAATATCCTATCGGAGGTTGGAAATCATCATGGCAACGCTAACTTTATTAACAACTGTTCTAAATAGTTGGCTTGATGTTAATCCGACCTATTCTCTTAAATTTCCGAGCCAGGAAATCCTTCTTCTTTCTATGGTTGTTTTCCCCTTTCTCTCCATAATCAGTCGCAGCAACCTGTAGCGTTTCCCCCTCAATAAAAGCTATCTTCATGCAATTCAAATTTCAATTGTGTCATTTGATATTTAACTACCCAAATAGTAAAAGTTTCAGCAATATTTGTGGCTTCCAAGCACATGGAAAGACTACAATGAAGAATTACTTAAGGGCCCACGAGTTTAAATGTATATTGTTTACATAACCTTACTTTTTAAAATCGGCATTTTTAAATTGTGTGTACATAAAATAACCAGATATGCATGAAAATGAAGTCCTCACAGGCAACATAACCAAGTGGGACAGATTGCTCTACGGCACAAACAAGCTGTAAACTAAATATCGTGCAGGAATTAATCGCCACAAATCTAATAATTGCTCCGCTTTAAATCTGACAATGTTACAAATGTTTTACTATTGCAAATTGAGGACTAGCAGACAATAAAACAATCACATATAGTTTTTAAAGTAATCAAAGTAAATTATTTAATAAACGGAAACATAAAAAGAAGTAAAGATTTAGAAAACATAATTAATATATAAAATATATAATCAAAGCAGATATTGAAAATGTGTACCATTTGCTTGTAAACACATTTGCACTAGTCTTCTTTTATTGTTGAAAATGTTGATTAGCATTTGAGGAGTTATGGTTCAGCAAACAGTTAGGATTTCTGCCATTAACTCTTCCAACGTATGCAGTCTTCTTTGGAAAACTCTATCTTTTAAATATCCAAAAATTGAGTCCAGTGGAGTTAGATATGGAGAACCATTTGCTTGTAAACACATTTGCACTCGTCTTCTTTTATTGTTGAAAATGTTGATTAGCATTTGAGGAGTTATGGTTCGGTAAACATTTACGATTTCTGCCATTAACTCTTCCAACGTATGCAGTCTTCTTTGGAAAACTCTATCTTTTAAATATCCAAAAAATTGAGTAGTCCAGTGGAGTTAGATCTGGAGAACCATTTGCTTGTAAACACATTTGCATTCGTCTTCTTTTATTGTTGAAAATTTTGATTAGCATTTGAGGAGTTAAGGTTCAGCAAACATTTACGATTTCTGCCATTAACTCTTCCAACGTATGCAGTCTTCTTTGGAAAACTCTATCTTTTAAATATCCAAAAATTGAGTAGTCCAGTGGAGTTAGATGTTCAAAGCGTGGCGGTCATAGTCCTTCACTAATTTGTCTATTTTCAAAAAAATCTTGCAGATAGCCTAACGATGCTCTGGCTGTATGAGCTGTTGCACCATTTTGTTGGAAATATCCGTTCTGCAATTTTTCATCATCTAATTGGTTCATGAAAGATTGGATTTTTGCTGATATCTCTCACCGTTTATTGTGTCATGAAATAATTTAGGCCCAATTATTCTATGGCGAGACACATCTAACCAAATTCCAACCTTCTGAGGATGTAGTGGTGCTTCCACAAAAAGATGAGGGTTTTCAGCTATAGTTTTGTGAATTAACATATCCTGATAGGTGGAACCAAGCCTCATCACTGAAAAATGTTAAATCGAGCAATCGATCGTCATTTAATTTTTCGATAAACCATCGGCAATAACTCAATCGGCGTTGCGGATCTACTGGCAACAATTCTTGCACCACTGAGACGCTATAAGGGTGTTAATTCAACCTCTTTCTCACAATTCTATGGCAGGTGCTCGAGGGAATTCCAGCTTGCATAGCCAATTTACGAATTGACTTTTGAGGGCTTACTTCGAGTCGTTCACGAATATCTGCAACAACCTCTCCTGATACTGAGGGTCTGCCCGAAGATTTCCCTTTCTGAACACTACCAGTTTCCCTAAAACGGTGCACTATTCGTGAAATATGTATTGACAAAACCGAGTATTCAAATTGGTGGTAAGGGAACTTGTGTTGAAATTCCCAAACGCACTCTGGAATTGAATAAATGCATTTTCCATTTTCAAATTGTCCATTACGAAAGTAAGCCTCAACAATAAAATGTTCTTCTGATCAGTGTTCATTTTATGAAACTACTGTTAATATGTTGACTGACAATTGACATGTATGGTTGATAGTGACAGTTCTCAAATAGTATGGTATACACATATGAAAGGCAGCACAATTGAATTGAAGTGATTAGATAACAACAATCATTTAGGTTCGCCTTGTATATAGTTCACTGGTACGGGCATAGATCTTTAAAAGTTGACTTGTTACATGATTTTCAGTGTCAAAAGTAATTACTTTTTGAATGACCATAGATAAAATCTTTTAATGGACGGATTGCGTAAGACACCCCGTTTGCACAGCCCTGTGATAATAAAGTCCTTGTTATCATGTCGCTTACTTTGAGGCTTTTCTCGTTTTGCGCTGGCATGTTGTAAAAGTTTGTTACGTTGAGAGAAATTAGGTTTCGTTGTTAAAAAATAAACCAGTTAGTAACCAAAGTAAAATATACTTTTGTAGTAATTATTCGCCTGTGCATTTGTAAGCAAGCAAAACGGTGTTCGCTGCACATTGTGTGCTGGTTTTAAAATGCACTAACAGTAATCTCTATTCAGGACAGAGCTGGGGTCCCGTAATAACAACCAAATTGAGATTACAGCGAGATAAGCGCCGCAAATCGGCCCGGAATATGCCTCGGCGCTCTTAACTCTTGTTATCAGAATTACACCGGATTAATCGTGCTACGATCTCCAGAACACCTCCGGGGTTAATACTCGGAGTGAAAACCAAAAAACCCGAGCTGATTTATGGTTTTAATATTATTATATTGGTCGATTTGCAGGGCGAGTGTAAAAGCAATATACATTGTATATGGGGGCGTCGAGGTGAAGTGCGCCCGGATAGGAACATAGCGTACACATCAATTTGGTCCGGGAGTCCGGGAGTGCGCATTCGACGCTCCAGGGATTCCCGGGCCATGCCATGGGAAGAAACCGGGAACCAGGAGGAGGAAGGCGGGAATCGTTGGATGGAGTTTTCCCCGGACCGGGAAACTGTGCACTCTCGAATAAACGGTTCGATTATCGCTTTCGGCTGTGGCAGTCGGTTGCCGGCAGTCAACCGGCATGAATCATTCACGTCCATTGATCTACTTACGACCAGGAATATATTCCCCTCATCGTGCGTCTATCTCCCGGTACCCTTAACGCCCGCCATAAAAATACATTTTATTGTCCGCAAATCGAATCGAAATAGATAATTATCGATTTACGGCCGCCCTGGTTGATACAGAAAAAATGCCATGTTTACGACCGGCTTTTGTGCCGCTCACCTCAGGATAGGATTCAACGCTAATGACAAAAACACACGGCGTTTCTATTTGCGCCTCTCGCTTTTCCAAATATTACAAATTCGTTCTACAGGCGTGCCACTGTTTTGTCAACCAATTTATATTAATTTCTGTCAAGAGCGGCTTACTGTTCCGCAGCATTCGAAATTTACCATCGGAATGGAGATATTACAGTGTGAACCGCGCTCAGTAGAAAAAAATACATGCTCTTTTAGAAAATAAAAATTAATCTTGCATAAAACGAAGATTCAATTAGTTTCCAACAATGTGCGTAGCAACGTTCTTTTAAGAGCGGGGCTTTGGCGCGAAAACTGGGCTCTAGATGTTGATAAATCCGCCAGGATTCGATTTTAAAGCGCTCTGTAATATGTTTTGCATTCGCTACTAGCGTAATTTGGGTGTATGTGAGCAAAAAAATATATAAGATGTTGCCATGTGTTTAATTTGTATAGCAGGCTGGCTACAAATCTTTTAGGATGAAGTAGCGCGAGATTTTTTTTCGATGCCTGCTAATTTATGTGTCAACACTTTATTTCCGATACATTATATATTATGTAATTGGGTCTGAATTCTCTTTCACATAATGACAGTAACCAATTACGCCATAGGTGGAGGAGTAGTAGGGATTATTATTATTTATGTTTTACGTGTGCACGCCGCTGTGCGATCACCATAAAAAATGCAATTTTTCAATAAAAAGTAATGAAGAAAATAAATAAATTTAATATTTACTAATTAATCAGAGAACTGTAAGGGTATTTGTTCGAAAATAATTATATCGTTATAATTTTCAAAATAATAATCTTAGGAAATTTATAAGATTGTTAAAGTAGGTTGCATTTGGGTGGCAAAAATTTGGGTTGCATGTCCGTGCCACTACCCCTTCAGTATGAGCAATTCTGTAATAACGGCGTCTAGTAATGAGATACTTGAAGGAAAAGTTGCTGAAAAAATATAGCAGTGTCCTAGAGGTGGCGCAAACATACCGACTTGTCTAAGGTAAGATTTTAACGCCCCCTCTCAAACGCAGTAGGCGGAGTGAAACGTCAGGGGTGAATTATGTGGGGCAGATATCTCCAGTGCAATATTGTGCGTGCGCAACTTAGATGTGTGAGTGATTCACACACGCGCTAAATACGTAAAATCTGGTAACTTGTGTTGCCTATACTTAAGAGTCATTAGAACTAAACAATTTCTTCATATCTGGAGAATCTAGTTGATTCTACATTTGAAGAACATATATAGAGTAATTGTTTTCTTAACACAATAGGTACATGAATGAAATAAAACAATTTTACTTTGTTGCTTCCACTAACACATTTATTTTACAAATTAAAGGAAGCAACAAAGTAAAATTGTTTTATTTCATTCATTTACCATGTTCCACAAAGTAACGGCTACCAGTATACAGTGTTTACAATAGGTACATACATACATATAATAAATCCTTCGATTTCTTTTAGATTTTTCTAGTTTCTTAATTTTTGTCGTCTTCTGGGAAACTATTTATTCATAAAAATGAATTCGTCCATAATATAAATTTGTGATAATCCGCTTGATCATAAATATATTATATACAGTGACCTCCAAAAAGTCGGTATAGTATTGGGTATTTTCTTTATTATTGATTTACAAAAAAATTAAAAAATGTACGGCATTAATTTGTTCTTGTCTAAAAACCGTATTAGCATCTATCAGATGTACCGAGTAATTTTTACTTACCCAGAAAATCTCGTTTTTCAAAATGATGAAAATTGAAATAATGCAAATTTTCGGAAATCGCGCGAGTTATTATTGATATATTTTTACTGCAAGTTAGTTTTAGATTACTGAAACATTTAAAGGACATGTGTTTTTGTTATCTGTAACTTTTGCAAAAATTAGGTTTTTAATGTTTTTTCATATTTATCATCTCATCATTTAGGCCAGTATAAATGAACACTACAGGGCTTTTGTGGAACTAAAACATTAATAAGAGCAGATTCATATTTTTGGAAGCTATCTAAATAAATATTAATTATCATTGAAAAATATTTCTCCTATAAAGCACCTTGCATCAAAAACGTAGAAACATGCAGTGACATAGCATTTTGATGAATAAAAATTCTAAAGAAATAATTAGTATTCCGAATTGGTTTTGCTATTGATACATGTTATAAGTTTTCATCAAACCCGAAAATAAAATTTGAGATTTTGTTTTCGTACCTAACTGAAATCTAAAAAACATGAAAAAAACATTAAAATTTTAATTGTTGCAAAAGTTGCAGAAGACAAAAAATACTTATGAACTGTAAATAATTCAGTAATCTAAAACTTACAAGCAATAATAGAATTTCATCGATACCATGCGTGATTTAAAAAAAAATTGGCAGCAGTATTTCCATTTTCATCATTTGATAAAACGAGATTTACTAGATAAATAATAATCACTCGGTATATCTGATGAAGGCTAATAAGGTTTTTAAACAAGCACAAATTAATGTCGTGAAAAAGTTTTTAACAGCAAAAATAACATTGGTGAATTATTTTAGGATCAACTATTGCCGTTGAAATGAAACACATATGAAGCAGCAAGTAGTTAAATGTATTAAATTTAAGTACATTACTTTCACATTGCTATTATTGTTAGATTTTACTGATCTCAACTGACTCAATACAACTATCACCATTAAATTATCTGTAGTAATAACCCAATAGTAAGGTACAGTTTATTTATGTTCAATTAGAGTTTTCGAAAGCACATTGCTTTGCAACAACCCGACGCCGAAAGCGGAGGGTTTTTAAGTGAAAACTATCCATGGGTAGTAATCAGTCTAATGTTATTTTGATTGGATATTGTCGCACACGTGACTACAGATACACGAATTTGATTGGATTTATACTTCAGCAAACACCTCTTAGAAAACATCATAAACATTTGTTTATCTACAGGTGAAATAAAATGTTCTTGAATCCGCTAGTACATTAATATTTATTTATATAACAAGTGAGCTAAGGGGATGTTTTTGAAAAGACATCCTTAGCTCATGTGTTTTATACAATATTTTATTCAATTTTTTCGAAATACGTTTAGTAGTTAAAGATTCAATTTTTATAATATCAAGTCGGTGAAAAGTCAGACATTTATTGTTACATCAAAATTCATCAAAAAATCATCAGAAAATACAATCAAATCATCAATCAAAAAATCATACAATCAAAAAATCATCAGAAGGAGTATTTTGAAACATGCTCGCAACGGTACAATGAAATAGTAGACAACAGAACTTTACTTAGTAGTAACAAAGACGTAATTCTTTCAAAGCCTGAAGAACTACTTATTTTTATTGTTAAATATGTAGATGAAGAGTTTTTCGAAATCCAATAGTTGCTATTCAAATTATGCTCACCGTATCGGTTTCAATAAGTTGTGAAAGATCCGTAAACTTAAACTGATTATATCTTATTTAAGAGCTTCATTGGCCCATCAAGATTATCGTATATTGTTATTTTGAGCGAAGAACGAGAAAAAAAACAGAAAAAAATTAATTTTGCTGATACCGTGCGAGCATAAATTATTGTCATCAACGTTGGCTTTGCAAAGCCATACAGCTTAGCTTAAAATTTATCAGTTTGGCACGTCATGTGTTAGACACAATTTTAACCAAGATCTGGTTAGATATATCGTCCCTTTATAATTATGATCTAAACCGAGCCCTACGTTTTTCAGCCCAAGCCATCTTGGATGAAAATAATTTTAGGTCGCACGGTATTTTCGATCAATTAGCATCTATAAACGCACGTAAAGTACATTTCAAGTTATTTACTATTTGTACTTGTTCTAATGTCCCTAATATTGCCGTAAGCCTTACATTGCAAATTTTATGTTGAAATTAATAAAAGATCTAATCCGTCGTGTTTGATTTATTGATGTAATTTGACAAGGGCGCACATTTTTGCTATGCCATGGGTAAAACTTTAAAATTTGTTTTACTCCATTATTTGTTGGCATTGTAGAGAGCAATAATTGGTTTGCACTTATTGTAGTTGCAGCAAAAATTAAGTACTAATTTAGCCGTTGTGAAGAACTTTGTTTTGGAAGAACCAAATTTTCCGTTAATTATAAATTGAGTGGTCGTGAATGTAGTTTAACCATGCCAAATTTACAACTAATAATCTAATGAAATTGCCAGTGCAAAATGAAACAATAAATAGCCACTAATTTATTCAGGTTGAGTGGTATGTCGGAGGATAATTTCGTAAACTATTTTTGTTTTACCTAAAATTAAACTTAAAATTTGATGTAGGTGTGTTGACAATAGAGACACAAGAGTATAGAGCATTAATTCCTGTCAAATCAATCGTCGCTAATGTTAAAGTCTTGTGATCGATTGTTTATATCATTACTTAATTAGTTCGTGACATTTTAGTTATGCAACACAATTAACAAGATATTTTCCGTAGTTCGGTTTGGTGAATGATGCAAGATGCTCAGGCCTTGCCCTTGCAAGCGCACGCATCATTTACTAATGGCCCCCGGCAATGTATACCCGGTTTAGACCCCGAATCACATCTGCAGAAGAAGTCACTCGTGCATTTCCCAAATATGGAAAAAATGATAGGTGACGGTGACTGATTGTCATCATTTGTTATCAACCTTCAATTACTTCAAGACCAGTTTGAAAATCGATTTCGACAGTTTAATATCATCGAACCAATGGTCACCTTTTGTTATCAATCTTTTTACTTGTCAAGTAAAAGTAACCGAAATAGCTACATATATATGGCAGAGATTATTCAAGTAAGGACAGAAGAATCGGAGCTAGAAATTTTTGACCTTCCGAACGACATTGTCCTAAAGGCCAATATATCAGATGAGAACTTGTGGAATATAATTGACAGAAACAAATTTCCATTCTTTAAAAGAGCAGCATACAAAATGAAATTGTATTTCGGTTCCAAATACTTCTGTGAATCATTGTTTTCGACAATTACGAAGCAATTGCTAATGAAATGCAATGCCAATGATCACATAAACTTTGAGATTTATCTTTCTTTATTAAGAGTTTTTATACTATATATAAACACTCTTTATTAGGCTATCGACCCCATAGGGTCTTTCCGCCTTTTTTTTATACTATTATTTACTAATTATTTATTTTACATAAAAATATAAACAAAAATTTTTATATTTCATAATTATATTTTTGGAATTAATTTGTTTTTTGTGCATTATGTGCATTATTATCCAAAGGCAAATTTACTTTGAAAAAATAAATTTTGCCCGCCGCCCGACCGACATTCTAGAATGTGCTCTTGAGTGCAAAAAGGTTGGGAACCCCTGGCGTAGTGCTTGTGTATTTGTATTGAGATTAATGAAAATGAAGAGTTTTTTTACCTGTACACATCCAGAAATTGTACAACTAGCTACAGCAACAACATCTACCTTGATACCGGAAACATTGAATTACATTTACAATCAAACGTACGCAACCTTCAACAAATGGAGTCTTCAAAAGAACGGAAAATCATTTTCCGAAAATGTTCTACTAGCCTATTTAGTCAAAGATAAAGTAGAGTATACTACTCGCAATAATGGCTATTATTAAATGAATGTTACTCAATTGCCGCTGACGTGGTTCGGTTCGGAAATATTCCTCGGGAATAATAGTTATCATTATTGACTCATGGTATATTCTACTATTTCTCCCGACCGGGAATAAACCGACACCTTGAATATCTGACAATCGACACATACTACACTACTTTAATCCCGGAGGGAATAAAATATCCAGTTTCCCTAGGCATTTAGCCTAAAGTATACCACATGTATTTTAGTTAATTATTTTGTAGTAATAACAGAAACATTAGATGAATTCAACATTTATCTACAGACAAGATCTGATATTTTGGAGGTTCGGTGTTATTTCAGGTAATGGGTGCAGGGACGTGGGATGTGTGTGTCGTGGGTTGATAGTCAGCATTTGAATACAACATATATGAATTTATTTGACATAAAAAAATTGGCAAGATGACGGCTACCATAGCTGTCGTTACGAGAATTTTCTACGAGAGTTTCAACTATCAAATTAAATATCGAAATTAATATATAGACTTAACTGTAGGGAGATTTTTTTTTGTATGCAATTCGGGAATAAACTCAATATCCTTCAACAGAATATGCCTTCACTCCCCAACGGTCGCTCAGGCATAATTTACGACGGCTTCGGGATTAATACCTTCTTTTATTCCCTTAATGCATAAATAACTATTATAATTATTTTAATAATCTTATGGTTCTCTTTGTAAAAAAAATCGGTGCGTTTAGATCTAACATTATTTGAAACTTAATTAAGTGTATGTATGCCAAATATAAGAAATGCAAATTACAAATGAATGATTGATTTACTCTGTTATTTACTTTTTGAACCATTCTTGCTAAGAATATGACAGTCTATAGATAGATAGATAGATAGATAGAATTTATTTCTAAAAAGTTTGAACATTCAAATTTGTTACAAATTGGGTTCGAACGAGAAAGAAACACGTCACAAAACAAATGTACAAGTACATACAAATTGCACTACACTAAATATTCACTATTGCTATATAGTTACTTGGCACATATGAAACTATGTAGCTGCTTCTTAAATAAAATGATGTTTCTTATACCTTTTATATCACCTGGCAATCGATTATAGAATGATATGCTGCTGTAATGCAGCCTTTTTTCAGTCAGGGTTAGACGGTGTTTTGGAATATTGTAATTCGATTTGTTTCTTGTATCATATTTATAATTTATTTCATTACCAATGAATAAATGTTTGTTTTTAAATAAGAATAAAATACACTCATACACATATATTCCGTACAATGTGAGTAAATTATTTTGTTTGAATGTACCTCTACAGGATGATCCAAATTTTAGGTTATACATTCTTCGTATGACTCTTTTCTGTATTATAAATAATCGTCTGCATTCTGTACTGTGTCCCCAACAACGTATCCCGAACCGAATATTTGATATGAATATATTGAAATACATAATTTTGAGTGATGAAAAGTCCAACAAATCCTTAATTGTATTCATAGCATAGCATATTCCGCTTAATTTGGTGATAACGTTTCAATATGTTCGTCGAAACTGAGAAGTTGATCAAGCTTGATTCCCAAAAGTCTAACGGCTTTATCAGTGAAATACCTATCACTATTGATTTCTATATATTCAGGCGTCGGAATAGCAGTGTAACTTTTAAAAATGATACATTTAGATTTGTTTTTATTTAACATAAGTTTGTTTGATGTGAACCAATTATTTATTTTGCTGAGATATATAGTACAGTCAGTTGTAATATCTTGATAATTTGAGCCACTGATAATGACAGACGTATCATCAGCATATGTGATTATCTGATGATCTGAACCGGCAATGCTGTAAATTATGTCAGTTGTGTAAATTATAAACAGTAAAGGGCCCAAAATTCTCCCCTGTGGAACACCTTTCTCCTAAACACAGGGATTTGACAGATGTTCGACGCCATTTATATTTATTTTGACAACCTGAGAGCGGTTTGCTATGTACGACAATCATGCCTTGGATATCCCTCGCACCCCATATCGTTCGAGTTTTGTTAGAAGAGTGTTATGGTCCACACTATCGAATGCTTTTGACAAATCAAGGAAAAATCCTCACACTAGTTTCTTAGATTCAAGACTAGGTAAAATTGTGTTTATGCATTCATAAAGGGCTGTGTCTACTGATTTACCCGGCAGAAAACCGTGCTGATTTACATTAAAAAGTTCATTTGAAATGAAAAAAATTGAGAGTCTCTTTGATACCAGCTGTTCAACGATTTTAGAAAAATACGTCAAAACGCTTATTGATCTATAGTTGTCCAGTTGAGTAATATCACCCTTTTTATGCAAAGGAGTGACAAGTGCAGTTTTGAATAACTCGGGGAAAACTAAAAGATTTGTTAATAATGAACACCAATGGAGGGATCAAATAATCAGAGTTATCCAAAACTGCTTGCATAGGTACGCCGTCAATTTCACGATGGCGATATTTTTTATTTCACAGAAAGCATTAAATATTTCCGAATCACTAACTGGGAACAGAAAAAATGATGTTCTATTTTCCGGAAAAACAAGGTCTTGACTAAGATCATTAAAATTCGTGTGTTGTAAATTCAATGGTTTTGCCATGTTAATAAATAAATTATTGAAATCATTTACCAAGTCCTTTACATTGTTAGCAGCGGGATAATTGTTGCCCACAAATTTACCACGTTCACAATTGATTATGCTCCATATTTCTTTAGAATTATCTTTTGCCAGAGGAATTCGGTTTGCTTAGTAATGTTGTTTGTTCAAAATTAGGGTTTCTTTATAAATGTTTTGATACGTTTTAAATTCTTCCTTAAAACTGCCATCGACAGATGATAGCAAATGTAGTGTGGAAACAATATTTTTTAATTGAATTCACTCTGGAGTAATTTGTATATTCCTAAGCAGGTTATTATTTAGAACCCGTTTAGTCATTTTGGGAAAATGTGAATTGAAATGATAGGCAAATGTATTTAAAAATCGACCACAATTCACGTTCACGTCATCCGATGTGTAAACACTGTGCCAAGACTCCAGTGATATGCAGGTTTTAAATTCTGCCATATTGGTGTTTGTAAAAGACCGAGATGTGACAGAATGTTGCTTGACTGAGATTTCTTCAGTAATAAAATCAAACACAATCGAACAGTGGTCTGAAAAACCTTGATATACTACATTTGTTTTACAATAAGAGGAGTTAAATAAACTGTCGCTAATTATAATGTTATCAATACAAGTTCCATCATTGATTGTCACTCTAGTGGGTTCATTTACCATTAAATGCGAACCATAGGAGTTGATCATGTCACAAAATCGAGATGAAATAGGGTTTTTAGATAGAATATTAACATTAAAGTCGCCAGTGATTATATACATGGATTTGCAAGTGTTCAAATTATTTACTAATTCTAGTGTGCACGTACACACTAATAATAAGTTTTCATCTGTTTCTCTGACAACTTAGTGCGGATTAATTGATTGCCCTTCTTATTAATAGTTACCCTAGTTTGAGCTATTTTTCAAATTTAAATTAATTTTGGTTATAATTTTATTTTGAATGAAATTCCTACTTGGAAGTAAAATATTTTTATCACCACTCAGAGTTTTGCATAAAAATAAAATATAATGTGTACCGACATTCAGTAAATTGTCCTATAATTACTAGATTAATTGGAGAATAAATTCAGTCCTTTAACGGTTGTATCAACATAAACATATGAGTAATACATTTTTGAATGAAATTTCCTTAAATTACGTTGAAATTTGTAGGACTTGGCGTATAAATTTTACTGTTTTACACGAGGCCTGGGCTCACGAAACGTAAATCATTACCCCCTGTGAGGGCCCCTTGCCGCCCCCATGGGGCGGGAAACGCGCATCGCATGTGCGACCCGTGTTACTCAGAAACGTTCGTACGTTTGTTTTACATGTATTACCCAAATTACTCGTGTGTTACGACCGGCTGTTTATTAGGCGGTATTGTGTACCGTTAAATATGTTACAGGAGGCTAAATCGAGCGTGGCAAGTAACTTCTTTGCACGAAACACTTGTGAAACCTGCAAGTGAATCGAAAGTACCGAAGAAAATTCAACGTTCAACATAACCAATAGCGGCAAAACTATAGTTGTCTAATAAAATATTACCCTAATAATATTTTGATAAAATAAAAGAATATACTTGGGCAATGAAAATTATGATTTTCTTATGAAACGCGATGTTTGGGCTAAAGGACAAAAAACGATTTGCAAAACAATGAGATCTTTAGAAAATATCCCGATCGGGCCATACTTGACATGTATCCATCAATAATTTTACCATTTCTGTGTTAATACATTGACTAATACATTGATTAACCTCATAGTTAAATGGACCAATCACAATATTGAATTTTCGTTAGTTACTTCGTATTACAGCGCTTATTACTAATTACCTGGTTGTCATGGGGCGTGTTTCGAATATATCGTTAGTTTGCGTATTTCGATGAGGTGTTAATAAAAATCAAGTTGCCGCGAATCATAATATTTTTACACAAAAGTTAAAATGACATAATATTTCTTGCATTCAGTATATAATAAGCGGTCAATATGAATCGATTTGGATCTGATGAGATTCATAAAATCGAAGAATCCGTCACATCCACAAAACCCATTAATACAGTGCGAACAGAATGTATGTTATAAGACAATTTGATCACTTCTGTTCAGATAGAAATTATGATATAAAAGAAGAAAAGTCGGATGTAGAATTATATAAAATTTTGGAAGATTGGGCTTACAACATGCGAAAAGTTAATGGTGAAGATTATAAAGGAGTATTGAAAACACTCAGGAATCTGACAGCTAAGCATATTCAACTTACTTATAATAATAAATTCAAAAGAGTTATAGATCCTATTAAAAGCGTTATATTTCAAAAAGCAAGAGATGCTCGCAATTCCAAAGGGAAAATTTTACAACGCAATTTGGAAAAAACGAAAACGCAGTTCGTCGGCTTTAACCCATGAAGAACAAACAAGAATTATAAATTCTTTTAAAGGAAATACACTCGATGATCTACAGCGAAAGTTTTACCATATTGCATCTGTTGAACTTCCGTGGAGAGGAGGAGAATCAAATAAAGAAGAAATCAAAGAATAAATAAACAATTACGGTTTGCCAACAGGTCGGATGGAAAACAACACCATTTTCTCCAAAACAGCACAAGGAGGTAATAAGAAAATTGCAGATAGTAAATGGATTACCCCAAATTCAAACAATATAGACATGTGCCCCGTTCGACTTCCAAAGAAAATGTTTTCTGAACGGGCAAATAACATTAAAACTTATCGCCTATTTCTTACAGTAAATAAAGATTGGGAAAAAACATGAAAATAGCTATTGGTATAAAAACATGCCCTTAGGATACAATCAGATTAGTAAATGGACAAAAAGTGCTGCTAAAAGCATCAAAATAAATACCAAACTTGTAAAAATTACAAATCATTCTAACAGATTGTCTATAGTTAGTCAGTTATCAAGTACGGGTATTAACGCCAAAAAAATTATAAAAATAACTGGACACAACAATACTGATTCAATTCAACCTTATTTGAATCTAAGTGAAAATCATCTTAAAAATTTAATTTCAAATTTAAGAAGTAAATCAATGGAATCGGAAATTGAAAATTCTTCGTCAGTTTCTCTTGATTCATCTAATAATAATAATAATTCCAGTGGCTCAGTAATTTATAATAATTGTACATTTAATATTACATACCATAAATAAATCAAGTTCTTATAAGTCATAATTATGAATTTAATTTAATTTAGGTGTTAATAAAAATAAAGTTGCCGTGAATCATACAGAGTGTATCAGCCAAATGGAATAAATTCAATAATAAATAAATGGGGGCGTGTTCGAAAAAACGCTCGGACACGTCGATTGTTATTTTTAGTTGCGCATTTTTTTCAACAAAAACTTTTTATACAGGGTGTGTCATGTGACCGTGGCCAATACCAACTTTCTTATTTTAAATGCAACGCCTGGTATATTATTCAATTTTTGGATTCTTCAGAAAATTCTAGACATATTTCATGTACAATGTCCTATACCTATCTTCAACTGTTTCGGAAATATTAAGTGTTTTCAGATTTATTGCAAAAATTATCATTAAAAAAAGAAAATTATTTGATTACAGAAATTCGTTACGACACACTCAAAAACTAATAAGTAATACTGTTTATTTCTTGATAATGTAAAAATACAAAAAAAAAACAATAAATTTCAATGGAGGAGATGTTCAAAATGCTCGCCGTGAACGTCTTGGCAACATCCTAATCTTACATAGAAATTTCTTCTAACGTTACTCAACATCTCAGGCGTGACCGATCTAATCGCAAGCATTATTCGTCTTCTTAAGTCAGCTAAGTCGAGGGGTTTAGTTTTGTATACAATACTTTTGACATATCCCCATAAGAAGAAGTCTAATGACGTCATATCAGGGGATCGTGCTGGCCATTCCATCGATCCTCGCCTCTCTATCCACCGATTTGGAAATATTTGGTTGAGGTAGTTCCGGACATTGATTTGGTAATGGGGCGGTGCTCCATCTTGCTGAAACCATATCATATTCGCTGGAACTTGTGGGTTTGCTGGATCAGGATATAAGTTTGTCAAAGTTGGCACAACATTATTTTGGAGTAGTGCTAATAGTTTTAAACAAAAGTAAACAAAAGTATTTATAGCTTTTGTTTATTTCATATCCGTAAAAAGGTAAAAAGGAACACTGAAATGGTTTTTGATTACTTTCTCATTATCAAGACCTAAATGGGAAATAATTATTGAATGTGTTGTAGCGAATTTCTGTATTCAAATAATTTTCTTTTTTTAATGTTAATTTTTGCAATAAATCTGAAAACACTTAATATTTCCGAAACAAATGAAGATAGGTATAGGACATTGTACATGAAATATGTCAAGAATTTTCTGAAGAATCAAAAAATTGAATAATATACCAGGCGTTGCATTTAAAATAAGAAAGTTGGTATTGGCCACGGTCACATGACACACCCTGTATAAAATGTTTTTGTTGAAAAAAATGCGCAACTAAAAATAACAATCGACGTGTCCGAGCGTTTTTTCGAACACGCCCCCATTTATTTATTATTGAATTTATTCCATTTGGCTGATCCACCCTGTATATACACGAAAGTCAAATTGACAAAATATTTCTGGCATTTACATTTATTATTCGGTATATAGTCCTCCGAATATAACTCGAGCATCAAAAATAATCTGAATATAGCGACTACTGCTCAATGTATACCTTAAAATATGCCTCGTCCTACGAACTCGGCGTATTGCTTAGAACATATTTCGCATACGTCAGCTATATTCGATTATTTTTGACGCTCTTGTTATATTACTTCTGACTATTGCACTTGTCACATTTACATGATGAAACTTTATGAAACTTCACACTGACGGACCAATGAAATAACCCAAATTTTAATTTGTTGGCCAATTTGAATCCACTTATAGTGATAATTGTTGTCGGATACTTATCACTTTCGAGGAGGTTAAGATTAGGTTTCGAGAGGTTTCTCATATTATATGCCCAATCGCTTAAAATCAATGCAATTTGGTGCATACTTCTAGTTTCATTTAGTACATACGTTTTTTCATCGCAAAAATCATTTCAAGTATCTAGATACGTATCCAGATACATTTTTGCTTGAGTACCTAAAGTTGTATCTAGATACATTATTAGTATTACATTAGATACATTACTTCTGAAGTACCTGTATTAGTATCTAAATGCAAACAAAAATGTTTATTTAATAATTAATAATAAATGATTTAATTTTATTCAATATTGAAGTATGAGGTAGCTGTGATCTTGTTTTCATGACTACCAAACACCAAGTTTCGCGATTAGTGTAGAAACGCCAAAGTTTACGAGCATCAAAAATGAATCCAAATATCCGTTTTGCAAAGTTTAATTTTGACGAAACAAAAAATAAAGTCAAAAAACAAACACCGCAGAATACTGTGCGCTCCAAAAAGTACGTGTAGAAGCAATTCGCGGAATTTTGCAAGGAAAAAAATCTGCCTCGAAGAAAACGCGCCTGATAAAAAACTTGCCGACATCCTTACCGAATGGGCATACAATATGCGGAAAACTGAAGGAAGTGAATATAAGGAGATGCTTGTTAAAACGATTTGGAATAATACAGCCAAATTACTCCAATAAAAATATTATAACGAATGGTATAACCAATGTTTAATTATTCTCCCATAAAAAAGCAAGCAACTTTCTAAAATTTTCTAAAAGTTTTTGCAGTGAATTAAGGCTTCCATTGCTGTGATTACCGAGTTGCATAAATACAAATACAAATACAAATTAAATGTTACAAGTTAAATACAAATGCTGCTTGTATATGAAGAATACACCAGGATTAACATGCATTAGCATAACTTCCCAGAGAAGCCAAACCTGTAACGCACGAAATATGTGGAGCATGTGAAACTGAGAAGCGCTCTCCAAAATTCGTAGAACTTAACGCATTAAAAACAGTGCCTCTCCAATTTGTAAAGTCTCACATCTCACAAACATATTCTTCAATCACTCGTTGCACAACCGCTCAATTTGACTTTAAATTCTCGAATTGTGCAATAATTTCAATGCACTAAGCTGAAAATCAGCCTTGCAGAGAGAAGAACGAATCTTATTTACGCATATTATGAGTCGGTAAACTCCAGTTGCATAATTTCGAGTTATTAATAACTCGTGTCGACGTAAATCAATCATGCGGCAGACAACGCAGTGAAATACAGTAAGAGTTTTATTGAAACCCTGGCGATGATACGGCAACAAAGTACCAGATTATCAAATTATTTCAGGTTGTTATATTATTATTTTGTACTTTGTAATAAAAAAATATTTTTATTATGTCCCATTATTTATTTATTTTATTTCGCCTGACTAGTTTCGGTTATATACAACCATCATTAGAAGCATCTACGAAGAATACAATAAATTAATTAGGTTAAATATAAAATTGGAGTCAGGTTTGTTACAAAATATTTAAGTATAAATTATAATAGTATTTGTTATGTGTTCAATGTTATAGTGCGTTTAAATGATTTAGTGTTTATGTAATTTGTTAGTGTGGGGAAGAATTAATATGTGTGAAAATTATGTTTATTAGGGTATTAATTTAGATTTCCACTAAAATTGCAACAACGATATATGCAGCGATATGCCGGTCACTACTCGACTACGGTCATATAATTTTCAAAAATACATCAAAAATCACACAAGAAACAATTGAAATTGCTGAAAGAAACGCGCTACGAGTGATAACAAAATTAAGACATATCAATAACCCGTTACATAATACTAGCAACAAAAATCTAGTATGAAGTCACAAAATTATTACCAATCGCTTCTAGGTTCGAAAAACTTCGATTTAAATTCAAAATCAATAATATAAACTGGGCCATTATGTATGAGCTAAGCTTGCGATCTCCCAATCGTGCTATGCGATAAAAAACGGGCCTTTCCATTTGAAAAAATTGAATTACGAGATATTTAAGAGGGCACTTAGATATTGACATTTTATGAACACTTATTACCAAAATTGACAGTTTCCAATTATTTTACTCATAGAGGCATCCTCTAGGTACAATTAGAAATATAACTCATAATTTATCTTATTCCTAAGAGAAGTTATTGACAGATTTCAGGCTACCTTTTAGAGGTCAAAATTTTAGAAAAACATGTTTTCTTCAAAACTAAAAGACATAGGTGTACACATGTTCTTACAGAATATGTTCCAATTTAAGCGAGGAATTCAAAAATATAATAATATATGGGGTGTTCCATTTAAAATAAGAAAGTTGGTGCTACTTCCGGTGAAACCGGAAGTGATAGAAAGTTGAAAATATTTCACTTGAGGATAACTGATTCAACCGTGTGACGAGGATTTTTTTGAAATTTTTAGTACTGCGGCAACCCCGCAAACTTTTAACGAACTGTTTAGCGTAGACACCCTGTATAAATAAATAAATTCATATATCTGCGACTCATAAATAATACATTACGTATGTAGGTAACTATGGTAATATATTGTACTCCATTATACAACAGGGATTTTATAATGTTTTCATTATACAACAGGGGTTGTATTACAATTCCTTCATATACATTCTTAATAACTCCATTCATAATACAATACGGTGCGGCCTCTTCAATTAAACTATGTGTAACGCTTTTCACATCACTTTATTTTTGGCTTCCCTATATTGTATATACGCTACGTTGCCATTGTTATCTGTCATTCATCCCATGACAGTTGTCAGTGCACCTGCCAAGTTTTACAATGTCCTGCGGACCTTTTCGCATGTGTATAATGTGCTAGAATCCTTAGCTTTGAGTTCGTTTGGAGTGGAGATCTAACAGGATAACAATAATAACATAGTGACAGTGACAAGTACAATCCTAGCTCGTTTTCTCTTGGAGCAGCAAGGGTAATGCTAAAGTGCCTAGGGCAACTGGCGGTCAAATAATATTTCAACCCGTACGATCTCCTGAGCACATAGCATGATATCGAAGGTCATAATGATGAATACTAAGATTATTGCCTTCTAATTGCGGTAAGAGCAGAGCTGCTCGTTTTAATATAACAATAATCATGTTTGTGTATGCTATACGATAATAAATGTAGTCCATGTTACCTCATTTACATATGTACATTTGGTTGCTAATAATTGGTTTCTTATTGACAAAAAAAATGTGCAATGAACGATATTTTTTATCATACTTTATAATTATTATTATAATTTAGTATTACTTTATTTTGTGCAAAAAATCGGAGATAGAGAAAAGTTTTCGGTGGGCTGTTCTGAAAATGTCACCTTTTCGTCAGTGTCAAGACGGATGGAAATAACGTGTTTTCAGATAAGTATAATAAAAATATTAAGTAAAAAATGTGTACTTTGTAAGAACCTAATAATATTAAATTCCATAATTTTACGAGTCGGAACAAGACTGCGTAAATATCATATCAGGCCGCGGCCGACGACGCGTTGGGACCGAGCGTGGTCATTCATTTTGCTGACTTCTTAATTTTAGGCAAATTTAAATAAGCACACGATCAAAATGATGACACAGAAATAGGTCGTGGGAATACGACGGGAACTCGAAAGGGCAATTCGGTGACTCGTACGGGATTGCGTCACTTTGCAGCGCAACGCAGATTTAGCATAGGACAGGGGAAGAAGAGTAAATATTGGGGGACAGTGTAAATACAATTGCTGAAATTAAATAAAACCAGTTAGGTGTACCGATCGAGACAGAACGTCACGCTGTCCGACGCCGACTCATATACTTTGAACATTAATTCCTCAGGTGAATATATAACACAAGTTTATCAAATGTAATTCACACTAATAATTCCAAAGTCAATTCCATACTAATATATAACCTATCTAGTGATATTACCGCGCCTTGCCGCTGGTAATGAACGAAGTTTAATAAAGGTAAGAAATGTAGGGAGCCTTACGCCATTAAATGCGGAGTTGAACCTAACTGCATTTTATACCTTGTCCTGACAATATTTTCGTACTGACAGGAGAATATTGTAACTTGCCTTCCTTTCCTCGTCGCAAACATTTGATAAACATTGTGGCTTCATTAATCAATCGGTAGTTAAATAAAAAGGTGCGTCAGGGGAACATAACTTAATAATTTCGATATAAATAATTCAATGATATTTGTAATTATTTGAAACTTGCTCAGCGCTCCGATATTCAAGAAATCTCAGAATTATGAATGAATGAAACGAATGTTTGTATGTGCTTAAGTAGATAGAAAAGTACAAGTAGAATAGAGCTTTATCATACTAATCTATAATCAATTTTGAATAACAATACCTATTAAAGTTTTTACGATCACATGGCTGATAATGTTGGTAGACGCGAATACTAGCAGTATCTCCGAATGAGGACACATTGGGTGCTTGAAGTACTGGAATCGCTTGAAGTACTTTAATGTGAAGTTATGTGATTCGTTCCTATCCACAAGGTGGCGTTGAAATACATTGGTAGGCACCGTGCTAATGAATTTCTATGCAGTGATGACATGTGTCAGATATCCTTCTCGGCACAATTTGAAGATTGTGGTGCATGAAGTCGCTAAGTAACACTTTGTAATTCCAACCGCAGTGTTAATAAGTTACTCAGTTTTCAAAATAAAATAAATCATTCAAATTCAAAGAATATAAAATTTTCAATAATTATTAAAGAAATCTATTCCAAAATTTAAATAAATATAATTAAATAAATAACATCCAGTTAGAGTAACAAAACTGTCTTTTATTTACCTGTCGCTTGCATAACCTTTTAAAATGAATAAATCATATAAAATCCATATATCTGTGTTTTACTTACTAACAAAAATTACTAACAGACACATTACCCATAAAACGAACCAAACTGAGTTATCACGATTTTGATTTAAAAATCAAACATAACGTAGAGTACTACCACTAAATCACGAGTCAAATCAATATTACAAATTACGAGAATTTGTAAATCACGAGCCAAATCAATTACTTGAATTATAAGAATTCATGTAATATGCAGTTAAAGAAATTAAATGCATCCAAATGCATTTAAGGATGAATTGCAGTTAAATAAATGCAATGAATAATAAATATTACAAATTATGAGAATTTGTACAATACCTGGGTTCGAACCGTTACAACTTCCTTCATTTTATTTTATTTTATTGCTTTTGCGACCGGTTTCGATCAATCAATTGATCATCTTCAGGCAAAACTAAAAAGAACAACATATTACATTAACAATTTTTTTAATTTAAAAAAAAACAAGACGATGATGAAATGAGATGTATGATATTAATAAGTTACATTTTTTTCCTGTGACAATAGATTACATAGCTAAGTGTATTGGCGGTTTAATATTTATAAAGTATCGTGTGTGGCTAATATTGCCTTGAAATAAAAAATCAAATTAAATTTGAAGTTACAAAATGATATGGCCATGTGGAGACTGGTGAATCTTATTGTCATGAGAATGGGTATATGCAATTGTTTACAATGGAAAACCTTACTTGTCAAAAACTAAAAACTGTATTTCTCTGTTGTGTAACACATATTGTAAATTAATTTGTATGCTTTTGTATATTTCTCGTGTATCGTCTTCAACTTATAACTAGTAGCGTTTCTGTGTGTATATTTGGTGGTCTGCTGCGCTGTGGTGAGTTATCTTGCTAGAAATGCGAACAATGGTTTTTCCATATTATTAATTTGGTCGTTCAGATTTAAGTTATTGGCTCTCCTTCTATCTCTGTCTATTTCTAAGTTTTCAAGTAAGTTCATTCTGAATCCTTTTTTAGTTGTGTGTAAAAATTTTATGTTATTTTGGTCGTTGCAAGTGTGATTATGAAACCAAAGGTGTCTTCCAAAATTAGATGTATTTTTATTCTTAATGTGTTCCTTTAAACGAATTTTAAGGGCTCTGCCTGTTTCCCCTATATATGTGGCACTACAGTTGTCGCATGTAATTGAATATACTCCTGCTTTATCCAAATATGGTATTGTTTCGTTGTTATTAATCAGGATTTTTTCTATAGTATTGTTTGTTTTATGGCTTGCTCTAATTTCATATTTTTGTAGTATTTTGGATAAACGTGTGTTAATATGGCCTTGAAATGCGAAGGACCTAAAGTTGAATTTTTGATTTGTTTGTTTTACTTCTTCTGAGATGTTGGGATTGTAAATTAATAGATTTATAGATTTTTCATAGCACTCTCTGTTCTATTAATAAGTTTATTAATAGTGTTCATATTAATTCTATAAGTACTGGTCAATTGCTTAATAATTGAGATTTCTTTATGTTCATCTTCTGGGGATAAAGGAATTTCGTTCTATGTATTAAAGAGTGAAAAGTGGAGAGTTTATGGTTGTGATGGTGAAAGGAGTTATATGGTATTATACTATCTGTCTGCGCCGGCTTTCGATATATATATATATATATATATATATATATATATATATATATATATATTGTATTGTAGGCTTCCTGATGTATTAGTGATTGTAAGATCTAAGAAGTTAATGCTATTGTTGTTTTGGGTTTCTAGTGTGAACTTCAAATTATGATAATTTTTTATGAAATGTTTGCAATTGTTTTAAGTTTCCGCTCCAGATGCATAGAATGTCATCTACGTACCTTCTCCAAAATTTGATGTGAGGGTTTGTTTTATCTGTGATCTCTAATATATGTTTTTCAATCTCATCAAGGAATATGTTAGCCAGGAGGCAAGAGATAGGCGAGCCCATTGGTAATCCACCTGCCATTTTATAAATTTTGTTGTTGAAAGTGCATAAATTTTGTTCAGTACATATTTTAACCAAATCTGTAAGATCAAAGGCTTGTTGCTTGTCAATCTTGTTAGCCTTAAGCAATCATTTTCTGGTTAATTCTAATGTTTCTTTAATGGGAATGTTAGTGAACATGTTAGTGATGTCGAAGGATATAAGTAAATCATTATTATGGATGACTATGTGAGGTAGGTCATTAATTAGTTCTTTTCTGTTTTTGATTGAGTATTTAGGTGAGTAGTATAATTATTTGATGAATATTTTGTTTATATGTTTGGCTAGTATGTTTGTGGGTGTGTCATAGGCGGAGATTATCGGTCTAATGGGAAAGCCCGTTTTGTGAGGCCGTCCATTTTAGGTAATATTGGGTTCATAGGTACTATGTTTCTCAGATTGATGTTGAAGTGTGACAATGTCTCTTTGCATCTATTTAAGGTTGCTTTAGTTTTCTTTACGAAGGAGACCATATGATTTAAGTTGGAAAGTACAGTGCAGTTGTTTTCGTTAAGAAAGTCCGTAACTTTATTAACGTATGCATTTCTTTCTAGTATTACTAGGCCAGCCCCATTGTCCCCTTTGGCAACAGTGAGGTTATGTGATTTAATTTTTAGATTGATTTGTTTAAGGATGTTGTGTTCTTTATGGTATTGTGCGTGTTGGTGTTTTCGAGTTTTAGTTGTTTTGTCTAGATTATTTTCCTCTTTCTTTAAAAAGGTTATGCACTCACTTTTTATATCGTTTTCCTTAGGGTATCCCTTAATGGCTGCTTCGATGTCTACTGCCAGAAGTTCTAAATTGATATGATTTGTATGTAGGGCATATTTATGTCCTTTTCCGAGTAGATTGTTTTCTTCTGTAGAAAATTTTGTGTTGGTCAGGTTAATTATTCTTCTGTGGAAAGTGTGAATGTTGTTTTGAACTTGTTTCTTGTTATTTTCCTTATATTTTCTTAAAATTTTGAGTTTGTTGTTTTTCCTATAGCTATCTTCTTGTTTTGCATAATTCAGTATTTCTTGTATTTGTTCATTAAGGTTATTTAGTTGAAGAAAGTGTATTCTTTTGCTGAGGGTAGTGTATGTAAGTTTTAAGAGTTTGGAGATATTGCTCAATTTTGAATGGTGTCTGTGTAATTCATGTGTCATGATATAAGATATGAATCTCCATAATTGTTCAGTGTTGTTGAAGCTTTTGTGTTGTGTTTAGCAAAATTGGGTGATAATCTCTCTTTTAAGCATGTGTTAATAAATTGTATATGTTGAAGTGCAAATGCTCTCCTCTTGTTGTAGTTCTTATATAGTTTTATGAGATTCGGCGTACTGGCCGTGATTATATCTTGAGTTTTATATTTATATTATTATGAGTAAAATACAAGATATAATAAAAATAGTTTTTTAGCATTTAAATGTGGTAGCTCTAGTAGTAGTCGCGGTATTAGAAGTAGGATTTAACACCCGATTAGGTGATTGATTTATTCGGATGTTTGTGGGCCTTGGTTTGAGCTGCCGCACAACTAGAGAACCTTTTTCTCCTCCACGTCTCACCCACATTATCTCCTCGTGCGTTGTCCGAACGTGCCGGCCGTTAAGGGATGGAGATAGGTCTGACAGAATTAGCCCAGGGACGCTTTATGAGCTGTGCATTTTTTAACGATCCCCAGCCATTTTCCCCGCTCTCTACTTATCTACTGTTTAATTTACGTCCCGATTATTTTCCGACCGGCGGTTTTAATATACCGACGGACGTTATCAGCAGGACGACGTAGAAACACGACCGCGGGGTCATCGAATCCCCATTTTTACGCACGATATCTGGTCCCATTGACTAAGCACGGAATTAACAGTCATCGTTCAGCGAGCGCTTCACAATTGAGAAAGCAGCAGTGTGGGAATTAATGCCAATAAAAGGACAGGCTTTATTTTGGAACGTCTCCAATGCAATAATTAATGACGTGTAAACGCAAATCGATATTTTTACAATTTCCTAGAAATGCCTGTTGCTGTAGCAAACGATATATTCCCATTTCCCCAGTAGCACACGCAAAATTGGTCCTGCCCAGAGGAGAGGCAAAATGAAACTATAAATTGTGATTCATACAGCCAATAAAACAATTTTATGCCGACGAGAAGCAATTGATTATAAAATTGACGAGACATACATATTATTGTTATGCTAGCTGCACTTTGTTCCCGCCTGAGTAGGTCAACTTCCTTATGCGCTGTATTTAATGATCATTTGCATCTAACAGTTTGTAAAATATTTTAAATAACAAACATTACTGATCAATTAGTTTTTCACACTTTCATCCCTCATATGAGGGAGAACAGTTCGTTCTACTTTTCCTCCCACGGCGATACTCCCCTGAATAATACTAGAATAGAAACTTTAAATAGCTATGTTAGCGCCGAGGGTTATACGACCAAACGCCATAATGGTTTTCACATCCGTGGAGTATATACTATTTTTTTCACTACTTGAACGATAAAATAACAATCATTGAAAATTAACTATCAAAATACAACACACATCTGTCATCACATCAATCAAATGTTGACCGTTTTCAATATAGTGAAAATAAGTGCTGAACAAGAAATGTTCTGTATAGTGTTTTCACTTGATATTGAAAATGCACCTGCAATGAGGGTTTATTACGGTCAAGGGTTCTCCATTGTACGGCGTGCTGCGAAGAGGTGGGCGTCCAGGAACATAACCAAATAATTTACTTTCGACGAATATGCTACTTAATTGTTTTCTCTTCGATATATACACAATTATATCACTATTATCATAATATAAAAATGATTTATTAATTAAATTGAATTCAATAATCTTGAATCTACCACGTTTTTTATGAGTCGGCGGACGTAATTCTATTTACAATTTTACAATTCGATATAATTACAAGACTACCGACGCCAGTAGATAATTAAGAGCCGTCACCTAGGAAAGGTTTTAAAAGGATTATACATTCGCCCATGCAATTAAGGTTCATTGGACCTTAATTGCTGGTCGAATATGGAGTCCAGTAAGACAATCAGTTAAGTCTGGCCCAAATAGTCTTTTTCTCAAATAGTCTACATCTGTCTTTCAGTCGGTGTTAACCTTTACATTGCAACAGTACTCATTTTACATACGTGTGCTTATTATCATTTATAAACTTGTGAAAAGGTAGAGGTTAAGATGGAAACGTCGTTAAGTGAAACTGCAACAATTATTTCATCAATTTATAATGGCACTCAGTTCGACGATCTATTTCAATTATGTAAGGAAAGAAGCCATTCCGAACGTTTTGTTGAAGAATCCCTTCGACAGTCTACAGAGGGAAGCTGTTCTCAAATTGATTTTGATAAATTTCAAAACAACCATCATCAAATGGACACATCAACTATCAAAAATGAAAATCAGGGATTAATAAAGCATGCTTTTCTTTCAACTGATACTAAAAGGCTAGTCGTAAATATTTATAACATTCTTATAAGCAAGAATCATGCATCTCCACTGCAAAGAATTTCCATTCTGACAGGAATATCATATTTAACTGTTTGGAGAATAATTACGAAAGGACCGCTAGAAAGGAAAAGAAGAATAAGTTCCAAATTTACCGAAATAGACGATGCCATCGCCAAGAGGATCAAAAATATAATTTACAATTCTTATAAATCAGATAACGTTCCCACGGTCCAATTTGTTTTGGAAACTCTTGGAAATGATTTTCCATATAAGGAAACTACTTTGTATGAATACCTACTTAGTCAGGGTTTTAAGTATAAAACTTTAGACAAACGAATTGACATCATGGAATCGCCGAGATTGCAAAAAGAGCGATTATAATATTTATCTAAAATAAACGAATATAGAAATGGAGGGAGATCGATATTTATTTGGATGAAACATGGTTCGATACTCACGACTTCGTTTCCAAGGGATCGGTCGATAATACAAATAAGTGTCACCTTAGATCTCCGTGCAATAGAGGAAAAAGAATTGTTATTCTTCATGCAGGAGGAGACGCAGGTTTTGTGTCAAATAGTTTGCTCTTATCAGCCAAGAATATTGCATCAAGCTCGTTAGACTATCATCAGGATATGAACGCAGAATTATTTGAAAATTGGTTTCGCAATCAATTATTGCCCAACATACCCAATAACTCGATAATCGTAATGAATAATGCAACTTACCACTCAAAGCAAATTAATAAAATCCCAACCACCGCTTCCAAGAAAGGCGTTTTTGCGGATTTTTGCATTCAAAATGGTATTGTTATTCCCCTAAGTACAAAGAAAAAAACATTACTAGAACTTATAAAAAAAAATTAAAAAAACAACGTATGTAGTTGATAAGATGGTAGAAGAATTTAGTCACCAAGTGTTGCCCCTTCCACCTTATTACTGTATCTTCAATCCAATTGAGCTGATATGGTCAACTTTAAAAATAAATTTGCGGAAAAATAATGCACATCCTAAAATGAGTGAAGAAACAATTCAACTTGTTCAGCGAGAATGCAACAACATTTCAAGTACCATTTGGAAAAACTGCATCGATCATATGATTAAAATTGAAAACGATTATAAGACGCTTAGTGTACCAAATCTAATTATTAATGTTCAAAGTGAAGGTGAGAGCGATGAATCTAGTTGTGCGGAATAATATTTGCTTGTTACATTACGATTCATGAAAAAATTAACTGATGTTAACGTCGTTAATTTTTTAACGCAATGAGCAAGTCAATATTGTTATGGGTAACTAAAGTTATTTGGTTCGCGAATCATACTGTATATAAATTTTCTATGAAATTATAACTACATTTGTAAAACACAATTAATTATATATACACTTAAAAATACAATGAAAAGTACAATGTACTGATAATGAATCACTAATGTTAATTTTCTACGGGGCACTGAATCTGTATTTTCTGATGCCGGCTCTGGACTCTGTTCTCTTCCCGTCATAAAATTCCGTTCGCACAATGGAGCGCAATAAACTCCCTTCGTAGGTAGATTTTCAATTTCAAGTAAAAACACTATACTTGAAATGCGAGCGATAGAACAAAAGGTATCTGATAACGTTTGGTCGCGCCGCTGCTTAATTCCTGACCATCTCGAGTCCTGCGGCTAGCTAAGGTCGCGTGTACCTGCTAAGTGTATGTACCTATATCACGCAAGAACTACAAAAAGATTCCCCAAAAGACGAAAACTTGACTTTTACTCACATACATTTTAATCAGTTCCAAACGCTCAACATATGGAGGTCCTACGAACTGCAATATTTACTTATTCTAAATATTATATTTTAAGATTTGTTTTTTTTAATAAATAAATTATTCATACATATTTAAGTATAATTCATTATACTAATTCAGTATAATATCCATATTCATGGATATTAAAAATTCAATTATTGAAATGCTCAAGAAAATATAATATTTATGCAAAACTCTGTAAAAGTTCGTAGAAAAAATCATATGTATTATACTCTAATTTTTCTAAACTGGCGTTCACGTCATCAAACAGCTATGTGAGGAGGTTTTTTCGTACCAACATGATTGTTTTCGAGAATATGCATAACAATAGTTTAAAATCGAAATTAATCTGAGGATCATTTCTTACAAGACACTGATCACCGGTGGTTATAAATAGGTAATCGGTGTATTAACCGCGGACACAATTTTCACCTGCCAATCATGTAATAAATCATGTTATGTTGGCATCCGTGATATTTTTTCGCCGACGATGCCACATCATTTGCACCAACACATGCTCATACATGTGTGTATAACCAAACTTCTTTGACGTTTAACTTGTTACATTTGATCGATCATTACAATGCATATTTTGCCATTGTAGATGTTAAACCATAACCACAAGATTGATATCTGTACGAAAAACGGCAGAGAAGTCGACGAATTTGATACGAACCGCGCACTGTCGCACAAGTTGCACGGGCGCAACAGCTCATTGTAGCCATTTTTAAATACCCAGGACAGCTGGCAACCTTGTAAAATTATGCCATCATTATTATGATTATCATTTTGATGACGTGAACGCCAGTTTAGAAAAATCAGAGTATACTCAGGAGTATAATTAAAATAGTTATTTCTATTACAAGGGAGCAATGTGCATTTTCCTCCCTTAGACTTTCGTGCCCTCCGCTTCGAGTCGGGCATCAAATATCCGCGGGAGGAAATTATGCACTTTGCTCCCTTGTAATACAAATAGCTATTATAGTTATTAGGGTATAAAGTCAATGTTTACCTCCCACTTGGTATAAGTTTGAAAATATCTTCTTCTCCTTATTTCGTTTTTATTTACTCGGTCGTTTCCCCCATTTCCATTTAGCTTGTTTGTGCCCTTGTCGTTTTTTCTTGCTCTCTGTTTTCTCTTTCTGACACCTTCTCCATTTTCCGTTATTCTTTTTTGTTTTGTATTTGTTCCCGTTCCTCATTCTATTGCCAGGAGAAAGGTAACACCCTAAATGTCTGGTTTCAACTTTAATATGAAACATCCTGTATAAATTTCAATATTTTTTTAAGAGTAACTCATTATTGTATACAACTTTTTATTTTTTCTTATTTTGGTTAATAACCTCTTGGTTGACCGTTCCAAGAACGTTGAAAAACAATGTATGTTGCATTTTTTAAATATAATAAATTCGAAGGTAGCTAATATATTTGATATCCACTTCAAGAAATTTTTGATTAAATAAATTTTTATATTTTGAAATTATATTCATTATTTATAGTTAAATTATATTTGATTTACAACAGTTATCTAATGGTTAAAGATACTCACAAATAGATTAGAAACTTATTGGTAAAGTAATTTCGAATCTCCTTGTTCGTATATGTGAGCCGTTCATTTTGAAAGTGACTTAAGTCCATTTATCTTTAATTTGAAATACTTAAGGTTTTGCGTTTTTACAAAATTCAAAAAATACGTAAGATATATGGTTGACTTGCAATGTTAAATCGCATTTAAGGGATTTAATTTTATACATCCTATTAAAAAGTCGCTATTATTAAGTGTATAATATGACCTTGCTTAGCTTAAAAGGACTTAGGTCACTTTCAAAATAAAAATTTGTTTTGTTACAAAAAGTGAAAGAGCTCAAGTCCGTTACATATAGCTTAAAAAATTTAAAAAAAAACATTTAAATTATATTTTTAGATAATAGAAATAAATTTAGTAACAAGTTATTCGTTAACATTCTCAGTATGCGGGAGTGATTTGAAGTAGTTATGGTGTTCTGGAGGTATATACCGCAATAAGGCTATCATGTGTCGGTATTTTAGTGATATGATGCTTCTTATACTTTTATATAACGATGGCAATACAATATTCCCAAATTTTTTAGGTCTACCCCAACGTGGCAATAAATCAAGAATTTTAAATTCTGCGTTCTCATCCATGTTTGTTTTGTATAAAATTTTATATGGTTCATTTCTTAAAAATCGCATCCAGCATATTTGAAGCCAGTTTATTTTTTCTCCGTTGGTATTTTTGGATGTTTTGTAAACTGCTTCTTCCAAGAGTCTTGCTGATATAAAATCCTCTTGTTTCATTTCATGCAGTATGAAAGTATTACCTTTTCTACATTTTTTAATTATATTATAATAATCTTGTGGCACATACAATAACTGATTTCTTTTTAACGACATTTCTATAACGCCAAAATATCTGTCATTAGGTAAAAATGAATGCCCTGATATTAAAAATTTGTGGTATATGATTTCCACATCATTTCCCATCGATAGAATTTTTAACCACATTAAAGATATTTTGATGTTTCTGTCTTATCCTCCACATATGTTACTATATGCAATGATGTGTTTTTCACCTTTCAGGGTTTTTAGGTGTCTCAAGAGGCATGACGCCACTTCTTGGGAACCTCTAGAAGCTTTTGTTTCATCCCAAACGTACATGTATACATTATCGTTGTGGAAATTGTGTATGCCTAAATTTAAAATATACATATTACATTTATAATAAGCTACTGAAGTAGTTAACTTTGGGAATGGTAACGCTTTCTGCAAATCGAATGAAAAGCCAAAATAATGAGATGGATTACTTGATACTCGCTCTTGATCTTGTTTTAACGCATTTCTAGCCGATACTGCTAGCTTCAAATGAATATCATGTTCTTCCATATGTTTTTTATGTTCTTCGTGGTTTTCTGATGCTTTTACTTTAATGTTTAATAGATCACATCTTTGACATGTGTCTTTGCGTGGTTGGTGGAAATGTAGATTAAAATCATTTTTGAATATTTTTCTATAAGTCCATTCCATAACTGCTTTTAAATTATTTTCTTCACAGTGAAGCTCATAAAAATTAAATATTTTTTTATAGTCAGTTCAGGATGAAGATATTTTCTGTCGGGATTATGGTCCCTAGTATAATGGGATTCAAATTTCGGGAAACTGTTAATATGGTTTTGAACAATCATATTTGCTTCATCACATATTTTTCTCGGCGATCCAGGCAAACGCCCACGTAAATCGTTGCCAACGTTTTTAGATTTTAATACACGTTTCAATCGTCCTTCGCTTATTTGAAAAGTATCTAAAAAGATTTTTTTACAAACAGCAACTTTGCCTGTTTTAGAATTTAACCAATACGTAAAACTCTCATTTCTACATGAACCTTTTCCGTTTCTCTGACGTCTTCTTTTTACAACACTGCGTCCGGTCGCTTCGTATAGCAATATATTTTGCTTATTAAAGTCTCCTAAGTTCCAAAACATTTCGAAAATACGTTTTCTTTCTGTTTCATTTAAATTTTTCAAGCAGTCTTTTCGGCATTGGCAATCTTTATTTTGAAAAACTTTAGCAGGAATAATTTTTCCCTATTGTGTATCGTATCTTTTCCCCGAATTCCGTTTAATTTTACGAATTTTCTGAATATAAGTACCACTTCTGTGTTCTCTGAATCCTTCTTTGAAGGTGCTGTTTTGTAAATTCTCATTCTCAATTACTTCCTCTTCCTCTGTTGAAGAATGAAGTTCTAAAATTCTCCTTCTTTTTTTAAATCTGTTGTATGAGTTTAATTCCTCTTCACTTTCAGAATCAAGAAATCTTGTTATTTTATCCTTTCCCATGGGTTTAATAATTTCTTTAAATTAAATATTATTTTTTAAATTTCAATTTAATATCAAAACGTAATTTAAATTACCTTCATCACTGCTTTCAACATTTTGGGCCGCACTTTTTGACATCGTCAATAAAAGTGGACTTAGGTCACTTTAAAAATTAGGATTTTCAGTATTTATATTATTTTGAAAATGTACGTGATATAAAATTCAAATGTACTAAGTATATTTCAATACCGATTTATTTTTTTGACAGTTCAGCATAAATTATAAATGTCACAAGTGCTAACTTGATAAAAGATGAAAATGGACTTAAGCCATTTTCAAAATAAACGGCTCATGTATTCGGCTGCTAAGTTATGGTCAACTTTGGAAGGACCTGCCCCAATTGATTTATGTCACTATAAACGGTAGGTACTATTAACTATGAATATCTAGTACGATAACATTGTGGTTTCACACAGTAATAAAATTGATTATGCAATTTCTTAATGCGTGTTGACGTGGCCATGACGTGCGCGTATTAATTACACACACATCGTGATCGCTAATTACTCCCGCGCACCGCATGGGATCCTTGAGGCGATGCATCCGAAGAGTGGCCTCATAACAAAACTCAACAACAAAATTCTCTCCAAGCACGCACAGAACGAGAATATCTTGTCGATACATACAGCACATTGTGTCCAAGTCCATGTAGGAAAACGGCGAGTTGGGCTTTCTAGAAACGGCCTTCAACGCTGTTTGTTTCCAGGCGCACTGGTTAGACATGCAGTAAAAAATATACCAATTATGTCGTAAAATGAGTGTGTGCTTTAACGATGGGATTTTATCGTTTCGGCAGGACCATGGCCAGGGTGCCGGCGAGGAACTTGGCTTACAGAACGGTGGAACGAGCGATTACAAACGACTTTATCGCGATGTTTAATCGAGAAATTAACGAGAAAGAGTAGCACAATAATGTCAAGCTATTACTGGTAAAACCTTTCAGAAAGTTCGCGAGGTGTTTGTAAGCAGGCTATATTTTTGTTTAGAAAACAACTTAATTTCGAAACTAGTCAACCAAATTATATTATATTAATAATGACTAGAAAGCATTTTTCATGAGCTTTCCAACGATGTATCACAAGTAGGGGGAGGTGGTATGTATATTTTTTATATGGAGGTGGCTGTGGCTAGGGTAGGGGACACTGCCTATTTTGGTACCTATCATGTATTCTAGACGTTATTTTCCTCTTTTCAACGACATCGAAAACGGGAAACCTGGATTTAAACTAAATCCAGGTTTGTTGACAGTCTTCACTGTTCACTCGTTATGACAACGACCAATGCGAGAGCCGCTTGTTGCCAGCCGCGATCGGAAAAAGTTGCGCCGATTCTAAAAAATCGCCAAACAACAGCAGACAAGATACCATCGGAATGGGAAGGCACAAATAAACCCGCCGAACCGTTCCAGGGGAATTCGTCCACATCCACACACTAATCCGATGCTATACAGTTGATTTGCAAGCTGTTCTCCTTTCGCCTTGTCTGAATTCTGCCGCAAATTACTACAAAACAAAGTTAAAGGTGCACGATCAAGTTTATTTTAACTAAACCACCAAAAATATCTGTTATTATGTATGGCATGAGGGATCAGGTGATCTTCAGAGTGATGTTTTTGCCTCTGTAGCAACAACTTTTATAACGGATGAAATTATCCAGAGAAAACCCGAAAAAATAATTATTTGGAGTGATTGTTGCGGCTATCAGAACAGGAATGCGAAATTGTCCAATGAACTACTCGATATTAGTATGAAAAATAATGTCTTAATAGAAAAAAAATATTTAGAAGTTGGCCATACTCATATGGAAGTGGACACTATCCACTCAACAATTGAAGCAAAACTGAGGAATCGTAGGGAAGTTTTCGTCCCTGCTGACTACATTGGAATTATTAAAAGTGCACGAATTAACAATTCACATAAAACTTTCTACCTCAGCCATGAGGACTTTTTTTTTGGACAATTGATGATGATTGATTGATGATGCACATATGAGGACAATTTGATAATAACCACTACAGCAGCACCAGACCAGGATCGAAAACTGGAAATCCGTGTGTAACTGATGCTGTTGCATATCAATATACCCCAGAAGATGAAATAAATTTCAAACTGGACATGGCCCATGAATGGACAACACTTCCTAAACAACCTAAACGTTCAATGATGACTGAGAGCTTAAAATTATATAATGGGCATTGCCCTATTGAAAAAAGCAAGTACCAAAATCTGCAAGAATTAAAGCAACTAATCCCTGTTGACTACCGAGACTTTTATACTAAAAACTTCCATTCAAATAATTTAATATTTTAAATGTTTAGCTTTTTCTATGCAAAATAGTTTTCTGTTAAGCTTCACATTAAAACAAACATTTTAATTAGTATTAAACTTTTTCTTCTGCAAATCTTTACTTGGAGAATATAACGTTTTTTTTTTAATTGAATAATGTTTTATTTGGTATGCCTTATTTCAACGTTTTTAGTTTTATGCTAACTTGAAAATTTGGCGTATGTCTTAAAATGTGGCCAACTATAATAATCAACTATAATAGCATAATCGTAATTTATGCAAATCATACTGAATTAACAATAACACTGTTAATTGAGATCAACTTTTATTTAGATTAAAAAAAAAAATCGAACGAATCCGAAAGGTAGGGTAAAGATAGGGGGGTTTTGCCCTACCTGAAAACTTTGGTATTTCTGACATTCGAGCTATTGCATTTACCACGACGCAATTGAGGGTCTCAATGCAATAAGTGGACAAGTCCAGTTATGCACATTTTTGAGGAGAGAGGAAAAACGTTTTACTGGCGTATATGTTTGGAAAAATTAATTTTTCTGCTTCCATTATGTTCATTTGTTGTCCCAAGGTTTTATAGTCGTGTTATATATTTGTTTATAATATATTGTAATAACAAAAATATGGATTATATTTTGGACATGTCCACTTTTTACAATGTATTGAGGAAATATTAAGTAATGTTGATAATAAAAGACCCATTATTTTGAATATGTTTATTTCTAATATACTCTAATATAATTTCTAGTACACTTATAAGTACTGTTTCTTCAACTAAACTAAATTTAACATATGAATACGGAAGCTACTAATCAGATTCATACTCAGAACATGACATGTGTTCTTATTTTCGTCTTCTGATTTTTGTGGTAATCAGCGATATTGTCGTATTACCACATATCAACAGCTGGTACATAATTTTTTGCAAGGCTCATTACGTGTTCATACTTTTTTTCTTTAAGTAGCCGAGGACCAAAAGTGCTCAGCACTTGGCAAAGAAATAGGTACAGCTATCTTTTTCGCCAATGAAAATTTTTGAAATATTGTTATAGAAACTGATTCGCTGCATGAAAATGTTGGCATATCATTCTTAAAAATTCTGTACTTGGATATTGTGAATTTATTTTGTTTGGTGCTTGGACTTTTCAAAAATATAGAAGAGTAGTGTTCTTTAAAATTTAGAAACATATTGCGATCTATTTTAATAACTTCAAATTTTATTCCGGAATTGCGAATTATTGGGATATACTCCTCAAGCAAATAAATTTTGTCGTGTTTCCTCTTCAGACGTTCAATCGCTCCAAAACTGCGATCGCATGGTAAGTAGCTATGACCAGGTTCAGGAAAACGATGGTAGATGGAACACAATTTTTGTGTTAACACAAGACTATAAAGAAACTCTCCATAACTTACTTTTTGTTCTAGGATGCGCAGTTATCGGAATACATACACTGTGTATCAGCCAAATGGAATAAATTCGATAATAAATAAATGGGGGCGTGTTCGAAAAAACGCTCGGACACGTCGATTGTTATTTTTAGTTGCGCATTTTTTTCAATAAAAACTTTTTATACAGGGTGTGTCATGTGACCGTGGCCAATACCAACTTTCTTATTTTAAATGCAACACCTGGTATATTATTCAATTTTTGGTTTCTTCAGAAAATTCTAGACATATTTCATGTACATGTCCTATACCTATCTTTCTTTTCTCTTTCCCCGTAGGCGACATATTTGTCTAAACGTCGTTTGGCGTCTAAACATGGGTATCATGTTACATTGCCGGGGGCCATTAGTAAATGATGCGTGCGCTTGCAAGGGGAAGGCCTGAGCATTTGCATCATTCACCAAACCGAACTACGGAAAATGTCTTGTTAATTGTGTTGCATAACTAAAATGTCACGAAATATTTAGGTAATGATATAAACAATCGATCACACGACTTTAACATTAGCGACGATTGATTTGACAGGATTTAATGCTCTATACTCTTGTGTCTCTGTTGTCAACACACCTACATCAAATTTTAAGTTTAATTTTAGGTATAACAAAAATAGTTTACGAAATTATCCTGCGACATACCACTCAACCTGAATAAATTAGTGGCTATTTATTGTTTCATTTTGCATTGGCAATTTCATTAGATTATTAGTTGTAAATTTGGCATGGTTAAACTACATTCACGACCACTCAATTTATAATTAACGTAAAATTTGGTTCTTCCAAAACAAAGTTCTTCACAACGGCTAAATTAGTACTTAATTTTTGCTGCAACTACAATAAGTGCAAACCAATTATTGCTCCATACAATGCCAACAAATAATGGAGTAAAACAAATTTTAAAGTTTTACCCATGGCATAGCAAAAATGTGCGCCCTTGTCAAATACATCAATAAATCAAACACGAAGGATTAGATCTTTTATTAATTTCAACATCAAATTTGCAATGTAAGGCTTACGGCAATATTAGGGACATTAGAATAAGTACAAATAGTAAATATCTAGAAATGTACTTTACGTGCGTTTATAGATGCTAATTGATCGATTATACCGTGCGACCAAAAATTATTTTCATCCAAGAGGGCTTGGGATGAAAAAAGGGCTCGGTTTAGATCACAATTATAAGGGGACGATATATCTAACCAAATCTTGGTTAAAATTGTGTCTAACACATGACGTGCCAAACTGATGAATTTTAAGCTAAGCTTTGAAACGCACGGTATGAGCAAAATTTATTTTTTTTCTGTTTTTTCTCGTTCTTCACTCAAAACAGCAAGATCCGATAATCTTGATGGGCCAATGAAGCTCTTAAATAAGATATAATCAGTTTAAGTTTACTGATCTTTCACAACTTTTTGAAACCGGTACGGTGAGCATACTTTGAATAGCAATTAATGGATTTCGAAAAACTCTTCATCTCCATATTTAACAATAAAAACAAGTAGTTCTTCAAGTTTTGAAAGAATTAGGTTTTTCCTACTACTAAGTAAAGTTCTGTTGTCTACTATTTCATTGTACCGTTGCGGGCATGTTTCAAAATTCCCTTTCTGATGCAAAAACATTACAATCGGCCTTTTTAAATGTTGATGTGACAATAAATGTCTGACTTTTCACCGACTTCATACTATAAAAATTAAATCTGTAACTACTCAACGTATTTCGACAAAATTGAATAAAATATTGTATGAAACACGTAAGCTAAGGAGGTTTTTTCAAAAACATCCCCTTAGCTCACTTGTTATATAAATAAATATTAATTCACAGGCGGATTCAAGAACATTTTATTTCACCTGTAGATAAACAAATGTTTATGATGTTTGCTAAGAGCTGTTTGCTGAAGTATAAATCCAATCAAATTCGTGTATCTGTAGTCACGTGTGCGACAATATCCAATCAAAATAACATTAGACTGATTACTACCCATGGATAGTTTTCACTTAAAAACCCTCCGCTTTCGGCGTCGGGTTGTTGCAAAGCAATGTGCTTTCGAAAACTCTAATTGAACTTAAATAAACTGTACCTTACTATTGGGTTATTACTACAGATAATTAAATGATGATAGTTGTATTGAGTCAGTAAAATCTAACAATAATAGCAATGTGAAAGTAATGTACTTAAATTTAATACATTTAACTACTTGCTGCTTCATTTGTGTTTCATTTCAACAGCAATAGTTGATCCTAAAATAATTCACCAATGTTATTTTTGCTGTTAAAAACTTTTTCACGACATTAATTTGTGCTTGTTTAAAAACCTTATTAACCTCCATCAGATATACCGAGTGATTATTATCTATCTAGTAAATCTTGTTTTATCAAATGATGAAAATGGAAATACTGCCAATTTTTTTAAATCACGCATGATATCGATGAGATTCTATTATTGCATGTAAGTTTTAGATTACTGAATTATTTACAGTTCATAAGTATTTTTTGTCTTCTGCAACTTTTGCAACAATTAAAATTTTAATGGTTTTTTTCATATTACGAAAACTAAATCTCAAATTTTATTTTCGGGTTTGATAAAAACTTATAACTTGTATCAGTAGCAAAAACAATTCGGAATACTAATTATTTCTTTAGAAATTTTATTCATCAAAATGCATAGTTTCTACGTTTTTGATGCAAGGTGCTTTTTAGGAGAAATATTTCTCAATGATAAGTAATATTTATTTAGATAACTTCCAAAAATATTAATCTCCTCTTGTTAATGTTTTAGTTCCACAAAAACCCTGTATGTGTTCATTTATACTGGCCTAAATGATGAGATGATAAATATGAAAAAACATTGAAAACCTAATATTTGCAAAAGTTACAGATAACAAAAAAGCATGTCCTTTAAATGTTTCAGTAATCTAAAACTAACTTGCAGTAAAAATATATCAATGATATCTCGCGCGATATCCGAAAATTAGCATTTTTTCAATTTTCATCATTTTGAAAAACGAGATTTTCTGGGTAATTAAAAATTACTCGGTATATCTGATAGACGCTAATACGGTTTTTAGACAAGCACAAATTAATGCCGTACATTTTTTATTTTTTTTGTAAATCAATAATAATGAATATGCCCAATACGATACCGACTTTTTGGAGGTCACTGTATATAATATATTTATGATCAAGCGGATTGTCACAAATTTAAATTATGAACGAATTCATTTTTATGAATAAATAGTTTCCCAGAAGAAGACAAAAATTAAGAAATTAGAAAAATCTAAAATAAATCGAAGGATTTATTATATGTATGTATATACCTATTGTGTTAAGAAAATAATTACTCTAAATATATTCATCAAATGTAGAATCAACTCGGTCTTCTCCAGATATGAAGAAATTGTTTAGTTCAATTGACTCTTAAGTATAGGCAACACAAGTTACCAGACTTTTACGTTTTTAGCGCGTGTGTGTGAATCGCTCACATATCTAAGTTGCGCACGCACAATATTGCACTGGAGATAGCTGCCCCACATAATTCACCCCTGACGTTTCACTCCGCCTACTGCGTTTGAGAGGGGGCGTTAAAATCTTCCCTTAGACAAGTCGGTATGTTTGCTCTTTCCCGCGTTGAATTTCTAGGTTAGGAATTTCGTCACTTTCCTGATTATTTTCATGCTCTTCACGATTTCTGATGGTATAAAGCTCATTTCGATACTTATGTAACTCACGAGAAAGAAATGTGTATTCTACTTACAATGTAACGCTATACAGAGTGATACTGAGCAATAAGTGGACATGTCCGGACTTGTCCAGTTATTGTAGTAAATTAGACAACCAGAGAACCACCAATACACATATGTACGGAATACTATAGGCGGCAAATATTCGGTTCTTGGACAGGATTATGTAGATACGTTAGATGGACATATCTACATAATAACCCGTATTTTGAGAAAAATGGATTTATCCAGTTATTGCATTGGACCCCTCAATTGTAATATAAATTCAGGATAATTGAAAACTGCATATTTTTGTAGGCATAAATCTCTTGGATTACAGAGAAATTTAATATCTTTTGTGTTTATAAATACAAATTCTTTGAGTTTACACTGCATTCATAACTGCAATACTTGAATTATTATCGCTATAATTACACTGTCCATTGTCGAGGTAAATTCATGTGGTGGCCACATCAGCTCTTTTATTTATAACCACGTACTTTTGTGATTAGCATTTTGAGATCCCTGTTCAAACCGAAACTGCCTACCCAAACAATCCACCCCCTGGACGTCCGGAGCATAAAACTCCGAATCCGAGCAATTCATCCTGGAGATCGCTGTCTGTGTTTGTACCTGCTGAACAGTCCTGCATAATGAAAACCTCAATTTCTACGTCGCCATCATCAGCGCCCACAATGCAGATGAGACGCAGGCTGGAGGCTGTAGATTGCGGCTGCAATTAATTCCTCCCCATTCCTCTTCCTCTCCCTCGTCCTTTGCCAGTCGGTCCCGCAATACGTGAGCGCGCGAGTGTGCATGCACGTGCACATAGTCACCAACTGCAACGGCGTCGCGACGCCTGAGGCGTTCATTGTTGCCTCCTAACGCGTCGCCCAGCACTGAATACGCATTGTGCACACTCGAAGACAATATTTTATGTCAGGATTTCGCATGCTCGCAGCCGGACGTTAATAATTACATTATAACTTTTATAGAAATCTAATATTGAGTTTTTTTTTTGTGGAACCAAAAACATTTTTTTTTTCCATAACATGATGAAATTCTGGTTATAATATTTTAGTTCATCATTATAACAAATTAATAAACTTACTTGAAATATAAGATAAACTTAACATGCAATTATTACCAAATAAGTTGTGTACAATAATATTAATAATGCAGTTAAGATTCATTGGAATACTGTGATTTTTCTAAACTGGCGTTCACGTCATCAAAATAATAATTATAATAATGATGGCACAATTTTACAAGGTTGCCAGCTGTCCTGGGTATTTAAAAATGGCTGCAATCAGCTGTTGCACCCATGCGACAATGCGCGGTTCGTGTCAAAGTCGTCGACTTCTCTGCCGTTTATCGTACGTATATCAATCTTGTGGTTATGGTTTAACATCTACAATGGCAATATATGCATTGTTATAATCGATCAAATGTAACAAGTTAGACGTCAAATAAGTTTGGTTATACACACATGTATGAGCATGTGTTAGTGAAAAAGATGTGGCATCGTCGCCGAAAAAATATCACGGCTGCCAACATAACATGATTTATTACTTGATTGGCAGGCGAAAATTCTGTCCGCGGTTAATACACCGATTACCTATTTATAACCACCGGTGCTCAGTGTTATGTAACAAATGATCCTCAGACTAATTTCGATTCTTAAACTATTGTTATGCATATTCTCGAAAACAATCACATTGGTACGAAAAAACCTCATTGCACAGTTGTTTGATGACGTGAACGCCTATTTAGAAAAATTAGAGTATAAGATAAAAATAGTGAAAATTATAATGTTTCTAAAAACTGCCTCATGGGCAATTAATTATAATTGCGTAGACGTGGCCAATTAAAGAGAGTGCTTTCGTTTTTTTGCAAACGCAAGGTAATTGTAATAACAAAGGGGACTATTATCAAATCCTTTGGGGCAATTAGAACGCAACGAGGGCATTTTTTAAGCCCGAAATTTACACAACGGAAAACGAGCGCTAATTAGTCCGCTGCGCTTTTGACCGTTTTATCGCGAGTCTTGCACATAATCACATCAGACGATTGCCACAGTGAAAATCATTGCGAGTTTTACAGCAGCCGTATAAGTTACACTTCCGGTTTGTATGTGGGTATGCCTGCGCGGGATAATGCAAGTATCACGATGCGCTGAAGAATAATTAGATTCTGTGGGAGACACGTTGTGATACGACTCTCCTTCGGGGTATCGAGTTGTCGTGCAAGGAGACAACCAGAGCCTTGGAGTCGTCCGTGTCCGATGAAAGCTCCACTTGTGCACACTTAAATCGGTGTAACAATACCTGAAATTGTGACGTTTCCGGGGATTCTAGTTCATGTTTAGTGTGTGCAATTCACGTTGCTGTATGCAAACGTGTGGATGCCCGGAATCCACCGGAAGCGTGCATAATGCAAGTGCCACGGGTTAATTACCAACTTTCCCTGAAATCCTCAATTTTAATCGATTATTGCGGTCACGGCACACTGTTGTACTTTATTATTTCTAGTTTGAACAACCGGTGCTCATACCATAATAATTTCCCAAAAATGATTTCAATTGTACTCAAATTGTACAAAATTATAAAATATACAATAAATATTTGGACATGACGATTAAAATTTATACCAACAAAACATAAAATAATAAGCCGTATAATGAATATAATGAAATTACGTTTACCTTTTTTTCCACAACTTTATTTATATATTTGTCTATATACAGGATATCTCCTAAAAAACGCCGCTGGCTATAACTCCTTTATTTATTGGTCGATTTCAATAAAACAAAAACAAGATTAAATGGCTCCACATGTTCTACAAAGGGGCCCCAATTTTATTTTTTAACAAAAACAACTTTCATTTCAGCGATAGTCAACTTTTATTTTCAAATGGTTACTTACATTTTCTTTTTTTTTCTGGTAGAGATTATTTTTCTGAATCCAAAGATGTATAACAAGTTGGCTTTGATGAAATATTCGTTACAGAAAAATAATGTTTCCAAGCATAAAGTTGTTTTGTATAAGTTTATCAAGTGTGCCATGGAAAGCAAAGTGAACACAAAAAACAGTAAAAGTCATTTTGTAGTTTGTATTTGTTTTCCTTAAGAATTACATTTACCGTTCGTTTTGATGTGCCAATGTTATTTGCAAATTCCCGAATAGATGTTCTTGGATTTTCTTGCACATTAAGAAGTATAGTGTTTTCACTTGAAATTGAAAATGTACCTGTAATGAGGGTTTGTTACGGTCGAGGGTTCTCCATTGTATGGCGTGCTGCGAAGAGGCGGGCGTCCAGGAACGTTACCAAATAATTTACTTTCGACGAAGATGCTACTTAATTGTTTTCTCTTCGATATATACACAATTATATCACTATGATCATAATATAAAAATGATTTATTAATTATATTGAATTCAACAATCTTACAACTATCTACATCGTTTTTTATGAGTCGGCGGACGTAATTATTTTTACAATTTTACAATTCGATATAATTACAAGACTACAGACGCCAGTAGATAATTAAGAGCCGTCACCTAGAAAACGGTTTTAAAAGGATTATACATTCGCCCATGCAATTAAGGTTCATTGTACCTTAATTGCTGGGCGAATATGCAGTCCAGGTAGATAATCAGTTGAGGCTGCCTCAAATAGTATTTTTCTCAAATAGTCTACATCTGTCTTTCAGTCGGTGTTAACCTTTACATTGCAACAGTACTCATTTTACATACGTGTGCATATTATCATTTATAAACTTGTGAAAAGGTAGAGTTTATAAAGATGGGAACGTCGTTAAGTGAAACTGCAACAATTATTTCATCAATTTATAATGACACTCAGTTCGACGATCTATTTCAATTATGTGAGGAAAGAAGCCATTCCGAAAGTTTTGATGAAGAATCCCTTCGACAGTCTACAGAGGGAAGCTGTTCTCAAATTGATTTTGATAAATTTCAAAACAACCATCATCAAATGGACACATCAACTATCGAAAATGAAAATCAGGGATTAATAAAGCACGCTTTTCTTTCAACTGATACTAAAAGGATAGTCGTAAATATTTATAACACCCTTATAAGCGAGAATCATGCATCTCAACCGCAAAGAATTTCCATTCTGACAGGAATATCATATTCAACGGTTTGGAGAATAATTACGAAAGGACCGCTAGAAAGGAAGAGAAGAATGAGTTCCAAATTTACCGAAATAGACGATGCCATCGCCAAGAGGATCAAAAATATAATTTACAATTCTTAAAAATCAGGTAACGTTCCCACGGTTAAATTTTATTTGGAAACTCTTGAAAATAATTTTCCATATAAGTCTCCTACTTTGAATAAATACCTACTTAGTCAGGGTTTTAAGTATAAAACTTTAGACAAACGAATTGACATCATAGAATCGCCGAGATTGCAAAAAGAGCGATTAGAATATTTATCTAAAATAAACGAATATAGAAATGGAGGGAGATCGATAGTTTATTTGGATGAAACATGGTTCGATACTCCCGACTTCGTTTCCAAGAGATGGGTCGAAAATACAAATAAGTGTCATCTTAGAGCACCGTGCAATCGAGGAAAAATAATTGTTATTCTTCATGCAGGAGGAGACGCAGGTTTTGTGTCAAATAGTTTGTTCTTATCAGCCAAGAATATTGCATCAAGCTCGTTAGACTATCATCAGGATATGAAAGCCGAATTATTTGAAAATTGGTTTCGCAATCAATAATTGCCCAAAATACCCAATAACTCAAAAATCGTAATGGATAATGCAACTTACCACTCAAAGCAAATTAATAAAATCCCAACAGCCGCTTCCAAGAAAGGCGATATTGCGGATTTTTGCATTCAAAATGGAATTGTTATTCTCCTAAGTTATTAAAACTTATAAAAAAACAAAATTTCAAAAAAAACAGATGTGGTTGATAAGATGGCAGAAGAATTTGTTCACCAGGTGTTGCGCCTTCCACCTTATTACTGTATCTTCAATCCCATTGAGCTGATATGGTCAACTTTAAAAAGAAATTTGCAAAAAAATAATGCACATCGCAAAATGAGCGAAGAAACAATTCAACTTATTCAGCGAGAATGCAACAACATTTCAAGTACTATTTGGAAAAACTGCATCGATCATGTGATTAAAATTGAAAACAATTATAGGACGCTTAGTGTACCAAATCTAATTATTAATGTACAAAGTGAAAGTGATAGCGATGAATCTTGTTGTGCGGAATAATATTTGCTTGTTACATTACGATTCATGAAAACATTAACTGATGTTAACATTGTTAATTTTTTAACGCAATGATCAAGTCAAAAATGATATGGGTAACTTAGGTTATTTGTTTCGCGAATCATACTGTATATAAATTTTCTATGAAATTATAACTACATTTGTAAAACACAATTAATTATATGTACAGTTAAAAATACAATGAAAAGTACAATTTAATGATAATGAATTACTAATGTTAATTTTCTACGGGGCACTGAATCTGTATTTTCTGATGCCGGTTCTCTGTTCTCTTCTCATTACCCCTCATAAAATTCCGTTCGCACAATGGAGCGCAATAAACCCCCTTTCTAGGTAGATTTTCAATTTCAAGTAAAAATATTATACATCTAATTCCACATTTCCGTGAAATATTCGTTCCTGTCTCTTTGGTTTCTTAAAAACACCATACCTAATTTTTGTTCATGTATTCCAAATTTTCTAGGCTCTGGGACTTCTCTATTCGAAAAACGTTCCATGTACAGGAGCAATGCTTGATCGCGAATTTTATTGCATTCGAAATACACTTGTAACATGTCAGTCAATTGATTGTTAATATTGTTAGTCAGCACTTGACTTATTTCACAAAAATTGGACCAACAAGAAAGAGAATTTAACACACTATCACTTAGATGACTTTTACTGCTTTTTGTGCTCACTTTGTTTTCAATGGCCCACTTGATAAACTTACAAAAAACAAATTTATGTTAACAAACATAATTTTTCTGTAACGAATATTCCATCAAAACCAACTTGTTATACATCTTTGGATTCAGAAAAATAATCTCTACCAGAAAACAAATTAGTACCTAAATGTAACTATTTGAAATAAAAAAGTTAACTATCGCTGAAATGAAAGTTGATTTTGCAAAAAAAGAAAATTGGGGCCGCTTTGTAGAACATGTGGAGCCATTTAATTTTGTTTTTGTTTTATTGAAATCGACCATTAAATGAAAGAGTTATGGCCAGCGGCGTTTTTTAGAAGACACCCTATATATGAGCCGTTCATTTTGGAAGTGACTTAAGTCCATTTATCTTTAATTTGAAATACTTAAGGTTTTGCGTTTTTACAAAATTAAAAATATACGTAAGATATATGGTTGACTTGCAATGTTAAATCGCATTTAAGGGATTTAATTTTATACATCCTATTAAAAAGTCGTTATTATTAAGTGTATAATATGACCTTGCTTACCTTAAAAGTACTTAGGTCACTTTCAAAATAAAAAAAATTTTTGTTACAAAAAGTGAAAGAGCTTAAGTCCGTTACATATAGCTTAAAAAATAGAAAGAAAAAACATTTAAATTATATTTTTAGATAATAGAAATAAATTTAGTAACAAGTTATTCGTTAACATTCTCAGTATGCGGGAGTGATTTGAAGTAGTTATGGTGTTCCGGAGGTATATACCGCAATAAGTCCATCATCTGTCGGTATTTTAGTGATGTGATGCTTCTTATACTTTTATATAACGATGGCAATACAATATTCCCAAATTTTTTAGGTCTACCCCGACGTGGCAATAAATCAAGAATTTTAAATTCTGCGTTCTCATCCATGGTTGTTTGGTATAAAATTTTATATGGTTCATTTCTTAAAAATCGCATCCAGCATATTTGAAGCCAGTTTATTTTTTCTCCGTTGGTATTTTTGGATCTTTTGTAAACTGCTTCTTCCAAGAGTCTTGTTGATATAAAATCCTCTTGTTTCATTTAATTTAGTATGAAAGTATTACCTTTTCTACATTTTTTAATTATATTATAATAATCTTGTGGCACATACAATAACTGATTTCTTTTTAACGACATTTCTATAACGCCAAAATCTCTGTCATTAGGTAAAAATGAATGCCCTGATATTAAAAATTTGTGGTCTATGATTTCCACATCATTTCCCATCGATAGAATTTTTAACCACATTAAAGATATTTTGATGTTCCTGTTTTGTCCTCCACACATGTCACCTGTTCACCTTTCAGGGTTTTTAGGTGTCTCAAGAGGCATGAAGCCACTTCTTGGGAACCTCTAGAAGCTTTTGTTTCATCCCAAACGTACATGTATACATTATCGTTGTGGAAATTGTGTATGCCTAAATTTAAAATATACATGTTACATTTATAATAAGCTACTGAAGTAGTTAACTTTGGCAATGGTAACGCTTTCTGCAAATCGAATGAAAAGCCAAAATAATCAGATGGATTACTTGATACTCGCTCTTGATCTTGTTTTAACGCATTTCTAGCCGATTCTGCTAGCTTCAAATGAATATCATGTTCTTCCATAAGTTTTTTCTGTTCTTCATGGTTTTCTGATGCTTTGACTTTAATGTTTAATAGATCACATCTTTGACATGTGTCTTTGCGTGGTTGGTGGAAATGTAGATAAAAATCCTTTTTGAATATTTTTCTATAAGTCCATTCATTAACTGCTTTTAAATTATTTTCTTCACAGTGAAGCTCATAAAAATTAAACATTTTTTTTATAGTCAGTTCAGGATGAAGATATTTTCTGTCGGGAATATGGTCCCTAGTATAATGGGATTCAAATTTCGGGAAACTGTTAATATGGTTTTGAACAATCATATTTGCTTCATCACATATTTTTCTCGACGATCCAGGCAAACGCCCACGTAAATCGTTGCCAACGTTTTTAGATTTTAATACACGTTTCAATCGTCCTTCGCTTATTTGAAAAGTATCTAAAAAGATTTTTTTACAAACAGCAACTTTGCCTGTTTTAGAATTTAACCAATACGTAAAACTCGCATTTCTACATGAACCTTTTCCGTTTCTCTGACGTCTTCTTTTTACAACACTGCGTCCGGTCGCTTCGTATAGCAATATATTTTGCTCATTAAAGTCTCCTAAGTTCCAAAACATTTCGAAAACACGTTTTCTTTCTGTTTCATTTAAATTTTTCAAGCAGTCTTTTCAGCATTGGCAATCTTCATTTTGAAAAACTTTGGCAGGAATATTTTTTCCCGATTGTGTATCGTATCTTTTCCCTGAATTCCGTTTAATTTTACGAATTTTCTGAATATAAGTACCACTTCTGTGTTCTCCGAATCCTTCTTTGAAGGTGCAGTTTTGTAAATTATCATTCTCAATTACTTCCTCTTCCTCTGTTGAAGAATGAACTTCTAAAATTCTCCTTCTTTTTTTTAAATCTGTTGTATGAGTTTAATTCCTCTTCACATTCAGAATCAAGAAATCTTGTTATTTTATCCTTTCCCATGGGTTTAATAATTTCTTTAAATTAAATATTATTTTTTAAATTTCAATTTAATATCAAAACGTAATTTAAATTACCTTCATCACTGCTTTCAACATTTTTGGCCGCACTTTTTGACATCGTCAATAAAAAGTGGACTTAGGTCACTTTAAAAATTAGTATTTTCAGTATTTATATTATTTTGAAAATGTACGTGATATAAAATTTTCAAATGTACTAAGTATATTTCAATACCGATTTATTTTTTTGACAGTTCAGCTAAAATTATAAATGTCACCAGTGCCAACTTGATAAAAGATGAAAATGGACTTAAGCCACTTTCAAAATAAACGGCTCATATGTAGAGTGTCAATTTGAAAAGTTGCCCCCAACGTTTTTCTCATAGAACTAACGATTATTTTAAAAATTATTAATAACCGATTGGGTGGTTCGGAGGGGGAACTACTAAAAATGGCGTAGGTAGTATCGACCTCCTACCTACCCTTTAAGCCACAGCCACCTTCATCTCAAAAATTTAAATGGCACCCCCTACTTGTGATACATCGTTGGAACGCTCTTAAAAAATGCTTTCCAGTCATTATTAATACAATATGATTTGGTGAACTAGTTCTGGATTTATGTGCAAATAAAGTGCAAAAGTGGTCAATTAATTAAATTAAAATAACATGTTAAAATATATGTCGGAAATGGTTTCCTTGTTTTCTTACAGACTAACAATTTTTATTTTATTTATATTTTATTCATTTATGTTTCGTTTGGCATTCCAGGTAATACAAATTGAATAATTAAATTATTTACGCCTTTTAAAAGAACAGTTTAATATTGTTATTAGACAATCGTAACCGTTTTGACGCATAACATTAGCGCCACTGCTCCAATGCCCGTGCCGTACTGGAGCACTATGTTAATATGTAGTAGTATCTATTTATAAATATGTTCCTCTTGCCCAGGTCTGAAACTGGTTTTGCGTTGAAACGTGAACAATCCATGCGTACCGCATAAATACGAGAAACCGTGACAGGTTCTTATGTAACGTGTAATATCATAACACTGCATTAAGCTGGGGAACTAAGCTCGTTTAAGTACGATCTGATAATTTCAAGGAAACATTTTGGTTTCCACGAATTTTTATAAGACCTCGTCCTTTCTCGTAAAAATTTAGGAAAACCAACAACATTATTTTAATTTTATAATTATCAGTACATGTAAGATGTTGCAATAGTTCAAACAAAAGTCATATTTTAGGGGTTTCAGGATCCCCTTAAAAATGACGTCTTAGTCTGAATGTACTATAACATGCTCGTAATGATTATTATTAATCTCGATTTTTTTCATGAGCATATATTTAGTTTTATTACACTGTTACTGATCCTATTGTGAAGTTCAAGCTCTGGAGGAAAACGTTGGATAGTCTTTTAGAAGCTTGATGAACGACTTCGCCCCGCATAACTCACGAACCGGTGAAGCTTTTACGCTTTCCAGCTATTAAAATATGATGTATTCGCCATTCCGGCTAATTTATTTCTATCCAATACGCAGACCTGGAGCTCACATGGAAATTCTAAGAGGGCGCTGGAGATGGCCGTACTGGGGCAAACTGGCTAATATATTAGGCCCAGGGTATTTCTTGAGAATGGCCCAAGCTCAAAAATTGTAATGAACATAAAAACCTAAATATTTTTTTGTATGAGTTTAACATAAATTTTTTAATCATTTATTTATAAAATTGCTTACAGAAGAAGTTTATACGACTACAGAAACAATGTTGTTTATAGCGATTATACGGTGCTGAAGCACGAACGAAATAAAATTTAAATATTGATCCTAGCCGTTTAAAAGAGGCAATTAATAAATAATACGGCCTATTTTGTTCACCAGTGGTAGACACCCTTACAAAAAATTGAATTGTCTCCTCGTTTGGTAAACTTTTGAAGCAGTTTACAAGAATGTAGCGTGGCAGATTCAACCATTCTTCTCATTCTTCGTGGGGCACCTTGATTACTAAAAACAATGCAAGGTTCATTTTTCTAACGCTAATTTAGAATTGTTTGTAGCGGATTCAGAAAATTAAATTTTACAAAACAAAACAAACAAATACAAAGTTTAAAAGTTATTCATTTACACATAGGCCTATTAGCAATCAGCAAGACAACTCTTACCAATCTAGAAGTGGAGAAGTGGTATTAAGGACTACATTATTGACTACATTATAAATGTAGTTATAATTAAAAAAAACTCAAATAAAATTTAATTGTTCTGATAGTAATACAAACTAATGTGAAAGGTTTAAAACAACTAATCTATAATATCATCAAAGTTTAATCGTTTGGTAAGCTCCGATTCGATGGTCAGAATTGCCACATCCTCCAGGCGTTCTTCGGTCATTACAGACTAGAGCTTGTATAATTTCTTATTCTTGCCAACAGGGAAAACGACCTTTCTGCTGAATAGTTGGACGCAGGCATCGTCAAAAAAAGTTTCATTGCGATGTCAACATAACGTTAGTTTGTTATCATGTAGCATTTCGCAAATATTTAAGTACCTACTGTTTTTAGTCATATTTTGTTCCATTCCTTTCAAAAATCCAAAAAAAGTATACACTCCAGAGGCGAAACTAGACTGTTTCAGAACGCCCCATCTGAAGGGGGCACTTGAGCTTACATCCTTACAAGTATTTTTCTCTTCCGTTTTCTTGGTATCTTGGCCATCAAACACCTATTGTTACTGAACCAGCAAGGAGGTGGTAAATTTTTAATTTACCTAAACATGTATTATTATTAACCGTATTCAGCGGTATTAACCGGTATTAACGGTATAGTATTAACCGTATTATCCGTATTCAGCAAGATGTATAAAACAAAAATAGCTTCCAAAGTACATAAATGGTTTCGGGACTATTTTTGGCTAGATAAAGCGTCCGACAAAATTCAGCATTCTGCTCCCTGAACAGGCTATTTTCAAAAAAATTGTAGAGAACCAATTTTTATCTCATTTGGCTTTAAAAATTGGAGGAAAGCTTGAGAAAATATCAAGTACATCGAGATTTTGAATATCATAGAGTCGCTATGCAAAAATGGTCTCGTATTAATAGGTCTCTCAAATATGATCACTGCAGAACTTGTTTTATTACAAAACAAACACCAAATTTGTTTCGTTTAGAGGCAATAATGGAAGGCCGAAAGTACAAATTATGGAAACTGTTTAGAAAAAGTTTTTGAAGTCTTGTAAAAAAAATACGAAGTTGCATTATCCTGTTTATTAATACTTGTTTTTTTTTCTATTTCAGGTTAGTACTGCAAATTTCTCAATACTACCAGTAAATCCAAGTGTAGCGTATATTATCTACCAGGTAAGATATAAATCATAATTTTTCTTCTATTAAATAAATAAAATGATCAACGTAACGTAATGATCAACAATACCATTTTGTGTTTGTTCTTATATTTGAACAAATTCTTGAAGTCGCTTCAGGAGTTCTTCAATTGTTTCACACTGAAAAGTTTGATTCATCTAAAGCAGGGGTCTCCAAACTTTTTAGCCCGAGGGCCACAGTGACTCCTCCACTAAGTCCCAAGGGCCAAGCCTTAGGTAGCTCATCATATCAACGTACTGTAGTTTTGAATTACCAGCAAATTTTCGTTCAGGAAGCCTACGGTTAGCTTTCGTGTGGCTCTTGAAATTGCAAAACGTGGAAAACCATTCACCGATGGAGAAATGATCAAAGAATGCATAATTGCAGCAGCCGAAGAAATGTGCCCTGAAAAGGTAAATTTATTAAAAACTGTCAGTATGTCAGCAAACACTGTGGCTCGAAGGGTAGAAAACATCGCTGAAAATATATCCTCTCAACTGTTCGACAAAAATGGACATGTTGAGTGGTTTTCTTTGGCCTTGGATGAGTCAACGGATGTGTCAGATACTGCTCAGGTGTTGATTTATATTCGAGGAGTAGATAAAAGCTATGAAGTGCATGAAGAACTTCTTGATATGTATAATATTCATGGCACAACTACTGGTACAGATATTTTTAAAGGAGTTGAAATGGCCATTAATCAAAAGAACCTTCGATGGAAAAACTTGAAATGTATTACAACTGATGGAGGCAAAAACATGAGTGGGAAAGATAAAGGAATGGTCGCTCTTGTGTCAAAGAAAGGCTGTAGAAAATGACGGTGGTTCAAAACCATTAGTCTTACATTGTATCATTCATCAACAGTCTTTGTGCGGAAAATGTTTGAATATGTCTGAAGTTTTGAAACCAGTCATTTCAACTGTTAATTTTATCAGATCTTTTGGGCTGAATCACCGACAATTCCGACATTTTATTGAAGAGATTGGAGAAAATGACTTACCTTATCATACTGCCGTACGTTGGCTTAGTTGTGGGAAAGTCCTTCAGCGCTTTTTTGAACTTCGAGCAGTGATCGAAATTTTTTTGAATGAAAAGCATCGCCCTCTTACTGAATTACAAAACAACGCATGGCTGTGGAAGTTAGCATTCTATGTTGATTTGACAAAACATGTGAACGAACTGAATTTGAGATTGCAAGGAGAAAACCAGCATCTTCCTGATTTATACACTAATATCAAATCATTCCGGAAGAAATTGATACTGTTTCAATCACAACTACGAAGTAATTGTTTTTCACATTTTAAAACATGTGAAATATTCAGCCACACCACTGAGACTGAGTTTCCTATCGATTTTGCAATCGAAACTTTGAGTGCTTTGAAAATAAATTTTGATACTCGTTTCTCGGACTTTGATGCCATTGCGAATCAAATTAAGATTTTTCAGAATCCTTTTGATACTGACTTTCAAACCCTATCCCCGGAACTTCAAATGGAAATGATTGATCTACAGTGCAGTGATATAATTAAGAACAAATATCAAAACTCATCTTTGTTGGAATTTCCAGTCTTCCACTGACACAATTTGATAATTTGCATAAATTTGCTCGTGGGCTGTTTTCTGTTTTTGGTACTACTTATTTGTGTGAGAAGACCTTCTCCAAAATGAAGTACACAAAAAATGTTTACAGATCTAAATTAACTGATGAGCATCTTAAATCTCTTTTAATAATTGGTACAAGTAAAATCAGTCCACAACTACAAACTATTGTCAGTGGAAAATCTCAATTACATAAATCTCATTAGTATTTCATATGTCATTATACTTGTTATAAGTTATGTTTTTATTTAAAATGTATAAAATGTTAGTTGGATTCATTTACATAATTTGTTAGTTATTATATACCTACTGAAGTTAAATTTTCTGCATATTATACATGTCTTTACTCGTTACAATTCTGTGTTTCTTTATCCAACTTATCACAAAAACAATAACAATAAGCCTACAACAATGTTATGAGTAGTTAGCCCATAACCATATCAATGTAGATGTCATATTAATAATTATTCAACATAAAATTAGAATACTTCAGTAAACTAAATTTAATTTGCTATAAAAAATATGTTCTCTAAAAGGAGTTTTCAAGTATGCTAGGTCTCCGCGGGCCGGACAAAATCTGTACGCGGGCCGGATGTGGCCCTCGGGCCGTAGTTTAGAGAGCCCTGGTATAGATGAAGTGTTTCAAGTATTGAAAATAAAAAATAACCATTTTTACAAAATAAACCTCCCAAGAATTGTGTCTAGATCATGTGTATCTAAATGGAATTGTAGACAGTACCGCTAATAGCTTATTAAATATGTTTATAAAATAAACTATTGATGCATATTATTTTGCTATTATGGCCGATGATAGTAGAAATTCAGAATGATGGTAAATCATATTTTTGCTACTAAGGCAGTTAAATTTATATATCTGACAATTTTAGAATATTTTAAAGAATATCTTATGCAACAGCAAAATGGCTAGACGCGTTGAATCATTAAATAATGATCAACGTAACGTAATGATCAACAATACCATTTTGTGTTTGTTCTTATATTTGAAGAAATTCTCGAAGTCGCTTCAGGAGTTCATCAATTGCTTCAGAGTGAAAAGTTTGATTCATCTAAAGCTTCTCTTAGTATTAAAACTTTAATTGTAACCTTTGAAATTCTGGGGGAAAATGAACAACACTTTGATAAGTTATATAAATATTAATACATTTTATAGTTTTAGTAATCATAGTATGGCCTTAATCTTATTACTTAAATTATAGAATTAATGAACCTTAATATGAGAAATATCACAGAAATAAATGTTACTTCGAACTGTGAAAAGTTTGATTCATCTAAAACTTCTCTTAGTATTAAAACTTTATTTGTAACCTTTGAAATTCTGGGGGAAAATGAACAACACTTTGATAAGTTATATAAATATCAATACATTTTATAGTTTAGGTAATCATTGTATGGCCTTAATCTTATTACTTAAATTATAGAATTAATGAACCTTAGTATGAGAAATATCACAGAAATAAATTTTACTTCGAACTGTGAAAAGTTTGATTGATCTAAAGCTTCTCTTAGTATTAAAACTTCAATTGTAACCTTTGAAATTCTGGGGGAAAATGAACAACACTTTGATAAATTATATAAATATTAATACATTTTATAGTTTAAGTAATCATTTTACGGCCTTAATTTTATTACTTAAATTATAGAATTAATGAACCTTAATATGAGAAATATCACTGACATAAATTTTAGTTCGAACTGCAGTTAAATGAAAGAGATTGAGCAGCGTCAAGAAAGCGAAAACTTCCAAAAACATTACAATTATTCTTGTAGTATGATGATACTTACAATTGAGAAAGTTAATTTTCGAAGTTCTATTTACGACTGAATACCTGATTAAATGTTCACAGAATTTAAAGTGAAATTATCTGAAAAAGTAAAATATTCTAAGGGTACCTACTGAAGCTTTACACATAATGTCAAAGTGCTTCTTGGACGTTGAACTTTTAAAGAATTTTACCACTTTTGATTGATTCTGAAATTTTCTCTGCCAATCAATTCTACATCTCCTGCTCTGGTTTCATCTGACTGGATTTTTCGGGGTTTTTTTCGGTTCTTTTCATTTTTATACTAAATTACTTTCGCTTTCATTAGTGCTCAATTTTCATAAATGTTAAATTTTGTTCTTATACATTGTATACTGATACGGCTGATAGATCGATCTCAGACTATTGTAGCTTATTATTTTATACGTTAAAACGAAATCGAGATCCTCAGCACAAAATTGACAAAAAGGTCGTTTCTAATCTTTGAAGTTGGAAGAGGTAGCTAGATGCTTCACTTCTTGTATTTGCCTATTTTCGTTCGTCATTTATTTATTTTTCCAAATATTTGCCGCCCCTGGATTTTGGATTTTACCTCTCAGGGCTATAACCGTCATAGCTACCCACCCCCCGATGTCATGTTTCTTGTTCTCAAATAGTTTTGATTATTATGTGTAGATACGCCTTACAGCTTCTTTTAATTCTTCTCCTATTCCCAATTTTTCCATGGTCTTCCAAATCATTTTCCTATTTACTCTATCAAGTGCTTTCTCCAAATCTATGTAATACATTAATACTTCCTTATTGCGTGCTCTGTATTTTTCTATAATGTGCCGTATTGAACATTTATGATCCTGAGTACTCCTCCCTCTCCTAAATCCACTTTGGTTCTCCTCCAATTCTTTCTCCACCCTTTCTCTAAGTCTTCCTTCATGTATCGTTTCGTATATTTTACCCGGTACCGATAATAAGGTTATACCCCTAGAGTTGTCACAGTTTCTTCTATCTCCACCTTTGTATACTGGTATAATTATGCCATACTCTCAATCCTTGGGTATCTTTTTTCCCTTATACACGATCCTAACTATTTGATGCAATTTTTCGAACCCGATGTCGTCTAGATCAGGACTTCCCAACCGGAGGGCGTGAACTTCCCGGGGGGTGGGGGGGCGTAGAGAGATCTTAGGGGGGGCATGAAGTGTTCGGATATTTTAATCTAATTACTTATCATTGTTTCTTATTTAAAACACTTACACACAAGTCGCGAGATTAAGTCGCGCCACCTAGTTCCAATCGCCCGAACTAACTACTACCCTTTACCACTATTTTGTTCTATCGCGTACTGTATGTACAAGGCTTGTACTACACACCGCGCTTTCGCTCCTCCCACGCGAGGTGTGGCGGGAATACATACGTGCAACAACAAGACAAGACGCGTTTGTTTTAAATACGCCTATTCATTGCTCGAAAATTTTAGTTTCGTTCTTGACAAGTGCACAACTAAAATTGACTAAACGGTAAGCTGTATTTTATTTTGCATTGCTTTGTAACAAGTCTAGTTTACTAATGAAAAGATGAAAGCTATTTAGTATTTTATCTGTCACCGCTCACCGGCAGCGCCGCCGCGCCTGAGGTCAGTGGCCCGCACTTGAAATAAAATAAATCAATTCCTCAAAATACCTAATTATTGGTAACTCTTTCCATTTATTAATTGTATTGCAAAACTTGTAGATAGGTAGGTATATAGGGGTCAGTCTGTCAATGCCAATGGACCATGATGAACAAAACTGCGCTTTTAAATTTTATTTATTTTTGTTCTAGCAAAATGTCCGCAAAAAAAAGAAAGTATTTAGAAGACTATATCAAATTCGGATTTACGTTTTTTTGAAAAAGACGGGATAGAAATGCCCCAGTGCATGATATGCCTAAAAACTTTGAGTAATGACGCAATGAGGCCCACTCGACTCGAAAGACATTTAAACCAGCAACATCCAACTATGAAAACGAAGCCGAAAGAGTACTTTTCTTCCAAATCAGAAACACTGAAACGGATGAGATTGGATGCGTCGGGAAGTTATCACAAAAGTGTGTCACAACATGTCGAAGCTTCATACGAAATAGCTTTTTTGATAGCAAAGAAAAATAAACCTCATACTATTGGCGAAGAGTTAATCAAACCATGTGTGCTAAAAGCCACGCAAATTATATTGCGGGAAGAATCGGAACAAAAAATGAAATCGATTTCTCTTTCAAATAACACCGTGAAACGAAGAATCGATGATATTGCTGCAGACATAAAATTAAAAATTATAAACAAAGTAAAGGCGTCACCGTTCTTTGCTATAAGTTGCGATGAATCTACAGACATTGTGAACTGTGCACAGTTAATCGTTTACGTTCGTTACGTCAGCAATGATCAAATTGAAGAAGAGATTTTGTACTCCCAAGCTTTGACAGCTGGCACCAAGTCTGACGATATATTTGGTTCAATATTTGATTTTATCGAAACAAATGATTTAGATTGGAATAAGCTTATTGGACTTTGCACAGATGGCGCCCCCGCAATGATAGGAGTACGATCCGGTTTAGCACAAAAGTTGAAGGAAAAAAATCCCACTCTGGTCAGCACTCATTCTGTCATTCATCGCCAGGCTTTGGCCTCAAAATTTACGCCAGACTCTTGACTTGGCTATAAAGATCGTGAATTACATCAAAAGCAGCGCTTTGAACAGCCGCTTATTTACATTACTTTGCGAGGATCTCGATTCTGATACCAAAGTTCTTCTTTTCCATACAGTACGCTGGTTGTCCAAAGGTAACATGTTGGCACGCCTTTATGAGCTCAAAGAAGAGGTCATCCTCTTCCTTGAATTTCAAGAAAAAACGTTTTGTCATTGTTCAACAATGAACGATTTTATTGGAAGTTGGCCTATTTGAGTGATATATTTGAAGCCTTGAACGGACTAAATTTAAAGCTACAGGGAAAAAACGGCACTTTGATAAGTAACTACGACCACATTCAGGGATTTATATCTAAGCTTCAACTTTGGTCTCGGAGGGTAATTTCCGGAAATGTGCTATCTTTTTCTCGACTACAAGAAATAATTAAAAATCAAGAAATGGACGAAGATGTGAAAACTGATATATCAACTCATTTGGAAGCGTTGCAAACAGAATTTCACCGATATTACAGAGACGTTAATTCAGAATCACCAATATGGAACATGACCAGAAATCCATTTGTGGTCAATGTTCTGCTATTACCAGAAGATGTCCAAGAAGAATATCTGGAAATGAAGGCAGATTCGACAATGAAAGATGACTTTCACCTCTTGACTTTGGAGAAATTTTGGACAAAACGCTTTCTCCTTAATCCAAAAGTTGCCACTCTTGCCTTGCGAATGCTTCTGCCATTTTCTTCGACTTATGTGAAACCGGATTTTCAGCATTAGTGCAAATTAAGACTAAGCAGCGAAATCGTCTTGCAGTCGATAATGATTTGATGATAGCTCTGTCAAAAACAGAACCTGATATCGACCAACCGGTTCAAAAAATGCAGGCGCAAACAGCCCATTAATAAATAATAAACCGCGTGAAATAGATATCGTAAAAATAATTTGTGTTTTTTATTGAAGCAATGAAGAAAAATAGAGGGGGCATGATTTTTTTTATAATCTGGGGGGGGGGGGGGCACCATGCAAAAACGGTTGGGAAACCCCGGTCTAGATTTTTGATCATTTCTGCTGTAATTTGATCGTGTCCCGCAGCTTTCCCTGTTTTATGTTCTCTGTATTGCATCTCGCACTTCCTGTTCAGTAATATTTTCCCCCTCTTCTAACTCACTGTCCTCGGTTTTGTTGTTGCTGCCTTTTGTCGGTGTCAGATTTTCCTGATTTTCTCCTATATCCCTTTTCACTAATTATTCTTGGAAATGTTCTTTCCATCTATCCAAGACATCCTCTTCTTTTACTAAATTTCCCCCTTCTTTATTTCTTAATAGCTGTAACGAGCTTGTTTTTTCCTTCCTGAGACTTTTTATAACCTTGTAGAACAGATTTTGGTTGTCCCTTTTATTTTCCTCAATTTTCCTCCCGAAATCATCCCAGATTTTCCTGTTCGCTTCGTCTACTGTTTCTTTGGCATTTTTTCTTTGTGCCTTGTACCTGCTGTATTTCTCTGCCGTCTTTGTTTCCAAGTATTCATTCCACCTCTTCTTTTTCTCCTTTATCTCATAGTTGACTTTGTCTGTCCACCAGGCGGTTCTTGTATCCCAATTTGGTGGGCCGCATGCCTCTCTTGCTGCCTTCACTACAATGTTTTGAAATTTCTGCCATTTTTCTTCTAAGTTGTCTGCGGTCTCTGTTTCCTTACTAAATTCTCTGCTAAGTATTTCCCTGTACTTTTCCTGCACGTCTCGGTTTTGGAGTCTATATCCTTTGATTTTTTCTTGTTCGGGTTTGCTTCTTATTCCATTGTCTCTCTTTGCTTGCGATACCTTCTTGATTAAATCTACTACTAATAGGTGGTCGTCGCTTCCTGTTTCCGCACTTCTTCTCACTCGTACGTTGGTTATTTTATTTTTGTTTGATTTTTCTGTTAGCGCGTAATCTATTATTGATAGATTGATCGATGTGGCTTTTATTTGTTGAAAATTCATAATTACTAATGTATCAAATAAAGTTACGCACTTTTTAAATTTTCAAAATTGTTTTTTATTGTTCACGACAATTGTTTCGCCACACTGTGGCTTCTTCAGGTGAAGAAATGATACATAAACTGTGTACAATTTGCTTAAGTAGTGTATTGATGGGGGTGGGGGTAGCTATTAACAAGTTTTAAAAATATTGAGGAGCGGTGAATGATTGACGTCCGTTTGGTCGTTAAGTAGGAGGCCGCTTAATTTCCTTTTGTTGATTTCCAGGCTTTCCAGGTGGTTAAGTTTCCTTCCTTTTTCTTCTTGATGGAGTATTTGGAATTTGGGGTCGAACGAATGTCCTTCCTCTCGTAGGTGGTTCACGTACGTGGAAGAATTTTTATTATTAGTGAAACATTTTTGATGTTCCTCGATCCTTTCTGAGAAGGCACGACCTGTTTGCCCTACGTAAATCATTGGGCAGTCCCCACACGTCAACATGTAAACCCCGCTGCGGTCAGTTTTGATAATTGGACTTTTGTTATTTTTTATTATCCTACCTAGGTTGGTGTTTGTTTTAAACGAGACTTTCACATTTTTCTTTTTCAGGATGTTTGCAATTTTTAAGGATGAGGATCCTGAATACGTGATGGAGGCATACTTCATATGATTATTATCTTTTCCTCGTGGGTATATTAAGTTTGTAGTTCGTTGTTTAATTTTAGCTTTTAATATGGTATCAATGAGGTTTTCGTGAAATCCATTTTTTCCGGCAATTTGTTTAATTATGTTCAGTTCTTGTGTATAATTGAGTTCCGTCATTGGTATGGTTAGTAATCTATGTATCATGAAATTATATGCTGACATTTTTTGTGATTTTGGGTGAAATGAGTCATTGTGGATGGTGTTGTCAGTGTGTGTTGGTTTCCTGTAGATTGCGAAGTCATGTTTGTTGTTAATATTTGATATTGTTAAGTCAAGAAAATTAATCTTGTTATCTGTTTCTAACTCCATGGTGAACTTAATATTTTTATGTAAGTTGTTTAAAAGAATAAGGAATGAATCTATTTGTCTGTTTACAGGCGTTTACAGGAACAAACAGACAACTAGATTCATTCCTTATTCTTTTAAACAACTTACATAAAAATATTAAGTTCACCATGGAGTTAGAAACAGATAACAAGATTAATTTTCTTGACTTAACAATATCAAAAATTAACAACAAACATGACTTCGCAATCTACAGGAAACCAACACACACTGACAACACCATCCACAATGACTCATTTCACCAAAAATCACAAAAAATGTCAGCATATAATTTCATGATACATAGATTACTAACCATACCAATGACGGAACTCAATTATACACAAGAACTGAACATAATTAAACAAATTGCCGGAAAAAATGGATTTCACGAAAACCTCATTGATACCATATTAAAAGCTAAAATTAAACAACGAACTACAAACTTAATATACCCACGAGGAAAAGATAATAATCATATGAAGTATGCCTCCATCACGTATTCAGGATCCTCATCCTTAAAAATTGCAAACATCCTGAAAAAGAAAAATGTGAAAGTCTCGTTTAAAACAAACAACAACCTAGGTAGGATAATAAAAAATAACAAAAGTCCAATTATCAAAACTGACCGCAGCGGGGTTTACATGTTGACGTGTGGGGACTGCCCAATGATTTACGTAGGGCAAACAGGTCGTGCCTTCTCAGAAAGGATCGAGGAACATCAAAAATGTTTCACTAATAATAAAAATTCTTCAACGCTTTGCGAACCACCTACGAGAGGAAGGACATTCGTTCGACCCCAAATTCCAAATACTCCATCAAGAAGAAAAAGGAAGGAAACTTAACCACCTGGAAAGCCTGGAAATCAACAAAAGGAAATTAAGCGGCCTCCTACTTAACGACCAAACGGACGTCAATCATTCACCGCTCCTCAATATTTTTAAAACTTGTTAATAGCTACCCCCACCCCCATCAATACACTACTTAAGCAAATTGTACACAGTTTATGTATCATTTCTTCACCTGAAGAAGCCAGTGTGGCGAAACAATTGTCGTGAACAATAAAAAACAATTTTGAAAATTTGAAAAGTGCGTAACTTTATTTGATACATTAGTATCTATTATTGACATTTCATTTCTTGATGCCATCACCCTCGTGTATTTGTGACTGTTTTTATGTTGGAAAAACGAATTTGTTATAATCAGGCTATTCTTCACGCAAAACTCTGTTATTCTCTTGCCATTCCCATTAAGATTTTCTTCTCCATGTTTCCCTATGACACCTTCATATCGTTTTTCCCTGTTCCCAACTCTACCATTTAAGTCTCCCAAGATATAAGTCTCTACATCCGATTTTTCATATCTGCTTTGCATCTCCTCCCAGAAACTATCTTTAATTTCTAGTTTTTCGTCTTCATTAGGGCCGTATGCTACAATTACGCGGTATTTTTGTTTGAAATCATCTTCCATTTCTATTGTCATGATTCTTTGTGAGTGAAATTCATAGTTTCTAAGCTGGTTCTTATACTCACTTGCTATAATGCAGCCTACTCCTGCCTGTGCTCTGCATTCTTCCTCCACCCCGCTGTGTAAATGTATGTGCTCTTCCCCCAGATGTATGCACCCCTTCCCCTTCTTCTTCGTTTCTCTGACTGCCAGTATCTTTATATTTTTAGCTTTCATTTCCTGAACTATTTCAATTTCTTTTTCATTTATACCCCTTACATCCCATCCTCCATTTTTCTTTTCGCTTTTCATTTGTACCATTGATCCATTTTTTCCTTATTGCTGCTCTCGTCCTGTTTGTATATTTCCATTTGCGTGTCCTTATTCTTTCCTTTTGTCATTTAGTAAGTTAGTAATTTAAAAGACATTTTGAAACACATACGGAACGATAATATTTTTTTTTAAATATAATAGCACAAAAATGAAAAGGGAACTCGGGTACATTTATCGAGAGCCACACATAATCCTTCAAAGAGCCGCATGTGGCTCGCGAGCCGCAAGTTGCCCCCCCCCCCCACCCCCCTGCTATATACAATTGCTATTGTAACCTAATTTCATGTACTCGGTTTATATGAGCATGATACGTATGATGAATGCTGTAATTGTAAGTGGAGTAATTTTAAGGTTATTGCTGCTGTGGGTTATTTAGGTGGTTTATATTTTGTGTCAATCTCTGGAGCTTTTGAACAATAAACTGGATGCGCCTTTATCGTCGTGGCGTTGCCGTTTGTGTGCGCTGCTGTGTGGCAGGAATTTTACATCCGAAATTGCATTTTTTTTAGTGGAGCTCGCGGCCACGAGGAGCTTTATGGTTGAATGGAGCTTTTAAGCGTGCCCCGATCGCAATATGCGCCCCGGAGGCCTCGCCGCCCCCCGAGCCAAGGAGCGGCGAGGAGTTATAAAAATGTAAAGAAATATCGGCTCGAGCGTAAAACATGGTGTTCCCTTTCAGTTCGATTTTATTACGGGTATCCCGCGTGGGGGTGTGGGGGTGGCGGCCCCCTCGCATCGCCGCCTTGCGAGTTTTTAATCTATAGAGGGGCGGCCATTGTGCCGTCCCCGGGCCCGGGCACTTCGCGAGCCGTAAAACGCGGACGGTCGCTTTTTATCCTCCCTCGCTCTCGTCCTTCGTCCTTCGTCCGAAACCCCGAATTATCTCTCTCACTCTGCGTCGCGCTTCCGTTAATCAACGGCCGGGGATTTCAAACACTTTCGAGAGCGATTGAGTTGACGTTGAAGATTAAATGGCCAACGCGCTCCACTATTGACCGGCATACGATAAAGTTCAGAGCTTGTTAACACCGTTAATGATGAATGAGATGATTTAACGTATGGTAATTTCCCCACTTTCCTACGGGAATTACCGTAATGCAGCAAAGGACGTAAACCCAAACGGGATGTACACCGTTTCATTTTCATTGCGGGGGCCCTTTAATAGGTGACCTGAACTCAATTTGTGTTCATCTAATAGCCAAGTTTACTTATACAAAACGCAGTCAATGCAACTCAGCAACACATTCATTACACAATATTACTGTTTCTTACTAATAACCAAAGCGCGGATTTATAAGCATAAAAAATTGCAACATAAGCGCTTAAAAATGCATAAAAATCTTAGAAAATAAGCATATAAAATAGCATAAAGAGTAAGCACAAAAACGCAGAAAAAGCATGAAAAGGCATATTTTATTTTTTATGAAAATACAGAAAAACAAATCAAAACATAATTTTATTAACAAGAACGCACTATAGGTAGATAAAAGTAATATTTTAATAACATAGGTTTTGGTGATTAATATTAATAACAATAATAATTAATAACATATAATGATTACTGCTCATTTTTAAATGAACTAATAATTAAATGTTTTTCTAAATTTTCAACGGAAAATCCCATTCTCCTATCACTGAGCACATTTTTTAAGTGCGAAAAGCTTCTCTCCACATCCACACTTGTAATCGGTGCATATTAAAATTTGGGAACAATTGTAATATTTATCAGCAAATCTTCCATTTAAAACTGTTGATATTTTTTGTAACTCGCCTAACCCTTCATTTTTTGACGAAACTGCATCACATTTCTTTTAATAATCTCTCCTATAGATCCCCGTACGTTTTAGACGTCGTTCCTAAAATCTGCAACTGTTTGAACCGCATCTACCAAACTTGTGTCCTTTGCTTGGAGTTTATCAATCGCTTTGCTTACGAAACTGTAGTTGGTTTTTAGGAATGCTAAATTTTGTACAACCCTCCTATCTTTAAGAACTTTGTGGCATCCTTTAATTGCCTCTGGCACATTTTCGGGAAACTCTAATACAAGCTCCTTAAATGATCGAAAAGGTCGGCATAATAGCCAATCTAGCCACGTACCCCGTCTAGTTATAACCGGTGCCGAAGGATGAGGTACATTTGGCATTCTTTCCCTAAACATTTCAACCCTCAGTGGAGCTTTTAGGAAAATTTTCTTCCCGGTTTTTATCAAATCATTGACCAGGGGAAATTGCAGTCTAATCGTTTCAGCAACTCGATTAAAACCATGTGCCAAACAGGTGCAATGCATTAATTGCTCATAAAATACTTGTAAATTAGAATATGCCTTCAACATATATGCAGCGGCATCAGAAAGTATCAATAATAATTTATCATTTGAGGTTTGGCAAAAAAAAGCGTTAATCAATCGTAAACGAATTTGGCAACGATATTGCCATTTGTTTTTTCTAACTGCTTGGAACTGATTAATAATGCATTGGTGTAGTCTTCGTTTAATATTCCAATCATTAAATGGGCGATGTACCGACCACATGAATCAGTAGTTTCATCTACACAGAATCATATGTAATTGTTGCCAATTATTTTTTTTACTTCCTCAATAGTGTGTTTATATACTTGCTCAACATAGTTTTTGCGAATGGATGATTCGGCAGGAATATGTCTACCGGTGTATTTATGTAAAAAGGATTTAAACATACTATTATCTAGTTTTTTTAACGGAATGTTAGAAGATACCATCGTATTGCATAAATCAAAGTAAAATTCCTATTCATTCTGTGTATAAGAACTCGCAAAAGACTCGGAAATAGTATGCTGGGTATTCAGGGTACTGCTTGCAGATTTTTTTTTTTTTTTAATTTTTCAGGTGAACTGTTGTTTTGATATGTTGTGTTATGTTAATTTTTTTCTCGCAGTTAATCTACAACAGGGGTCTCCAAACTTTTTAGCCCGAGGGCCACACTGACTCCACTAAGTCCCAAGGGCCAAGCCTTAGGTAGCTCATCATATCAACGTACTGTAGTTTTGAATTACCAGCAAATTTTCGTTCAGGAAACCTACGGTTAGCTTTCGTGTGGCTCTTGAAATTGAAAAACGTGGAAAACCATTCACCGATGGAGAAATGATCAAAGAATGCATAATTGCAGCAGCCGAACAAATGTGCCCTGAAAAGGAAATTTATTAAAAACTGTCAGTATGTCAGCAAACACTGTGGCTCGAAGGGTAGAAAACATCGCTGAAAATATATCCTCTCAACTGTTCGAAAAAATGGACATGTTGAGTGGTTTTCTTTGGCCTTGGATGAGTCAACGGATGTGTCAGATACTGCTCAGGTGTTGATTTATATTCGAGGAGTAGATAAAAGCTATGAAGTGCATGAAGAACTTCTTGATATGTATAGTATTCATGGCACAACTACTGGTACAGATATTTGTAAAGGAGTTGAAATGGCCATTAATCAAAAGAAACTTCGATGGAAAAACTTGAAATGTATTACAACTGATGGAGGCAAAAACATGAGTGGGAAAGATAAAGGAGTGGTCGCTCTTGTGTCAAAGGCTGTAGAAAATGACGGTGGTTCAAAACCATTAGTCTTACATTGTATCATTCATCAACAGTCTTTGTGCGGAAAATGTTTGGATATGTCTGAAGTCCTGAAGCCAGTCATATCAACTGTTAATTTTATCAGATCTTTTGGGCTGAATCACCGACAATTCCGACAATTTATTGAAGAGATTGGAGAAAATGACTTACCTTATCATACTGCCGTACGTTGGCTTAGTTATGGGAAAGTCCTTCAGCGCTTTTTTGAACTTCGAGCAATGATCGAAATTTTTTTGAATGAAAAGTATCGCCCTCTTACTGAATTACAAAACAACGCATGGCTGTGGAAGTTAGCATTCTATGTTGATTTGACAAAACATGTGTACGAACTGAATTTGAGATTGCAAGGAGAAAACCAGCATCTTCCTGATTTATACACTAATATCAAATCATTCCGGAAGAAATTGATACTGTTTCAATCACAACTACGAAGTAAATGTTTTTCACATTTTAAAACATGTGAAATATTCAGCCACACCAGTGAGACTGAGTTTCCTATCGATTTTGCAATCGAAACTTTGAGTGCTTTGGAAATAAATTTTGATACTCGTTTCTCGGACTTTGATGCCATTGCGAATCAAATTAAGATTTTTCACAATCCTTTTGATACTGACATTGAAACCCTAGCCCCGGAACTTCAAATGGAAATGATCGATCTACAGTGCAGTGACATAATTAAGAACAAATATCAAAACTCATCTTTGTTGGAATTTTATAAGAGTCTTCCACTGACACAATTTGATAATTTGCAGAAATTTGCTCGTGGGCTGTTTTCTGTTTTTGGTACTACTTATTTGTGTGAGAAGACCTTCTCCAAAATGAAGTACACAAAAAATGTTTACAGATCTAAATTAACTGATGAGCATCTTAAATCTCTTTTAATAATTGGTACAAGTAAAATTAGTCCACAACTACAAACTATTGTCAGTGGAAAATCTCAATCACATAAATCTCATTAGTATTTCATATGTCATTATACTTGTTATAAGTTATGTTTTTATTTAAAATGTATAAAATGTTAGTTGGATTCATTTACATAATTTGTTAGTTATTATATACTGAAGTTAAATTTTCTGCATATTATACATGTCTTTACTCATTACAATTCTGTGTTTCTTTATCCAACTTATCACAAAAACAATAACAATAAGCCTACAACAATGTTATGAGTAGTTAGCCCATAACCATATCAATGTAGATGTCATATTAATAATTATTCAACATAAAATTAGAATACTTCAGTAAACTAAATTTAATTTGCTATAAAAAATATGTTCTCTCAAAGGAGTTTTCAAGTATGCTAGGTCTCCGCGGGCCGGACAAAATCTGTACGCGGGCCGGATGTGGCCCTTGAGCCGTAGTTTGGAGACCCCTGATCTACAACATAAAACAAGCTTGTACCTAGACCAATAGCAACAAAAAATATACCTTACCGGTTTGATACAAGCCCTGCAAATTAATTTGACGTTCCCATATTTTAATTCAGAATGTTCACGGATCCATTCATCGACGGAAGGTTTTACTTTCGGCATTTTATACAAGAAACATATAAACACGTAATACACACAAGGCACAAGCACAACGCACTGAAGATTGAGATAAATTGGACTGAATTGATAGCACATTTGCCCCAGATGCGTTCTGTACAGGTAAAAATAGGGTAATCCCCAAAATAATCAAGCTTTGTTTACCAAATATCACGTACGCACGCTCGCGTTGTTGATGATTTTGTGATAACTAAGCACTCTAGACGTAACGGAGTAATATTAATACTGAATTCTCATTATAATAATGTGCAACAAAATATATTCCTAGCTAATATAAATAATATGCTATAAAATTGAGAAATTAGCAAATAAGCACAAAAAATAAGGAAATGTGCACAAAAATGCATTAAAGCAATTCTAAGCTTAAAACAGAAAAGATGCACAAAAGCACAAAATAAATTTGTCACGTTACTTCATTTGCTGAAATTCGTATAGATACGGGGTCATTTTGGTCTGCTATTAAAACTGATGTATAGCATAATACCTAAAAATCCACGCCTTGCTAATTATTATAACGTACTTTGAATTAAAACGCGCGACTTGTTTATGTATTGTGATCATATAATCATATAATGAGAGAATACTGCCATATATCTCAACCTCGATATAAATTAAAATATATGTGGATAAATAATTATTAATTTTGTCCATTGGTACCAACATCATCTGCCAGCTTTTCGTGCATAACTGCGCTCCAATTAATTAGTGCTGTATGTGTATGTACTTAGTGCCTTGTCGTCGGGCAGCGGCGCATGTCGTCGCTGGCAATTAGAAAATAGAGCGTCGCGACGCAATTACGCGGCGTCGCCTGTGTCTGTGCACAAGCGAATTACTCGCGAACGTACGGAACAAAATCGCTAACGATATGTAAATGTTCCGCCTAGCTCGTCAATTACGACGGCAAAGGAGAGCCAACTGGAGACACGATGGATTCTTACGATGAACACAATGGGGTTTCTCAATAGAAGGCAAATATGGCATAATCGCGTTTGTGTTTTTCTAAAATACTAAATCCATAAACTGTTTCGTCCAAAATAAGCTTAATGTTTAAGTAGGACTTGATGGCATATTATATAATCTAGCAAGACATGAAACAGGTGAGATAAAATACGCCCACTTGAGTTTCACTTATACAAATACTTCCTCCAATTTCGAGGCGAAGAAAAAACCACAAAAATTAAATTCTTTCTTTCTTGGATCTTAAATTATGTTAAAATAGTAGTTTTAGGCTTTCCGTTGCTCAAGAATGGTACATTTTCCTTCAGACAAATAACAATCAATGCGGAAAAATCTGAACTGTATGCAAAATTATTATTTTTGTTATAGTTTCATCCATTTTTAAATACCAGTTATTATTATATTGGTTTATTTCTTCTTTTTATTCTTCTTGAGTAGGTACTTACTGGTATAGTGTTTTGACTTGAAATTGAAAATGTATCTGCAATGAGGGTTTATTACGGTCAAGGGTTCTCCATTGTATGGCGTGCTGCGAAGAGGCGGGCGTCCAGGAACGTAACCAAATAATTTACTTTCGACGAAGATGCTACTTAATTGTTATCTCTTCGATATATACACAATTATATCACTATGATCATAATATAAAAATGATTTATTAATTAAATTGAATTCAGTAATCTTACAACTATCTACATCGTTTTTTATGAGTCGGCGGACGTAATTCTTTTTAAAATTTTACAATTCGATATAATTACAAGACTACAGACGCCAGTAGATAATTAAGAGCCGTCACCTAGGAAGCGGTTTTAAAAGGATTATACATTCGCCCACGCAATTAAGGTTCATTGTACCTTAATTGCTGGGCGAATATGCAGTCCAGGTAGACAATCAGTTAAGGCTACCTCAAATAGTCTTTTTCTCAAATAGTCTACATCTGTCTTTCAGTCGGTGTTAACCTTTACATTGCAACAGTACTCATTTTACATACGTGTGCATATTATCATTTATAAACTTGTGAAAAGGTAGAGTTTATTAAGATGGAAACGTCGTTAAGTGAAACTGCAACAATTATTTTATCAATTTATAATGACACTCAGTTCCACGATCTATTTCAATTATGTGAGGAAAGAAGCCATTCCGAAAGTTTTGTTGAAGAATCCCTTCGACAGTCTACAGAGGGAAGCTGTTCTCAAATTGATTTTGATAAATTTCAAAATAACCATCATCAAATGGACACATCAACTAGCGAAAATGAAAATCAGGGATTTATAAAGCATGCTTTTCTTTCAACTGATACAAAAGGATAGTCGTAAATATTTATAACACCATTATAAGCGAGAATCATGCATCTCCACTGCAAAGAATTTCCATTCTGACAGGAATATCATATTCAACGGTTTGGAGAATAATTACAAAATGACCGAGGAAAACAAAAAATAAGTTCAAAATTTACCGAAATAGACGATGCCATCGCCAAGAGGATAATAAATATAATTTACAATTCTTAGAAATCAGGTAACGTTCCCACGGTCCAATTTATTTTGGAAAGTCTTAGAAATGATTTTACATATAAGGAAACTACTTTGTATAAATACCTACTTAATCAGGGTTTTAAGTATAAAACATTAGACAAACGAATTAACATCATGGAATCGCCGAGATTGCAAAAAGGGCGATTAGAATATTTATCTAAAATAAACGAATATAGAAATGGAGGGAGATCGATAATTTATATGGATGAAACATGGTTCGATACTCACGACGTCGTTTCCAACGGATGGGTCGATAATACAAATAAGTGTCACCTTAGAGCACCGTGCAATAGAGGAAAAAGAATTGTTATTCTTCATGCAGGAGGAGACGCAGGTTTTGTGTCAAATAGTTTGCTCTTATCAGCCAAGAATATTGCATCAAGCTCGTTAGACTATCATCAGGATATGAACGCCGAATTATTTGAAAATTGGTTTCGCAATCAATTATTGCCCAACATACCCAATAACTCAATGGATAATGCAACTTACCACTCAAAGCAAATTAATAAAATCTCAACCGCCGCTTCTAAGAAAGGCGATATTGCGGATTTTTGCATTCAAAATGGTATTGTTATTCGCCTAAGTGCAAAGAAAACAACATTATTAGAACTTATAAAAAATAACATTTCAAAAAAAACGTATGTGGTTGATAAGATGGCAGAAGAATTTGGTCACCAAGTATTGCGCCTTCCACCTTATTATTGTATCTTCAACCCAATTGAGCTGATATGGTCAACTTTAAAAATAAATTTGCGGAAAGATAATGCACATCCCAAAATGAGTGAAGAAACAATTCAACTTGTTCAGTCTGAATGCAACAACATTTCAAGTACCATTTGGAAAAACTGCATCGATCATGTGATTAAAATTGAAAACGATTATAGGACGCTTATTGTACCAAATCTAATTATTAATGTTCAAAGTGAAAGTGATAGCGATGAATCTAGTTGTGCGGAATGATATTTCGCAGATTCTTAAGATCTACGAAAGATCAAGGCACTTGCGAATTCAGTTCCCAAACTAGATGTTAACACATAAAATTGAATATTACAAATACGTATGGAATTCATTGTTTAGTTTTGGTAATTTATAATCACAGCTTGTCCAACCTCTTCCACTACACACAATAATAACCCTTGGGCATTGGAGGAGCCACCTCTTCCCCAATTCACCCTCCACACAATGCGCTTTGGGTTGCCTACGGATGGGCCCTAAGCAGCAGCTTATAACAAGCGCTTATGCCTTGTGTACGCGTTAAATTTATTAAATTCAATATTTTAATACCGCAAAAGGTATTGTGCCGGTAATGGCCCGGACTGGGAATAAATTTCTGGGGCAATTTGCCACCGGGAATTTGAAACGGCCGCCCGCAATTCTGTCCTCCGCCTCTGAATTGCCTACTGTAACTAATGACGCACGCAGCGAATTCCATTTAAATCTAAATAAATTAATCGCCGGCGTTTGGCGCATCGATTCCAAACAGAATCGTGGGTACTTCCTGCGTGATAAATCACGAACAACGAAAGTTTAAAAATAAATCCAGGTAGCCGATAATTTATACGTCGGAATTCATCCTGCTATTATGTGTTATGTATACCTGGGATAAATTTCGGATGCTGAGGTGGCGATAAAACGGACGGTTTGGGAAATAACAACACCCAATAAACGCCGCCTTAATTGAATATAAATTAGCTTTATGTTGGTTTTTATTATTCATTCATTGACGCTGACCGTCGAGCGGCACTCCTTTCACGGACCAGTGGACCATCCAGATGTGATATATACATGTGTACATAATGCATGCATGGGCCCCGTAAATAGAAGCCTGATTGCCCAGTGGAACCAGTTTCGACTGACAAATTGGTGCGAGCCTGCAGCTTTAACGAATCAATTATTGATGTTATTTAATCGGTCTTATCTCACTTGGGAGTTGTTTAATGCATGGGAATTAGTGGTGATTTATTCACGGTATTTTTAATTTAAATTTTTATTGATTGTAAGATATATTTATATTAATATTTATGTACTTAATGAGTTAACAAGTATTTTTTTTAACATATACTTGGTGGGGTTAAATGGAGTCCCACATTCCCAGAGTAAATTCTGAAATAACGGTACAAGATACAATAAAAACCCTCTATTTATTCAAAACTCATATATCTCATATACAAATATAGTCCAATCTTTCTTGTTTCTTGCTTCCGTCCAGGATTTTCCTCTACTCTTCAGTATCTCGTTCATGCTTTGGTCCCATGTTTTCCTCGGTCTCCGTCTCCCTTTTTATCTTTCGCCTCTTGCTTCCCATTCTTTCTTGACTGTTTTTTCCTTTTCTAACCTTTGAAAATAACTCCACCAGCTCATTTGTCTTTTCTCTATAAACGTTTTCAAAGATTCTATTTGTAGTTCTTCCCTAACATAAGTATTTTTTATCTTGTCCATCATTGTTACTCCTCTTACCCTTCTCAAAAACTTTCAATTTCCATTGCCTGTAGTTTGCTTTTCTCATTTCTTGATATGACCCAGGTTTCACAACCGAACGTTAGGAAAGCTCTGTATATAGCTTAAAATGCGTCAATTTTAGTTTTTCTTGACACTTCCTAGTCACTTATCAGTATTTTTTTTATTGCATGATATACTTTGTGTGTTTTTTCGATTCTACTGTTTATTTCCTTTTCGAGTTTACGTTCCCATTCAATTTCTACTCGTAGATAATTGTAAGCTTCTACTTGGTCTATTTTTATGTCATAGATCGTTATATCCATCGTTGTTTGTTCCCCCATCATTAGTACTTTTATTTTGTCTTTGTTTATCGTCATTCCATGGTCCTTTAGAGTTTCCCTCCATATACATAGGCTTTCCTGTAGGTCTACCTCTATTTCTGTTATTAATACCACATCGCCTGCGAGAGGTCCTTCTGTCATTGTCATTGTCTGTTCTTGATATTGTCACTTTGTTCATGTTACTATGTCCAACTACAAGTTTCTATGTCTTTTTAGTGCACTCTTTTATTATTTCGTGCCCCTAGGTTATAAACAGTAATGGACTCAGGCCTCCTTCCTGTCTTAGTCTTCCATACGTTTTGAATGGCTGTGAGCGTTGGTTCCGGTATATCACCGTGTTTGTATTTGTTTCATATATTTGCTTTATTACTTTTATTGTCTTGTCGTTTACTCCTTTGTCCCCACGAATATCACATATGTTTTCCCTTTTAACATTGTCGAAGGCTTTCTCTAAATGAATCCCAACCATACTTTTGTTCTGTACTCTAGTTTTCTCTATTATCTGATGCATTGAGATGGTATGTATGCATGGAAACCATGTATGCTATTGTATGTTTATGTATGCTCTTGTATGCTTCGTTCTTTTCTGAACCCGCTTTGTGATTCCTCTAGTCTTGGTTCTACGACTTTCCTGATTCTTTTGTCTATAATGCACTCAAATATTTTCATCACCGTGTTCGTTAGCGTTATCCATCGATAGTTCGTGCATTCCTTCTTGTCTCCCTTTTTGTAAATAGGTACTATAGGTGCTTCTTGCCATTCTTTTGGAATTGTTTCGTAACTCCATGCTTTGTTGTATATTTCTAGTAGTAGTTCTGTTCCCTTTGTTCCCATCTTTTTCTTCATTTCTGCGGTGATTTTGTCCGGCTCTTGTGCTTTGCCGTTTTTTTGGTTTTTTAGTAATTCAGTTAGTTCTTCCATCGTTATTTGTTCTTCCGTTTCCTCCTATCTTGTTGGGTTTTGTTGTGCGATTTCTGTTGTTATTTCTGTCCTTTCCAAGAGCTCTTCAAAATATTCCCTCCATAATTTTTGTTCCGTCTGTTAACTGTTCTGCTTTCTTGTGTTTTATCTGGTTTGAGCTATATACCATTTCTTTTCTGTATGCTGCGAGTACTTTGTAGAAAGTTTTTGGTTTTCTTTACTATCAGTCGCAATTTTTTTCGGTTGAAGAAAAAACTTGTTGATGTAATACATGCTAACTTCTGATATTCTTTATTATGGGCTTACGCCTAGACATACAAGGGCATTTGCGTGTGAATTTGGCTAGGAAAACAATAAAAAAATACCTTAGACTCGGAAAACTAATATATCTGCTTCGTACAAGCCGAATATAAAATTAGAGAAGAATAACGAAAAGTTTAAATTCAAAACAGCAAACGAAATTTATCGGTTCGAACTGAAAATAATAGCGTTTTTGATCCAGAGCAAAATGCAGAAGAACATGGTCAATGCCAGCCGCAGATGATAACTTTAGACCAGAGGTTCCCAACCTTTTTTAGCCTACCGCCCCCTTTCGAAAAAACAAATTACTCACCGCCCCCCATTCAGAAATAAAATCTCACTTAAAATCAATATAGACTGGTGAGAATCCCACCTTTTCAAAGAGCATTTTAAGAGCGCCCCTCTTGGTGAACTATATTGTACTACGTATATTTTTAAAAACAAGGACGCATTTTTTAAAATATTTTATTAGGTCTTAACAAAAAAATACACATACCTATATACATAATAAATAGCACTAGTGAGAGGGCTGAGCTTGATGTAATGATACTACTTTGTCTATATTGGGTGCTAGTTTTGTCATGAGCAACCTTAAGTCACCGCGACCTACTATTGACAATCGGCTCCGTTTTTTTGTTAGTAGATTGGAACTACACTAAATCCTCTTTCGGCTAAATACGATGATGGAAATGCTAGAAAAAACTTCTTTACTGCACCGCATAAGGTCGGATATAAAATTGGAATTTGTCTTTGAAGCCAAAATGCTTGGTAGCCATGTTTCAATTTTAGTTTTAATTCTTCGTTTGTTGACAATTCTATGAGGTGCTCCTGTAAAAATACTTCTACTGTTTCAGTGTTTGTGCAAGGTTCCAAGACCCAGTCCGGAATTTTCATATTGAGGATATCTTGAAATCTATTAAAAAATCTTCTTTAAGGGTTTCTAAATGCTGGCAATAAACCAAAATGTCATCATCACTTGTTTTCACCGAGGAAAGATTTTGAAACTGATGGAATTGTCTCCGACCCAAATTTAATATGTATAATGCAAGTTTTGACACGAATGCCGAAATTATTGCCTTAGCTTTGATTAAATTCAAATCATCTCCTTGTAGCTGCAGATTGCTTTCGTTAAATTTGTTAAATAAATCTGTTAAATACGCTATATCATTTTCAAATTTCAATAAATTTTCTTTTAAGGAATCATCTTTATTTTCGAGAAACGTTATAACTGAGTCAAATAGTTCATAAAATCTTTGCAGACAAGTACCCTTTGACAACCATCGAACTTCTGTGTGCAATAGTAAACGATTAAAGCCCTGGTCGTTTTCATCACAAGGCTTTCTAAACAAGCTATCGTTAAGAGAATTGCTTCTGATTCTATTAACCCCTGTAATTGCGTACTGTAGGAAGCAATGAAGGCGATCACTAAGGTTTTTTGCAACTAAATGTTGTCTGTGAATCACACAATGCATGGCGACTACATTTGGTACAAGTTTTTTTTAATATGCAATGAACCTTCGGTATCGTCCAATCATTTCCGGAGCACTATCAGTAGCAACGGACACTATATTATTCAGAGGGATATATTTTCTTTAAAATATTGTTCCAAAATGTCAAATACAGATTTTCCTTTAGTATCAGTTTCTATTTTTTTTGCGAATAATAGTTCTTGACAAATGTTCTCATCTCTTCTGAAGCGAACGTACGATAGAAGTAATGCCTCAGTGTTAGGCAATGTAGACTCGTCGAGTTGTATAGAAAATTCGGTCGTCTTCAAAAATTCTGTTAGAGAACTCTCCACATCCTCGGACATTTCGTCCATTCGTCTCTGTACAGTATTATTGCTCAAGGGGATTTTTTTAATAATATCTGAAGGTGATTTGTGAAGTACAGTACGGAGAACTTCACTCACAGCTGGCAGTATTAATTCTTCACCAATAGTGTGAAGTTTTCCCGATTTAGCAATATGCAACGAAATATTGTAAGATGCACGTAACCCATCATTGTCTTGTTTTGATGCTGCTGAAAACATACCGGCTAAAGTTGGACGTCTCGAATGTTGATTTTTGAGCATTTGAAAGTAAGATAAATTTTTATCTTTTAAGGCAGGATGTAGTTTGCTCAAATGTTCTTGTAATCGTGAAGGTTTCATGGCTTCATTTGAGAAAACTTTCTGGCAAATCAGGCACATTGGCAATGTCTTGTTTGTGGGTGACTGAATAATACCATATTTTAAATATTCGACATTGTATTATCTACATTTTTTCTTTGATTCCGACATATCTTAAAAATAAAACAATAAAAATAATAACAAGAAGTTGTTGTTAGCGCAGAACCAACCAATTTAAAAACAAAATAAAAAATTTAAAGTTAGTTAAAATTTCTTGCGCGCAGCATCAAACACTATTGGGACTACATAGGCCAATATGCAGAGTGGCCCAGGATAGAAGTCATTACACGTGTATTTATTTTACACGTGTATTTATTTTACACGTGCAATCACACGTGTATTTATTCTACGCGTGTAAATATAATTAAACGTGTATTTATTTTACACGTGTAATTATGTAATCACATGTGTAATAATAATACTCTCGGTTTTTTCATTTAGTAATTTATTTTATACTTTGGAAAATAAATATGTACATGAACTTAGGATATCGTAAGATTCTGATGTAACTAAATAAGTAACTAAGTAAAAAAGTATCTAAATTACCCGCAGTAGAAAATCAACGCTAAATTCGCGCGGCGATCAAAATAACGATATATTCTTACCATAAAGAACTATTCTGGTTCAAAAATATTAACATATCGACGTTTTCTGGAAGCAGTGAACAACGCTTCGCTGTCTTTATATGTGTAAATAATTTCACGTGTAATTATACGTGTAACTAAATACACGTGTAATTATGCCGTACGTACACGTGTACATGTGATCAGTGTACCCGTGTATTTGAATACAAATATAAAATCTGCGGCTCTACAAAAAATGTACGTTAGAGAATTGTAAAAGCTATATTAAAATTTTGTATACATATTTTGCATTTATAATTTAATAATAATATTTTGCCGTATATATGTCATATTTAATATATTTTACTGCTTAGAACTATCAATTATCAATATCCTATTGACTCAAAATACAAAATGTGTGTTCAATTTTTTTTTTTAAACCAAGGATCAGGGCTTAATTTCAAAACATGAAATAATCATTCCTATAGTTTTGGTTAATGTATCTATAAAAAAATCTTATAACATCCATCCGAACACACATTGTATATTACAGGCGATTCAAAATTAAAACATATTATATGAAACCAAAAATATTAAATATTTGGAACTATAAGTACATAAGTTGCAGCCAATCAAATATAACAATTGATAATATGTAAGTACTTACCTCTATTCAAAGAGTTATTTCACCAACGATATATTTTTAATTACCGGGTCCACTTAATATGAATATTACTTTATTTACAATAATGATCACAATATGACAGTTTATTACAATCCAAAAACAATAGGTCAAATATACTTGAGTCGTTGCGTCAGTCAGGAAGTCAGAATGCAGGGCGGAGCGTCCCCGCTCCGGCACCTTGCACACCAAACCGGGCAAGCGGGGTAATCCCCAGGCTCTCGAAGTGAGCCGATGTACAGATATCGGTCTGTACGGGGAATCCCATGTTGATTCGGTGACGCCCCCTAAATATACCTTGGGCCAGAAACGCTTCCCTAAATCCCTTCAGCGCCCACCGGGGGCGGTACCGCCCCCGTTGGGAATCCCTGGTCTAGAGATTTAATCGATCTACTTAGAGATGCTAGAAATAATCAATAAATTTGATCCTTTTTCTATTACTGTCTATTATTGTTGAAAAAAGGGACGCTGAAAATATTCCTGTTTTAAATTCAAATTTACTGAAACTGTTATTAGGGCACCCCTCGTTCCCACCATACAACAGTGTTTCGTATGGATATGTATGTTTTTTTGTGTGCGTGTGGTAAATCGTGGGAGTCGAAAAAATTATTATCCACGAATAAACACCATCCGTCTCTATATTACGTTTTAATGGAACTCTGATTCGCGCCGGTTGAGGGGCGAGAGCACTCGTTTTTTCTTTCAATTAGCATTTCAATCTGGCGCTGGTAATTAAATCGGCAGCGCGTGGTGTTTATCAGTTGGGCTATTCTGGGGCTATTAGAAGATCGTTGGGGGCAGAGGCAAGCCGCCCCGGGGGTCCCCCTCGTCGGACAAATTGATCAAATAGAATTGCCGAAATGGAATTATCAGGTGTTAGTCGTCGGGGAGGCGCTCGTTAGACTGTCGACAGCGTCGTCTGCCCCGGGGGTGGAGGGGGTGGCCGTGGGGGTGGACAGCAGGTGCGGATTCTCCCCAATCGTGCGGCAGTCAATATCGATCAAATATTACATCATGCACATCATGCATGAGAAACCGATTCCATGTCGCCATCAGTTCCACTTTCAATATTCATCACTGACCCATTTTACCTCGCAGCTCTACAATTATTTACAAATTATACGGCTATTCGGAGCGCCGCGCTCAGACGGCCGGAACGAAGGTTTTGGCGGGGTCGACGGGGGTTGCTCCTGCCCCCGGTCATACTCCCGCATCGTATTCTAATGAGCTTTAGATTATTTAGCCGGAGAGTGTCACACTGGCCGATATAATTAAGCCACGCATTCCAACCTTTCTACGTTATTTATGCGGTTCGAACTGTCAGCGCGCAGGAAAACTCTTCCCCGCCGTCAGCATTAAAGAATTAATATTTAACGTTGGATACAGCCCGGACAGAACGTCACGCCTTTAAATCATCTCAAATATTTATCAGACATTGCACGCAAATACAGCCATATTTCGCACAAATATCGATTTCGCTGATTGCCCAGAGGAGAATGCCACACAAAACGCTAGCACGCCACTGCGCGCTCAGACGTATCGCCGCGAAAGCTAATAATAATAAGTTTTTCACAGGGGCCGCAACAGAATTGCGGAATTGCGACTGTCACCGCGGCACCTGCAGTGTTTTTGCATTCTGTGTGAACATGATTTATTGAAAAGATTCATGCTTCGCAGCCGCACAATTCCATGCACTATAAAAGTAATATTTGGCACGAAACAGCGTTTACATTGACATTTCGCATGGGGTATGAATTGTAGGGCAGTTCACATTTTCAAACCACAATGAACTCGTGCCCACGTTAGATATGGAGCAAGTGACATTTAAAAAGTTTTGTGTCATTAACTGCGGAATGGATTCTTCCTAGCTTTCGTCGTATACTCACACAAAACAACGCCGTTTACAATCCTTGCAAATTGTTTCTCATATAACCTCGCATGATTATAAACTGTATCAAAGACTCAATACAAACAAAATTACCTTGGTGTTTTGCAATCAAAATTGGCAATTTGAACTCATCTGTTGTGACTCCAGATGATCTATCTGGTATTGTATTACTGTGGACATACCAAGATAGCCCACGAACAAATGTCGCTGGGCGCTGCCACAACCAAACGATAGTAACGACCATATACGAAACAATAATTATATATCACGACGATATCCGAACCGATCGTTTTATTTATCGGTTGAATTACTTGCAATGAGCACAGTCAAGGAACACTGCATCATACGAAAAAGTAATAGGACCAAATGGTACGACGATGAATGTGAAAGGGGAGTCAAAGATAAAATGAAAGCAAGAATCAGAATGCTGCAAAAAAGGACAGAAGAGAGGTACGGCAAGAAGACATGCCCTAAAACATAGACGAGAGAATGAAGCTACTAGAAAAAACCATAATGAGTACAGTCAAGGAGCACTCCATAATACAAAACAGTAATAGGACCAAATGGTACGACGATGAATGTGAAAGGGGAGTAAAAGATAAAATGAAAGCAAGAATCAGAATGCTGCAAGAAAGGACAGAAGAGAGCAAACACAACTACGAAATGCTAAGACGGAAATGCAAAACCCTATGCAGAACAAAGGAAAGCAGGTACCAAACCAAACAACTAGAAGAAATAGAAGAAACAAGGACGTAAAGAACTTCTACCAAGGAGCGAAAAGGGTCAAAAGGGGATACCAAGCAAAAACAAGCCTCTGCAAGGATAAACATGGAAATTTCATAGGAGATCAAAATAAAGTAAGCGACAGATGGGCTGACTACTTCGAGGAGCTGCTGAATAAACACCAGAGCGAAACAAGCTACCAAGAACCAAGGAAAAGAACCGAACCCATTGCAAGAAGAATCACCGGACATAAAAGAAATAAAACCGATAATAAAACAACTGAAGAACAATAGGAGTGCAGGAATAAGCGGAATACAAGCCGAAATGATAAAAAATGGAGGAAACAGACTACAGGACACGATAGTAAAAGTAATAGAGGAAATCTGGAATAAAGGAAATGCCAACAACATGGAGCGAAGCGATAATCTGCCCAATTTTTAAGAAAGGTGGTAAAGAAAACTGTGAAAACTATAGAGGGATAGCCTTATTGGACGGAATATACAAAATTTTAGCCACTTACATAAACAACGAAACAAAAAAACACCCTAGTATATTCTCGGAGTGTTTTTTTGTTTCGTTGTTTATGTAAGTGGCTAAGATTTTGTAAATTGTAAAATACCAGTGCGGCTTCCGAAAAGGAAGATCAGTAGTCGACCAGATTTTCGTACTAAAGGAAATACAGGCAGCAAGTCACCAACAGCAACTAATCACACACCTAATATTTTTGGACTTCAAGCAAGTTTACGATAGCACTAAAAGGAATAAACTATATTTGGAAATGAACGAACTAAGAATACCGAATAAACTGACCAGACTAGTAGAAATGACCCAACAGAATACTATAAATACAGTAAGAATGAATGGAAGACTGTCAAAAAAGTTCAGAGTGAAATAAGAGCCAAGACAAGGAGACCACCTCTCCGCAACATTATTTAACCCTATATTAGAAAAAATCCTAAGAGACAGTTGGATAAGGAGAGAGGGCACATTATACCAGAACCGACATCAATGTTTAGCATTCGCCGACGACCTCACAATACTAGCCAGATCAAAAGAGGAAATACAAGACAGCGTCAAAAGAATCATAGTAGCAGCAAACAAAGTAAGTTTAGAAATAAACGAAACAAAAACCAAATATATAATATGGGGCGGCAAAAACCTCGAGCAACGCAAGCATCTAAATATCAAAGTAGAAACCAAGGAGTACAAGTTCGCAGAAGCAGAGTCTTTCGTATATCTTGGAGTGCAGTTCACAAGAACACGAAGTAGTGCTGACGAAATCAATGCCAGGATAGCAGCAGGAACAAAAAGTGCGCATGCAATGAAGTCAATAATTTCGGGCAAGGTGTTCTCTAGGGCAACAAAACTAAGGGTGTACAAAAGCATCATTAGATCCATAGTAACGTACGCGAGTGAGGTGTGGACTCTACGCAAACAGGACCAAGTGCTACTAAGTGCGTGGGAAAGAAAAAATCTTAGGATAATATATGGAGGAAAACAAATAGAGGGCAACTGGACAAGAAGAACAAACCAGGAAATAAGAGAACTGTATGGAGATGCGGAAATAGTGGGGGTAGTGAAAGCTTGAAGACTAAGATGGCTAGGACACCTAGCAAGAATGAAAAAACAGAGGACTCCAAGTAGGATATGGACGTTAGAAATAAGTGGAAATAGAAGAAGAGGAAGACCCAAAACCCAGTGGAAAATCGAAGTTAAAGCAGACTTAGAACTTCTCAAAGTGCAAGACTGGAGAGAGATAACCAAGGATAGGAAAAAATGGGCTCAGATTGTCCATAAAGCCAAGGGCCTCCAAGCCCTGTAGCGCTTGTATATATATACAGGGTGAGTTTTTTCGGATATATAGTATGAGGATCTCGGAAACTAGCGGAGATAGAGGAACGATTAAATGGGGAAATAATTGCAGTTTTAAGAGTTCAATTTCATGAGCTTTTTGTTTTTTGGAAAAATTGCATGGCTAACTAGATATCTCGAAAAAATATATTTTTCGTTATTTGGTTCGGTGCCTATGGATCTGTTATTATAGACTTTAGAAAAAATGTGTAAAGGAAAACGTTGTATGTAATTATGTGCTTAATAATACAATCTAACCCATTATTTTTATTGATTATTGATTTTGCCTGTCAACCATAACATTACCTAATTCATGTTGTCTGTTTTGTTCCCTATTTTGTTCATGTTCATGTTCGTTACGTCCTCTCCTGTCATAATTATTGTTATTGTTATTTTGATTATTATTATTAGGGCAAAAGTTACGTCTATTATCTCCATTGTAATTGTTACCCCGTCTGTAATTATGATTTTGTCTGTCATTGTAATTATTGTTATTATTTCCGTTTCGTTCATATCTACATTCCTGTCGATTATAAAATCCCTGTCTCCTATAACCTTGTTCCCCCCTGTTATAATCCTGTCTGTACCTATTGTTATTTCTATTGTCTAATTCATCAACGTCCTCGTATCGTTTTAGTAGGTCAATTAACTCCGTCATTGTCTCGATCCTCTGAATTACAGTTGTTTTCAAAATTTCTCCCTCAAAGTGTCTAGCTAAAAATTTAGTAATTTCTTTTTCTTGTAATTTCGGCTCCAACTGCTTAGCAATACTGTATTTTTCTATTGCATATTGTTCTCTGGTTAGCCTATTTCCCTGTCTAAATTTACCCGAATACAAATTTTCCCTAATTTTTCCTTGTCTGAAGTCACCCCAATATTGTGTTTTAAATTTAGCTTCAAATTGCTCAAAATTATTGCATTCATCCTCAATGGTTGTATACCAGGTTAGTGCTGAGTCCCTAAGTGTGCTTTGTACGATTTGAAAAACTTGTGTATTGTCCTCCACATTATTCAATAAATTTTTGAGTGCTTTTAAATATGTCATTGGGCTCGCCCGATTATCCCCTGAAAATTTTGTTAATAACTCCCCGCGTGAAATTGCCAAAATATGTTCTGAACTGGGTGCTGTTCTGTATTTGCTCAAATTTTGTTGAATTTCATGTAACTCTTGTTGCTGTAAATTTTCTTTACTAACTATTTCTTGTCGAATACCGTCTATTGACTCTCCTAACCGTAGTCCCAACCCTTGTATTTCTGTCTTATTTTGAAATATACATCTATCCCAGTGTTCCATTTCCTTCATGATTTCACCATGCATATCTTTAATCTTGTTGTCACAATCCATTTTAATAATATCTTGCATATTTTTAAAACTATGCACCATTTCAGTTTGAAAATGAATTAATTTATTGTCAAACCGTTCTTGTGTATCTTGTACCCTTTTAATGTCGTCTTGTACTCCCTTGATGTCGTCTTGTACTCCCTTGATGTTGTCTTGTACTCCCTTGATGTCGTCTTGTACTCCCTTGATGTCGTCTTGTACTCCCTTGATGTCGTCTTGTACTCCCTTGATGTTGTCTTATACTCCATTGATGTTGTCTTGTAGTCCATTGATGTTGTCTTGTAGTGTTTTCACCTGCACTGCGGCACATGCCTGCCCTTTTAACAGCATTTCTAGGAGATCCTTCATACTGTCCTGCTCCGTTTGAACCTGACTATGTGATGGTTCAGGTATCTTATGCTTTTCAACCTGAGTTGCCTCACCCTGACCAGACTCTAATAATTCTACGTCCTCAGACTCTGTCACCGGAGCTTTCTTCGGTCTACCTACTTTGCTACCCTTTTCCATCTTAATTAACTTAAATAAATTCCTAACACTACTAAATCTATTTGTTTCCTTTTGTTTTCATTAATAACCTCTATTTAGTTTGATTTATTTAAATTGCCCCACGTTCGGGTCGCCAATTGTAATGTTTTTCGTAGCCCCACGTTCGGGTTCCAATTGTAACGTTTTTGCATTGCCCTACTTTCGGGACTACAAAATGTTACGTTTTTATTTATTTACTCTTTTCTCAGGTTCAATAGTAAGTTCAATCATAACTAAATAGAGTTTTGTTCAAATACTTTAATGAATTGAAAATAACCAAATATTAAAACGTCTAATATAAACTAAACTAAACAAACAAATCAAAAACAATAGAAAACAAAATTATTAAATACATAATAAACTATGACCAACATTAACAAATTAAATCCTATGTACACAAGCCAACTTATGTGATAATATGACTCTTGCACTTTACGCAAACTTTCTACTTGCAGTTATCTTCTTGTGGTTCCTTGATTACGTCGTCCTCTTGTCCCTGCTTTCCCGTCTGATCCGTTGTTGATTCCCACAAAAGTAACCAGATACTTTTGTGAGCGAAGTTGAGCGGCTTGAAGTCCTGACTTTTCACGGCTCCTATCTCGTTGAACTCCTCTCCTGGTTGACTGTCTTCTCCCAGCAATATGTCCAATCGTTGAAACCCCGTTAATATTTTGTAATGTATTTGTATTCGAATCGCAACATCTCCACCCGCGATCCACACGCGTCTCTCCCTCTCGTCAAACTCTTTGTTGATTATTTTCCACTTTCCATTATTTTATTCCCCAAGCGTCTATGCACGAAGTCACCTGTTACCCGTGGTAACCAATCAACAACCTTCATCCGCGGATTGCTTTGTATATTTGTGCATACTTGTTCATATTCACATTTACAATATTTACAATAAATTTTGTTAGCTTGTGCCCTGAAGATTATAATTCTATCTAAAACTTATATAATAATAACAATAAATCTATTCTAATTAATCTAAATAAATACTACAAATACCATCACAATATATATATATATATATATATATATATATATATATATATATATATATATATATATATATATATATATATATATATATATATAACTTGCAAACAAAGGGCACGTTTCGTCCACTTACAAACAATTTCTACCAGAATTTCCTTCAGACAATTTGATATTTTATGCCCGTGTGCATTTCGAAGGGGGTGTGCAGGGCATCTGTACATATAGATTCAAGTGTAATCCAATTTAATTTAAGAAGATAAAAAGATAAAAATCAACATGTTTTTGTTGGTTAAAAAACAGTTTGGTTTCATTTACTAAATATAAAAAAAGTAATTTTCATATAAATCAATGTTCATATAAAAAACATAGTTACAGTAATGTATGGAATGACACACATTAACCATTTTTCACAAAAAAAACATGTATTAATTAATTGCACATTTCGGACGCAGTGCGACCATCCTCAGTAACATATAAATAGGTACTTAAGGTACCTATTTAGAAAGAACCTATTTAGGAAGTACCTACTTATATGTTACTGAAGATGGTCGCACCGCGTCTGAAATGTACATTTAATTAATAAATGTTTTTTGTGAAAATGGGTTAATGTGTGTCATTCAATTGAGGCGTTTATTTTAAAAAGTGCACATGTAGAAAAATCAGTTTTGTGGGAAATAAAAAAAAAGTTACAGTGGAAGTTATACTCAAAGTACCGGGAAAATAAATCAGGCTGTTCTATTGTATATATTTCAACTTAGTTAAAATTAAAAAAAAACTGTGAAACAAGAGAAAAAAACGAGGGGAAAGTTAGAATGTAACAGGCGTGTAACCGGCAAATGAAAAAAACTGTCATTTGCTTGTTACACACGACTTGTATTGTTTTTCGACAAAACGGGTATGTTAGTGCATAGACATTGGTCTTGAGAGCCGTTTACTGTTAATAACTCGATTTGTGCATTTTTGGACTTGTGTTGTTTTTAAAATAAACGCCTCAATTATTTCTCCTTTCACAAGCTCAAAGTAAAACTAATAGTAATGTATAATGTTTTGATTATTAAAACTTCAAATGTACTGTATTCTACAAAAATTCCTCTGTGGGAATTTCAGGTCCTTCAATGCTTATCACCATACAATGCATTACTGTTCCTGGTAGCATTCTGTTTCGTGGCTTGCTCAGTATTCTGTTCATTCAGAATTCAGAACGTTCATTCGTTCAGATCGAACGATTTTTCTACTGAGGCTGTTGTTACAGGAATGACTAGAAGGATTTCACAAAGCTTTTGTAACTCATAATATCCCTTGTCAGCTTCCAATATTTTTAACAGAGGGCTTTCGTCTAGTGTATATGTTTTGCTTTCTTGCATAGACTTGATAAAATAATTAAAAATTTCAGATCTGCTTCTGCGACAATCGGAAAGTTGTCACAAAACTTTCTGACTTCAGTGTCTTTTGAATTATATAATGCCTGAAAGGTCCCAAATTTGCTTGCAAATGCCATGGTGCTTATAGATTTGTCATTAAATCTGTCTTTAATTTCTTTAATTACATTTTCGCAGTATTCCTTTATACTTGCAAATGTTTTCCTTGGATCTTCATCATCAATCAGGTAAACTTCAGATCTAATGTCCATTATCTTGAATGAAGCATTTTTTGCAAATCATTATAATTGAATTCACACTGCTTTGCAATTTCTTTTACATGCAACTTTGTGCTAGTAATCAGTGGGATACCTGTCGCTAAACTCAAATCCTTCCTTTGCAAAGCATTGCTGAGGTAAGAAAGTGCACTAAGTATTTCGTTCATCAGATGGCAGGTGAGAATAATGCTTGCATTTCTTATTTCTAATAAAATACCTCCTGCCAATGATGAAAGGTCTGCTCCTTCTTTCTGAATATGCTCACAAGCTATCAAAATTGATTTTATACTCCTAAAGATAGCGTTCACTATCTTGTAGTAAGATAACCATCTCACTTCAATGAATTCTGGTATCTTCAGAATTGGATCACTGATTAGTGCTTGCATTTCATGCAAACTATTTTCTGTTTAGGCGGTTTGCTGAATAGCTTGTTATGTCCTTTACAATGTGGAAAAACGGTTTGACTTTCTGGTTTCTATTTCTGCAGGAAGCTGCTGCCAGCGATAAGATATGTGGTCAACAGTGTATATAAAGAACATCTTTGTTTGCCTTTTCAGAAAGTTTTCTTCTTACACCTCCAACATTTCCAGCCATATTGGAAGCACCATCAAATCCAAAGGCAATAATATTCTCATAATTTAAGTCAAGATCAGTTAGTTCCTTATCGATAACATCTGCAATAGTTTGTGCTTTTCCATTAGGGATTTTTATTATTGCCAAGAACATTTCCGTAGACACTCCATTTTCAAGTATTCTGAACATTGTTCTAAGTTAAATTCTAAGTTAAAGATCAGTTAGCTATTTATCGATAACATCTGCAATAGTTTGTGCTTTTCCATTAGGAATATTTATTATTTCCAAGAACTTTATCGTGGGCACTGCATTTTCTACAATTATGAACATTATTCTAAGTTCAATTTCATTTTTTAAAGAAGTGCTTTCATCTGCCAAAATAGAGAACTTCTTGTTTTTTTAACGTTTTCTTCAACTCCTCTCTCAAAACTTCACCCATACATACTAGTAGTTCAGATGCAGTGTCCTTGCTGCTGTAATTTAATCTATCACTTTGAGATTTTCTCCATATTTTAAAATCGTCACTCAACTTATCAAGAAGGCGTTCAACCAGTTTTTCATATTTAGTTGTATGGGCTACTTCTTCCTTTATCAAAAACTCGCGCAGAAGTGTTTTTAAACATTTTCTGTTTAGATTCCTTTCATTTTCACTCTGTTGAATTATTTGAGCACGTATGGGTTTTGTCAAAGCTTGTCTTCTGAGGGTTACCATTTAAAGTGTTCAAATGATAACCCTCAGAAGACAAGCTTTGGAAAAACCCATACACGCTCAAATAATTCAACAGAGTGAAAATGAAAGCCGTGTGAGCTGATGAATGTTCATGTTTATCTAACTTGCCTTTTTTCCCAAAGCATTTTTAAATGATGTAAATGGAACGGTTATGAACACCCCACTAGTCTTTTGCAACACTTTTGTATCACTTTTCATGAAATTTCGTCATAGTCTACAAAATGCACCTTCACTTTCTTCGCTATATTCTAGCCTACTATACTTTTGTTCCCAGCGTTTATTGTAGTGGCGATTTTGTTTTTCGGATGATTTAACATTTTCAAATTCTGTAGGTTGAATTGTTGATGACACAAGCAATTCCTCCCTTGACTTTTTGATTAGCGTTTACTGCTGTGCGACCAAATTAACGGTCTAATGTCCGCTAATGTCCTAATGAATTTTAATATTCTGGAAAAAAAAGTGGCATGTTGATGTTTCTAACATAAAAAACAATGATCAAAAGGTGATTCTTAAATTCATAACTTATCAGTTCAAAATCAAGATGTTCATATCATGGAGAGGTACTGTCCCTAATAGAAAAATCTGATGTGGGGCAGCACATGACTTTCTCTATATTAACATGAATAACAATAACAATTAAATATTAACGTAATTTTGTCCGCAAAGCAAGATTGGTATGAAATGTTGCTTGTTACAGAAAAATGCAGTTTAAGATTGAACTTTTATTAGAATATTTTTTAAATATCTGCAATATTTTCGAAATCATTAACAAAAACAAAAATATGATAAGAGTAACCGTCCACTTCGGGTTCCCTGTTTTATTTTCCAAAACCTCTTCAAATCTAGATTTTGTCCGAAAAGCCTAAATCTAAATTTCTAATTTTATTCAATTATCATGAGCACTATTTGAGTTATCGTGCCCAGAAAGTAATCAATTTCATACAGAAGCGTAGACAGACATTTAAAAAAAATAGTATTAATGGACCCATGGGCTCTCAATATTGATATTTCCAATGATTTCTGGAGTTAGAAAATTTTCACGAAAACAAAACTATCTATCGTGCCCATAATGTATCAAATTCATACAAAAGCGTAGACAGACATTTTACAAAAATAGTATTTATGGACCCAGTGGGTCTCAATACGGATATTTCCGTTGATTTCTGGAGTTCGAAAATTTTCACGAAAACAAAACTTTCCCATATACTTACGGATCTTAGGTATCCATCCCATATCTCCATCCATATCTCCATCCATATCTTAGGTATACGGAGAAATCTAAAAGATCATTTCGAAATTAATGACGGAATTATAAACAAACAAAAAATATTTCAATTTTACCGAATCGCTAAAATAAGTTTATAAAGAAAAATTCAATTTAGAAGTAATTGAGGATAATATTTTCCTGAATAATTCTTTGGAAACTATGAAATATATATACCGGAAATATATATATATATTATATATATAATATATATATAATATATATATATTATATATATAATATATATATATTATATATAATATATATATATATATATTATATATATATATATAATATATATATATATTTGATATATATATATCAAAAGTAATTGTAGAAAAAAAGTGCATCCACATGTACTGTCGATTTTCAATTTTCCATATTTTCAATCCAGGAAAACAGGGGAAATCGAAACTGCCGCTTTACAAAATCAGGGGAAACTATAAAAATAAATATCGTAAGCGCATTTGCATTGCTGTCATTAAACTTGACGCGTTATAAAACCATAAAACGAATAACAAGAAACATCATAAAATCACAATACCATTTCTACCTTTTCTGGCGTTGAATGCATTTGATCAAGAACAGAATAGTAAGTTATAAATGATTATAACCGCCAACTAGCATTAGCAAATATAAGCGCACATGTTTGTTATTGAGTTATGGAATTGCACCACTGAGTCTTCGGAAAATGGAATTTTCATTTTAATCGTATTTTAGTATTCTAGAAAATAGAAAATTTTAACTGTTGTCTCTAATTGCGGTAGAACAATGGCAATGGCAATGGCAACACTGATTTACTGATATGCTAAGACACATTTTGACTACATTTTCAGGCAGTGATGGTTTTTGGGAGCGGTGGCGGGGGGCACTTTCCCTTCCTTTGGTGATAGTTTGACAATCTTTGATATATTTGCTTTTGTCCAAACGAATGTTTTCCCTCATGAGACGTTCTTGACTTCCATTCATAAGACTGGCTTGTGACACTCTTAGACTTGCGACATTTTCATCGCATGGTTTCTGTAAGCTTTCGTCAACATCTCAAGAGTTTCTGACTGATTTCATTAGCAAAATTCACAATTTGACGTTTGCACGCTATTCGATGACCGTCATTTTTAAAATGCGCTTAGCAAAAAAAAATTACATCTCAATGTAAATACTAGTCACCAATCACATACAGGTCCAACACGTAGGATATCTGTTGTATGTCTTCACCAGAAATGTTGTCATCGGGAAAAAAAAAAATCTCCGGTCAGTGAATATTTGGCCGAGCTGTAGGCTCCGATTCCGGGAACTTTTTGATTGTACACGTAGAAAATAATACAACAGATTTATTAGTTGGGTGGAAGAGCAACAGCCGAAATTACGAAGTATGTTGACATTAATTTTGATGAGGTTGTTGTCCTAAGCAACTTCAAAGAACGCGTGTTATTCAATATTGATTTTAATCACGCTACGGCGTGTTTGGAACAAGCATTATGACGTACAAAAAACATGTTTTGTGTCTTCGCATTACATACAAACTAATTATGTTTTATTTCTTCACGTAGATAAAATATTCAATGAAAAAAGTGTATGTCCACATCGATACTAAATATAACCTAAATGTATATTTTTTTGCAGTATATTATCCCGTTCAATACATTAAATTGCTCTACTTTTATTTTTCAGGTAAGAGAATCTTGTCAATCCAGCTACAGCAAGCAAACCGTAAGTTTTGAAGACTAATTGTTTCTTCAGTTTTAACGTGTCAGCGCGATTGGGATCGTGTTCCAGAGCGGCGCTCCTCTATATTCACATGGTGACACCCCGGAATTAATCGTTGCTTTCTGACCATCGTCCTCCACCTCCTCCTGAAACTATCGCGATTGAAACGCCACAAGACGCGCCTCGAAAATAAATTAACTAAATAAATCTAGGAGGATGAAAAAGTTTCAGACGTTAGTTCAGTATTTAGTTTATCGATCAGAAAATAACGCTGGCAAGACACATTCGACGGTAGCGGTTAGTTTTACTTACTTTCATAACAACAGTAATACTTATATTGGTGGAACGACGAAAATGTATGACCTTAAAAATTGTCGGCATTTGTGACAAAACCATTTGTGACATTTAATCTAGATACTTACAATTTTTGAATAATATCTAGATATGAAAATAGTTTGAATGAAAAATCCACTCCTGCAGTGGATGTGTATTTTTGTTTTTAATTGAATGAAAATGAAAATACGAAAGCATCTTAATATACGTTAACGACAATTATAAACTGTGTATGTTTTGTAGACAGCAATATCTTATATTTGTTTTAGTGTTTTAGAGCATTATTTAAAATTTTGTTGAAGTAAATTTGATTAATTTTTGCTCATATGTATTGATATATACAGGGTGTCCTAAATTGAGTAGGATTGCATGGGTTCTTATTCGTAAAGCTGGAAATCTTGTTAAATGGGCAATATTGTGCAGTTTTGAAGTCTGAACAGTTTTGAAGTTATTCTAAAAAAAAAACGAAAATCGCCGCAAAATTGGGCCGCTCGGCCCAATTAGAATTCGTCAATAAACAAATGAATGACTACCTATCGTAATGTGGCATACAAAGAAGATTGAGTGCTCCACATATGCCGTAGCAAAATGGCATGGCTGAGTGGAAAAACAGAACACTAATGGAAATGGCAAGATGTATGCTAATACAATCAAGTTGTCTAGACAGTTTTTGGGCAGAGGCCGTAAGCACTGGAAATTATATAAGAAATAGATCCGTATACAAAACACAAAAAAATACCATTTGAAATTTGGTTTGGAAAAAAAACCAGTGGTATCCCTTAGACTTCCGAATTTTTAAAAGTTGAATTAAAAGTTACTGGTCAACTTTTCGCGATTAAATGGTTTGAAAACCTCACTGAATTTTTGCATTATTTTTTTTAAGGATTTTAACTGGGTTTTTAAGGATAGTCACAATTGTGTGTCTTGGGAGTCAAATAGTCATAATCACAAATGTGACATTAAATTATTTATTACAATGGAAGTTCAGAATACAACTCTGATGCTTGCCAAAACATACCTATACATAACACTTCTTACAGCGAACTCTTGATCGACTTGTACAATTTTCCATTCGGCAGCTAACAGTATTTTGGAGGTCATCGGCAATAGGCCAATGCTCAAACCTGTCGTAATGCTTATCTTTGTATGGCAAAGCTGCAGGCGTTTTTCTTTTCTTTCTTTCGTTTTCCGCTGCCATCTGTTCTTCTTCATCTCCAGTATCTGCCTTGTCTTCAGTTAATCTTTTCTTGGACCTAGCAGTCAAGTATTCCGCAAGCTTAAGTCGGAAATCGAGAAGTTTCATAGGTTTGGTTTTAGTATTTTTACAATCTCGCTTGTATTCCATCCAACTGTTTACAATGGATAGATCTAAGAGATGAAATATTATTTTGAATGTCCATTTTCTCGTTCTAAAGAATGTTCGATAATATTCTATAATCTGATCGCAGATGTCCACTCCACCCATCCGTCGATTGTACATGTTCACTACTCTAGGGCAAGTTACTTCTACCCGCTGTTTTTGTGTCTTATCCCATCTTTTTACAAGACACTCAGGCTTTTTACCTAAAGCTGTTGAAATCATCAGCACAGTTTTGTTGTCCTTCCATTTTGTTGGGCAATTTTTTTTATCACTGCTCATAATTTCTTCAGATTCCCCTCTTTTCATTTCCGTATCTTTCTTGAAATTGAATCCTTTTATACAGTTGCCCATAATAGTGCCAGTTCCATGAATTTTTAAATTGCTCAATTCATTCATTAGACCTGAAGTTGAGAAATATCGGGCAAAAAATAAAAATAAAACTATTTTCAGGCAAAGTCTGTGAGAGTCTAATGATCACCGATGGTTCTAATCCTAACTCTCTTTTTATTGGTGGGGTGATATATTTCAAAATCCAAAACTATGCCATCAGATGTAGTTTCGACAAAATTCTTAAGTCCTACCGGCAATGGTTTATTCTTTACATATTGACGCACTGGGCATTTACCCAAGAATAGTAACATTTGCTCATCAACAGAAAATGCTGAATTCTGCTCTCTGACAATAGCATGACATCGATTTCTCACTACATCAATCATAGGCTGAATCTTCCACAATCTGTTATTTTTTTGCTCTTCATCAGAAAAGCTAAGATTGTCAACCACGTGAAAATTGACCCTTAACGAATAAAATCTGTCGCGAGGCATAATATTTGCAACCATCGGACATTGATATTTTTAATCCCAGTACATATGAATTGTCGGTAATTTTAAGCAGCCTATGAGAGCGTGTAAACCAAAAAACTTTTTTATCTCTAGGGCAGTTTAACAATCGACTTTTCATTTTGCTGTAGATGTTACTGGGCTGTGCATTCAGCACCAAGTTAAAAAAGTCATCATTCAAATATTTAGAAAAATATTTCCATGGAGTGAGTACTTCGCCTTCAACAGAATCGGCATCAGATGGTGCCGTCAGACTCTGGAAGGAACCTCTTACCCAACGAAACATTGTTGACAGAGATATTTCATCATCGCTACTCCAAGTTTCTTCTTCACTTTCGTATTCATTTTCTGGCAATGCATTTTTGTCATTAATTATTGCAGTATCATTTTCGCCTACGTAATTTTCTTGGCCATCTGCTTCCCAAAGGCAGTCGTCTTGTTCCTCATCGACATCAAAATCTGATCCAATCTCGTCCAGCAACATGTAGAGCTCTTCGGGGTTGTTTGCGGGATGCTCCAAATCAATCTTACCACTAGTTTCTGCAGAATTACAAATATTTTTTGTTGTCGGAAAAACGAAATAAGTAGGCTCCTGGAGCTCACAATTGTGAAAATCAAATTGTGTACTTAATTACATGGTAACATAACCTCAATCTACATGTTTTAAAGTTTACAATGAAAGTAAAACTAATCAACAAACGTAATCTACAATCTGGAGTAAATAAGCTAAACCAATAATTGAAAAGAAAAATACTTACTTTTTGTCGCCATGGCACTGAATTAACTAGCACTTAGCACGTGTGTGTTCAATGTGTTCTCGACGAAAAAACAATGCAGGCTCATGAATTTGACGTATTATACGCATCGCACAAACATATGAATTAGGATTCAGGCGTTCCCATATCCATTATGACCTTTAAAGTGACTTTGAATACGGACCGCACAATTGTGGGTACTTGAGTCTAAGGGGTACCGCACTGAAGCATTTTTGGTTCAAAAGTTTATGTTCTCAACAAAAAACCAAATCGAACAAAGATGCAATTGGAAGATTCGTTGTATACAGGAAGAATGTAAAGCTTATAGTATTTGGATCGAAAAAGAACAAACGATATTCATTAGTTGAGATGTAAAATTCTTAGAGGGAATATTTTACACTAAAAATGAAAAGGATGATAACACACACAAAAGCATAGAATTGAAACTTTTACCACAAGAAGAAATATCTGAAGAAAAGGAAACAATTCAATATGACTATAATGATGAAGATGAGGAACGATCATACCTTGAATCTCAAAACGAAGATGAACCTCAAGATGAAGATGCACACCATGAAGAAAGTGGATCGTTTTCTCCATTTCTCCATTAATTCTCTCCATTATTATTAATATTATTAATAATAATAATAATATTTATTTGCATGTTAAAAAAAAAACTTTACATTTTTTTTAACATATGTCAGGTTTACAGAATAAGGCAGTTTTGCTACATGTATAATAACAGTCAGTATTGTTACACTATAGATAGTTTTGCGGCACAGAATTCATCGGTTGAGTAGAGTTCAGAGCGGATTAGATATTCTTTTAGCTGGCGTTTGAAAGAATCTGTTGGCAACTTTCTTATATTGGGTGGTAGATGGTTATATAATTTCGTCGCAAAATATCTTGTGACGTACCTGAAGGGCAGTCGGCGCGTTAGGCCGTGGAGCGAGTGGGGAGGGTCCCTTCGAAGTAGTGACGAGGGCCAGGCTCTCGGTGTCAGAGAGTGGGGGGTTAAAAAAAGGCTCCACGTAATTTTACCTCGTTGCTACTTCGTCGCAAAGGGTGGCTCCACCCTACCTGCGTGGGTGGACGACAGACAGTCAGCGAAGTTCAGAAATCACGAACTGTCACAACGCTGACCGTTTGGCGCCAACACCACCAGGTTTAAATCTCGCAGTGAGAATAGAAAACTGTAAATGAGAAAACGCGGGGGGGGAACAAAAAAATAACAGGTGTGAGTTTGTAGTGTGATATCGGCGTTTATTCACACAAACCAATGACGGACACCGTGTCTGCGCTCCTGAAAACAAATACCTCCGAACGCCACCCTTTCGCGCAGGGTTTACCCCATTCGGCCGAATATAATAAGCTCCTAATCGCGCGATTGAAAGGGCCGACGGAGCGACATTTTCTCTTACACAAGCGCAAGCACGTACGACACGAAACACGTAAACGTAACTTATACACAAAAGAATAAACGATCTGGCTCAATTGAGCACACAAAAAAATTATATCAATATATTGGGATCTGGCCTGTGTTTCCTGGTGGTCTCGCTGGCGACTCGCTACGGCTCCGGGAGGGCGACGGCTTGCGTCGTAGACGCCTGGTGCTCGAATCGCGGCCTCCAGCCAAGAATGTTCTGGTCGAGCTGCTTAGCCCGTAGCTAAACGCCTACAAAGCACATGGCCTTAGTCAAAATGGCCGGACACGTGGCTTCAAGAAACGGAAAAGAAATAACTACTTACTCAGGTGTTATGAGCGTTCTAGTTCTCTGCCCCGTACTCGGTGCCTCAATCCCCTCAAGGGTGGTTAGCTGAGAACCGTTGATTATTCCCGTAAACCGGATGGTGATACCCTTATCTTCAACGGTCCTTCTGGCACGGTCTGTACTGGACACGAGTCAATTGAGTTCTGCTCATGGCGGCGTCTCGCCGGCGAATTTAAAAATCGCTCACAGGGGAAACGCGTCACCACAACAAAAAAAATGCGAGCACGGTTGTCTACCGTGCAGGTCTATACTCCAATTAATTATTAAAGTGCAGTTTCTGCCAACGCTATTTCTGGATCGTTACAATCTGTAATCTTTCTGTGATTTTACGAGCCTTTTTATTTCATACCTGTAGTTTGTCTTATGCCGTGTGTCATGTTTATGTGTGTATCTTCTGGGTTGTATGCCTTGAGGAATTTTCTTTGATATATAGTAAACAGTTTAGTATATACATGGTTGGCACCGTCAATAAGCCATATTTGATGAAAAAGTGCTTACAATCATCACGATAGCGGATTCCTGAAATGACGGGCACAGCCCTTCGCTGGGCCGCGAACACACGTCTTGCGCCACTTGAGTTACCCCAAAGCAAGATACCATATGATGCATGGGATTGAATCAGTGCATGATAGGCCCTCAGGAGTATTGGAAGCGAGACATGATTATACAGATTGCGTAAGACAAATATATTTTTGTTGAGTTTGTTGACAAGCACAGCGCAGTGGTTTGTCCAGTTCAGTTTTGAGTCTATAACTATTCCCAGAAAGGTTGTGGACGTTACGTTATGATCTAGTGGGCGCAAGCTAAAGTTCAAGCGCACGGTTTTTTCTTTATTCAGTGATAACCTGTTGCTATTGAACCATAGCTCAGCTTTACTTATATCTAGTATGTTTTTGGATAGAGCTTCATTTAGCGAGTGAGCTTGTGAAAAAAAAGTTGTGTCATCTGCAAATAGAATTGAGCCACCATCGATGTTTTTAGGTAGATCATTGTCATATATGAGAAATAGCAGAGGTCCTAGGATAGAACCTTGTGGTACACCCTGGGCTATATTAAGGGCTTTGTACATCACCCCTTTTAAACTTACACATTGGTTTCTATTGCTCAGGTATGACATAAGAAGCCTTACACTTTCTGGTACAATATTATAGGCTTATAATTTCCGAATGAGAATTTCATGGTTAACTGAGTCAAATGCCTTGCTAAGATCTATGAAGGAAGCTCCCAGATATTCTCCTTTTTCAAAACAGTTGAGGACTGTATCTGTAAATTGAGCAATGGCATCTGTAGTGGATTTGTTCTTGCGAAACCCAAACTGTGAGATTGTAAATAAGTAATTTACCTCGAAATAGCTGGTCAGTTGGTCACATAGTATTCGCTCAAGTATTTTCGAAATTATGGGCAAGATGGATATTGGCCGGTAATTATTTGGTTCATTCACATCGCCCTTCTTGAATATTGGGACTACTCTAGCAATCTTCAGGATATCAGGAAAAATTCCGAATCTCATACACTGATTTATTAAAGACGTTAAAGGACTACATATTAAGTCTCTAATTGTTTTTAGCATATCTGTTCGCATCCCGAAGATATCCCTACTACTAGTATTCTTTAACTTACTGATCGTATCTCTCACCGTGACGCAAGATACTACACTAAACTTAAAGTATGTATCGTATCTAGTGACATTTTGCAATATACTTTTGCCACATATTAAGACTACAGGGTCAGTTTGGGCGGTTGGTAACTGACTTAAAATTTCATTAACACTATGCACAAAGAATGCATAAAAATCTGAGCAAGATAAAGTCCTAGAAATCTTCTTATATACTTTGTCAGGTCTAGTATCGTTTATGATATTCTAGCTGGCTTTACCAATATTTTGGCTATTTTTCAAATAGGACTCAACACTCAACACTCAGCACTCTGGCATTTCTTAACGCCGTTCTATGTTTTTTTTACGATATTCGTTATACAATTCTTTTAACACATCATTGGAACTTGACAAGTACTCATCATGTATTAAATGTAGCGTGTCACGCATTTGTTTTAGGAACTTATTGAACCAGTTATCTGTAAGAGAGTATGTGTTTTGACATTGCCTCCTCCTTTCCGGATAACACGCATTGATCATTTCCTGTAGACATAAGATAAGGTAATCAAATTTATCATTAATTTTATGAATGCTATTATTCACGAAAGACCAGTCAAAGTTGTCAAGTTTGTGATAAAGTTTGAATTTCCCTATATGTGTTACAGGACGCCTAATGACTTGTTTTGATTTCGTAAATAATTCGGTATTTCCCGGAAAGGACAATGCAATTCCTAGATGGTCGGATAAAAACTTAACGGGCGATATTTGAGAGTCAATATCGAAATTTCTTACCACGTTGTCCAGAGTTCTATTAATTCTAGTTGGAAAAGTAACACGAGGACCTAGATTATAACTGTGGAACAGGTCGCATAACATTACTTTATCTTGCTCATTTGATAAGAAATTGACATTAAAGTCTCCTGCCATAATTACCCTATTTCGGAAACAGTTTATAGAATCTAAAACTTTTGCCATTATTTCCAGAAAGGTTTCAAAGACTCCAGCAGGCGAACGATAGACGCACACTATATATGTTTTAATTTTTGGCACGAATATTGCACAGACTTCGCCGTGTTTTTCACTTGATAATAGATGTACGTTTTTCTTTCGAAATTCCATATTTTTCTTCATTAGAATGACCGCACCACTACCTTTATAGTTGACTCGGGAGTAGTGACTAGCAAATTGGAAATCAGTGACGTGTTGAGCGTCCATTCCGTTGGGGGACAGTCAATGCTCGCATAGGCATAATATGGAGAATTTGTCCCAATAATGCTTTAGTAACGCTTCAGTTTCGAGGATCTTATTTCGTAGACTTTGGACATTTTGGAAGAACAAATGTATTGGGTTGTTAATATCCACGCTATGTTTTAGTACTAGTCAATCGTTGGTAGTAGGAGATGTGTCAGTGCTGTTAGGTCGATTGATTTTACGTGGGGATAAGAAATTGCTATAAGGTTGCACATTTGGCCTGAAGTGGTAGCGATTTAGCTTGATTCCTTCCGGCCAATTCTCCGGATCAACCACACACTTGTGGTCTTCTTGCTGAACTACTACTTTGTACCAATTTGTTCTATGTATGGAATTGATCTTTTCCGTTCGAAGTTGTTATGTCCAAGAAGTTGCTGAACGTGGTGGGCGACATCATTTTTTATGCATTCCTTGGAGACTTTCCCCACGAAGACGAACATCTACCGGACAGTATGAAGTAAACGTTTTTTGATACACATTACATCTGAATATGTCATTAAGTTTAGCTGCTATAAATGCCAAATATACACGCAATATTATGAAACTTACGTCCTATGCGAAAGAAATGTATCTTGTACACAGATTACTATTAGATTATTTCTACGAAACATTGGCACAAGTATTTTCCCATTGAACGGTGTTTTTTTTTGTGCGTCCGTTGACGTGATTGAGTTGTAGCCTGTCACGAGACAAAAACGTCACAAAATTCTCGTTAAATTCACTTGCGCGAGCGGCGCTATTTTTTCCTGAGTGCGTCTCTAGTTTCTAGGTCGCTTTCGAACTATTAAAAATAAATATCCGCGCTGCTCGCTCATTGTATCAACTCGGCTCGACTTTCTTCCGTGATTGTCACCGCAATCACAATCACCGCTCAAATGGGTGGCAATCAGGTTGCGCATTAACGACGCAATTCACAATTCACGTGGGTATCACCGTAATGGGCTAGCTGTAAAAACGGGGGTTCGCATGTAAATACGCGCGTTGTGTGTGCGCTCTACACGGCAATAACAATACAAACACGCGCTCCGTAGGTGTAAAAACGCTCCGGAATTCACGGCTAATTGCACGCAATTATATTGCAACAGTTTAAACCAATAACTGGAAATTACGTTTTCGGGGAACTCGCGGGCGCTAATTGACAGCGCGATCCATAATGCCGTTACGTCACGTCCCGCTTCGCGAGAGGGGCAAATGCCGAAAATCGAGCGCGTGGCACAATCGCAATACTAATTTTATTAAAGCCGACACCGTAAATCTTCTCGGCACCGTGAAACTCGAAAACTCGAAAACATTTCCATTGTAAAACAAGCGACAGGAAGGTAAGCGCTCAACGCTAATATAATTTCACGTGTTTGGACGGTTGCGATTTTCCTACTGTAATTCCTAAGCGCGACATCAATTCGCGGGCAAGAGAATCGCAATCGAGATCGCCCGTTCTATTCCTATAAATAATTTAACCCTTCACACCGCAACTCTGTACATACTACCTACGTACGCTCAGCATATCCCAAACCGTCAGCATGCATTATAGACGGATCTTCACCATGTATGTGCACTAAATTGTGTCTGAGGGTGCTAATTTGCAATTTATAGGCCCTCTTCGGTTTGCATGGCACCACTCGTCAACAAAGAAAGTTAGATACAATCGCAGTTTCAATAACAGAATGATACAACATAATAAATAGTAAATGTTTGTTGTAATACCTAACCATAAACATTCAATTAACTCTGTAGTGTCTACCTACAAGGTTAGGGGAACTATTAAATAGCCAGGTATACCCATTTAAACTATTACTTATATTTGGATCGTTGCGTACTCTATGGTAGCTCATGGCACACTGCCGCATGTGACAGGCCCATGCATACAATATCTTTATACATATACTACATTATCCTCCCTTAAAATTACAACGCAAATATACATAATAATAAAAAACAACTTAATCAGAATCCTAATCTATCTGGGGGTGCACGTCGTCGCTTAGGGCGTGTTGGTGTTTCTGGTGCTTCCCCAGGCGAATCCGAGGTGGATGCTGTTACATTGTCATTTTCAGTTGACTTATCCGTATTTACATCCATTTCAGATTCAATATTTGCAAAAGGCGTTTCGCAGTCGCTATCTCTATCGTTAATGTTTGTTGAGATTTCACATTCACTATCGTCTTCTTTAGCACCTATAACTTCACTATCATCTCGATTTTCGTTCACTTCCAAAATTTGGTTGATGTGCCGTTTCCATAAATTTTTACAATCTTCTACCTTGACATACACTATACATTTACCTTGAAGTTTTACAATTTTTCCTCTTAACCATTGTGGTTTTATGGGTCGGCAATCTTTCACCAAAACATATTTACCTAATTTGATATTTATATGTCTTTTACCCTTAAAATTTCTACGATTACGTACCTGGCTGGATTTAATAGTATTTAAAATTGTTGTTGAGTCCTTATTTTTTCTAATAATATCATTTGGTTTAATAAAATCAAGCCTGGTTCGTAATGGTCTGCCCAACATCATACGTGCTGGTGACTCTCCAGTAGAGCAGTGTTCTGTATTTCTATAGTTTATCAAAAATCTGCATATAGCACGTTCAAAATCTATTTTTCCACAACCTTTAATTTCTTTCAGCAAAAATTGTTTAATTGTATTAACACTGTTTTCTGCAGCACCATTTGATGCTGGGTGGTATGGTGGTGAAGTTAAAAATTGTACATTATTCATTTCAAGAAAACTTCTGAATTCCTTAGAAACTAATTGTTTTCCGTTGTCTGAAACTAACACTTTTGGAATACCAAACCTTGCAAACACTTCTCGCAACTTTACTATAGTGGTTTGTGACGTAATATTGTTCAAGACAAATATCTCTGGCCACTTCGAATAAGCATCCGTGATGACTAAAATATTTTTATTGTGAAATGGTCCGAGAAAATCTATATGTATCCTTTCCCTAACAGCACTTGGGATAGGCCAGCCCTGCAAGGGCATTCTCTCGGGGTTCTTTCGGAACTGTTGACAAATTTTACATGAATTGCACATATTTTCTATGTCTTTATTTAATGATGGCCACCAAACATAAGACCTAGCCAATTATTTACATTTAACTATTCCCTGGTGGGTATTGTGAAGTTCTTTCAGTACCAACTGTTGCAGTTTTAATGGAACAACTACCCTATATCCCCATAGTATAATATCATTTTCAACACTAAGTTCATTTTTTCTATTTGAATATGCCTTTAATTCGGGTGACGCATTTTGTGGCCAGCATTTAGCTATAAATATTTTTATTTGTTTTAAAATTTCATCGTTTTCTGTTTCAATTTTTATGTCATTTACGTTTAATGGTAAGTCAGCTTGATTAAGGTAATTTATTCCTGCGCCTTCATCAATAATATTAATTTCATTATCATCTTTTTTTAGTGGTAACCGTGATAAAAAATCAGCACAATTCCTTTGAGAGGTGACATATTTAATATCATAGTTAAAAGCACTTAGAAACAATGCGTATCGCTGCATACGGTTTTCGACCAAACAAATATTGGTAAAATTTCCTTATTCCATAAACTATAGCTAACGCTTCTTTGTCTATCTGGGAGTAATTTTTCTCTGCAAATGACAAAGTTCGCGATGTGTAAGCGATGGGCCGCTCGACACCGGAATCGTACACATGTGAAATAATCGCACCCAGTCCAAATTGCGATGCATCTACCGTTAAATTTAACTGCAAACTTGGATTATAATGTACTAAAAATTGATCAGACATTAATATTTTTCTTACAGCCTTGAACGCTGTTTTACATGATTCTGTCCAATTCCACCTGCCGTTTTTCTTAATTAAATCATAAAAGGGGTGTAATACATCAGGCATATTTGGAATAAAACGGTGATAGTAATTGATCATTCCCAGGAATGAACGTAATTCAGAAACATTCTTGGGTTCAGGCATATCGATAATTGCTTTTAGTCTTTCTGGTGATTTATGTAATCCATGTTTATCAATTGTAAACCCTAAATATGAAATGCTATCTTGAAGTAAATGACATTTGTCGGTTTTGACCGACATACCGGAGTTTTGTAAAATATTCAAAACATTGTGTAAACGGTCGAAATGTTCTTGTTTCGTTTTACCGGTGACCACAATATCGTCCAAAAATACACATACTCCATCAAAATTTCCTAATAGGTCGTCCATAATACGCTGAAATTGCGAGGGGGCTGAACTAATACCAAAGGGCAATCGGTTGTAGACGAATGTACCTCTATGTGTGGAAATTGCCGTGAATTTCCTCGAAGTATCATCCAGCAATACTTGCTGATAAGCGTGAGTTAGGTTAGGTTAGGTTAGGTCTATCTTAGAAAAACATTCACCTCCTTGCAATTTCGTGAACAAGTCATCTATCCTTGGTAAGGGATTCCGATCTAAAACGATGTGTGGGTTTATAGTGACCTTATAATCACCACATATCCTTACAGAATTGTCTTTCTTTAAAATTGGAACAATCGGGGTTCCCCATTCACTATTTTTAATGGGTGATATAATACCTGCATTAATTAATCTATCGATTTCCTCGTTTACTTTATTTTTTAGAGAGTATGGTAAGGCTCTCGGTTTATGAAACTTTGGTAAAGCGTTTTCTGCCGTATTTAATTTTAATTTAAAATTGTTAAGTGTGCCCAATTTATCGTTAAATAAAGACGGAAACTTTTTTATAATATTCTTTGTGAAACTGTTATCTTTCTTCATAAAGTTTAATTCTTTAAAACCAAAATTGAAAATCTCCATAAAGTCGCGTCCTAACAAGGGTGGACCGCCACTTTTTATTATAAAAATATTAATTAGTTTTGTTTTATTTTTGAATTTGATGGTCATAGATGCCTTTCCCAGTGGTCGGATACTTCCGCCAGTATAATTTATGAAAAAAGTGTTCGTTTCAGTCATCGGGTGTGTTTTAAATTTTTGCAACCATACATCTTGTGAAATTACAGAAGCGGCCGCACCTGAATCTAGCTCCATCTGCAGCGGTATATTGTTTAGTGCAACATTTATCATAATTGGTGCGCCGTTTTGGCTTTTTAAACTAAACAATGACGCTCCAGATGTGCTTCGGTCTACCTGTTCCGCATTCATATAGTGAACAGGTGTTTTCTGTTTACAAACATAAATCAGATGACCTTTCTTGCCGCACTTTTTGCAATTGTACTCACGATACCGACACTTGTCCGTTGAATGGTTTGTACGTCCACATACAGTGCAATTATGATCACCGTGTGCTGGTTTTTCGACTGCTCGATCCTTCCGCGCCGGCGTCCTTTTTCCATCCATGGTGCGCGAAGTGGCCGCCGATGATCTTCGATGATGACGTAGCTTCAACCGATGCATCTCCATGGCCTCTACTGGCTCGTTTTTTATTCCATAGTCGTCCTGCGCAGACTCTTCTCCTAGTGCAATTTCTAACGCTCTTTTCCACGTAATATTTTCATTTTCTAGAAACAAACGTTTTCTTATTTTCTTACAATCCAAGGCAACAATGAATTTGTCCCGCAGAACCTCTTGCAGCTGTACGCCGAACTTACAATCCACGGTCAAACTTTTTAATCTTGCCGCCCATTCTTGAATTGATTCGGTGCTCGCTTTTTCCGCTTGATAAAAACGTCTTCTTTCAGCGAACACAGATTTTGCACGTGTATAATATGATTCTAATTCTCTTATAATTAGACTGTATGAACATTTATCGGGCTTTTCTGGTATCACCAGATTTTCCAACAGTTTATAAGCTTCCTCTGTAAGCCCATTAATCACAATTGCACGCTTAATCGCGTCGTCACTAATTGCATTAGCCACAAAAAACTGCTCAATTCGACTTTTATACACAGAGAAATCATGAATTTTGGGATTGAATTCCACTTGAATTCCAATCGTGTTCGTGAATTTCACTGTCTGCACCTGGTCCTGTTCACGGCCGTCGGCCATTTTTAAAAACGTGGTTCGTCAAATTCTTGTTCTCTTCTTTTCACTTCACTTTCGGTACTTAAGAATTTAATTACTCGTCGCCAATTTGTAGTGTCTACCTACAAGGTTAGGGGAACTATTAAATAGCCAGGTATACCCATTTAAACTATTACTTATATTTGGATCGTTGCGTACTCTATGGTAGCTCATGGCACACTGCCGCATGTGACAGGCCCATGCATACAATATCTTTATACATATACTACAAACTCCATAAATAACAAGCAGTTATTTAACATAGCAGTATGTCGTGTATTAAAGCACTGTGAAGTTTATTTTTATTACTGGTTAATAATTTCTTATCAAGGTAATAAAATATGTAAAAAAAATAAAAAATCTGGCGCAGTTTCATTATAAATCTTTAGAATTCTAGGTGGGAGGTTTTTGTTGCACGTTGAACGAATTTCGGCTACCGTTGTGAACCAGGTGAATAATAAAATCCCGCAATGGATTGAATTCGTTCGTCGGACCTTATGTTGATCGTTTTGAACTTATTAATATGAATTTGAGTGCAGACGTTGTAGCTGCGTGTGTAGATGGTCAAGTTCTCGTTCGTTGGTAGTCTATTTGCAGTTCTCGGGTGATACAGGCAGTGGCGGATTTATATTTCTGCCGCCTAGGCTACCGGAAACTTGCCGCCCTGGACCCAATGTCCAGTCCTTTCAAGAATTAAAAAAATGTATACGCTCCAGGGGCGAAACTGGGCTATTTCAGAGCGCCCCTCACTGAAAGGGGTGCTCCCCTCCCTTATATTAGTACGATTATGACAGATAAAGTCAGCTTACATCCTTACAAGTGTATTTCTCATCCGTTTTTTTTTTGTGACTTGGCCATCAAACATGTATTGTCACTGGCAGTTGAACCAGCAGAGAGGTTATAAATTTTTAATTTACCTAAACTTTTATTGTTATTATCCGTATTTCAGGATGCATAAAACAAAATAAGCTTCCAAAGTACATAAATGGTTTCGGGACTATTTTTGGCTAGAATACAGCTTTCGGCAAAATGCAGCATTCTGCTTCCTGTACGGCTATTTTCAAAAAAAATCTAGAGAACCAGTTTTTATCTCATTTCGCTTTAAAAATTGGAAGACATCGAGATTTTCAGTATCATAGAGTCGCTATGCAAAAATAGTCTCTTTTTAATAGCTCTCTCAAATATGATCACTGTAGAAGTTATTCTATTACAAAACAAACACTAAATTTGTTTTGTTTAGAGGCCATAATGAAAGGCAGAGAGTACAAATCGTGGAAACTGTTTAGAAGTTTTTGAAGTTTTGAAAAAAAAAATTAACCGATTTTACAAAGTTATAATCTTTCCAAGAATTATGTCTAGATGATATGTATATAAATAAAGTTGTAGATAGTACCGCTAATTTCTTATTAAATATGTTTGTATAATAAACTATACAGCATATGCATACGTTTCTATACATAGAAACGTGAAGAGAATCACAATTTTATGATTTTTGTTATAAGATATGTGAAATACTTTTATAATCATTCTCAAAAACATATCTATTATAAGGGATGTACTTCTATTTCTGATTGTTTCTCAGATTATTGTTATTGTTATCTTCAGTGAAACATCATACTTCCTTAATAAAATTATTCATTATTATTTGCAACCAGTTTCAGCTGATCTTTCAGCGATCTTCAGGCATAATTGTCGAATATTAAGAGCGACAGTATATCCTGGGCGTATTATACATAAGTGTTCACAAAATTTGTAATGTTTAAATGCATAAGAGTGTGTCGTCCTTGACTACAAGGACCTCAAGGATCATATTTCACCCAAAATTTCAACAGAACCAAATTGAGAAGCAAATGCCAGTCTGCAAAATGTCGAATAGAATTGACATGGAATGGTTACAACGATAAATATAAAAATCAATCTGAATGATCAAATTCTTACTGCATTTATCAAATTTGATATTAAATGTTAACATAACTTGTCAGAATGCAAAGGAGATTTGAGGATTTTACCTGAATTTCACAAATTGTGATGGCAAATGTTATACTTTGAATTGGTTTAAGGACACATATCATATTTCACCTAAGATTTCAACAGAACTAATGAGAAACAAACGTCCGTCTGCAAAATATAATTGATAATTCGAACTTATAAATTGTTATTATAAGATTTGAGGCTAATATGACTGGACTATCAACGATATTAACAATTTATAGTGAACTTTTCAAAAGTGAATTTTCTTTATTAACAATGGTTATAGAATGGTATTCATAATTTTGGACAACATTATGTAGAGTTTTGATAGTCTTGTACAATGATTTTTAATATTTAACATCTCAAATTTGATCTGAATTTTACCAAATTTGGTTTGAATTTTGCAAGTTTGATGTAAACTTGCCAAATTTGGTCTGTCTTTGTTTCGAAAACACTCAAATTAATGGTCGAATTTGAAAAGTTTTCAATTTCAACGAATTACGTCTTTTAAACTGTAATTTAAAATTTTTCACAATAAATGAAAAATATTCATATTCAATAAATTGTAAACAAAATTTGTTCGACAATAAGTTTAAGGGGTATAATATAATAAGGGTATAAGATTAAGGGTAAGTGGTAAGGTCGGAACTGAAATGTTATAAAAATTTGTCCTATTTCAATACAATTTATAGCTTTTAACTGTAATTTACATTTTCACTGTTATCCCTAAATTTTAACAAAATATATGAAATTTGGTTGGCAGGTGGCAAATTCCATCGGTAATTTTAACAGAAACTCACAAATTCTATTGTCTGTTGTCACGTCCAATGTTAGCAATGATAATTATAAGATTTAATATGAATTATCAAATTCTGACTACAGTCATCAAATTTTATTCTAAATGTTAACATAATACGTCAGAATTCAAACGATTTTACGAGTTTTTGTTTATATTTTACGATATTACATGAGATGCACAAATTTGGGATACAAATGTAAAATTTTGACTCTCAATACTTTGATTAATTTTAAGCACAGATACTTATCACATTTGATCTAAAATTACAACAGAACTAGTGAAAAGTAAAGTTTGTTTTTAAATTTTCAATTTATATTTTGCAGACTGGCGCAAAATTTAATTTACAATTCGAATATTAGAAAAACTTTAAGAATCGATTTTTTTTAAGATTTTGCATAGTACTTACCAATTTGGTCAATAAATGTAAAATGTTGACTGAGATTCTTAAATTTTAACAACTGAAATTTGATCTGAATTTTCCATATTTGGGCTCTGCTTGTGTGTGGGTCAAAAATCCACATTTGTGATCAAATGTGAAGTAATTTTAACGATTTACTAGTTTTCATCTGTAATTTTTAAATTGACTAAATGGATGGCCACATTTCATACGCTTGGCATGTTATTAACTAGTATATAAAACTATCGATCGTTCGGAATTCGCTCACAACGCGAGAACTCAACAACAACTCAGATAAGAAACGAAAATAAGGTCAAGAAAGCCTAAGAAGAATCCTGGAAAAAAATCGGGGAAAAACGGAATGAAAATTATCGAGAGAACCAGAAACTGTTCTTTGGAACAATAAAGCAACTTAGACAAATAAGTGTACAACATGATGAGCGTAAAAGACAAACAGGGAGACATAATCAGAGAAGAAACGAAAGTAATGCAAAGATGGAAAGAATACTTTGAAGAATTGACAACTACTAAAGCAGAGGAGAATAAGTGAAACACGACCAAGAAGAACGCGAAACGTTATAGATTAAAGAAATCGACATAGGAGAGGTGATTGTAGCAAAAGATAAATTAAAAATTTTCAAAGCAGCAGGAGTGGACGAAATAACACCGGATTTTAAAAAATAAGTTTGAAAATACGATGTGGTACTCAAATATTTATGTGTTTAAATAAAGATAACTGTCGCAATAATTTCGATGATTAAACATATCTGTGTGAAATTAATATTTGAATTGTGATTGCGACGTATTGTAATATCGGGACGTCATTAATAAAATACCATTTGATTTAATCGATTTTACGACTTGTCATATATTGTTTTTCTTCTTTCCATTTCGTTGCTTAATCTGTCAATTATTCTAAGTATTGATTCTGAAATTTTCTCTGCCAATCAATTCTACTTCTCCTGCTCTGGTTTTATCTGACTGAATATTTCGTTTTTATTTTTCCAGTTCGTTTGATCTTCATACTAAGTTAAATTTTCTTCTTATACCTTGTAGATACTCTGATAAAGATTCGTACAATACTGATACGGTTGATAGATCGATCTCAGACTATTGTAGCTAAATAGTTGATACATTAAATCGAGGTAACATATTTCCACATAAAAATGACAAAACACTGGTTTCTAATCTTTAGTTGAAGGAGGTAGCTGGATGCTTCACTTCTTCTAGTTTTCTTTTTTCGTTCGTCATTTATTTATTTATTTGTATATTTATTTCGTATTGTGACTTACGCCTATGATATTTTTCCAAAAATTTGCCGCCCCTGGAATTTGCGCAATAGACCCCCCACCCCCACCCCCCGGGCCCGCTAAATCCACCACTGGGTACAGGTACCCTTAGCTGGGTACACGCGTCCAGATGCTTAGGGCCGGTTCCATAATATCACAGAAAAGTCTCCTTTATGTAAAGCTTTACTTTGACTTTAAAGTCTGCTTCTGTTGCATATGATAAAAGACACTTTTTAAAGGCGTCTATTCGGTTTAAAGGAATCTTTAATACCATTATGAAACCGGCCGTTACTGTCAGACAGGGAAAGCAGGAACGGTCAAGAATTAAGAAGCGGCGCAAACAGAACTTATCAGACACCTCTTGTGGTATCTCTCACATTTTAGGTGCTATACAATTATCTCTGGTGGCATTTCTGGTGCGGCACTCATTTTCTTCACTATAGGCGATTTACATCAAGGCGGCAGCGCCACGGTGGCGCATTCGCGTACTAGCCTTGGGCGGCATTTGACGCTTCCAGACATGTGTTCCTATGTGTTTCTTGTGCTAAAGTGTGCGATTTGTTTCAAATTCGTCGACTTCTGCCGTTTATCGTACAGTTATCAATCTGGTGGTTATGGTTTGACATCAACAATGGCAAACTATAAAAGGGTTTGTACCGTATTCTACGCTAGTTTCCGATTCCCGGCTGCAGGTAAAAGGTGTGTCATTCGTATCCAGTTCGTCGATTGATACGCGCATTATAACTGTACGATGAATACTGCAATGTATACGATGGATACGCAACTTGGTATTTTCAAGAGAAAATTCAAACCTCTCATTCGAAAATAGTTTTCAGGAAGAAAATGCTTGGAATACATATGTAAACACTTTAATGAACACGACTGTACTTGCTTTTTCATGCCCATTCTTAATTTGAGCTTCCATGCTCTTTGTATATCCGTCAGCTCGGTGTTTGCCAGCTTCGTTACATATTTCACGCTCATTTTGCCTGCAGGCGGGAATCGATGCTAACTGACGTCAAGATTTTTGTTGCTGTCAGCGTTGGAGGAATACGGTACAAACCCTTCTATATTTTGCCATTGTTGATGTTAAACCATAACCACCAGATTGATAACTGTACGATAAACGGCAGAAGTCGACGAATTTGATACGAATCGCACATTTTAGCACAACAAACACATAGGAACACATTTGACTGAAATCGTCAAATACCCATGGCTAGTACGTAAATGCGCCACCGTGGCGCTGCAACCTTGATATAAATCGCCTATATTCCTTGAGAACGTCAATGTCAAATCTTGATTAATGTGATGACAGATGTTTGTCGTATTTTAATATTTAATTGTAAATTATTGTCCTGAGTTCAACATCTTTTCTACCATATGTTCATAACAAAAGTCCATGAAACTGCTTCAGGTGCATAAAATTCTAATCGAATGTCATTGAGCAGTCTGTCAATGTCAAAAATATAGCACACTTCGCACCTCACGTATCCCCTCGAGCGGGGGGCCCCTTTCGCAATCCTGGACCACAAGAATGTGGTCCAGGCTTACGAAATCTCCAGTACAAACTGGAAGGACGTCCGAATATTGGCCACAATTGCCATTTTCCAACAGAGAGAGTTTTATGGCATCGCACAGTGGTATTAGGAGGAGAACGGTCATAATAGTACAATAATGATGTCAATAATTCTAACAACATTTATGTTTATTACCTTACTTAAACCCTTTACTTAACGTAGCCTCAAATATATACTCCATTAAAACGGCAAATAATAGTAGGCGGCTTCCAAAGTGGTAGAGACTGATTTTCTAACATTTCTTTCAGAGCGAATTTTTGTTATCCGTTGTTACCTTTGTTACTGTTGTTATAGTCGACCCAAAAATCTAAGAATATTACGACTTTGCCTTTTAAGTATTTTATGGGGGTTTTATTTGATGTTGCCATAAAATCAGCGCTTATACTGGCTTGTATAAAGACCCAAAGCCAGTAAAACCAACAAATAAAACCCCCATAAAATACTTAAAAGTCAATGTCGTAATATTCTTAGATTTTTGGGTCGACTATACCGTTACTGCCAATTTTCATTGTAATGCAATATTTTAGGGTTTTTTTTGGATAAATAATGGACTGTAAGAACGAAAGCATGTAATTTGTTATTATTTTACTTCGTAAACATATTAACGTCATTAATGAATTATTGTTGATATTTAACTATTTTCCCTCACGAAGCCTCTAATCAGATATAATACAATTTATAGCCCATAGTGTGTACTTTAAAATACAGTTAAAATCAGCTGCAACTTTTTGCAACTTTTGAAGTAATTTAATATAAAAAACGCTACAACGCGGCGCACAGTGATCCCAAGTACCCGAAATGCTGGACAAAAATTAAAAAATCGAAGGCACACACGTAGGGGATTTTCAACCGATCTGTCCTAATGATTAGTACTAAGTATACAAATGTGTGAAATGCGTTTAAAATTTACTCATAAAATAAGCGAAATCATTGAAATAGTAAAAAATAGAACTCTCTTTTCTAGTTTTTACCATACATTCAGATTCGTCTTACCGGAAAACATATGACTTCTGATTTTCGCAAGACCGACGTCATTTTGACAATGACAGTCGGCTATGTTGAGCCAGCCATTTTGTTTTCGAGAATTTCGACATCGAATTTGAATTACTTGATCCCGAGAACCCATGACTACTGAGTTTAGCAAGAGTAACGTCGTTTTTGAAGAAGTTGGTCGGCCATTTTGAGTCGGTCATTTTGTTTTAGAGAATTTCGACCCAAAATTTAAATTCCTTGACCCCGAAAACCCATGACTACAGATTTTCGCGAGAGTGATATCATTTTTGACAAAGTGGCACGGCCAGTTAGAGTCGGCCATTTCGATTTCGAAAATTTCGACTTACAATTCAAATTCGTTGACCCCGAAAACCCATGACTACTGATTTTCGCGAGAGTGACATCATTTTTGACAATGTCGGTCGGCCACTTTGAGTCGGCCTTTTTAATTTCGAGAATTTCGACGTCGAAGTCGAATTTCTTGACCCCGAAAATATATAAATACTGATTTTCAAGAATATTTGCCCAAATTCGAATTTTGGCCAGAGTTTTAGGTGCTTGGTACCACTGTGCATCGCCACATTGCAAATTCGCTCTCGATACCAGTTGTATTGAAAGTGTTGACCATAATATCTGCACCTACCTGGATATCATCAATGGTTTGCAGGTGCTCCATAAGTTGACCAGACCTCCCAATTTTGGCGGGACAGTCCCAATTAATAGAAATTTGTCCCGCGTCCCGCGATGTTTCAAAATTATCCCGACTTTTGAAAGATTGGGTTTTTTTTCGGGGTGATCTTTTATTCCCTATATATATAAGATATAATTTATTGAAGCAATTACATATTTCTTATTGTATGTACATTATTAAATTTAAAAAAAAAAGGTCTTGCTGCTATGCTTCAAATGGCCATCAGCCGCAGCCTTTCAGCCTGAATTTAGTCATATGGAGTTGATAACGTTGTGTTATAGGCGGGATAGGTGATTACAAAGTGGAAGGGTAGGGGATTTCTTTTTGGGGTTTAGAGGGACTTTATTGTGGATTAATGGGTCTAGATTCTCGAAAGGAGATTTGCACATGAATTTATCTGCAAGGTTATAAGACGTGAGGTAATCGGTATCACTTTAGTTCTTTCATAGAGTTGCTGGTTGGGTATGTTGTGGAGGGGATTTCTAGGATGCCTTAGTTTCGTTATACTCCAAAGAGCTCTTCTCTCTATGATTTCCAATTTCTTCTTGGTCGATTCCTTGGCGTTGATAAGTAATATGGAAATTACAAAACGGTACTTACTTTAAAAACATGCCTCGTATTTATTATATTTGTAAATTTGACGACATTATGTTTCTTGTTATTAAAAAAAATAATTATATTATATTATATATTTTGCATTTTGCGTTCTTTGTTAATTAATTTAAAAATCAACACTCCCCCGTCCAATCATTTGATTTGCCTGCCAAAAGTTGTCCCCCTTGATTTAAAACTTGACGTTTTTTTAGCGATTTCGTGTAAATTTTTGTAGATATTTAGGGTGTTGACTTTTACCTGGGACACCCTGTATGTTAGTTTCACTAGATTTTGATAATAGGAAGATTTTATAGTAGTATGGAATTTAATAAATTAAATTCGTGAGTTTTGTTTGTTTATGTTTATTTTGATATACAGGGTGTCAATTTGAAAAGTTGCACCGACTTTTTTTCATAGAACTAGTGATTATTTTTAAAATCGCTCAAAACCGTATGGGTGGTGCGGAGGGGGAACCAAAATGGCGTAGGTAGTGTCGACCCACTCTTTAAGCCACAGCCACTTCCATCTAAAAAAATTAAATGGCACCCCCCTACTTGTGATACATCGCTGGAAAGCTCTTGAAAAATGCTTTTCAGTCATTATCAATATAATATGATTTGGTGAACTAGCTTTGCAACTAACTGCAAATAAAATGCAAATGTGTTCAATGTATTAAATTCAAATAACATGTTAACGTAAATGTTGAAAATGGCTTCCATTGTTTTCTCAACAAAAATTAGACGTCCACTAGACGTGAAAAATGTGTATAACATCTAGTAGGAACAAGATAGAAACAGGAGCTGCATCTTGAATTGTAACAAATAGATCACTCTACAACTAAAAAAAAATAACATGTGACAATTTTGACAATATGTATTTAAAAAATGTCAATATTTCAGTGCCCACCTAGAAACATCATATATTATTTTTTTCAAATGGAACGACCAATATTTTATATTGGCAATACAATGGCATATTTTGCTACAAAAAAGTATTATGCAACCTTATACCTAGAGCAAATGGTTTTTGAGTTATTTCGAAATTTGTTTCCTCCCAGAAATTCTGCACAATAGAATACCTCCTGTACAATTCACACGTGTACCACAGTAGGCTAGTGTTAATATTCATTGTTTCAAATTTGCCAAAATTAATTTCCAACGTATCAATATTTTTGAACGCGAAAAAATCGAGATTAAAATTAATACGTATACAAATCAAGAAATTGTGGATTTATTCGTCACATATGGCCAGTGCGACAGAATTGTTGAGAGAACTTGCAGAACTTTCATCGAAACTTATCCACACTTACCGGCGATGGATAGAAAAAAAATTAGAACACAGGAGTCAAATTATGTACAATTTGGAATACAAAACGCAGAAAAAAAAATCAACCAAAGCCAATAATCTGCTCTGGGTTGTAAATTGAGTGGTGATATCCTGTGACGTTCCCCATATTAAGACAAGCGTGGTAGAAACAAGGGTCAATGTCTTGGGAGTTTCGCTGACCTTTAATGAATTATCGCGACAGGGACCATTAACAACCTGTTCCCAAATTCAAACCCACCCTGTATACCATGATAACTCTCGAGTAAAAGCATTATTATTAATGGCTTGAAACATTTTTCACGTAGCATTGTTCAGTGTGAAAATTATCGCACTTTCACACGTTCGGCGCACTTAAATAGTCAACGAATTTGTGCGATTACATAATAATAACGTTAGTGCTGAGCGAACTGCACAGCCCGGTCGCTTGACACGCGGCACTCGTCCCTCTTCGGCTTTTCAATTTGGGCAGTCACACGTGAAACGCCATTTGAAATTCAGAGCGGCCCACGGGCCCAAATTAAATATTGAAGCCCGCCATTACGCCCCTCCGCCACCCCGAGCCGCCCCTGAATCGGAAAAGTGCGCTCAGCGGCCCAGAACTGGCAGGGCGGCGAGGGCAAACAGATGATCGGCGGCGGGCAATGCAACGACGTCAAATAAACTTATTTGCATCCGATTCCGTTATGAATAATATATCCGCGTAGGGTGGATGTGATCGTGGCAGTGCCGTATTTGGGAAACAACTCTTAGGTATAAAGGGTGGCATATTTATAAATCACTGGATCTATCAACAATGTGTACGGTGCACCATGGGCGCCCGCAGTAACGGGCAAGGAGGGCACAAAGTTGTGAAATAAAGAAAAACGAATTTCATTAAAAAATATAAAATGACGCCATAACTCAAAAATGACTGACATCATAATTTTTCAAAATAGGACAGAAAATGCGGAATAAATAACAAAACTCGACCAGTTCAAGGATTTTTTATTTTTTCGAAGTAGCTCGGCAGTAGCGCTTTGATTCCATATTAAAAAAACACCCTGTATATCTACTCGGTTATAGTTTGCCTCACCAAAATCACCTTCATACCCATCATCTCAATTATTTTCCGATTTAATTTTTTGTTGTTGCAAAACTGTTGCATCCTGCGTGAAATACGTGCGGATTATAAAAGCTTATCAAATTATTAATATAATCGAGCGGTTCCCAAAGTGGGATCCGCGAAAAAAAAATAGGGTTCCGCGAGACAAAAGTGCCTTGATGTTGCGGAGATTAATAAAAAAATCAATACATAATTATGAAAGCACGACGCTAAAGAGTTAATAAAATTGCAGAGCATAAAATTGTGGGAGTATATTTTAATTAATTTAATAATCATTCTAAAATTCTGAATAAAAAATATAATATAATACAATGCAGAGGCAATGATATTGCTATCTGTGTTTTAGGAAATCAATGAGCAAATAAGTTTTGATCCATGATGATGACCTGATCCAATCGCGTTCGTCACAGACCCCAACACGATGGAATCATTAGGTGCTTTCCTTTCACAAGTTAACTGAGTATGAAGTGTGTGAGAACTGTCAAATTCAAATTAGCATTGCTTATGTGAAAATTAGAAACATTTTAACTATCAAAACCTTACAATGGTTACAAATTTCACACATAGTTTTTTGAGCATATCACTTGAAACCATTATCTCGCAAACATAAAAAAGGAGGGGATAAATCTTAAAATGAGCTGAGATTCTGTGTGAAAGGAAATCACCTATTCTCTGGACCACATAACGCGGGAGATTTCTATTCAAAAACCTTCAACGTTTAAAGTATGATATATTAAAAATATACAATTATTTATTACCGTATTTGAATCTCAATCAGTTGAATTTGTTTAGATTTTGGAATAAATTTAACTTAAAGTATCTCTCGCCTGACAAAAATCCACTGTTTTTGTGAGGAGATCGACTGAATTCATGCCGATTACACGTTAGAAATACCGTGCAAGCACTTTGTAGACCCGGAACAAATTATAAGTCATCTATTACCGCTTCAGTCATCATTTGTTCGCTGAACAATATAGTGTGAATTTAGATTGCTATTAAACTGTGATGAAAATACAGGTAACAATGTATTATTAATATTTTTTACATTTTTTAACTAAAAATATCCATAATGTAGCCTTACTATGGATCGATGGTTGAAAGAAATACGGTTCGATCAAGAAAACTGCAATTGTTAACAATGCAGAAACCACAGAATCTACAGACATTGTGTTGACTGAAGCCATGCAACCAGCAACTTTTTTCAATCACAAGAAAAATATTTAACTTCCGGAGCTGTGACAACGACTTAGAAGCGTAAATATGGCACAAGTTACTTGCCGTATGGGTTTACTAACACTGGGGATGAAGAAACTCCAGATGCCCCAGATCCGACATATTTATATCGAATGCAATGAGGATGAAGGAACACTAAACCACATAATTTTTTTATCTCAAAAATATTTCTTACCACGAAAAACCCTTGATGAACGACCTATCAAATTATAATATCTCAGTCCCCGTAAGCATTATTCATTTACTAGCTTTAAACAATAGAAAAAAATTCCAATCAATCACTACCTTCCTTAGAAATTGCCAAATAAAAATATAAATATATAATCCTGACATCATTGAATTGGCTGTAGGCCCGTACCTTATGCCAGGGTTGGGAGCTCGCAGCCAAGCCCAATGGCTTGGAGGCGGGACTCCAAGACCCCACAAAAAAAAAATTAAATGTAGAAATCTAATTTTTGAAAAGAAAATTTTCAAGTTTTAATCATTCTAAATATTTGATGGAAAAAAAATTAAAACGGACAACAAAAAAGCAACAGAAGCATCATACAAAGCCAGTTACCGCATTGCTCTTTCTAGTAAAGCACATGTTATTGGCGAATCTCTTATAAAACCTTGTTTAAAATATTTGTGGTGTATTTGATGAAAACGCTGTTAAAATAGTTGCAAGTGTGTCTTTTTCAAACAACATCGTATCAAGGCGTATTAATGATATTGCGGATGACATTAAAACATAACTTGTCTCGCGATTACATGCATGTGACGCCTTTGCATTATAGTTAGATGAGTTCGTTACGATTTTGAGAAAAAATTGAAGAAGATTTACTTTTATGTGAAAGTGTCCAATTGAATACTACAGGGGAGAATATATTTTTCCACTCCCTGCATGGTAAGTACACTGTTGTAACATTGATTTGATGGAAGTAAGTCCCACTTACCGATAAAGCTTTGGTTACTATGAGCAACGGGAAGTTAGTAAAAACTTACCTCCCTCAGGGAAGTAAGTAAAATAATTTCAATAGCGTTCTTTTTCTGGCACCACTCTTTAAAACACTTATACGCATTTTGATAACGCCCTTTCGACTTCTCCGGCAGTAGGAATGAACAGGCAGCATCTGCAGCCTCTTAAATTACCATTTCTTGTTTATTTTCATTGGAATTCATTTTACAACTGAACGAATGCAATTTTTGACACCCACACTTTGTTTGAAAAATAGTCTAAGCAACCAAAGCCGTACTAACATTTTGTTCAAGTTGCGAAAATATATTAATCAAACACAAACAATTAAACCAACTTCAGGAGTGGAAAAACAGTTATAAGCAATTTGAGAGGTAAGTTTTAACCAGTCTCGGTATTTATTGCTAGCCCTCGCTGTCGCTCGGGCGCAAACTCGACCTCGACTGGTAAACAATACTTACCTCCCTTAATGCTAAAATAACTATAACTGTACTGATAAATTTATGAAAACAACTGAAATAATCTGCGACAAATGTATTGATGAATGCAGCGATGGAGGAAATGGTAGGCAAAGTAGCTGGTGCATAACACGAATTAAGAATGTTTCCAAAAACTGTAATTCGAATCATTGCATTATTCATAGTTAAATAATGAATATTATCTTATTATTCATAGATATGCATTAGTAACTTAAAAAATGTCAGTTTCATTAAAATCAGTTTTGGATGAAGCAGCGAAAATGATAAATTTTATCAGAAACCGGCCATTGCAATCACGTAGTGAAATCTCTGTGTGAAGATATGGGTAGTATTAATAACACATTAATTTTACATACCGACATTAGATAGCTCTCGCTAGTTAAAGTTCTTGTAACAATGTTTGATCTGAGAAGAACTGTTGGCGTATTTTAAAGACCATAATAATTGTGGTTTATCAGACAGGTTACCAAATGTAACATGGCTGTCATAAATTTCATACTTAGATGACATATTCGGAAAGATGAAGTTTGCCAATTTCTGACAGAAAAATAAGTGACTATATTTCAAGCTAAACACACATTGAGTATTATTTATTATCTTTATTTAGTAAAATTCAATATTTGGTATCAGCAGTGGAATAAAATACATTGGAATGTTTTCCAACACTAAGTGATTTTCTTCAAGAAGCTGAACTTAGAGATGGAAGTACGCAATGAAATACAAAATCCTTTATATCAGTTGTTGGAATCCCTATCTCAGTATTTTCCAATATTTTCCTAAAGAATGAAGATAATTATTGGGTACCAGTATCCCTTCAACGTAAAAGCGCCTCCAAAAGGGTTTCTGTCAGTAGAATATGAAAATTTAATTAATATTAGTTTTGATTCGAAGTTCGAAGAGGTTTCATTAACAACTTTCTGATGTGATATATTTGACAAATATCCAGATTTATCAAAACGAGCCATAAGAGTTCTATTACCATTTGCTACTACGTACTTATGTGGATCGGGGTTTTCTAAATATGTGTATACAAAATCTAAATATCGCAACAAACTGGATGCTGCACCGGATATGCGAATTCAGTTGTCCGAAATTTCACCAAATTTTCAAAGGATAATGGAATCTAAGAAGCAGATGCATTCTTCTCATTAGTGTTCTTTATACAGGGTCCGTCATTTCACATCCCGTCTTCAATAGCTCAGTTACTAATTGGGTTAGGATTTTGATATTTTGCAAACTTCAGTTGCTTTCTAGGGTGTATTTCAGGAAAATATTTTTGATTATACAGGGTGTCCTAAAAAAGTGTGACGTCATCATGATGTATATATTTTTAGATTGCATGGTATATTTTTTGTTACTTATTTGGGTGCCTCTTAAAGATACCTACATACCCATCAAATTTGATTGAAATCGGTTTAGTGGCATTAGCACAAAAAAATAAAAACTGAAAAAAATCAGTTTTGCACCATTGGTTAAGAAAATTAATAAGGGATAAAAATAGTGGCTCGTTAATAAAACCATACAAGGTACTCACTAAATAAGGTCTGACAGTTGCGTTAACCAAGTTTTATTGATATGCACTATACAAAGTGTCCAAAATTTAGTGTCAAACTTTTCAAACTTTAAAGCACTTTATTTTTCTTATTTTAAATTGGAACCCCAGTATATTTTTATGTAATTTCATACGAAATTAAAAAAACAAACATTTTTCCTAATTACAACCCTATCTCAATTCCTAACACATTCAAAGATATTTGCAGAAAACTCGTTTTATCAACAATTCCAATGGCCATTTTAATTAATCAAAATCGAAGGTGGGTTTGAAAAACAATTTGTTGATATTAAAGTTTAACAAAGTGACAAGAGCCATTGTTGACTGTAGTAATATAAAAGTTTAAAACTTTTTTAGCTAAGGTCTTTATACCCAAGATACCAAAATTACTTTTTGTCATGGAAAATATGATTTTCATAATATGACAAATATTATGACCTATATTGACAAATGTGGATATGACTTTCATATTCGCATTTCAAAATATTACATTCAACCCGTTACGAAGAGTGGCAATGTCATTTCATACTCGTCTTCGTTTGTGCCTTCAAGAGGGCGGAAGACATATAGAACATAAGTTCTAGCAATTAATTAATTTTAGAAATGCACAGTTATGTTATGTTTTTATGAAATTTTATTACTAAAACTATTTTTTATACAAAACTTAATATTTTTACGATGTGTAATAGGTTTATACGAAGATCTGCGAAACCTTTAATACTTTCGAGATATTAATTGTAACTACAAAACATATTATGTCAATAAATTGTTTTTCAAAGTCACCTTCGAGTTTTATTCATTAAAATGGCTATTGGAATAGTTGATAAATCGAGTTTTCTGCACATAACTTTCAATGTGTTAGGAATTGCGATAGAGTTGTAATTAAGAAAAATGTTTGTCTTTTAATTCCACATGGAATGACCTATAAATATACAGGGACTCCAATTTAAAATAAGAAAAATAAAGTGCTTCAAAGTTTGAAAAGTTTGACACTAAATTTTGGACCCCCTGTATAATGCATATCAATAAAACTTGGTTAACGCAACTATCGGACCTTATTTAATGAGTATCTTGTATAGATTTATTAACAAGGCATACTTTTATCTCTTATTAATTTTCTTAACCAATCGTGCAAAACTGATTTTTTTCAGTTTTTATTTTTTAGTGCTAAAATCACTGATCTGATTTTAATAAAATTTCATGGGTATGTAGGCATCTATAAAGGGCACCCAAATAAACAACAAAAAATATACCATGCAATTTAAAAATACACATCATTATGACGTCACTCTTTTTTGGGACACCCTGTATAATCAAAAATATTTTCCTAAAATACGCCACAGAATGCAAGTAAAGTTTGCAGATTATCAAAATCCTAACTCAATTAGTAACTGAGCTACAGAATACGGGAGGTGAAATGACGGACCCTGTATATATACAGGATGTAACAGAAATACGTGTGTTAATTTTAAACATTGGTAGAACTCGTTATATAAAACATTTTTTCTATATGTTATTTTTTTAAATTTGCAGGTTTTTTAAATATTTTTTTGCCCCCTAATTTTGACCGAACGAACCGTTCTCAGGTACTGTCACTATAATTGTCAAGTGAAGTTTATTTCAAAATGCCATATTTTTCTAATCAAGAATTAACAGATATTGTGTTGGTATATGGCCGAGCTTTTGGAAATGCCGCAGAGGCCCGTAGATTGTACAGTGCACAATATCCTGAACGTGTTTTGCCTAAGAGGCAATGATGTACCTTTATGACACCGTAGCCATCACAACAAACGATTTTATCGCTGCACACCTTTAACCGTAGGCGGGTATGCGTTTTAGTAGATAAACTAGAACATATTTTAAATCAGTTTAACGTTGGTTTTTGAAAAAAAATACATATAGAAAAAATGTTTTATTTAACGAGATCTACCAGTGTTTAAAATTAACACACGTATTTCTGTTACACCCTGTATATCCAGGGTGAGTTTTTTCGGATGTTTAGTATGGGGAGCTCGGAACTAGCGGAGATAGAGGAACGATTAAATGGGGAAAGAATTGCAGTTTTACGAGCTCAATTTCATGAGCCGTTTGTTTTTTGGAAAAATTGCATGGCTAACTAGATATCTCGAAAAAATATATTTTTTGTTATTTGGTTCGGCGCCTATGGATCTGTTATTATTGACTTTAGAAAAAATGTGTAAAGGAAAAAGTTGTACGTAATGATGTGCTTAATAATACAATCTAACCGATTATTTTATTAAAGCTATAATTTTTGAGTTATGAGACAAAGTTGAGTTTTTTCTAATGGAAACCATAGTTGGCCATGACTTTATAAAACAGGCGCTTTTTCAACTATTCTAATGATATACCACTTGATATAGTTATTTTTATAAATATTTAAATTATCGTTATTTTTTACTTTTAATTTTCGAACTATTCAAGAAGTAGGCTATGGAAACATAGATGCGCAACGCGTTAAATAATAAAATTCAAATTAGTTATTAAAATTTTTCTTTTAATTTCGAAATTATAAACACTATTATTTTGGTGTAAAATGTTTATTTCGTTGGAGTTACAATTTTATATAAAAATTATTTCTGATAAAACAAAATTACATAAGTATAAAACTACTAAACAGGGAATGACAGACGATAAATTGAGAAACAATACAAGCATGTTAGAACGTAACCAAAGTAGTACCAAAACAACGTAATTAAAGTTAGGAAAGTATTTAAGACTAAATATGTTCAAAAGGTTCACCATTGTGATTAATGCACACCTTTTTAAAACAGAATTTTTTGCTTTTCTAACGGAGCATCCATCAATATTAGCAAAAAACTTGTAACTTGTAAGTACAGCTTCTCTAAGATCATCTACTGTAACGTACGATGTTTGATACACTCTATCTTTTACCATTCCCCATAAATAATAATCTAAAACAGAGAGATCGGGAGATCGGCCACCTCTATAATTGTCGTTTGTATCTATCAATTGTTTCTATAGCGTACTACTTCGAATAGTTCGAAAAAATCCCATAATTTAATTATTTATAAAGATACCTATGTAATATGATACATCATTAGAATCGTTAAAAAGAGGCCTAATTTATAAAGTCATGGCCGACTATGGTTTCCATTAGAAAAATCACAAGTTTGTGTCATAACTCAAAAATTATAGCTTAAATAAAATAATCGATTAGACTGTATTATTAAGCACATAATTTCCTATAACTTTTTCCCTTACACATTTTTTCTAAAGTCAATAATAACAGAGCAATTAGCTCCGAACAAAATAACAAAATAAATATTCTTTCGAGATATCTAGTTAGCCATGCAATTGTTTCAAAAAACAAAAAGCTCATGAAATTAAACTCATAAAACTGCAATTCTTTCCCCATTTATTCGTCCCTCTATCACCGCTAGTTTCCGAGATCCCCATACTAAACATCCGAAAAAACTCACCCTGTATATATTAGATATGTTATATGAAATGTATATAATTACTTATGTATTACAGTGTTATTTTATTTTTTAAGAACATTTTGTATTTCTTGCTGTTTTGGATTGTAAACTTTGTTTTCCTACACTAGACGTAATAAATTAGTAGTTATTATTACTATCAATAGTTACACTATCGTAACTAAGATATTGTATGTTTCTAAGGGTCAGATTTTATATGATTACAGAAAATTCATAATCGTGGATTAAATTACTGGCATCAGTCTACGACTCTACCTAATTTAAAAAATCGTGGATATGAGGAAAGAGAAAAGTTATAATAAAATTATTAAAAAATATCATATCACTCTTATTCTGCAACAGGCGTTTTAGGTTTAATCACCTCCTTTTAAGGTGGTTAATCACCCCTTCATAATAAAATTAAAGGACTGAAAACACCCTGTTATAAAAGTGCTATTGTGGCATATTTCACAAAGGTATGTCAAGGGTTCCGTAACATTCAGAAAACCGCATTGGGGTTCCGCGGTAAAAAAAGTTTGGGAACCCCTGATTGTAATCAATAAAAACTGATGTGTTTGGGTTATTAAATATTATAGATATAGGGAGCATATTCTCGCTCAGAATTAAGGTCGTTTTCAAGTAGCTGATGTGCATTAGTAATGAGGGCAATAGATGTCATCCGGTGTATGCATTGGCCTGCCGCACGCAAAGTCAAGTACACAGCTCGCTATGTCCTTGTTACGTAACGGCTTACACACTCACACACAACAACGTAACGAGCCCAGGCGAAATAATATCTTCTTGGTATTTTACGTAATATCAGGTTTCTTTTCACATGCCTCTGCGGGGAAACAATGGGCCGCTTCACATTCCATTAGCGCCATTGTTCTTCGGTTGCGCGGGCGGCTGAGGGGGGTGGGGGACGTTGTTGTTAAACAAATTAACCGTAACCACTGATATAATTTCGCATATTAACCGAATGCAGTTTATTAACGCACACGAAATACACAATTCCGCATAACAATCGAATGTTTGCATTTATTAAAATTTCAACATTTATATAGTTGTAAATGCTACATTTTGGATTGTAGTTATTATAGGCAAACATTATTTTAAATCAGGCTACTAATGGGCAGGTCTTATCGTCGACTGATAAACTTTCAAATCGTTAACTGATGGTGATGATATCGACAAGGAGATGAAACGCACTTTAATAAATAATATATTATAAAATAATATCATCTTTAAATTATATAATACTACCAGTAAGTAGGTACTTCAAAAATATACAAATGTAGAAGAATATAAATACATTAACTGGTATAATGGATGAAACACTTATAATTTTTTTATATATTTAATTTACTTAATGCAGTTATTGAAGTTGTGACTTATTATACTGTATATCACGTAATGGTGTATTCTATTCACCATAAGAATAATAATAACAGACTGCAGACAGGAGTATATAATGTGTCTCATAATTATATGGGAAAACAAGGCGCGCACGAAACTCAATGCCAATAATTATCCGCGTCGTAACGTGTTGCGTGTAGTGAGCGATTAATTGAACGCCGGGCAGAGCTAATTTGCGACACAATGCCGTACATTACCGTTTAATTTGCATTGCAACTCCGGAAATTAAGGGGCGAACGGCGCAAAAAATGAGAGGAAGGGGCGCAATTACGAAAGATGTTTTGCGGAAATTTAACGATTATGGTGGTTGCTAGAGAAAACAATCTTTCAGCAACAGCTGCCCGGTTAAGTTTTAAAACGCAGTAATAATTTTAATGTTCCAGAGATCGCCTTGTGCTCTCGCAGTCGTAAATGCGGTACCTAACATAATAAATAGCTTTATTGGGATTCTGCTTTGAAAGTGCATTTAAAACATCTGATTGTGTGCATCTTTAATGGATATCTGATTAAGCGAAACTGTAAATATTTTAGCACATGTTCGGACATCTGCTATACTTACATTTTGTATATTCGTCGTATAATATTCACTTTAGTTTAAAGTTCATTTTAAGTTTTAATCGATTTAGACGATGAATCGAAATTATTGGCGATTGCGCAGCTAGTGAACTCGATGATGTTTTTGTAGAATACAAAAAACTTTTAATTTTCCAAAAGAATCGTCTCAATTCTATAGTGTTCTCGACACCCCAGATTTTTTAAACGACCCACTTATCAAGACGATTTCGTATTTTTTTAAATTTTAGTTCCTTCGATGCTTTCGGGACAATACCTCCTATGTGAAAAACGTAAACTTTTCAGCAGACGAGAAAACATTACAAAAACTATATTTATTTACTTTGTTTTATTTCTTTAAGTAACTCTTACGAAGAGAGTCGTTGTAGAATCTGTTGAACTTTAATATAACCTTCCATACCCAAAAGGTAAGGGTATAGACAACACTATTTCACCTAAAAAATAAAGACTTCGCGAAGGAGGGCGTTTTATTTTTATTATTTTTTTAATATTTCCTATCCTCATTATCACATAGGTTTACATAGATTTACCATTCGACGCAGGATAACCAACATGATAGAAAAACACCAAAAAGTGAAAATCACTATAAATGTCACATACGAGGTATTGTCCCCAAAGCGTCGATAATAATATGTCATATCTATAAATACTTAACAAATTTGATTAATAGGAGTTTGCATGGCTCTTAAAGCTATAGAGACAACTTTTAGGTAATAACAATTGTGACGTACCTGAAGGGCTGTCGGCGCGTTAGGCCGTGGAGCGAGTGGAGGGTCCCTTCGAAGTAGTGACGAGGGCCAGGCTCTCGGTGTCAGAGAGTGGGGGGGTTAAAAAAAGGCTCCACGTAATTTTAACCTCGTGGCTACTTCGTCGCAAAGGGTGGCTCCACCCTACCTGCGTGGGTGGACGGCAGACAGTCAGCGAAGTTCAGAAATCACGAACTGTCCAACGCTGACCGCTTGGCGCCAACACCACCAGATTTAAATCTCGCAGTGAGAATAGAAAACTGTAACTGAAATAAGAGAAAACGTGGGGGGAACAAAAAAATAACAGGTGTGAGTTTGTAGTGTAATATCGGCGTTTATTCACACACAAAACGATGGACACCGTGTCCGCGCTCCTGAAAACAAATACCTCCGAACGCCACCCTTTCGCGCAGGGTTTACTCTATTCGGCCGAATAAAATAAGCTCCTAATCGCGCGATTGAAAGGGCCGAGGGAGCAACTTTTCTCGTACACAGCGCAAGACACGTACGACACGAAACACGTAAACGCAATTTATACACAAAAGAATAACCCGAAACAAATGGCTCAATCGAGCACACAAAAAAAATATATATATTTGGATCTGTTTATCTGGCCTGGTTATCTGGTTGTCTCGTCGGTGGCTGGGTTCAGCTCCGGGATGTCGGCGGTTTCGCGTCGTGGACGCCTGGTGCTCGACCCGCGGCCTCCAGCCAAGAATGGTTTTGGCCGAGCTGCCTAGCCCGTAGCCAAACGCCTGGAAGCACATGGCCTTAGTCACAATGGCCGGACACGTGGCTTCACGAAGAGGAAAAGAAATAACTACTTACTCAGGTGTTATGAGCGTGTTCTCTGCCCCGTACTCGGTGCCTCAATCCCCTCAAGGGTGGTTAGCTGAGAACCGTTGATTATTCCCGTAAACCGGATGGATGAAACCTTAGCTCAACGGTTCTTCTGGCACGATCTGTACTGGACACGAGTCAATTGAGTTCTACTTCTATGGCGGCGCCTCGCCGGCGAATTTAAAAATCGCACACCTGGGAGACGCGTCACCACAACAAAAAAATGCGACCACGGTTGTCTACCGTGCAGGTCTATGCGCCAGTTAATTATTAAAAAGCAGTTTCTGCCAACGCTATTTCGGGACCGTTACACAATGTTAATCGTAATTTATGAATAAAATGATAAAATAATAACAAATAACAATATTTCTTTATAGTTCTTGATTTCACAATAAATGCACAATCTCTAAACCAGTTAAAAATATGTATGGTATTTGGGAAATGTTTCTGTGGTCAATTATTGCCAATATAGTACCATTGATTATAATACCCTAATTTATTCATACCATTGATTATAATATAAGAGTATTATAGTCAATGCTAGTACCATAATTTTGATTGAATGTTTTATGATAGTTTTATCATTATCAACGACAATATTTTGAATTTGGAAGAATTGTGCTCTTTTATATTGAGTCTTTCGTGGATTATTATAATGATTGGGAGTTTATTTTAAAACAGTCCCATATATCACGCATATATTGGATCCCACATCGCTACTATAATGGCAGAAGCTCGTATGCTACTATGTAAATAACACTTTTAACGAGAAAAATTCCATGCAAAAGTGAAAAATCATATCAATGCAAAAATCACATATGATCTTCTGCCATTGTGGTAGATAACCCCAAGAACATAGACATAATAGGATTAAATACTCATTCTCACATAAGTACATATTCTGTTTTCATTTTGCATCTAAAAAAAATGATATGGGCAGCGAATGACTTTCTACATATCCAAAATTCATTTATATAAAAAATGATTATTGAAATTAATTTTTACACCAATTTTCTTAGGAAGTGATATATTTATATATCTTCTATATTATATTTATTATATCTTCTTAGGAAGATATTTTAAATTAACTCGATAATTCTGATATGATCTACACATGAGCCGTTGACCCGTTTAATGAAACTAAGTCCAGAAATATACATGGATGCTGTGCCTTGTACAGTGTGTTCGAAAAAAAGGGCCCAATAGTGTAGCGACTTCATTTGTTATTTAAACATCAACAAACTATATACATTGTGGAAATTAAGTAGCGGAAATGCAGTGTGGAAATTAAATAAATTCGGCAACTGCGTTAATATGTATGAGAGAGAAAAAAATCTAAAAGGGGGATAGCGATATAAATTACTGTGCATATGAAAATATTTTTTCAGATTTAAAAAAACCAAATTTTAATAGTTGATCTATTAAAAATGTTGTATGGTTGAAAACAGATTAAAAAGCTCTACCGAAATAAAAAATAAAAAATATAGGTTGTCATTTAAAAAAACATTGATGACGTCATAACTTTTAAAATTTTGTTGTTTTTTTTAAATATGAAACACATATTTTCTTATGCGCAGTAATTTTTATCGCTAGCTCCCTTTCAGAGTTTTTCTCTCTCATACACATTAACGGAGTTACCGAATTTATCCGCTACTTAATTTCCACACTGTATATTATTAAATGGGACAGTCTTAGGTACAGTAAGTTGGTACACAAACATTTTTAAACACGTTCATTTATTTATTGTGACGTCACCGACAATTCTTTTAAATGACTCGGTATATTGTTTTTGGCTTATTTTTGTAGAGCATTTTAAGTACTTTTCATCGGACTGAATTTTTAGTATTATTATACTATATAATTTTTGCAAAAAGTGTGAAAAAGTGTGAATTTCGGGTTTAACAAGCTACTAGCTCATATCAGTTTTTTTTACATTTTTTGCAAATATTTCATAGTAAAACCCTACTAAAAATTTAGACCGGTTAAAATTACTTAGATTGCTCTACAAGAATACACCAAACAACATAACATCCAGCCATTTCAAAACAATTGTCACTGACGTCACTACAAATAAATGAAGGCGTATAAACATTTTTGTTACAACAACAAATTGTACAGTAACAAATTGTAACTAATACTGTCCCATTTAATAATATATATGGTTTGTTGATAATTAAATAACAAATGAAGTCGCTATACTCTTGGGCCCTTTTTATCGAACACACTATATTTTTCTGGTCTTTCTTAATTAATAAAAGCAACTTACACAGAGTTACACTAGACCACTCTGGGTTTCAATGGCTTACATACATACATTCAGGGTGAGTTTTATTTCATTTCAAGCATTTAGATCTCGGAAACCTAGAGATTCGGTTAAATGGGGAAAGAGTTGTCGTTTTAAGAGCTTATGCAAGATATGCTTTTGTTTTTTGAAAAAAAAACATAGTTTTTGAGTTATAATACAAACTTACATACATTTTTTTAAGGCATATGGTCATAGTTGGCTCTGACATTTTTTAAAATGACAAATTTTTCTCTTTATAGCGATATAAGGTTTGTTATAATTACTTTCATAAATAAATGAGATACAGGAATTTTTGGTGTATAATTTGAATAGAATTTAGTATAATTAGAATAGAAAAATTAATAGCATTCTCGTAGTAAGAGGAAAAAGAGCTAACTGTTTTTGCTACCTTCAATAATACAAATAGTCCTGTATTGTGTTTATTTGTCAAAGTAAGTAATAATTTTCGTAAAGTTAATTGTCGAAGATGGCCTTTATTTATCGAAGCAAGTATGGCAAACCTTGTATGGCTAAGAATAAAAAAAAAGTCCTTTTTAAAAATGTCAAAGCTAACGATGACGGCTATTTAAAAAAAAACTTGTCTTGTAACTGAAAAACGGTGGTCTGTTTTCAAAAAAACAAAAGCATATCCGGCATAAGCTCTTAAAATGAAACTCTTGCCTTATTTAACCGAATCTCTACATCTTATGGTTTCCGAGATCCCAATGCTAAAATGAAAAAAAAATCATCGTGTTTATCCATTCTGTAATACTTATGCAAATATATTGTTTTAATAATTATTGATAAAACTGGATAACATTTTTTATTTTAGAAAAACTTGTGATAATTTAAAAACTATAATATTTAATCAATTTTTTGAAGCACACTTGTACATAAAGTGAGCCAAACAATATATGAAACTTTTATGTTTTTATTATGTTTGTTTCGTAAAAAAGGTTGATTCCGTAATATGAATCTCAAAATTATATGTTAAAAGAATTTAGTAAAGCAAAATAGTTACAGGAAACGGTAGTTTCCATAGGTTAATCATCATGTTGTCAAAGCAGTTTGTGCCAAAAATGTTTTGTTGCGAAAACAGTCATAGTGAAATTTTAACAATGAGTGTCAGATAGAACTTTTTGTAAGTTGTAATAGAGAAGTTTTCGCAAGAGATTTCAGATAGATTTTTTTTAAAGCTCCCAAGCAGAATAATAATCAATGAAATTGCGTTCACCTTTTTTCCACAACTCCATTTATACAAGGTGTCCAATATAAGGATCAGCAGGATGGGGATCTCGGAAACCGTAACAGTAACAATGGTGGTTAAATTACAAAAAACGTTGAGCAATACAGTAGTCAGTAATATTCTGTTGAGAAAACCAGATAATTCCACTTCCGGAGATATTCGACAAAATCCTAAATTTTTCGATAGCGTTTTGTTTGAAAACCAGATAAGTCCACTTACTTCCGGAGACGTTCGACATAATCAGAAATTTTTGAAATCGTTTTTATGTTTTTCTGAAGTTATTTGAAAATGTATAAAAGAACAAAATGCACTTTCTCATTGCCACTTTTTTAGCTCTACAAAACAACGTTTATAAACTTGCAGTACAACGTTTCGTGTCAAAGAAACCATCATCAACTTTATATTTTTAAATGGCCCGTAAATAAAGCACACCCTGTATTGAATAGCATTTCCTATTACAGATTAAATATGGTTTATTTTTTAGAAACATGATATTATTTATTTTCGTCATGGATACAATCTATGAAAAGCAACTCATATCTCCCTAGGGAGATGTCAATTTTTTTCACTCTCAATCACATTTTTTTCTCCTTCAACCTTATGAACACTTGACAAATAGATCGTACAATTGACAAATTTTCCATTCAAGACGGTACTTGAAGATGAGCAATTTTGCGTCTGCTCATGGCCTCCACTGCCACTAGCAGATACCGACGATCTTACTTTTTCAGTCTCTTCCAGTCCAGCAATCACGCGTGAAATTTTATTCTTGGATGCCATGCTGTCTGCCAAGTAGCCTTCCGCTACTGTAGAGCTTTTCCATCCACCCAGACGCTTCAGATTGGTCATACTTACTCCTCCATCTGCTGCCAAAGTTGCAGATGTTCGTCTTAAACAGTGACCTGTGAAAAATTTCGGATTCGGCAAACATAAGTAGACAGCAATTTTTGACGGAATGCTGCCAAATGTGTTTTTCCCAACAGGTTGCACTGTACATTTTCTGTTTCTGTACGATAAAAAAAAACCTTGAGACTCCTGCAGGACGCAAACACATGTATTCTCTGATAAGCGACAACGCATTCAGTCTCTCCTCTTCAACTATAGTGAAGGATCTCTTTGCCAATGTTTTAGTGTCCGGAATCTGCACCACAATTACTGAACCCCTGTCACTGATGTCTCCAATTTGCATTTTGACCAATTCGTCAGTTCTGCAAGCGCCAAACATACCCATAATTACTACCACTTTAAACATCAAATTAGTGTCATTCGGTGCTTCTCGTAAAAACATATCAACCTGTTCACGCGTCAAGACCTCAGACTTCTTGGGTTCATATCCTTTGTTTTTTCTTTTAAGAAATGTTTCCAATTCGTGGTAATTTGAAATATCAATGCCATCTCTCAATAATAACATATATTTAATCATCGAAAGCTTGCTCCACAACGTATTCGGACTAAACGAATTTGACAAATCTTGAAAATATGCCAACATTACAGTTACACTTATAACTGTGACATCATTTTTTAACATCCACTCATGCAATCGATCATATTCTTTTGCGTATAAATGTTCCGACTTTTGGGGTACCAATAATTCACGGGCTTTTTTGGCTTTTGGCTTTTTCATTTACATTTTGAGGAATAATACCTTTTGCCATTTTTATTATGACTTTTATATACTGTCAAACAACTCATAGCAACCTCGGAAATAAACATTGTGGATCGATACAATACCTAAAATTTTTACCAATATGTTTCTAAAAAATAAAATATTGTATGCACCACGGAAGATATGGATGTTTTTTACCCTCGGTTGACTTACAAACCTCGGGCCAAAGGCCCTCGGTTTGTAATCCTGTCAACCTCAGGAAAAAAACATCCATATCTCCCTTAATGCATAAATATCTATTTTCATATTTTTATTACGAGAATGATAATCGATAGCTTGTAACACTTATTTATCTAATTACACTGGTCTACGAATTAAAATAAAAAAATTGACTGGAAAAGAGGAGGATGTTTTCCAAGTAATTTGGGTGTGTAGAATTCAAATTTACCACCAGAATTGCGCTATCAGGTCTAGTTCTTTTTATGTGGCATGGATGGCGCTACTGTAAAGTAATTTGACGGAAACCCACATTTATTCTCTATCTTCATAATAATAGTGTTTAAATATATCAAGTAGATCGTGTATTACTAATTCAAGCTGTTTCTGCTTTGTTTGTGGTAAATATATGGTTGAAAAAAAAATGCAATAACGGGACAGTTAAAATATGCATATTTACATTACTTTGGTTTTGCTGTCAGAAATTTAGACAAAACATGGACACCGACATTGTTTTGCAATAGTTGCAGAGCTATTTTATACAAGTTGTCGAATGGCGAGAGGAATTATTTCGACTTTTCAGTTTCAGTATTATGGAGAGAGCAAAGTAATCACCAAACCGATTATTATTTTTGTTTATCAAAAGTTGTTGGGATCAATATAAAAAGTCGAACAAGTGTGCTGTACTCAAATGTTCCATCTGTAAATCTGAAAATCACTTCAACGTTTACCAAATGATCAATTGCCAGTTGTTCCTGGTACTCCAAGCAGTGATTCGGAATTATCATTCAATGACATTGTTTCCAGCAGTGGGAGTTTGTATGAGTTTACTGAATGTCATTTAGTGACTCAAACTGAACTTAATTATGTAGTTCGTGATTTACATTTATCAAAGCAAGACACAGAATTATTGGCTTCACGTATGCAACAATGAAAACATCTTGCAGTTGGGACAAAAGTAACAGTTTATAGAGAAAGAAGCTTGGAATTGGCTGCGTATTTTGAGAGGAAAAATACTATTCCCTACTGTAACGACATTCAAGGTTTATTTCAAAAAATTAACCAAACATATGAAAAAAATGAATGGAGATTATTCATTGACGGCACTAAGTACAGTTTAAAGGCTCTTCTTTTACACAATGGGAATAAAAAACCATCGTACCATTTGCTCATGCTGTTAATACTAAGAAAAATTACGAATCAATGACTCAACTTTTATCTTTACTCAGATACGAAGATCATAAATGGAAGATATGTGATGATTTAAAGGTATGTGATTGAATGTTCTATGCATATCGTAAATTCCAAGTTTTAATTAAGTCAAATTTACTTAGGTCATTGGTTTGTTAACTGGCATGGAAGGAGGTTTCATAAAATGTTGTTGTTTTTGGTATCTTTGTTTACGGGATAGTCGAGCTACAAGTCATCATTACACCAGAACAGATTGGCCACAAATAACAGAGTATTCTCCTGGGAAACAATACATTTCAAATAATCCATTAATTGATCCAAATGACGTTCTACTTCCACCACAGCATATAAAACCTGGACTTTTCAAAAACTTTGTCAAGACTTTGAATAAAGATGGTGCTGCTTTTAAACATTTGTTAGCAGTGTTTCCTACAGTTTCATCTGGTAAAATTTAAGAAGGCATATTTATTGGTCCTCAGATCAGGAAGTTATTGAATGATGATTATTTCTCACAATATTTATCAGAGAAAGAATCTGCAGCCTGGCAATCTTTCAAAAGCATCGTAGATGGTTTCCTTGGAAACAAGAAAAGTGATAACTGCAGACAAATTGTTACTAAATTATTGAAATAGTATATTAAAGTATAAGTGGATATCAAGGCCTTTCAAGCACGAACGTTTTTCAAAAAACCGACGCGTCGCTCCCCGCGCAGCGGGGAGGCGGGGAGGTTTTTTGAATAGAGTGAGTGCTTGAAAGGCCAGATATCCACGCATACTTTACGCTATTTTTTATCATTGATGCCGTAAATTGGCCTAAACATTTGTAATTATAATTTCTATCTGATGTGCCGTCGATTTTGCCGTACAGTTTTAGTATCGTTGCTAAGATACTGAATAAATAACTAGCTAACATGGCGGCTGATACTATGCAATTTAAACGTTTTTATGACGTTATTTGTTTTGTATCCATGGAAACCTTTACAGGAAACGCGCGTTTTTGAAAGCCTGTTTTATGCACGGTACACGATGTTTTAAACAAGCAATATGATGCATCAATGATAAAAAATTATTGTGTGCACGGATGTCACTCATGATGCATTTTTTGCATTCACATTTGAACTTTTTTCCACAAAACCTGGGCGCGGTGAGTGATGAACACGGAGAACGAGCTCATCAAGATTTAATGAAAATTGAAAGAAATTATCAAGGATTTTGGGACAAAAGTATGTTGGGATACTACTAAGATTTATTGGTCCTCAGATCAGGAAGTTATTGAATGATGCTTATTTCTTACAATGTTTATCAGAGAAATAATCGGCAGCCTGGCAATCTTTCAAAAGCATCGTAGATGGTGTCCTTGGAAACAAGAAAAGTGATAACTGCAGTCAAATTGTTACTGAATTATTGAAAAATTATTGTGAATTAGGTGCACGGATGTCACTCACATTTGAACTTTTTTCCACAAAACCTGGGTGCGATGAGTGACGAACAAGGAGAACGTGCTCATCAAGATTTAATGAAAATTAAAAAAAATATATTAAGCATTTTGGGACAAAAGTATGCTGGAAGATTATTGCTGGACTCTAATACGTGAAACTGACCCAGATAAATACAAACGATGCAGCACTGCCATTTACTTTTGAAATTTCATTTATTTTTGAATAAATTAACGCTTTTATTAAAAACATACGAAAACAATGATATTTTATATCTCACAAACTTGACCTGATAGAAAAAAAAACAGTTACAGATTAAAATTCAGCGCATAAAATTACACTAAAAACACTATTTGGTTGTTCCAGTCCAAAACGTTGTATACCAGTGTTATTCGCCTAGAAATCTAGAAATGTTACGTCTGATATTAGAACGGAGTAACCGCTCGTGATAACTGATAAGTTATGGTTATTACTAGAGACAGGATGTTCAGGCACTAAAATGCATTAAAATATCTATTCTATCGTAATATTATCAGTACATTAGATGTCCATGCGCCTATCAGGTCCTATAAATATGCGCCTCATGGGAATCGTTGGTACGATCAGGAAATTAGAGAGCTTTGTTGGCAGCGGGATAAGTTGTTTGTAACAGCACGGTTATCAAAATCAGCGGAAACGTGGGAAAACTACAGAGTAAGCCGCAATGCAGTTACAGCAGCTATTAAATACAAAAAGAAGGCCTACTTTTCACAATTAATTGAAAGCAACAAGAATAAGCCTAAACAGATGTGGAAAGCTTTACAAACAGTAATCTGTAAGAAAAGAGGAACTACAATTTTAAAAATGTCGTTCAACGGTCTAGTGGAGACTGACGTCAAAACTATAGCCCATCATTTTAATTGTTATACTATAAATAGTATCAGAGAACTGGTTACTCTAAGCAATTTTAGTAATAGCATTGGGGTAATTACTGATAATTCACCCCAGAATGAATTCAAACTCGCACAAGTCAATGGTCCCATCATAAGTGCAGCAATTGCACGGTTAAATAGTCAGTCATCTATTGATGATATAAATATGGCAGTTTTTAAAGCTGGGGGGCAGATTCTGATTGAGAAATTATGTCACGTGGTAAACTATTGTCTAGAAAAGAAATGTTGTCCAACTCCGTGGAAAAAGTCAATTGTAGTGCCGGTACCTAAATCGAAGAATTCAATTAAAGCGGAGGACCATCGTCCTATTAATATGGTTCCTCTGTTGGAGAAAGTTCTGGAGAGAGTGGTATATGATCAACTAATTCAATTTATCGATGAGCATAAAATACTTGCGCAAAACCAGTCGGGTTTCCGTCATCACCACTCATGTGAAACGGCCCTACAGTTGGTGATAAATCGATGGAAAACTGTCTTGGACAATCCTTTGAAGAAGAAAGTAATAATTGCGGTGTTTGTGGACTTTAAGCGAGCTTTTGAAGTTATCAATAGAAAAGTTTTGCTATACAAACTGCACAGTATAGGCATAGCTGTAACAACGCTCAGTTGGTTTGAGGATTACTTGTCTAATCGTAAACAAGCAACCAGCATTGGTAGAGTTGAGTCTGATGAAGTAGTAACAGAGTACGGGGTACCTCAAGGTACGATATTAGGACCGCTACTATTTACTTTATATATTAATGACATTACTGAAATATGTCAGGAGGAAGGGGAATCAATCAATCTATTTGCTGATGATACTTTATTGATAGTAGAGCACGATAACGTGACTGAGGGGGTTATTAGAATTAATAGATTGCTGAGAAAGTACGAAGGCTGGATTGACAAAAACCACCTTATTGTGAATACTGCGAAAACTAAAGTCATGATTCTGGGTGACGGCAATAGTAATGGCCGGGACCGGGTGTGTTTGCTGGGCGAAGCGCTTGAATATGTTACGGAATTCAAATATTTGGGGCTAACAATTGATATGAAACTAAACTTCAAAAGTCATTGTAAATTATTATTGCAGGAACTATCAGACAAGAGCAGATACTTTCATAGAATTTGTCAGGCTCTGGACCGGCGGAATAGACTAGTGGTGTACAAATCCATTATTGGCCCTCTTTTTAGTTATTGTCCGACGATCCTATTTTATGTAAACAATATGGAATTGGATAAGTTACAGGTTATCCATAATAAATGTCTTCGTTCCATACTTCAGTGTGACAGGTATGCACATGTTAAAGACATGTTAGCTGAGTTGCAATTGTTTTCGGTTAGGCAAACACTATATTTTATGAATATGTGTTTTATATATATAAATTGGTTAATGGCGGGCTACCTGAGTATCTCAGGGATGCAATTACCATGAATTGCGATATTCACAATTATTCCACAAGAGCAAGCCATCTTATACATGTGGCCACCGCACGCAAGCAGACTACATACCAGTCATTATTCTATGAAGGACTAGTCAAATTCAACGAGATAAATCCGCGAATTAAAGATGCCACAAATATTTTGCACTTTAAGAAATTACTTAGAGAATATCTACTAGGGAATTCTGGATGTGGCCTGTAGTTGTGTGTGCACTCAGTTGTGGGGAGGGGTGCTCTTTTGGTAACTTATTAGTGGGTAGTGTCAATGGTTTTATTTTTTGATTGATTGTGTAAGAGATATGTATGTATACATTTAATAAATAAATAAATAAATAAAAATAAATAGGCAGGCGAAAAGGCACTAAAAATGTGAAAAAAAGGCATTAAAAAGTACGAAATAGGCATTTAAAATATTTATTAAAAGTGTATAATGTGTAACAGGCATAATAATAAAATTGATTTTATAATATTTCTTACAAAATAGTTTGTTACATATTTTAATTGCAGCTGATTACAAGGTATTTCTTTAGGTTTCCTATAGTAAGATTGTGTCTTCTGTCCGATAAGACGTATTTCAATTGCGAAAATGATCTTTCCACGTCCACCGATGTAACCTGCTCATATTTAAAACTTGCAGTTTCAATTGCATCATAATTTATTTGTTCTTTTGTGTTTCCCGAAAGGGTATCGGCAATTTCCTTTAAAACGTCAAAATCTTTATTCACATTGAATACAGTTTCACATTTGTTTTTTCTCAGTCGACCTTTGTTACCAGAAACATCACAAATTTGTGTAATTGTAGTATTAATAATATTAACAGCGTTGCATAAATGCATCTTCCTGAAAAAATTACATCTCTAGAAAGTATAGACCTAACCTATACTTTCTAGAGATGTATTTTTTTCAGGAAGAAAATAATAATTTGCTAAAATAAAAGATAATTCGTATTGTTTTGTTTTCCAAAAGCATTTTGTACTCAAGTACTCAAGTACTCAGCGCAATTTGCCGGTCGGATTAAATACGCAGGTAACATTTTGGCGCATTTTGCCATCGCGCTATAATACAATGAGCGTTTAAATCTTGGAAGAGTTTTTATTGCATATTTAAAATACAATTAGCAACAATAGTTTCCTCATAGTTATAACATAAGTTATCTTCAATAACTTATGTGAAAATTCTAGAAACTGGTAGCAGGTAAGTTATATATCTTGAAAACAAGCAAATATGACAAAATAGGCGCTTATTAGTAAAAAAGGCATTTATGCATAAATATTGTTAAAATAGGTATTTTTAGGCATTTTAGGCATTTTGCCTGAACATCCTGTCTCTAGTTATTACCATTTTTTTTTTATTAGGCACTGAGTTTAAGAATCAGCTTCTACACTTTAAGGCCAGCTTTCGAATAATATCTAACCAAGGATGTTCACTCGGCCACCTTCTTACATTCAGACAAACTCCGAACATCTAATATTGGAATGGTTAAATACATAAATACATCACCACCATCATCATTACTGTTAAATACGGGTCTTGCCCAATTATCACATTTAGTAGTGACGCCTGTGGAAAACGGTGCAATTATATTCACAACATGAAGCTTATCGTTATGCAATTGAATCCTTAGCTGCTGTCGCCTTAAATACGTATAAGTGATGCCCGTGTAAGAAAAACAAAAACACCTCTTTGCCTCTTGTCGGTGTTAAATGGGCTAGTTGTCGGTGAGCTTTAGAAGCGACGAAATTAATCGTGCTCACTAATTATAGAGCCGTTTCCGTAGAGCAGCGACGGTTTTTTTTTTCTTAATGAAGTCTTCGAGGAGGTGAACGGGGTCATTAGGGGTACCGGGGTGCTTTTAGACCCCACAAAAAGCACACGTCTCGCGTATGGCGGGATTGGCCGGGGACGAGGAGGAACATCAATATTAGCCGAGTCGGAACGGTATTTGACTGGAATATAGGTATAAATATTTACATTGCTAATTCCTCCGACGAATTATGTGGGTGTAATTATAGTCGTGCCCCGGCGTACGCCGATAAATTCCCATAATAACACTCCCGACAATCGTCCCGTGTTCCTGAAAGTAATTGCTCAGAAACGCCGCCTGCTGGAGTTGATAAACCGCCCTTTGAAGATGACGGAATTTACGTGGGCGGGGAGGGGGTCACCTTTTTTCCCAACCGACGGTGATTAGACGATCTCCGTGTGTTAAACGAGAAATATTTTGCGATTAGATTTTCAGCAACAACGCTCACGCATCAAATTAACATACAATGAATATTTAGAGGGGCCTATGAACATACGTGGGTGTGAGGAAACGAAAATATACGCCAAAAACAGGGGGTGGTTCAGTTTACATATAAAACAGCGGCGCGTCCAATCGCAACTAATTGAAGTTTAAACGTTTTCGAAAAGTTATAAATTAATTAATAAATCAAATGGAATTTTCCGTCTCTTTGGATAAATAAATTATTACTTCAACCCGATTGTGCGGCGCAGATGTGTGCGTATATACGTGCATGCGCGATGATCAATATTCCTCTGTGTATCCGTGCATTTCGCATGAATAATGTATCGGCGTGTACACGTATTTACAAATTAAATAATAAATACATTTAAATTATTGATTCGGTACGCACATAAACATGTATAAATGTGATACGGCCGTCCCAATAAACAAGTTTAAATGGAATTAGAGCGGCGCGTGCTTGGCTGGAAAGACTTTTGCCCATCCACCACCAACCCCCATTAAACAGTCGCCCACAGACGCATGGTGTTGGTGTTATGTATCTGTGGGCGCCTTGACGGCTAATTAGACACATTAGAGGACCTCCGCTTCGGTCACATGTAATCACCGTTACACAACTATGGCCGTGTCGGACGCTCGCCTGTGTGTATTCCAGTAATTAACTCATTTATACACGCTCACTGATGAATTATGCACTTTCACCCTCACCCCCAAGCAAGACACTGAAATGAAGCTGCTGCGTTGGCGGGGGTGGAGGTAGGAAACGTAATTGGGGCTGATCGATCAGAGGAAGTGCCACGCAATGAATAATCGAGACGATGTATAATGGATAAATATTTCAATTGACGGCAGGCGAAACTAACGCGACGTTAAATAAATGTGTGGTGATAAATTATGCAACGTCACAATTATTAACGCTAATGATCGGACAATTAGCGCTTTACTACGATCCAGTCGATACCATTAACACGACGGTTTTTCATGTAATTGTGGAAACCGACATATTACATTACAATTATTAAACTACGGATCGCACAAACCTGTTTAAATTATTAAATATTTTCCATGATCGCAGAAATTTGCAAAATATGTTACATCAATGCTCTTTAAGAGGCCTCTTTAGTCACCGGAGATCAGAGTGTAGAGAGAGCGCGATTTGTAGAAAAGAGATCTCCGATGCCGGGTGGGCGTCATGGTTTGGGTCGGATAGACGCCGAAAGAGACAGTGGGGGTACAGCATGTGAAACGCTAGATTTGAAGACTATCACTTTATAATCGTTCGTCTCAACCGCGACAAGCCGAATGGGATCTTTGACTTTTCGTATTTTTCGTTATTTTTGCGCCAAACGTTGTATGATGTAAATCTAAGTAAAACAATTAGCGAATTAATAATTTTAATACAATAGTAATGAGTAAAATTATATCAGGTTATATAGGAAATACGAGTACACAGGATATGTAATAATGACAAAAATAGTAGACAATATAAAGTCTAATTTATTTGACGCACCGAAATATTGAAGTATGTAATTAAATTATATACACAACAAATAAATAGTAACATATATATGAACAATAACATTAACTACTATTTCTTGAATAGGTATACAGGGTGTTGCTAAATTGGACAAAAAACTGCGAGTGGCGCAGTTGGTCATAAAATTCTGATTCGGAAATCGTAATACCAAAATGTTGCATAATGAAAAAAAATAATAAAAAATTGAAATAAAAATAAAAATTGAAATGATAAACAAATAGAAAAAAAAACCGATAAAACGACATCACTTTCAAGCTATGGAGACTCGAAGATACCTAGAAAGTATGGTAGAATAATTTTACATAAAGTGTGGCTCAGTGTCTGCCAGACCTAGCAAAATTAACATTGGGAAATTATATAAAGATCAACTATTGCCATGTTTTTGAGTGGCCAAAACAACCAAAACAAAGTATTTAAAACAAGCGGAAATTTACTTCTGTCAAATAATTTTCATATGATATAATTATTTAATGGAATATTGATAATTAAATGGTTGTATTGAGTCAGCAAATTCTAAAAATATCAGCAACCTGACAGTAAGGTAAATTTGATAAATTCAACTACCTGCATTAAATTTGTGACAATCACATGTTTAGATACACATTGCAATAGTTGATCTATACATAATTCACCAATGTTAATTTTGCTATTTCTGGTAGTCACTGAGATATACTGTATATGGAATATATCGTTATACAGGAGAAAGTGTCCAAGTCTATTATTCTTAATTTAAAGTTCATTTTTTCTCTCCTGCACATTTAATTTGAAACTGGACTTGGTCAATTTCAAATTTACAGAAAAAATACGAATTTATTAGAAAATGGATTTAATAAGTGTCTCGTGAAAAGATAAGTATGTTTTAGATGTTTTAGATAGATTGATGTTAAAAAAATTAAAATCTTTAAATTTTAGACTTGACCACATTCTCCTGTATACCAATGATATGGTCTACAACATATTCATATTACGAAAAAAAAGGAGAAAAATAAATGAATCATAAATAATAAAGTAAAAATAAATTGTTTAAATTAAAAATTGTTTATTACAAATTCGAAATTATTTATTTTTCTTTCTTTTCTCCATAAGTTTTTGTTGTGCCTCAATAATTTCTGGTGGATCCCGGATTTGCAAATTTCTCGTATGACGAGGATCCACCAATTCAGGTAACATAAAATTTGTATAAAAAAATTTTAACATGGGCAACATTTTGGTGTTCCAAAAATGATTATCACGACGTATGTATTCTACTTTCATCGGATACTCATCACCTGTCCATACTGCGAAGAGACATCCGCGTCTTCCAGAAACAACCATTTGTCCCTGAATTTGGTAATACCAGGAGTGGTGTGTATTTACAGAGCACAACTCATTTTTTACAATTCACAATCATCGATGTTTACACATTCTTGGCGAGCAACTGCATTTTTGCTGCCGACTCAAAAGTGCGACCATGCTTTAAAGATTCGGAATGTATCGCACTGTCGGTGTAAATTATTTTTTTTACGAGATTTCTACAGCTGGTTGTCAATCGCCTATTGCAGATATTGAAAAAATGAGAGGCAGTCAAAATCTTTCTTCTATATTCTATCCACTGACCACTCCCAGCTTGCAAAATGGTTGCTGTTTCTATTACATCGCGATTTTCGGCACTTTCTCTGAGAGCTTGTAGGAAGCGGGCTTTCTCACCTTCAAATTATTCTATTGATAAATCTGGTTCTTCACAAGTCGAACCATAATCCTTGTCGTTAGTTTTAGATTTAAAAATAAGTTTTTTAAATATAGAGCTTTTTGTCCTCAATCGGTTTTTTGCGGCTATTGTTTTTTTCTTTCTTCCGTCTTCGAGGCGCTTTATCAACTTCCGTGGGCTTTTGTTAAAAGATGATTTATAAAAATAAAAATGCGGCCTTCCTGTGTTGAATGAAACTACGGCTGCTTCACACCTGGCTTTGTAAGATCCCCTCATAGAAAAATTTATTCGCTTTCCTCCAATAAATTTGGCTACAATTGAATTAAAATGTTCTACAACATTGCTGTCCACATCTTCAATCAGAGATCTGACGTTCACTCGAAGCCCGTGAAAACATTGCAATAATTTAGAATAAAATTCTTCGTTGTTTTTTATTTCTTCAAAAAAAATTGGTTCTTCCAGTTCCTTGCGCTTGCAAAAATAAATTTTACAATCATTGTGTCTTCCAAATACGTGTGGTATAATATTATCTATATCGCTTCTTAGCGAAGTAATACCACTTTCAAGGGTTTTATTTTGTGCTATGGCACCTACTACAGCGTTTCTCATGCGCATTGTATTTTTATTTAAAATTCTCCTTAATTTTATAGGTTATTTGGTCTCTGATCCCAAGGCGTGTAATTTATTGCAAAAATTACGCAAAAGGTGATTTCGGCACTCAATTTTTTCCACCGAAATATTTTTATACGGTTTGGCATCTAAAATTTTTTTATACGTACTGCTATCTCCATCGGCTATAAGTTTATTGTATTTTATGCCATAAATTGACTCACTGGTACGAAAACCTGAGACGATAATATCGGCTTCCATACTAGTTGAGCTTCCCTCAAAGTTTTTGAAGCACACATGCCAAGGAATACCATCGTCAGCGTTCTTGAATCTAGTGCAAAAACTACAATATGCATTTTTGACACCTATGAATAGCACTTGACCAAATTTTTGGCCCACTATTGCTGCTACTCCTGACAAGGCACTGTAGTTTTTCCGGTATGCCGTTTAGACCAGCATCCATCGGCTACAACAGTTATGAGCGGTACCCCGCTCCCCCGGTACCCCGGTGCCGTTTATTTTCACGTCTAAAATGTGCAACAAATAATCCCAGAACGCGCCCGGCCTTAGAGAGAGAGATGCATAACATGCGACAAACGGACAGGAGGGGCTTACGTCTAGTACTACTGTTTACAGGTTGGCGGCAGCACATTACTGTCGCCAAATTGCATTTATTTGTCGCCAATAATACTCCATTATAATTTAAGATATGGGAACAGAAAAAAAGAAGGTCGTTCCCAACAACATTAGCTACAAATACCCCGAGGGAATTTCCATTATTTGTACCCTGTCTTGATTAAATAAATACCGAAGAAAATATCACAAATCGGCTAAACATGCCATTCTTTTAATCGACATAATAAATCACCATGTTATTATCTCTTAAAAACTAATCAGCACTAATGTAGATAAATGTCTAAACTTTCTAAATCAGGTCTCCGATTGTAATTATGTTGACCCGTTCTTGAATTATCTTGGCTGTCATTTACATGTAATTCCCTATACCCCGTTTGGGTAAAGAGGCCTCTTAACGATGAAATTTTGTAGAAGCACTGCCGGTATTCAGAATTTTAACCTACAGCCCACTGCTTTTGGAACAGGTTGTACCAAACTGCTTTAGCAACAAGATCTGTTGATTCATAAACAAGGCAACAGTTTCAGGCCAATTGTTTCTAATATTAATTTTTCAACATACAAAAATGCAAAATGGCTTGATAAAGAATTTAATAAATTTAAATTTGAAAATTAATGTCCATTCTAAATTCCGTTGATTTAATTTCTAAGTTGAAAGATATTGAACTAAATTCAGGTGACAAATTTATTCATTTCGATGTAACAGCTTTACTTCCAAACGTGAATGAAATATTTAAAGTTAAAGAATCTTTTTTTAAATTTAAATCAGTAAATCAAGAAAAAAATGAAGAATACTTAAAATTAACCAAATTATGCATGGAACAAAATATTTTTAAATTAAACAATATATTTTATAAACATACATTTGGCACAGCTATATGTAACCCTCTTTCTCCGTTTATAGCAAATCAATCTTTAAATTATTTTGAAAATAATATAAAAAGAAAATACCCAAAATTTCCCAAAGTTTGGCTTAGATATGTGGATGATGTTTTTGCTATTCTAGATTCTAATTTTTGTATTAAGAGTTTTCTTTCTATTCTAAATTCCGAATTTGCGTCAAATAAGTTGTTCTCAGAGGTTTAGAGCGTTACTTACATGTCTAATTATGTTTTTTTATTTTTTGCAGGTGAGTTGTACTCTCGTTTCTGCTGTGTACTTACAATATGGCGGTAAGTTAGTTGCCTTCAGAATCAATGTAGTAATGAATTATAATAAGATATTGAAAGGTTGTTATATTTAGTAGTTATTACTGGTAGAAAATTTATTACTATTTTATTTTATGATTTATTTATTTTATTTCGTCTGACTAGTTTCGGTTAACCATCATCATCATATAACCGAAACTAGGCAGGTGAAATAAATAAAAATAAAAATATAACAACCTTAAATATTATATAATTGGTCATTTATGGAAAAAACCTTAAACTTAAAGATAGTAATACTTAATTGAGGGAAATTTGGCTTATTAAACCATAAATTTGATATTTCACAAAAGTTGTTTAATTTTTTTATCACTTTAATTCTAAATAATTCGAATAAATTGACTAAATAAATTATAACACACAGTATAATATTAGATTTACATTTCATAAACCATCTTAGTTTTGTAATTTAATACATGAATAATAACATGTTTGGCTCCAAACTTTTTCATAGACCTTTCATAGAACCATCATTATGTTCAGTCAAATAAATTTGAATATTCTTTGAAAATATTGTTTGAAATCGATATTTTGTTATTCTCATATTTAGAACTACGTTGATGATGTTATTTGGGGCTATGAAAACAAGCACGACGTTTTGTAAAGATTTGTTTTGTTGAGAAATTAATTATAAAAAAGTTTTCCTTTTCTTTTGGGATACTCTCTGGGATACGTTGTATATATACAGGGTGGTTAATTTTACTCCATTATAAATACAATTTTATCTAGAATATGATTTAGTAACAAATTTTTTTGAAAAATTTAACAATAATTTTCTGTCATATTATTCTCAGTGCTTTGTGAAAAGTATTTCTATAAAATCAATGAAATTACGTTTACCTTTTTTACCACAACTATATTTATGTATTTGGCTATATACAGGGTGGCCCACCCATCCTCGCTCGGACCATTGCTGCTAGACTAATGAAAATTTTGGAAAAAATCTGATAGGAAGTTATTGGACACTTGATGTTCTATCCTTAAATAATATTTTAGTATCTACAGAGTACCATAAATCCGGTACCCAAAATCTGGTCTCTTTTTTAAATGGACCACCCTGAATATTCTTTCATTTTTAGAATCTGCTTCATGTGGGCTTCACAAATCATTTTAATCTTTTGGATCAGATGCAAGGTTGCTAAGTAATTCACATTGGAATCAAATTTAACGAATCGAAAAAAAACGAAATCGTGAACGTCAAAAAAAATCAAGAAAACCTTATTATAAGATATCAATGAAAGAATGTCGGTATGCAAATACCCAAGCAATGTACCAAAACATTCACAATATTTTAAGTCACGTAGAATACGTGAGGTGGTCTGAAACAACGATAGAATTTTGCTATTTTCAAATGGCTAAAACTAATTTTATTGAAATGGAATGCCCTGTATAAAACTAAATATTCTGAGTGCTCATCTAATGAGCTATTCAATGGTAGCATATGGACTATAATCTAATAGTATTTTTTAATAGGTAAATAACGATCAATCTCAATAAGTTTTAGCCATTTGAAAATAGCAAAATTCGATCGCTGTTTGCGAACATCCTGTGTATTCTACGTGACTCCAAATATTGTATATGTTTTGGCACATTGCTTGGGTACTTGCATACCGAGATTCTTTCATTGATCTCTTATAATAAGGTTTTGTTAAATTATATTCCACGTCCATCACATATGAAGAATAAATTGACAGTGGCCTTCCATTTATGGATATTAGAATAACAAGAATTGAAAATAAATTAGATTTTGATATTTACATAGAAAGACTGTCAGATATATTCAGACAACTATATAAATTCTAGCTCTATGACTTTCTATAAATCGGTAAAGAATTAAATTATATTCGGCATGTAGCAAAAATTAACGGTTACAGTAAAATTTTTATTTCAAAAATTTACAATAAATCTAAGAAGGCTTATAATTTATCTTACCAGACGACACTAAAATTAATAAAACGAAACAATAATTCTAACATTTTTGTTTTGTAAAATAACCTTTAATAAACATTGGGCAATTTTTTTTCAAATCATTTTAATAAATTTAAATTAACTCCGGCTAATAATAACAAGTTAAAAGCAAAATTACCAAATGTATTAGACAAGGAACTTCCTATACAATAATCAGGAATTTACCTGATAAATTGTCCACAGTGGAAAAAATGTTATTTCGGACACGAAATATAAATAAAAGGTTTTTCGAATATTTACACGACACAAAATTTCATAGCACTGATAAATCTGCAGTTTCAGCACGCTATTTTAAAACAAGACACATTTTTAATTTTGAAGATGTTAATTTATTAAAACATTGTACAGATAAAAATTTAAACCTTTTCGAAGCAATTTATATGAAACATTCCAGCCTTGGTTACTGAGTAATAATCTGTCTCCTTTAAATAATTCTTTTTTTTAAATTAACCAAGTATCAATACGATTTCAAAATTAATCTTTCAAGTACATATAAATTATTTGTCATAATAGATGTAAACTGCACTGCTACTGACAATGAGCGCCTAGCGCTTGAAATATATATGTAGACAAATATACAGGGTATCCAAGATATTCATCAACAGCATGGAGTAACCCTAAAAGTTACAAAGGCGGTTAAATTACAAACAAATTGCGCAATTTAGTGGTCAGTTATATTCTGTTGTGAAAACCTGAAATTTCCGCTTATTCCGAAGATATTCGACAACATTTGTACTCAGTTATCCTGTAATTAGTTTATAGCTCGTTTATAGACTATTGGATAATATTCTTAAATAAATAAAAATAAAATAAATAAAATCCGAAATCTTGCGATTTCTGATATTTTTTTCTGAAGTTATTTGAAAAGGTATAAGAAAACCAGAGGCATTTCTCATTGCCACATTTCTAGCTTTACAAGACATACTTTGTTGTTAAGGCTAATAAGAATAATTAAATAATTATTTACAACGAAACAAGAATTAGGAACAAAATGAGAATTAAAAAAGAACAAGGATTAGCAACAAAATAATTATTTACATCGAAACACAAAAATTAGTAACAATATAATTATCAAAAAAAAGGCAACAAAACAAAAATTAGCAACCAAATAATTATTTACATCGAAACCAGAATTGTCAACAACATAAGAATTAACATCGTAACAACAATTAGCAACAAAATAATAATTAATCAAAACATAGCAAACGAGAGAAAAATCATCGCGTTGATGATAGGCGACACAAAAATGCAGAGAAATTATGAAAGAAAAGGATAATTTACTTACAAGAAACAAACTTATTTTCGTATCATATGTTCATTTCAGAAACTTAAGCAACAACAAATTTTCTCTACAAGTTTCGTTTCGAGGAAACCATCATCAACTTTATTTTACTTTAGCAACAATATTAACCATTATAACATTAAACATTATAACACACGTTTTAGATAGAAATTTGAATTTACGCAATAACCTGCAACGATTGTGGTGCAAATACATTGGAAAAAATACATTGGAGAGACCGGAAAACCTCTAAATTAAGAATAACGGAACATTTAAGAGACATGAACATTTCAAATTTTGGACGACACCTACATTTTCAGTCATACTTTCGACATGAACAAAATACTAAACTCTTACACAATACAGATACAGGGTTAAAACAAATTTTATTAGAAGCACTTGAAACAGATAAAACTATCAATACAGAACACAACACACAATACTTTGATGACCAAACTCAATTAACATTTAAACCACTTTATAAATTTTTAAACAATCCATACACATAATAAAATTAAAACAATTAAATAAAACTTCAAATTTGACATCTATCAAATTTAAAATTACATATCAAATAAATTCAAGATATATAAACATTAAATACGTAAGTAAATAATACTAAACATATACAAGGTAAGTATGCTTGTAGTGTTTGGGTAATGTAAGGTCTAAATGCTTGTAATTACGTAAGCATGTAAAATATTTTTGTTCCGCTCCAGTAAAAATAGTTCTATTTTTGACAAAAGAAGAGATTCATATCATCAGGATATGAACGCCGAATTATTTGAAAATTGGTTTCGCAATCAATTATTGCCCAACATACCCAATAACTCAATAATCGTAATGGATAATGTAACTTACCACTCAAAGCAAATTCATAAAAGCCCAACCGCCGCTTCCAAGAAAGGTGATATTGCGGATTTTTGCATTCAAAATAGTATTGTTATGCCCCTAAGTGCAGAGAAAAAAACATTATTAGAATTTATAAAAAACAAAATTTCAAAAAAAACCTTATTACTGTATCTTCAATCCAATTGAGCTGATATGGTCAACTTTAAAAATAAATTTGCGGAAAAATAATGCACATCCCAAAATGAGTGAAGAAACAATTCAACTTGTTCAGCGAGAATGCAAAAACATTTCAAGTACCATTTGGAAAAACTGCATCGATCATGTGATTAGAATTGAAAACGATTATAGGACGCTTTATGTACTAAATCTAATTATTAATGTTCAAAGTGAAAGTGATAGCGATGAATCAAGTTGTGCGGAATAATATTTGCTTGTTACATTACGATTCATGAAAAAATTAACTGATGTTAACGTCGTTAATTTTTTAACGCAATGAGCAAGTCAATATTGTTATGGGTAACTTAAGTTATTTGTTTCGCAAATCATACTGTATATAAATTTTCAATGAAATTATAACTACATTTGTAAAACACAATTAATTATATGTACACTTAAAAATACAATGAAAATTACAATTTAATGATAATGAATCACTAATGTTAATTTTCTACGGGGCACTGAACCTGTAGTTTCTGATGCCGGCTCTGGACTCTGTTCTCTTCCCGTTACCCGTCATAAAATTCCGTTCGCACAATGGAGCGCAATAAGTACCCTTCGTAGGTAGATTTTCAATTTCAAGTAAAAACACTATACGTATTTCATGAGAGAAAGCGTTCAATTGACCACTGAAAGTCTATTTTTACTACTACAGCTAATTAGCGTTCAGAAATATGAACCTTGTCACATTTGTGATATATTTGGGTATATATACGTCCGCGGTGTCATAATTTTTATAAAACATTGCTTTTATGCCTGAATTGCCGTGTAATTTGTTGAATTGCCGTGTGACGATCTGTATTAATGATTTAAGACATTCGACTGGAATTCCGCGAAGGGCGTCTACGACCGGGGAAAAACCGGAGTCAACATTTAATCCGTCTCATAAATTATTTACGTGGCAGTTGTCAAGATTGCGGATCCGTGTATAAATAAGGGAAACACTTCGGCAAATTTAATTATTTAGGCCCTCGTGTGTCTCGCGCAGCGTGTAAATAAAGGAGGCGAAGTCGCGCGTCGTAATGGGACGTTTGTCCCTGACGTACTCCACCCCATCATCCCTCTGCAACCCCCTGTCGCTCCCACAGCCACCCACGTAGCCTCACGGAGATGATAGCCTCAGGCATTCCCGTCACGTACTCGGTTCGGTTGTTTAGTCCCAGTTTAGCCGCTGTTACTTTGGATCTTAAGCTCGCATTCAAATCTGCATACACATATACGCAAGGAAAGCACGCACATGTATATATCACGTCCACCCACGCCGTGTTTACAAACATTCCCACGGACGCGGCTTGGTGATTGGAAGCGCTCAATGAACTCGTGCTGTGGCGTGCACTAAACCATTAAATTGGTAATATGTAATTAGTAAATCGGCGAGACCTCAAATGGAAGTCATCAAATAACTTGGAAATTATCTTTTTCAAATGTTTGAAGTACAGGCGGCCTTTTTGAATTCAGTATTGGAGGGTACACTATAAACTTAAGCTACAGTATTTATTTCAGGCATCTCCTTTTAAAACTGTTGATATTTTCTGTAACTCGCCAAACCCTTCATTTTTTGACAAAACTGCATCACATTTTTTTAAAATAATATCTCCTATAGATCCCCGTACGTTTGAGACGTCATTCCTAAAATCTACAACTATTTGAACCGCATCTACCAAAGTTGTGTCATTTGCTTGGAGTTTATCAATCGCTTTGCTTACGAAACTGTTGTTGGTTTTTAGGAATGATAAATTTTGTACAACCCTCCTATCTTCAAGAACTTTGTGGCATTCTTTAATTGCCTCTGACACATTTTCGGGAAACTCTAAACACAAGCTCCTTAAATGAATCGAAATGGTCGGCATAATAGCAGGCAGCATCTAGCCACGTACCCCGTCTAGTTATATCCGGTGCCGGAGGAAGAGGTACATGTGGCATTCTTTCCCTAAACATTTCAACCCTCAGTGGAGCTTTTAGGAAAATTTCTTCCCGGTTTTTATCAAATCATTGACCAGGGGAAATTGCAGCCTAATCGTTTCAGCAACTCGATTAAAACCATGTGCCAAACAGGTGCAATGCATTAATTGCTCATAAAATACTTTTAAATTAGAATATGCCTTCAACATATATGCAGCGGCATCAGAAAGCATCAATAATAATTTATCATTGGGTACGGGGTTTGGCAAAAAAAGTGTGTTAATCCATCGTGAACGAATTTGGCAACGGTATTGCCATTTGTTTTTTCTAACTGCTTGGAACTAATTAAAAATGCATTGGTGAAGTCTTCGTTTAATATTCCAATCATTAAATGGGCGATGTACCGACCACATGAATCAGTAGTTTCATCTACACCATATGTAATTGTTGCCAATTATCTGTTTTATTTCCTCAATAGTGTGTTTATATACTTGCTCGACATAGTTTTTGCGAATGGTTGATTCGGCAGGAATATGTCTACCGGTGTATTTTTGTAAAAAAGATTTAAAAATACTATTATCTAGTTTTTTAACGGAATGTTGGAAGATACCATCTTATTGCATGAATCAAAATAAAATTCCTTTTCATTCTGTGTAGAAGTACTCGCAAAAGACTCGGAAATAGTTTGCAGGGTACTCAGGGTACTGCTTGCAGATTAGTGTTTTCTTTTAATTTTCCAGGTGAACTGTTGTTTTGATATGTTGTGTTATGTTAATTTTTTTCTCGCAGTTAATCTACAACATAATACATGCTTGTACCTAGGCCAATAGCAACACAATATAAAACTTACCGGTTTGATACAAGCCCTGCAAATTAATTTGCCGTTCTCATATTTTAATTCAGAATGTCCACGTATCCATTCATCGACGGAAGGTTTTACTTTCGGCATTTTATACAAGAAAACTTATAAACATGTAATGCACACAAGGCACAAGCACAACGCACTGAAGATTGAGATAAATTGGACTGAATTGATAGCACACTTGCCCCAGATGCGTTCTGTGCACGTAAAAATAGGGTAATCCCCGAAATAATAATAGTAATAATAATAATAATAATAATATGTTTATTCATGCTAAAATACAAATCCGTTTACAGTCGTCAATTTACAAATAAATACAGGGAATACACAGTAAAATATAAAATAATAATGTTCATTATATAAATTGCTCCATACACAATTTCTCCTGAAGAAACTCAGTGCAATCATAATATGCCTGGCGCAAAAGAAACTTTTTGATGCTCGTCTTAAAATGAGTCGAGGGTTTATCTCGAATTTCTCGTGGAGAGAATTGAAAATTTTAATTTCTAGAAAATTTGGACCATTTTGGGATTTTTTTAGTCTACAACAATTATCACGCAGATTTTGTTTTTGTCTTGTATTATGCTCATGCAGACACTCATGACGATTGTAATTGGCAATATTTCGTTTTACATGGAGTACGCATTGTAATATGTATATACATGGAAATGTGAGAATGCAATGATCTACGAAAACTTGTTTGCACGAATCTTGGTAGCCAAGCCCACCAACAATTCGTACAGCTCTTCTTTGTAGTGCAAAGGCAGATTTTGCATGGGGCGAATGACCCCATGTAACTATTCCATATGAAAGCAGGCTATGAACCAATGAAAAATAGGCAATTCGTACTATATCATTCGAGGCCGTACCAGAGAGTTTTCGCAGAAGAAAAACATTCCTGGCTATTTTTGCGTTAGTATTAGTATACTTTACATGAGCTTTCCAAGATAGTTGCGGATCAATTCTTAACCCTAAGAATTTAATATCTGTAGGATTAGTTTCATTGTGATGTTTTAATGAAAATAACATATGTTCGGTTTTGCTTTCATTTAGCATCAACTGATTTGCAGAACACCAATATTGAGCCCTCGACAGAGTGTCTGCACTCACGGTCTTTACATCTGACAGAGACTTGTTACTTACAAATATTGTTGAATCATCTGCAAAAAGCACCGTGGCAGCACCATGAAGAAAATCAGGAAGATCATTTACGTAAATCAAAAATAATAGCGGCCCTAAGATAGAACCCTGAGGCACTCCCACACTAATTGGTAACCTATTTGACATTTCATTTTCAACCTTTACACTCTGCACCCTGTTTGTGAAATATGATTTAATTAGTGATATGGCCGCAGCGCTAAAACCATACCACTTCTCTCAATCAAGCTTTGTTTACCAAATATCACGTACGCACGCTCGCTTTGTTGATGATTTTGTGATAACTAAGCACTCTAGACGTAACTGAGTAATATTAATACTGAATTCTTATTACAATAATATGCAACAAACTATATTCCTAGCTAATATAAATAATATGCTATAAAATTGAGAAATAAGCACAAAAAATATGGAAATATGCACAAAAAATGCATTAGAGCAATTATAAGCTTAAAAACAGAAAATATGCATAAAAGCACAAAAAAAATTGTCACGTTACTTCATTTGGTGAAATTCGTATAGATACGAGGTCATTTTGGTCTGTTATTAAAGCTGATGTATAGCATAATACCTAGAAATGCGCGCCTTGATTATAATCATTTATAACCTATTATTCTGTTCTTGATCAAATATATTCAACGCCAGAAAAGGTAGAAATGGTAAAGATATTTTATGATGTTTCTTGTTATTCGTTTTATGGTTTTATAACGCGTCAAGTTTAATGGCAGAACAATGCAAATGCGCTTACGATATTTATTTTTATAGTTTCCACTAAATTTGTTAAGCGGCAGTTTCGATTTCTCCTGTTTTCCTGGATTGAAAATATGGAAAATTGAAAATCGACAGTACATGTGGATGCACTTTTTTTCTACAATTAATTTTGATGCACTCCACCCCTAAATTAATCAGGAAATCAAATAATTGCACATAAAGAATTTACTATGCAAATCTATATACAGGGTGTATCAGCCAAATGGAATAAATTCAATAATAAATAAATGGTGGCTTGTTCGAAAAAACGCTCGGACACGTCGATTGTTATTTTTAGTTGCGAATTTTTGTCAACAAAAACTTTTTATACAGGGTGTGTCATGTGACCGTGGCCAATACCAACTTTCTTATTTTAAATGCAACACCTGGTATATTATTCAATTTTTGGATTCTTCAGAAAATTCTAGACATATTTCATGTACAATGTCCTATACCTATCTTCAACTGTTACCGAATATTTCTGAACCGAATATTTCCAAATCGGTGGATAGGGAGGCGAGGATCGATGGAATGGCCAGCACGATCCCCTGATCTGACGTCATTAGACTTCTTCTTATGGGGATATGTCAAAAGTATTGTATACAAAAATAAACCCCTCGACTTAGCTGACTTAAGAAGACGAATAATGCTTGCGATTAGATCGGTCAAGCCTGAGATGTTGAGTAACGTTAGCAGAAATTTCTATTTAAGATTAGGATGTTGCCAAGACGTTCACGGCGAGCATTTTGAACATCTCCTCCATTGAAATTTATTGTTTTTTTTTTGTTTTTTTACATTATCAAGAAATAAACAGTATTACTTATTAGTTTTTGAGTGTGTTGTAACGAATTTCTGTAATCAAATAATTTTCTTTTTTTAATGTTAATTTTTGCAATAAATCTGAAAACACTTAATATTTCCGAAACAGTTGAAGATAGGTATAGGACATTGTACATGAAATATGTCTAGAATTTTCTGAAGAATCCAAAAATTGAATAATATACCAGGTGTTGCATTTAAAATAAGAAAGTTGGCATTGGCCACGGTCACATGACACACCCTGTATAAAAAGTTTTTGGTGAAGAAAATGCGCAACTAAAAATAACAATCGACGTGTCCGAGCGTTTTTTCGAACACGCCCCCATTTATTTATTATCGAATTTATTCCATTTGGCTGATACACAGTGTATATGCTGCTTTGAACAAGTCGCCCGGTATACACATTTCATAGTTTACATAGAATTATTCAGGAAAAAATTATCCCCAATTAGTTCCCAATTGAATTTTTCTTTATGAACCCTTTTCAACGATTCGGAAAAATTGAAATATTTTTTGTTTGTTTATAATTCCGTCATTAATTTTGGAATGATGTTTTAGATTTCTCCATATACCTAAGTTTATGGGGAAGTTTTGTTTTCGTGAAAATTTTCGAACTCCAGAATTCAACGGAAATATCCGCATTGAGAGCCACTGGGTCCATTAATACTAGTTTTGAAAAATGTCTGTCTACGCTTCTATATGAATTTGATAACTTTAAGGGCACAATAAGTCAAATAGTACTCATGATAACTGAATAAAATTTAGAAATTTATAAATAGATTTTTTGAACAAAATCTAGATTTGAAAATGTTTTTAAAAAAAGCCTGCAACCTGAAGTGGGTTGTTACTCTTATCATATTTTTGTTTTTATCAATAATTTCGAAAATATGTCAGTTATTAAAAAAATATTTTAATAAAAGTTAAATCTTAAACTGCATTTTTCTGTAACAACCTAAATTTCATAGCAATCTTGCTTTGCGGACAAAATTACGTTGATATTTAATTGTTATTATTATTCATGTTAATATAGAGAAAGTCATGTGCTGCCCCACATCAGATTTTGCTATTAGGGACAGTACCTCTCCATCATATGAACATCTTGATTTTGAACTGACAAGTTATGAATTTAAGAATCACCTTATGATCATTTTTTTTTTTTATGTTAGAAACAAACATGCGATTTTTTTGCCAGAATATTAAATTGAAAAGGACATTAGACCATTATTTTAGTCTTACAGCGTAGATGATAGTAAAACGCCAACGGAGGAATTGCTTGTGTCATCAACAATTCAACCTACAGAATTTAAAAATGTTGGATCACCCCATAAACAATAACGAATAAACGCTGGGAACAGAAGTATTTATGTAAAAAAAAGTACGTCCTTAATTTTGATCAAAATTAAGAACGTACAATTTTTTTACATAAATGATTGAATTAATTAACCTTAATATAAGAAATATTACAGAAGAAGTATAGTTGGCGCTGGGAACAGAAGTATTTATGTAAAAAAATTGTACGTCCTTAATTTTGATCAAAATTAAGAACGTACAATTTTTTTACATAAATGATTGAATTAATTACCCTTAATATAAGAAATATTACAGAAGAAGTATAGTTGGCGCTGGGAACAGAAGTATTTATGTAAAAAAAATTGTACGTCCTTAATTTTGATCAAATTTAAGGACGTACAATTTTTTTATATAAATTATTGAATTAATTTACCTTAATATGAGAAATATTACAGAAGAAATATAGTTGGCTAGAATATAGCGAAGTAAGTGGAGCTGCATTATGTAGACTATGCCGAAATTTCATGAAAATAGATAGTGTTGCAAAAGACCAGTAGGGTGTTCATAACCGTTCCATTTACATCATATAAAAGTGCTTTGGGAAAAAAGCCAAGTTAGAAAAACATGAACATTCGTCAGCTCACACGGTAAGTGTCCAAATGGAAAGCCTCAGAAGACAAACTTTGAAAAAACCCATACATGCTCAAATAATTCAACACAGTGAATATGAAAATAAACTAATCAGAAAATGTTTAAAAACACTTCTGCGGGGCTTGTACTGTTTGATAAAGGAAGAAGTAGCTCATACAACTAAATATGAAAAACTGACCGAAAACCTTCTTGATAAGTTGAGTGACGATTTTAAAATATGGAGAAAATCTCAAAGTAATAGATCGAATTACAGCAGCAAGGGCACTGCATCTGAACTACTGGTATGTATGGCTGAAGATTTGAGAGAGGAGTTGAAGAAAACGTTAAAAAAATAAGAAGTTCTCTATTTTGGCAGATGAAAGCACTTCTTTAAGAAATGAAATTGAACTTAGTATAATGTTCATAATTGTAGAAAATGGAGTCCCCACGATAAAATTCTTGGAATTAATAAATATCCCTAATGGAAAAGCAAAAACTATTGCAGATGTTATCGATAAAGAGCCAACTGATCTTGATTTAAATTATGACAATATTTTTGCCCTTGGATTTGATGGTGCTTCTAATATTTCTGAAAATGTTGCAGGTGTAAGAAGAAAACTTTCTGAACAACAAAGATGTTCTTTATATACACTGTTGAGCGCATATCTTATCGCTGGCAGCAACTTCCTGCAGAAATAGAAACCAGAAAGTCAAACGGTTTTTCACATTGTGAAGGACACAACAAGATAGTCAGTAAATCGCCCAAACAGAAAATATATTTGCATGAAATTCAAGCACTAATCAGTGATCCTATTTTCAAGATACCAGAATTAATTGAAGTGAGATGGTTATCGCACTCCAGGATAGTGAACGCTATCTTTAGGAGTATAAAATCAATTTAGATAGCTTGTGAGTACATTCACAAAGAAGGAGCAGACCGTGCATCATTGGCAGGAGGTATTTGATTAGAAATAAGAAATGCAAGCTTTATCCTCATCTGCCATGTGATGAACGAAATACTCAGTACACTTTCTTACCTCAGCAAAGCTTTGCAAAGAAAGGATTTGAGTTTAGTGACAGTCATCCCATTGATTAATACTACAAAGTTGCATTTAAATAACATTGCAAAGCTGTGTGAAAGCAATGATAGTGATTTGCAAAAACATTTTTAATGCAAGATAATGGACTTAGATCTGAAGGGTACCTGATTGATGATGAAGATCCAAGGATAACATTTGCAACTACGAAGGAATACTGCGAAAATATTAATGTATGAAATAAAGTTACGCACTTTTTAAAAAATTTCATTTTTTTTTTATTGTTCACGACAATTGTTTCGCCACACTGTGGCTTCTTCAGGTGAAGAAATGATACATAAACTGTGTACAATTTGCTTAAGTAGTGTATTGATGGGGGTGGGGGTAGCTATTAACAAGTTTTAAAAATATTGAGGAGCGGTGAATGATTGACGTCCGTTTGGTCGTTAAGTAGGAGGCCGCTTAATTTCCTTTTGTTGATTTCCAGGCTTTCCAGGTGGTTAAGTTTACTTCCTTTTTCTTCTTGATGGAGTATTTGGAATTTGGGGTCGAACGAATGTCCTTCCTCTCGTAGGTGGTTCGCGTACGTGGAAGAATTTTTATTATTAGTGAAACATTTTTGATGTTCCTCGATCCTTTCTGAGAAGGCACGACCTGTTTGCCCTACGTAAATCATTGGGCAGTCCCCACACGTCAACATGTAAACCCCGCTGCGGTCAGTTTTGATAATTGGACTTTTGTTATTTTTTATTATTCTACCTAGGTTGTTGTTTGTTTTGAACGAGACTTTCACATTTTTCTTTTTCAGGATGTTTGCAATTTTTAAGGATGAGGATCCTGAATACGTGATGGAGGCATACTTCATATGATTATTATCTTTTCCTCGTGGGTATATTAAGTTTGTAGTTCGTTGTTTAATTTTAGCTTTTAATATGGTATCAATGAGGTTTTCGTGAAATCCATTTTTTCCGGCAATTTGTTTAATTATGTTCAGTTCTTGTGTATAATTGAGTTCCGTCATTGGGATGGTTAGTAATCTATGTATCATGAAATTATATGCTGACATTTTTTGTGATTTTGGGTGAAATGAGTCATTGTGGATGGTGTTGTCAGTGTGTGTTGGTTTCCTGTAGATTGCGAAGTCATGTTTGTTGTTAATTTTTGATATTGTTAAGTCAAGAAAATTAATCTTGTTATCTGTTTCTAACTCCATGGTGAACTGAATATTTTTATGTAAGTTGTTTAAAAGAATAAGGAATGAATCTAGTTGTCTGTTTGTTCCTGTAAACGCCACTATTACATCATCCACATAGCGATACCAGTATAGGCAGTTCTTAAAAGCCGTTGATTTAGAAATTTGTGTCTCGATGTTATTCATAAATATTTCTGCCATTAAGGGGCTTAATGGGTTCCCCATTGCTAATCCGTCCGGTTGGGAGTAGAATTGGTCGTTAAATTTTAGGTACTTTTGAGCTATATTAAGTTCCAGGAAATTTATAATTTCTGAGATTATAATAGTATTTGTCCCATTGTCTGTCATCATCTTATCTATTATTGTGACTGTTTCCGATGGCGGTACGTTTGTAAATAAATTCTTTACATCGAATGAAACGAATTTGCTGTTGGGTGGTAATTTAACGTCTTTAATTTTTGTGACGAGTTCCAGGCTATTTTTAATTGCAAACTTTGAGTTAAACTTGCTATGTTGTTTAATTCAAAAGCAAAATCATATGAAGTATGTCTCCATCACGTATTCAGGATCCTCATCCTTAAAAATTGCAAACATCCTGAAAAAGAAAAATGTGAAAGTCTCATTCAAAACAAACAACAACCTAGGTAGAATAATAAAAAATAACATAAGTCCAATTATCAAAACTGACCGCAGCGGGGTTTACATGTTGACGTGTGGGGACTGCCCAATGATTTACGTAGGGCAAACAGGTCGTGCCTTCTCAGAAAGGATCGAGGAACATCAAAAATGTTTTACTAATAATAAAAATTCTTCCACGTACGCGAACCACCTACGAGAGGAAGGACATTCGTTCGACCCCAAATTTCAAATACTCCATCAAGAAGAAAAAGGAAGGAAACTTAACCACCTGGAAAGCCTGGAAATCAACAAAAGGAAATTAAGTGGCCTCCTACTTAACGACCAAACGGACGTCAATCATTCACCGCTCCTCAATATTTTTAAAACTTGTTAATAGCTACCCCCCACCCCCATCAATACACTACTTAAGCAAATTGTACACAGTTTATGTATCATTTCTTCACCTGAAGAAGCCACAGTGTGGCGAAACAATTGTCGTGAACAATAAAAAACAATTTTGAAAATTTTTAAAAACTGCGTAACTTTATTTCATACATTAGTAATTATGAATTTTCAACAAATAAAAGCCACATCGATTAACCTACTGCGAAAATATAATTAAAGAAATTGAAGATAGATTTAATGACAAATTAATAGATACTGTGGTCTTTGCAAGTGAATTTGAGACCTATCAGTCATTATATAATTTAAAAGAAACTGAAATTAGAAAATTTTGTGACAACTTTTCGATTCTAAACGCAGAAGCTATACGTGCAGATCTGAAATGTTGTAATTATTTTATCAAGTCTATCCAAGAAAGCAAATCATATACAGCAGTCGAAAGGCATGTGTCAAAAATATTGGAAGCTGACATGGAATATTATGAGTTACAAAAGCTCTGTGAAATATTTCTTGTCATTCCTGTAACAACAGGCTCAGTAGAAAGATCGTTCAGTTCAATGAACAGAATTCTGCGCAAAGCACGAAATAGAATGCTACCAGAAACAGTAATGCATTGTATGGTGATAAGCATTGAAGGACCTGAAATTCCCACAGAGGAATTTTTGTAGAATATAGTTCACTTATGTGCTGTTAAGTACCTCGACGTATACGATTTCTTTGAAGTTTTAATAATTAAAACGTTATTATACATTAAAACGTTATACATTATATATTAAAACGTTATACATTATACATTAAAACATTGTACATTATACATTAAACATTACTATAATTATGTATTTTATATGAAAATTGTAACTACTTTTTTATATTTGGTAAATGAAACTGTTTTTTTAACAAACAAAAACATGTTGTTTTATCTTTTTACCTTCTTAGACAAAATTGAATCTATAGGTACAGATGCCCTGCTCCCCAGGACTTTCGAAAGCCCCCCGGAGATTAAATTATCTAAAAGAAATCCTATTCAGCTGTTGAGCTAATAATAGTTTACATCTTCCTCAATTGGCTACCACCATCTTAAAACTATTTATTTACTTCTTAATTGTTTGAAATTAGAAGTAAACATTGAAAAAATCGTTTGTAACCCGATTTGTAAGCTAATTGGTAGTGGTTCACAAAGTTAGTTTTAATAAATTAAAACTTTATTACAAGAGACCACTAACTTGATTTGTATACTTAGATATTTAATTAAATGCAATCTCAGGACAATGAGATCACTTGTACAAAACTTTACACTGAAGAGATCCCGTTTAGTAGGAAAGCAGATTGCAACTTGCAAAACAAACTGGTTAACAAAGGACGAAAATCAATAACAAAGGCATCGTTTAATATATTTATCCAATAATTAAATTATAATGTAAGAAAGTACGACCTAAAATTATTATTATTAAAATCAAAGCGAATTTAATATTTATTTATTTAAATTGAAACTATGTGTGGATACTACTTGGTGAAACATTATGATTAGGTTAAATCAAACACTTGGTTAAAGTTTCACTGTATTGGAAGAATAAACCTCTACAATTGTTTCGGCCTCACGACCATTATCAAGAGTACAGAGATACTAAAATTAAAATTTAACAAATGTGCTATATATACTAAGCTAGAAAAAAAATATTTTACAACATGGCAATAAATGAATTACGGTCTTGGTTTTTCCGAACGGATGCCGCATAACAAAGGCGTATTATCAAAGATTAACTGTTCATTCACAATGTTATCCCCATTAGTGACCGCTTTTCGAATTTCTAGGATTTCGAGTAAATCCAGCCGTCTCCCTTTGTGTTCGGTGTGCATTACCTCCAGGCTGTCATTTCTGAAGAAATGATTATTCTCAATGCAATGCTGCGCTAATCCCGTGTCCTCCTTGTTTTGTAGAATTGCTCTCCGATGTTCTTTCATTCGTGTTATGAAATTCCTTCCTGTTTGGCCGACATAGAATGCGTCACAATCCGCGCACTTAAGTTTGTAAATGCCACTTTTTTGTAGAGGATCCACTTTACTTTTATTGTTTGATAAAATTGCACCTAGATTAGACTTATTAACTACTATACATTTTAAGCCTAATTTACGTAACCTTATTAGTACCAAAATTAGCAATAGGTTACGTAAATTAGGCTTAAAATGTATAGTAGTTAATAAGTCTAATCTAGGTGCAATTTTATCAAACAATAAAAGTAAAGTGGATCCTCTACAAAAAAGTGGCATTTACAAACTTAAGTGCGCGGATTGTGACGCATTCTATGTCGGCCAAACAGGAAGGAATTTCATAACACGAATGAAAGAACATCGGAGAGCAATTCTACAAAACAAGGAGGACACGGGATTAGCGCAGCATTGCATTGAGAATAATCATTTCTTCAAAAATGACAGCCTGGAGGTAATGCACACCGAACACAAAGGGAGACGGCTGGATTTACTCGAAATCCTAGAAATTCGAAAAGCGGTCACTAATGGGGATAACATTGTGAATGAACAGTTAATCTTTGATAATACGCCTTTGTTATGCGGCATCCGTTCGGAAAAACCAAGACCGTAATTCATTTATTGCCATGTTGTAAATTATTTTTTTTCTAGCTTAGTATATATAGCACATTTGTTAAATTTTAATTTTAGTATCTCTGTACTCTTGATAATGGTCGGGAGGCCGAAACAATTGTAAAGGTTTATTCTTCCAATACAGTGAAACTTTAACCAAGTGTTTGATTTAACCTGATATTTATTTATTAAAATATAAAAATATATTTAAATGCCGTTAATAATCGCATTCACTTTATATTTTTTATACCATAAATTATCAAAATAAATACTACGTGTCACTATATAGTTAGTTTTTCGGTTATTTACTTTTTTCTATGAAATTTCATTAAATCTTCGATTTTTGCCGTTTATCATCTTCATTAATTGTCTTTGCAAATATTTGCACAATTTTAAAGTTTTATACAGGGTGTCTACGCTAAACCGTTCGTTAAAAGTTTAAGGGGTTGCCGTGGCACTAAAAATTTAAAAAAAAATCCTCGTCACACGGTTGAATCAGTTATGTGAAATATTTTCAACTTTCTATAATTTCCGGTTCCACCGGAAGTAGCACCAACTTTCTTATTTTAAATAGAATACCCAGTATATTATAATATTTTTGAATTCCTCGTTTAAATTGGAACATATTTTGTAAGAACATAAGTACACTTATCTCTTCTAGTTTTCAAGAAAACATTTTTTTTCTGAAATTTTGACCTTTAAAAGGTAGCCTGAAATCTGTCTATAACTTCCCTTAGGAATAAGATAAAATTAAGAGTTACATCTCTAATTGTACCTAGAGGATGCCTCGTATCAGTAAAATAATTGGAAACTGTCAATTTTGATAATAAGTGTTCATAAAATGTCAATATCTAAGTGCCCTCTTAAATATCTTATAATTCATTTTTTTTAAATGGAATGGCACATTTATTATCGCATAGCACGATTGGGGGAAAATTTACTACAAAAAAGTATAACACAACCATACTCCTAAAGCAAGTATTTTTTGAATTATTTGGAAGATTACTTTTTCGTCCTAGTCCTAGAGAAATAAGCAAATAAGCTTAAAAAATAAGGAAATATGCACAAAAAATGCATTAAATGCATTTGCTGTAATTCGTATAGATACGAGGTCATTTTGGTCTGCTATTAAAACTGATGTATAGCATAATACCTAGAAAACCGCGTCATGGCATAAGTAAAACTGTTCCATTAAAAATTTGTGTTGTTTATTAGAATGTTTATTTAATTTATATATTTATTTATTATGTGTTCAGTAATAAATTATTGTTTCTTAGGTCTGTCTTTTCTGTGTCAATTAATTTTAAATTGTTAGTAAACTTGCCACAGAGTAGGGGCCCCTCAATTCAATTTGCACCCGAGCCCCATCTTGGTGAAGGCCGGCCCTGATTGTGGTAATCACGGTAAACAACAGAATTACGAGAATAGCACGCCATGTACTATTTGCCTGTTAGCTTCAAAATGTGGCGCAATATTGCATAATGGGAGGTAACTTAATTTGAACAACCAACCATCAACTTCTTACAGGCGCCTCTTTATCTCGTTCCGTGCATTTAATTTGGCGGGGCGAATAACAATTTCTGCACAGGAAATAATAAGTAATTCTGCAACATTCTCGCTGCCCGGTCTCCATCAAAATATTAACTAAGAGCTTTTCATATTTACGCCGACGTGCCTTCCGCGATAACCGGCGGAGACACAGCTCGTTACTTCCGCAATCTTCGTGGGTATTAAGTTTCGCACATGCACACGCCGTCCCGGAATTTTATACGCTTTTTAAAACCACCGGAGCCCAAGACGGGGCCGTGCGAGTCCCGAGTTACGGCGGAAGAATTAATTGGGTTACGTAAGAGTCCCGTCGTCGTAATTGGCGAAGGCGCCGGGCTGCACGTTTAATAAAGCGATTTTTAAGCCGTTAAGACCGACGTGAGGGGCGGCGGATGCACTCGGAATTCTACGTACGTGCCCAGGGGTGGTCGTAAAGTCACCGACATCGAAAACTCGATAGCCTTATCAGTCGCACTTTTCCATTAATGATATAAACGCGCTTAATTTCATTTTGTACACACTGTTCCAATAATTTTGAGACGACTCTAGTTAAGTATGACCCTTATTGAAATCCGCAATCGGCTTTATGGAATCGGCTCTACCTGAGCTGTTTAGAGACACTCGGCGGGATATTTTGTAGATTTATTGGCAGGTCATAACAATCGCATTCATATAAGATGAATGTAAAGTCATGGTATAGTTCCTTAATCAATTCCAGAATTCATGATTGAATTCTGTTAAGAATTTATAATTTATTTATGGACACCACAAGTCGAGAACGGCTCAAAAATATTGAATCAATTTTAAAATAAAATATGATAAAATAACGTAGGCGACATATTTGTCTAAACGTCGTTCGGCGTCTAAACTGGGTATCATGTTACATTGCCGGGGGCCATTAGTAAATGATGCGTGCGCTTGCAAGGGGAAGGCCTGAGCATCATGCATCATTCACTAAACCGAACTACGGAAAATATCTTGTTAATTGTGTTGCATAACTAAAATGTCACGAAATATTTAAGTAATGATATAAACAATCGATCACACGACTTTAACATTAGCGACGATTGAGTTGACAGGATTTAATGCTCTATACTCTTGTGTCTCTGTTGTCAACACACCTACATCAAATTTTAAGTTTAATTTTAGGTATAACAAAAATAGTTTACGAAATTATCCTCCAACATACCACTCAACCTGAATAAATTAGGGGCTATTTATTGCTTCATTTTGCACTGGCAATTTCATTAGATTATTAGTTGTAAATTTGGCATGGTTAAACTACATTCACAACCACTCAATTTATATTTAACGTAAAATTTGGTTCTTCCAAAACAAAGTTCTTCACAACGGCTAAATTAGTACTTAATTTTTGCTACAACTACAATAAGCGCAAATGAATTATTGCTCTATACAATGCCAACAAATAAAGGAGTAAAACAAATTTTAAAGATTTACCCATGGCATAGCAAAAATGTGCGCCCTTGTCAAATTACATCAATAAATCAAACACGAAGGATTAGATTTTTTTATTAATTTCAACATAAAATTTGCAATGTAAGGCTTACGGCAATATTAGGGACATTAGAACAAGTACAAATAGTAAATATCTAGAAATGTACTTTACATACGTTTATAGATGCTAATTGATCGATTATACCGTGCGACCAAAAATTATTTTCATCCAAGAGGGCTTGGTATGAAAAAAAGTGCTCGGTTTGGATCACAATTATAAGGGGACGATATATCTAACCAAATCATGGTTAAAATTGTGTCTAACACATGACGTGCCAAACTGATGAATTTTAAGCTAAGCTGTATGGCTTTGAAACGCACGGTATGAGCAAAAAAAATTTTTTTCTGTTTTTTCTCGTTCTTCACTCAAAATAGCAAGATCCGATAATCTTGATGGGCCAATGAAGCTCTTAAATAAGATATAATCAGTTTAAGTTTACTGATCTTTCACAACTTTTTGAAACCGATACGGTGAGCATACTTTGAATAGCAATTATTGGATTTCGAAAAACTCTTTATCTCCATATTTAACAATAAAAATACGTAGTTCTTCAGGTTTTGAAAGAATTAGGTTTTTCCTACTGTTAAGTAAAGTTCTGTTGTCTACTATTTCATTGTACCGTTGCGAGCATGTTTCAAAATTCCCCTTCTGATACAAAAACATTACAATCGGACTTTTTAAATGTTGATGTGACAATAAATGTCTGACTTTTCACCGACTTGATATTATAAAAATTAAATCTGTAACTACTCAACGTATTTCTACAAAATTGAATAAAATATTGTATGAAACACGTAAGCTAAGAATGTTATTTCAAAAACATCCCCTTAGCTCACTTGTTATACAAATAAATATTAATTCACTGGCGGATTCAATAACATTTTATTTCACTTTTAGATAAACAAATGTTTATGATGTCTGCTAAGAGCTGTTTGCTGAAGTATAAATCCAATCAAATTCGTGTATCTGTAGTCACGTGTGCGATAATATCCTATTAAAATAACATTAGACTGATTACTACCCATGGATAGTATTCACTTAAAAACCCTCCGCTTTCGGCGTCGGGTTGTTGCAAAGCAATGTGCTTTCGAAAACTCTAATTGAACTTAAATAAACTGTACCTTACTATTGGGTTATTACTACAGATAATTAAATGGTGATAGTTGTATTGAGTCAGTAAAATCTAACAATAATAGCAATGTGAAAGTAATGTACTTAAATTTAATACATTTAACTACTTGCTGCTTCAATTGTGTTTCATTTCAACAGCAATAGTTGATCCTAAAATAATTCACCAATGTTATTTTTGCTGTTAAAAACTTTTTCACGACATTAATTTGTGCTTGTTTAAAAACCTTATTAACCTCCATCAGATATACCGAGTGATTATTATTTATCTAGTAAATCTTGTTTTATCAAATGATGAAAATGGAAATACTGCCAATTTTTTTAAATCACGCATGATATCGATGAGATTATATTATTGCTTGTAAGTTTTAGATTACTGAATTATTTACAGTTCATAAGTATTTTTTGTCTTCTGCAACTTTTGCAACAATTAAAATTTTAATGGTTTTTTTCATATTACGAAAACTAAATCTCAAATTTTATTTTCGGGTTTGATAAAAACTTATAACATGTATCAGTAGCAAAAACAATTCGGAATACTAATTATTTCTTTACAAATTTTATTCATCAAAATGCCATGTCACTGCATAGTTACTACGTTTTTGATGCAAGGTGCTTTTTAGGAGAAATATTTCTCAATGATAATTAATATTTATTTAGATAGCTTCCAAAAATATTAATCTCCTCTTGTTAATGTTTTAGTTCCACAAAAACCCTGTATGTGTTCATTTATACTGGCCTAAATGATGAGATGATAAATATGAAAAAACATTGAAAACCTAATTTTTGCAAAAGTTACAGATAACAAAAAAGCATGTCCTTTAAATGTTTCAGTAATCTAAAACTAACTTGCAATAAAAATATATCAATGATCTCTCGCGCGATTTCCGAAAATTAGCATTTTTTCGTTTTCATCATTTTGAAAAACGAGATTTTCTGGGTAAGTAAAAATTACTCGGTACATCTGATAGACGCTAATACGGTTTTTAGACAAGCACAAATTAATGCCGTACATTTTTAATTTTTTTTGTAAATCAATAATAATGAAAATGCCCAATACGATACCGACTTTTGGAGGTCACTGTATATAATATATTTATGATCAAGCGGATTGTCTCAAATTTAAATTATGAACGAATTCATTTTTATGAATAAATAGTTTCCCAGAAGAAGACAAAAATTAAGAAATTAGAAAAATCTAAAAGAAATCGAAGGATTTATTATATGTATGTATATACCTATTGTGTTAAGAAAACAATTACTCTAAATATGTTCATCAAATGTAGAATCAACTCGGTCTTCTCCAGATATGAAGAAATTGTTTAGTTCAATTAACTCTTAAGTATAGGCAACACAAGTACCAGATTTTACGTTTTTAGCACGTGTGTGAATCACTTACACATCTAAGTTGCGCACGCACAATATTGCACTGGAGATAGCTGCCCCACATAATTCACCCCTGACGTTTCACTCCGCCTACTGCGTTTGAGAGGGGGCGTTAAAATCTTCCCTTAGTCAAGTCGGTATGTTTGCTAGAATTTACTGTGATTTTTTGGCCACAGGTCGCCCAGGTACAGAGAATTCCGTAAATTCGAAATTCGATATTTTTTAAAACTTCCAATTCTCATTTATGTCTCAAAACTATTGGAATAGTGCATTGGACTTCTTGGGGTAATGGGTTTAAAAATATAGTAAGACTAAGGGTATTCCTAATTAGAGTACATTAAGAGCCCTACAAGGTGAACATATAATTTTAATACAGCTTATATCCGCAGTCATTGAATGAGCGTTGGTAATTGAGTGAATTTCAATTTATTCTATAATCAATTGACGAAATTTACTATAAGCAATAGGAAATAAAACAATGGTATGTAAAACACTATTGTCCAGAGTTAAATTTTTAACATTAGCAGCTGGATGATTCACATGTGTTAATTCTTAAGTTATAAGCCGACATAATTTTGCATTTGTCGAGATTGAATGGTTTTGAATGGATTGTGTACAGAAATATAATACATTCTCAAAGCAAAAAATGTGTTTCACTATACGGAAAATGTATTGTGAATGATTATACAAGGTGTACCTAAATGATTGTTGTTACGTAACCACTTCAATTCAATTATGCCGCTTTTCAAATTTGTATACCGTACTATTTGAAAACTGTCACTGTCAACCATACCTGTCAACTGTCAAACAACATAATAACAGTAGTTTGTTGAAATATACACTCATCAGAAGCACACTTTTATTGTTGAGGCTTACTTTGTGACGTGCCTGAAGGGCTATCAGCGCGTTAGGCCGCGGAGCGATTGGAGGGTCTCTTCGAAGTAGCGACGAGGGCCAGGCTTTCGGTGTCGGAGAGTGGGGGTGGGGGGGGGGTTAAAAAGAAGGCTCCACGTAATTTTAACCTCGCCACTACTTCGTCGCAAGGGGGGGCTCCACCCTACCTGCGTGGGTTGACGGCAGACAGTCAGCGAAGTTCAGAAATTACGAACTGTCGCAACGGCTGACCATCTGGCGCTCACACCACCAGATTTACATCTGGCAATGAGAATAGGAAGTTAAACTGAAAAGAATGCTCGATTGAGAAAACGTGGGGAGAAAACAAAAAAAAACAGGTGTGAATTTTGTGGTGTAAAATATCTGCGTTTATTCATACAAACGACAGGACACCGTGTCTACGCTTCCTGAAAGAAATACCTCCGCCCGCAACTCTATCGCGCCGCTTCCACCAGATTCGGCCGAATCCCGCGAATACGTAACGCGCGATGCGAAGGGCCGTCGGAGCCACCTTTTTCTTACAAAAACGCAAAACACGTACGGCACGAAACACGCAACGCAAATTTTACACAAAAGAAAAAAACGATATATCAAATGAAATCAAAGCAATAAATGAGAACAAGAAAAAAATATATAGATCTGGCCTGTGTTCCTCGTGTGCGACTCCACTGGCGATTCTGGGCTCGGTGCTTAGGACGGGCGGCGGCCGGCAATCGTCGGGAACGCCGTCGCTAAATTCCAATTCTCGGAACAACTCTGGCCGGATGTTCGTTGCCCTTAGCCAAGAACCTGGCTGACTGGGTTACTTCAGCCCTTACCCAAAAAAACGCTTGTAAAGCACATGGCCTTATTAACAATGGCCGGACACGTGTCTTTACGAAAAAAAAAAATGTCGGGTTTAATTACTTACTCTGATGTTTTGAGCGTGTAGAGTCGAGTAGTACAGTACCCTCCCTTGCCTTGTGCCTGGTGCCGTCAATCCCTCTTAGGGTGGTTAATGGAGGACACGTTTTAAATCCCGGAAACCGGTTGTCGATAGACCAAAGAAAAACTGTGACCTCGTGACACGTCTGCACTCTAGGGAAGGTGACTAGCTTCTACCTCATGGCGGCGCCTCGCCGACGATTTTAAAAATCACACGCATATAGGAAACACGTCACGTTTAAAAAAACGTGTGCATAACGGTTGCCTACGTTGGCGATCCATGCGCGCAATTAATAATCAAGACAGTTTCCGTCGGAGGCAAAACCGGACCGTTACAACTTTCATAATGGACGATTTGAAAATGGAGAATGGATTTATTCAATTCCAGAGTGTGTTCGGGAATTTCAACAAAAGTTCGCTGACCACCAATTTGAATACTCGGTATTATCAATACATATTTTACGAATAGTGCACCGTTTTTGGGAAACTGGTAGTGTTCAGAAAGGTAAATCCTCAGGCAGACCCTCAGTATCAGGAGAGGCTGGTGCATATGTTCGTGAAGTAATAATAATTTCGTATTTGTGCAGTCAAATATGAAAGTCCACAATATAAATTAGAATGGCATGAAGGGAACCTTAATGTCAGAAATTTTTACTGGAGCGGAACAAGAATATTTTACATGGTGACGCAATTGCAAGCATTTAGATACACCTTGTACGCGGTACTCAAAATAAAAATAAGTATGAGTTTTGTTTCAGCTGCAATTAATACGTTCACTGGACTTTAGTTCTATAATTAATGCCTGGTGTTGGATAATATTAAGGAAAGCACGCGCACAGTCCATTTGTTTGCTGCCTGTGAAATTTACAAATTAATTCAAAGAGCTCCGATATCTTTATAACTCGGAACCTGGGAAGTTCGCCGCCGGATTTATCAATGTCTTCGTGGGGCTGGACAAATGGCCCTGTCGCTGGTGCGGGGGGAGTTACTTAACGCGATTACCGCGACTCACACGATATTTTCGCTGGCGGATCGATCGCTAATCCACCAAATTTTAAAACGCATTAGCAAAACCATTATCCTCCAAGAGATTTTGCACGGCAACGTAATAGAGCAGCGGTTGTTGTGTCTCTGCCTCATTAGGGAATTGTTCTCCGTTCGCCGTTTCGAGTGACGACGTAATTATGCGTGGAAATTCGCCGTCGCCATTAAGACAGTCACCGTAATTAATCGCAATGCATTACTTCCAGGAGGCTGGCCGTCGGTAATTGCGCGAGACAATGATTGACTCCGGGTTTTATGAGCCCCTTCAGGATCACACGAAGCCGTGTAAATCATCGAATTAAGAGAGGCATGCATAAATATGTATGGCTCCTCGCACTCATGCGCAAAGGAGAGTCTTGAGCAAATGATGGTGGATTTATCGGAGTTGGTGTTGCTGTGGGGAGACTCAGTTTTGTGTTAATTGAGCGAAATGAACAATATTGAATACAACCAAATTGAGGCATTCAAAATATATATGGTGTGTATAGACCACATTTCACCCTGTTTTGGAGTTATTGGCATACTCTTTGTATGCGGGGTTATTCCAATTCGATAATCATTATGGGGATATCGGCAATGGTAAGAGATACGAAGTCTGTTAAATTGGGAAAAAGTTGCGTAATCATACGGGGAACAATAATCAATAAAGATAATTTTTTAAAAATCAATGGTTACTGAGATTAAAAAATAAATGAATTTAATTTATTTTTGCCTGTCGTTATTTGAAGAGATTCAAATTGGCATTTTCAATGCCAGTTTTTCTCATCTACAACAACGAAATTTTAGATTTTGATCGGACGTTTCGTGCGAGTTCAACCGTGTAACGGTTCGAACCCAGGTGTTGTACAAATTCTCATAATTTGTAATATTTATTATTCATTGCATTTATTTAACTGCAATTCATCCTTAAATGCAATTGCATGTATTTAATTTATTGAAATGCATATTACATGAATTCTTATAATTCAAGTAATTGATTTGGCTCGTGATTGACAAATTCTCGTAATTTGTAATATTGATTTGGCTCGTGATTTAGTGGTAGTACTCTACGTTATGTTTTATTTTTTAAAGCAAAATCGTGATAACTCAGTTTGGTTCGTTTTATGAGTAATGTGTCTGTTAGTAATTTTTGTTAGCAAGTAAAACACAGATACATGGATTTTATATGATTTATTCATTTTAAAAGGTTATGCAAGCGACAGGTAAATAAAAGATAGTTTTGTTACTCTAATTGGACGTTATTTATTTAATTATATTTATTTAAATTTTGGAATAGATTTGTTTAATAATTATTGAAAATTTATTATATTCTTTGAATTTGAATGATTAATTATATTTTGAAAACTGAGTAACTTATTAACACTGCGGTTGGAATTACAAAGTGTTACTTAGCGACTTCATGCACCACAATCTTCAAATTGTGCCGAGAAGGATATCTGATACATGTCATCACTGCATAGAAATTCATTAGCACGGTGCCTGCCAATGTATTTCAACGCCACCTTGTGGATAGGAACGAATCACATAACTTCACATTAAAGTACTTCAAGCGATTCCAGTGCTTCAAGCACCCAATGTGTCCTCATCCGGAGATATTGCTAGTATTCGCGTCTACCAACATTATCAGCCATGTGATCGTAAAAACTTTAATAGGTATTGTTATTCAAAATTGATTATAGATTAGTATGATGAAGCTCTATTCTACTTCTACTTTTCTATCTACTTAAGCACATACAAACATTCGTTTCATTCATTCATAATTCTGAGATTTCTTGAATAACGGAGGGCTGAGCAAGTTTAATTATACGATTTAATTACAAATATCATTGAATTATTTATATCGAAATTATTAAGTTATGTTCCCCTGACGCAACTTTTTATTTAACTACCGATTGATTAATGAGGCCACACTGTTTATCAAATGTTTGCGACGAGGAAAGGAAGGCATATTACAATATTCTCCTGTCAGTACGAAAATATTGTCAGGACAAGGTATAAAATGCAGTTAGGTTCAACTCCGCATTTAGTGGCGTGAGGCTCCCTACATTTCATACCTTTATTAAACTTCGTTCATTACCAGCGGCAAGGCGCGGTAATATCACTAGATAGGTTACATTATTATGGATAAATTACTTTAGAATTGTTAGTGTGAAAAGATGTTTGATCAAATGTTTTGCGACGACGGAAAGGAAGGCATGTTACAATATTCTCCTGTCAGTACGAACATATTGTCAGGACAAGGTATAAAATGCAGTTAGGTTCAACTCCGCATTTAGTGACGTGAGGCTCCCTACATTTCATACCTTTATTAAACTTCGTTCATTACCAGCGGCAAGGCGCGGTAATATCACTAGATAGGTTACATTATTATGGATAAATTACTTTAGAATTGTTAGTGTGAAAAGATGTTTGATCAAATGTTTTGCGACGACGGAAAGTAAGGCATGTTACAATATTCTCCTGTCAGTACGAAAATATTGTCAGGACAAGGTATAAAATGCAGTTAGGTTCAACTCCGCATTTAGTGGCGTGAGGTTCCTACATTTCATACCTTTATTAAACTTCGTTCATAACCAGCGGCAAGGCGCGGTAATATCACTAGATAGGTTACATTATTAGTATGGAATTGACTTTGGAACTGTTAGTATGAATTACATTTGATAAACTTGTGTTATATATTCACCTGAGGAGTTAATGTTCAAAGTATATGAGTCGTCGTCGGACAGCGTGACGTTCTGTCTCGATCGGTACATCTAACTGGTCTCGTTTAAGTTCCGCACTTCTGTTTATACTGTTCCCCTCTTTTTACTCTTCTTCCCCTGTCCTATGCAAAATCTGCGTTCCGCTGCAAGGTGACGCAATCCCATACGTGTCACCGAATTACGCAATCGCCGTTTCGAGTTCCCATCGTATTCCCACGACCTATTTCTATGTCATCATTTTGATCGTGTGCTTATTTACATTTGCCTAAAATTAAGAAGTCAGCAAAATGACTGACCTCGCTGGGCCAACGCGTCGTCGGCCGCGGCCTGATATGATATTTACGCAGTTTTGTTCCGACTCGTAAAATTATGGACTTTAATATTATTAGGTTCTTACAACCGTCTTAAGTTTAAATTTTTAAATATTTATCTGCATTTTTTATTTAATTTTTGGGTTCTACTCTTCAATACTGTCATAATGATGTGCAACACTTGAAGTTTTAATAACATTTTTTTATATGAAAATAAATAAATACAATTCTCACAATTAACACTAATCTAAATTTAAAAATTAGAAATTATAAACTAGAGTAGAACTCAAAAATAAAATAACAAATGCAGGCCCGTATTTAAAAATTTAAGTTTAAGGTTTTATCCTTATATTAACAATACAAACAATTGTACACCAACACAACCAAAAATAACTAATCTTTCAAATTCATCGTTTAACAAAGAACAAATGACACAAATATGCATTAACTCCAAAAAATATCAATATTCCTCTTCTTTCAATAGAATTAGATATTGTACTAAAACATCACCCACAAGAACAACAAATAAAAGGAGAATGCACTAAAATAATCAAAACAGTATAACAAAGAAACAATAATACATACACCAAACCTAATGGAATTAAGAAATCAATTCTTAATAATTTAAAAAAGAAAATTAATAACAACAACTTAACAATTATGACTGCAGATAAAAATGCAGGTCTAGTAATTTCAAATAAAACAACGTATATAAATAAAACAGAAAATTTCATAAATATCAACAATTTTGTACTACTAACCAAAAACCCAAACGTCTCTTACTAACAAAACAAAAACTATTATAAAAAACACAAAAACTACTAATATACAAATTATTTAAAATATATACTACCAATGAATTCTATTACACCTAAATTTCACGGTCAACCTAAATTACATAAAAAATACAACATAATTTGACTAATTATATCAACTCTCCAACACATAAATTAGCTAAAATTATAAATAATATAATTAAGTATAACAGTACAATTCTGTAATATTTCTGTAATTATTTCAATCATTTATGTAAATAAAATGTACGTCCTTAATTTTTGATAATTTTTCCCATTCCTTTTCATTCTGTGTAGAAGAACTCGCAAAAGGCTCGGAAATAGTTAGAAAGAAATGCTTGCAGATTTGTGTGTTTCTTTTAATTTTCCAGATGAACTGTTGTTTTGATATGTTGTGTTATGTTAAATTTTTTCTCGCAGTTAATTTACAACATAATACATGCTTGTACCTAGGCCAATAGCAACACAAAATAAAACTTACCGGTTTGATACAAGCCCTGCAAATTAATTTGCCGTTCTCATATTTTAATTCAGAATGTCCACGTATCCATTCATCGACGGAAGGTTTTACTTTCGGCATTTTATACAAGAAAACTTATAAACACGTAATACACACAAGGCACAAGCACAACGCACTGAAGATTGAGATAAATTGGACTGAATTGATAGCACACTTGCCCCAGATGCGTTCTGTGCACGCAAAAATATGGTAATCCCCGAAATAATCAAGCTTTGTTTACCAAATATCACGTACGCACGCTCGCTTTGTTGATGATTTTGTGATAACCAAGCACTCTAGACGCAACGGAGTAATATTAATACTGAATTCTCATTACAATAATGTGCAACAAAATATATTCCTTGCTAATATAAATTATATGCTATAAAATTGAGAAAGAAGCAAATAAGTACAAAAAATAAGGAAATATGCACTTAAAATGCATTAAAGCAATTATAAGCTTAAAAACTGAAAATATGCATCAATTATCCGCATCAATGACGATTATTAATACAAAATTGTAAATCATTGATTTACACACATTTTTTAATTATTAATAAGTCAAAACATGATGAATAAGTATAAATTTTGTGACTTACAAGCATACCACTCTAATTAAAACAGAATTTGAATAAAACTCCAATCTGTGCAGCACGGGATCTAATTTATGACCTCTGCAAAGTTTACGTGAAAGCCTTTACGGACCGAGCTCAGTGCCGCATTCTTCGGAGTGCACTGTTTACAGCCCCAACCTGAAGGATGGGAAAATTAAAAGTAGAGCGTAGAACGGACGGAACCGTAAAAACAGTGCGAAGCAGTAAATGCCCCGGATAGAAAAACTGAGGCTGTAAAATCGGACTTCGATTCGGATTATGCTAAAAGTCTTCCAGCATACTGTTTACGACGCGCTAAATAAGTTAGAGTACCACGCGCTAAATAAGTTCGAGTGTGGAAGAGGGAGGGTTACGTACGTAAAACTTTCCGATATAAAAAGTCTTAGTCTTAAAATTTGTTATTGTATTTAGTAATATTGTGTTTATATTCTTGATTATTTTTTTATTAATAAAGTGGGAAAGTGTATGATATTATGAATCCAGAAAAATATAATATAATTGCATAATAATGTAGGTCTATGGCATGTTTGACAACAAGCCTATACAGGGTGTATCAGCCAAATGGAATAAATTCAATAATAAATAAATGGGGGCGTGTTCGAAAAAATGCTCGGACACGTCGATTGTTATTTTTAGTTGCGCATTTTTTTCAACAAAAACTTTTTATACAGGGTGTGTCATGTGACCGTGGCCAATACCAACTTTCTTATTTTAAATGCAACACCTGGTATATTATTCAATTTTTGGATTCTTCAGAAAATTCTAGACATATTTCATGTACAATGTCCTATACCTATCTTCAACTGTTTCGGAACTGAACCCCTCGACTTAGCTGACTTAAGAAGACGAATAATGCTTGCGATTAGATCGGTCACGCCTGAGATGTTGAGTAACGTTAGAAGAAATTTCCATTTAAGATTTGGATGTTGCCAAGACGTTCACGGCGAGCATTTTGAACATCTCCTCCATTGAAATTTATTGTTTCTTTTTGTTTTTTTACATTATCAAGAAATAAACAGTATTACTTATTAGTTTTTGAGTGTGTTGTAACGAATTTCTGTAATCAAATAATTTTCTTTTTTTAATGTTAATTTTTGCAATAAATCTGAAAACACTTAATATTTCCGAAACAGTTGAAGATAGGTATAGGATATTGTACATGAAATATGTCTAGAATTTTCTGAAGAATCCAAAAATTGAATAATATACCAGGTGTTGCATTTAAAATAAGAAAGTTGGTATTGGCCACGGTCACATGACACACCCTGTATAAAAAGTTTTTGTTGAAAAAAATGCGCAACTAAAAATAACAAGCGACGTGTGCGAGCGTTTTTTCGAACACGCCCCCATTTATTTATTATCGAATTTATTCCAATTGGCTGATACACAGTGTATAAACCTTCTAAGCTTAATAAAATTAAAATAACATTACTCGAAATTAATCATAACATTCGTAAAAAAAAAGTGTAAGTGCGAAAATAAATCAAAACTTGTAGTTATTTATTATTAATGCAACGGAAGGATAATTTTCCCGGGAAACGGGAAATTTATATTTTTCCGGGAATCTCGGGAAATAAAAAAAATAATTTGATGATAAAAAAAATCAAATAAAACACTATTTAAAAAAACAGGTTTAATTACAAAAAATTAAAAAAAAGCAATAAATATTAAAATCAGGTAACATTATACAGGGTGCGGCAGAATGGAATACCACATTTCTAAGGTAAATTCGGAAACAACGGCACATGATACGAAAAAAAACCTTTTTTCGTCTTAATGGAAAAGTAAGTCATGACTCATAGAAATTAATGAAGTGATTTCTTCATAGCAACCACATAAACAAGAATTTAATCAATAATATCTCTTCTGATGCAAGTCGAGAAATGATCATGCTCTAGCTGAAAAAATAATTTGACGCGGATAAGAAATTTCTAGTTTTCTGAATTTCTGTTATGTTTCAAAATGTAGATTTTTTGCAATGTTATTGTTATTTAAAATAAAGTTATGTTTTCCCGGAATGGGCATTTTTTTTTTTTTTTTATGTAGGGCAATGAACAAATGTTATAATCATTTTTGGCCTCCCGTTTTGCAGTGCCATTTGGTTTATTTCCATATCATTAACGGTGTAGGTGTAATCGAGCTTGCCATATCAATGACTCACCCTGTACAATGCTTAATTTAAATGAGGCAAAAGTTACAGACAATTAAAAATAAACCATTACGAAACATTTTAAAATATGACAATTATACAAATATGAACGTATTATTGGATTTCTTAAATGTTCTGTTAATAGGCAAGATAAATATGTGTTATCTTTAAGCAACGTATAAATAAGCTTCTGAAATATTTGATGTTATTTATAATTTCGATGCAGCGTTTCCTTGGCCACAATACCTATAAGATTATAGTTTTTAAGAGTAAAGCTGTAAAATATTACAGCTTACTAATTGACTCTATTAGTCTTCAAATTTGTACTGCGTCCAACAAAATCTATGTCGATAGTCCTCTACAATTACGACTCGAACATTAACTATCAATTTATGTATCGTTGATATACAGGTCTAGGGTTTGTCGGTTATCAAAAACCGGTTTTGAAAAACCGGTTTCTTAAAGTAAATTGCATATTTCAAAAACCGATTGCAGATTACCTATGTTATCAGACAATTATAAACAATATATTTCCCAAATTACAACAATTTGCACATTTTTTAGAAGATCTTCTTTCTGAGAAATCTTTTTAGAGAAATTGCGTATTGAAAAAACCGATTGCAGAATACCTATGTTATCAGATAATTATAAACAATATATTTCCGAAATTAGAAAAATTTGCACATTTTTTTAGAAGATCGTCTTTCTGAGAAATCTTTTTACAGAAATTGCATATTTCAAAAACCGATTGCAGATTACCTATGTTATCAGACAATTATAAACAATGTATTTCCCAAATTAGAACAAAATGCACATTTCTTAGAAGATCTTCCTAAAGAAATAGCATTCTCGAGAATTATGTGAAGCAAAAAAATGGGAAGGAACTAAATCTGATCATTGACTGCCAAACAAAATAGAAACAAGTATTAGAGGCAATGTTAGACAGATTTGTACACTTAAAATAATGTGTACTCTTGGCTCTGGATGACATCGGTACTTCTCACATGTGGAATGAAGCAGAGTATTGCAAAATTGTAGAGCACCTTAAAGTTTTAGGGCCAATATGTTAAGCAGCTGAGACCTTAGATAGACATGATACGAATTTATTAACAAGTGAAGGCATATTTAAATTTCTATTACGTGAGTTGAAATATTTGAAATCTGATATATATATATATATATATATATATATAGATATATATATATATATATATATATATATATATATATATATATATATATATCAATATCAATATCAATAAATAAAGCATTAAAATAAAATATCAAATATCAATATATCAAATCAAAATATCAAAATATGAATCATGAAATATCAATAAATAAATATCTTCAGGAACCTGAAGAAGTGACTTTGTATACTACCAAAATACTAAAAGATGAGTTTTTACTATTAGAGGCTACCGACAGAAGAACTAAACATTTAGATTTATTATTTAAAGCTTTAAAAACTATTAAAACTAGCTCAGTAGCAAGTGAGCGAGTTTTTTCAATTTCTGGAAATTTTGTGTCCAAAACAAGAACTCGATTGAGTAATAAATCTATCGATATTCTTTCCTTTTTAAAATCTTATTGTCATAGGCAAAATCAGAAATGAAATATATTTGTAGGCATACAATTCATTGCTTTCAATTCGCCCTATGAGTTTCTGTGAAGAACGTTTTTTTTTTGTTAATTTGTCATAATTCTATGATTTTTTTATTACTTTACGATGACCAGATTGTGATATTTTTTATGGTTTGTGTTGTTTGAATTTAAGTAATATTTATTTTTTATATGGTTTAGAATTTTTACAAGTGATGAATAACTTGAAAAGTTTGAAATTAAGTTGTATACATTCCTTACCTCCATTTTTTGTTGTGAAAATTCAAAACCATTCAAACAATTCAAAATTCAAACGAATGATGAATAAATTGAAAAGTTTGAAATTAAGTAATAAACATTCCTTACCTCAATTTTTTGTTGTGAAAATTCAAAACCGGCTTTAACCGGTTTCGTAAGGAAGTCGGTTTTTGTATTTTGTAAGAAAGTTTTTTTTGTTAATATGTCATAATTCTATGAATTTTTATTACTTTACGATGACCAGATTGTGATATTTTTTATGGTTTGTTTTGTTTGAATTTAAGTAATATTTAATTTTTTATGGTTTAGAATATTTACAAATGATGAGTAAAATGAAAAGTTTGAAATTAAGCTGTAAACATTCCATACCTACATTTTTTGTTGTGAAAATTCAAAACCATTCAAACAATTCAAAATTCAAACAAATGATGAATAAATTGAAAAGTTTGAAATTAAGTAATAAACATTCCTTACCTCCATTTTTTGTTGTGAAATTTCAAAACCATTCAAACAATTCAAAATTGAAACAAATGATGAATAAATTGAAAAGTTTGAAATTAAGTAATAAACATTCCTTACCTCAATTTTTTGTTGTGAAAATTCAAAACCGGCTTTAACCGGTTTCGTAAGGAAGTCGGTTTTTGTATTTTGTAAGAAAGTTTTTTTTGTTAATATGTCATAATTCTATGAATTTTTATTACTTTACGATGACCAGATTGTGATATTTTTTATGGTTTGTTTTGTTTGAATTTAAGTAATATTTATGGTTATTATGGTTTAGAATTTTTACAAATGATGAATAAATTGAAAAGTTTGAAATTAAGTTGTAAACATTCCTTACCTCCATTTTTTGTTGTGAAATTACAAAACCATTCAAACAATTCAAAATTCAAACAAATGATGAATAAATTGAAAAGTTTGAAATTAAGTAATAAACATTCCTTAACTCAATTTTTTGTTGTGAAAATTCAAAACCGGCTTTAACCGGTTTCGTAAGGAAGTCGGTTTTTGTATTTTGCAAGAAAGTTTTTTTTGTTAATTTGTCATAATTCTATGATTTTTTATTACTTTACGATGACCAGATTGTGATATTTTTTATGGTTTGTTTTGTTTGAATTTAAGTAATATTTATTGTTATTATGGTTTAGAATTTCTACAAATGATGAATACATTGAAAAGTTTGAAATTAAGTTGTAAACATTCCTTACCTCCATTTTTGTTGTGAAAATTCAAAACTATTCAAACAATTCAAAATTCAAACAAATGATGAATAAATTGAAAAGTTTGAAATTAAGTAATAAACATTCCTTACCTCAATTTTTTAAGGTCTACGAAACCGGCTTTAACCGGTTTCGTAAGGAAGTCGGTTTTTGTATTTTGTAAGAAAGTTTTTTTCGTTAATTTGTCATAATTCTATGATTTTTTATTACTTTACGATGACCAGATTGTGATCTTTTTTATGGTTTGTTTTGTTTGAATTTAAGTAATATTTATTGTTATTATGGTTTCGAATTTTTACAAATGATGAATAAATTGAAAAGTTTTAAATTAAGTTGTAAACATTCCTTACCTCAATTTTTTGTTGTGAAAATTCAAAACCGGCTTTAACAGGTTTCGTAAGGAAGTCGGTTTTTGTATTTTGTAAGAAAGTTTTTTTTGTTAATTTGTCATCATTCTATGATTTTTTTTTACTTTACGATGATCAGATTGTGATATTTTTTATGGTTTGTGTTGTTTGAATTTAAGTAATATTTATTTTTTATACGGTTTAGAATTTTTACAAATGATGAATAACTTGAAAAATTTGAAATTAAGTTGTAAACATTCCTAAATCCATTTATTGTTGTGAAAATTCAAAACCGGTTTTAACCGGTTTCGTAAGGAAGTCGGTTTTTGTATTTTGTTAGAGAGTTTTTTTTGTTAATTTGTCATAATTCTATGATTTTTTATTACTTTACGATGACCAGATTGTGATATTTTTTATGGTTTGTTTTGTTTAAATTTAAGTAATATTTATTGTTATTATGGTTTAGAATTTTTATAAATGATGAATAAATTGAAAAGTTTGAAATTAAGTTGTATACATTCCTTACCTCCATTTTTTGTTGTGAAAATTCAAAACCATTCAAACAATTCAAAATTCAAACAAATGATGAATAAATTGAAAAGTTTGAAATTAAGTTATAAACATTCTTTACCTCCATTTTTTGTAGTGAAAATTCAAAACCGGCTTTACCGGTTTCGTAAGGAAGTCGGTTTTTGTATTTTGTAAGAAAGTTTTTTTTGTTAATTTGTCATAATTCTATGATTTTTTATTACTTTACGATGACCAGATTGTGATATTTTTTATGGTTTGTTTTGTTTGAATTTAAGTAATATTTATTGTTATTATGGTTTAGAATTTTTACAAATGATGAATAAATTGAAAAGTTTGAAATTAAGTTGTAAACATTCCTTACCTCCATTTTTTGTTGTGAAAATTCAAAACCATTCAAACAATTCAAAATTCAAACAAATGATGAATAAATTGAAAAGTTTGAAATTAAGTTAAAAACATTCCTTACCTCCATTTTTTTCAAAAAAATTCAAAATTCAAAACGGGTTTTATCCGGTTTCGTAAGGAAGTCGATTGTTTTATAAACCCAATACAGGTGGTCCTTAACAAAATATACGCCCCCTAGACTGGCTCGAATCAGTGAACAAAAAATTCTGGAAACTTTTAAAATTTTCCCTTCTAACCCTTCTTAACCCGATTTCAATATCTTGCCTAGATATACGATTCACATAAGATTCATCTTATACAATTTTAGATGGGAATTAAAAAAATCAAAATTAAAAAAAATATATAGGTAATGAAAGTACGTCTTCGCCATTCTGAAAATTTCAACATATTTGATAAACATTGCAAAATATCTATAGAGATATGTATAATTAGCAATATAAATAATTTTGATGAGTTGAGAAAGAAATTGAAAAATTAGATAGATAGGTTATTAGGTACATTACATACATTTCTTTTAATTTCTGTAAACCTAGGTATGTTTTTGCTTGCCTTTTGAGTGACTTTTTTAAATTTAATGAGATTCACATGCAACTTTAAATGCTCTGTTGCATTGAAAGGCGATAATTGCACAATGTTTGGCATGATGAGTGCCTCTAATAATAGCAGGGACTGAAATACCGGTTTCGGCCTGTCGAAACCTCGAGCCGTTTAAGATCACATGAAACGCACAACCGAAAGGAATTGATTCATTGGATATATGTATACTGAGATTCCGTTTATATAAATAGTCAAAATTTATAACATTGCGGATGTAAATATGTGCAATTTAGTACTGAATCAATGAAAATGCCCATTGAGGCAAGTAAGTCACTAGCGAATGTTTACCAAATCAATCAATTTATTGAAACAGGTGTTACTTCGTGATAATTTGTTGTTGCATAATTAAACTAGGAAATGACCAAGAAATGAATAGAATGAATGTGGCAGCTGTTAGCGATAATTAATTATTATAAACCAATAGGGTCTTCTTGAAACAAAAAAAAAAAAAATAACCTTTTTGTGTCTTAACGTAAAGTTTATAACCTGTAATTAAACATCCCACAGAGATGGGTTTTGTTTTCATTGTAACTTATCAACAAACAACATACAATATCGTAAAACTTAGACATTTTGTCACGTGACCGACGAAACGCTGTTATTGGCCGAGCGGCACTGTGACGTCATTACGCATGTTGGCGATCGGGAGTCAGTGCATAAGTGATAGGAATTGTGGATTAATTCGACTTAGAATCCAGTCTGACATAAAATAAGTTCTGATGGGTTAGTAAAGGGACAGCCAGATAATCTGCTGGAAGATCTCGAATGCTTGAAGACAAAACCTGTATATGATCTTCTGTCTTTCTTGCTGGCCCAATCTGCATCCACAAAACCTTCTAGGTCATTCTTGTCCTTTGCAAATCTTAATCCTAACGTCTTGGTTTCTTTTAGGTACCCCAACACTCGTTTTGCCTGATGCCAATGCTGCTGTGTGTAGCAGTTATTGAACTGGCTCAAATAACTTATGGCATAGGTTATATCCGGGCGAGTTAGTACAGCCAGATACATTAAACTGCCGATTAATTTCTGGTACGGCAAACTTTGATTCGAAATCTCTAGATTCTCATCGACCGAACTTCTATTGGTATCTAAAGGAGTACTCGCACTTTTACAATCAGTCGTATTAAATTTCTTTAAAACTTGGTTGATGTACTCCTCCTGATCCAAAATGAAACAATGTCCCTCGTAATCCCTTGTGACTCGCATGCCTAAAATTTGTTTTGTTTCACCCAAATCTTTAACCTTAAATTTTAAATTTAATAGTTTTTTCAAATTAGTGGTATCTAAGGAATCATTAGAGAAAACAAAGAAATCATCCACATATAAAGCAATAATTGTTAATAAGTCATTATTCCTTTTAATATACAGGGTGTATCAGCCAAATGGAATAAATTCAATAATAAATGAATGGGGGCGTGTTGGAAAAAACGCTCGGACACGTCGATTGTTATTTTTAGTTGCGCATTTTTTTCAACAAAAACTTTTTATACAGGGTGTCATGTGACCGTGGCCAATACCCACTTTCTTATTTTAAATGCAACACCTGGTATATTATTCAATTTTTGGATTCTTCAGAAAATTCTAGACATATTTCATGTCCTATCCAATGTCCTATACCTATCTTCAACTGTTTCGGAAATATTAAGTGTTTTCAGATTTATTGCAAAAATTAACATTAAAAAAAGAAAATTATTTGATTACAGAAATTCGCTACAACACATTCAATAATTATTTCCCATTTAGGTCTTGATAATGAGAAAGTAAGCAAAAACCATTTCAGCGTTCCTTTTTACCTTTTTACGGATATGAAATAACTTTACTTTTACTTTTGTTTAAAACGCCTGGCCTTTGGAAATTGTTGTCTGCCTGCATGACAGTTTAGTTGTCAGTGTTATAGTCGTTTGAATTTCGTTAACTGCATATCACAAAAATGGTTAATTTAACAGAAATGCACAAAATTACAATTCTACAGATGATTGGTTATGGAGATAACACACGGACACAAATGGAAGTTGCTCGCTTATTTCATGAAAATTTTCCAAATTTGCCGCCTATATCCCAAGGGACAATTAGTAAAATAGAAAAGCAGTTTCGTGAGCTTGGACATGTAAGGCAGATAAAAAAAGCAGCTGCCAATGCAATAAGTGATGATACCAAATTGGATATTATGCTTGAGTTTGTGGAAAACCCACATACTTCTAGTCGACAAGCAGCCACAATGTTCAATGTTAGCCATTCATCGATTTTTCGAACATTAAAAGAAACTAAAATGCATCCCTATAAAATGATACCAACTCAGGAGCTCATGGAAGACGATTTTGATAGGAGAACGTATTTTTGTGAACAAATGATGGCAATGTTAGATAACAATGTGATCCAATTAGAACATGTTTTGTTTTCTGATGAGTGCACCTTTACACTTCACGGTCATGCTAATCGTCAAAATTGCCGCTATTGGTTGACGGAAAATCCTCACTGGATGAGAGAAGAACATTCGCAATACCCTGTAAAGGTTAATGTTTGGGCAGGAATTGTTGAAGAACATACCGTAGGTCCCTTTTTCATTGATGGCAATTTAAATGGTGATAATTATTTAGCACTACTCCAAAATAATGTTGTGCCAACTTTGACAAACTTATATCCTGATCCAGCAAACCCACAAGTTCCAGTTCCAGCGAATATGAAATAGTTTCAGCAAGATGGAGCACCGCCCCATTACCAAATCAATGTCCGGAACTACCTCAACCGAATATTTCCAAATCGGTGGATAGGGAGGCGAGGATCGATGAAATGGCCAGCACGATCCCCTGATCTGACGTCATTAGACTTCTTCTTATGGGGATATGTCAAAAGTATTGTATACAAAACTAAACCCCTCGACTTAGCTGACTTAAGAAGACGAATAATGCTTGCGATTAGATCGGTCACGCCTGAGGTGTTGAGTAACGTTAGAAGAAATTTCTATTTAAGATTAGGATGTTGCCAAGACGTTCACGGCGAGCATTTTGAACATCTCCTCCATTGAAATTTATTGTTTTTTTTTTGTTTTTTTACATTATCAAGAAATAAACAGTATTACTTATTAGTTTTTGAGTGTGGTGTAACGAATACTGTAATCAAATCATTTTCTTTTTTTAATGTTAATTTTTGCAATAAATCTGAAAACACTTAATATTTCCGAAACAGTTGAAGATAGGTATAGGACATTGTACATGAAATATGTCTAGAATTTTCTGAAGAATCCAAACATTGAATAATATACCAGGTGTTGCATTTAAAATAAGAAAGTTGGTATTGGCCACGGTCACATGACACACCCTGTATAAAAAGTTTTTGTTGAAAAAAATGCGCAACTAAAAATAACAATCGACGTGTCCGAGCGTTTTTTCGAACACGCCCCCATTTATTTATTATCGAATTTATTCCATTTGGCTGATACACAGTGTATACACATGGCTCAACGTCGGATCTTTGATACCCTAGATCTACCAGGACTTCATCTATACGTTTATTCCACGCTCTTGAGGCTTGTTTAAGTCCATATATGGCCCTGTTTAATTTGTAAACTTTTTTCTTTTCGCCTGTTTTCAAAAAACCTTTTGGTCGTGACATATAAACATCCTCATCTAGGTAGCCATTTAAGAACGCTGTCGCTACATCTAAATGTACAATTTTTAGTTCTAAATTTACCGCTAAACTTATTAATAAACGCAAGGTTGAATGTTTTACTACCGGTGCAAAAGTTTCATCGTAGTCTATACCTTCCCTTTGTGTGAAACCTTTTGCTACCAGGCGTGCTCTATATCTCACTTGAATTTCACCATCGCACTTCCTTTTAAAGACCCATTTACAGTTAACTACCCTTCCTCCTGATGTAAGTCCATCAAGTCCCATGCTTGGTTTTGCGTCAAAACTTTCCATTTCCTCTTGCATTGCACGTTTCCACTGCGCCGCATCTAGTCTTGACCAAGCTTCTTCAACGGTTGAAGGATCATCTAAAGTTTCCTCATCATGGCACATGTAAGTGACATAGTCTGTAAAATCCTTCTTCTGCACATGTCTTCTTGACCTTCGAACGTCACACACTGGGTTAGTAACATCCTGATTTGATTCATCTAAAATAACACTCCCATTTTGATTTTCTGAAGATTCCTCGTCTGAAGTAAGCACTGTGTTATTAGTCACTTCCAGTATCTCTGGTTGACTTTGTGACGTGCCTGAAGGGCTATCAGCGCGTTAGGCTGCGGAGCGAGTGGATGGTCCCTTCGAAGCATCGCCGAGGGCCAGGCTCTCGGTGTCGGAGAGTGGGGGGGTTAAAAAAGGCTCCACGTAATTTTAACCTCGCCACTACTTCGTCACAAAGGGGGGCTCCACTCTACCTGCGTGGGTTGACGGCAGACAGTCAGCGAAGTTCAGAAATTACGAACTGTCGCAACGGCTGACCATCTGGCGCCCACACTACCAGATTTAAATCTCGCAATGAGAATAGGAAGTTAAACTGAAAAGAATGCCCGATTGAGAAAACGTGGGGGGAACAAAAAATAACAGGTGTGAATTTTGTGGTGTAAAATATCTGCGTTTATTCACACAAAAGACAGGACAGTGTGCCTACGCTTCCTGAAAGAAATACCTCCGCCCGCAACTCTATCGCGCCGCCTCCACCAGATTCGGCCGAATCCCGCGAATACGTAACGCGCGATGCGAAGGGCCGTCGGAGCTACCTTTTTCTTACAAAAACGCAAAACACGTACGGCACGAAACACGCAACACAAATTTTACACAAAAGAAAAAAAAACGATATATCTAATGAAATTAAAACAATAAATGAGAACAAAAAAAAAATATATAGATCTGGCCTGTGTTCCTCGTGTGCGACTCCACTGGCGATTCTGGGCTCGGTTCTTAGGACGGGCGGCGGCCGGCAATCGTCGGGAACGCTGTCGCTAAATTCCAATTCTCGGAACAACTCTGGCCGGATGTTCGTTGCCCTTAGCCAAGAACCTGGCTGGCTGGGTTACTTCAGCCCTTACCCAAAAAACGCCTGTAAAGCACATGGCCTTATTAACAATGGCCGGACACGTGTCTTTAGGAAAAAAAAGATGTCGGGTTTAATCACTTACTCTGATGTTTTGAGCGTGTAGAGTTGAGTAGTACAGTACCCTCCCTTGCCTTGTGCCTGGTGCCGTCAATCCCTCTTAGGGTGGTTAAAGGAGGACACGTTTTAAATCCCGGAAACCGGTTGTCGATAGACCAAAGAAAAACTGTGACCTCGTGACTCTGCACTCTAGGGAAGGTGACTAGCTTCTACCTCATGGCGACTCCGCGCCGACGATTTAAACATCACACGCATATCGGAAACACGTCACGTTTAAAAAAACGTGTGCGTAACGGTTGCCTACGTTGGCGATCCAGGCGCGAAATTAATAATCAAGACAGTTTCCGTCGGAGGCAAAACCGGACCGTTACAACTTTTCAACCCGTGACCACTTGACATTTCAGTCACCCCCACAGAAACAGATGACTCGACCTCAGAAAGAATATCTGTGATTTGATCATTCACCATATCTTCCATTACGATGACATCTCTACTGGCTGTAATGCATTTTTTAGTTGGATCGTACAGCCTGTACCCCTTGATATTGTCACTATATCTAATTAGAAATTTTCTATGCGCCTTTTTGTCCCATTTGTGCCTTCTTTCTTTCGGTATATGGACCATCACCGTGCTGCCAAATATTTTAAGGTGGCTTACGTCTGGTTTCTTATGCCACCACAACTCGTATGGGCTTACACTAAGCCTAGAAACGATACTTCTGTTTGTTAGGTACACTGCTGTATTAACAGCACATTTCGCTTTTTCAATGATGGTGCGATTCAATCTTTCGGACATGCCATTTTGTTCTGGTGTGTAAGGATTTGTCTTTTGATGAACAATTCCATTTTCCGTAAGAAATTTATCAAAATCTTTGTTGCAAAACTCTCCCCCGTTGTCCGATCTCAGTACCTTAATTTTATACTTCAGTTGATTTTCCGCCATTGCTTAGAAAACCTTAAAATATTTATGGACCTCATTTTTAGTCTTCAAAAAATAAACATAGCACATCCTGGTGGAATCGTCCTGAAATGTCACGAAATACTTCGAACCACCAATGGATCTTTGTTCCATCGGACCACACACATCTGAATGTATCACTTCCAAAGGATTAGTCGCCCTAGTCCCTTTGTGCTTGAACGGTAACCTCGAAAGTTTACCTTCACAGCAGACTATACAATTGCCTTTCCCATCCCAGCCATCGCCTCATCTTTGAATGATGAACCTTCCACAAGCCTGTTATTCATTTTGTTTAAATCAGCACTATTTATGTGCCCAAATATTCTGTGCCATGTGTCACCTGTTGCTGTAGCTTGTGCTGCAAGTAAATAATCTGGCTTATAAACATTTAATTTGAATACAACATTCACTAGCTCTGCAGTTGCTACTATAACGTTCAGTCCATTGAATATTTTGCAACCATTGTTATCAAACGCAACACTATTCCCGTTTTTTATTAACTCACTAACGGATAATAAGTTTGTTGTCAATTCTGGCACATACAAAATATTCGGTACCGTTACATCAAACACTTGTCCATTAACCTTAGTCTTTAACAATGCATCACCCGAACCACAAACCTGCACTTCGGCTTGATATGCAGTCATAATCTCACTTGGATTAAAGTTCGAGTTTTCATTTATTAATAATGTCTTGTTTGTTGTTAGGTGAACACCAGCTCCCGAGTCTACATACCAATCAGACTTATTGTATGTCCCATTTAGAAATACCACACTAAATGCATTACTGGCCCTTTGAGTTCTGTCATTGGTGCTGTTGGAAGGACACTTCTTTTTAAAATGTCCAAACTGTTTGCATTTAAAACATTTGACATCCTTCTTGTCAAATCTGTCATTTTTTACAGTACTACCAACATGACCATGCGGTCTGAAATTCGTCACTTTCTTCTTCACTAGAAAAGCACTCTCTTCTTTTCCGGCACCAACTTCTCCCTCCATATCCAGCAGTGTGGTTTTTATGACATCGGTCGTAATGGCGATGCCAGAATGTTCAATCGCCATTATCATGGGAGACAATTTTTCTGGCAATCCTGCCAAGAGTAACGACCCTATCCACTCATTGTCGATTTTGAAACCCGTGCCTCTTAATCTATGCCCTGTTTCAAAGATTTGATTCACATAGGAAGCCATTGAGTCGCAGTTTTCGAGCCTCGTGGATATTAATGTTCTGAGCAAACTGATTTTTCTGGTGAATCCTGAATCGTCGAACATCGCCTTTAGTTTTAACCATAAATCTCTCGCAGTTGCTGCATCCCTAATATGCACATATAGGGAAGTATCCAGCGTCAATATTAATTTCGCGTTGGCCTTCTTGTTTTTGGCGTCATCTGCGTCCAAGATGCGGCTCTCGATGCACTTCGCTAAATCTTCCAGTATCAGAAAATTCTCTGCTGCAAATGCACAATCGTCATAGTTTTCCCGTCCCATTAACTTGGGAACATTAACTAAATAACCTGAAGCCATTTTACACTTTTTTTTTTGTACACAACACGTGGGACTATAACCTATTGAAACACAGTGGGTAGAATAAAATATGTAAGCACGCTAAAGGTTCAACACAGACTGCATTTTGTTTATTATCCACCCTAGTGGCTACAGTTAAAACAAGAGTACAGGTAGCAATCGCTAGGTGGCGTCACTGGTGTAGTTTTAAGATATTAAATTTAATAGTAATGTATATTTAAGGAAAAACTATATTAGGAGCCTGTTGTCCATTGAGATGGACATTATTTTTTTGCAATAAAATGATATTATATAAGCAAAATATTGTTTCATTCATGTATAGTAGGAAATAAAATAATAGAACCAATAAACCAATAAAATATTTGTTTTGCGGAAGAAAAAAAGTCAGGTCTGAAAGGGTTAAATAAAAAGTTTTCTGTAGCGTTATTTCTCTGGCACCACTCATAAAAACACTTAAACGTATTTTGATAACGCCTATTCGACTTCTCCGGTAGTAGGAAGGAACAGGCAGCATCTGCAGCCTCTTCAATTGCCATTTCTTGTTTATTTTCATTGGAATTCATTTTACAGCTGAACGAATGCAATTTCTGACATTCGCACTTTGTTTGAAAAATAGTCTTAGCAACCGAAGCCGCACGGATATTTTGTTCAAGTTGCGAAAATAAATTAATCAAACACATACAATTAAACCAACTTCAGGACATTTATAACCAATTCGAGAGGTAAGTTTTGACCAGTCTCGGACTAGCCCTCGCTATCGCTCGGGCGCAAACTCGACCTCGACTGGTAAACAATACTTACCTCCAGGGGAGGATGGGGAACATACAAGCGGCCCGGGAACAAACTTTTATCGGCCCATTTTGCATTCACATAAAATTGCAATAATACCATATAATCAAAATTATAATCATATGTACTTCAAAATTTGACAAATATGTAAAAATCAAAAATACTTTACAATAAATAATTTAAAATTGAATATATTATTTTTATTTTTAAAATATATTAAAATGTATTATCAGAGACATAACACCTCTAAGGATGGCTAATAAAAGCCGAAACAAGTTGGGTGAAGAACATCAAATAAAAAGATTGCATAACTAAGAGAAAGTACTCCCCATAAAGAAAAAACCAATATAAAATTTAATACCGTAAGTTTTTCGTAATACTTATTTATTTATTAATACAGAGGTTCCTAAAGTGTGCGACTACTGTACTGCTTTCAATCATATTAAATAAAATATGAAAAGATTAGGTAATTAGAATTCATGCTTTGACTAAGAAAATTTAATTGTAATTATAAAATCTTCATTAAAATTACAAAGTTTTATTAGATCCAGCATTTTTTTTTTAATTATTGGAGTTTTATCCCGAAAGCATATCTCTCACAAAGTTGTTAAAATGTTATTTGCAGAAAATTTTTGAACATGAAAGAAAAAAATTAATAATTAAAAAAATTTAAATGTAATTTTCAACATTATTACTTTTACAAATTTTACAGTACAAATTATAATTTAAATTGTAAAATATTAATCAAAACACAAAATCGTCATTTGCATTATACAATTTATATTGAAAATAATAATAATAATAATAATATTTACTAGCGGGAGAACCTGCATAATATACACATAAATATTAAAAATAAAAACTTACTAAATGAAAATGAACTTGAAACTTGATTTGAATTTTTACATGAAAGTAAAAAATGTATATTATAAATTCCAAAACTCAAATGAAATAACAAAGTTATCATGATAAATGATAGAATTTAGTTGGAAATTATAAAATTCTTATAGTGAATTCGAAAATATTAATTATAAATTTCAATGTTAAATTAAAATTTGACATTTTTAGTATATATTATAAAAAACTTTATGCTTAAAACGTATAACTCACTAAGTTATTAATATTCTTTCAGAAATTTGCAAAAATATTAATGCAAAATACACAATTATGTACAAAATTACAAAGAGAAGCTATGAAGTTTTCATTGCAAATGACAAATTTTGATATTTTATAACAAATTGCAAGTTCATCAAACCATAAAATTCTCATTGAAACATCTCGCTTGTAAACTGCAATGAATTGGAAATTACAAAATTTTCATTAGAATTGTTTAATATAATTACTAGACTTTCCATAAATTGTAAAGATCAATGGAATCTGCGAGTTTTTTTATTCTAATTTATAACGTCTTTCTCCAGAAATCATATTCCTTGCAAATGTATTAACAACCATTTCATAGAAATTCGCAAAAAATATAACGGATGGTGTAAAATGTTGACTAAAATGTTTTTGAATTCAAAATGATCAATGTTACGAAATTTTGATGGTGGATTTCAGTATTTCAATAGAAATTATGGAGAATTAATTCTAAATTTCAAAAGTTTTAGAATTTGTAAACGTTGAATATAAATTGGAACATTGTAGTGAAAATTGCAAAGTTTTTATTATGAATACAATATTTCAATGGAATTAGAAAACAATCATAAAGTATAAATAAGTTTACATTATCACTATAACAAATACAATAATAAATAATCAAATAAGTAAATAAAGAAATAAATCAGTTTTATTGGAATTATGTAATTTTCTTTGTGACTTTCATCATTCATCATTCTAAATTACCAAATTGCAATAACTTTATGAAAATTTCATTGTTAATTGATAAATTTTAAAGTATAAATATGTTTACATTAACACTATAACAAATACAATAATAAAGAAGTAAATAAGTAAATAAAGAAATAAATCAGTTTTATTGGAATTATGTAATTTTCGTTGTGACTTTCATCATTCATCATTCTAAATTACAAAATTGCAATAACTTTATGAAAATTTTATTGTTAATTAATAAATTTCACTGTAAAATGTAAAATATTCAACATTCGTATTATAAATTACAACATTTCAGGAGCGATTATGAAAATGTTATTGTAAATTGCCAAAATTTCACTATAAAATGCAAAATGTCATTGGCATTTCCAAAATTTGTATCGAGTTGTTAAAATGTTTATAGTTATTTGTAGAAAATTTTATGAAAATAAACTTAGGTGGAAATTACGAACTTTTCATTAGAGATTACAAAATGTTTATTAGATATTATGAAATTCTTATTATAAATACTAAAATTTTACTACATATACATTTTCCTTACAAATTTGAAAAAAATTGCAAAAAGCTAATCAAACCACAGCATATTAAAATTAAATCATGTCGATTGGAAATTAAATTTACAAAAGCTTCAAAATTTTCAATACATTTTTTATTAGAAATACCAATTTTTTTATAAATTACAAAGATTAATGGAACCTGCCAATTTTTAGTTGAAAATTATAACGGCTATCTACATAATTTATATTCCTCGCTAAATTATTTCATATTTCATAAAAATTTGCAAAAAATATTATGGAAACGGAATGGATCCATGGAAAATCCTAGTTCAAAAAGGGAGCTGCGAGGCGAAAAAGTTTGGGAACCACTGTGTTAATACATACATATATATATATATATATATATATATATATATATATATATATATAAACAATCTTTATTGGGCTATCGACCACATGGGGTCTTTCCGCCTTGTGTTAATACATTAAATCAAAATTATTAATAAACTTGTCGTCGGATCTGGGAAAATTCTGGGGCTTCCGGCCCAACATTCGGGATGGCTACCGGCCCACCGGGAAATTTCCCATTTTCCCGTATGGCCCATCCGCCCCGGCTTACCTCCCTTAATGCTTAAATAACTATTAAGCGCGTTTGCAATATATTTGTATTATGTATATTTCGAGGGGTTGATTGTTCATAATCAATCCCGGTAAAATTTCCTAGTGTGGTAGATCTCTCATTATCGACAGTAATTAGCCATAGCTGGAGAAAAGGGGCTTTTAAATAAACTAATTAATAAAATGTGTCCATTAGTCGAAATGAAATACTTAACAAAAAAAAACTTCCGTCATCCACGTAAAACCCTTCCACCATCGATTTCCATCCCGTCTGAACTTTTTTCATCATGCGGCCCATTTTAGAGATGTTTGTCCCGCGGCTCTGGACGTCGACGAAGACGAGGGAGAAGCAGCTTCCGTGGCGAATCCTCAGTGTTTTATGCTTGCAAGCCGGACGGACCGCAGCTGTTTTAATATCGCATTTTTAATGGCATCCAAACCAACTCACGCCAACCCATCCTATCCGGCGAAGAAAGAGAGGCAACGAAAGAGGCGACGCCATTTGAATAATCTGATTGTGCTCGTCTTAATCCCGACTTATGCGTCGTAATGTGTGCGATCCCTTTGAGCAACAGACGTTCCGTTCGGATGATCGTCTAAAATAGCGTAAGAGTATAGGCGCAGGGAGGAATTTGGGTGGGATCTGAGGGGATGTTAAAGTTCACACGTTCTCGTTTGGTGGAAAATAAAATAAAATACTATCGGATATTTTATTTAACGCGATTATTAAAGTACCAAATAATTGATTACAAATGGCATATTTAGGAGAGGAAGCATACTATTTGGAATTCACAAAATCTCGAAAAATAGAATTTTACATTTTTTTTATAAATCTCTATTTTGTCTAAATCTAAAGTCTCTGAATTTGTCTATATGGCTTGGTAATCAGAAAGAAATGTTCAGCTCTATTGTTCAAACATGTGTACAACATTCAACGTGTGTTGAATATGTGGTTGATGCACAATGTAACTTGCACATTTTTCAATCGTGATCAGAAATTTCCCGAACGAAAATTACGAGAAGGTCCAATTGCATGGACACCTAGATCTCTTTACCTCATTCCTCTCGCCTTTGTATTTGGGGGTATTCAAAGTCGTTAGTTTATTCAAGCCCTGCGAATAATTTAAACGAATTGCGAGAACAAATAGAACATGCCTGCGAGACAGTTCGTATAAATCCGAGAATTTTTGAAACAGTGCGTTCGTTTTTACGTAGATGCGAAGGATGCGTAAAAATGGAAGGACATGTAGAATATCTACTTTATTTATTTGTAATTATAGTATTTTATGTTATGAGGACGAAAAACGAAATATGTTTGTCGTCCGTATATCACACATATTTTTTTCTTCGATTGCAAGATCTTTACACTTACTACAAAAAGTATGAACTTACTACAAAATATAAGCAGCAACAGCAATGAGGCCGAAATATGTTTATCATCAGTATATCATACATAATTTTTTCTTCGATTGCAAGAACTTTACACTTACTACAAAAAGTATGAACTTACTACAAAATATTTAAAAAAAAATAATCAAATTGCCGTGAAATTTGTATTACTTTGTCAATGTGACGTTCGATCAACAACGAAAAATTTAAAATCATTTTAAAATGTCGAGTGAAGACGAGTCAATACGTCGTCCTCGTGCATTATTGGTGGATGCTGGGGGCGATTTAGCTGCCTTGAAACGTCATGGAGGATGGCGGTCATCTAATGTTGCTGAGGGATACATAGATGATTTTCTGAATAATAAACTAGATACTGCTCGTAAAATTCAGTATCCTGTCAAGCAGCACAAGACACACAACTCTGTTTAACAGAATTGAATATCACTAATACAGCACAGTGCACTTCATTGAGGGCGGCAGAAAATATAGGGATAAATAATCTAAGTCGCCCCGTTATATTTCAAAATTGTACTAATTGTACCTTTAATATTAATGGCAAGTAAGTAATGTATTGTTAAATTTTAATTTGAAAATTGATAAATTAATCAACCATTGACTTTTTAATTTTTGCTGCCGAAAAATATTTTTCGGCTTGGGACGAAAAAGACCGTTACCTAGCAACCATTGTCTTTAACAAAATGATGGGGTTTTCGTCCATATTTTCGTACCGAAAAATATTATCTTATTATATACAAATAAAAAATAAAAATAAAATATAAATTAAAACTAACTCCAGCCTTCATAAATTACAAATTCCCATCTGATATTAAGAAACGATTCCAAGAACAAATAAAACAAAACAAACTAAAAAATGAAATACACAAACACTACGCAAACCTAGAAAAAATAAAAACTAAAATTGAATCAATATCTTGAATAGCAGAACAGACGTTATAAATCTACAAACAATCATGGATAATATAAATCTACAACTTAAATATCATCTGAAGAAAAAACAATTAATAAAAATAGCAAGATTTTAAAATGAGGAAAAAAGAAAGAAAACCAAGAAGAATTTTACAATTAAACTAACTTACAAAATACTAATAAACAATAATTCTTATATTAACAATACCAACAATTATACACTAACACAACCAAAAATAACTAATCTTTCAAATACATCATTTAACAAAGAAGGATTAAGACTTTTAAACAAAGGACACAAATATGCATTAAGCCCAAAAAATATCAATTTTCGACAAAAATATTTTTCGGCTTAGGACGAAAAAGACCGTTACCTAGCAACCGTTGTCTCTAACAAAATGATGGGGGTTTCGTCCAGATCTTCATACCGAAAAATATTATCTTATGATGCAATTGAATAATAATATGTTTTAATTACAAATTAAAACTAACTCCAGCCTTCATAAATTACAAATTCCCCTCTGATATTAAGGAAAGATTCCAAGAACAAATAAAACGAAATAAACTAAAAAATGAAATACATAAGCACTACGCAAACCTAGAAAAAATAGAAACTAAAATTGAATTATTAATAAATCTCTTGAATAGCAGAACAGGCATTATAAATCTACAAACAAGGCCTTTATAATTTACAAATTCCCATCTGATATTAAGAAACGATTCCATGAACAAATAAAACAAACAAACTAAAAAATGAAATAAATAAACACTACGCAAACCTAGAAGAAATAGAAACTAAAATTGAATTATTAATCAATCTCTTGAATAGCAGTACAGACATACAGACAATGTCTGTAACAGACATTGTAATATTGTAAATTATGAAAGACTTCATAATTTACAAATTCCCATCTGATGTTAAGAAACGATTCCAAGAACAAATAAAACAAAATAAACTAAAAAATTAAATACTTAAACACTACGCAAACCTAGAAAAAATAAATGCTTAAATTGAATTATTAATCAAAATCTTGAATAGCAAAACAGACATTATAAATCTACAAACAATCATGGATAATATAAATTTACAACTTAAATATCTTCTGAAGAAAAAACAATTAATAAAAAATAGCAAGATTTTAAAATTAAGAAAAAAGAAAGAAAAAACAAGAAGAATTTTACAATTAAACTAACTTACAAAAAACAAATAAACAACAATACTTATATTAACAATATACTTACAAAAAACTAATAAACAAAATACTTATATTAACAATACAAACAATTATACACTAACGCGACCAAAAATCACTAATCTTTCAAATGCATCCTTTAACAAAGAAGAATTAAAACTATTTAAAAAAAAGGACACAGACATTAATCCAAAAAAATATCAAATTTCCTCTTCTTTCAGTCGAATATGACATTGCACTAAAACGTCACCCACAAGCACACTAAATAAAAGGAGAATGCATAAAAATAATCAAAATGGCAGAACAAAAAAAAAACACTAATACATACACAAAAACTAATGAAAAAGAAAAACCAATTCTTAATAAAATAAAAAAGAAAATTAATAACAACAACTTATCAATTGTGACGGCAGATAAATATGCAGGTCTAGTAATTTTAAATAAAACGACCTATATAAATAAATTAGAAAATTTCATAAATAACAACAAATTTACACTACGAACCAAAAACTCAATTATCTCTTTTACAAACAAAACAAAAACTATTATAAAAAACACAAAAACTACGACAAATATACAAATAATAATTTAAAAAAAAACATACTACCAATACAATATTACGCCTAAATTTTACGATCAACCTCAATTACATAAAAAAGACAACCCAATTGGAATCATTTATATCCTCTATCAACTCTTCAACACAAATTAGCTAAAATTTTAAATAATATAATTAAGAACACTACAAATTGCAAACCAAAATACACAATAAATAACAGAAACGAACGTATTCAACACATAAACAACACAAAATTACCAACAAAATACACTTTAGCCTCACTCGACATCACAAATATATACACAAATATACCATAATTAATGAAACACTTACTTATACACACAATATAATTAAAAAAACACATACTAAATCAAACAGAAAGTACAGACATCTTCAATTTAATGAAATTAACAAAACTTAAATAGAGCAAAATTTTTTCAGTAACAAATATTATAAAATGAACGATGGATTACCCATGGGCTCAGCACTTAGTGGCATACTAGCAAACATCTTTGCATGTTGACAATTTAAAAAACCTAGTTATTAATAACACAAACCCTTTCAACGAATACATAACTCTTTGGAAACGCTATCAAGATGACATATTAATAATATTGCCAAATTAGTTATTAACGTCATTAGGCCGATATGCAGCAAATAACGGACGCAGGTTGAAGTTTTTAAACCGAGGCGAAGCGGATCGTAGCGTAGTGCAGCCGAGGTTTATAAACTTCAACCAAGCCTGTTATTTGCATATCGGCCGTGTGTCGTTCAAGATTTTTCGTAATACGAATATTTTAGCAATATTTAGTCCACATAGATGTAGGAGAATAAATTTCTGATTTTCCCTTTAAGTAGATTAGTAGGACATCTTCACTCACCAATTTAATCAGTTTATTTTTGCTCCACTGTAAAAAATCTTCATACTATTTCTGGTATCGTTTCTTCGTTTTTTTGGGCAGCAAGTCAAACTTGCAGCCGATGTTGCTTCCAATATCTCGGCAGGAACTTCAAAGTTTTCTTTATCCATTTTGACGGACCGGCAACTAACTATGCAACTATTTACTATGGCCGACAGGCATCTGTCAGTCATGGCCTGAGCAATTTTAAATTTGAATTGTTTAACCATGGTGGGCGTGCGTTCCCCTTAACGGCCGGCGTCCGTTAAGAATTCTTAACGGCCGCTGAGCGTTTATCTTTTACATTACAACGCTTTTTTAGTTCTGATAAAACGGTACAACAGTATAGTATTACAAAAAATAATAAACGCACAATCACAGATTTACATAACTACATAAACATTAATTTTACTTTAGAAATGGAACAAAATAACAGTATTAATTTCTTAGATCTAACTTTATATAAAACAAATAACAAAATCGAATTCAATATTTATAGAAAACTACACAAACATACATCATTATCGCAGCAAACTATTTTCACCAAAATTCATATAAATACTCTGCCATACGAAAATGATAAATTAAATGAAATTAATTTAATAAAACAAATCGCCTTAAATAATGGTTTCAATATAAATACAATAAACAAGATAATTAAAAAATCAACATACAATTGTTTCAAAAAACTAAACTATATAAATAATAATACAATAATATCGAAAACACAAACCGAAAACGATAGAAGTACTACATATTATAAGTCATTCACATTTCAAGGAAACATAAGACAATTAACCAAACACATAAACATCATAACATTAAAACGTCTGTTTCAACTTCATCAAAAACACAAACAGAAAACGATAGAAATACTACATATTATAAATCATTCGTATTTCAAGGAAACATAAGCAACAAAAGTAACCAAACACTTAAACATTATAACATTAAAACGTCTTTTTCAACCAAACACACAATCAAAACACAACTATTTAACGCAAAAGATAAAACAAACTGTTTAGATAAAATGGAATTTACGCAATAACTTGCAACGATTGTGGTGCAAAATACATTAGAGAATCCGACAGACCTTTAAAATTGAGAATAACAGAACTTAGATTTTACTGCAATTAAATTTGATTTTCAGACAATTGATTTGCATTCATTTATAAAATTGCGAAATGTACCTTGATGTTTAAGATAACTACAAAGCTATCAAGTATTGCAGAGGTTATTTTGTCTTAATTTAAAATATAACGGAGTTTGTCTTAAATTATCATGCAAAAATATCAGACTTTTACAGATGTCCAGATTTTGGGGACTATTTATTCTCACAGAGTGACAATTTATAAAAATGTCTGTGCATGTGTATATACCCTTCAATTATATAATATAATAATAATAATAATAATAATAATAATATACCCGTCAATTTTGCATTCTCTAGTAATGAGGGCATAGCCACCAGATGCAACTACAGTCGATTCCGCTTAATGGGACACATCGGGACTAGGATAGTTTGGCCCAAATAAAGCGGCTGCCCCAATTAAGAATATAATTTAAAAAAATCAAACATTTTATTCAAGAGTAGGTAAGAAAAAAAACGTTTAGCCAGATATCAGGTGTTCCGACAAATTTGCCCAACACGTATATGTGATCACATCATAAGAAATCGTTGGTTACTGTCCCAACTAAACTGTTTTACTTTAAGCGTTGCAATTCTTTAGTTTAGTTCGAGATTTTTTTCTAACATTTTCTTTTTCAAATGTAACGAATTTATTCAATTAAATAATTGGTTCATAAACTTAAAAATTACGTATTGATTGGTTCATGTACAGCGAATGCATCAATAAAACTTAATTAATAGCCACCATATTATTACAAGAGCACAAACTTTGTCAATAAAGTAATAATTTTCAACGCGGCTAAGATTGGAAATTATATGGTAAAGTGGTCGCCTTCAGCAATGGAGCCGATCAAGAAGAAGAATAATGTTTGTAAGTCATTTTTTAATGTATAGATAAGTATAGAGCATTCAAAAAAGTGCTGTCAACTTTTCCAACTAATTCTAACGAATTATTGACATATTTGACAAACATTTCAAATTTTGGACGACACCTACATTTTCACAATCATACTTTCAACATAAACAAAAATACTAAACTCTTACACAATACAGGTAAAGGCTTTAAACTAATTTTAGTAGAAGCATTTGAAATAGATAAAAGTATCAAAATAGAACACAACATACATTGTCTTAATGACCCAAATCATTTAACATTTAAACCTCTTTATACATTTTTAAATAATATATTTAACACATAAAACAACAAAAACAATTAAATAAAACTTCAAATTAGACAGCTATCAAATTTAAAATTACATTCAAATAAATTAGATAAAGACTAAATACGTAAGTAAATAATTCTAAATATATACATATAAAATAATTAAAACACTTATTTAAGAATTGACTTTACTTTCATTGACGACCTCTTTGCAATCGAGTTGGCTGTGTTTTCTTTTTGTCATGTTGGACAAACTGATTCAGTGATGCAGCGGAAGTTAAAAGGGCGACTTCAAGTTTGATTACTAATCTATACAACAGATGGCTCATGAAGTACTAGAATATTAAATTAATTCTTAGTGTCTGAAAACATCCGCCAGAGCAGATTTGGTTAATTCTGCATTTGCAAGGTAGGTCGCGCTGTTTCACGCAGATCGGTAACGATATACAGTTGATGTATTTCGTTAGTATTCGTTACATGGTTGCATGGTTACAGTGTTGTAGTTGTTACAGTGTTACAGTGTTGTAGTTTTTACAGTGTGTGAGCACGCTCGAGTAAAAATAAGTCAAACCACCCAAAAAGATGCCAAAAATCAGTATTACATTTTTGTTACATTTTTTCTTACGACAGTCCGTAAACTAAGTTTTTACGTACTGTTCACAGTTCCTAAAGTGATACTTTTTAGAACAAGCTTTTGATATTTTGAATAACATTCTGGACGCTTTGTTGCTTTGATTGTATGTTGATTGAAAATTTTCACAATCTCCACAAAACTTTTTGGCAGTCTTGAACCCCATTGAAACTTATCATACATTTCCTGACAAAATTAAGGGACCACTAGTAAAATACAAAATAAATTTAAAACCTGACAACGAAATTTAATGAAACAAATAAATATATAAATCCAAGTGTTTCCTCACAGTTTAGTTGACTAAAGAGCTATTAAAATTAACAAACTATACTTTTACTTACTTGTAGAAGTAGAAGAAACATAAAGCACGCTTTATTAATTAAAAAAGTTAAAAAGGTGAGTCAACAATTATAGCTTTTTGTTGATTTTTCGTTTCCTAGCAGAGAATGTCCTGATATTGTTAATTGTTTCATGGCATACTATTTGAATAGTGCTTAATAAACGTCAATTTATGAAATGTGCAAAGTCTATTCAAAACAACTTGTAATTTGGAAAAGTTATTTAAAGTTTATTTGGTGGTCCCTTAATTTTATCCGGAAGTGTATTTTAATGAAAATGCTGAAATTTTTTAATATTTATTTATATGCTGTGATCATTATTTCGATAATATGATTAAGTTTTCTGGAACCATAAAATTTTCCGGTTATCCATTAAGTTTATGATATTTACTATAATGTTCACAATTTCAAAACCTTCTCATTCTTTTTATATTTTGATTGTAAATATGTATTGAATCTATCTAAATATTCAGGTTTATATTTTATATTTACAATACCATTACAATTACAATTTGCTAAAAATAGTTGAAATATTTTTTAATTTAATATTGCCAAATATAAAAATAAACTGTTTCGATTTTAGTTTTTTTTCTTTAATTTTGATAATCATTTATTAACTGTGTCAGATTTTCGTGTGCGTTGTGCCCATTTTTGAAAATTTCGTGAATTTCAGAAATTAATCTGGTAGAGCTTTTATAGATTTTTTTAAAACATTTAAACAATTAAATTCTCGCCAATTCTTCGTAAATTGACACATTTATTAGTTTAAATAAGCTTCTTAAAAATTCTGGACGTTTTGTTGCTCTGATTGCATGTTTTGAAAATTTTCAATCTCTACAAAACTTTTTTTCAGGTTCTTCAACCCCATTGAAACTCATCATATTTAATAATTATTATAATAATAATAATAATACTAATAATTTATTAGTGCCAGTACAGAAATGTTTACACAGGTCAAAAAAATACACTTAAACACATACAAAGTGTAAAATATGATATATATAATATAATGCAAGGACTGATGCTAACAAACAGCAATATACAAATATCGAACCGTAAAAAACTAATGCTATGAATATAAAACTGCGTTAAGTAGCTCAAATAACGTATATAAATAGCAGCATACATTTGATTGAAAATTTTGAATATATATAATATATGATATGAATATATTATATATATTATAATTATTTTTTGAATCAGTATTAAGAAATTAGGAACAACGTAATAACAACGTAACAACATACAATGAATTTAAAAAAAATCTTGGCGGCTTTCATCAACTCATCATCATCATCATCATCACCACTCCTGCTTGATATGAGTTATATGTCATCGTGTGTCATCGTGGGTAGTAAAACGGCAACATCGGCGTTTTTTCAGTGAATACACACGACGTCTTTTGTGGTGAAGTGGTGAACTAATGGCAATTATATATTTACAGCAATCTGTAAGTTTACTAGTTTGTCATCAGAAATAAGACATATTGAAAAAGATATATTTTTGGGATTGATGTACAACAAAATAATGCAGTTTTCAAGTAGGTTTCATATTCCCAGTTATTAAAAATATATTCCTTTAGTACCTAATACAATTTTTAAAACAATACTGTATGTCTACAGCAAGTATTTTAAGATGATCCACATTGCCAATTTCGAAATTAAATTCATAAAGACATTTATTTCATCAAATAAATTCATGTTAAAAACTACGTAATAATTAATCATTTAATATTCCCGTAACTAAATTCTTAATATGTTACCGAATTCCATGAACATCAATCCCAAACATTTACCTTATGGCGCCATCTATTGGTTGTTAACTATGTAGTCGCCCTTTTAATTATTTTTTTGTGTCAGTCTCTATTAGACATTTGCTTCCTACCACAGGTCAGATTTATAATTTTTTTATTATTAATATTATTATTTTTATCATTCTTTTTTTTACTGCATATTCGATTGAATTAATTGAATGTTTTTCAATGCATTATTTTTCATTTTCTTTCCTGCCGTTCCATTTTCATCTCTAATAATTTAAAGTTTACATCTGGCAACAATGTTATTTAAAAAATATAACCTCAAATTGAAAACATCTTAACCTAAAAAATGTTCCATTGGGGAATTCAGTTATTTCCGAAACACATGTTTCGGAATATGAAAATAAAACATACAAACAAAATTACTAGATATTCATAGACTCCCTTGACGCAAAAACATCGTGAATGGAGAGTATCACCAAAATTAATACCCCCATAAAAATAATTTTCACACATTTTAATTCTTCCCCACACTAACAAATTATATAAACACTAAATCATTTATACATACTATAACATTAAACACATAAACACGTTTATGCTATAAACACCCAAATTTTGCGCACCCAGTAAGTCAATTATTTAAAAAAAAGTACTCTATTCCAATATAGGTACATGGTGAATTAATATATCCATCCTGTCTAGAGTTTTATTGTACGGGACGGTTTATTTCTCGCGATAAATTTTGGGCGTGAGTTGTTTATTTCGCTTAATTATCGCGGGATGAGATTTAAGTTGCCATTTCTATTCCCGGTGGTTGCTCGACGAATTTAAGGCTCGGGATTTGCACCAGTGAACGAGCGAGTGAGTGAGCGAGTGAGTGAGTGACGCTCCAGGGGCGCGCGCTTTACTTTAATTGCATGAATGTAATAGTAAATTTACGCGTCCGTAAAATCCACGCGTCGCCCCGACTTTATGCGCGTATTATTTACACGGAGCACAGATGTGCCTTTCCTAACTGAAGAATTGCACTTGATGAATGGTTGCCGGCGAGCTTGCCAACGCGCTGGGATATTTCTAATTTAGAAATAGCAGCTGCGCTATTATAGAGACTTTACTTACGTATGCATATTGTACATTCCGGTCTTCTCTCTCTTCTGCTCTGTGTATCTATATATATGTATGTGTGTATGTGTGTATTAAGCCCGGAATTATCACTTAAACTGCTCCCGGTTATTGCCCAAACGTACTTAGATTCGAATTTATTATTAATGCACTTGTTCCGCGGCTCCGGCTACAATTTCACAATTACCAGAAGCCAGCCGGTGCACTACTGCACATTCGTGCTACCTCAAAAATCTAATGCACAATTTACATCCGGGCTTTTACTGCCATATTGAAAAGCTTCGTAATTTCCCGAGGTAAGTGATCCAGCTTTTAGTGTAATCGTCGCGGGATTACTCTCATTTTGCGTGCAGCGAGGAACGAAACCACACATCACATCATCATACCTTAGAGACGAATGAACTTTACGAATTACGAATATCGTTTCTGAAATTGGAGGCAATAAACTACTCGTGCAATAATTTACACGCAAATTATTTGTAAATCAACTGTACACATATGAGATGAATATAATATAAATAAAAAAATCATAAAAATAATAAAAAAGTATGGAACTGTTTAAAAAAATTCAATATGTCAACCTAATCTCGCATCATTTAAAATAATAAGACATATTGTTTGCTCCGACTGTATTCGCTATAGAAACAGTTGTGCGGTTATAAATTCTTCTTAATTTTTACTATATTATATTATTATCTATTACAGTTACAGTTTATTTTAAATAACATTAAGTACCATGTAGGTAGGAGCAGAATATCATAGTGATACCATTTAGAATAAAGTATTTATTATAAAATAATAAGTAAGTCACAAGATAGATGCTTGTGGATTAACTTGAGAATAGGCCATCACTATTTCTTGCACTTCCTAATTTGCCATAACTGGCTTTTGTCGATATCTTATTGCATTCACTTGTCCAAATTGAAAAAAAAAAATGATTCCAATCTTCTAAATCTTGTTTAATTACAATTAATTTTCTTGTTTATCAAATGTGGATAAGTCTAATTAAATACTCTACATGTTCGAGCAATAATTCTATCGCAGGTGCCATGTATAAAGAATAAATTGATAATTTGTTGATTTGTGTTATGATTCATTTAGTTGATGTTGATTTCTGTAATACTTTATTCTAAATGGTTTTATTATTTGACAGTTTGCATTACAATAGCGATAAAACAAAAGCATATCACATGCCTACTAAAGTGCACTTGTGACATCCGAAATTATACCCTGCAGAAATGCGACGAAAGAGTAATCTTCGAAATAATTCAAAAAATACTTGCTTTAGGAGTATGGTTGTATTACACTTTTTTGTAGTAATTTTTTCTCCCAATCGTACTATGCGATCAAAAATGGGTCATTCCATTTAAAAATGTTGAATTACGAGATATTTAAGAGGGTGTAAGAACCTAATAATATTAAAGTCCATAATTTTACGAGTCGGAACAAAACTGCGTAAATATCATAGCAGGCCGCGGCCGACGATGCGTTGGCCCAAGCGAGTACATTCATTTTGCTGACTTCTTAATTTTGGGCAAATGTAAATAAGCACACGATCATAATGATGACACAGAAATAGGTCGTGGGAATACGACGGGAACTCGAAACGGCGATTGTGTAATTCGGGGACACGTATGGGATTGCGTCACTTTGCAGCGGTACGCAGATTTAGCATAGGACGGGGGAAGAAGAGTAAAAAGTGGGGACCAGTATAAATAGAAGTGCGGAACTTAAACGAGAGCAGTTTGATGTACCGATCGAGACAGAACGTCACGCTGTCCGACGACGACTCATATACTTTAAACATTAATTCCTCAGGTGAATATATAACACAAGTTTATCAAATGGAATTCACACTAACAATTCTAAAGTGATATTACCGCGCCTTGCCGCTGGTAATGAACAAAGTTTAATAAGGGTATGAAATGTAGGGAGCCTCACGCCACTAAATGCGGAGTTGAACCTAACTGCATTTTATGCCTTGTCCTGACAATATTTTCGTACTGACAGGAGAATATTGTAATATGCCTTCCTTTCCTCGTCGCAAACATTTGATAAACAGTGTGGCCTCATTAATCAATCGGTAGTTAAATAAAAAGATTGCGTCAGGGGAACATAACTTAATAATTTCTATATAAATAATTCAATGATATTTGTAATTAAATCGTATAATTAAACTTGCTCAGCCCTCCGACATTCAAGAAATCTCAGAATTATGAATGAATGAAACGAATGTTTGTATGTGCTTAAGTAGATAGAAAAGTAGAAGTAGAATAGAGCTTTATCATACTAATCTATAATCAATTTTGAATAACAATACCTATTAAAGTTTTTACGATCACATGGCTGATAATGTTGGTAGACGCAAATACTAGCAATATCTCCGGATGAGGACACATTGGGTGCTTGAAGCACTGGAATCGCTTGAAGTACTTTAATGTGAAGTTATGTGATTCGTTCCTATCCACAAGGTGGCGTCGAAATACATTGGAAGGCACCGTGCTAATGAATTTCTATGCAGTGATGACATGTATCAGATATCCTTCTCGGCATAATTTGAAGATTGTGGTGCATGAAGTCGCTAAGTAACACGTTGTAATTCCAACCGCAGTGTTAATAAGTTACTCAGTTTTCAAAATAAAATAAATCATTCAAATTCAGAGAATATAATAAATTTTCAATAATTATTAAACAAATCTATTTCTAAATTTAAATAAATATAACTAAATAAATAACGTCCAATTAGAGTAACAAAATTGTCTTTTATTTACCTGTCGCTTGCATAACCTTTTAAAATGAATAAATCATATGAAATCCATGTATCTGTGTTTTACTTGCTAACAAAAATTACTAACAGACACATTACCCATAAAACGAACCAAACTGAGTTATCACGATTTTGATTTAAAAATCAAACATAACGTAGAGTACTACCACTAAACTACGAGCCAAATCAATATTACAAATTACGAGAATTTGTAAATCACGAGCCAAATCAATTACTTGAATTATAAGAATTCATGTAATATGCAGTTAAAGAAATCAAATGCATCCAATTGCATGTAAGGATGAATTGCAGTTAAATAAATGCAATGAATAATAAATATTACAAATTATGAGAATTTGTACAACACCTGGGTTCGAACCGTTACAAGAGCACTTAGAAATTGACATTTTATGAACACTAATTATCAAAATTGACAGTTTCCAATTATTTTACTCATAGAGGCATCCTCTAGGTACAATTTGAAATATAACTCATAATTTTATCTCATTCCTAAGAGAAGTTATAGACAGATTTCAAGCTACCTTTTAGAGGTATAAATTTTAGAAAAACATTTTTTTCTTGAAAACTAAAAGAGATAAGTGTACATACGTTCTTACAATATATGTTCCAATTTAAGCGAGGAATTCAAAAGTATAATAATATATGGGGTGTTCCGTTTAAAATACGAAAGTTGGTGATCCTTCCGGTGGAACCGGAAGTGATATAAACTTGAAGATATTTCACATGAGGATAACTGATTCAACAGTGTGACGAGGATTTTTTTTGAAATTTTTAGTACAGCGGCAACCCCGTAAACTTTTAACGAACGGTTTAGCGTAGACACTCTGTATAGACATACAGGATGGCCCATTATCCTCGTTCGGACCATTGCTGCTGGACTAATAAATATTGAGAAAAATATCTGATTGGAAGTTTTAGGATACTTGATGTGCTATTTTAAAAAATTATTTTCGAGTATACATTGGGTACCATAAATCCTGGACCCAAAATTTGGTCCCTTTTTTAAATGGATCACCCTGTATATTCTTTCATTTTTGGAATCCACTTTACGTTGGCTTCACAGATCATTTTTATTTTTTTGGGAACAGATGCAACGTTGCCAAGTTATTCACATATCCATTATACTTGTACATATACAATAAACTGAAGTGAACTTGAAAATGACATTAAGAAGTCGAAACTCGAATGTTTATTTTATTATATTTAAATATTTAAATGTTATATTTAAATGTTATATTTAAATGTTAAATGTTTATTTTATTATATTTATTTAATTATATGTCTATATTTAAATAAACATTTTGTGGTAAAAACATAGCAAGTTGTTTCTCTCTTTTTTAATATGGACTACCACGTAGTAAAGGTCGAAGCCATCCTGAATATTAGAGTAATTAATATTAGGTTAATAAAGAAAACACTTGCTAAAGTTTCACAAGTTTTATAGAATTGCTCAAAAGCAATTTGAGCAGTTTGAGCAGTTTAAGCTATTCTAAAAAACTAGTGAAACTTTACCAAGTGTTTTCTTTATTAACCTAATCAAAATGTTTCACCAAGAAGTAACCACTTCCACATACAATTTAAGTAATTAGTATTATTTTAACTATAAGATTTTAGTATTATTAGACTAGCTTATATAATAAAATATATTTTTAAGGTTTTATATACTATACGAATACCTGCTTAAATACAACAACCTTAAAAAAATATTTTGTTTATATTATTATTTCCCTAATGTTGCCCGATATTGAAGCTCAATAATGCAAAATTTTCAATTGTGGTTCTGTAGGCCGTTAATTAGTCAGAGGAACATTAATAGGCCAATCTTAAATACAACTAATAAGCACATGTTTCATTTTTTTTGTTAATATTAAACAAATTATTATTAAATTAGTGACAGTTTTAAAATAGTACAGTGCAACAAGAAATTGCAGCCCGAATGGCTCCAACGCGAAATGAAAGTAGGCGTACAGACGTAACAAAATCTCCTGGGGGTTAGGCTATATTAGCTAGCATATTTTTTTTATAACATTTTTCGCATTTTGGCCTAATTTTAGGTATGTAATTCAAATTTAATTTAGTTTACACGAAATGTAATGAAAAAAAAACAAAATAAAATGAATAAAACGAAATAATTTAGAGACACTCCAACCAGCATCGAAAAAAAACTCGAACGACATAGTGTAACTCTTTGTTGTGTGTTTCGTGTAATTTTTCATAAAATTCGTTGAAAAAATAAACAATCAATACAGGAATAATCACTTTTTTCATAAAAAATATTAATTATATCCGTAATAAATAAAATTATTAATTTTTGGACATTTTGTCATATTTTTCAATAATTTTCGCATTTTGGCCTAATTGTAGCATTGTAATTTAAATTTAATTTTTACACTAAATATAGTGAAAAACAAAAGAAAATGAACATAACGAAATAATTTAGGGACATTCTAACCAGCATCGAAAAAAACGAATGACATAGTTCAACTCTTGTGTGTTTCGTGTAATTTTTTATCAAATTCATTGAAAAAATAAAGAATCAATACAGGAGTAATTATTTTCTCCATAAAAAAAATTAATTAAATCCGTAATAAATAAATTTATGCATTTTTTACATTTTGCTTCATTTATCTACATTTTTCGCATTTTGGCCTAATTTTAGGGATGTAATTCAAATTTAATTTAGTTTACACAAAATGTAATGAAAAAAAAACAAAAGAAAATGAATAAAACGAAATAATTTAGAGACACTTCCACCAGCATCGAAAAAAACTCGAACGACAGAGTGTAACTCTTTGTTGTGTGTTTCGTGTATTTTTCATAAAATTCGTTGAAAAAATAAATAATCAATACAGGAATAATCACTTTTTTCATAAAAAATATTAATTAAATCCGTAATAAATAAAATTATAAATTTTTGGACATTTTGCCGTATTTTTCTATATTTTTCGCATTTTGGCCTAATTTTAGGGATGTCATTCAAATTTAATTTAGTTTACAGTAAATGTATAAAAAAAACAAAAGAAAATGAGTAATACGAATAATTTAGAGACACTCCAACCACCATCGAAAAAAACTCGAACGACAGAGTGTAACTCTTTGTTGTGTGTTTCGTGTAATTTTTCATAAAATTCGTTGAAAAAATAAACAAACAATACAGGAATAATCACTTTTTTCATAAAAAATATTAATGAAATCCGTAATAAATAAAATTATAAATTTTTGGACATTTTGCCATATTTTTCTATATTTTTCGCATTTTGGCCTAATTTTAGGGATGTAATTCAAATTTAATTTAGTTTACACAAAATGTAATGAAAAAAAAACAAAAGAAAAAGAATAAAACGAAATAATTTAGAGACACTTCCACCAGCATCGAAAAAAACTCGAACGACAGAGTGTAACTCTTTGTTGTGTGTTTCGTGTATTTTTCATAAAATTCGTTGAAAAAATAAATAATCAATACAGGAATAATCACTTTTTTCATAAAAAATATTAATTAAATCCGTAATAAATAAAATTATAAATTTTTGGACATTTTGCCATATTTTTCTATATTTTTCGCATTTTGGCCTAATTTTAGGGATGTCATTCAAATTTAATTTAGTTTACACTAAATGTATAAAAAAAAAACAAAAGAAAATGAGTAATACGAATAATTTAGAGACACTCCAACCACCATCGAAAAAAACTCGAACGACAGAGTGTAACTCTTTGTTGTGTGTTTCGTGTAATTTTTCATCAAATTCATTGGAAAAATAAACAAACAATACAGGAATAATCACTTTCTGCATAAAAAAATTAATTAAATTCGTAATAAATAATTTTTTGTTTTTTTGACATTTTGAAACATTTTTCTACATTTTTCGCATTTTGGCCTAATTTAAGCAATGTAATTCAAATTTAATTTAGTTTACACGAAATGTAATGAAAAAAAAAACAAAAGAAAATGAACATAACGAAATAATTTAAAGACACTCCAACCAGCATCGAAAAAAACTCGAACGACAGAGTGTAACTCTTTGTTGTGTGTTTCGTGTTATTTTCATCAAATTCATTGGAAAAATAAACTAACAATGCCACATTTGCCACATTTTTCTACATTTTTCGCATTTTGGCCTAATTTTGGCAATATAATTTAAATTTAATTTTTACAATAAATGTAGTGAAAAAAACAAAAGAACATGAACATAACGAAATAATTTAGAGACACTCTAACCAGCATCGAAAAAAACTCGAATGACATAGTTTAACTCTTGTGTGTTTCGTGTAATTTTTCATTAAATTCATTGGAAAAATAAACAAACAATACAGGAATAATCACTTTCTGCATAAAATTCGCAATAAATAAATTTTTGATTTTTTTGACATTTTGCCACAATGTTCTCGATTTTTCGCATTTTGGCCTAATTTTATGTATGTAATTCAAATTTAATTTAGTTTACACAAAATGTACTGAAAAAAAAACAAACTAAAATGAATAAAACGAAATAATTTAGAGACACTCCAACCAGCATCGAAAAAAAAACTCGAACGACATAGTGTAACTCTTTGTTGTGTGTTTCGTGTAATTTTTCATCAAATTCGTTGAGAAAATAAACAATCAATACAGAAATAATCACTTTTTCCATAATTTTTTAAAAATTTAAATCCGTAATATATAAAATTATTAATTTTTGGACTTTTTGCCATATTTTTCTATATTTTTCACATTTTGGCCTAAATTTAGCAATGTAATTCAAATTTTATTTAGTTTACACGAAATGTAATGGAAAAAAAAAACAAAAGAAAATGAACATAACGAAATAATTTAGAGACACTCCAACCAGCATCGAGAAAAACTCGAATGATATACTCTTGTTTAACTCTTGTTTAACTCTTGTGTGTTTCGCGTAATTTTTCATCCAATTCATTTGAAAAATAAACAAACAATACAGGAATAATTACATTTTTCATGAAAAAAAAAAATTAAATCCGTAATAAATAAATTTATGAATTTTTTGACATTTTGCCAAATGTAATTCAAATTTTATTTTAGTTTACACGAAATGTAATGGAAAAAAAAAGAAAAGAAAATGAACATAACGAAATAATTTAAAGACACTCCAACCAGCATCGAGAAAAACTCGAATGATGTACTCTTGTTTAACTCTTGTGTGTTTCGCGTAATTTTTCATCCAATTCATATGAAAAATAAACAAACAATACAGGAATAATTACTTTTTTCATAAAAAAAAGACGTAATAAATAAAAAAAAATATGACATTTTGCCACATTTTTCTACATTTTTTCGCATTTTGACCTAATTTTAGCGATGTTATTCAAATTTAATTTAGTTTACACGAAATGTAATGAAAAAAAAAAAGAAAAGAAAATGAACATAACGAAATAATTTAGAGACACTCCAACCAGCAACGAGAAAAACTCGAATGATATACTCTTGTTTAACTCTTGTTTAACTCTTGTGTGTTTCGCGTAATTTTTCATCAAATTCATTTGAAAAATAAACAAACAATACAGGAATAATCACTTTCTCCATAAAAAAAATTAATTAAATACCTAATAATTAAATTTATGCATTTTTTGACATTTTGCCACATTTTTCTACATTTTTCGCATTTTGACCAAATTTTAGGGATGTAATTCAAATTTAGTTTAGTTTACACTGAATGTAATGAAAAGAAACAAAAGAAAATGAATAAAACTAAATAATTTAGAGACACTCCAACCAGCATCGAAAAAAAAACTCGAACGACAGAGTGTAGCTCTTTGTTGTGTGTTTCGTGTAATTTTTCATAAAATTCGTTGAAAAAATAAACAATCAATACAGGAATAATCACTTTTTTCATAAAAAATATTAATTAAATCCGTAATAAATAAAAAAAATAAAAAATTACATTTTGCCACATTTTTCGCATTTTGGCCTAATTTCAGCAATGTAATTCAAATTTAATTTAGTTTACACGAAATGTAATGAAAAAGAAACAAAAGAAAATGAACATAACGAAAAAATTTAGAGACACTCCAACCAGCATCGAAAAAAACTCGAACGACATAGTGTAACTCTTTGTTGTGTGTTTCGTGTAATTTTTCATAAAAGTCGTTGAAAAAATAAACAATCAATACAGGAATAATGACTTTTTTCGTTAAATAAAAAAAAATCGGTAATAAATAAAATTACATAAAATATACATACATCTATAATTTCAAACGTTAACAATGAAATAAAATCAAAAGATATATAAAGCAAAATTACACTTATCAAGCCTCTGATGATTTTTACAAACTGAAACTAGTAAGGCAACATACAAATCAATAAATAATAAAATAAAATAAAAAATATCTACCAGTAAGTACAAACTAATACCTTACATAAAATTACACTGCGAGCTAATATTAAAACAGAGATTATTCTTGTAGTGTGTGTTTATTTTTCCATTAAGAAATAAACATAAAATATTAAATTGAAAAAACAATAACTTAATTAATAAATAAAAATAAATAATATTATAAAGAAAAAAATAAAATTGTTCATTTTCTTCTATTCCTTCTATTCCTTTTATTTTTTTTATGACTTTTACTGAAAACAAAATTAATCCGAATTACATTGCGTAAATTGGGTCAAAATACAGGCAAAATTCTTTGGTGGGTAGTTTGACCCTCTGAAACGAATTCGTAATTTCGATTCTCAATAATTATGATACGTTTAACAGAAACATAACAGAAATACAGAAACGAGATAACAGAAACGGAACCCATAGTTGTTGTCTAAAGTTAAAGGACAATAATTTGAGCATCGTTTGTGATGAATTAGTATTGTTAAATTTTGTTCGTAATGGTTTTAATAAGGTAGTTCGTTTAATTTTTTGTGTTAAAAAACTTGAGGTTTTTTTCATATGCATTTTTGTCCAAATTTCAATCAATTTTTGTTCATCATCAAAATCTCGAGTTCTGTTTCTGTTAAATGTCCAATAACCATTGAGAAACATTTTCTAACACAGTTTAATATACATACTTATTTGATAAACATAAACTGACATTAGTAAATCATATTTGTATGTATCATTTGTTTTCCAAGGAGCCTTTCATTATTCACATTTTTGTCATCAGGCATTAAACTCCATTTTCTTAGAAATTTTGGTTACGCAACCTCGTGGTATTTTTAGATATTTATGAAAAGAAAAACAAATGCTATCAAACGACTGGCAATGGATCATTTGGTAAACTTTGAACTGGTTTTGAAACAGATGGAACATTTGCGTATTGCGCACTTGTCGATTTTTCATATTGATCCCAACAACTTTTGATAAACAAAAATAACAATCGGGTTGGTGATTACTTTGCTCCATATTACTGGAACTGAAACGTTGAAATATTTCCTCTCGCCATTCGACCACTTGTATAAAATAGCTCTGCAAAACAATATCGGTGTTCACGTTTTGTCTAAATTTCTGACAGCAAAACCAAAGCAATGTAAATATGCATATTTTAACGGTTCTGTTATTGCATATCCTTTTTTTACAACCATATATTTACCACAAACAAGGCAGAAATAGCTTGAATTAGTAACACATGATCTACTTGACATATTTAAGCACTATTATTATGAAGATAGAGAATTAATGTGGGTTTCCGTCAAATTGCTTTACAGTAGTGCCATCCATGCGACATAAAAAGAACGAGACCTGATAGCGCAATTCTGGTGGTAAATTTGAATTCTACGCACCCAAATTACTTGGAAAACATCCTCCTCTTTTCCAGTCATTTTTTAAATTTTTATTTGTAGTTTTATTTTGTAGTATTGTGTTTTTTGTTTTATTGTGTATTTAGCCAAGAGAACGTTCATTACTTTTTTCTCACCCTGTATAGTAATAACAAGTATGAACGAGATTTGTAAAGTACTATAAATATCATAAAACAATGGAGTGAATTGGTCTTTATATCATCATTCCCATTACTCGCAAATTATACCGTGCGATCAACAATTATTTAGATAGGGGGCGGCTGTGGCTGTATCAGTATTATAAAACGTGCCAAAAAAGTTTGAAGAAGGACTTGGATATGCATCCCTACAAAATGCAGACCTATCATGAATTAATGCCACCATATTTTAATAGGCGTCAACATCTCAAGGGCTTCTCTTATCTTAATAGTTGTTGATCGCACGGTATGATTAAATAGTTGTTCTGTGCGCACAGCCAACCCTCTCCTCCCCTATACGTGGTGGGATAATCAATTTGAGGAGCTGAAACAAAAAAGAAACGGGAACGCCGAATCGGCGAAAACTTTTCCCCATCCAACTTTCTCGAGGATTTTTTCGCGTCGCTTATGCTTTACGGGTCGATTTACTTTTTATAACTCTTCGCGTATCTATCTACTCCACTATCAAATGAAGCGCATTGTTCCTGTATTAACTATGACGAAGTGGACGAAACAAAACTTTCGCCCCTGGGAGAGATGGACCGCGATTGCGTGGAGTTATCAGCCCCACGTGTAGTTTGTCCCCGAGAAGAGAAAGTAATGGCCCATTTCTGATTCCTTCAAGAACCTCACACCACTGAGACGAAACTAAATAAAAGATCGGGAGAAGTTAGATGAGTATCAATATCTTATCATATCCGCATTTTTTTTAAGATATATACCTACAGTGTGTCTCAGTGACTACCAGATATGGCAAAATTAACACTGGTGAATTATGTAAGGATAAACTATACGAAGTCGCGAGCGAGCAGCCGTACAGAGCGCACGTGTTCGTATAGCTCTCTATCGACGGCGGATATCTTTTATCGCCGAATTCGTTCGCGCTAATCGGTACGCGGAAGTAAAAAGTTTGCGAGTGATGTCGGGCGAACGCTCGCGGTCGCCAAGGTATCGCGATAAAATTAAATAATAAAAATGGCAAGTTCTCAGCCGGAAACTGTCTTAAACGAGAAAAGCCAGCAGAGTTGTCAAAATGAACAACTGCAACTGCTATATTATACAGAGTGGCAAAAAGCCATCAGTGAAAAAACACAAATGAGCAATATGATAGCCGACCTACAATTACACATAACTAAGCTTGAAAATAGACTCAAGCAACTAGAAGAAAAGGATTCAATCCCTAAACTCAATAAAACTCCGCCCAGAGTAGAGTACTGGACCGATGAAGAAGAACTTGTGAAGGAGACAGAATGGATACGAGTAAAGAATAGAAACAAGAAAAGAAAAATGAATACCTCGCTAAGTCCACCGACGCCTCGGAGCAATCCGAAGAGCTCCAGCCAAGGTCCACTAAAAACTAAAAAAATCCAGCCTCCACCACCAATAATTGTGGAAGGAGTCACAAACTACGAAGACTTCCTTACAGTCGCCATTGAACACATACCAGAGGAGAACTTTAAAACAAAAGTAATGAGTGGACAAAATATTAAAATTAACGTAGTTGATGGTGAAACATACCGACATATGGTTCACGTGTTGAAGAATAAAAAATTAACGTATCATTCATACGAAGATAAGCAGAATAGACCAATCAGAGTTTATGCTAAAAATCTGCATCATACATGTACCCGTGACAAAATAGTTCAAGATCTTAAAAATAGAGGATACCAAGCTCTGGATGCCATAAATAAACTAAAATGGAGGACTAAGGAACCCCTCGACATGTTTATACTTACTTTCGACCCAACCGAAGACATAAATAAAGTGCACAGTATCACCCACATATTAAGATGTAAAGTGCAAATAGAACCCTTGAGAGTGTCAAAGCTAGTACCTAAATGTAAAAGGTGCCAAGCATATGGGCACACCCAAAAATACTGCAATAAGGAGCCTAGATGCGTTAGGTGCGTAGGAAAACACCTCACCAAAGACTGTGATAAACCTATGAATAGTAAACCAAAATGTGTACATTGTGGGAAAGAACATCCAGCTAGTTACAGAGGCTGCAAAGTTGCTATAGAACTACAAAATATAAAGAACAAAGCTATGAGCAAAAGCAAACCAAAACTGCCAGAGAGACAACAGGAAACAGGCAATAATAAGCAGCCAAAGGAAGCCAATAATGACGGATACATCAAGGAAAAAACGAACGACAAGAACCAACTATATTCACAATCAGTTGCACACAACTTCATTAATGAACAACAGACTAATCATCAGAACGGCACTATTGAACATACGTTGCAACTCATCTTAGCCAAACTTGATAAACAAAAAACCTCCATCTCCACAATAGATGAACAACTGAAAAGATTAGAATATAGCACAAAAGGAGCTATACCTAAAACCAAGCATAATGAATAGTACTCTTAAGATACTTGCATGGAATTCCAACGGCCTCCTCAATCATCAACAAGAGTTGCAGGTAGTCCTAGAGACAGAAAGCATTGATGTGTGCCTCATTTCTGAGACACATTTCACAAGTCAATCATTTATTAAATTTCGAGGATATAAAACTTACCACACTACTCATCCAGACAACGACGCAAAACGTGAAAGTGCGATAATAATCAAGGAAAACATTCAACATTGGGAAGAACCCAAATATGCAACAGACAAAATGCAACTCACAGCTGTAAGCATAAAAACGAAAAGAACCTCCTTAACCGTGTCAGGGATTTACTGTCCACCAAGACACTCGATAAAAAAAGAAGAATATCTCGAAATGTTTAAATGCTTAGGTAATAGATATATAATAGGCGGTGACTTCAACGCAAAAAACACCCACTGGGGATCCAGACTAACCAGTACAAAAGGCAGAGAACTTCTCAGTGCAATAAGTGAACATGGTTGTGAAGCTGTATCCACAGGCAAACCAACATATTGGCCAACAGACCCTAACAAGATACCTGACCTGATCGACTTCTTTGTCATCAAGAATATATCGGCAAGCTATCTCCAAATAGACGAATGTCAAGACTTATGTTCTGATCACTCGGCTATATTCTTAACTCTGAGTGAAACCATTATTCAAAAAGAAAACTATCCAACGCTGGTGAATAGGTTTACCGATTGGGAAAGTTTTAAAAAATCCCTCGACGAAACAATACAATTAGACGTCCCACTTAAACAAAAAGAGCAATTGGAATTAGAAGTGGAGAAGTTTATTAATGATATTCAACGAGTATCCTGGGAAAATACTCCTGTAATTAAAAAGCGGCTGAAGGGTAATAACTATCCAAAAGAGATAAAAAACTTGTTAACGGAAAAAAGAAAAGCAAGAAGTAAATGGTTCCAAACCAGAGCCCCGCAAGACAAGACTAAATTAAATAACCTTGCGCAACTACTGAAAAGAGAGATAAAAGAACTGAAGGAGGAATCAATTAGTAGCTACCTGAGAGAAATGACTAACAACAGGGATCATTCCCTTTGGAAGGCAACTAAAAGAATTAAAAAAAACCATCACCCAGATACCACCAATCAAGAACGAGGATGGAAGCTGGGCCAGAAGTAACGGACAAAAACCACAACGATTTGCCGAACATCTTGAAACCATCTTTACACCGCATAATGTACAAGAAGAGGAAATATTCACCGATGACATTATACAAGTAAACAAAATTATTACACCTGTATCCCCTAAAGAGGTTACGAACGAAATCAATAACAACATTAATCCGAGGAAAGCCCCAGGTTTTGAACTTATAACAGGAGAAATATTGAAGCAGCTCCCAAGAAAAGCCATAGTCAAACTTACAAACCTTATAAATGCTGCATTTAGACTCAAATATGTACCTACGCTGTGGAAAGTGACGGAGATAGTTATAATACCAAAACCAGGAAAACCTCCACATGAAGCCACTTCATATAGACCAATCTCACTACTACCCGTTATGTCTAAACTCTTTGAGAAACTACTTCTCAAGAGATTACAGCCTATTATCGAAAGAAGAAACCTGATCCCAAATCACCAGTTTGGATTCAGACATAAACACTCTACAGTGGACCAAGTCCACAGAATAACTAGTGTTATTGAAAAGGCATTAGAAGAGAAAAGAGTTTGTTCAGCAATATTTTTGGATGTGGCACAAGCATTTGATAAGGTTTGGCACGAAGGGCTGCACCACAAACTAAAGCGGACTCTTCCCAAACAATATACAGAAATTTTGATGTCATATTTATCAGAAAGATACTTTAGGGTCAAGCAGGAAGATAGCTACTCTGATCTTAAAGAAATTAAAGCCGGAGTGCCGCAGGGTAGTGTCCTGGGCCCGGTGCTCTATCTGCTCTTTACATGTGACCTCCCAGAACTGGAAAATAACACAACTGCTACTTTCGCTGACGATACTGCCATTCTAGCTGTCAGCAAAACCAATAAAGAAACAGCAAACAATCTCCAAATAGCAACCAACAAAATTCTAAGTTGGACAAAAAAATGGAGAATAAAGCTTAATGAGTCCAAGTCAGTCCACATAGACTTCACCAACAAACGGATAGAACACTCCCCAGTAACTATGAATGGTCAGATAATACCATACGCCAACACAGCCAAATACCTCGGCTTCGCACTGGACACAAAGCTCCGTTGGAAAACGAATGTGAAAAAGAAAAGAGAGCAGTTAGGTATTAGATGTCGAAAAATGTATTGGCTATTGGGAAGAAACTCTGCTTTATCACTACACAATAAGCTACTACTTTACAAGCAGATATTAAAGCCAGTGTGGACATATGGAATACAGCTCTGGGGCTGCACCAAGAAGAGTAATATAAAAATAATACAAACATTCCAAAACAAAGTATTAAGAAACATCGTAGATGCGCCCTGGTACATTAGGAACGACAACCTTCACAACGACCTTGGAGTGGAATCTGTGGAGAGTGAAATACGGAAATGTGCGAGGAGGCATGAGGAAAGACTTCACCAGCATGTGAGTACCGAGGCTATCCTGCTTCTTGACAACGCTGATATTGTAAGAAGACTCAAGAGGAAGAAACCGTTCGAGTTGGTGTAATGCGCTAGGCGCCAGTGATAGTTCAAAAAGCAGAGCAGTGCTTGTCATAGTGTACATGAATGCGGTACACCAAATGTTTAATGTTTAATGTTAAATTACAGAACAATTTTAGGAAACCAGTGGGTGACTCCTAGGAAAATCAAACAAACTTTTAGTACAGTAGGAATAGATTTAAGTTACTTATTAGTCTAAGACTAGATTGTAACAATATTAAAATATTAAAAACAAAAAATATATATATATACCTACAGTGTGTCTCAGTGACTACCAGATATGGCAAAATTAACACTGGTGAATTATGTAAGGAAAAACTATAGCTGTGTTTGTATCTAAACATATGATTGTCACAAATGAAAAAGCACGTAGCTGGATTAATCAGATTTACATTACTGTCCGATTACTGTTATTTTTGGAATTAATAATTAATAATTTATATATGAATATTATTTGATAGAAGTAAATTTCTGTTTATTTTAAATATTTCGTTTTGGCCACTCAGAAGGAATACATGGCTCATGGCAATAGTTGATACTTACATTCTTCTTCTTCTTCGTCGGTCCTATTACTCCACCAGGGAGTGCAGGGCATCTTTCGACGTTTCTGTGACTGATATACAAATAAAATGTCGTCACCATTTTACCATCTTCCTCCTGCAACTACTCCTCTTCTTCTTCGCAGAGTTGATCCACCATTTCTTTCCACCTGCCTTTATTTTGTGCAATGTGCTTTGCCTGGTTCCATGTTACATTTCGGCGTTCAATCTCTTTCTTTAGGATTCTTCTCCATGCCGTCTGTGGTCGACCTAGTTTCCTTTTTCCCCTCATATTAAAATCTAATGACTGTCTGCTTAGATCTCCCACTGGTTTCCTTAGTGTATGGCCAATCTATCTCCATTTTCTTTTTAATAGTGGTCTTTATTGGAATTTGGTATGTTTGTTCCCACAAGTCTATGTTTGATATTTTGTTTGGCCAGTATACTTTTAGGATTCTTCTCAGGGCTTTGTTTACACATGTTTGTAATTCTCTTTCTTGTGATTTATTTATGGCCCAAGCCTCCAACCCGTATAATAGCACTCTCACTACATTCGTGTTGACACTTCTAATTTTAGTAGTTTTTGATATTTCATTTGAGCGCCATATTTTCCGTTGCATGTTGAATGCGTTTTGAGCTTTTCCTATTCTGGTATTTATATCTTCCTGACAATTTCCCTTTGCCTCTATTATGCTGCCCAGGTATGTTAAGTTGCTAACGTTTTCTATTCTGGCTCTTTCTATATTAATGATTGATTCATCTGTGGGGTTTGCGCTCATTGTTTTTGTCTTTGCAGTATTTATTTCCCTAACCGATTTTTTTGGCTGTGTGATTCAATAGATTAAGTTTTTCTTGTAGATTAGTTCTATTTTCTGTGATTAGGGCAAGATCTTCAAGATTTTGACCGAATCTCCACTGCAACCCTTTTTTATTGTCAGTAATTTGCTTTAAAGTCCAATCGATCATTATGAGGAACAACAAGGGTGACAGGATGCAGCCCTGTCTGACACCTGTCTCAACTTTAAATTTTTCTGAAAGAGTCAAAAAGTGTTCTATTCTAGCGTAATAGTTTTCATATAATAGCTCGATTAGCCGAATATATTTCGCGGACAGTCCGCATTTTCATAGGATGACCCACATATTTTCTCTAACTACCGTATCAAAGGACATTACAAAATCTATGAAGCTTATATGTATTTCTTTATTCCATTCATTTACTTCATCTAGTATTATTCTTAAGGTAACTGTGTAGTCTGTGCAAGGTTTTCTGGCTCTGAACCCTGCTTGGTTAGTTCTGAGCAGTCTACCTCATCTTTTATTCTAACCAGTATTATTTTGGTAAAAATTTTGCTCGTGGTGTTCAGTATCGTAATGGCTCTCCAATTATCACATATTTTCCTGTCGCCCTTTTTTGTTATTTTTATTATAAGGCCTTTCACCCAATTACTGGATTTTTTTCTTCCGTCTATATTTTGTTTAACAATATGTGCAGTACTTCTTCGGTAGCTTCAGCTCCTGCCTTTATCAATTCTCCTGAGATGTTGTCTAATCCTGCCGCCTTATCGTTTTTGAGCTGTCTAATGGCCACTTCAATTTCTTCTCTCGAGATTCCATCTGTTTTTATCTTTAGTTCCGGTACTAAGTTCTCTGTTGACCCCACTAGCTCTTCTTCATCTAACACCTCCTTCTTTGAATAGATTTCCGTGAAATACTCTAGCCATCTATTTATAATCTGTTTCTCAATTTTCAGTATATTACCTTGTTTATATTTTATTTGTGTGGTTGTGATACTTTTGCTCCCTGCCATCTTTCGCGTTATATTGTATAGTGTCTTCATGTCATTCACTCCTGATGCCTTTTCAACTTCTAGTAACAGTTTTTCTCGTTCGTTTCTTTTATCACATCTTGCACTCTTCTTTATTTGTTTATCCTTGTTAACACACTGACTCTGCAGATTAACTTTTCTCTTTGGGCATTGTTCGCTGAGTATTTTGTGTTTGATTAAATTCCTTTCTTCGATGAGATTCCATGTATTAGTCATCCATGTTTTCTTGTTATTTTTTCTGATGCCTATTGTTTCTTCCGCGGCTGCTTTCATTGCTTCCTTGTAGGATTTCCAAAGTTCCTCCATGTTCATATTTCCCATTCACTGCTGTTTCCTAGTTTTGCTTTCACAGTTGATTTGAACTTCTTTCGCGTTTCTTCATCCTTGACGTCTTGTATGTTGTAATTTCGCCTTTTAGGTTTGTTGGGTTCATTTCTTGCCTTTATTTTAACTTTTAGTTTTGCCCTCACTAGAGCGTGATCTGATCCAACATCTGCCCCAAGCATTGTACGTACATCTTGTAAGAAGCTTCTAAATCTTTTGTCGATGGAAATGTGATCATTCTGATTCTTTACACGCCCACTGTAATCGGAGTACACCTCCGGACTCGAAGAAAGAGTTGGTACTCCGTCCGGCAGGTGTGATTCACCCAATTAACTCCGGCTAGAGTCAGTATGCACGAGACTTGCTTCACCACTAACCTTTTTGCAGGGGGTTTGGTATGGGCCCCCTACTGATGTCTGCTGCTGGCTCGGGCGTCGGGGATGACCTCCAGGTCCTGGATCGAAGATCGTTGGCGGCGTACTTTTGGTTCCCTTTTGGGGAGGGGGGGGGGGCGAAGGGCGGCACAATTAAATGAATAGGAATACATGTGTAATTATATTGACGAAAAACAATAACAAAATAAATAACAAAATTTAACGGTATAAAAACAATTAGGTAAAATAAGAGAGGCTGAGGGCTGAATGTAGGTGCGAAGAGGCACGTGATTAAGCGTGTGCGTGGGGCACGTGATATTTGACTGTACGAAGTATATAAGTGAGTCACGATTTGAAAGAGATGATTAAGAGAGGCGATGTAAGAGAGGTGATTTAAAAGAGTGACGGTGTAAGAGACGCGATGTAAGAGATGATTTGGGAACGGCGACGATTTAAAAGAGAGCTTAAGTTTTTGAAAAACGCGACTTTTATCAATTCCGGGAGATTCTCCTTCCCCAAATTCGTGGCCGTTGCGAACTTAGATGAGTGGGGAGAAACATTCCTACTTTTCGAGTGAATTTAATAAAGTTACAAAATAAAATGATTTCGCGAGCGCGTCTTCGTACAGTAAAATGGTCACCATGGCTGTATTGCCACTGAAATTATGCCCTCGGTGATATGTTACAACGTGGGAATCGGGTTAAATTACGATTTTTGGAAAATGATTCCCACGTTGCATTATAATTGCTCGGCGCCGGTAAGTCCGAGTGTGGATTTCGCGTATCCGGCGCCAGCCAAGTTTCGGCCACACGCACGACGCAATTCTGCGTATTGGAGGTGTCAATAGGAATTTATTGTTCCGGGCGGGCGTAACGCCGAAAGTTCAAGCCAGGATCTCGCCACGGGGTGCCTTCCTGAATGAGCGCCCTTCTGGCGCCTCTTACGGTCGCGCGGTGATAACTGATTCATTTGGTAAATATTAAATTGTGAATAAAATGTAGTGACTGAAGTTACTTTTCGTAATGGGTAACGATTTAATCGCTGCCGGCGCGAGTCGCCGGTAACACCACCAGGGCTCGTCCATGGTATTTTGTGACTTTCTTTGTGTGGAAAAATACTGCCTCCAATAAGTAGGTTGTTTATTGCACAGAAATCCACGAATAGTTTGCCATTTTCGTTTATTTGGCCCACCCCTTCCCTGCCCATTACATCCTCTCTTCCAGTGTTATTGTTACCAATTTTGGCGTTCATGTCGCCCATTATATTTATAGTGTCCTTTTTGTGCTTATTTCTAATCTGATCGTATGTTTTTTGTAGTTGCTCGTAAAATGTGTTCATCACTTCCTGCTCTTCCCTATTTGTTGGTGCATATATGTTTATAATTGTGATGTTAAATAATCTTGCTTTGAATCTGGCCGTAATGAATCTATTAGATACACCTTCCCATTCCATTAATTATCTCTTTGCTTGTTTGCTCATTAACAATGCGACGCCATATTCATGTTTCGCTCCCTCTTCCATTTTACCTGAGTATATGATCCTTTTGTCTCTTTCTAGTCCGATTTCACCATTTCCCAGCCATCTTATTTCGCTTAGTCCCAAAATATCAAGCTTATACTTCTCCATTTCCCTTATTATTTGATTTGTTTTGCGAGGTTCATACATAGTTCTCACATTCCAGCAACCAATACTTACATTAATTTTGCAATGTTTGGTAGTCACTGAGATACACATTGTATCTATAGGTATTGCTAGGTGAACCGAATGAAGACTTGTGGATAGGTATCTGAGTATTTAAAATATCCACTAGGAGAATATAAATGATTGGACAAGCACTTTAGATGATACACATATTTCATTCTCCATAATTTTGATCTTCAAAGGCAGGCTTTTATGTTCGTTGGCAAAATGGTTTTTAGGGACTCTTTATAAAATAGGAAAGAGTTTTCGAACCTCTTGTGATTATCTCAGCCCGACAAAATATTTATCTGCAGCTCTACCACTGAATCAAACTCCTATACTTTAATAACGTTTTTTTTTTTGCAAATGCTTCCCACCATATAAAACTAAGAAATTATTATTAACATTATTTATAATTATTCGATCCCTGCAGCTCTTGTATGGCATGTATACATACCGTAATAATGTGAGCCCTTATACTGCGACTGCATTGTTTCCACTGCAGTTAAATATTTCACGTCCTAATTTGACATCTAGTTACTGAGATGAAGTGGAGCGCAAGTAACTACAAGACTTTAGGGGGACTCGTAGTGTAAGGAGAGCCGGGAAATCTAGACGCAACTATATTTTCTTATTGCAGCGAATCTATAGATTTCCCAGCGGTGCTCCCGATCTTTTGTTGCTTCGTTCCAAGAACCGCATGCAATAAGAATTAAGATTAGTCTGGATTACCAGACGATTTTGCTAAATAATATTCGAAAATGATACGCAATCACAATGAGGCAAAGGATAAATCCGATGATTAAAAAGGAACGAGATGTATGTATGATGTAGGAAACAAGTTTGCATCGTGGTCTAATTTATAAAATTGGTAGTTGGTGGCAAAATTACATTAATATTATAATAATTAAAACTTCACATTTAGAGCGATTGATTTCAGCAACAGGTGGCTACAATAAATTGTTCCACATTTGGAGTAAGATTTAATTGTTTCAATGAATATAATAATTATTATGCCCCGTAATACTAAGGTTACCTACTTACATGCAAAAAGTAAAAATAGCGTGGTGTATTTCAGTAAAATTCAATGATCAAATTAAATTAATCGATTTAATGTAATTTAAACCCACCGAAACCATCTGAAATGCACAGACGTTATTCTCAGATGTTTAGAGCATTACTTACATGTCTAATTATGTTTTTTTCTTTTTTGCAGGTGAGTTGTACTCTCGTTTCTGCTGTGTACTTACAATATGGAGGTAAGTTAGTTGCCTTCAGAATCAATGTAGTAATGAATTATAATAAGATATTGAAAGGTTGTTATATTGAGTAGTTATTACTGCTAGAAAATTTATTATTATTTTATTTTATGATTTATTTATTTCATTTCGTCTGACTAGTTTCGGTTAACCATCATCATCATATAACCGAAACTAGTCAGGCGAAATAAAATAAATATTACAAAAAATAAAATAAAAATTAATTTTCTACCTGTCAGTACTAAATATAACAACCTTAAATATTATATAACAGGTAATTTATGGATAAAACCTTAAACGTAATGATATTAAAACTTAATTGAGGGAAATTTGGCTTGATAAACCATAACTTTGATATTTCACAAAAGTTGTTTAAATTTTTTATCACTTTAATTGTAAACAATTCGAATAAATTGGCTAAATAAATTATAACAAGGCGGAAAGACCCCATGGGGTCGATAGCCTAATAAAGATTGTTTATATATATATATATATATATATATATATATATATATATATATATATATATATATATATATATATATGTATATATAAATTATAACACAGAGTATAATATTAGATTTACATTTCATAAACCATCTTAGTTTTGTAATTTAATACATGAATAATATCATGTTTGAATGGCTCCTAACTTTTTCATAGAACTTTCATGGAAGCATCATTATGTTCAAATAAATTTGAATATTCCTTGAAAATATTGTTTGAAATCGAAATTTCCTTATTCTGATGTTTATTTTCATGTTTATTTTCATCTTAATTTACACCAATATTCTTTTTATAAAAAGCAAAGATTTCCTTATGAATTTTATATTTCTAGATTTTTATTAAAACTATTTTGAATATCCTGAAAATATAGTAAGAATATTTCTTTAACAATTGATTAAAGTTTCAACAGAATACCATAATAAATTATTATAATTAGTAATTTATTTTGTGTCAGTTGCAGTTGAAAAAATAATGACAATGACATAAGTACACAAAATTTTAATGATGTTAAATAAATGAAACGCTGAGATTTATTTATGAATTTTTAATTCCTAGAATTTTATGATTTTTTTTTTATTTTGTGTTAGTTGCAGCTGAAAAAATCTAGTGACAATGTCATAAGTAGTGAAAAAATTAAAAGGTATTAAAAAAATATGAAACGCAAAGATTTATTTATGAATTTTTAATTCCTACAATTTTATGATTTTTTTTTATTTCGTGTTAGTTACAGCTGAAAAATATAGTGCGAATGAATTTAAGTACCTACTGACAATATTTTAAAAACATTAAAAATATGAAACGCAAAGATTTATTTATGAATTTTTAATTCCTACAATTTTATGATTTTTTTTTATTTCGTGTTAGTTGCAGCTGAAAAATATAGTGACAATGAATTAAGTACCTACTGACAAAATTTTAAAAACATTAAAAATATGAAACGCAAAGATTTATTTATGAATTTTTAATTCCTAGAATTTTATGAACATTTCTTATTTTGTGTTAGTTGAAGCTGAAAATATCTAGTGACAACGGCATAAGTAGTGACAAAATTAAATGATATTAAAAAGAATATGAAACAAAGATTTATTTATGAATTTTTAATTCCTACAATTTTATGAATTTTTTTTATTTCGTATTAGTTGCAGCTGAGAAATATAGTGACAATTACTTAAGTACCAAGTGACAAAATTTTAAAAACATTAAAAAAATATAAAACGCAAAGATTTACTTATGAATTTTAATTCCTAGAATTTTATGAAAATTTCTTATTTCGTGTTAGTTACAGCTGAAAAAATCTAGTGACAATGATATAAGTAGTGACAAAATTTAATGATGTTAAAAAATATAAAAGGCAAACATTTATTTATGAATTTTTAATTCCTAGAATTTTATGATTTTTTTTTATTTCGTGTTAATTGCAGCTGAAAAATATAGTGACAATGACTTAGGTACCTAATGACAAAATTTTAAAAACATTAAAAAAATATAAAACGCAAAGATTTACTTATTAATTTTTAATTCCTAGAATTTTATGTACATTTCTTATTTCGTATTAGTTGCAGCTGAAAAATCTAGTGACAATGACTTAAGTACCGAGTGAAAAAAAAAATTAAAACATTAAAAAAATATGAAATGCAATTCATTATGAACGCATTTTTTATGAATTGTTAATTCCTTGAATTTTATGAAATTTTTTTATTTCGTGTTAGTTGCAGCTGAAAAATATAATGACAACGACTTAAGTACCTAGTGACATAAATTTAAAAACATTAAAAAATATGAAACGTAAAGATTTATTTATGAATTTTAATTCCTAGAATTTTATGAAAATTTCTTAGGATATCCTGAAAGTGCTATGAAAATAGTTCTTGGAAGGTCCTTTTTGGAATCATTATGAAATTTTACCTTGGCATTTTAAGAAAATTTCGTTGAAAGTCTTTAAATTTTTGTTATTACTTTTCATATTTATACAATTGATAAATATTTCAATAAAATTTTGTAACAATCTACAGATCATCCATTATAGATATGAATTGTCAAATTCTAGGTCGGACAAAATGTCACACTGTATAATAATTTTGACAGAGTACTTGTAAGAAACTAGTAACAAATATGTCATTGATGTCAACATGTGTGTTGATTTTATGAGAACTCAATGAATAATCATATTATTTTGCCCCAATGGCACTTTGACAATTCATATCTATAATGGATGATCTGTACTAAATTTGTACTATCTGTAACTACTAAATGAAACAATCTATTGCATTAATAATTAATTTACCAACAATCTACTAAATTAAATAACTTTATCTATGGCTCAATAATACATTCATTATATACGTAATTATGGTAATATAATGTATTTCTTATACAACAGGGGTTGTATAATGACTTCATTATACAACATGGGTTGTATAATAACTTCATTATACAATAAAGGTTGTATTATGACTTCATAATACAACATGGTGACGCATCTTAGCTATGTATGTGTAACACTTTTCACTTCTCTTTATTTTTCGCTTCTGTATGCATGCAGTCATTGTTATCATTAGTTTCATTCATTCCCAAGCAAGCTCATTTACATTATATTCGATTGCTAACAATTGGTTTCTTATTGACAAAAATTTGTTAATAAGAATTGTTTTATTTAAAAAGTCATAGATAATGACTTAATATAATAATGTCAAGATAATTTAAAAGTCATAAAACGTCAATTTGCCTCGCACATAATGGCTATAACCACGAGCTAGTTAGCTACGTTTTAGTTAAATAATATACTATTATTAGTCACTCACTGCACCATAATAAATAGGATGGTGTTAAATTTTTTTCTGCAGGATAATCTGTGCCAAATGTCGAAAATAATGACTAGTCATTAAATTTTCTTAAAGTTTAAATAAAACCTTTAAATTATTACATTTTTGTGAAAATTCACACATTCATGTTTTTTGGTAGTTGATGAAAATTTCGACACGTGAAGTTTCAATTGTCAAAAATCATGACAAGCAGTGACTAAATTTTCATAATATTTAAAAAAAATGGCCGAAACAATTTTTTTTCTGCAGGATATTTTGTGCCAAATGTCGAAAATAATGACTGTAAGTAGTCAGTAAATTTTCATGAACTTAAAAAGCAACTTGACGTTATTACAATTTTGTAAAAATTTCTATGGATATCCTGAAAATTTATTACTTACTTCTTATATTCATGTTATTTGGCAGTTGATGAAAATTTTGGCAAGTGCAGTATCAATTGTCAAACTGACTTGACTAAATTTTCATATTTAAATATTTTTTAGTTGAAAAAAATTTTTTTCTGCAGGATATTTTATGCCAAATGTCCAAAATAATGACTGTAAGTAGTCATTAAATTTTTATAAAATTTAATACAAAAATTTGAAATTATTACAATTTTGTGAAAATTCTATGAATTCTGAAAAAAGATCCTGAAAATTTATTACTTACTTCTCACATTCATGTTTTTTGCAGTTGATGAAAATATCGACAAGTGCAGTTTCAATTGTCAAAAATCATAACAAGCAGTGAATAAATTTTCATATTTAAATATTTTTTGGTTGAAATTTTTATTTCTGCAGGATATTTTATGCCAAATGTCGAAAATAATACCTGTAAGTAGTCATTAAATTTAAGTAAGAAAAGTAGTCATATAATATTAATAACAAAAACTTAAAATTATTACAATTTTGTGAAAATTTCTATGAATATCCTGAAAATTTATTACTTACTTCTCACATTCATGTTTTTTGGCAGTTGATGAAAATATCGACAAGTGAAGTTTCAATTGTCAAAAATCATAACAAGCAGTGACTAAATTTTCATATTAAATTATTTTTTGGTTGAAAAAATATATTTTCTCAGCATGATACTTTATGCTAAATGTCAAAAATAATGACTAAAGTAGTCATTAAATTTTCATGAAATTAAAAAAAAACATGAAATTTTAAATTATTACATTTTTGTTGAAAATTTCTATGAATATCCTGAAAATTTATTGCTTACTTCTCACATTCATATTTGTTTGCAGTGGGTGAAAATTTTGACAATTAAATAGGTACAATTTTGCTAAATTTTCTCGGAATATCTTCGGAATTTTAGTTATTAGTTTCTTGTTTTTTAAAAATTGAGATAAAAATTCATAACAATTTACTAAAATTGGTGTCTTTACTGCAATAAGCACTAATTGCAGCGTAATAATTTTTTTTTTTAATTGTATTTTTTTTTCTACTGGTTATTTTTCTAAGTTCTAATTGTTGAAAATATTGACAATGACAGTAAGTAATGAATAAATTTTCATGATATTAAAAACAATCATAATTTAATTTTAATTGTGCCGTTGGTGAGATTTATAACTGTAAGTAGTCATTAAATTTTCATCTAATTAAAAAAAAACATGAAATTTTAAATTATTACAGTTTTGTGAAAATGTCTATGAATATCGTGAAAATTTATTACTTACTTCTCACATTCATGTTTTTGGCAGTTGATGAAAGTTTCGACAAGTGAAGTTTCAATTGTCAAAAATCATGACTAGCAGTCACTAAATTTTCATATTTAAATATTTTTGTATGAAATTTTAAATAGGTACAATTTTGCTAAAATTTCTTGGAATATCTTTGGAAATTTAATGATATTTGAATATTTTTTATGAAATTTTAAATAGGTACAATTTTGCTAAAACTTCTTGGAATATCTTCGGAATTTTAGTTATTAGTTTCTTGTTTTTTTGATAATTTTGAAAATTGTGATAAAAATTCATAACAATTTACTAAAATTAGTGTCCTTTCTTTAATAAGCATTCATTGCAGCGTAATAAATCTTTTATTTAAAGTGTAATTTTTTCTACTAGATATTTTTTAACGTTCCAATTGTTGAAAATATAGACAAGTGACAGTAGTAGTGGGGCTATAGGAGTTCGGGGCCATTTCAGGACACGGTCAAGCGAGCCGTTGCGTGTATGTTGGGCTGTCTAACATCTGCGCGGATACTCAGCCCCTCACGATATCCTCTTGTGCCCCTCCGCCCCTCCGCCCCTCAGCACAAGAGGATATCGCGTGGGGCTGAGGGGTGGAGGGGCGCAGGGGCACAAGAGGATATCGTGAGAGGCTGAGGTCCCGCGCAGATGTTAGGCAGCCCAACATGCACGTAACGGCTCGCTCAACCGGAAGTAAGTAGCGAAAAATCGGCCCATGTATTTCTTATGGGGAAAATGGCCACGAACTCCTATAGCCCCACTACTGACAGTAAGTAGTCATTACATTTACATGATATTAAAAGATAAATCATGATTTAATTTTCATTATGGCATTGGTGAGATTTATAACTGAGTGAAATTCAATTCAAATTTTCCGATTCGCGATTTTTTATATCGAACCTACTTTCTTTTGATACTTGACTAATTCCAAGAAAAGCGATTTAAATATTTGTTAAATCTCTTCGCCTCGATTGTGAAAATATATCACCACTAAAGACCGACCTCACCTAAAGTATCCCATCACTTTGCGTGGGCTTCCGCTCTCAGCAGGGCAAAAAGGGAGACAAAATCTCAATCGGCAATGATGAGTCGCCGTTTGTCCACGCGATACTTCCCCATAATGACTTTAATTCTGTCCGCGTGAATTATAGTTTCGCAGGCGGCAATTTCCTACGAGATAAATTCGGGGCCGGCAGGAAGAAAAACACGGGAGCAAAGGAGATGGCACGACTCTAAGTGAGAGACGGCGAGTCGCGGGAGAAAAAGCGCGCAATTTGTCCGGCAAATCGGTGCCGGAATATAAAAGTCCTGGGGGCGGATTCAGACACGGCCCTAATTTCCTGCTAAATTTGTACCCATTTATTACGTAAATATACATACGCGGTGCCACGGCGTTGCAATTTAAATCCTCTCTGCGTTCAAAATATAATTGCAACTATATTTTAAACTAACAATATTTAAAATATTTGCTATTTCAGTAGTGAATTCAATTAAGCTAATAACAAAGCGCGGATTTATAAGCATACAAAATTTCAAAATAAGCTCGTAAAATGCATAAAAATCTTAGAAAATCAGCATATAAAATAGCATACAGATTAGAATAAGCACAAAAAAGCAGAAAAAGCATGAAGAGGCATATTTTATTTTTTATGAAAATACAGAAAAACAAAACACAACATAATTTTATTAACAAGAACGCACTATAGGTAGATAAAAGTAATATTTTAATAACATAGGTTTTGGTGATTAATATTAATAACAATAATAATTAATAACAAATAATGATTACTGCTCATTTTTAAATGAACTAATAATTAAATGTTTTTCTAAATTTTTAACGGAAAATCCCATTCTCCTATCACTGAGCACATTTTTTAAGTGTGAAAAGCTTCTCCCCACATCCACACTTGTAATCGGTGTATATTTAAATTTGGGAACAATTGTAATATTTATCAGCAAATCTTCCACGAAATCTCCTTTTAAAACGGTTGATATTTTTTGTAACTCGCCAAACGTTTCATTTTTTGACAAAACTGCATCACATTTTTTTTTTATAATCTCTCCTATAGATCCCGTACGTTTGAGACGTCGTTTCTAAAATCTTCAACTATTTGAACCGCATCTACCAAAGTGTGTTCTTTGCTTGGAGTTTATCAATCGCTTTGCTTACGAAACTGTAGTTGGTTTTTAGGAATGCTAAATTTTGTACAACCCTCCTATCTTTAATAACTTGGTGGCATAAATCTTTAATTGCCTCTGACACATTTTTGGGAAACTCTAACACAAGCTCCTTAAATGAATGGAAATGGTCGGCATAATAGCAGGCAGCATCTAGCCACGTACCGCATCTAGGCAAACATACCGACTTGTCTAAGGGAAGATTTTAACGCCCCCTCTCAAACGCAGTAGGCGGAGTGAAACGTCAGGGGTGAACTATGTGGGGCAGATATCTCCAGTGCAATATTGTGCGTGCGCAACTTAGATGTGTGAGTGATTCACACACGCGCTAAAAACGTAAAAGTCTGGTAACTTCTATTGCCTATACTTAAGAGTCAATTGAACTATACAATTTCTTCATATCTGGAGAATGTAGTTGATTCTACATTTGATGAACATATTTAGAGTCATTGTTTTCTTAACGCAATAGGTACATACATACATATAATAAATCCTTCGATTTCTTTTAGATTTTTCTAATTTCTTAATTTTTGTCTGCTTCTGGAAAACTATTTATTCATAAAAATGAATTCGTTCATAATTTTAACTTGTGACAATCCGCTTGATCATAAGTATATTATATACAGTGACCTCCAAAAAGTCGGTATCGTATTGGGCATTTTCATTATTATTGATTTACAAAAATATGAAAAAATGTACGGCATTAATTTGTTCTTGTCTAAAAACCGTATTAGCATCTATCAGATGTACCGAGTAATTTTTACTTACCCAGAAAATCTCGTTTTTCAAAATGATGAAAATTGAAACAATGCTAATTTTCGGAAATCGCGCGAGTTATCATTGATATATTTTTACTGCAAGTTAGTTTTAGATTACTGAAACATTTAAAGGACATGTTTTTTTGTTATCTGTAACTTTTGCAGAATTAGGTTTTTAATGTTTTTACATATTTATCATCTCATCATTTAGGCCAGTATAAATGAACACATACAGGGTTTTTGTGGAACTAAAACATTAACAAGAGGAGATTCATATTTTTGGAAGCTATCTAAATAAATATTAAATATCATTGAAAAATATTTCTCCTATAAAGCACCTTGCATCAAAAACGTAGAAACTATGCAGTGACATAGCATTTTGATGAATAAAAATTCTAAAGAAATAATTAGTATTCCGAATTGCTTTTGCTACTGATACATGTTATAAGTTTTCATCAAACCCCAAAATTAAATTTGAGATTTAGTTTTCGTACCTAACTGAAATCTAAAAAAACATGAAAAAACATTAAAATTTTAATTGTTGCAAAAGTTGTAGAAGACATAAAATACTTATGAACTGTAAATAATTCAGTAATCCAAAACTTACAAGCAATAATAGAACCTCATCGATATCATGCGTGATTTTAAAAAAATTGGCAGTATTTCCATTTTCATCATTTGATAAAACGAGATTTACTAGATATATAATAATCACTCGGTATATCTGATGGAGGCTAATAAGGTTTTTAAACAAGCACATATTAATGTCGTGAAAAAGTTTTTAACAGCAAAAATAACATTGGTGAATTATTTTACGATCAACTATTGCTGTTGAAATTAAACACAAATGAAGCAGCAAGTAGTTAAATGTATTAAATTTAAGTACATTACTTTCACATTGCTATTATTGTTAGATTTTACTGATCTCAACTGACTCAATACAACTATCACCATTAAATTATCTGTAGTAATAGCCCAATAGTAAGGTACAGTTTATTTAAGTTCAATTAGAGTTTTCGAAAGCACATTGCTTTGCAACAACCCGACGCCGAAAGCGGAGGGTTTTTAAGTGAAAACTATCCATGGGTAGTAATCAGTCTAATGTTATTTTGATTGGATATTGTCGCACACGTGACTACAGATTCGCGAATTTGATTGGGCTTATACTTCAGCAAACACCTCTTAGCAAACATCATAAACATTTGTTTGTCTACAAGTGAAATAAAATGTTCTTGAATCCGCTAGTACATTAATATTTATTCATATAACAAGTGAGCTAAGGGGATGTTTTTGAAAAAACATCCCTAGCTCATGTGTTTTATACAATATTTTATTCAATTTTGTCGAAATACGTTTAGTAGTTACAGATTCAATTTTTATAATATCAAGTCGGTGAAAAGTCAGACATTTATTGTTACATCAAAATTTAAAAAGGCCGATTGTAATGTTTATGCATCAGAAGGGGAATTTTGAAACATGCTCGCAACGGTTCAATGAAATAGTAGAGAACAAAACTTTACTTAGTATTAGGAAAGACGTTATTCTTTCAAAGCCTGAAGAACTACTTATTTTTATTGTTAAATATGTAGATGAAGAGTTTTTCGAAATCCAATAGTTGCTATTCAAATTATGCTCACCGTATCGGTTTTAATAAGTTGTGAAAGATCAGTAAACTTAAACTGATTATATCTTATTTAAGAGCTTCATTGGCCCATCAAGATTATCGTATATTGTTATTTTGAGTGAAGAACGAGAAAAAAATAGAAAAAAATAAATTTTGCTGATACCGTGCGAGCATAAATTATTATCATCAACGTTTGCTTTGCAAAGCCATACAGCTTAGCTTAAAATTAATCAGTTTGGCACGTCAGGTGTTAGACACAGTTTTAACCAAGATTTGGTTAGATATATCGTCCCTTTATAATTAGCATCTATAAACGCACGTAAAGTACATTTCTAGATATTTACTATTTGTACTTGTTCTAATGTCCCTAATATTGCCGTAAGTCTTACATTGCAAATTTTATGTTGAAATTAATAAAAGACCTAATCCTTCGTGTCTGATTTATTGATGTAATTTGACAAGGGCGCACATTTTTGCTATGCCATGGGTAAAACTTTAAAATTTGTTTTACTCCATTATTTGTTGGCATTGTATAGAGCAATAATTGATTTGCACTTATAGTAGTTGCAGCAAAAATTAAGTACTAATTTAGCCGTTGCGAAGAAATTTGTTTTGGAAGAACCAAATTTTACGTTAAATATAAATTGAGTGGTTGTGAATGTAGTTTAACCATGCCAAATTTACAACTAATAATCTAATGAAATTGCCAGTGCAAAATGAAACAATAAATAGCCACTAATTTATTCAGGTTGAGTGGTATGTCAGAGGATAATTTCGTAAACTATTTTTGTTATACCTAAAATTAAACTTAACATTTGATGTAGGTGTGTTGACAACAGAGACACAAGAGTATAGAGCATTAAATCCTGTCAAATCAATCGTCGCTAATGTCAAAGTCGTGTGATCGATTGTTTATATCATTACTTAAATATTTCGTGACATTTTTAGTTATGCAACACAATTAACAAGATATTTTCAGTAGTTCGGTATGGTGAATGATGCAAGATGCTCAGGCCTTCCCCTTGCAAGCGCACGCATCATTTACTAATGGCCCCCGCCAATGTAACATGATACGCGGTTTAGACCCCAAACGACGTTAAGACAAATATGTCGCCTACGCCATCTAGTTATAATCGGTGCCGGACTAAGAGGTACATTTGGCATTCTTTCCCTAAACATTTCAACCCTCAGTGGAGCTTTTAGGAAAATTTTCTTCCCGGTTATTATCAAATCATTGACCAGGGGAAATTGCAATCTAATCGTTTCAGCAACTCGATTAAAACCATTTGCCAAACGGGTGCAATGCATTAATTGCTCATAAAATACTTTAGAATATGCCTTCAACATATATGCAGCAGCATCAGAAAGCATCATTAATAATTTATCATTGTGTACGGGGTTTGGCAAAAAAAAGTGTTAATCCATCGTAAACGCATTTGGCAACGATATTGCCATTTGTTTTTTCTAACTGCTTGGAACTAATTAAAAATGCATTGGTGGAGTCTTCGTTTAATATTCCAATCATTAAATGGGCGATGTACCGACCACATGAATCAGTAGTTTCATCCACACAGAACCTTATGTAATTGTTGCCAATTATCTTTTTTATTTCCTCAATAGTGTGTTTATATACTTGCTCGACATAGTTTTTGCGAATGGTTGATTCGGCAGGAATATGTCTATCGGTGTATTTTTGTAAAAAAGATTTAAACATACTATTATCTAGTTTTTTTTAACGGAATGTAAGAAGATACCATCGTATTACATAAATCAAAGTAAAATTCATTTTGATTCTGTGTAGAAGAATTCGCAAAAGACTCGGAAATAGTTTGCTGGGTACTCAGGGTACTGCTTGCAGATTTGTGTTTTTTTAAATTTGCCAGGTGAACTGTTGTTTTGATATGTGGTGTTATGTTAATTTTTTTCTCGCAGTTAATTTACAACATAATACATGCTTGCACCTAGGCCAATAGCAACACAAAATAAAACTTACCGGTTTGATACAAGCCCTGCAAATTAATTTGCCGTTCTCATATTTTAATTCAGAATGTCCACGTATCCATTCATCGACGGAAGGTTTTACTTTCGGCATTTTATATAAGAAAACTTATAAACACGTAATACACACAAGGCACAAGCACAACGCCCTGAAGATTGAGATAAATTGGACTGAATTGATAGCACACTTGCCCCAGATGCGTTCTGTGCACGTAAAAATAGGGTAATCCCCGAAATAATCAAGCTTTGTTTACTAAATATCACGTACGCACGCTCGCTTTGTTGATGATTTTGTGATAACCAAGCACTCTAGACGTAACGGAGTAATATTAATCCTGAATTCTCATTACAATAATGTGCAACAAAATATATTCCTAGCTAATATAAATAATATGCTATAAAATTGAGAAATAAGCAAATACGCACAAAAAATAAGGAAATATGCACAAAAAAATCATTAGAGCAATTATAAGCTTAAAAACTGAAAATATGCATAAAAGCACAAAACAAAAATTGTCACGTTACTTCATTTGCTGAAATTCGTATAGATACGAGCTCATTTTAGTCTGCTATTAAACCTGATGTGTAGCATAATACCTATAAATCCGCGCCTTGCTAATAACGATTTCCAGGCAGTATTGTATAATCAATGTGTATTTATTTAAGTGATATCGGAGGCATCCTGCTACATCGCTGGCCTTGGCTGTAACATTCCTGAGCCGGTGCTGCAGGAGGCCCATTGTCTGCTCCTGCACGGATTGCTTTGCCTGCCCGGGCAGCAGCAGCCATAACAATACAATGAGCATATTGTGTTCCTGTGTGTGCGCGCATCGTGCCCCATTCCGCACGATACAAATTGTCACTGTTATTAATGATGGCACACTATCCAATTGAAATGCCATTTAGATCCGGATTATTCGGATTAAGGGATTAATACTATGGATCGGGACTGGAATTTGGCCGGGCTCAATTTTGCGCCGGCTTTATTGCTGCCATTATTGCCCATATAATTAGATGCTAACTCATCGGCTCCATCTCGTTTTTTTTTTTAATAATTACATCGCAACAGAGATGGCATTAATAATATCAACGCTTTCGAAAGGTTTAAATGCTCGTTTTTTTATTGTGCCGATACCAATAATAACTATTAGCACCGCACCGTCACACAACTTATCACATTTAAATATACTCGAACTAATACCGTTGTAGTTGCATTAAAATTTTGATAGACATCATTTCTTACCTAAACCTAAACCTAAAAAAATACTTGCACCTTCACCTATTATAGTGGACATTGATAATCGCTATCGCTATTATGACAAAGATATCAACATATCCCTGTTATTATGAATGATATCCAAGGTACTCTAGGCCGATTCAGCAAAATATTTGGGTATTACATTGGACGCTAAGCTACGCTGGAGAGCTCATGTCAAAAAGAAAAAAGAAGAATTGGACATCAAATTTCGAAAAATGTATTGGCTGCTTGGTCGGAATTCCACCCTGAGAATCTATAATAAAATACTTCTGTATAAACAAATTCTTAAGCCCGTATGGACATATGGCATCCAGCTGTGTGGTTGTGCCATAAAGAGCAATATAACAATAATCCAGCGATACCAAAACAGAGTACTAAGCAGTATTGTCAATTCACCTTGGTATTTCCGGAACAGTGACCTCCACAGGGACTCGGAAATGGAGACTGTTAATGAGACAATAAACAAATTTGCCAAGAGGCACGAACAGCGACTTCTTCAAGACGTCAACGTCGAAGCCATTCAGTGGGCATTCAGTGGCAATTTGACCAGAAGACTACATCGTATCAAACTGTTCGAGTTAGTTTAATATTGCGTTAGTGCAAAAGCAGAGCATTCATTCCAGTGAAATTCAAGTCAAAAAAAATGCACCAATTATTGCATTATATGAATTTTGATATTGCAACAGTAAGATGTATTACTAAATAGTAAAATATGACGGCTGCTTCCAGTAATAGTCCCTATAATGGATTTTATGGGTTTTATGATAGGGCCGTACCCAATCCCTCAGCCTGCTAAGTGGATGCCGACGCAAGGATTTCTTCAGGGCCGGAGCTCAATATTTGCTTAATAATAAAGTCATAAAACGTTCCAACCGCACCGGCGCGGTCATTGCTTTGTAGGGCTCTTGACTCACAAAATCACAAATCATACCGAGGAAAGTTGGTCAGTAATGTAAAAAACGCTTTAATATGAAATCTCATCATTTTCGTTAATTTTTGATTTCATAAATGGGTTCTGTGAATAAAAAAAAACAGTTTAAGGCAAAAATGTCGATAGAGAATTTTGCCCGAAAAGAGTTTCTTTAATTTTATAACCGTGTAGAGAATTACATCGAAAAAGCCAAACTCTCTTTCCGTAGATTGGCATCAGACCTATATAAGTCCAAATTTTCATATTTTTTGGGCAACTCCAAATTCCTAAAAAACCCATTGTAATAAAACTTGAATCACCCGGTATAGAGAGAGCGCATGAAGTATTAAGACCTGGCTTTATTTATTCCCCTGTATAATTTTTTGAAAAATGGTTCAACAGGTCAAAATGATTGTTTTTTTCAAACAAATATTTTGAACCTATTTTCAATTTTCCATCTCTCTCAGTTTAGAAGTTATGACGTCAGAGCCATTTTTTTTAAATGACAACCTATATTTTTTATTACTGATTTTGATAGTACTGTTTATTATGTTTTAAACAACATGACATCTTCAATATGTAACATTTGAAAAAAATTAAGAAAAGTGCTATTAAATTATTATTTCAATGTGCAGAATGCATCTAGTTGCCATTCAAAACAACGTCAGTTAAAACAAAAATTAGGAAAACAGGCTTATATTTTAAATATTGGAGTAAAACAAAATTGATCAACCTGAAAAACATTCTTATTACAATATCATCAATTACAAAAATAAGAACAGAAAAACTTGAAACTTGAAACAGACTTGTTTTAAGATAAGTTTTAAAATAATATGAAGTCACAAAAATAATTAAATAACGAAAAAATATTGGTTAGGGAAATAAATCAAATTAGATATTCAAATTGTTGACCATTTTTTTCATGACAGTGTACCAATCGATGTCGAAAGGCCGCACATGCATTAAGGAGAACTTCTGGCTGTATTTGTCTTATTTCGACTTGGATTTTTTCTTACGGGGTTACATCAAAAGTAAAGTATACTTTAATCCGCCAACCACAATTAAACAATTGAAAGAACTAAAGATTCATAAACAAGGCAACAGTTTCAGGCAAATAGTTTCTAATGTTAATTTTTTAACATACAAAATTGCGAAATGGCTTATTAAATAATTTAATAAATTTAAATTTGAAAATGAAATGTCCATTCTAAATTCCGTTGATTTAATCTCTTAGTTAAAAGATATTGAGCTAAATTCAGGCGACAAATTTATTTCTTTTGATGGAACAGCTTTATTTCCAAACGTTCCTACAAATGAAACTTTAAATTTTTAGAATCTTTTTTAAAATTAAGGAGCTCGCCTCCAAGCCATAGGGCTTGGCTGCGAGCTCTATGGCTTGGAGGCGGGACTCCAAGACCCTAAAAAAAAAAAAAAAAAAATTGAAGTCAGTAAATCAAGCAAAATAGACAAATATATAAATAAAGTTGTGCAAATAAAAGGTAAACGTAATTTCATTGATTATCATAACATGTGATTAGTGTAAAATGCAACAATTAATGATTATTTTTCGTTCAATTAATTTGATTGACAATCATAACAAATTATAAAGTTTAGCGTCAAAAAGTAATGAAATAAGTTTGAATTCCTTAAAATTTGAAATCCATAAATTATACTACTTGGATAGGTAGGTTATTAATAAGCTAGTCTGCTAATGCTGGTATATAATATTTATATGTGGGGTATATTATTGATGCCTGGATGAGCGAAGTTTATGAATTGTCTTGGAAATGGCTGGGATCGTTTCGATATGTGGCGTTTTACGACCGGAAATATATTTTTGTGTGTATTACGGTATAAATTATGCAGCGCCGAGCAGAGCCTTATGGCGACTTAAAATAAAAATATTAATGTGAATGCAACATCACACTGAGTGGAAGTTATGGTGGATGCGCCGGGCTATAAAATAAGTTTCAATAATACGCATTCTTCACCTGACAAATTTTGTGATTTGTACTCTAAAAAAAATAATTACCATTTTAATTATTACTATTATTGGTTACAAATATTGTAAGAATACAACATTTATAACAATAATAATAATAATTAAAAATAATTATTTATTCCATAGGCTAACTGTACAACAAATATTATATAATGAAATGAAAAATGTCAGAAGTAGGAGTTTATGAGTTTATCTAGTGTTTTGAAAATTTAGATGTTTTAAAGTTGGTCTACCTATAACAGAAACATTGAACTACACGAAAACTATAATAAAAGAACACATACATGACTAAAGAATATACAGACATAATAAATTTATTTAAATTAACAATACAACAAAATTTATGCCTTTTCAATACCACATATTACAAAATGACTGATGGACTCAAAATGGGTTCACCAACAAGTGGAATATTATAAAATATTGTCATAGATCTCGTAGAAAATATTATTATGAGCATTAAAAATCCTTTTAACAATTACATACTACTTTGAAAAAGATATGTTGACGATATTTTAATTATATGAAAAAACAACGACGTGCATAACATTACAGATTTACATAATTACATTACCACGTTACACAAAAACATAAAATTCACACTTTAAATAGCACAAAATAATAACATAATCTTCGTAGACATTAACATATATAAAACAAATAACAAACTAAACTTTAAAATATACAGAAAACCTACAAAAAACATCATTATTATCTTAGCAGACTCATTCCACCATAGAACACACATGTATTCTTCACTATACTCCTTAATTAACAGAATGCTCACTATATTACTAAACAAAATTGATGAAATAAATGCAATAAATAAAATAAAAGAACCAGCAATTAATGACAACTTTAAATTAAAAACAAATAATAAAATAATTTTAAAAAAACCACATACAAATATTTCAAAAGAAAACATAATATTAATAACAATATATCAAAACATAATAAACAATCACTAAAAAAACTTCCAATTAAGAAGAAAACAATTATAAAATATATTATAATACTGGTATCCAAATTTCCAAACAACCAAAACAAAAATTTGATTATATGCTCCCTGTCGATGATTCTCCTGCGATTTTCAAAACTTGAGAAGAAAACACTGAAAGCTCAAACAGCGTGAAATAACGGAGCAACAGAACAACAGAATTATACGTGGTTTCACTTACAATTGCTTAATTTCTGTATTGAAATTTGATTTTCGCTGATTTTAGGTCTAATAACATTGAGGCAATCGCTATTTTGAAACTGTTGGTTGTGAGACGGTTTGCATTAAATGCCTGGCAGTTATATTAAGCGCACTGGCTGCTTTGTTTTGATAAACACGGCGTCCATTTCATAAACAAAACAAATCCAGTTACATTAACACTACGTTCTATTCCAGTGGATTGATTAAATTCATTAAAGCGTTAGTTACATGTAGCAAATCCTAAACCAATTGGACAAGAATGGGTGCAAAAATTTAAAAATAAATCTGATGGGAGTAACCTAATATATTTATTTACAAGAAAATATTTAACCAATTTAATCAACACTAAGAAAGAGAGTTATCAATGACTTTCTACATGACACGAACTAAAAACACATAATTTACCTATTGTTATTTTATACTGTAAATATTAATCGATTCAAATTTTAAAAAAAGAAAAGATTTTAAAATAATTTTTATAGCCATTATGGCAGAAAAATTATTATAATTCTTGTAACGGTTCGAACCCAGGTGTTGTACAAATTCTCATAATTTGTAATATTTATTATTCATTGCATTTATTTAACTGCAATTCATCCTTAAATGCAATTGGATGCATTTAATTTCTTTAACTGCATATTACATGAATTCTTATAATTCAAGTAATTGATTTGGCTCGTGATTTACAAATTCTCGTAATTTGTAATATTGATTTGGCTCGTGATTTAGTGGTAGTACTCTACGTTATGTTTGATTTTTAAATCAAAATCGTGATAACTCAGTTTGGTTCGTTTTATGGGTAATGTGTCTGTTAGTAATTTTTGTTAGCAAGTAAAACACAGATACATGGATTTCATATGATTTATTCATTTTAAAATGTTATGCAAGCGACAGGTAAATAAAAGACAATTTTGTTACTCTAATTGGACGTTATTTATTTAGTTATATTTATTTAGATTTTGGAATAGATTTGTTTAATAATTATTGAAAATTTATTATATTCTTTGAATTTGAATGATTTATTTTATTTTGAAAACTGAGTAACTTATTAACACTGCGGTTGGAATTACAAAGTGTTACTAAGCGACTTCATGCACCAAAATCTTTAAATTGTGCCGAGAAGGATATCTGATACATGTCATCACTGCATAGAAATTCATTAGCACGGTGCCTACCAATGTATTTCAACGCCACCTTGTGGATAGGAACGAATCACATAACTTCACATTAAAGTACTTTAAGCGATTCCAGTGCTTCAAGCACCCAATGTGTCCTCATTCGGAGATATTGCTAGTACTCGCGTCTACCAACATTATCAGCCATGTGATCGTAAAAACTTTAATAGGTATTGTTATTCAAAATTGATTATTGATTAGTATGATAAAGCCCTTATTCTACTTCTACTTTTCTATCTACTTAAGCACATACAAACATTCGTTTCATTCATTCATAATTCTGAGATTTCTTGAATATCGGAGGGCTGAGCAAGTTTAATTATACGATTTAATTAAAAATATCATTGAATTATTTATATCGAAATTATTAAGTTATGTTCCCCTGACGCAACATTTTATTTAACTACCGATTGATTAATGAGGCCACACTGTTTATCAAATGTTTGCGACGAGGAAAGGAAGGCATGTTACAATATTCTCCTGTCAGTACGAAAATATTGTCAGGATAAGGTATAAAATGCAGTTAGGTTCAACTCCGCAGTGGCGTGAGGCTCCCTACATTTCATACCCTTATTAAACTTCGTTCATTACCAGCGGCAAGGCGCGGTAATATCACTAGATAGGTTACATTATTAGTATGGAATTGACTTTGGAATTGTTAGTGTGAATTACATTTGATAAACTTGTGTTATATATTCACCTGAGGAATTAATGTTTAACGTATATGAGTCGTCGTCGGACAGCGTGACGTTCTATGTCGATCGGTACATCTAACTGGTCACGTTTAAGTTCCGCACTTTTATTTATACTGGTCCCCCACTTTTTACTCTTCTTCCCCCGTCCTATGATAAATCTGCGTACCGCTGCAAATTGACGCAATCCCATACGTGTCACCGAATTACGCAATCGCCGTTTCGAGTTCCCGTCGTATTCCCACGACCTATTTCTGTGGCATCATTTTGATCGTGTACTTATTTACATTTGCCCAAAACTACGAAGTCAGCAAAATGAATGTACTCGCTTGGGCCAACGCGTCGTCGGCCGCGGCCTGCTATGATATTTACGCAGTTTTGTTCCGACTCGTAAAATTATGGACTTTAATATTATTAGGTTCTTACATTCTTCATAATGAATTACAAACTTTATTAATAAATAATATAAATACCGCGCGTTTTTTTTATCCCTTACCATGATCGTTGTCATCATTCCACTTTATCATTCCAGCAGATAACTTGCCTAGATTACTAGATAGATAGATACCTCGAGATAGAAAAAATGGAAAACTAGAGTAATCATCGAATATTTTACAGAAATTTGTCAATTTAACAGTAATGAAGATAAATAAACATGATCAACAATCATTAACAAATAATTGACAAGCTAATTAACATTTTAATAGAAAAACTTAAAACTACCAAAATAATTGATAATCAAAATAAATCATATCATTGAAATTGATATAATTGAAATTATGATATAAATAATTGATAAATTGACTGTAGTTAGTAAAATTTTGTAAGAATAATTAATTTTTTGGTAATTATCATTCATATTTCAACTGAATAAATAATAATATGTGTATGACAGTAATCATTGAAATATTGATAGATTAATAGGTAATTTGACATAAATCAAATTTGAATCAATAAATGAAAAATTAAATAAAATAAATTTACCGTCAAGTAATCATTGAAATATTGATAGATTAATAGGTAATTTGACATAAATCAAATTTGAATCAATAAATGAAAAATTAAATAAAATAAATTTACCGTCAAGTAATCAATTTTTTCTTTGAAATCTTTTAAATGTTGAAAGAATTATTAAAACTTTGATAGTAATCATTGATATTTTGACAGAATAGTTGATAATATGATAGTAATCATTAAAATTTTGACAGAAATAAGTGTGAAATCGATGTGGACATGTTGAAAATTGTGAAATAAAATAGTGGAAATAGTGAAACTAGAAAACAGTGAAATAGAAAATAGTGAAAATCGGAAATTAATGGAAACAGAATAATAAAAATAGTGACAGTAATCGTTGACATTTTAACAAAATAATCGACAATGTTACTATAATCATAGAAATGTTGACAGAATAAGTAATCATTAAAATTTTGACAGAAGTAAATGTCAAAATGATGTGGACATATTGAAACTAGTGAAATAAAATAGTGGAAATAGTGAAAATAGAAAATTGTGAAATAAAAAAATGGTGAAAATTGGAAATTAATGGAAACAGAATAATAAAAATAGTGACAGTAATCGTTGACATTTTTACAAAATAATAGAAAATGTTAATGTAATCGTTAAACTGTTGAGAGAATTATTGATAATTTAAGAGTAATATGAATAATATTGGACTGATGAGATCTAAAAAGGTCGAAACTAGTCTCCAATGGTTTGACGAAATAAATCCCAAATGCAGATTGAAAAATATGCGATTTATAGTTCACGGTTGTGAAAATTTAAATCGCTACATTCTGAGAGTGCTGTGAAAATTTAAATCGCTACATTCTGAGAGTGCATAAATTCAATACTTTAAATTAATAGTAATAGTTGAAATTTATAAATGAATTTTTAAGATTTTCGCGAGAGTGGCGTAATTTTTGACAATTTCTGTCGGACATTTTGAGGTGGCCATTTTGTTTTTCGAAAATTTTGATCTTGAACTAGAATTCCTTGACCCCTAAAATATGTGAATACAGATTTTTGCGACAGTGACGTCATTTTCGATCGGCCGTTCGGTGACGTCGGCCATTTTGTTTTCGCGAATTTGGACCTCGAATCCGAATTCCTTGATCCCGTAAATGTATAAATACTGATTTTCGCGTCATATTTCATGTCATTTTGTTAGAGAATTTTAACCTTGTATTCGAATTCCTTAACCATGTAAATATATAAATACTGATTTTCGCGAGAGTGGCTTCATTTTTGACAAAGTCGGTGGGCCATTTTGTTTTCGAGAATATTGATCTCGAATTCGAAATCCTTGACTGCGAAAATATTAAAATTCTGATTTCGGTGAGAGTAACATCACTTTTGACAAAGTCGGTAGGCTATTTTAAGTCGACCATTTTGTTTCAGAGAATTCGATCTCGGATTCGAATTTCCTGACCCCGAAAATATATAAATACTGATTTTCGCGAGGTGACGTCATTTTTGATAAAGTCGGTCGGCCATTTTGAGTCGACCATATTGTTTTCGAGAATTTCTACTTCGAATTCGACTTCGTTCACCCCGAAAATATATAAATACTGATTTTCGCAAGGTGATGTCATTTTTGATAAAGTTGGTCGGCCATTTTGAGTCGACCATTTTGTTTTCGAGAATTTCTACTTCGAATTCGACTTCCTTGGCCTCAAAAATAAATAAATACCGATTTTCAAGATATTTTTTTCCCCAAAATTCGATTTTTGGCCAGCCTTTTAGGTGCTCGGGACTACTGTGCCTCGGTAGATACGTTAATAATAGTAATAATAATCATAATTAACACCCAAGCGGTGCGGCCCATGGAGGCAGCGCCGTAATCATTAAAACTAAACTAAAACACTACGAAACATCTAATTTTCAAAAGGACTTCCTACAAGCAACAAACGTTGTAATCGAAGACACTCGTGGACAAATAACCATATCTGCAGTATACTGCCCTCCCCGACACAACCTAAAGTATGAACAGTATGCTGACTTTTTTAACACACTTGGCGACAGATTCCTAGCTGGCGGTGATTACAACGCAAAACACCCCAAATGGGGATCGAGGCTCACAACAACTAAAGGCCGCAACCTAGCTAAATGCATAGACAAACTAAAGCTAAATACCCTATCAACTGGAAAGCCAACTTACTGGCCTAATGATAGAAACAAAATACCAGATGTAATCGATTTCTGTGTAAGCAAAGGCATACCATCAAATCGCCTAATTGCGGAACAAAGCCTTGATCTCTCCTCAGACCACTCTCCCATACTGGTTACTCTCAGCTGCACAGCAATAAATAAACCACAACCAGTCACTCTCACAAACAAGCGAACCGACTGGGAACGTTACAAAGACCTGATTACAGAAAGGCTTAATATAAACATACCACTGAAAACACCAGGCGACGTAGATCAAGCAGTGGACAACCTGACTTCTGTGATCCAGCAAGCAGCTTGGGACTCCACACCTAACACATCACCTAAGACCAGTCAACAAAACTGCTCGAACATTATCAAAGAGGCTATACGCAAAAAACGGCACCTGAGGAAAACATGGATGTCCACTAGGGCCCCTAATGATAAAGAGCACCTAAACCGTGCAGCAAGGAACATCAAAGAACTAATCAAAAAAGAGCAAAACAAAACATTCCAAGCTTACTTATCAGGACTAACACCAACATACGCAACCGACTACTCGCTATGGAAAGCCACATCTAAATTAAATAGAACACAAGCTTACATCCCCCCAATCAAAAAGGAGGACAACTCGTGGGCAAGAACGGACATGGAAAAGGCAGACTTATTTGCCGAGCACTTGGCAAAAGTCTTCCAGCCATTCCCTTCCGAGCTACCAGATGAAGAAGATGAAACCATTACCTCCTTCCTCGAAACTCCACACCAGATGGCTCTACCTATAAAGCTCATCAAAATGTCTGAAGTCAAAGACACCATCCAAAACAACCTAAACCCTAAAAAATCTCCAGGTTTCGATCTGATAACTGGACACACCATCAAACAACTACCCAATAAAGCGCTAATCGCACTTACCCAGATCTTTAACTCAATTCTAAGATGCGGATACTTCCCAATCCAATGGAAAGTCGCACAAGTGATACTCATTCTAAAGCCTGGTAAACCTGCGACGGAAGCCACGTCCTATAGGCCCATCAGTCTACTTCCCATGCTGTCGAAATTATTCGAAAAACTCTTTGTGAAACGGCTAAAGCTCGTGGTGGACCGACTTAAACTAATGCCGGAGCACCAGTTTGGCTTCCGTGAAGGGCACGCCACCATTGAGCAGGTCCACAGGGTAGTTAAAACTATAAACGAAACATTCGAAAGAAAAAAATACTGTTCAGCCGCATTCTTGGACGTCACACAAGCATTCGACAAAGTCTGGCACCATGGCTTGCTCTACAAACTGAAATCCTGTCTGCCAGCACCTTACTACACAGTACTATCCTCATACTTGACCAACAGATACTTCTCAGTAAAGTACCAAGAAGAAACAACAAGTCTGCGCTCGGTCCACTCGGGAGTTCCTCAGGGTAGCGTTCTGGGACCAGTGCTCTACCTACTCTTTACTGCAGACATTCCCACAACAGAAAACACATTAACTGCTACCTTTGCAGACGATACCACAATCATGGCAACAAGTGAGGTACCAACACACGCCTCAGAAAAACTCCAGGCAGCCCTGGATAAGATCCAAGTGTGGCTGAGGAAATGGCGCATAAAGGTCAACGAAGCAAAGTCCCAGCACATAACTTTCACCCTCAGAAGAGAAACATGCCCAAGTGTATCCCTGAACGGACACCATCTCCCAATGGCGGTAAACGCGAAATACCTAGGTATTCACCTAGATAGAAGACTAAACTGGCAACACCACCTAATGACAAAGCGCAAACAACTGGGCCTGAAGTTCTCCAAACTCCTCTGGCTCATTGGCAGGACATCCACCCTATCGCTATCCAGCAAACTTGCAGTGTATACAGCTATACTTAAACCAGTGTGGCTATATGGAATCCAACTATGGGGTACTGCGAGTGCAACCAACATTGCGATCATCCAGCGGTTTCAATCCAAAACGCTACGCGTAATAACCGATGCGCCTTGGTTTGTTACAAACGACACCATACATCGAGACCTAGAGGTTCCCAAAGTACTCGAAGAAGTGAAGTGTGCGAGTGAAAGGTATATATCGAGACTAAATCTACACCCGAACCGGCTAGCTGTTGAACTACTGGACAACAGCCAAAACACATACCGGCTAAAACGACTAGACCCTCTGGACTTGTGCAACCGATCATAACCTGAACCGTACTAAATCACGTACGCATTGAATTGTGTGAACCATAATATCCATTCGCATAATGTATACTATAATATATGTTAAAACTAACCCTTATTTGTAACGAACCCTGTAGGTTCTCCCTATGTTAGTACTTTAATGTAAGTCTACTAACACCCGCTTGCCTAGCAAACTCGCTAGGCACAATGTAACTAACATTTGCTTATTGCCTTCGGGCAGATTGCAAATTTCTTTGGAGAAAATAAAAAAAAAAAAAAAAAAAATAATTAACTGTCGACTTTGGAGACGTGTCTATGCTCGAGAGATTGTGGAGAAACCAATTCATCCTCTTCGTGTGACCGTTTGGTGTGTATTCTTGACCCAAGGTGTGCTTGGAACTTTTTTTTTAATAATAATGGGGAAAATGTAACCGTCTATGGTAAACATGTAGGTACTTTCAGCAAGATGGCACTACTTACCACACTGCGGGAGAAAAACACCATGTAATTTCCCATAATGGTGATATTCATTAGACCGCAAGGTCGTGCCATTTAACACCATTAGATTTAAGAATTCAGTCCACACAAATAATTCCCAGACAATTGGTGACTTAAAAAGGAAATTGACTTAATATATACAACAAAGTATTCGAAAATTTTGATAAAAGTGTCGAAGTGGGCATCTATCGTTATTGTTATTATCGTTGACGTTTTCTGATACACAATACACCTGATTTTCTCTACTTTTTACTGATGTTAACAGATGTATGAGTTTCTAAGAATTTAGAATATTATTGATAATCAAAATCACCAAGTTCATATTCGGGTACCCTTTAGTATGCCGACTTATTTTTTCCACAACATTTATTAAATATATACCATTGATTTTATAAAATAAGAATCACTAGTTAAAAAGTAGTAGTAGTATATTTTCCAACACGAGATGAAAACACCGTTCTTCTACTAGAGTTTGGAAAACGTTAACGTTTGATACTAATTTGAGGTACGAAAAGTGAAATATTTCCTAACAAGTGCGGAAATAATATTTCAACATTAAAAGTTGTAAGTCAATTTATTGAAATTGTACATGTTATTTTTTATCATTATTATAAATATTAAGAGAAACATGTTCACAATTCGTGAATAAAATTCCGGAACAGGTCTTTGTGGAAGTAGAAATAGGGCTATTGTTTACGTTAACCTCTTCTTTATTGCCCAATATTTTCGTTGCTACTTGAAGTTTATATATATATATATATATATATATATATATATATATATATATATATATATATATATATATATATATATATATATTATAGATAAGTTTATATCCTTCTGCCACATTTAAAGATTTCCATCCAACATGCCTTTTAAGAGTGGCAATGTCTGCTCCTGCATTAATCAGTGTCGTGGCAGACGTTCTTCTAAAGCATTGCCTCAAAAACTCTGCAATTTTTGTAGGCATGCCTCCAATAGTATTGATTTCAACAGGTTGCCTCGAACATTTTCTGCTTCGATATCCCAAGAAAAAACTTGAAGTTTCAATTGGTGAGGGACGAAAAGAAGTAAATTTGCAAAATATTTCACGCACAATTTACTATTTCCCTCTGGAAATAGTAAATTCTCTTCGCACGTCTGTCTTTGTGTTGGGAATATCAATAAAAATAAATGACCCCATGTCTTTGATGTTTTGAACTTGAAGAAAAGTTAGTTCTTCTCGTCTATACGCTCCACTATCCCCAACAGCCAACAGTACCTGAAATTTGAACAAAAATTCTAATATTTTGAGTAATTACAAAATTAAAATTTTACCTTCATCTTTAAGTAGGTTCTATCATCTGCTTCTCGTAGGTATTTTTCTATTTGTAATTTTGTAAAAACACTGGATTTCTTAGAGTAATGTCCCACTGACTTTCGTTTAATAAAAGCTATTAAACTTACAAACTTCTTTATACCGATATTTTTCTTCACGGATAATGTTGTCCTCAGTAAATGCCTCACAATGTAAAACTGTTATAGGCTTTGGATTTTTGCTGAAAATATGCTAGCGACACTTCCTCATTGATCTCTTTCACTTGTTTTTCTTTACACCAATCATCAAATTGTCGATAATCATTTTCATACTTTTCCTTTGATTTCACTGGTAATAGAGACTCAACAGCTAACGCAGCCGATTGTTCAATATCAGACGATTCACTTGTATCACACATTTTAATAAAATGTCCGTAAATTTACTCGGACGAACAACTTAAACGCCTTCACAAACTTTGTTTTATAAAGGCAAAATGAATATTTTAACAACAAAATTGTTTCTTCTTAGTAACGAAAGCAACAACAAATCTTGACTCCGCTATTTAATTTAGGGATAATTTTAAAATATTACCAAACTTCAAACTCTAGTAGAAAAAATCATATGTGCATTAAGTTACGAAACCCATTTTTTTCCGTGCTAGGCTTGGGATTTTTGATCGAGGCGATAGCAGGAAAAAAAGTTACATTTCCTAACTTATTTCACAAATTGCTATTTTTTTTCGTAAGTATCAGTTGTTCATGAACCACGTAAGTACCAAATCTTGACTCCGCTATTTAATTTAGGGATAATTTTAAAATATTACCAAACTTCAAACTGTAGTAGAAAAAATCATATGTGCATTAAGTTAGGAAAACCATTTTTTTCCGTGCTAGGCATGGGATTTTTGATCGAGGCGATAGCCGGAAAAAAGTTACATTTCTTAACTTATTGCACAAATTGCTATTTTTTTCGTAAGTATCAGTTGTTCATGAACCACGTAAGCGTCGAGTGGGGCAAGTCCACAAACGAAAAAATAAACCTATTTAATCTCGACTTGGAAATGCTATTTTTTCTACGATATTGCAGTTTATAAAATATTAGATATGAGAGAACTTTCAAGTTAAAAACTTTAAAATTCAATTTAAGTCAAAATGAATTGTCATTGTCACAATTGTCACAAGGATGGTTGAGTGGGGCTAATGATTTAAATTAATACCAAAAACTTAATTTATTTCAATCATTATAAAATATAAAATATAGTATCTCAAATAAAAATGGCCGCTGTCGGCATCGCCCTGGATCAGTTCTCGTTACTTCTGTAACAAGAGAAAACGTATCTGAGCATTGAATAACAACACTCTGTGAGCCTCTCAATATGGTATCTTGTATATCAGGATACAGTAATTGTTGATCAACGTAAGCTTATCGATAAACGGAATATAGTTCAGGGTGCTTCCTGTCTAAGACAAAGGGGCCCAGTCGAACAATCCCTACTTATGTCCACAATGTTACACACATATGTACCTGGGAGTTACCTCCCCCACATGCCAAAGTGTTCCAGACAATACCTATCCATACCCGGTAATACCATAACAACAATGAGTAGCAACTCACCAATTAACAGCTCACAAAGGAAATACACATTTCACTACCACCACAGTCTGAGGGATTATGACGCGAGCAACGCGCGTCCCTTCGACTTGCACCCCATATGCAACCCTTGTGGCGGTGATGTAACAAATTAAATATATATTGTATCTCTACTAAAGAATTAAAAATATATATTTATGTGTCGAATCATTGAACCCTTGAATTTTATGTAACACAATTATTAAAATTATGTTTGTACAAGTTGTTAAGTGATGTATTAAGTTGTTTCCATCGAAATGAATGCATACTTCCATTTAATTTTACATGTTTATTTTTATCTCTAGGTGTGAACATATGTTCACATCTACAGTATAAAAGTATCACTGTTATTTAAAGTATGGAAATAAGTAACTTAACTTCTAAAAGGTGTATAGCCTTTGATTTCTAAACTAAACTAAATTGTTGTCAGAATTATTTAAAAACAAATTTTTCAACTAAAAAGCATGTGGGAAAATTCACGTGCGCCAACAATAGTATTTTATGAATTCCCTTTATACCCAATTTTGGATGGCTACAACTCTTGACTTGCCCCCAACACGCCTTGATAATTTCTGCGTCAGTTCGTGACAGTTATCTGAGTCTTTTGCTAGTGCAAGAAACGTGGGTCGTCGCATCGGTGCAAAAACCCAGAGACTCCTCCAAGGAGTTATCGTCGCCAATGGCGCTTCTCATAAACACAAGTGTTCCGCACTTTGTGGGGCCGCTCGTGAGGCACGCACAGCTTCAGGCAACCCCGTAGCCCCCACAGTATTCATGTCTTTGGCAGCTAGGTAGGTTCGCACAGAAAGGCAATACTTTCGATAAGCCGAATGTTAGCAATAGAGGAACTCAAATATGCATAATAAGCAATGGGGTGTACCGCTGTAAAAGATATGCCAACAAAACTAAATGTATAATTTTCAAAAGTAGCAACGTCATTCCAACAACTGATTTTATCGAAATAAATATTATTATGTACTTTACTGTTAAATCAATTACACTTTTAGGTATTAAACTTTGATGAATTTCTCGGCTTCAATGCACATATTCAAATTGTATGCAATCAATTAAGCGGAATATGCTATGCGATGCATAGAATTAAGGATATGTTAGATTTTAAATCACTGATCACTTTAAATCACTTATGTATTTTAATGTATTCATATCAAATGCTCGCTTTATCATACAAAAAAAGGCATTCGGTGAATGTATAACCTAAAATTTAGGTCATCTTGTAGAGCAGGGGTCTCCAAACTGTTTAGCGCGAGGGCCACACTGACTCCTCCACTAAGTCCCAAGGGCCAAGCCTTAGGTAGCTCATCATATCAACGTACTGTAGTCTTGAATTACCAGCAAATTTTCGTTCAGGAAGCCTACGGTTAGCTTTCGTGTGGCTCTTGAAATTGCAAAACGTGGAAAACCATTCACCGATGGAGAAATGATCAAAGAATGCATAATTGCAGCAGCCGAAGAAATGTGCCCTGAAAAGGTAAATTTATTAAAAACTGTCAGTATGTCAGCAAACACTGTGGCTCGAAGGGTAGAAAACATCGCTGAAAATATATCCTCTAAACTGTTCGACAAAAATGGACATGTTGTGTGGTTTTCTTTGGCCTTGGATGAGTCAACGGATGTATCAGATACTGCTCAGGTGTTGATTTATATTCGAGGAGTAGATAAAAGCTATGAGGTGCATGAAGAACTTCTTGATATGTATAGCATTCATGGCACAACTACTGGTACAGATATTTTTAAAAGAGTTGAAATGGCCATTAATCAAAAGAACCTTCGATGGAAAAACTTGAAATGTATTACAACTGATGGAGGCAAAAACATGAGTGGGAAAGATAAAGGAGTGGTCGCTCTTGTGTCAAATTCTGTAGAAAATGACGGTGGTTCAAAACCATTAGTCTTACATTGTATCATTCACCAACAGTCTTTGTGCGGAAAATGTTTGGATATGTCTGAAGTTCTGAAACCAGTCATATCAACTGTTAATTTTATCAGATCTTTTGGGCTGAATCACCGACAATTCCGACAATTTATTGAAGAGATTGGAGAAAATGACTTACCTTATCATACTGCCGTACGTTGGCTTAGTTGTGGGAAAGTCCTTCAGCGCTTTTTTGAATGAAAAGCATCGCCCTCTTACTGAATTACAAAACAACGCATGGCTGTGGAAGTTAGCATTCTATGTTGATTTGACAAAACATGTGAACGAACTGAATTTGAGATTGCAAGGAGATAACCAGCATCTCCCTGATTTATACACTAATATCAAATCATTTCGGAAGAAATTGATACTGTTTCAATCATAACTACGAAGTAAATGTTTTTCACATTTTAAAACATGTGAAATATTCAGCCACACCACTGAGACTGAGTTTCCTATCGATTTTGCAATCGAAACTTTGAGTGCTTTGAAAATAAATGTTGATACTCGTTTCTCGGACTTTGATGCCATTGCGAATCAAATTAAGATTTTTCAGAATCCTTTTGATACTGACATTGAAACCCTAGCCCCGGAACTTCAAATGGAAATGATTGATCTACAGTGCAGTGATATAATTAAGAACAAATATCAAAACTCATCTTTGTTGGAATTTTATAAGAGTCTTCCACTGACACAATTTGATAATTTGCATAAATTTGCTCGTGGGCTGTTTTCTGTTTTTGGTACTACTTATTTGTGTGAGAAGACCTTCTCCAAAATGAAGTACACAAAAAATGTTTACAGATCTAAATTAACTGATGAGCATCTTAAATCTATTTTAATAATTGGTACAAGTAAAATTAGTCCACAACTACAAACTATTGTCAGTGGAAAATCTCAATTACATAAATCTCATTAGTATTTCATATGTCATTATGCTTGTTATAAGTTATGTTTTTAATTAAAATGTATAAAATGTTAGTTGGATTCATTTACATAATTTGTTAGTTATTATATACTGAAGTTAAATTTTCTGCATGTTATACATGTCTTTACTCATTACAATTCTGTGTTTCTTTATCCAACTTATCACAAAAACAATAACAATAAGCCTACAACAATGTTATGAGTAGTTAGCCCATAACCATATCAATGTAGATGTCATATTAATAATTATTCAACATAAAATTAGAAAAATTCAGTAAACTAAATTTAATTTGCTATAAAAAATATGTTCTCTAAAAGGAGTTTTCAAGTATGCTAGGTCTCCGCGGGCCGGACAAAATCTGTACGCGGGCCGGATGTGGCCCTCGGGCCGTAGTTTGGAGACCCCTGTTGTAGAGGTACACTCAAAGTAAATAATCTACTACCTTTTACGGAATATATGTGGACGAGTATATTTTATTCTTATTTAAAAACAAAACTCATTCATTGGTAATGAAATAGCTCATGACACAAGAAATAAAATAAATTACAATGTTCTAAAACACAGATTAACTTTGACTGAAAAGGGGCTGAATTACATATAACTTATTATAATCGATTGCCTTTAGATATAAAAGTCAAATAAATAAAATAACAAATATCAATTTATTTAAAAAGCGTCAATATAGTTTTCTGTGTGTCAAATAATTGTATACCATAAGTGAATATTTAGTGTAGATCTTTATATGTGCAATTTGGATGTATGTATGTTTATGTGACGCGTTTCATTTGGAGCTGTTTGTAACGAAATTTGTATGTCAAACTTATTAGAAATAAAACGCTATCTATCTATACATATATCTATCAAAGTGTTGACAATATGTGTGAACGTATATTATATTTCTATTCATGTACTTACTGGTAAAGAATTATATAGAATTTTTAGATGAGAGTTGGCGTACTGACTATATTTATTATTATTATAGTTTCATCTATTATACCAGTTGTATAAATTATATTATATTTCTTTTCTTGTATTTACTGGTATAGTGTTTTCACTTAAAATTGAAAATGTACTTGCAATGAGGGTTTATTACGGTCAAGGGTTCTCCATAGTATGGCATGCTGCGAAGAAGCGGGCGTCCAGAAACGTAACCAAATAATTTAGTTTCGACGCAGATGCTACTTAAATGTTTTCTCTTCGATATATACACAATTATATCACTATGATCATAATATAAAATTGATTTATTAATTAAATTGAATTCAATAATCTTACAACTATTTACATCGTTTTTTATGAATCGGCAGACGTAATTCTTTTTACAATTTTACAATTCGATATAATTACAAGACTACAGATGCCAGTAGATAATTAAGAGCCGTCACCTAGGAAACGGTTTTAAAAGGATTATACATTCGCCCATGCAATTAAGGTTCATTGTACCTTAATTGCTGGGCGAATGTGTAGTCCAGGTAGACAATCAGTTGAGGCTGCCTCAAATAGTCTTTTTCTCAAACAGTCTACATCTGTCTTTCAGTCGGTGTTAACCTTTACATTGCAACAGTACTCATTTTACATACGTGTGCATATTATCAATTATAAACTTGTGAAAAGGTAGAGTTTATTAAGATAGAAACGTCGTTAAGTGAAACTGCAACAATTATTTCATCAATTTATAATGACATTCAGTTGGAGGATCTATTTCAATTATGTGAGGAAAGAAGCCATTCCGAAAGTTTTGTTGAAGAATTCCTTCGACAGTCTACAGAGGCAAGCTGTTCTCAGATTGAATTTGATAAATTTCAAAACAACCATCATCAAATGGACACATCAACTATCGAAAATGAAAATCAGGGATTAATAAAGCATGCTTTTCTTTCAACTGATACTAAAAGCATGGTCGTAAATATTTATAACACATTTATAAGCGAGAATCATGCATCTCTACAGCAAAGAATTTCCATTCTGGCAGTAATATCATATTCAACGGTTTGGAGAATAATTACGAAAGGGCCGCTAGAAAGGAAAAGAAGAATAAGTTCCAAATTTACCGAAATAGACGATGCCATCGCCAAGAGGATCAAACATATAATTTACAATTCTTCACAATCAGGTAACGTTCCCACGGTCCAATTTATTTTGGAAACTCTTGGAAATGATTTTCCATATAAGGAAACTACTTTGTTTAAATACCTACTTAGTCAGGGTTTTAAGTATAAAACTTTAGGCAAACGAATTGACATCATGGAATCGCCGAGATTGCAAAAAGAGCGATTAGAATATTTATCTAAAATAAACGAATATAGAAATGGAGGGAGATCGATAATTTATTTGGATGAAACATGGTTCGATACTCACGACGTCGTTTCCAAGGGACGGGTCGATAATACAAATAAGTGTCACCTTAGAGCACCGTAGAATAGAGGAATCAGAATTTTTATTCTTTATGTAGGAGGAGATGCAGGTTTTGTGTCAAATAGTTTGCTCTTATCAGCCAAGAATATTGCATCAAGCTCGTTAGACTATCATCAGGATATGAACGCAGAATTATTTGAAAATTGGTTTCGCAATCAATTATTGCCTAATATACCCAATAACTCAATAATCGTAATTGATAATTCAACTTACCACTCAAAGTAAATTAATAAAATCCCAACCGCCGCTTCCAAGAAAGGCGATATTGCGGATTTTTGCATTCAAAATGGTATTGTTATTCCCCTAAGTGCAAAGAAAAAAAAAACATTATTAGAACTTATAAAAACACAAAATTAAAAAAAAACGCATGTGGTTGATGATGAAGATGGCAGAATAATTTGGTCACCAAGTGTTGCGCCTTCCACCTTATTACTGAATCTTCAATCCAATTGAGCAGATATGGTCAACTTAAAAAAGAAATTTGCGGCAAAATAATGCACATCCCAAAATGTGTGAAGAAACAATTCAACTTGCTAAGCGAGAATGCAACAACATTTCACGTACCATTTGGAAAAACTGCATCGATCATGTGATTAAAATTGAAAACGATTATAGGACGCTTAGTGTACCAAATCTAATTATTAATGTTCAAAGTGAAAGTGATAGCGATGAATCAAGTTGTGCGGAATAATATTTGCTTGTTACATTACGATTCATGAAAAAATTAACTGATCTTAACGTCGTTAATTTTTTAACGCAATGAGTAAGTCAATAATGTTATGGGTAACTTAAGTTATTTGTTTCGCGAATCATACTGTATATAAATTTTCTATGAAATTATAACTACATTTGTAAAACACAATTAATTATATGTAGACTTAAAAATACAATGAAAAGTACAATTTAATTATAATGAATCACTAATGTTAATTTTCTACGGGGCACTGAATCTGTATTTTCTGATGCCGGCTCTGGACTCTGTTCTCTTCCCATTACCCGTCATAAAATTTCGTTCGCACAATGGAGCGCAATAAACACCCTTCGTAGGTAGATTTTCAATTTCAAGTAAAAACACTATAGTTATATGCGTCACTTCTTGTATTTATTTATTTGTATATTTATTTTGTATTTTGACATGTGCTTTTGGTGTTATTCCAAATATTTGCCGCCCCTGGATTTTGCCGCCCGGGGCTATAGCCCTGATAGCCCCCCACCCCCTTAATCCGCCACTGGATACAATTTTAGGTACTCAAGCAAGAATGTATCTAGATACTTGAAATGTATCTAGATACTGTATTTAGATACATTACAACCCTTGTGTCCTATTAATCATGGCAAGTCAAATGTTTATTATGATGGCAACTTGCATAACATATATTTTATTGGTTTAACTCTGCAAATTTGGCAGTTATATAAAACGAGAATTCTAATAATAAAGTTGGTTGTTGTGTGGTTTATGATTGGGTGGGCGGTGGGGTTGCGTTTTTACTTCTTCCACGTGGCTGCACTTGGAATAAAGCGGTCATAATCGACTGGCGCACGAAAGATCAGACAGTAACTGCCGTGTGACAAGCAGCCAGGTTGGCACAAGGACATTATACACAAAGTTTTCAGCGCCCAACTTTTAAACTCGCTACGTTAAATTCTACTTTAAGAGGCAATCGCCCAGCCCGGATCGAAGGGGCGGCAGAGGAGAGGAAGGTGAGGTTTCCGCCGCCATCGCCTTTATTTGCTCGTCCTGAGAGCCCCGAATAATTGTGCCTGTAGATATTCGTGGTGGATGGAGAGCTCCACGTCCGTCCACTGTGACGGTGGACGGTGGACGGTGGACAGTGGCCCTCCGTTTCTGTTGACTTATCGGAATTCCGAAATAGCAACAGATGAAATATGGTTATAGTATCTGTGCGGGAATGAAAGTTTTAGAGAGGCTCCTTATCGAAGTTGATTTGTGGGTCGCTTCTTCATAAATCGCAATCCTCGCAGGGGAGGTGGGGGCAATCCCCGGCCGTTTTTCATGCAGTTTTATTGCGCGGACCTAATATATCACGCGATCCCATTGTATCCGGATTTACTCTTGACATTCCCTTAAAACCGGGGCATTAACAAACAAATCCGCATAAAAACTGCCATTTTTCGGCGCTGGAAGATAATTAATATCACTTGTGGGATTTTAATTTCGGAGCGCCGCCCCCAAAGCCGCGGCGCTGCGGCATAAATCACACACATACGAGGCAAATCTAATAAATATTGCCGCGGTCTATTTCGCTTTTCATAAAATGCAATATCCCATTGATTTACTATCACGGCAGGGGCTTTTTTATTTTCCGCCACTCCAAACATCAAAATTACCGACACGTTTTCAATATGCGTGCGCTGAAAAAAAGGTACACACGCGTGAACATCGAACACATCACAAACAGGCGCTCCAGAGGCACGTTATTTCTAGATGTGTTTTTGCGATATCCAATCCAGATAACTGAGCCACGGGACCGGCAAAAATGACAATTTTTGAGGAAAGAGCACAGTCCACGTTATCTATATGCCTAGTCACAACGACCTCTGCACGCAACGAAGAAATAAATGCCCAGAAGCGCGATTGCTATCACCGGCGACACCTGCAATTAAACCCAGGACAGAATGGAATTAAAAACACATTAAACGAGATTTTGGGTGTTTAGAATGTTGAGATGCCTTCGAGAGATTATATGAGAGGGGGTCATTAGTGGCCAGGGGCCTTGTCACGGTATTTCATTATCACAGGGACATACCGCTCTTCACGAGTGACCGCAGAGACCGCACGCGTTCAAGCCCCCCTGAGCAAGCGAATTTCCCTTGCGGAATTAACAGAACCCTTCAAAATTGGTGCCACTTCAAGATATTCAAGGCCCAGTATAAAGTCCTAAAGTGTCTACAATGTATAAGCAACTCGCGGATTTCTAGGTATTATGCTATACATCAGTCAATAGCAGACCTTGACCTCGTATCTATACGAATTTCAGCAAATGAAGTAAACTGACAAAAATTTTTTTGTGCTTTTATGCATATTTTCAGTTTTTAAGCTTATAATTGCTTTAATGCATTTTTTGTGCTTATTTGCTTTTTTCTCAATTTTATAGCATATTATTTAAATTAGCTAGGAATATATTTTGTTGCACATTATTGTAATGAGAATTGAGTATTAATATTACTCCGTTACGTCTAGAGTGCTTGGTTATCACAAAATCATCAACAAAGCGAGCGTGCGTACGTAATATTTGGTAAACAAAGCTTGATTATTTTGGGGATTACCCTATTTGTACGTGCACAGAACGCATCTGGGCAAGTGTGCTATCAATTCAGTCCAATTTATCTCAATCTTCAGTGCGTAGTGCTTGTGCCTTGTGTGTATTACGTGTTTATGAGTTTTCTTGTATAAAATGCCGAAAGTAAAACCTTCCGTCGATGAATGGATACGTGGACATTCTGAATTAAAATATGAGAACGGCAAATTAATTTGTAGGGCTTGTATCAAACCGGTAAGTTTTATTTTGTGTTGCTATTGGCCCAGGTACAAACATGTATTATGTTGTAGATTAACTGCGAGAAAAAACTTAACATAACACAACATATCAAAACAACAGTTCACCAACACAAATCTGCAAGCAGTACCCTGAGTACCCAGCAAACTATTTTCAAGTCTTTTGCGAGTTTTTCTACACAGAATGAAAATGAATTTTACTTTGAATTATGCAATACGATGGTATCTTCTAACATTCCGTTAAAAAAACTAAATAATAGTATGTTTAAATCTTTTTTACAAAAATACACCGGTAGACATTTTCCTGCCGAATCAACCATTCGCAAAAACTAGGTCGAGCAAGTATATAAACACACAATTGAGGAATTAAAAAAGATAATTGGCAACAATTACATATGGTTCTGTGTAGATGAAACGACTGATTCATGTGGTCGCTACATCGGCCATTTAATGATTGGAATATTAAACGAAGACTCCACCAATGCATTTTTAATTAGTTCCAAGCAGTTAGAAAAAACAAATGGCAGTACCATTGCCAAATTCGTTTACGATGGATCAACACTTTTTTTTTGCCAAACGCCGTACCAAATGATAAATTATTATTGATGCTTACTGATACCGCTGCACATATGTTGAAGGCATATTCTAATTTAAACGTATTTTATGAGCAATTAATGCATTGCACCCGTTTGGCACATGATTTTAATCAAGTTGCTGACATGATTAGACTGCAATTTCCCCTGGTCAATGATTTAATAAAAATCGGGAAGAAAATTTTCCCAAAAGCTCCACTGAGGGTTGAAATGTTTATGGAAAGAATGCCAAATGCACCTCTTCCTCCGGCACCGGTTATAATAACTAGATGGGGTACGTGGCTAGATGCTGCCTGCAATTTTACCGACCATTTCGATTCATTTAAGGAGCTTATGTTAGAGTTTCCCGAAAATGTGTCAGAAGCAATTAAAGAATGCCACAAAGTTCATAAAGATAGGAGGGTTGTACAAAATTTAGCATTCCTAAAAACCAACTACAGTTTCGTAAGCACAGCGATTGATAAACTCCATGCAAAGGGCACAACTTTGGTAGATGCGGTTCAAATAGTTGAAGATTTTAGGAACGACGTCTCAAACGTACGTCTATAGGAGAGATTATTTAAAAAAATGTAATGCAGTTTTGTCAAAAAATGAAGGGTTTGGCGAGTTACAAAAAATATCAACAGTTTTAAAAGGAGATTTCGTGGAAGATTTGCTGATAAATATTACAATTGTTCCTAAATTTAAATATGCACCGATTACAAGTGTGGAAGTGGAGAGAAGATTTTCACACTTAAAAAATGTGCTCAGTGATCGGAGAACGGGATATTCCGTTGAAAATTTAGAAAAACATGAAATTATTAGTTTATTTAAAAATGAGCAGTAATCATTATTTGTTATTAATTATTATTGTTATTAATATTAATCACCAAAACCTATGTTATTAAAATATTACTTTTATCTACCTATAGTGCGTTCTTGTTAATAAAATTATGTTTTGTTTTGTTTTTTTGTATTTTTATAAAAAATAAAATATGCCTTTTTATGCTTTTTCTGCGTTTTTGTGCTTATTCTAATCTTTGTGCTGTTTTATATGCTTATTTTCTAAGATTGGTATGCATTTTTAAGCGCTTATTTTGTAATTTTTTATGTTTATAAATCCGCGCTTTATTTATAAGTTAACCAAGCGCAAGCTGCATATGAACAAAAAAAGTTAAAACTTAAATTATTCACAAAAATGGGGATAATTCAGCAGGTTTTTTAACTTTTAAGAAAACATTAATATGTTTATCTAATCCGTTGTCCCACTTTACGATTGTATATTAATTTTCAAGCGGGTTTAGCAAAAAGCAAATTACTTAAACCAACCCTACAGATACTTGGAAATTACAGCAAAAAAAAAAAATATTGCCAAAAATAGTAATCTTGATATTTTTATTTTCTTGGATATATTTTCCAATTTACTAAATCAGCCTCTTTTAACTTCTGGGGAAAAATATTTTTAGTAAGTTATTTGTCATTTCACCTGTACCAATTTATACCGGGTGTTTTAATTTAACTTTTGAGAAATTTAATATTATTACCATTAATTGGTTTTCCCGCTTTATGAGTTCGGTGGTTTTCCAGGGGAAACATTTTACAACGATTTGCTTACTGTTTGGAACCAATAAAATTATTTCTTCGGGAAAAGGGTCTCACTCGCGATGAATTGAAACACGTTGCATGATTACTAAAATGATATTTTATGGTTCATCTCACCTCACTTCTATATACAGGATCCGTCATTTCACCTTCCGTCTTCTATAGCTCAGTTACTAATTGAGTTAGGATTTTGATATTTTGCAGACTTTACTTGCATTCTGGGGCGTATTTCAGGAAAATATTTGTGATTATACAGGGTGTCCCAAAAAAGTGTGACGTCATCATGATGTACATATTTAGATTGCATGGTATACTTGTTGTTACTTACTTGGGTGCCTCTTATAGATGCCTACATACCCATAAAATTTGATTGAAATCGGTTTAGTAAGACTAGCACAAAACAATAAAAACTGAAAAAAACAGTTTTGCACTATTGGTTAAGAAAATTAATAAGGGATAAAAATAGTGCCTCGTTAATAAAACCATACAAGGTACTCAATAAATAAGGTCTGACAGTTGCGTTAACCAAGTTTTATTGATATGCATTATACAGAGTGTCCAAAATTTAGTGTCAAACTTTTCAAACTTTAAAGCACTTTATTTTTCTTATTTTAAATTGGAACCCCAGTATATTTTTATGTAATTTCATGCGGAATTAAAAGACAAACATTTTTCCTAATTACAACCCTATCTCAATTCCTAACACATTGAAAGTTATGTGCAGAAAACTCGATTTATCAACTATTCCAATAGCCATTTTAATGGCTATTGGGGCTATATGTAGGCATCCATAAAGGGCACCCAAATAAACAACAAAATATATACCATGCAATTTAAAAATACACATCATCATGACGTCACACTTTTTTGGGACACCCTGTATAATCAAAAATATTTTCCTGAAATACACCCTAGAAAGCAACTGAAGTCTGCAAAATATCAAAATCCTAACTATATTATTAACTGAGCTACAGAAGACGGGAGGTGAAATGACGGACCCTGTATATGAGAATAAAAACTTATCATCTGACTCTGAATCTGAGAATAATCAAGGGATACTTTATGTTCAAATTTCTCTATTCTGGACATAGCTTTCTTCCAAACGATTCAGACTTTTGTGACATAGAATCAGTTCTCGAGCACCAACAAAGAATGTATTCACCTTCTGAGTACATGGAATTATAAGCAAATGCAGAAAGAAAAAACACATATAGTGATCAAAATGGTACTTTCAGACTTCAGACTAGGCAAATATCGAAAAATAACATAGTTAATAGAAAAACCACGGTCGCTAATAAAAACAAAAATTGGCTTCACATAAGATATATTAGAATGGAAAGAAACGAACCCTTTTTGCTCATGATGAAGCAAAATTAATGTTCAACCCCTAACCAACTTATTAATATAAAAAAAAATACACAAGGCAAAAAGTCTACCAAGAATTTTTACAATGATTAAGTTCTTTATGGCCAAATGGCAAGCCGATAGCTAAACCGAAACTTGACAGTTTGCATGAAATGATGCACCTTATTCCAGAAGACTGCTTGAAATTTTATGAGGGACTAAGAGGCGACAATAACATTCTTAAAGATATAGACGGTTTCAACGTAGCCCATCTTGACTTTGATGTTGATGAGTCTCAAGAATAATAAAAACTTTTTCTATTGTATTTTGTATCTGTTGGCATCTTTAAATAAATAAAAGATTTTTTAAGTATCTTAGTAGTATTACTTCAAACATGTTATATTCGATAGGTTAAATTGCAGAATCCTACCAACCCACAAAAAATAGTACTTTTTGAAAAAAAAATAACTCTTCATATTGATGACATATTTAAATAAATAATTGATTGTTTAAGTATCTTGGTAGTATTACTTCAAACATGTTATGTTCGATAGTTCAAATTGCAGAATCCTACGAACCCATAAAAAATATAATACTTTTTGAAAAAAAAAGCTCTTCATATTGATGACATCTTTAAATAAATAATTGATTGTTTAAGTATCTTGGTAGTATTACTTCAAACATGTTATGTTCGATGGTTCAAATTGCAGAATCTTACGAACCCACAAAAAATAGTACTTTTTGAAAAAAAAGCTCTTCATATTGGTGACATCTTTAAATAAATAATTGATTGTTTACGTATCTTAGTAGTATTACTTCAAACATGTTATGTTCCATAGTTCAAATTGCAGAATCCTACCAACCCACAAAATAAATAGTACTTTTTGAAAAAAAAATAGCTCTTCATATTGATGACATCTTTAAATAAATAATTGATTGTTTAAGTATCTTAGTAGTATTACTTCAAACATGTTATGTTCGATAGTTCAAATTGCAGAATCCTACCAACCCACAAAAAAATAGTACTTTTTGAAAAAAAAACAGCTCTTCATATTGATGACATTATTTAAAAAAAAAGTACTTACAAAAATATATTAAAAAAAAAACTCACAAAAGCGGAGCTATATTTGTTTTTAAATAAAAACCTTTAACAACTTACTCAGTTTAAGTATATCGAGGGTTGGTAAGTTCTTGCATAGTTATGTCTTCATGTAGTTAATGTTTTAATTTAACTTTTGAAAAATTTTATATTATTATCTTCAATTGGTTTTCCCGGTATAAATAGCTATAAGTAACGTGGTTTTCCAGGGGTTTTCTTCGGGAAATGAGTCTCAATCGTGATGAATTGAAGCCTGATTACAAAAATTCAATTTTATATAGAATTTCATATAATGTTTAGATTCATCTCACGTTCCTTTTAAATTGTGTTAATATAGTTTTATAAGGCAAATGAAACGTCGCGCATACACTGATTGAAGAAGTTTCGAGTTCTGCCTGCAAGCAGCAATATCTTCTCGAATACATCGAGAAAATGAGTGCACTTCATACATACAAAAGAGTATCGTATCCATAACAATACTTGGATTGATATCAATATTTTAGCAAAGCATTAAAAAAATAAGAATGCCTTTCATGGCCGCTTTCAAGAATTCAAAGCAAATAAGGCAACATTGTATGTATTATGAGAAAAAGTAACATTATTGCTTCTAAGTGATTGCCAACTCTCACTTTCAAGCAATAATGTATCTCTTTTCGCTCTTAATACATAAATAACTATTAATGTAACGATAAATTCCACGGCAGCAAAAATGTTCCATTAAAATGAAAATTTACAACAGAAGCAGTCTGTCAAAATATCTCACGATAAGATTATCTAATTATAATAACTTATAAAGCAATAGCATGCTATTAATTATTAGTACACCCTATTAAGTATATAAATATTATATTAAGTATTAAGTTTATATTAAGTATATAAAACTACCCCTGTGATAATATTTATATTGTAAAAGTATAAGTTTATTCTTTATAATTGCAACTTAAAACTGCATACTAATTATTTAACCACTACCAGAGCGCAAATTGGGAAAAAAACGAAACTTTCCCCGTTAATGAACCGTTAAAAGACCTTTTTAAAAGCCCCTGGGCTGCACGCCATCTACTACTAGTACTAAGACGTTTCGAAAACTTCCATTTTAAAATGGGACTGAACTTTCAACTTCCTCCTATCGATAAAGTACATCATGCTTTAATTCATGACCTCCATAACCTAATTTGAAACCAGAATATGTAATTTTGCGTGTAACTAAGAAAGCGTTTAACCTTGGCAAGTAATTAAAGATACCTTTAATATCACAATTAACATGGCCGTATATCAGCATATGCTTTATCATATGCTTTACATATAAAACAGGTTGTCATTCAGTAGACATGTCTTTCAGTTTCTCATTATTATTTGTATATGTTCTGGGATTATAAGCTATTTTTTCCACTTCGAAATTGTGGATTCTTGTGGACGAGTGATTATTCTACAGGGCGTTCCGCAATAGGCTGTACGTTGCTTATATAAGTATTCGTGACCTCATTTTAAGTCGAAAACTTCCAGTAGATATATGGCCTAAAATCAATCGTCATATTTGAAGTTATTCACATTTGAATGTTACAGCAATGCTCAAAGAACACAGAAAAAAGATGCATTAAGGGACTATGAAAATATATGTAATCAAGTTCGGTAAACATATGTTTACACATAAAACATAAAAATAAAACATAAAACATAAAACATAAACATACACATAAACATAAACATAAACATAAACGTAAACATAAACATAAACATAAACATTAAACATATGTTCGTTATATTGGTCATAATACGGTCTTGTTCCAGCTACGGACTCTTTCGAGATTACATTATATAAATACAAGCATTGTAATCGTGCACGAGATGATTGAACAATGTAATCCATTTATCGCGAATGTGCGATATTTACGCTTTATGCGTTAATTTTTTTTATAAATCTTCATATACCTATACCTATATTTTGTTGCACAATTAATTTATTAAGTATAAATTCGCTCCAAAAGTTATATTGACAAAAATATCGTGCCATAGACATTTTGTATTAATTTCGAGCATTCATAAATTTTATAGCATTATTTATTTAAAAGGAATATCGTTATCCCATTTAAACTAACAGTTCAAGAGTTTAAGGTGATACGTTAAATATTAATAAGCGAGGCCGGGATTCTTAAACAGCTGCAAGCCATATTTTATGAATAAATTACGCTGAGGATGAAAGAGCTGAAGGCGGAAGAGATGAGGAACGAGTGAACCATCCCCTCAACGGTTAGTTGTATCTACAAACCATGAAGAAATACTGTGTTGCAAAATTATTTAAATTATTTATTCAAGGAAAAATTGTTTTCTGGATTATTTTAAAAGTCGCATAAGTATGTGCATTTACTAAGTTTGCTATAGGTAAAATCATATCGCCGGTGTACTGGCAAAAGTCACAATATATCCAATAAGGTCACTTTTCAGTAGACACATTTTAAAGTATTTGTAAATATTGAATAAATTTTACGCGGAGTTTATTACCAAGAAATAGACACTGGACATTTTAAGAAATATTTTTTATTGAGTACATATTTTAAAGTGCAATAATAAATACTAATAATATAGGTACAATGAAATAAATACATTCAAATATAATATAATATAATAAAATTTATGATAGGCACTACTAAACTTTTCTACGTTTTTCTACTATACTTTGAATTTGGGAAGAAGAAAATGCATTTGATCAGAAACCTGAATCGTAAGGAACAGGTATACAAGTATACTCATCTTTGCTAAGTGATATAGGTGATAACATATTTAACGGAATAATAGCTAAATATGGCGAAAACGTAAGGAATGATAATGGGAAGAGAATGCTAGACTTCTGTTTAATAGAGGACCTTATTATAACAAATACATTCTACAACCACAAAGAAATACATACATATGCGAGAGAAGAAAGGGCAAGGAACAAAAAATCAGTTATCGACTATATTTTAATAGATAGAGAATATTGTAGTAACATAATCGATACAAAGGTTAGAAGAGGATTCGAAATTGATAGCGACCACTACCTATTGATATCAAAAATAAAAGAAAACACAGTAGAAGTAAACGACAGACATGATAAAGAAATAAAGAAAGAAAGAGAGACGACAAAACTATACAAATTGAGAGAGGAAGAAGGAGCCAAGGAGTACACAAAAGTGGTGACAGAGTTAATAACGTAAAAAAGGAGAGTACAAGAGATGGACAATATAAAGTTTTGGGAAACAATAAGAAACATTATGAAAGAGGAAGCAAAAATAACATGTGGAACAATGAGGAAAACAAACAAGAAGAAATAAACGAGATGGTGGACAGAAGAAATTAAAGAGTAAATAAAAAATAAAAAGCTGGCCTGCAAGCAATACCTAAATGACAAATCAGACGCAAAATATAACCAGTATAAGGAAAGCCGAAAGAAAGTTAAAGAAGTAATACTAAAAGCGAAACAAAAGTCATGGGAAGAATTTGGAGAAAGAATGGAAAGAAATAGCAGAGAAAACCAGAAGTTGTTCTATAAAGTTATCAAGAGCTCCAGAAAAGAAAAAAAAACAGACTGTGAAATCAAGAGCAAACAAGGAAATATATTAAGGGAAGATGAACAAATTATGAACAGATGGAGGGAATATTTCATGGAATTATTAAATGCTGAGGAAAACAATGATAGAGAGATAGAAGAAATTACACAAAACCGAGAACGAAGAGATATCAGAAAAAGAATTAGACACAGTAATTAAGAGCCTGAAAAACGGAAAAGCGGCAGGAAAGGACCAAATAACAGCAGAAATGATGAAAACCATCGGCAAAGAAGCGAAGAAACTACTAGTAAAAGTATATGGAGTATGGGAAGAGGAGCGGATACCGGACGACTGGAGGACCGCACTTGTGGTACCAATATACAAAAAAGGCGACAGAAAAGAATGTGGTAACTATAGAGGCATCAATCTAATAAGTATTGGAATGAAAATATTAGAGAAGATGATAGAAAACAAAATAAGGACAACAGTAGGAACGACATTACACGAAGCACAAAGTGGTTTTCGGAAAGGGAGTAGTATACAAGACCACATTTTCACAATCAAACAGATCATAGAGAAGAAACAAAAACAAAATAAAAAAGTATACATGAGCTTCATTGACATAAAAAAAGCATTTGATACGGTCAATAGAAAGAAACTTTGGAAAATATTGGAAGAAACAGGTTTGAGCGCGAAAATCATAAACATTATCAAAATGATATACGAAAACAACAACAATATAATAGTGTACAACAACAACGAATCAAAGTGCTTCAAGACCAAAAACGGGCTGAGACATGGAGGAAGCCTAAGTCCGATTCTATTTATCATCTACATGGACGAGATAATAAGAAAATGCCAAACGGGAACAAGAGAAATGGAAATAGGATACAGAAGAATGAGGAACATCAGTGTGAAACAAGGGGCGTTCGCAGACGACGTTGTATTACTGGCGAATGAAGAAAAAAATTACAAAAGAACTTGGAGATATGGGAACAGATACTTAAAAAGTACCAAATGGAAATAAATACGGCTAAAACTAAAGTAATGGTAGTGGGTACGGAAGCGATGAACATCAAATTAAAAGACACCAAAATTGAACAAGTGGAGGAAATTAAATACTTGGGGATACTATTCAACAGTAACGGGGAACAAGTAAGTAAGATTGACATGAGGATTAGGAAGGCTACAAGTACTTACCATGAACTGAACAAAACCATCTTACGCAGAAAAGAAATATCGACCAAAACAAAAACTAAGTTATACAAGACACTACTAAGACCAGTATTAACATTTGGATGTGACGTGGAATCTGAAAAAGAGGGAGAAGGAAAGAATACAAGCTGTGGAAATGAAATACCTGAGAAGAACGAAAGGGGTAACAAAATTCGACAAGATCAGAAGCTCAGTAATAAGAAATGAACTAGAAATAGAATCGACCCTGGAATTTATTGAAACAAGACAGTTAGGATGGTGGGGTCACATGCACAGGATGAAAGAAGATAGACAACCAAAACTTGTGTGGGAAGCAAAATGCAAGAAGACCGGACGAGGTAGACCAAAGAAAACCTGAGACGACACGATTAAAGAGATATTAACAAAACGAGGACTAACAACGATACAGGCAAAGAACATGACATACGACGGAAAGAAATGGAACAAATTTATAGGAAACTAATGGATAGAAGAAAATGAGAAATGTAAGACACCTACACTAATTGGTAGAAGGTGTAATGATAAATATATATATACAATGTTCGTAACGCTTACATACATACTCTTTTACATATTCTTGTATCAGTAGATAACTTAAAAATAATGTTTCTGTATTTAAAAATTACAGGATTCATTTTAGGTTTAAATCTAAATTTTGAAAGGAATGTAATATAGTGTACGTGTTCGGCTAATCTAATATCTAATAAGTAAATGCCACACGTCACCCCGTACCGACAATGCCGTTACAGGGTGTTACTTCTCGCTGTGGACACCCTGTATGATATTCATACCGTTTCTCCATATTTAGTATAGGTACTTGGTTACTGCCAATTTATTTTTATTTGGCTATCGACCGACCCTATCTGGGTCTTTCCGCCTTACGATTATGATCGTTAAGAAATATGTCAAATAGTAATACTTATATGTTATACTTATATGCAAGTTCACTGGACGATACATTTATTAAATATGTTTCTCTCTTTTTCACGGCTAAACTTCACTTGCACCGCACAGTATCAAACTAAAAACTATCAACTCCCGTCATAACTCAGCGCCCTATTTCCGGTTTTCCTTCTCTGTGTATTTATAATTTACGTTTAAGTAGTTTCGAGCCGGTCCTCGGGCGCTCAGGATTTTTTCGCTATTGCAAGTAAAGTGAAGCTTTGATTTGTGCGGGGCGACCTTAAGTTTTTAGTCCTGCGCCCGAAACTCCGCAACTAAGTGGAAAGCTGTCCGAGCCACCGCACAACTTCGCAAATGCTAAACTCCTTACATTAACTTTGATAAATATTAGTAGTCATGTTTCGAAACTTGTTTTTTGTGGTTGCCCCGTACGTCCCCTCTCGCCGCTCGGGCGTATAATAAACATTAACACGGCATGTGCCCGCCGAAGACGATGATGTCGATTTAATTACTGACAGAGGCTGAGGAAGGTGAAGAGGACTATTTTTAGAGCGAACACTATTTGTGTATTTGTGTGGTTAATAAAATTAGAAAATTACATTTCATGCGATTTTGTCTGCTAGTGACTTGGGGCGTACCCAAAACTTAGATGCGCCCGTTGTTGTGATGTGTTCCTATTTGTCAGGAGTGCATAACTTCGTAACTGTAGGAACTAATTTCGACGCTATATAACCTCTAACCTAATCCATCTAACCTAACTTAAGTATTGACAACAATAATATATACTCATCAAGATGGTTGGGACCTTTACTACGTGGTAATCCATAATAAAACTCAGAATAAAACACTACTACGTTTTTACCACACAATTTATTGACGTATATATATACAGGGAGGGCCATGAATAACGGCCATAAAAAGTTTACGGGGTTCCTAATAGAGGAAAAATTTGAAAAAATCAGCATTACATGGATGAATACGATCTCCTCAGGGAATATATTTTCGCCTTCTATCACTTCCTGTTCTACCGGAAATGACTACCAACTTTGTTATTTTCAATGGAACACCCTGTATATTATAACATTTTTTTATTTCCTGTTCAATTTCCCACATCCCCATATGAATTTATGACCACTTAACTTTTATAGTGTTCGAGTAAACATTTTTTTGACAAATTTTGACCCCAAAAAGACATTTTGAAAAATACGTATAAAATCTAGTAGGAATAAGATAGAAAGACGATCTGCATCTTGAATTGTAACTAATAGATCCCTCTACAATTTAAAAATGTCAATTTTGACAATAGGTATTTTTTAAGAAATGTCAATATTTCAGTGTCCACTTAGAAAAATAATATTTTAATTTTTTCAAATTTGGTTTTTGGTAGTTTTTGGTTTACCGTGCCATTTCTATTGAGTTAGTCTCTAAATTATTCCATTGCTTCTGTTTGTTCTTGAGTATTATCTGCTTTACCTTAATTCTTGCGTTTTTATATTCTTCGTATTTCTCCCTTGCTTTGTTGTTGCCGATTTTTTTCCATGCCTGTTTCTTTGTTCTTACATGGTCTCTTACTTCAGTTGACCACCAAGCTTTTCGTTTTTTATTTGTTTCTTTCTTGCTGGTTCCGCATAATCTACTTGCCACTTTTATTATGCTTTCTTTGAGATTTTTATAGATTTCTTCAAAATTTTCTGTTTTCGTTGCTTTTTTGTAGTTCTCTTTCCATTTCTTCTATGTATTCTGTTTGCAAGTTTTCGTTCTTCAGCTTATAGTCTTTTATTTTGGTACATACTCTCGTTGTCTTTGTTTGCTGTTCTGTTTTTGTTACGTTGTTGTTGTTTTCTTTTATTTGTGTTAACACTAGGTAGTGGTGGCTCCCTATTTTTGCTACCTTTCTTACTCTTGTGTCCATTATTTGTTTTTTGTTGGTTTCTTCCGTTATTATATAGTCTATTATCGATTTTCTATCTTTCGCTTGTTCAGTTCTGGTGAATGTGTGTATATTTTTGTATCTGAAGAATGTGTACGTGATTATTGTGTTGTGTACTATGCAGAAGTTACGCAGTCTTCTTCCGTTGTCGTTTCCTGGTGTTTTCTCCGTACTTCCCTATTGCAGCTTTGTATGTTGGGTATTGTTTCCAGCCCTGCTGTTTAGGTCGCCTCCTGTATATATATATATATATATATATATATATATATATATATATATATATATATATATATATAGATCTGTTTCCTTCTGCTGCCTGTACTGCTTCTTGCTTCTTCTAGTTGTGTCCAGAATTCTTCTTTCTTGGTGGTAGTGTCATCATCGTTTGGCCTACATACCTTTATAATTGTGGTCGATTTCTTTGTTGTATTGTTGTTTAGTTTCACTTTTAGTAATTTCTTGTGTATCGGTTCCCATTTCGTTTGGCCCTTATGCCGTTATAATTGTGTTCGTTTTCTTCCTTCTTTTGTTGGTTGGTTTCACTGTTAGTAATCTCTCGTTTATCTGTTCTCCTTTTCTCTCTTCCTGTGAATAAGGCATTCCACTCGTTTTGAAGCTCTCGTGTCTTCTTCAACTCTACTGTATATTATTGTGTGTCCATTTTCAGTGTTTATTATTCCTTTTCCTTCATTGTTTCCGTTATTGTCAGTATGTCTAGTGTTGCTTCTTCAAATTCTTCCTCTAGTGTTTGTTCTTTTCCTATTATGCTTCTTATGTTCCTTGTTCCAATTCTCCATGTTTCGTTTTTATTTACTCGGTCGTTTCCCCCTATAAATGTCGTATTCCTATTATTGGGTCGTATTGATTTGATAATCAGAAATTTATATAATTTTACTATGGCAACATATCCAAAGCATGCTGCCATAATATAATATGATGTGTACACCACTAGACCCTATTCCCATTTAGATTATTTGCGCCCTTGTCCTTTTTCCTTGCTGTGTGTATTCGTTTTTCTGGCACCTTCTTCTCCATTACCCGTTATTATTTTCTCAAAATAGTGATTTGATAAAGGATAAGACGATCCTCACATTAGAAAAACCTTACAAATGTGATGAATGCACAGCAAATTTCACAGCAAATGGTAGTTTGAAATTTCACAAGAGGATCCACATAGGAGAATAACCCTACAAATGTAATGAATGCACATAAAGTTTTACTAAAAGTAAGAAAAACCTTGCAAATGTGATGAATGCACATCAAGTTTCACAGCAAATTGTAGTTTGAAATTGCACAAGAGGATCCACTCAGGAGAATAACCTTACAAATGTAATGAATGCATATGAATTTTATCTGAAAGTAAGAAAAACCTTGCAAATGTGATGAATGCACATCAAGTTGCACTGAAAATTGTAGTTTGAAAATGCTCACACGTATTTGTGCCTTTCCTCATTCCAATGGCATGTTATTCCGTTTATGATTATGTTTCTGTATTTAGTTATGATCGTTTTTTTTTTGTCTTTCCTCCCTTGCGATTATTCTTATTTTTGCTTGTACCTCTGTTTCTGCCTTCGTGAAGTCGTTTTCTATGTATATCTTTGTGTCTTCAAGTTTGTTCTTGTTCTTCATTACCTCCATTTTCTCGTCGAAAGTCTTCTGGCAGAACTAATTGGCTCTAATTTAGCTACTATTACTGGTGTTTGATCTATGTTCACTACGTATGTTTCCTCTACTGTTGCTTTCACTTTTAGCTCCTTTTCTAGTAATGTTGGCACCTGATCTGCACTTTTGTTTATAACTATCGTATATATGTATTGAGTATTCGTCACTACAATCTTTCTGAATCTATTAATATATTGAAAATAATTTACAAACATGGACTTTATCCATACATATGATTAGACAACAGCATTTTTTTTCACTCTTAGCTCCTTTTCTAGTAATGTTTGCACCTGATCTGCAATGTTAGTTGTATTTTCTACTTTTATTCCTGTAATAATTATGTTATTCTTTTTTACCGCTTTTCTATGTTTTGCATCTTGTATTTTATTTTCCTTTCGTGGCTTCTTGTTTTCCTCTTTTACTTCTTTTATTTTTTCTCTGTATTGTTTTTGTTCTTATCTCATTAGTGTTTTTTAGTCATCATCCTTGACATCATTTTTTTTTAATTCCTTCATTTCTCTGCTCGTTCTGTTGCTTTCTTTTCCTTTTTCCTTTTCCTGATTGTTTTATGTTGTGTATCTATTCTTTGTTGGGCTGTTCTCACTTCTTTTCCGCTTGTAATTAATGGTACGAAATCGCCCAATCACATACTGTGAATCTTCTTCTTGCAGTGCACCTCCTATCGGAGGTTTGCAATCATCGCGGCTATTCGAACCTTATTGGCTGCCGCTCGGAATAATTGGGTGTTGCTGCAGCCAAACCAGTCTCTTAGGTTTTTGAGCCAGGACATTCGGCGTCTTCCGATGTTCCTTTTTCCAATGATCTTTCCTTGTACTATCAATTGTAGCAGCGTGTATTTGGGTCCTCTCATTATGTGGCCTAGGTATTGTAACTTTCTCTTCTTGATGGTCTGAATTATTTCCAATTCTTTTTGCATTTTATTTAACACTTCAGTGTTAGTTACCTTGTCTGTCAATGGAATACGCCACATTATACGGTAACACCATATTTCGAAGGCATTCAGTTTGTCCAAGAGATTCTTCTTGAGAGTTCAGGTTTCAACCCCATACAGTAATGTAGAAAATACATAGCAACGCAGCATTCTTGTTCTAAGTTCTAGGCTTAAATACCAACTAGCGAAGAGCCTTTTCATTTTCACAAATATTGATTTCGCTACTACAATCCTTGTTTTAATTTCTTTTGTTTGGTTACCTGATTGATGTATCCAGGTTCCAAGGTATCTATAAGTCTGCACATTTTCTATGGCTGCGTTCCCTACTCTGAGGTTTATTTGATTTTGATTCGGTGGGGATTTTGTAATTAACCTTAACTTCGTTATATTACAATTTATTTTTAGTCCGTACACACAACATCGATCGTTTAGTTTTTCTAGAAGATGTTGTACGTCTCTAAGGCTACTTGCTAACAAAACCATATCATCTGCATATCTGATGTTGTTCACAACTTCTCCATTTATAACCACTCCTATTTGTTCTTCTTAGAATGTTTCATTAAATATAGCTATAGAGGTTAAATATGAGTGGCGAGAGAATACAGCCTTGCTTTACACCGCGACGGATCTCCATTTCCTCTGTTAGCTGATTTTCTACTTTTGCAATAGCTGTTTGAGTATAAGTTGCAGATTATCTTCACGTCATCCGAGTCAATGTTTTTGCTAAGGAGTAGCTGATGTAATTTATTATGTTTTACCCTATCAAAAGCTTTTTCGAAATCTATATAACACGCAAACACGTCCTGATTCATATCCAGACATCGTTGGAAAATAATATTAATCCCATAGAGCGCCTCTCCTGTCCCAAGTCCCTCACGGATGTCAAACTGCGAGTTTTTAATAGCTTCCTTGACTTTTCTGTATATTCTCTTATGGATGATTGTCAAGAACATTTTTAAGGTATGACTCATGAATGCAATGGTGCGATAATCTGAGCATTCTCTTGGGTTGGGTTTCTTGGGAATGAGCACAAAGGTCGACAGTAGCCATTGTTTAGGGAGTTCTCCTTTCTCATAGACAATGTTGAATAAGTCTAGCAGAATATCAAGGGTAGGTATATTCTATTTCTGTTCTTAATATTTTTAACTTTACGTTGTTAGTTTCTAAGATTAGTTTTGATCTTTGATCAGCAAATAGTTCCAGGAGGTATGTTTTCCACCTCTTTACTTTGTCCTCCACGTCAATTATTATGTTCCCGTTTTTGTCCTTGATTATATTACCAATGCTTTTATTTTTATTTTTATTGCATCCAGCCATTTCTTTTATCTTTTTGTGCATATTGAGACAAGCATATTTCTTTTGTAGTAGTTTTATCTCCCCACATTGATGAGTTAGGTATTTCTCTTTAGCTGCTATAATTCTTTTTTGCACCGTTTTATGTAGTTTCTTTTATTCCTTCGCGTTGTATTGGCTCTTGCTCCTCTCTTCCATAAGATCCATAATTTCTTTTGTTATCCAAGGTTTTTTCTTTGAATTTTTGCTTGTTAAATGATTTTTGGCTATTGTTTTTAACCTCGTTTGTATATGTTTACCTTATTTCGTCCACACTGTTTTCTTTTGTTAAACTTATGATTCTCATACATTCGTTTATCTCTTGTTTTATTATTTGTTGAGTTTTAGGATCATTGAGGAGTTTTGTGTCTATGTAGTTGTTTTCACACTTTGTTATCTTTTTCACTTTTATACTGAGCTTAGTTATTACGGGGTTATGATCCGAATTATTATCAGCGCCCGAATATGCTTTTGTATATTTGATTGCGTTCTTATAGCGGTTATTAATGAGAATAAAGTCGATTTGATTTCTCACAGTATTTTCCGGACTGTCTGCTGGGGACTTCCAGGTGTATAGTCTACGGTGTGTGAGTTTAAATAAGGTATTTGTTATCATGAGATTTTTGTCTTGGTAGAACTTGTGACGTGCCTGAAGGGCTATCAGCGCGTTAGGCCGCGGAGCGAGTGGACGGACCCTTCAAAGCAGCGACGAGGGCCAGGCTCTCGATGTCGGAGAGTGGGGAGGTTACAAAAAGGCTCCACGTAATTTTAACCTCGCTACTACTTCGTCACAAAGGGGGCTCCACCCTATCTGCGTGGGTTGACGGGAGACACTCAGCGAAGTTCAGAAATTATGAACTGTCGCAATGGCTGACCATCTGTCGCCCACACCACCAGATTTATATCTCGCAATGAGAAAAAGGAAGTTAACTTGAAAATAATGCCCGATTGAGAAAACGTGGGGGAACAAAAAAATAACAGATGTGAATTTTGTGGTTGTAAACTAAGAAGTTTACAACTTGTAAGCACATGGCCTTATTAATAATGGCCGGACACGTATCTTTACGAAAATGATGTTGGTTCTAATTACTTACTCTGGTGTTTGAGCGTGTATAGCCGATTATCGCTGCTCTCCCTTGCCTTGTGCCGGTGTCGTTAATCCCTCATAGGGCGGTTATTGGAGGACACATTTGAAATCCCGGAAATCAGTTGGAGATAAGCCCAAAGAAAACCGTGTACCTCCCGACACTTTTACTCTCGAAGAGAGCCAGCTACGTTCTGAGTTCATCCCAGCGCCTCGTGGCAGAATCACAATTATACGCAGGCCGGAAACGCGTCGACGCTTATAAAAACGTGTGCGTAGCGGTTGCCTACGTTGATGGTCGGTGAGCGAAATTAAAAATTAAGACAGATTTCGTCGGAGTCAAAACCGACCCGTTACAAATTCAATTACTCGGTCGCCTCTATCGTTTCTTTCCCCCAGCCCATAGCTGCCAGTGTGTCCTTCTACCTTGCCTACTTTAGCGTTTAAGTCCCCCATTACTAATGTGACATCACTATTTTAATGCTTTTAAAAATAACGTCTAGCTCCGCATAAAATTCTTCCACTTCAATGTCTTCTTTCTGTGCTGTTGGCGCATATGTTTGTATGATGTTTTAATTCCTGTATGTGTTTTCAATTGAAGCATCATGACTCTGTCTGAGTATGGTGTAAAGCTAAGAACTGATCCTGTAATTTTCCTATCCAATATCGCGCTAACTCCATATATATGTTTCGGGTCGTTGTTACCTGAGTAATAAAATGTTCCATTACTGGTTTTGCAGCTGCCACTTGCTGGCCATCTAACATCAGTTACTCCTAATATATTTACGTTTAGCCTTGTCATTTCCATTACTATGTTGTCTAATTTTCCTGTTGCGAAAAGACTTCTTGCGTACTGTGAATACGACTGTTGAATCATTTCGTGGATCAAATCACCTCGTTGCTTATTTATCAACTTTTCCAGGTTGAGAACGGTTTGATAAAATGAATCATAGCAATATGGCATTTTTTCATTCTGGTGGAGGCGCCTCAGGTTCTAAGAAGCATTAAAATGTAGCACTGAAAATAAGATCGAGGTCTGCTAGAGAGGTGGAGTGAAAAAGCGCGAGCATAGACGGCCAGTAAATAAAGTTTGTGCATGAATTATGAGTTAAATATAGGCTCCCCGAGCTTAGGTATAACTGGTATAAAGTGGTAACAAGTGTAATATATGGCGGGCTGTCGCGGCGCGATGATAGACGATGGACTTCACCGGCTACCGAACGTACTACATAAAATGCCTATTAGAGAACGAAACCGACTGACATCTACAAATATATCTCCTTTACACTGCGCCGCCAAAACAAATGTCTACAGACATTTTATGTAAATTTTAGGTATATTTTAGGGATATATCATAATTAAATCCATCCATTTCGCGTAAAGCGTCACGCATTTATTACTGTCCCCACACACACACTCATACATGCATATATGTTTGTATGCATGTATGTATACGCAAACCCACGGCCCACGTCCTTGCCCTGATACTTTTATTAAAACAATTCATCACCATCGATCGCGAACTATAATTCCTTTTCGGTCGGAATTAAATTCCGATGCATTAATCAAGTGCCCCGAGGGCGGCAAATCCGCTCTTTGAGCGCTCGGCGATTACGTGACCATTTAAATCCGGCATTACCATGCAGGCACGGACAATAATAACAAGTCCCATCGGCGTAGTTGCGTAACGCCGAACCGGAAACTTCCGGTTGGTGCCGGAGCCAAGTTCTGCACGGGCTTTAATGGCCTCGCAGTCGACGTAATTGCATCTGGCGATGAAGCTCTGCGGTTCGCTTTGCACCTCCAAGACTCGCTCGTTTTGCCCGCAGAGTTCACGTGTCATTTGCAGATTCCTCCGTCCACCTGCAGCCATGTCCGCCCCCAACTTGATTGATGCACATACACGTGAGATGAGCGGATAAAACCGATGGCCGCCACATTTATTATTGCTGCATTTAAATTAAATTGCCCCACACAAATTGCATTGTCGTCGACCGAATTTTTCAGCATTAATATTAATAAATTGGCCCTTGGTGAAGTTTCCGGCGGGCCGGGGAAGTTTATCGTTTTATTTACGTAACGGGGTCAATTGTGCGGCCTTTTGTATAAATAATAACGCCAGTGCTCGCCGCTAAATTTGTAAAATACGGAAACTTCGGGAGATAAAGGGCGGCGGCGGAAAGTTTCTCCTCTGGCCGCATCGCACCAAGTCGAACCTAATGAAAACGCATTCGAGTGCTCCCCGCACTTCCACCACAAAGCGAAAACTGTGCCTACTAATTAAACAAAGTAATTCTGATAATATTTATCGACGCGATCGAAATGGGCTAGTTTTAATTAAATTAAATAATTGCGCACAACAAGCGTTACATGGAATTGTTAACATTACGTGGCAGTGGCCTGTATTAACAAAGTTTCGAATTCGACACGTATTCATTAAACCGCGTTTTGAGGTGGTGTTTGAAGACGGTGTTGACGCAAGAGTTGGGCAATAGATTCGAGTTTTATGTGTCAACGTTTGCACAAGAGGTGGCACTTTCAGAAGTTGCATAAATTGAAAATTGAGTCAAATCCAATCGGCCGTATAGCGTAATGCACAAGGGAAAGTACACACTTAATACAATAAACAAATCTCGTAAATTTATATTGCGTTACTCCATTCGTGCACAAAAGCATTGGATTCCTTCATTTACACCTTATTACCTCTATCTTTATATTTTGACTAATACATTGTTAAATTGTGGAAGCCACATAAGCAGAACATACGACTATGTGCAGAAAAATGTGCTTTGTGACAAATTATACATGGCATGGACTTAAAATATGGCATTCGTCCAAAACTAATCGACAGGCCTGAGCAATTTTTCGAAATAACTCTTATAACAATTTTATCGAATTTATTATTTACTGATGACTGGGTAAATAACGCACGTTTTGAGTTTAAAACATTTATTGTATTATCTGCGACCTGTTTCGACACACAGTGTCTTCATCGAGCAGATGAATAATGATTTTACAAATGTACAATATTCTTAAAAATAGCTTAACACCTAACAGTTTTGTAGTGGAGGAGTATAATCTAAACACGCGAAAGGGATAAAGAACAGTTTTTACAGTTTTAAATTTTAAAGGGGGGATTTGCTCACTTCAGTTTATTCATTTAGTCAAATTCCTAGACAATATGTAGGTACAGATATGTAGATAATATTCTAGTATACTTCAAAGGGTCAAAGAGACAATTGTCAAAATTCACTAACTAACTAAATACGATTCTTGCTAACATAAAATTCATAGTGGAACAAGAAGTGAACCAATCTATTAATTTTCTAGATTTATCAATAAGTATATTGCGGCATATAAAAAGTTAAAAAGTTATTCATTTAGACATCAACAATCCGCATGACAACTCTTACTGATCTAGAAGTTTACTAGAGTACGGACTACATTATTGACTACAATATAATTGTAGTCAGTAAACAGACGAATAAAAATAAATGGTGGTCGGAAAAGAAAAAACAAACAGTAAAGGCAAAACAAGATAAATGGAAAACCTACATAAGAACAGGAAAAGAGTAAGATTATAGGAGATAAAGAACAGCAAGCAAAGAAACGGAACGCGAAATCAAGATAGCAAAGCAACAAACATGGGAAGAATTCGGAAAGAAAATAAAGGAAACGTTCACAGAAAACCAGAAGATGTTCTACAGCACAAATGAGGAACAAAAAAACCCCGAAACAAATTAACATAAAAGATAAAAATGGAATTACAATGACAGAACAAAAGAAGATTATGGAAAGGTGGAAATAATACTTTAGTGAAATGACAGGAACAAAGCACAAAGGGAATGAAGAAAAAACAGACAACAGGACCAATGAGGAAATCAGAAGGATATCAATGGAGAAAATGGAGATAGCAATCAAAAAAGGAAAACTAGGAAAGGCTCCCGGCACAGACGATATCACAGCGAAAATGACGAAATACATCGGAGATAAAGGGAAAGAGGAATTCCTGAATATTCTTAATGAAATAATAAAGCAAACAATAATACCGGACGAATGGAACAAGGGAATCATAATACCCATCCACAAAAAGGGAGAAACAAATATATGCGGCAACTACAGAGGAATTGCACTCAGAAGCATACCAGAGAAAATATTTACAACGATATTAGAGACAAGACTGAAAGAAAAACTGGACCCACTATTGGGAGCAGAACAACACGGGTTTAGGAGAAATAGAAGTACACAGGACCTGATACATATAATGAAACAAATAACAGACAAGACGATCAGAAAAGGAAAAGAACTGCACATATGCTTCATAGACCTGAAAAAAGCATTTGACAGAGTAATAAGAGAGGACATATGGAATATGTTAGAAAAAAGAGTGGCAGAAAGAGACATGATAAACATAATAATAGAGCTGTACAATAACAACAGAAACAAGGTGAGAATAGAAACAAACGAATCAGAGGAGTTCAAGGCCGAAATTGGACTAAAACAAGATTGCATTTTGAGCCCTTGACTCTTCGCATCACTCATAGATGAAGCAATAAGGACAAGCAAAGAAAGAGCAGCAAACACGATTATACGATATAGGAAATGATAAAAATACAAATACTTATGTTCGCAGACGACATGATAATAATAGCAGACTCAGAAGAAAAACTCCATCGTAACCTTAATATATACGAAGAAGAACTGAAAAAGATAATAATGGAAATAAACATCAGCAAAACTAAAACAATGGTAATAGCGTCAAAAGAAAACCAACACAAAATAGAGCTAGAAAGGAAACAACTAGAACAGGTGAAGCAATACAACTACCTAGGAACAATAATAGAAGAAAGGGGAAAGATTGACCAAGAAGTAGAAGAAATATGGAAGTGAATCGTGGACAATTATGGAAAGAAACAAAAGCGAGGTCAACGCAATGGAAATGAGATTCCTAAGGGAGACAGAGGAATTTACAAAAAAATATAGAGTGAGGAACACAGAAGTAAGGAAACGGCTTAACATAAAGCCAATAACAACAATAATAGAGGAAAGACATCTAGGTTGGCTAGGACATATACACAGACTAGAAAAGAATAGAATAACAAAAAGAATACATGAAGTAAAATTACAAGGCAAAAATAAAGTAGGAAGGCCAAGGAAGGGATCAAATGAACAAATGCACCAAGCAGCGGAAATAAGAGGAATAGAATGGAATGAAACAAGAAAATTGGCATAAGACAGGGACCACTGGAAAAGAAGAGTGAAGAAATTTATTAGAGAAGACGTATGATTGTAAAATGTATTCTAAATGTAATTGAGCAGTCCGACACCCGAAAGGGTAAAAGGACGAACGATAAATAAAAATAAAAAATATAATTGTAGTTATAATAAAAAACTGTTCTTAAATGAATTTTAATTATTGTGATAGTAATACAAACTAATGTGAAATGTTTAAAACAACTTCTTTCATGAACTAGAGATTGAAAATGAAACTATAATATCATCAAAGTTTAATCTTTTGGTAAGCTCCTATTCGATGGTCAGAATTGCCACATCCTTCGGGCGTTCTTCGGTCATTATAGTAAAAAATATTTTTTTATTCTTTTCAACATGGATCTGCTGAACAGTTGGATGCAGGCATAGTCAAAAAAGTCTCAATGCGATGTCAACATAACGGTAGTTTGTTATCATGTAGCACTTCGCAAATATTTAAGTACCTATTGGTTTTGGGCATGTATTGTTCCATTCTTAAAAAAAAAAAAATGTACACTCCATTTGCGAAACTAGGCTGTTTCAGAGCGCCCCCTCTGAAGGGGGCGTTTGAGTCGGTATCCGGAAAGTTCACCGCCCACAATTCACCGCTGAAAATTCACCGCGGCACATTAACCTCGGGGAAAATTCACCGCACACAATTTACCGCGCGGCAAAATCACCGCGCACAATTTACCGCAGAAATTTCACCGCAGAATTCACCGCAGAAATTGCACCGCACAATTCACCGCAGAAATTTCACCGCACAATTCACCGCGGCAAAAATTGTTTTGTATAAAAAAATCTGTATTATGATATATGAGAATATATCATAACATGACAGAAATATGCACAAAGAAAAAATAGTTTGAAAATCATGCAATTACACTCACTGCAAACTCGGAACAAAACTGCAAGGAAGAAGTTTTAAATTTCAAACGAGTTAAAATTTTGGTTATTAATCGTGTAATCATCTCGAAAAATACCAGATAATCATTTTATTTACACCATACATTTTAGTAGAGGAATTGCTGATATTTCTTATTAAATTGTTTTTTTTTTTAATTATAATTTTTGTATTGTATTGGCGTATTTCTGTTATGTTATGTTATGATATAGTTTTTTATGTTATTTATAAACGTGTCCATGATTTTTTATAAACATGGCTATTATTTGCAATACATTATTCTATCTGCATACTACACAACTCTTAATTTATTTATTTCCTTTTAATAGTAGGCTATTATTATACTTGCACTAAATTATTTCAGTAAAAAATACACTTCCAAATAATGGCAAACAATTTTCTCCGCGGTGAATTGTGCTGTGAACATTTCAACGGTGAATTGCGTGCAGTGAATTTTCCCCGCGGTGAATTGTGTGCGGTGGATTTTCCCCTCGGTGAATATTCTGCGGTGAATTTTCCACGGTGAATTGTGGACGGTGAATGTTCTTAGATCCGTTTGAGTCCCTCCCCGCTCGAGTCGAGTCAGCTTACATCCTTGCAAATGTTTTTCTCCTCCGTTTTTCTTGGTTTCTTGGCCATCAAACACCTATTGTTACTGACAATTGAACCAGCAAGGAGATGGTAAATTTTTAATTTATCTAAACATTTATTATTATTATCCGTATTCAGCAGGAAGTATAAAACAAAAAGAGCTTCTAAAGTACATAAATGGTTTCGGTACTATTTTTGGCTAGAATACAGCGTTTGATAAAATTCAACATTCTGCTTCCTGTACAGGATATTTTCAAATAAATTTTAGAAAACCAGTTTTTATCTAATTCGGCTTTAAAAATTGAAAGCAAGCTTGAAAAAATATGAAGTACATCAAGATTTTGAGTATCATAGAGTCGCTATGCAGAAATAGTCTCTTTTTAAATGGTCTCGAATAGCTATCTCAAATATGATCACTGTAGAAGTTGTTTTATTACAAAACAAACACCAAATTAGTTTTGTTTAGAGACCATAATAAAAGGCCGTAAGTACAAATCGTGGAAACTGTTTAGAAGAAGTTTTTGAAGTTTTCAAAAGAAATGTAACCATTCTTACAAAGTTATAATCCTCCCAAGAATTGTGTCTAAATGATGTGTATCTAAAACAAATTTTAGACAGTACCGCTAATTGCTTATTGAAAAAAATTGCCCTGACAATAGGAGTTACTGATTCTGCAAGAAAAGAAAAATCCTTAAAAATGTTTCTGAAATAAACGATTTGATTATGGATTATGGTCTGGTGAAAACGGAATAATAGTAAAATAAGTAATGAAATACGTGAATACGAAACCAGAATTCATGGCTCTTATTATTAGGACACGTGTCTCATTACTTATTTTACTATTATTTCCTTTTTCACGAGGCTGATTCAAATTTTCGTATCAAAGTGTGAATTACATTTGAAAAATGGAAAATTATTTGAGAAGAGGGAAAAAGTGAAACACAACTGATACATGGTGAAAAGCAATGAGGAAACTCTATAAACGGACTACCCGGTATATAAATTAATAATTTCTTACAGCGTTATTCATAAAAATTTAAACCGTGGTTTAGCGGTGGTTTAGTGGTGTTTTGCAAAGGGTTGCCAAGGTTACTAAGATTAAACCACCGTTAAATTGCGGCTTAAATTTATATGAATAACACTCTTAAAATTGATTCATAGTTCATATTGATGTCATTTATATTACGTATTGAATTTATTAAATTTAATTGTTATATCAATTATCCTACAAATTTAATCCAAAATAGTTTGCACCAATGTCCGAAAAATTACAATAGATTCTTGCATGCAAATTGCCGAAATAAAATCGATTATTTCTTATAATACATTATTACGTTTCCATCATCAAACATTTCCAGCGTAAATTTGTGTATGCTATTTTGCTACAGAGCGTTCAAGAAAATGGTGTCAACTTTGACGCTGCATACTAATAGGCACTGTTCAACTTGCTAATCAAATATGTTTTGCAACGTTGCTGAAATGTTTCCTTTTCTTAAAATATCATTATGTATCATTATATCGTTGTAACTCTTATTTTTAATATTTTTTTAATTGAGATAAACATTTTTTTATTCTAAAATTAACCCAATAAGGAATAGACGAAAACTTTGTTGATAACAACAACAAATGATTCATACAAAACAATTTACCATCCAGAGAAAACAATTTATAAATAAAGCAATAATCAAGTACATAATATAGGAAAAGGCATTAAATACAGGTTGTTTATTTATCTAATATCATAGTTGGTTGGGTTTGCTCAACTTACACCTTAATATTTTTTTTTTAATCCTAATACGTGTAATTGTTCATTTTGTTAATTTAGTCTTAATCGTATAGGGCTCGTTTGTTAGGGTCAGTCTTAAGCTTGCGATATTTAATGAGTAAAATGAAGCATTTTAGACCTTCACGCAGGCGAACGCCACTGCTGTTAAAATCAATGAAATCCTTTGTTTTACATATCAAATTATTCTTAAAAGTACAAGAATTCTATAGACATGCGTCATAATCTGTCTGCGGATTTAGTTATTTCGTAATAAATTTCTGAAAATCGTTCATTTTTCAGGCATGTTTTGTGTCAATCAAACCAAACTTTCGACGATAAATACATTTTCAACGCGAATTTAGTATACGTCTACATATTCTATAAAGCATTAGCAAAAGTTTCGTCGTGACTGCAGTTAATTTTACAAAGTGGTTTGTTTGTGGTGTTCGCCTGCACAATATGGTGCAAATTCTATTATTGCATCCATTTTGGCAACGTGTGTGCACAGATACCTGTAAAGAATCGACGAATTTACCAACGCCATTTGGTGTAATAGTTCAGCTTTTGTGTACTAGACGGCTGAGGAAACATTTTATAGTCGCATGTATACAACTTAATTTACGTCAATAGATTGGTGACCAAGACAAAATTTCGACGTATTGTTCGGCCAGAAATAATAGAATTATCCCCTATTTAGAGGTCCGTTAACTTTAAGGGTCGTTTATGACATTGTGGTAGTAGTCTTCATAAATATAACCATATTTTTACCTTCGCGGCATTTTTCCTAGGGTCGTATTTTAACTAATAAATGCCCACAAATTTATTTATATGTATGTAATATAATCACAATTAAAACAGAAATATTTTTGGAATTTTACATATTTGCCAAATCATTGCACTCATTATCACTTTAATTGTCACCTAAAGTAATGATTAATTCCTGTACATTGTTATTTCTGTAAGAATTTTCACTTTCAATCGCATGCCGCACTCACTGCTCCCAGTTATTGGAAGATATATTGCATGGGGTGGGGGGCATCCTGAAGCGCGAGCCACATGCGGCTCTTTGAAGGATTATTTGTGGCTCCCGATAAATGTACCCGAGTTCCCTTTTTATTTTTGTGCTGTTATATTAAAAAAAAAAAGATCGTTCCGTATGTGTTTCAAAATGTCTTTTAAATTACTGACAACAAATATGAAAGACTAAGTGCAACGTTGTAACAAATTTCATTTCCGTCCAAGTTAAGAATAATATCTAATGTATGAAATAAAGTTACGCACTTTTTAAAATTTTCAAAATTGTTTTTTATTGTTCACGACAATTGTTTCGCCACACTGTGGCTTCTTCAGGTGAAGAAATGATACATAAACTGGGTACAATTTGCTTAAGTAGTGTATTGATGGGGGTAGGGGGTAGCTGAACATAACTGCGCGAACGAACATAACAGTGGCGTAAACGTCCGTAATCGACCAACTCCAGACCGATTTTGAATTTGTAAACGCTCATTGCAACGGACAGTTGACATTGTGCTCTGGAGGAAACAATTTGTATCGCTCTTGCTACGGATACAATTTGTAATCTGGAATTTTTGGTAAGTTAACTGAATTTATTTCGTAGTATGTAACACGTGTTGTTATTGTTTTAATAACACAAAACTTGTATTTTCTAAATGTCTATATTTATTTCCAGTTCTTTTAAAAATTGACGACAGAAAACGAAAATAAAAAAAGAAAATACGAGCAACAAAATAGAAGTTTTAATAATGAGTGGGAGGAGAATTTCTTCTTTATTAAAATAACGGAAAAGCGTGTTATTTGTAATTCTACGGTCACAAATTATAAAGCTAGCAATTTACATCGACATTATGAAACCAATCATCCTCAGTTTTCTAATCAGTGTCCACGAAATTCCAAATTTAGATCAGATAAACTTGCTTCTTTAAAATCAAATTTAAATAAACAACAGTCAATTTTGATGATCTTTGGCAAACAAGTTAATAATGTGGCTGAAGCCAGTTTTGTTATGGCCTGGAATATTGCTTGTGCAAAACGCCCGTATGGAGAGGGAGAGTTTATTAAAAAACACTTGGAAGATGTACTTAAAGTTTTAGATCCAAATAATGCAGCATTGCAAGAAGTTGTTTCGCAAATTCCCATCTCGAGACACACAACCGAACGACGCATTACTGCAATTACTACATCTCTTGAATATAATTTAAAAAATGATTTGAAGAACTGTATTGCATTCAGCTTAACCCTTGACGAATCGACAGATATCACAGATCTTGTGATCTGTGATCTGTGATCTGATTTGTTTCAATTGACTACGTTGTTAAAGATAAATTATTAAATTTAGTATCACTTCAAGAGTTAACCCGCGGCGTCGATATTAAAAATGCATTATATTCCATAATGAAAACTTTTGATGTGCCTCTTAATAAACTTGTAAGCATTGCAACTGATGAAGCTCCGGCAATGCTGGGTAAAAAAATCGGTCTTATTGGGCTTTTAAGAGATGATTCTCAAATTCCACAATTCATACCGATTCACTGCATAATTCACGGAGAACATCTCGTTACAAAATATTTAAAATATCCTGATATTACGAAAACAGTATTACACATTGTAAATTACATTCGCACCAATGCAAAAATCATCGACAATTCAAAAATTTCCTTAAACACTTAAAGGACGAAGAATTTCCAAATGACATTAATTTATTTTGCATTGTTAGATGGTTATCTAGCTACAATGTATTAAATCGTTTTGTAGATTTGTTTGATCCAATAACTGCATTTCTAAAAGAAAAGGAAATAACCTATTCAGACCTATTTGACCTATTAGACGATGATGAGTGGTTACAAGACTTAATGTTTTTGACTGATGTCATGGAACATTTGGAAACACTGAATTTACAATTGCAGGGAAAAGATAAAATAATATCTGACCTCTAACAGTGTATATTTAGTTTTCAAACTAAATTACAACATTTTCAAAACGACATTAAATATTAAACATTTTGTCATTTTCCTCGAATTAAAAAAAGTTGTTCCAATATTAAACAAGAAGAACTCTACGAGTATATAAAAAAAGCTAGAAGGAATATTGACGGAATTCCAAAAAATATTTCAAGACTTGAAATATTTTAAATCGTCTCTTGATTTTTTTCTGAATCAATTTGAAATTAACATAATTCAAGGTGAGTTTTCCATTTCCAATATAATTATGACCCAAAAAGCATCTGGAGAATTTGAATTAATAGAGATGCAAGAAGATCAAGCTCTACAATTAAAATATATGTCGACGTCGATTACTGAATTTTGGAAATTTGTACCAGAATCGAAGTATCTCGAAGTACATCGAAGTATATGAAATAAAAAAGGCTGCTTGTCAAAATATTTCAATATTTGGAACAACGTACTTATGTGAATCTATTCACTATTTTGCCTTCCTTGGCTGCCGTAGAGAGGCTTTTAAGTGCTGGTGGACAAATTCTGACACCCCGTCGAAATCGTCTACCAGACGAACGTTTTGTACCGTTATTAATTTTACAAAATTGGACATTTATCAAATTTAAAATTACATTTCAAATAAGTCCAAGAAACATGCCTCTAAAGATGGTTTTTCATAACCGAAACCAGTCAGGATAAATAAATAAATCATAAAATAAAATAAAAATAAATATTACTTACCACTAAGTACTAAATATAACAACCTTAAATTAAGTTTAACGTTAGTTTCTCGCATTATTTATGAATATTGAATAGTCTGAACATTATATTTTGTCTATGATTAAATTTATTTCAGTTTCGGTTTCACAAAGAAAACAATTTTTGCGTTGGTTTTCCATGTATCTGAAATGTATTTAGAGGTATCTGGATACTTTTCAAATGTATCTGTATCTGTAGCTAGATACATTTTCAAATTTGAATATTTGTATATTTGTAGACATGTATCTAGATACATTTTTTCTGAAGTTTCTGTATCTGTATCTACATACAAAAAAATGTATCTGTTGTGTATTATCTGTTTATGTATACAACACTGATTGAAAGCATTGCGTCGAATAGGCCAGAAAATATACTTATGATAATATTTGATACTTCTATGGGTATCAAGCTACCATTAGCACTAAAGGAAAGAGGGCCCGTCAGAGATCCCGGTCCGGGGGTCTGGACTAGAATGTGGGGGCCATGGTGGAAAAAAATTGTATTAATTTTCTCATAATGACCGTAGCGTTCTTATAAATAAATCATTTCCGTAGGGTCGTTCTTGCGTATGTAAGACACCTTAAAATTATATATTTATAATCAAATAATATACTGGTAGTGGTAGGACAGAGTAAATTAGAAGTGCTAAATTACTTTTCACGTAAATTTTGTGCAATATTTCGAAAATTAGCAGTAATTCGAAGATTAATGTTTATTTCTTAATTTGAATATATAGGTTCCAATTGTTTCGTACACCAGAAGTGGGAATTGAATATGAATACTTGAATCTTATAAAATTAAACATTCGGAACAACAGAGTTTATATGTAACATATTCCTAAAGTTGATACATATTGAGGTTTAGAAGAAAATATGCATGTCCCTAATTTTCTCATTTCGTTCAAGTGGGTTCCGTCATGCGGATTCATTTTTTAGGGTACGAGCCGAGCCAGTCACTGTTATTGTAGGCTGTTTGCATGACCTTGGTGATAGAATGGTATTTGCACGCGCGCGTAGCGCTGCTCTACGGATTACTTATTACTCATTACTTATATGTATATACTAGTTATCATCAGAGAGCGCCACTTCCTCGACAATATTCGTCTGTCCTTTACAATAGGTCATTCTTCGTTCACAATATCGCAACCTTAACAAGTTATCGAATAAGTAGCTAGCTAGACAATATTCAGCACTCGGCGTATCTAAGCATTCATTACTTAATAGTAGAAAAAAATATGTTCTATAAACATTGTGGATTATTAATACTTGCTAATAATAATATATTATTTAATGAGTACATACTATAGGCTATAATTTACTAGGAAGAATGTTATACATGAGTCAAAGGCAAGCGTATAATCATTTGAGTGAAATTAGCTATTATTTGCGAGTCACGATGATTTATCTATGACATTTTATATAAAACAATAAATTCAATACTATATACATGTGGTATGGCCGGTATGTTAAGGAAGATTGTGCCTACGATCAACTGAATGTATTAATTTAATAACTATTGAATTAATGCACTCCCAGAATGTCGCGATTTAAATTTTCACAAACGTGAACTATAAATCTTCGGAAAATTGGAGACTAGTTTCGATGTTATTTGATCTCATCAGCCCAATATAGTCAGATTCGTAATTACCATGCACACATTTGTATTCACATAAAAATTAATGAATTATAATGTGCCAGTTTTTTGACTATTTAGACATTATTTAACATTGCAATGTTTATCCGATTAAACAGCAAACTGCGGTACTATTTTCGCGCCCGGTTGCGTATTAAAAGTTTGGCAACATTATCGTCAATAAGAGCCGCTGCTGAATTTCAACTCGATATTTACTACGGTTTTTACTGGGTAGTTTCCTTTATGAGACTTTTCCATTTCCGTATCCATATTTATGTACTGCAGTCGTGTTTGTTTTCCATAAATAAGTTTTAAGCGAATTAGCATTTTCTTAAATATTTCCAACGCCTACACATTTTTTGAATTTATTCATTTAAGTCCGAAATTTATGATACTTTATTTCAAATAAATTAGTTAAAACTCGTCCTGTGCGGGGATTCAGTGTCGCCGCGAAAGACGGAGGAGGCAAATTAAACCGTTTGAAATATGATGGAAAAACTTCTTATAACTTGTTACTTCCACACGGGTCTATTTTTTCTCGTCGGCCGCCCTCCTGCCACTGTGAAAAGATTCGTTGCGAAATCCTCAACTCTATTAACTCTTTAGAAATGTAGAATTTCAATTTTCCCTTTATCGCCCAGCTGCACGCATTATTTCAACACTTTTCCAATCTCCGCCCGCCCGCCCTCTCATCGGGGCAAAAAAGGAAAACTTATAAAACGCCATTTTATACTTTTAATCAACTTTATATCGGGCCCTTTAATCTCTTTCTCTTGCCTTAATATTTAAATACCGGGAGGTTAAATATATTACTCGAATGCCATCAGCGCGGCATTTGCACTTTTTCCATCTTCATAATACACACCGGGGCCCTCTCGGCCGATGTAATATTCCTCCGGCGCGTAATTGCTTTCAAATATTTACATTTTCGCGTAATATATCTTCCTTTGGGCGGATCTTTTACCACCTTAATTCCGCCGCAAATTATTTCGCGTGCGCCCTTTAAGAAATTCAAGAACGAAAAAAAAAACAATTAAGCATAAACCGCCCCCGCGTTAATTAGCGGCTGACGAGTAATTTACAAATTATATTATTCAGGACGAATCAATTGCGCTCGTTCAATTAAGCGAAGTTCCCGTCGCTTCCGTGGCGAATAACAGAAGACTGTCAAGTGTGATGCGTGCGTGCTTCCTGGTGGAACCGGAAGTTGCTCGCAATTAATAAAAAGCAAAACAAACAGTCACGTATAATTATTTCGTCGGCCTTGTTTGCGGCGTGTGCAGAAGAGAGTGAGGATGTTAAATGGCAGAGACGCAAAAACCGACATTAGCCGTCTCCGCGGGGTGGAATCAATCAATGTATCTGCACGCCGTCGCTGGCGGCTTTTTTACCCTCCCTGCCGCCCCCGCAGATCGCGTTCCATCTGTCAGCGGACGTTCCTATTTATACTTTTATTATTTACAAAGTCCTCAACGACGGGCACACAATTTATTCCCAGGAAACGAATATGTACAGATTTAGTTTCTCTTATTCTATTCATTAATCCTCGGCTAGATACAAATCACCCCACATATTTCACTTATGCTTGACAAATCCATATTTATTTAGGCGACTCTGCCCCCGCATCAGAAAAACTCGAAAAACAGCAGCATTCATATGAACAGTGGGCGGAGAAATCCATATTTGCTGCCTGCAATTAACATTTAAAAATAACTACAATTAATTCAACGATACATACAACTATTATAGTGTTTTTACTTGAACTTCAAAATCTACCTACGAAGGGTGTTTATTGCGATCCATTATGCGAACGGAATTTTATGACGGGTAATGGAAAGAAAACAGAGACCAGAGCCACAATAATTAATTGTGTTTTACAAATGTAGTTATAATTTCATAGAAAATGTATATACAGTATGATTCGCGAAACAAATAACTGAAGTTACCCATAACATTATTGACTTGCTCATTGCGTTAAAAAATTAACGACGTTAACACCGGTTAATTTTTTCATGAATCGTAATGTAACAAGCAAATATTATTCCGCACAACTAGATTCATCGCTATCACTTTCACTTTGAACATTAATAATTAGATTTGGTACACTAAGCGTCCTATAATCGTTTTCAGTTTTAATCACATGATCGATGCAGTTTTTTCCAAATGGTACTTGAAATGTTGTTGCATTCTCGCTGAACAAGTTGAATTGTTTTTTCACTCATATTGGGATGTGCATTATTTTTCCGCAAATTTATTTTTAAAGTTGACCATATCAGCTCAATTGGATTGAAGATACAGTAATAAGGTGGAAGGGGCAACACTTGGTGACCAAATTCTTCTGCCATCTTATCAAGCACATACGATTTTTGAAATTTTGTTTTTTTATAAGTTCTAATAATGTTTTTTCCTTGCACGTAGGGGAATAACAATGTCATTTTGAATGCAAAAATCCGCAATATCGCTGTAAGACTTCGGTTTCCCCAATATTTAATAATTAGGTATATTTTACTTGTAATCATAAATTCTTATAATTTATGCTATTTGTTTTGGCTCGTGATTTATTTATTTTACTTTTATTTTGTGTGATCGTATAATGGCAGTACTTCTTTACGTTATGTTTGATATTAAATCATTATCGTGGCAACTCCAACTTCTTTTAGAGGTAATGCGTGTGTTAGTAACAATAATATTAATAAAATAAAGACAAAGAATTATAGATTAAGTGTAATTTATTCACTTTAAAGGATTTTGCACCAATAATTAATCATCAACTTGAATTTCTTGACTTTCTTTATTGACTCAAAAGGTGTTAGTTAGTTTTGAATAAAAGATGTACTTAACGTCAATCACTTTCACACATTGCCCAATTCTACGTGCCCGCAAAACGGCTCAATGCATGTCACCACTTCATGAAATATGTCACTGTTTGTGCCTTCCAATGTCATTTTTCATATATTACTTCAGGATTCACTAACTAGGTTTTGATAGATACAATTTTGTTAAATAAATCCTGTAAATTGTTCGTATGACTGATATTAATGAATTTGCAATATGATTATTTAGAACTTGTTTTTACTCATTACACAAAACAACCAATAATTTGCCACAGTATTGCCCAGTTATTATGTAAATTATACCTTAATATTTCATATTTATTCCCTGGAGAACATTATCGTTTTTAGATTTCATCTTGAAATTTAGAATGAAATTCGTTAAATAAGCAATTCTGATAATTTTATGGATTTCATTTACTTAACCTCTTTTTTTTTGTTAAAATTTTGTAATATTTCCGATTTAAACTAAACCTTAATTTGATTCAAATCCATATGATTAATGATTCATAATTAAATAATGTTTTGCCGCTTTATCGAAGAGATATTATTTAGGTTATATTTTAACAATTTATACTTATCCCCTGAAGAGTATTATCCTTTCTATTCTACATTTTAATTGATATGTTTAGAAGAATTGTTAACTTGTGAGGAGAATTGTTAATCATGTCTACTAAGGTAAACACAATTATAGATGGTAGCATTCTCTTGTCGGAACGCGCATGACACCGGAAATATTATCTCATTAACATCCACGACACCGCTCATAGCGTATGCCAGAAATTAATAAAGCTTTTGAACAACCCACGTATGTGTAACCGGAACGATTACCTCATTAACATCCACGACACCGCTCATAGCGTATGCCAGAAATTAATAAAGCTTTCGAACATCCCACGTATGTGTAACCGGAACGATTACCTCATTAACATACACGACACCGCTCATAGCGTATGCCAGAAATTAATAAAGCTTTCGAACATCCCACGTATGTGTAACCGGAACGATTATATATATATATTTCACGGGGTCTTCGTTTTTGGTACTTTAGTAGGAATGTAGTGATTATTGCTACTCAATTTCGAAATAATCAATACCATCCTGAACACATTCACTTTGAAATAAATCGGATAATACTCTTTGTAATGATATTCGCGTATACTATTAACGAAGATAATAACGGACTGTCGCCACGCTAATCTGGAACCAACTAAACTTTTTGTATACAAAGCGATGCTATTTATATTAAAATTTTGCCCACTCAGCGATGTTGTGTGATTTCCCGTAACATTATTTCTAATTTCGGTGATCTTACATGGGCCCTATAGCAAGGTTATTGACCTAAATATACTAAATTGTTATGATTTGTCATCGGCCGGCTCGGGCGCCTGTGTTTTGTTTATAAAATTGCGTCACCACGCAATTGTGACCAGGTGATTTTAAAGTTCTCGTAATTTCGTTTGCAATCGATTCAAATTGAATTCATATTTAATCAAATTACTTATAAAATCCCCCAAATGATCACCCCCTTCCTATTCTAACACAATACTTGGCTTTTACGTGTGTTTTTCAATGTTTATACCTGAGTATGAAATTGTTTCAATTCTATCACGTACCGTTTCAATTAATATCAGTCATTTTTCGTAATAATATATATAAATTAATTCATACAAAATATGTGCATTTCGATCCCTTACATCGCCTTTCTTGGAAGCTGCGGTTGGGATTTTATTAATTTGCTTTGAGTGGTAAGTTGCCTTATCCATTACAATTATTGAGTTATTGGGTATGTAGGGCAATAATTAATTGCGAAACTAATTTTCAAATAATTCGGCGTTCATATCCTGATAATAGTCTAACGAGCTTGATGCAATATTTCTGGATGATAAGAGCAAACTATTTGTCACAAAACCTGCGTCTCCTCCTGCATGAATAATAACAATTCTTTTTCCTCTATTGCACGATGCTCTAAGGTGACACTTATTTGTATTATCGACCCATCCCTTGGAAACGACGTCGAAAGTATTGAACCTTGTTACATCCAAATAACTTATCGATCTCCCTCCATTTCTATATTCGTTTATTTTAGATAAATATTCTAATTGCTCTTTTTGCAATCTCGGCGATTCCATGATGTCAATTCGTTTGTCTAAAGTTTTATACTTAAAACCCTGACTAAGTAGGTATTTATACAAAGTAGTTTCCTTATATGGAAAATCATTTCCAAGAGTTTCCAAAATAAATTGGACCGTGGGAACGTTACCTAGTTTATACAAATTGTAAATTATATGTTTGATCCTCTTGGCGATGGCATCGTCTATTTCGGTATATTTTGAACTTATTCTTCTTTTCCTTTTTAGCGGTCCTTTTGTAATTATTCTCCAAACCGTTGAATATGATATTCCTGTCAGAATGGAAATTCTTTGCAGTGAAGATGCACGATTCTCTCTTCTAAGGGTGTTATAAATATTTACGATTATCCTTTTAGTATCAGTTGAAAGAAAAGCATGCTTTATTAATCCCTGATTTTCATTTTCGATACTTGATGTGTCCATTTGATGATGGTTCTTTTGAAATTTATCAAAATCAATTTGAGAACAGCTTCCCTCTGTAGACTGTCGAATGGATTCTTCAACAAAACTTTCGAAATTGCTTCTTTCCTTACATAATTAAAATAGATCGTCGAACTAAGTGTCATTATAAATTGATGAAATAATTGTTGCAGTTTCACTTAACGACGTTTCCATCTTAATAAACTCTACCTTTTCAGAAGTTTATAAATGGTAATATGCACACGTATGTGAAATGAGTACTGTTGCAATGTAAAGGTTAACACCGACTGAAAGACAGATGTAGACTATTTGAGAAAAAGACTATTTGAGGCACCCTTAACTGATTGTCTATCTGGACTGCATATTCGCCCAGCAATTAAGGTACAATGAACCTTAATTGCATGGGCGAATGTATAATCCTTTTAAAACCGTTTCCTAGGTGACGGCTCTTAATTATCTACTGACGTTTTGTAATTATATCGAATTATAAAATTGTAAAAAGAATTACGTCCGCCGACTCATAAAAAACGATGTAGATAGTTGTAAGATTATTGAATTCAATTTAATTAATAAATCGTTTTTATATTATGATCATAGTGATGTACTTGGGTATATATCGAAGAGAAAACAATTAAGTAGCATCTTCGTCGAAAGTAAACTATTTGGTTACGATCCTGGACGCCCGCCTTTCCGCAGCACGCCATACAATGGAGAACCCTTGACCGTAATAAACCCTCATTGCAGTTTTAATTTCAAGTGAAAACACTATACTACTTACAATTATGAAATATATTGCTTTGTTTACTTCGTTTACACTTAATAATTAACGAAAAGCGTGCAAAATGTTGAAATTATTATTTATGAATGCTATAACGCATAACTTCCGCAATTTCAAGTGTAGGCTATTTAAACTATCAGGACAGGATTACACAATAGGCAGGCACACACGTACGGGATTTTCAACAGATCTGCCTCGCCGTCCATCATTTTGCATCCCTGTCGAGCCAATCTGTCCCAAATTAGCGTGACAGGGATGCCAGATGCTAGATCGGTTGAAAATCCCGTACGTGTGTGCCTGCCTATTGAACTTTTTTTTTTAGAATTCTGTATGCCCTCTACAAAAATTTAAAAAAACACAAGTTCAGAAAATATCTCTTGATTACTTAACGATTAATTAAATCCAAAAAAGTTCACATAGAGTCAATTAATAACACTGGTATACTCTATTTTTAGAGTTTTTAATTTATTTACTTATGTATTTAATGTTTATATATCTTGAATTTATCTGAAATGTAATTTAAAATTTGATAGATGTCTAATTTGGAGGTGTATTTAATCGTTGTTATTGTTTTATATGTTAAATGGATTATACAGGGTGTATCAGCCAAATGGAATAAATTCAATAATAAATAAATGGGGGCGTGTTCGAAAAACGCTCGGACACGTCGATTGTTATTTTTAGTTGCGCATTTTTTTCAACAAAAACTTTTTATACAGGGTGTGTCATGTGACCGTGGCCAATACCAACTTTCTTATTTTAAATGCAATACCTGGTATATTATTCAATTTTTGGATTCTTCAGAAAATTCTAGACATATTTCATGTACAATGTCCTATACCTATCTTCAACTGTTTCGGAAATATTAAGTGTTGGTTATTAATATTATTATTGTTATTAAGTGTGACTTAGCTAACTTAAGAAGACGAATAATGCTTGCGATTAGATCGGTCACGCCTGAGATGTTGAGTAACGTTAGAAGAAATTTCTATTTAAGATTAGGATGTTGCCAAGACGTTCACGGCGAGCATTTTGAACATCTCCTCCATTGAAATTTATTGTTTTTTTTTTGTTTTTTTACATTATCAAGAAATAAACAGTATTACTTATTAGTTTTTGAGTGTGTTGTAACGAATTTCTGTAATCAAATAATTTTCTTTTTTTAATGTTAATTTTTGCAATAAATCTGAAAACACTTAATATTTCCGAAACAGTTGAAGATAGGTATAGGACATTGTACATGAAATATATCTTGAATTTTCTGAAGAATCCAAAAATTGAATAATATACCAGGTGTTGAATTTAAAATAAGAAAGTTGGCATTGGCAACGGTCACATGACACACCCTGTGTAAAAAGTTTTTGTTGAAAAAATTCGCAACTAAAAATAACAATCGACGTGTCCGAGCGTTTTTTCGAACACGCCCCCATTTATTTATTATCGAATTTATTCCATTTGGCTGATACACAGTGTATGTTAAAACCCCATCAAAACTTTTTTCAAAATATTGCCTTCAACGAAGTTATCGAATTTAATCGTTACTTTATTTCCACACTGTATATGAAAATGTGATTTGTCCTAATTAGCAAAGAAATATTATACAAAAACCTCGTTCACTGACCTTTGCATCTCACGTGCCATAAAGATATATCAATGATGATATATATATATATATATATATATATATATATATATATATATATATATATATATATATATATATATAAATACGGCTAAAGGTGGCATCCCCCCATGTAAAATTCGCGGTAAAAGTGGCATCCAGCGCAAAGTGGCATCCAATATACGGATGCCACCTTGAACCTACAAAAAAAAAAATCCGTGGTGTGTTATGAGGTGCCGTCTACCGAAAAAAATTAAAAATAGCCGGAAGTCATTTTTGCCGTTACATGGATATTTCTATACACAATAGTTCGCAGCAATTCTGTAACGCGGTGTTACTGTCGGTAGTGTATATTACCAGTGTATATATTACGCGCGAAGGGTGGCATCCGATTTTTGGCAACTGGCAACATTGTATCATTTCAATGAAAAGAAACTGCCGAGTGTTACTGTTTGACAAGTGAAATGGAAAACCAAACGAGAGGTATCCAATAGCCCAGGCATATCTAACATACATGCGGCTCGCGTAATTAATTTATGCGGCCCGCGGATAATTTTTCAATATTACTATGATTTAATTTCCACTTTTTAATTTTTGTTCCAGTATTTGACAATGAGATCCTTATTCCCTATTTAAAATAAATAGTTTTTCCATTTACCATTACCATTTTTCCATTTACATTTAACCATATGTGAAATTTATTTAGTCTCATACATTTTCACTGTAATTTAAAAAAAATCACTGCCCTTATAAATCAAATTTCTGTAAAGTTTTCTATTTGACAATAAGTATTTAAATGAAACATGCGTCATATATCGCAAACATAATTTAAATTCTAATAGTAAGCTGATTCATTAGAATGAGGGCTATATGCAAGTCCACGTTTTCCGATTCATTTAATCAACAATTCTACAATCCTTTTAAAAACTTGTTTTTTATTGATATGTTTCTAATAATTGACAAACCGCCTAGAATTTTAAGGACAAAAAGTACCTGAAAAAATATCGTCCCTTGAAAATATTTCAAAAATGTATACACTCTTTTCATAAAAAACAAATAACAAAACAAATATATCGCACTATGAGTACAAGACTAAGTAAGTCAAAAATGTAAACATCTGAGATAATTGAAATGTTTTGATTGTTTTGTACGTGCACGATCGGCATTTTTCTTCAATATTATATTAACTCAAACTCAAAATTATGCGTAGTTTTTTCAATTCCTGATAGTATGGTTTTGCACTTAAAATATTTGTCACGAATCAGACCTTTTGCCAAATTATCTCCTTTTTTTGACTTACTAATTTTGCTGTACATTTAATTGTCTGACATTGAGATTGTTACATTATGTTTGTCATGGTCACCCAAAAATATTGAAATAAAAATTGTTTTTGATGTTTATCAATATTTTCTATTTTATTTTTTTATCATTCATATCGATATGTATGGATCCTTAAAAAGAGTCAAAATAAGAACTAATCCAGTGTTTTTAAATAATTATTAAAAAAATATGTTCCCACTTAAAAAATAAAACTTGATACTAGTATTGTGTAAACTTAGGTTTGTGAAAAATATGTATTTCTCGTATCAATTAAAATAATGGAACTTTTAAGAGATTTTTTTGTTGAAAGTTACTAGAAAGAAATTAAGGGAGGCATATTTACAGATATATCGCTGAGACAGTAGAACTTTGTTAGAAATTGCCAAAATCTCACACCGACAGCTAAATCACTTTCACTGATTTTTGCTTAACATGTGATGACTTTTGATCACGTATATGCATGGTGCATAAAGTGTTCTAGAGCTCAGTTTTGGTAATATGGGAGCGCCGCTCTAGCTTAGTTTTAACATTATGGTTTCTGCAATTGAAAAATGCGGGTCAAGTACTATACTTCTAAATCCCGATTTTTTTTTAAATATTCTGAAAGGTTGACTTAAACTTCTAGAAATTTTTGCGAGCGATAAGGATTCGGGGACAGAGTATTGCCCTGATAGCGGTGAAGAGAGTAGTGATTTCGAAATGCCAGACATTACTCCTCCTAGTTTATTATCTGGTGATTTGGATAAGTCCCTTTCAGAAATTGAACGGTTTTCTCCGGAAATACCATTAATGGAACCTCTGGTTTCTGGTTTCTAATAATATTGTAGCTACAAAAAAACAGACAAACGGAAAAAGTCAACGGGCAAGAAGGAAACACCGTTGCCTATTTTGTGACCAAGATGTAGGTAACTTTTCCCGACATAGAACGTAATCATGCCGATGAGTTCGCAGTGCAAGAATTTATGGGTTTAGACAAAAACTCGAATAAACGTATTAAGCTGGTTGATAAACTGCGTCGGGAAGGTGATTTTTGCACTTCCAATATCGTGCCGGTGACAATGAAAAATCAGGATGACATGAATTACATAGCATGTAAGTTTTGCCGAGGCTACTACTCGCGTAAAAGTTTGCGCAGACATGCAAAGAAGTGTTATTTTAATCTTGACCCGACAAAACGTTTTAATGCACAAACGGAAGGGCAAACAATTATGGTTGGTCATTTTGGCCCCAATGATCCTCTAAGGGTTAGTGGCCTTTTGAGTATGATGCGAGCTGATGACGTTTCGATGGTGGCAAAGAAAGACAGAATTATATGCGAAGTTGGTAGAAGATATATAAGAAGCCATAGAGAAAAACACGAGGTATCCAGTGAAGCCGGCCAAAATTTGGCAATCAACAAGTTTAACAAACCGACGCTAGTACCCTTCGCCGAAAACTTAATAGTAAGTATTTATACTAGCCTTCTTTTATTAATTTTTTAGGCAGTTACAGAAATTTAAGATAAAGTCTGATACAATAAAAATCAAGTTTGTCAAATATTTGCTGAATTTTAGATTTTTTTTTCTAAGCACCCTGTATACAGCAAAAAAAAATACAAGTAGTAAACGTCATTCTGATTCTAAAAAAAAATCATATGAACATGTTATAAGTAATTTTCTTAGTTTAGCATTATTTTCTCAGACTACAACTTTTTATAAAGAATTACTTGTTTTTGCAAAGTGCATAATAAAAACAGTCCATATTTTGCACACTTGTATTATACTCAAAATACTGTGAAAAATACTATTAAAATGCTTACTTTGCAGAAATTTGAAAAATATCTCAAACGTCTGATGCTTGAAGCCAGAACACGCTTATTAGTTAATTCGAGTGATATTAAAGCTTATAGTGACCTACTAGCTGGAATATTTTGCAGTGTTATAATTTTTAACAAACGTAGAGTGGGAGAACTACAACGCATGACCTTATCAGCATTTCTTAAAAACTACGAGACTGCATCATCATCCGAATTTGAAAAAGCTTTAACTCAGTCTGAAATAATTTTATATAACTCGCTTAAACGCGTGGTAATAAGAGGAAAGAGAGGGCGAGGTGTTCCCGTTCTATTTGACAAGAACACTATGGAAACAATTGAATTTTCTTTAAATTTAAGAAATAATTTTGATCTCTTAAATAATGTCTACCTTTTTGGATTGCCTAAAACTCAAAACCCAATAACGGGCACAGCAGTTTTACGTAAACACGCAAAACTTGCACTGGGCGATACTAATGAAGCATCATTGCTAACATCAACCAAATTAAGAAAACATCAATATTATGCAAAATTTGAAAATGGAGAAGAATGATCTTGACTAGCAACTTTCATGGGACACACTGCCAAGACACACGCCGAATTTTATCGCCTGCCGGACGATGTATATCAAACAGCTAAAGTAAGTAAACTCTTGCTTATTGCTAAAAGTGGTTCAATCGAGAAGTACAAAGGCATGTGTTTAAATGATATTGAGATTGGTGAAGACATTATTGCGCACGAAGAAAGTGATGACGAACAGAATGACACTTATATCACTGACGATGATACATTGGCGCTAGACCAATCAGTTGAGAACATTATTGAAAATAATGAAAACAATGATCTAAATCTCGACAAAACAACAGTCAAGAAAGGTAAAAAGCGCACCTTAGTAGGATGGACGACACAACAAATAGAATTGACAATAAACCATTTCAAAACACATATTAAAAAACATATTCCACCAAAAAAACACGAAGTTATGGAATTAATCGAAAAACACCGCAACATATTTCATAACAAAACATGGCCGGTAATAAAAATATTTATTTGCAATAACTACAAACAAAAAAGTAAAGTAGTTTTAAAGAAATGAGATTCAATTTATGTTTTATGTTACATTTTTTTACCAGATTACTTAACCAAAATCAAGATATGTGTCTATATATGAATATGTATTTTTGAATAAATTACTTTAATTTATAATAATTTATTGCTAATATATTTCCCTATTGGTAGCATTTCGCAGAAATTTGACGTGAAAGTCATTTGCAGTGAAACACAATTGATAAATAGTGAAAATCAATAGAAAAACTCTGTAGATCTATAATTTGCGCTAAATCTATTATACAGTGAGGCCTGCAGATATTGATTCGTTTTTAAGGCGCCGAATTAAAGTGATCCTGATATTTGGCAACACTGTCGTGGAAGCCGCTTCGGCCGCACATAACTATATACGGATGTTACTTGGTTTATAAATGTATAGAATATATCGTACGGATGCCACGTTCAACGCTAACAATACCGGATGTCAACGATGTACTTTTTTGTATTTGTAATATACGCGTGATATACACCATGTATATCAATGGATGCCAAACTGTACTAATACGGAACGGATGCCAGTTTGACCTGCAGCTCAATATATATATATATATACATCGATATATCAATATATAGAACAAGCAAAAAGCAAAGAATGCAGCAATGTTCGTTCGCTTAAATATACGTACTATTTTACATCCCTCAACCGTACATCCATTTAGTATATTGAAGAAGGTGTACGAGTCTAACGTGTTTTTATTTGTTTCAGGTGAGCGTCTTCCTCGACTGGGGTTTTGCAGCATAAGGTCCGAGTTACGGCCTCGATTGGCGTCGAGTTTTCGATATCTTTACGGATCTAAAGGGTTTAAGTTTTGGTGACTGCAGGTAAAAGATATCAAGTAGAGCATTTGTAGTGCTTACAATATAAACGTAAAAACTGATTGAAAATTTAAGGGATTTTAACTTGAGATGGAAAGGTAGATAGATTTATTTGAAAATGATATGAGTAAGTATATCAACAGGCGATGAAAAGTTAGAAAGTAGAACCATTGATTATAATACCCATCATTATTATTATATTATAATCAATGGTAGAACGTTTATATTCAGGCTGTCCCGAAGCTGCCACTAAGCTTTAGGCAACCTTCTTCTATTTCAACCTATTTCAACCTATTTCAACCCATTTATGAACACAAAACTGCAAAACGAATTATCCTGCGCAACTTATCTTTCTTGTACGGTACTTATGGTTTAAATTGTTATCTTTCGACTGGGAATAAACCGATCCTTTTACTAATACTAAGTTGTAATACCCGAAAATGGCAGTTAGAACTCATTGAAACAAACAACTTTTCTTTGTTATATTTTTTAAATTGGAGCCCAAGTTCATAGTTATTGGCGTTTTTTGTTTTTCAAAAAAAATCGTCATTACTCCCTTATTTTAAGGAATATTTAAAAAATACAAAAACTTTCAGCAGTTGCTTTCGGTTCTCTAAAACTTTTTTATTTACAATTATTTTCTATTTTATGAAATAACAAAATGGCGACCGATGAAAAATTTCAAAAGATATTTTGAAATCCACTAAAATCCATAAAATATTTATAATTTACAATCCTTAAAGTATTTTATAAGATTTGCCTAAAACATTTTTTCACGATCTGTTCAAAAAAAGTTTGTAATCAAATTGAATTACAAGATACATTTTAACAAACTGCAATAGTCATTTAAAACAAAGTATGCTTGCTGCCATTAAACAATGAAACAAAAGCCGAATAATGAACGCGTACTTTAAAGTTGAGGCACGTGTTTTCTAGTTTGTACGTTCTAATTTAAATGCTTTTTGATCTTGTTCTTCAGAAATGTCTGCTTCATTTTGAAAAGTTTCTATCACATTTATCATTTGTGTGCGTTTTTTGCATAACTTGTGTATAAAAATGCATAATTATCAAAACGCAGGACTTCTATACATGGTTTTTGAAGAGGCAAGGCGTAATGCACAAGAAGCTCTTAGAATTTATCGGAGAAAATATCTAAATCGTCAGCAACCAAGTTGCTGCATTTTTAGAAGAATATGTAGACGTTTGTCGGAGACTGGAAGTTTTCACCCAACAATTGGTGGGAATTCCAATAGATTACGTCGAATCCCTGCATTTGAAGAAGCTGTTCTTAATATTATTGAAGATGAGCCATCGGCGAGCACCAGAGTAATGGCAAATAGATTAGGTGCAAATCACGTGGCAGTTCTGAAGGAACAGCATCTTCATCCATTGTCTAGACACAAAGTGCAAGCTTTGGGACCTGAAGACTTCCAGCTAAGATTGTTGTTTTGCCGTTGGTTCATAGCCTTCAGCCCTTTTTGTAGAACACACGGTATATCGTATATTATTTTCTTCCGCAATCTCTGAAATCTGGAGCACCCCTTGCACAAATCCCATCACACCGCCATTCAATTGGTACGTGCCTCTGAAGGGATCGTTTTCTGGCCACATAGGACGACGATGCCGAACGTTTGCATCCCCCAAAGTGCCGTTCGATTAACAGAAACGCAGGGCGATTCAGGTTATAGCAGGAAAATTAGCGATAACGTCTTGTGGGCAGTAATAACCGTTGATGAAACAGAATCGACACCGCATAAAACCATTAGTAACGGTTCGTAATTGAAATCCCAGCAAACAGTTTCAATATAATATCGGTAGTCAGTTATTGTGGGATAAAACTTATGGAAACATGGCTCATTAAATTTATTGTTGAAACGCGAGATTCCGGTATATTGCATATAAAAAAAAAACTTAATTGCAACGTTTTAGTAATGTGACAACATCACATTCAAATGTCAAATGCAATTATGATATAATAGCATTTGATGTTTGAATGTGATGCTGCCAAAACCTATACGTTTCTGTTAACGGTTTTTTGATACGCAATACACCCCATTGTTTCAGATAAGGGCAAGGCATTTTTTAGGCACTGTAATTTTTTTTATTTTCTCTTGACATGTAATAGTTTGTTTACTGTCATCTTGATTGACTCGGTAAATGAGACTTTACAGGCACGGTGCCTGTAAAGTGTTGCTATGGTAACTTTAGAAAGCACTTCTGTCAATGGATGGGTGTCAATTTATTTATACTTCTAATAAACACATCATTTATTAATTAATAATTACAATACATTATTACATTGATTAGAATTACACATATTAATATTAATTACACATTTTGAATCAGCATTAAAGTTAAAGATTGACCTGGGAACACCTTGAATACAATCCGCATTCAATGCTTGTACGTCAGAAATATGTGAAGCAGAAATGTTTCCACTGGGACCTGCATCACATTCGTTTTGACTTTGTATCATTCTAGCAACTTCTATTTTATTGTTAAGTGAATCTGCCACATAACCTTCGGCAATAGATCCCGATTTCCAAGCGCCATGACGCTTTAACGTCAGTACATCTCCACCAGCATCTGCTAGCAGAGTCGCAGACGATCTCCGGTAGCAATGGCCTGTGTAAGACTCCGGATTTTGTAATTCCAAAAAAGATGCTACCATACTCGGGAACTTGCCAAATGATTTTATTCCTACCGGTTGAATGCTACATTTTCCGTTACGATATGAAATGAAAAAACGGTTGTGATTGACATGACGTGGCCGTAAGGATGCATATCGACGATACAGTTCCAAAGGATTGAAACCTTCTCCATCTCCAATAATTGTAAATTTTCTAGGCACACGTGTCTTTGAATCCGGCATGTTAACAACAACGACTTCTCCTCTGTCTTCGATATTATTAACCAGCAATTTATACAACTCCTCACGTCGACAAGCCCCATTTATCCCAAAAATTGTCGCTACTTTTATCATCAGGTACTTATCGTCCGGAGCCTCTCTCTTCAATTTATCAATGTCTTGCCTTCCCAAATTTGCAGATTTTTTCGGTTTATAACCTAATGACTTCTTTTTCAAAAAACAGGTAACTTTTGTGAATTTTCCAATATCTACATTTTCGTAAACTAATAAGGTACTCTTCAACATCGGCATAAATGCCCACAATGATGATGGCTTGTAAATAATTGACTTTTCATAAATATAGCTCATAATTAAATCTTCATTAACTCCCTTAAAGCCTTTTTTCTTCCTCCAGTTGTTAAATAAGTTGTATTGCTGCTGATACCTTTCTCTGGATTTTTCTGGGATCAAGCACACATTCGCCGCTTCGACATTTTCTTTAATTTCACAAATACTTGCATCAAAATCACCTTCGAATTCTTCATCTCTATCAAATTCCATAATTAATTGGCCACAATATCTGTCTGTATTCACTATTGACGGCTTTACTATTTGTAAACAATGACAATTGTCAATCCATTTACACCACAGCAAACTATGTGTAACTATGTATATGTTTCTGAATATGTCAAAATATAATGATTTTTTTGAATTTTCAGCAAGAGAAAATAAAATGTTGTACGCGGCTCGCTTGCAATTAGCCTTTATTGGGGCTCGCCGCATTACAGGGCTCGCTCCTACGTCGCTCGCCCTGCAAACTTTCCAGCTCGCCCATAAAGGCTAATTTACTAAGCTTGCCACGTAAATAACTATCATTGTTCTTTAATTGTTTTTGTAATTGCCAGTTGGAATGTACAAACAATTGAAAAATGATGTATAATAAAAAAAAATCAATTGTGGCTGAAATCATGATTTAAATCAATTGAATGAAATCTTAAATCATGATTTAAATCAATTAATTAACATCACATCAAGCCTGTGCCTAAATCATTAAAAAAAAAAACAAACAAGTTGTGAAATCGCGTTTTATGTATTTCACAAGTGAAACATTTATAATATTTTAGAGATGTTTGATAGTACACACCTATAAGTTTAAAAACGTGTTAGGTAATAGTTTAAGGTAAGTGCTATCATTTCTTTGTAAGTATTTTTCTAACAATGGAAAATCGTTCACGTTTAGTTTCTAAATAAAAATAAATTTATTTAAAATAATTTAATACAGACTTGAAATGACCGCCCAAATAGCATATATTTTATAAATTTGCTTATTCTTTGCAAATGGTTTAAGTCCCGTTTCTTTGGAGTAAAACTCATACATGCGATTCCGTGTAGCTATTGTTAAATTGTGCACATTAAAGAACCCGATATGGAAGAAGCGAAATCCATTTTTAGCTGTAGCAGATTGCTCCTTGGAACGATAATTAGCCACGACAGAAATAGGCTGTTAATAAACAAATATTAATATGATAATATATTATTTATAATAATGTTGATAAAGTTGTTGATACCAAGTTTAATGTCTTGATTGAAACAATTTGCGTTTCCTCGTTAAAGCAGTTTTAGCCTTTAAGTCATTGCAGATGAATACTTGTTAAATCGCTAGATTTATTATGATTTACGCGAATAGTTCGCGGTCTGTATCGAGCATATGCGCCTATTTTATCCGTCAAACGCTTAATTATACATCATTCTGTTTATATCCATGCACACATGTTTTGCACAATCGTAATCTCAGCAGCTACAGCGCGGATGCTGAATGCGAAATCTGCAAGGTTCACAGTTTAATAAATCTACATATCTCAGTCTTAAGTCTCAGTATATTGGTATGTATTAATTTAAAAGGGTAGCAAAATAGACACATTTACACTCTATCTAAATAAGACATATTTTCTGAGACCCCACCAAATATTATTATTTCGAAATTTATATCTAATGATATTTGGTAAAAGGAACTGAAAACTGTAAAATTTCTTGCCAAACTTCGTATTTAGAATATTCATATAATTGCAAAATATTTTCTTTATAATGATAATAATTTTCATCTTTTCGTTTGTTGGTGTACAATCCTAGGCATTCGTTTACTGCCCAAATGGTATTGGTGATTAAATAAAATTAACTAATATGTTCCCACGGATTTACCAGTTATATTATTTCAAAACATTTTTTTGGTAGTAAAGGGTGCTGATATCAGTCTAATGTAATAACATTCATCTTGGTTAAATTTCGTTGGCAGTAAATAAAATCTAATTATTATTAATATTTTGAAACAAGTCTACCAGTGCTAAGATGGCATCAAAAGTCTTAGTTAGTAAATCTAAGACTTTTGATTTAATTTCCGCACAAACACCTAAATTAACAGAACAAGAATAATTAATTAAATTTAGTACTATCAAAATATGCATGTTTGAAATGAACACCGTTCAAGACCTATTCCCACCAAAATTGGCTGTATAAGGGTTACATGAAACATAACTAGCTGGTAAAAAGTACATGAAGGGTACACGTGGAAAATCGGTCACAAATTATAATATTCGAGCTATGTGCGTTTTGAAGTCCAAATTCGTTATAAATTGTATTTTTATCATGTTTGTATTAATTAGTAAGTATGCTGTATATTTCACTTCACAATTTGACAGCCGTGTATCGTCCTTATTTATACCTGTGTCTGATCGATTTCAAATTTTGGTCAATAAAATCCTATAAGAATTTTATTTCTAGTAATTTTAAATACATAATTTTATCTACGATCATTCAAGTTTCAGTCATTACTTTTGACACTATACATCTTGAAAAAGTAAATTTTTCAAGGTCTAAAAAAATAACATCCTTCGAGATCAAAATTAAAAGTCAAACATTTTAAATATATTAAAAAATATCCTACTAGGTATAGTCTATAGAAGAAAAAAATCAAAAGAGTTGCTCAGCATTAGTCATTTAGTCAATATAGATGGGACTGTTAGAGCGTTATGTAGCGTTATGTACTTGTAGCGCGTTATGTTTTATCTTTGAATCCGATCTTTTTAAGCTTTGATAGAACCCGCATAATTCATATTTGCAGGTAACGACCTAAGTATTGATTGAATGCAGAGGTGTTGAAGTCTTGATTTTTCTGAACCTTTTATCATTTGTTTTGTGGTTTCATTAGTTTCATGATTATCATCTAATTGTTCTAAACTACTACCTACATTACTACTTCTCATTTACCATGGAGATTTCTATTATTACAGTAAAAAAATCAAAACTTGAGGATGATTTCTAAATTCCAGAAGGATGTTTGGAAGTATAATCTCAATGCTTTTCAAATTTCGTTGTTCTTGATTTTTCTGAACCCTTCATCTTTTGTTTGTGGTTTCATTGGTTTCAAGATTATCATCTAATAGTTCTAAACTACTATCTACATTACTACTTCTCATTTACCATGGATATTTCTACTATTTCAGTAAAACTTTTCAAAACTTGAGGATGATTTCTAAATTCCAGAAGGATGTTAGAAAGTATAATCTCAATGCTTTTCAAATCTCGTTGTATCTTGATTTTTCTGAACCCCTCATCTTTTGTTTTGTGACTTCTTTGGTTCCATGATTATCATCTATTAGTTCTAAAGTACTACCTACTTACTACTTCTCATTTACGATGGAGATATTTATTATTTCACTAAAACTTTTCAAAAGTTGAGGATGACTTCTAAATTCCAGAAGGATGTTAGAAATAATAATCTCAATGCTTTTCAAATCACGTTGTATCTTGATTTTTCTGAACCCTTTTTTTAGTTTTGTGGTTTCATTGGTTCCATGATTATCATCTAATAGTTCAAAACTACTGCCTACATTACCACTTCTCGTTTATCATGGAGATTTCTATTGTTTCAGTAAAACCTTTCAAAAGTTGAGGATGACTTCTAAATTCCAGAAGGATGTTAGAAAGTATAATCACAATGCTTTTCTAATCTCATTGTATCTTGATTTTCTGAACACTTCATATTTTGTTTTGTGGTTTCATTGGTTTCATGATTATCATCTAATAGTTCTAAACTACTACCTGCATTACTACTTCTCATTTACCATGGAGATTTCTATTGTTTCAGTACAAATTTTCAAAAGTTGAGGATCATTTCTAAATTACAGAAGGATGTTAGGAAGTATAATCTCAATGCTATTCAAATCTCGTTGTATCTTGATTTTTCATAACCCTTTATCTTTTGTTTTATGGTTTCATTGGTTTCATGGTTAACATCTAATAGTTCTAAGCTACTACCTACATTACTTCTTCTCATTAACCATGGATATTTCTATTGTTTCAGTAAAACTTTTCATAAGTTGAGGATGATTTCTAAATTCCAGAAGGATGTTAGAATGTATAATCTCAATGCTTTTCAAATCTCGTTCTATCTTGATTTTTGTGAACCCTTTGTTTTGTGGTTTCATTGGTTTCATGATTATCATCTAATCGTTCTAAAGTACTACCTACATTATTACTTTTCATTTACCATTGAGATTTCTATGGTTTCAGTAAAACTTTTCAAAGGTTGAGGATGACTTCTAAATTCCAGAAGGATGTTAGAAGTATAATCTCAATGCATTTCAAATCTCGCTGTATCTTGATTTTTCTGAACCCTTCATCTTTTGTTTTGTGGTTTCATTCGTTTCATGATTATCATCTAATAGTTCTAAACTACTACCTACATTCCTACTTCTCATTTACCATGGTGATTTCTAATATTTCAGTAAAAGTTTTCGAAAGTTTAGGATGACTTGTAAATACCAGAAGGATGTTAGAAAGTATAATCTCAATGTTTTTCAAGTCTCGTTGTATCTTGATTTTTCTGAATCATTCATCTTTTGTTTTGTGGTTTCATTGGTTTCATGATTATCATCTAATAGTTCGAAACTACTACCTACATTACTACTTCTCATTTAACATGGAGATTTCTATTATTTCAGTAAAAGTTTTCGAAAGTTGAGGATGACTTGTAAATACCAGAATGATGTTAGAAAGTATAATCTCAATGGATTTCAAATCTCGTTGTTCTTGATTTTTCTGAATCTTTCATCTTTTGTTTTGTGGTTACATTGGTTTCATGATTATTATCTAATAGTTCTAAGCTACTACCTGCATTACTACTTCTCATTTACCATGGAGATTTCTATTGTTTCAGTACAAATTTCCAAAAGTTGAGGATGATTTCTAAATTCCAGAAGGATGTTAGAAATTATAATCTTAATGCTTTTCAAATCTCGTTTTATCTTGATTTTTCTGAACGCTTCATCTTTTGTTTTGTGGTTTCATTGGTTTCATGGTTATCATCTAATAGTTCTAAACTATTACCTACATTACTACTTCTCATTTACCATGGAGATTTCTATTGTTTCAGTAAAACTTTTCAAAAGTTGAGGATGACTTTTAAATTTCAGAAGGATGTTAGAAAGAATAATCTCAATGCTTTTCTAATCTCGTTGTATCTTGATTTTTGTGAACCCTTCATGTTTTGTTTTATGGTTTCGTTGGTTTCATGATTATCATCTAATAGTTTTAAAGTACTACTGACATTACCGTGGAGATTTCTATTGTTTCAGTACAAATTTTCAAAAGTTGAGGTTGATTTTTAAATTCCAGAAGGATGTTAGAAATTATAATCTCAATGCTTTTCAAATCTCGTTCTATCTTCATTTTTCTGAACCTTTCATCTTTTGTTTTGTGGTTTCATTGGTTTCATGATTATCATCTAATAGTTCTGAACTACTACCTACATTACTTCTTCTCATTAACCATGGAGATTTCTATTGTTTCAGTACAAATTTTCAAAAGTTGAGGTTGATTTCTAAATTCCAGAAGGATGTTAGAAAGTATAATATCAATGCTTTTCAAATCTCGTTGTATCTTGATTTTTGTGAACCCTTAATCTTTTGTTTGTGGTTTCATTGGTTTAATGATTATCATCTACTAGTTCTAAACTACTACTCACATTACTACTTCTCATTTACCATGGAGATTTGTATTATTTCAGTAAACATTTTCAAAAGTTGAGGAAGACTTCTAAATTCCATAAGGATGTTAGGAAGTATAATCTCAATGTTTTTCAAATCTCGTATCTTGATTTTTCTGAATCCTTCATCTTTTGTTTTGTGGTTTCATTGGTTTCATGATTATCATCTAATAATTCTAAACTACTACCTACATACTACTTCTCATTTACCATGGACATATCTATTGGTGCAGTAAAAGTTTTCGAAAGTTCAGAAAGACTTGTAAATACCAGAAGGATGTTAGAAAGTATAATCTCAATGCTTTTGAAATCTCGTTGTATCTTGATTTTTCTAAACTCTTCATCTTTTGTTTGTGGTGTTATTGGTTTCATGACTATCATCTAATAGTTCTAATCTACTACCTACATAACTACTTCTCATTTACCATGGAGATTTCTATTGTTGCAGTAAAACTTTTCAAAAGTTGAGGATGACTTCTAAATTCCAGAATAATGTTAGAAAGTATAATCTCAACGCTTTTCAAATCTCATTGTATCTTGATTTTTCTGAACCCTTTATCTTTTGTTTTGTGGTTTCATTGGTTTCATCATTATCATCTAATAGTTCTGAACTACTACCTACATTACTACTTCTCATTTACCATGGAGATTTCTATTGTTTGAGTAAAAACTTTCAAAAGTTGACGATGATTTCTAAATTCCAGAAGGATGTTAGAAAGTATAATCTCAATGTTTTTCTAATCTCGTTGTATCTTGATTTTGTGGTTTCATTGGTTTCATGATTATCATCTAATAGTTCTAAACTGCTACTTACATTACTACTTCTCATTTACCATGGAGATTTCTATTGTTTCAGTAAAACTTTTCAAAAGTTGAGGATGATTTCTAAATTCCAGAAGGATGTTAGGAAGTATAATCTCAATGCTTTTGAAATCTCATATCTTGATTTTTCTGAACCCTTTATCTTTTGTTTTGTGGTTTCATTGGTTTCATGATTATCATCTAATAGTTCTGAACTACTACCTACATTACTTCTTCTCATTAACCATGGAGATTTCTATTGTTTCAGTAAAACTTTTCATAAGTTGAGGATAACTTCTAAATTCCAGAAGGATGTTAGAAAGTATAATCTCAATACTTTTCAATTCTTGTTGTATCTTGATTTTTCTGGACCCTTCATCTTTTGTTTTGTGGTTTCATTGGTTTCATGGTTATCATCTAATAGTTTTAAACTACTACGTACATTACTACTTCTCATTTACCATGGAGATTTCTATTGTTTCAGTACAAATTTTCAAAAGTTGAGGATGATTTCTAAATTCCAGAAGGATGTTAGGAAGTATAATCTCAATGCTTTTCAAATCTCGTATCTTGATTTTTCTGAACCCTTCATCTTTTGTATTGTGGTTTCATTGGTTTCATGATTATCATCTAATAGTTCTAAACTACTACATACATTATTACTGCTCATTTACCATGGAGATTTCTATTGTTTCAGTAAAACTTTTCATAAGTTGAGGATGATTTCTAAATTCCAGAAGGATGTTAGGAAGTATAATCTCAATGCTTTTCAAATCTCGTTGTATCTTGATTTTTCTGAAACCTTCATCTGTTGTTTTCTTCTTGTAAACAAAATCTTAAATTCCCTACTATTCTTTGAAAGTTTCCGAAATTTGTGATGTTTCAGTTTTTCTAATGTTTTGTAGTTCTAGTGAACGTGACATTCTATTTCATCATAAATAAAGAAGTATTTCCATGAGCAGTAAAAATATTTATCTAAGCGAGTCGTAATACGTAGCACAGACACGTTTTTAAATATTTATGCATCTTCAGCTCATCGGTGCAGATTTCTGAAGAAAATTACACTGGCAAGTCTAGAAACGAAAGCTGCGTCAGTTAGTCGGGCAGTCGAAAAATTTTGAGAATAAGGCCCCAAGGCGGTTGGAGCAGGATCGAGGACTTTCTTAATCATGCCCCCTCCTGTAGGATCGGAGATGGCAATCGAGGATTGAATCCCCGCTGCATACAGCGGGGGGTGGGGGAGATGCGGAGAGGGGCGGTTATTGCCCGTACTATAATCTGATCACATATCCTGGACTTGGAGTGACATTCAACATCCAACCTCGAGTTCGAGAATACAAAGATTTCAATTTGGCCTCAAAATTGCCTTATATATTTACAGGTGGATATTTGTGCTCTGTACATATTATATACTGTGTGCGTGTATGCATGTAGGTAAGTATGTACGTATGTATGTATGTTTGTTTGTATGTATGTATGTATGTATGTATGTATGTGTGTATGTATGTATACTTGTATATTGTATGTATGCATGCATGTATGCATGTATGTATGTGTGTATGTATGGATATATGTATGTATGTATATATGTATGTATGTATGTATGTATATATGTATGTATGTATGTATGTATGCAAGTATGTATGTTTGTATGTATGAATGTATGCATGTGTGAGGATATCACGTGATGATATGTAATTTCGGAGGAAAAGTGCGCCAAATTAAATTAGGGGTCTTTACATTCGCGTTTTCACGAGTTTTCCCGCAGGAAGCTGGGTAAAAACGGCATGAATGCCTGCCGAATAAATGCACACATTGGTTTTCATCTGCGGGAAGTTGCTTAGTTTCGCAGTTCGCATTCACGGGTCGTTCTTCCATGTGCTGCCTAGTATCATGCGAGTTTGGATATATGCGCCTGGAGTTCAGTCGCCAAGAGAATGCGCCAAGTTTACTGAAAATTGCGGATAACGCATTAATTCGCAGCGGGATTTCGCAGAGTGAAAATTATTCATTTAATTTTGCCCGCACATATAAGAGCTTATACGCTGATTCGCCAAAATAAATTACAGTAGTAGTTATATAAAGTAATGCCCCTGCTTTCAATTAATAGTCTTGGTTTGTTGTCTGATTACAAATAACATTAAAATACTCTTTATAATGATATTCGCGTATACTATTGACGAAGATAATAACGCTATATAAAATTTCGCCTACTCTGCTATTCTGCGGGATTCCCCTTAGCATTAATTCTAATTCGCGTGATCCCATATGTGCCCAATGTCAAGGTTACTGATATAAAATTACCAAACTGTTATGATTAGTCATCAGCCTGGGCGCTCGTCTGTGATTGTTTATACAGGGTCCGTCATTTCACCTGCCGTCTTCTATAGCTCAGTTACTAATTGAGTTAAGATTTTGATATTTTGCAGACTTTACTTGCATTCTGAGGCGTATTTTATGAAAATATTTTTGATTATGCAGGGTGTCCCAAAAAAAGTGTGACGTCATGATGATGTGTATTTTTAAATTGCATGGTATATTTTTTGTTGCTTATTTGTGGATGCCTACATACCCATGAAATTTGATTAAAATCGGTTTAGTGATTTTAGCACAAAAAAATAAAAACTGAAAAAATCAGTTTTGCACCATTGGTTAAGAAATGTAATACTAGATAAAAATATGCCTTGTTAATAAAACCATACAAGATACTCATTAAATAAGGTCTGACAATTGCGTTAACCACGTTTTATTGATATGCATTATACAGAGTGTCCAAAATTTAGTGTCAAACTTTTCAAACTTTAGAGCACTTTATTTTTCTTATTTTAAATTGGAGCCCCTGTATATTTTTATGTCATTCAATGTGGAATTTAAAGACAAACATTTTCCCTAATTTTAACTCTATCGAAATTCATTACACATTAAAAGTTATGTGTAGAAAACTCGATTTATCAACTATTCCAATAGCCATTTTAATGTATAAAACTCGAAGGTGACTTTGAAAAACAATTTATTGACATAATATGTTTTGTAGTTACAATTAATATCTCGAAAGTATTAAAGGTTTCACAGATCTTCGTCTAAACCTATTACACATCGTAAAAGTGTTAAGTTTTGTATAAAAAAATAGTTTTAGTAATAAAATTTCATAAAAACATAACTGTGCATTTCTAAAATTAATTAATTGCTAGAACTTATGTTCGATTCGATATGTCTTCCGCCCTCTTGAAGGCACAAACGAAGACGAGTATGAAATGACATTGCCACTCTTCGTAACAGGTTGAATGTAATATTTTGAAATGCGAATATGAAAGTCATATCCACATTTGTCAAATGGGTCATAATATTTCTCATATTATGAAAATCATATTTTCCATGACAAAAAATAATTTTGGTATCTTGGGTATAAAGACCTTAGCTAAAAAAGTTTTAAACTTTTATATTACTACAGTCAACATTGGCTCTTGTCACTTTGTTAAACTTTAATGTCAATAAATGGTTTTTCAAACCCACCTTCGATTTGGATTAATTAAAATGGCCATTGGAATTGTTGATAAAACGAGTTATCTGCAAATATCTTTGAATGTGTTAGGAATTGAGATAGGGTTGTAATTAGGAAAAATGTTTGTCTTTTAATTCCGGATGGAATTACATAAAAATATACTGGGGTTCCAATTTAAAATAAGAAAAATAAAGTGCTTTAAAGTTTGAAAAGTTTGACACTAAATTTTGGACACTCTGTATAATGCATATCAATAAAACTTGGTTAACGCAACTGTCAGACCTTATTTAATGAGTACCTTATATGGTTTTATTAACGAGGTACTATTTTTATCCCTTATTAATTTTCTTAACCAATGGTGCAAAACAGATTTTTTCCAGTTTTTATTTTTTTGTGCTAATTTCACTAAACCGATTTCAATCAAATTTTATGGGTATATAGGCATCAATAATAGGCATCCAAATAAGTAACAAAAAATATACCATGCAATCTAAAAATATACATCATGATGACGTCACACTTTTTTGGGACAACCTGTATAATCGAAAATATTTTCCTGAAATACACCCTAGAAAGCAACTGAAGTCTGCAAAATATCAAAATCCTAACTCAATTAGTAACTGAGCTATTGAAGACTGGAGGTGAAATGACGGACCCTGTATAATTACGTCACCGCGCATGGACCACGTTTTATATATTTTATATATTAATGATTATAAAAGTTCTCTTAATTTCGTTTGTAATCTCTTCAAATTGAATTCATATTTAATTTTACTTATTATTTCCCCAAATGATCACCCCTTCCTATTCTAACACAATACTTGGCCTTTACGTGTTTTTTCAATGTTTATACGTGAGTTTGAAATTTTTTCAAAATAACTACTGAACGTCTTAATTAATGTCATTTTTCGTGGTTTTATAAATCAATGAATTTACACAAAATATGGATATTCCGAACCCTTACGTTACTTTTAATTTTCCATTAACCATAACGTTAAAATTCGAATGGAAGTAACACTTTAAAAAAATCATAGGTGAATTGAAATTAAAAATCATTGAAAATGATTTTTACATGTGTCAATGATATTTTATAACCTTAAGTTTTATAGTCGGTAAATTATGGCTTATCTAAATATTGATTTTACTAAAAAAAATCTATTCGGGCTGAGTATTGAGTGTGGCAAACTATCAATTATTATTTATTATCAATTATCCAATGTAAAAGGGAAGTTTTACAATAGGCCGGGTCTTAGGCAGTGAATGGTGATCTGTTTGAACATTTGCTGAATTACTATTTTTCTTGTTACAATAAATATGTTTGTTATGTAAGTAGGCAATACATTTTCTGTGTTTTTAAAATACATATTTAAATACGCCATAATTTATTTGTAACTATCAAATTTAAGGTTATAAAACGTTACTGACACATGTAAAAAGCAATTTCTTTGCTTTTTAATTTCAAGGCACCTATGATTTTTTTTAAACATTTTACATTTATTTCGTCGATTTTGTAGGTTATGGACAATGAAAAATATCACAAATAATAGCATAAATTGACACAGAGGTTTTTGACCTACCAAAGAATTCACTACATTTTTTTTCAATACTAATGGTACAATATCACACCAAGTTTCAGGAAATGAGGCAACAAATTTTAATACGATATCTAGCTTACTCTCTATGTCAACGCAGCGAATGCCCACGTGAAAAGGCTTTTGAAACGAAGAGGCCCATGCTTTTTATTCCGCGGTGACTAGGTAAAATCAAATTGTGAATTCAGGTGTTGAACCTGGTATCAAAACCTTTTTTTAAACTACGAACCCTACGTCTCTTATGCCTCAGCGATAAGCTATCCAAGAACTTAGTCAAATCAATCTGTAATAAATTCTGAAAATAATTCAAATTTATTGCTCTACAGTTATATTTTTTAAGTTATATTAAGTTAATAATAATAATAATAATAATAATAATAATAATAATATTATTAATAATAATAGTAATCCCTACTGTTCATCTACCTATGGCGTAATAAAGCAATGAAAGAATGACATAAATAACATTTTTTTACTATCAACTTTTTTTTAATTTAACCGCCTTTGTAACTTTTACGGTTTCCGAGATCCGAGATTCCGAGATCCGAGATGATGTTGAGATCCCCATCCCCGAGATCCCCATGCTGTTGACAAGCAAAGTAGTAGTTAAGCAACACGGGTTCTGGATCGCGCCCCGCGAAGATTTTGATTAATTTAATCCGCGTTTCAATCGAACTTTTGATTCGCGTTAATCGGCTGAATTGCGCAGGTAATTACATTGTTGTGATTCGGACAAGTGCTGACCAGCGTACCACACAACCTTGACCCACCCACCGCCTCCCCCCTTGCCGCCCAACGGACGACACACGACGGCCCCCTGGTGTGGTCGCCTGGTAATTGCACATCTGGCTTGCCAGACACCCCCCACCAAGATGTAATTACCTGCGAAATTCAGCGGATTAACGCGAATCAAAAGTTCGATTAAAACGCGGATTAAATTAATCGAAATCTTCGCGGGGGGTGATCCAGAACCCGTGTTGCTTAACTACTCAAAGTTTGAAAAATAAGAATGAAAAAAAAACTCATTGTTTTGAAGGTAGATCGATCATATAAACTGAAAAAAATCAATAAAAAGTCATTATATAAATTTTTGGCATAAGTGGGTTAATAAATGTTCGGGGAGGTGTCAATTGTTTCGAGAAACAGCTCGCATTGGTTGTAGGTATATTTTCAAACATTTCTTGCATCACCAAAATTGCACCATTTAGAATTACCTCCTCCAATAAAATGAAATCTTCAGGAGGCGTTAAGTTTTTCGTTTTGATATTATAAACAATTATTTTCTATACTCCGTGTTGTGGGTTCGGTACGAATGGCAAACACAGTAATGCCCAAGATTCCATTGGAACGCGTTGCATATTACAAATAGAAAATGGCAATACCTCGACGCCTTAGTATAAATTACTCAACAACTTCTTTTTAAGTGCTCAGCTAAGTATCATGCGTCATTCAACGCTTTTTGATTGCATTTCATAATAAAATTATATGTCCACATCGCTCGCTCTTAAATATCCTGCGTCCGGCATTCATTGGTGTACACACTATCTATATACTTAGTAATAATCAAAGCGCGGATTTATAAGCATAAAAAAATTACAAAATTAGCGCTTAAAAATGCATAAAAATCTTAGAAAATAAGCATATAAAATAGCATAAAGATTAGAATAAGCACAAAAATGCAGAAAAAGCACGAAAAGGCATATTTTATTTTTTATGAAAATACAGAAAAACAAAACAAAACATAATTTTGTTAACAAGAACGCACTATAGGTAGATAAAAGTAATATTTTAATAACATAGGTTTTAGTGATTAATATTAATAACAATAATTTGTTATGTGTTCCCCCCATAAAGGGAACTAAGGATACCATAATCAATATTCATAACTACATCAATAATCTTCATGAAAAAATTAAATTTACACTAGAAACTTCTAATAACAATCAAATCAATTTTAGATTTAACCATAACTCTAAATTCAGATCAAACTTTCAATTATAAAATATTTCGTAAACCAACTCAAACCGACAACATAATAAATTTCAATTCATTCCACCATGCATCACACAAACTTGCTTTTTTCCAACATCACATTTACAGACTTTTCAATTACCCTTTAAACAACATAGACTTCAACCAGGAAAAAAACCTAATTTATCAATTAGCTTCAACCCATGCATTTCCCATCAAAACGATCAACAAATTATATCGTAAACACGAACAAAATACAATACGAAAACTTTTGCATAACACAAATAACATTTCACAACCAGGAATTACAGATAAAATATATTGATCACTTACATATCAGGGCTATCAACTCAGACCGATCATCAACGCACTCAAAAAGCAAAATATCCTACCCACATTCAAAAACCTACCATCCCTTGGTAACTTCTTCACTTATAAAACAACAAAACCAGAATCATACCTTCATAAAAATGGACTATATTCTATTAGCTGCAGCGATTGCAACGCAATATACATTGGTGAAACTGGACGAAAAGTAATAACACGAGCCAAAGAACACATTAAAAACATGACAACTTCCAACTTTGGAAAACATCTATACGACAATGACCATACATGCGACATAATAACCAATACCAAGCTACTTAAACCCTTACAAAAAGGCCTTAAACTAACTCTATATGAAGCTCTTGAAATAAATAAAACAATTAAAAATAATGAATTACGATGTCTAAATGAACAAGTTAATTTGAATTTCGCGCCCTTATATCAATACTTATTACCAACATAAAATGTAAAACATCCTATGGATTGTACACGCATGCACAACACAAAAACAACTAATCTCTCACATCAACATTTGAAACGGTGCAGTAAACACCCATAGAACTGTATTATATTAATCTTATAAATTCCAGAACATCATGGGATACACAAAATAATACAAACTCCATATTTACAGTTCAATGAGTGTACAATCTAGTGGGTATGTTATTTAATTAATGATTAGCGCTACCTCATAATATTTTTCTATAATGTCTTTTGCAGTCCAATCACATTTACTTACAACTTCAAAAACCACATGGATTGATACAATATACAAGCGATTTTAAAGTTCACTGTGAATTAATCTTAAAAACTTAAAAAACACTCAATTTATAAACTATAAACACTTTACTTTTTCCAAAATTACTCATTAGATTTTACGCATAACTATACTTAGGTCGCCAGATTTTAACAAATACAATACACTATTACTCACTATTCATATAATCATCTTTATCATAAGAAACTATTTTCTAAATTTATAACAAACGTTACACTTTCAAATATTTTACCTTTATTTACCTTTATTTAACTTCAATAACACAATTTACATAATTAGACATTAGTCGCTGAATTTAACTATAATAATTAATTAAGCCGGACATGATATTTATACTATACGAGAATCTATATAAAACAACCTTCGACTCTTACAACACATCTCCGAATCAAAATAACAACATGAAATTGTTGATGCCGATAGTAACTCAATAATCTGACTGTAAGTTGAATAACATGAATAATGCATGTATACTCATACTAATTATATATTGTTGCTCTGTTTATTTTCCGATTTGTTTCCGATGTATAGCATGATATGAAAATTTTAATAAAATCAGATTTGGACATGCTGAAGAAGGCCCACAGGCCGAAACTAGTACATGTATAAACATCGATAAATTCGTTTATTTATAACCTGAAGTGCATAATCAACATCACCTATAAATAACAATAATAATTAATAACAAATAATGATTGCTGCTCATTTTTAAATGAACTAATAATTAAATGTTTTTCTAAATTTTCAACGGAAAATCCCATTCTCCTATCACTGAGCACATTTTTTAAGTGTGAAAAGCTTCTCTCCACATCTACACTTGTAACCGGTGCATATTTAAATTTGGGAACAATTGTAATATTGATCAGCAAATCTTCCACGAAATCTCCTTTTAAAACTGTTGATATTTTTTGTAACTCGCCAAACCCTTCATTTTTTGACAAAACTGCATCACATTTTTATTTAATAATCTCTCCTATAGATCCCCGTATGTTTGAGACGTCATTCCTAAAATCTTCAACTATTTGAACCGCATCTACCCTACCAAAGTTGTGTCCTTTGCTTGGAGTTTATCAATCGCTTTGCTTACGAAACTGTAGTTGGTTTTTAGGAATGCTAAATTTTGTACAACCCTTCTATCTTTAAGAACTTTGTGGCATTCTTGAATTGCCTCTGACACATTTTCGGGAAACTCTAACACAAACTCCTTAAATGAATCGAAATGGTCGGCATAATAGCAGGCATTATCTAGCCACATACCCCATCTAGTTATAACCGGTGCCGGAGGAAGAGGTACATTTGGCATTCTTTCCCTAAACATTTCAACCCTCAGTGGAGCTTTTAGGAAAATTTTCTTCCCGGTTTTTATCGAATCATTGACCAGGGGAAATTGCAGTCTAATCGTTTCAGCAACTCGATTATAACCATGTGCCAAACAGGTGCAATGCATTAATTGCTCATAAAATACTTTTAAATTAGAATATGCCTTCAACATATATGCAGCGGCATCAGAAAGCATCAATAATAATTTATCATTTGGTACGGGGCAAAAAACATGTGTTAATCCATCGTGAACGAATTTGGCAAGGGTATTGCCTTTTGTTTTTTCTAACTGCTTGGAACTAATTAAAACTGCATTGGTGGAGTCTTCGTTTAATATTCCAATCATTAAATGGGCGATGTACAGACCACATGAGTCAGTAGTTTCATCTACACAGAACCATATGTGATTGTTGCCAATTATCTTTTTTATTTCCTCAATAGTGTGTTTATATAGTTGCTCGGCATAGTTTTTGCGAATGGTTGATTCGGCAGGAATGTGTCTACCGGTGTATTTTTGTAAAAAAGATTTATACATACTATTAGCTAGTTTTTTAACGGAATGTTAGAAGATACCATCGTATTGCATAAATCAAAGTAAAATTCCTTTTCATTCTGTGTAGAAGAACTCGCAAAAGACTCGGAAATAGTTTGCTGGGTACTCAGGGTACTGCTTGCAGATTTGTGTTTTTTATTAATTTTTCAGGTGAACTGTTGTTTTGATATGCTGTTTTATGTTAAATTTTTTCTCGCAGTTAGTCTACAACATAATACATGCTTGTACCTAGGCCAATAGCAACATAAAATAAAACTTACCGGTTTGATACAAGCCCTGCAAATTAATTTGCCGTTCTCATATTTTAATTCAGAATGTCTATCCATTCATCGACGGAAGGTTTTACTTTCGGCATTTTTTACAAGAAAACTTATAAAGACGTAATACACACAAGGCACAAGCACAACGCCCTGAAGATTGAGATAAATTGGACTGAATTGATAGCACACTTGCCCCAGATGCGTTCTGTGCAAGTAAAAATAGGGTAATCCCCGAAATAATCAAGCTTTGTTTACCAAATATCACGTACGTACGCTCGTTTTGTTGATGCTTTTGTGATAACGAAGCACTCTAGACGTAACGGAGTAATATTAATCCTGAATTCTCAGTACAATAATGTGCAACAAAATATATTCCTAGCTAATATAACTAATTTGCTATAAAAATGAGAAATAAGCAAATAAGCACAAAAAATAAGGAAATATGCACAAAAAATGCATTAAAGCAATTATAAGCTTAAACACTGAAAATATGCATAAAAGCACAAAAAAAAAATTGGCACGTTACTTCATTTGCTGAAATTCGTATAGATACGAGGTCATTTTGATCTGCTATTAAAACTGATGTATAGCATAATACCTAGAAATCCGCGCCTTGGTAATAATCGTAGGCAAAACACGATAAAAAATAAATGCCAAAGTAATTTTTGTGGAATCGATTATATTCACTATTATCACAATCTTACACACAAACGTGTAATTTAATTAAACCCATATATCCTGTAACATCCATCGATTTGCATTAGCTGCGAGATCCGAATGCTGCGAAGTAATTGTTCTCCAGAAGCAGAATACTATAAATCCCGAGTGACTTTGCACGGCCGGCTCGCGGCGTTCTGGAAATTAAAATAAACACTTTACGGCTTTTATTGCTCCGGCGTTGAACTTCCGCTTGAGAGTCGTCGAAAGTATGTAACATATACAAAACATCGGTGGCGCACCACCTGATTTATACACATAGTTCGAAACTACACTTAACAACCATCTAAAGTGAGAGAGAAATTTGCGAGTGAAACAAGAACGTTGCAGTTAAAAGGCTGCAAATGCCTAGAGGAATATTAAAGTGAGCACACCCAGACTTGTTATCATGAATCGTCTCACAACTAGTCGATAACGTACTAATTATGTATTATCTACGTGTATGCATTGAAATATTGTATGTTATTTGTAATATTGCAATAAATCTTTATAACAACCTGTGCCTCACCAAGATTTTGGCGTATTTAAGGCATCAATTGGTGTGATCATTAGCACAAATATTACTACTATACTCATATTTTGTATTGTGTTTTTTTTTACATGTTTACAAGTATGAAGTATCTTTAAAATTGATTGATTGATTGATTGATTGATTCAAATGTGCAGCAGGTAATATTACATTACAATAACGAGCATGTAAAGTGACACTTAATACACGAGTGGGAATTTACCAGGAAGCCGAAACACGAGTGCGGAAATTTCCATTAAAAAATGTGCCTCATGTCTTCATTTAGAAGAGCATTCATATGCTGGTTATGGTTCGTTCGTCCATTTTGCATAACATGTGATTTTATATCACTAACTTCTTAACATTCGCATTTATAAATCAGCACAAAAAGTAGTAAAGCAACAAGAGTTCTGGATCGCCCCCCGCGGTAATTGATTAAACCGCGGATCAAACCGCGAATTAAATTAATCGAAATATTCGCGGGGGGCGATCCAGAACTCTTGTTGCTTAACTACTACAAAACGTGAACAAATATTTCTAAACAAAATAACTCAGAAGAACATAAACCATGAGCTAATTTTATAACAAAAGCCCCACAAATTCATCAATTGATATTATTCTCCACCAGAAGTTTATATTTTGGAATTAATTGAAATATATTTTTATAAAAAGGTAGTTAACACAGTAATTTGCTGAATATTTTTATTCGTGGAAAGTCTCCTTGCAATTTCGAATGCAATTCGATTATAAAATCTTCGCTAATTTATTATTTTTGTCCGAAATGTCGTGAATTTACTGACTTTTTATCAGGGTTAGTGTGATTTAAATCATGATTTAAAGCAACTGATTTATTAAAATAAATCATTGATTTAAACCAAAATTGTTTTTTTTTTAATTAATCATTGTTTTTGCACTGTTTGTGCATTAAAATTATTGAAGAATGAAAAATATAATATAACTAGAGAGTTAGCATGCTTTCAAGGAGATAATTGTAACTAAGTAAAATATTTGTCTATTCTTCCATTTTCTAGTCCATCACATTTTACAGATACACAGAAATTGGTTTAGTGATTAATTCTTGTTCAAATTCAAGAATTTATTAAAAAAAATCTTATGATTAAAATCGTGATGTAAATCAATTGATATAAATCACATCTACCCCGGCAAAAACTGATCAGAAATATAAAAAATCTAATAAATCATGATTTTTATGATTTAGAAAAAATATTTTTGTGTTTTTTTAAATCATGATTTATTACAACCCTGCTTTTTGTACATTTTATTATTAATTGAAATATATTTTTATAAATACGTACTTAATACAGTAATTTACTGAATATTTTTATTCGTGGAAAGTCTCCTTGCAATTTCGAATGCAATTTTGCAATTCGATTATAAAATCTTTGCTAATTTATTATTTTTGTCCGAAATTTCGTGAATTTACTGACTTTTTATCAGGGTTGGTGTGATTTAAATCATGATTTAAAGCAACTGATTTTTTAAAATAAATTCAAACCAAAATTGTTTTTTTTTAATTAATCATTGTTTTTGCACTGTTTGTGCATTATTAAATTATTATTATATTATTATTATATATTATTATATCATCAAAATTATTGAAGATTGAAAAATATAATGTAACTATAGAGTTAGCATGCTTTCAAGGAGATAATTGTAAGTAAGTAAAATATTTGTCTATTCTTCCATTTTCTTGTCCATCACATTTTACAGATACACAGAAATTGGTTTAATGATTAATTCTTGTTCAAATTGAAGAATTTATTAAAAAAATCTTATGATTAAAATCGTGATGTAAATCAATTGATATAAATCACATCTACCCCGGCAAAAACTGATCAGAAATATAAAAAATCAAATAAATCATGATTTTTATGATTTAAAAAATATGATTTTTGTGTTTTTAAATCATGATTTATTACAACCCTGCTTTTTAGTACATTTTTTTATTAATTGTGCAATATGTCATTGTATTTTTGTGTTTTTGTGAATTTTAGAACTTTAATGGTGCTGAAATTTCACTTTCATTTACATACATTTTTTTGCAATTATAAATGGAATGTTTTGCAATTCGTTTATAAAATCGTTGCTAATTTGTCGTTTTAGTCCAAAATTTCGTGAATTTACTGACTTTTCAATACGTTTTATTTGTAATTGTGAAATATTTCATTGCATATTTGTGATACTACTTAATTATCGAATTTTAGAAGTTTTATGGTGCAAAAATTTCACTTTCCTTTACATACATTTGCTTGCAATTTTGAATGGAATGTTGTTTATTGTGATTCTAAAATCGTCTTTTTTTGATCCCAGTAATCTATGGTTAAGCCATGTCCACGTAATTTAGAGACACCCTGTATACAGGGTCCGTCATTTCACCTCCCGTCTTCTATAGCTCAGTTACTAATTGAGTTAGGATTTTGATATTTTGCAGACTTTACTTGCATTCTGGGGTGTATTTCAGTAAAATATTTTTGATTATACAGGGTGTCCCAAAAAAGTGTGACGTCATCATGATGTATATTTTTAGATTGCATGGTATATTTTCCCAAAATCACTTCCCAAAATATTTTCACTTCCTCCTGAAACACCCTGTATAAGTTGCATTTTTATCTTTTGATGAATAAGATGTTGATGTTATAATTGTATTTTTATTGAAATCCATCAAAATTCTCTCTACTTTTTAAATATATTCTCTTATTGGGCTTATTAGGCTTCATTTCTTTAAAGTTAGATTATTGATTGCATGGTAATTATTAAATCGCGCAGTTACTCATTATTGAAATAAATTGAGTCATTTTAAATTTAATCACCGTTTTATCGTTTCCCAAGTGATTCAGTTTCTGTTAAAAGGCACACACCTGTGGTTTTGTTGCCAGACGTCCCACAAATATTACAATTTTTCGCCATTATGTCGGACCCACTGAATGCTGTTTAACATTGCACAATGATGCAATTCAAGTTTGTTAAGACTGATAGAAAAAAATCTATTAAACACTAGGAGCAATATATAATTTTTCAATTAAAAAATTGACAAATTATTTACCTAGCTACGATTTCTTGGATCATTCTGTGATATATGGTTAAGTGTGTGGTTGTTGTTTTATAGGGGGTTTCGAGTTGGGAAGTCGGATTGATGTGTAGTGTGCTAAATGTAGTGGTTGCATGTGATTTAGTGTAGTGTGAAGTCTTGGATGGGAGCGTGTCGTAAGGTTACGTCCACTAAGTGATGGGAGATATACGGCCGTAATCACCCTAAACGATAACGATCGCTTGTTCATCACATATGGTACGCCATTATAAACTGCGCGATATTAGCTCTTAACGTGATTTACACCTTGTGCTCCTGATGGTAATGCATACGGTGGTCGCTATATCCGCTATACATATACCTCAGTGGCGGCTCGTGCTGTAGAAAAGTGAAGGTTGCAACTATTATAGGTATTATTTATTAGAATAGATTGCAAGTTACTTATAATTACTTGATATGCTCGTTTCATAAAAAAAATAATTATTTTTACACAAGACTACATGTATCAAACATAAAACAACTAACTTTCAGTCTGAGTCTTCAATATTATGCCTTATTTGAAGAGAAAATCCATTCGACGTTCTTCAGTGGTAGCGAATTTGTTCATCACCTTTTGATTAAAATCAGGTATGCTCTCGATTAGGTCTCTTTCTTGAGAAAGCATCGCCAACGCAGAAAGTCTTTCTTGGCTCATTGTGTTTCTTAAGAAAGTTTTGATCCTTTTGAGAGTAGAAAAGCATCGTTCTACTTCAGCTGAAGCCATGGGAATTGTAAATAGAATTTTCAATAGCTTTAAAGTTTCACTAAAAGTCTCACTTAGCACACTGTTCTCAGAAATCGACTCATAAAATGGAAGTATACCCGATACTGATCTGAATTCTTTTGTTTCGTAGATCACGGTTAATTCTGTTCGTAGTTTTTGTTTATTAAAAATGGATAAACCTTATTTGCTTCTTCAAATTTTTTTCGGGAAAACAGGTTTCATACTGATCATATTTGTCAGAAAAAAACAGAGTAGCAGCGATTAAGTGGCCACTGAAATTGAATCGGTCTTTGGCTTGACTAATAATAATGTCACAGACTTCTTTTACTTCTCGAGCATATTCGTCACTGTCGGTATGACGCCGTTTTGGAGTTGACCTGTCTGGAAGTTCGACGAAACTATTTCTAATTAATGTTATCTGAGTTTCAAATGCTATGATGTAGTTTTTGGCAATAACAGGATCAATTTCTCTTGTTTGAAATTTAGCAAATAATATGTCTACGTGGGGCATTATCTTGTAAAATAAATGTAGCCAAGAAATGAAGCTCTTGCTATCAAGAATTGAGATATAACCCAGTGCTTGGTTAATTGTACTAGTATTTTTGGCGGTGTTTAAAATTTTTCTCATAGTTTCAAGAATATCCTCCCTATTTTCAAATACAGTGCCGACAATTCTGGAATAAAAATTTCACCTTGTTGGAGCCGAACGAGGTAAGCGTTTCTTAACAGTTTCATCCAGTATTGGAGTCCGCTGAGGACTATTTGAAAAAAATGTACAAATTCCTTGTAAATTTGCGAAAAATATACGAACTTTCGAGTTTGCAGAAGCAGCATTTAACATGACCAAATTCAATTGATGTGCATAACAGTGTATGTATGCTGCGTGTTCATAAGTTTGTTTAACAATTGCTTGCACTCCATTAGACGACCCACTCATGACTGCTGCACCATCATATGTTTGAGCAATAAATTTCCTCTTGTCATCTTTGACGTGCTTTTCAAGTTCTACAAGTATAGCCGAAGACAAGGTTTTCGCATCGTGATCTAAGGGGGTTAAAAAGTCCCAAAATCTTTCAACAGGCTTACTTCTCACTATGTATCTAAAAACGATTGCCATTTGATATATATTTGATACGTCACTGGTTTCGTCAGCTATTACTGACAAAAAGTCGGCTTCGTTTATTTCTTTGGAATTTTCTTCTTGGCACACACTAAACATTGTTTGTAAAATTTCATTTTGGATAGTTTTTGACGTTCCCTTAAAAACCGTTGCTTTTTCCAAATGTTCCTTAAGAGCAATGTCCAACTCGGCACTAAAATTAATTAATCCACGAAAAATTCCCGGATTCGAGGAAGACGTCATGGCCTCTCATAGCGAGCTCAAAGGCCCAACAAAACCGAACACAATTAATAATAATATTTAAAATGTACCGATTATTTTTCACTTTGTCATTTTATAATCGAATATTTTGTCGATACGCACTGTCCAATTGAGCCGCAATATTGACGCTTCCAAATAGGGAAAATCTCAAAGTACTTCGCATGTGCCTTGCAGAGCTAGCATGGTACTTAATTCTTGCTGCTAAATGGTTCAAATCCACCATTCCTACTTTCGTCCATGAATCTTCTCCTCCAAATAGTAAACATGTGAAACAAAACAGCGCATTTTTGATGTCACAGCCACATATCCAACTGTGCTTGGAATAAATGTTCGGATTAAACATCCTTTTAAAATTTCGTGCTATGCATTTAACGCTTTGTTTTAAATTTAAATTCGGAGTAGGTCTCCCAAGTCTCTTTATCTCAGTTTTTTCGATCGAAGATCGATTGCAGAATGGCTCCGCTAACTTTGAACAGAATTCATATTAACGAGGATGAAAATGCAGTTCGAACGCGTATTAAGTGTCACGGCAACTCAACAGTCGTCCGCTGATTGCTGGCCTGTGCACGAGTTGTATACGATTTGCAAACCATATAGTGAATATGTGGCGGAGTGGGAAACGAATGCGCGGCGACGATCGCCGCGACTCGCAGCGTAATAAAGCCATGGAATGGTTTGACAAACCGCAATGCTAATGAATGGCCTACGGCAGCAGAATTGAACAGATAATGCTCCGTATTTTAGTACATAATTTTAGTACATTATTAATCTTTACTCATTAAATAATATTTAACGTTTTCTTGTCGTCATTTTTGGCGGTTGCACAAATCTGCAAACCTATGGAGGAACCGCCACTGATATACCTACATACATATACGTGCTCGAATTGTAGGAGCCCTCGCTCCAGAAGTAATAAAAAAGACGTCGTTATGCGCTAGTACTTATGAGTATATGTGTGTACACAGGAGACGTGGTGGAAGTCCTTTTTCAGGAGTGCAAAAATCGAAGCATCTCAGAGGATTTAAGCTGGATGGAGGGAGCAGGTGGAAGCGTCTCTCAGGATGAAAACGCATTTAACAATGAAGTGATCAGGGCGACGCCTTCGCATACATTATGCGAGGCGTCGCGCATAATGGCGCTTTGCAGCGCCGTCAGCTGGCCTTTATGCAAGGTGCAGAACCAATCATAAAGTTCTTAGCATGGAAACCCAAAGAAGCGTGTGTACCGGGGGGATATCAGGCTTTAATCCGCTGCTTCCAGACGACGGGCGGTTAATATCGCGTGTGTTTATTCAAAGTGCCCCTGGTCTGGGGGGCTGCGGGGGCCCGGTCAGAGCCCACGGCGAGGAGCTCCAGCCTCCAGATGCACGTCTCATCCCGGCTCAGACCGCCTGAGTGGATATTTCGGGCGCCCTGTTTTATAAGCCACCATATAAATTTCATTACACCCGAAGCCCAAGTGTTAAGCAAAGCGTTAATCTATAAAAGTTATAATGGCACAGGCATTACATAACACACGCCCCGGCAGAGCCGCCACTAAATCCCACCTTTAACGGTTTTTCAATGCGGCCACGAAACCAAATGGCTACTTTTTAAGAGATTATAAAGTGTATGGTTTCCATTCTCAACACTTTAATTCACCAGCATTAAAGCACTAACGTGTAAATCTAATTCCTATATACCACCCGAAATGTCAACATATGAATCATATTCACTCTTAGGTTTACAAGCAAAATATAATGTTTATAAAGGGAACTACATCAATATAACTTCGTTTCTGCGGTGCAGCAAGTGTTAAGAAATATATTAAGATCTCGATTCTATACAATGCAAAGAACACAAACCGAACTGAAGAGCACGTTCGATCATTGCTTGTATTCAGATATTCGGGGGCAATACCACGAGCGCTTAAAAATTACCGATAATTTTAATGAAAGCTTATTGTTAATAATTCCACGAGTTCGAAGAATTAGTGGAATTAGATAGCAAGCTTGAATGGAAGTTATCCGGTTTTACTAAGTGGTATTTAGGGAGAATATTTCTCGCATAAAAATTAAATCAATACAAGTTCGGATACTGGCGTCTCTCGATTAAAAGTACACATTTTTTCGGCGCCAAATGACAAAAACTGTCGCCAGACACTGTTCATTCTCATTTCCTTGTTTTCTAGATACTCAAAACTACGATAATATGGTAACAGCTGACTATCTAACGCCCACACCACAAGATCCAAGGTGCCTCTAAGAGAGAATGATATTGCTATAAAGAAAAAAAAGTTAAATTTGAAATAAAATATAGACAAAATCTCCTACAATTCTGTCAAGAAAAATCGATGGTAATAACTAATACCTTTTTCAAATTACCAAAACTTCGCCTGTACTCTTGGAAATCGCCACGAGACAATGAAGAACGTATAGACAGGAATTAAATCGATTATATTCTTGTCAATCAGAGATACAGAAATGGAATGAAAAGTGCCAAAGCATACCCAGGAGCAGATGTAGGCTCAGATCATAATCTTCTGGTGGCGGAGATTATGGTGAAGCTCAAGAAGTTGAAAGTCTCGTCAAAGAAAAGACCTATTGATACCAGCCTACTAAGAAATACTAACGTTAAAGATGCCCCAGGAGATAAATGAAAACCTAACTAAATTAATAAACACCCGTTCGGCAACTCAGAATCAACCTGAAGACATGTGTCAAAATTTAAAGTCGGCCATCGTAGAACCTTGTAAGAAACACCCGAAACCCTAGAAAATAACAAACCGAAGAGATTGGATGACCAATGAAATATTAAAGCTTATGGAAGAAAGGAGAAACCTAAACAATTCAGACACACAGAAGTATAAAGAAGTACAGAAGGAGATCAAATATAAATGCCGACAAGCTAAGGAAGAGTGGCTGAAAGAGAAATGTACTGAGATAGAAAATCTGCAGAAACTGCACGACTCTCATAATGTGCATAAGAAAATAAAAGAGTTCACTGGAATTGGTCGCAAACAAAGATCACACATTCTTACAAATGAGGAAGAAAACATTGTGCCGAATATTGAAGATCAACTCACCCTATGGGAAGAATACATCAAATCCCTTTTCAATGATCAAAGAGAAGAAATAACTACCAGCGGTAACAATGACACTGGACCATCTATTCTAAAAGAAGTAGTACAAACAGCAATAAAATCAGCCAAAGACGGAAAAGCTCCTGGCCCTGACGACCTACCCGCAGATGTGCTTAAGCTGATTGAAGAGAAACATTTAGATGCTATAACCTCCCTATTTAGTAAGATCTATGAAACAGGAATAATACCACAAGAATGGCTTCAGTCAACGTTTGTCACAATTCCTAAGAAGCATAATGCAAAAAATGCGAAGAACACCGTACGATTAGCCTAATGAGCCATACTCTAAAGATTTTTCTCAAAGTCTTCCACCGTAGGATTTACAAGAAACTGGAAGAAGGTATAGCAGATACTCAGTTTGGCTTTTGAAAAGGAGTTGACACAAGGGAAGCCTTGTTTGCCTTCAATGTCTTGATATAGCGGTGTCTGGATGTCAACCAAAGGGTGTACGTCTGTTTTATAGATTATAATAAAGCATTTGATAACGTAAGACACAAACAACTAATAGAAGCACTGGAACGAAAAAATCACGACACAAGAGATATACAAATAATAGTAAAACTGTACCTAAACCAAAGTGCGTCCGATCGCGTCCAATCCGAACTAACGAAAGCCGTTGAGATCAAGCGAGGAGCCAGACAAGGGTGTGTTCTCTCTCCACTCCTCTTTAACAACTATTCAGAAGAAATCTTCACCGAAGCCCTCGAAAAAGAAGACGGTGGAATACGAGTTAACGGCATACCACTGAACAACTTGCGTTACGCGGACGATACAGTACTTCTCGCCGAAAACATGCAAGACCTTCAAAATATGTTGAATAACGTCGTCACAACCAGTAGAGAATATGGGCTGACACTTAATGTTAAGAAGACCAAATACATGATTGTCACCAAAACTGAAGCACCAAGTGAACATTTGTATGTGGAAGCCGAAGGGCTGAAAAGAGTCGAGCGGTATGACTATCTAGGTACAAACGTCGACTGCGCCGTAGATTACTGCGCAGATATAAGGATTCGCATTGAGAAAGCCTGTGCATCCTTTGTAAAGATTAAAAAGCTGCTCTGTAGTCGCGACCTGAGCTTGGACCTCAGAACCCCGGATGCTCAAATGTTACGTATTTCCAGTCCTTTTGTATGGTGTAGAAGCTTGGACCCTCAACGTGTATTGCGAGAGGAAATTAGAAGCCTTTGAGATGTGGACCTACTCTAAGATGTTGAGAGTATCATAGATAGAACATGCGACCAACGTGGAGGTTCTGACAAGAATGGAGAAAGACCGAGAGATGTTACTGGAAGTGAAAAAAAGAAATCTGCAATATCTCGGCCACTTCATGAGAGGTCCGAAATATGAGATTCTGCGACTCATAATCCAAGGAAGCATCGTGGGGAGAAGATCTATCGGAGCGTGAAGAATGTCCTGGCTTAGGAATCTGCGTAAATGGTTTAATGACACGTCAGCTGATCTATTTAGGGCTGCAGTTTCCAAGAGTAGGATAGTAATGATGATAGCCAACCTCCGGAATGGAGACGGCACATGAAGAAGAAGATAGACAACCAAAAGGGCAAATTTTGTCTGAAGGGTATTAAATGACTGTGCGCTCTAAAATTTAAGAAAAATTGGGTCAATTAGAAGTTCTGAGTTTTGTGATGTCAATAACTTGTCGGTGTCCACACCGTATTCCGCTATCACCTACTAGAAAAATACATCCGCTCTGTAAATAATTACACCGTATTAACCGAATTTGGCCAAATTCCGTCCGATACATATCGTGTAATATGAAATACCTACGGAAATACTTCTTTTACAATGGCGCAAAAACACGTACAATACAATGACGCTGTACAACAAAAATATATACTCACAAAGGAAAAATTTGATAAGTAAGTCTGAAGGACAATCAAACGTGAAACTGTACCGAAGTTACCAATGAAAAATATAAAATTTAAATTGAAAAACTTGAAGAGTGAATTGAAGCAAAGAAAAAACTTGAAGAGTAAAGGTAATTAATAATGATTTTGTGATTATATTAAGTAAAATAAATGGGGAAAATAAAATAATTTATGGCCTAAGTTCTTGGTGAACTCCGCCGGTCCGCTGCGACTTTACGAACGACCCTCGTACTCGCCGTCTCCACGTTTAACATCAAGTTATCGCCATGCGGTCGGTACCTCTTCCATCACCAGTGACTTAAAAATTTCCTGCTGTAATTATTATTAGGGCTACACCGATGCTATTGACTATCCTCGGCCTAAACGCTTAGAGAATAACTAGGTCTGCCTAAACGTATAGATGTTGGTTCGTGCGTAATCAATTCTCTCCCAGCTCCGTATCCAGCGTATTGTCCTCCTGTGGAGTATTTATGGGTGACCACGATGATCCCGAAAAATCGGCTACGGTATGATACCACCACTATCGCGTCAAGCCACTTCACTGTTTACACGGCTCCAGATGAAAATTGAATGGGACCTCGCTAAGTTGATCATATGTTACCTGAATACAGGTACGCAGTGTCGCCAACCCGCGCAACATAAAGCCCTGAATCAAAATTATCCATAATGCCTTTTAGGACCGTTACAATTCTCCTCAATTTCTCGTTGTGTGATATACTCTATTTTTTCTAAACTGGCGTTCACGTCATCAAAATAATAATCATAATAATGATGGCACAATTTTACAAGGTTGCCAGCTGTCCTGAGTATTTAAAAATGGCTGCAATAAGCTGTTGCGCCCGTGCAATCTTGTGCGACAGTTCGCGGTTCGTATCAAATTCGTCGACTTCTCTGCCGTTTATCGTACAGATATCAATCTTGTGGTTATGGTTTAACATCTACAAAGGCAAAATATGCACTGTAATAATTGATCAAATGTAACAAGTTAAATGTCAAAGACGTTTGGTTAACACACATGTATGAGCATGTGTTAGTGAAAAAGATTTGGCATCGTCGCCGAAAAAATATCACGGCCGCCAACATAACATGATTTATTATGATTGGCAGGCGAAAATAGTGTCCGCGGTTAATACACCGATTACCTATTTATAACCACCGGTGATCAGTGTTATGTAACAAATGATCCTCAGATTAATTTCGATTCTTAAACTATTGTTATGCATATTTTAGAAAACAATCACGTTGGTTCGAAAAAATCTCATCACACAACTGTTTGATGACGTGAACGCTAGTTTAGAAAAATTATAGTATATCTCCAAATCGATTGATGACGTCTAAAAGATTTTTTTCTTGACTTTGAAGTTTCTGCTATAACAATTGATGCTTGTTCTGCTATGCTTGCGATAGCAGAATAATCATCAATTGTATTTCCATTTAATAATGCAGTACCTGTTACAATGTTCCATAACAATGTATGAGTGAAATATTCATATACTCTAATTTTTGTAAACTGGCGTTCACGTCATCAAACAGCTGTGTGATGAGGTTTTTTCGTACCAACATGATTGTTTTCGAGAATATGCATAACAATTGTTTAAGAATCGCAATTAATCTGAGGATCATTTGTTACATAAGACTGATCACCAGTGGTTATAAATATGTAATCGGTGTATTAACCGCGGACACAATTTTCGCCTGCCAATCATGTAATAAATCATGTTATGTTGGCGGCCGTGATATTTTTTCGGCGACGATGCCAAATCTTTTTAACTAACACATGCTCATCATGTGTGTATAACCAAACTTCTTTGACGTTTAACTTGTTACATTTGCTCGATTATTACAATGCATATTATGCCATTGTAGATGTTAAACCATAACCACAAGATTGATATCTGTACGAAAAACGGCAGAGAAGTCGTCGAATTTGATACGAACCGCGCACTGTCGCATCAGATTGCATGGGAGCAACAGCTGATTGCAGCCATTTTTAAATACCCAGGAGAGCTGGCAACCTTGTAAAATTATGTCATCATTATTATGATTATTATTTTGATGACGTGAACGCCAGTTTAGAAATAATAGAGTATATAAACCAAGATTTGTTGCAACAATTTTGTATGGTCACATATTATTTTAGCACTAAAATAGGCAAAGTTGAGCCGGAATAAAATATGAAATATCATGAAATAAAGGATAAGATTATCAGTCCAGTATCAACTTCGGTTTATATGTATACACAGCGGTAAACAATAAATGCACAAAATTGTTATTAACGATATTTCGAAAAATCACTCGAATTCGTCGATACCTTTTAATACATTTTAGCACTATATATGTGGTATATGAACTTCTTTTATTCCTCCAGATGTGCCAATCATATGACATATTTTCCTTGAAGAAAAACTGTAATGAACTCTTTTGTAGAGCAAAAAATACTGCGTTAATTTGTGCTATTACTTTTTATTTTTCATTATTCATGACCTAAAAAATAAAATCGGCGAAATTAAAATTATACTTTAATTAACTACTTAAAGAAATAGGTGAATTGAAATTAAAACGAAAAGAAAATGCGTTTTTCAAAAAAATTCATTACAGTTTTTCTCTAAAATAATTAGGGAAGACAATTTACAGATTAACATATTTACATCCATATAGTGTGTTTTCCGACGCACCACCCTGTATATAATTTAATATATCTGTGTGATATGATACTACAGGAACATGTTTTAAAAATGTAAGTAAGTAATGACTCGTAAAATGTACCTGTAATCAGAAACTCAACCAAACCATATACAAAACTTATATTACTTATTATTACAAAACAATATACAAACATATGAACTCAATCAGCAAAAACCTTTTAAATAAATAAGTAAAAACGTACAAATAGTAACAGAATGATATTAAAATAACGTTTTCGTTTAGAACTTTTTCCATTAAAAAAATGGAAAGCGAGGAGGGACTGTTGGAAAAGCTTAGAACGTAATACAGTAAAAAAATTACGTTAACAAATTTTGCTAAAGAAATGTCCTCTCATACGTAGATATATGCTTCATGTACAATGTTTTAATTATAATTTTTCGGAACTCTTTAATGTTGTACATTAATCATTATTTTCAATAGTTTCAAATATTAATTCAAAACAATATTAATATTTAAAAATATTAATTCAAACATTTTGAATATTGCACTGGTTACTTCATCTTCTGCTATCAAAGTTTCCATAACTTCATCGTTGCTAGAGAAATCTTGAGCAATATTAATATGCTGCTTTGTGATCTTATATGTTCTTAAAGTTTCAAATACGGTGATGCAAATTTCGGGACACCAACACTAATACATCATATCCACTTTCGGTTGTCGATGGAAAATGTTAAAATAAATAATTATAACTATTCCGCTCCTACTCAGACTCCACAGTTTACACTCCTACTCTTAGGGACATACCAATCCGATAATGAATGGGGTCATTTATGCATATATGTCCAAAACTCATTATTAAAGGAATTATAAGCGAATCACTTTTGGTAGACCAATATATTGCTTCATTGTGAATCAAAGTGACAAGAACTGTCTTCAGACACTGCTCTTTCTCTTTTCTGTGTTTTTTCGGGTTCACTTCTAATGACATTCTCCTCAGTTTCTCGTTGTGTGATATCTCCAAATCGATTGATGATGTCTAAAAAACTTTGGTTTTCTTGTCTTTGAAGTTTCTGCTATAACAATTGATCCTGTTCCTGCTATTGAATTTCCGTTTAATAATTCAGTAACTGTTCAAATGTTCCATTACAATGTATGAGTGAAATATTCATAAAAACCAAGATTTGTTGCAACAATTTTTTATGGTCACATAGTATTTTAACACAAAACACATTTTAACACATATTATTTAACACAGTAGGCAAAGTTGAGCCGGAATGAAATTTTACTTGTAAATTGGACGTTTAGTATAGTTTCAGTTTTGTGTGTAAATGAAGTAGAATCTTGTAGGTAAAATATTTTACCCATTCAGGTTTAGCTGTGTGTTTATCCGGGGTTATCGCTCGTCGTTTAAAAACTTTTCTGGGTCGCTTTAATAATTGATGCGGGGGCGGCGTTGGCTGGGGGTGGCTCTATTGCGGGGCGGCTCTTTGCGTAAACGATAGTGAAACCGGGGCTGGAGAAAATTCCGGGGCGCGCAATAAATCAACACGTGAGGCGCGCACTCGTATTTATACAACAACTTTACATAAAATTCCTTAATGAAAATTATATAAGTTTCGCGCATAATAACCGGGCGGCCGTAATAAATCAGCTGCTATTATTGCATAACTTCCGGTGACAATATAACAATGCACCTCTTCCCTCCGCCGCCTCCGCCGCCCCTTCGCCTGTTACGTTCGTTACGAATTGCTTTGTCAGGGGGCGCCGCGTTTAGTTATGTAATGAAAACCTCGGGATGTAGGTACGTGCGCTGTGGGGCGGCGGCGGGACGGGCCGGGGGCGGCTGGGGGTGCGACGGAGATGGAGCACCCTCGGGCCGCTCCCGCCGGGGCGCCGGAACTACCTTTTCTAATTAAAATTTTACCTTTTCAATTATTCCGCTAAATATTAAAATCCACCCGTGCGGATGTAACGAGGCGCAAAAACCGCCGTGGAAATTATCTGTATCAATTATAATTATTCTTGATTAAATTAGTTCTCGGGCGTGTTGATCCCCGATCTGTACCGAATTAAGTTCACGGGGACACACTTTCCCTTTCTCTCTTACATTTCAACTATTAAGAATCACTTGTAATTAATTATTTTGTAATAAATTGATTAAATAAATGAATAGCTTTATACACCGATTTGTGTATGTGAGTGTACGAATAAAGTATGTACAGTGTGGAAATTAAGTAGCGGATAAATTCTGTAACTCTGTTAATGTGTATGAAAGAGAGGGAGATAGCGATATAAATTACTGCGCATATGAAAATATTTTTTTTCATTTTTAAAAAACAGCATTTTTAAAGTTATGACGCCATTATTATTTTTTTAATTGACAAGCTACTTTTTTTTTTATTTCGGTAGAGCTTTTTAATCTGTTTTCAACCATACAACATTTTGAATAGGTTACATTAGAAAAAAAAATAAAAAACCTAGAAGTTAAAAAAGTAAAGATGGATAGGAAAAAAGGGTTCAGTGGAATGGCCGGCTAGGTCCCCTGATCTAACGCTATAAGACTTTTATTTTTCTATACGGGCACTTGATAAACATGGTTTAGAGGACCTTAATGAAAGTATTTGGCATGAGTGTAGGTCAGGGGTCGGCAACCCTTTGAGACGGAACAGCCAAAAGTTACAATTTACAAAATTTTCCAGTTTTTAAAGATCCACTAACATTTTTGTTTCACTATTATGGTATTTGATTAGGATTAGGTATATACATTTGATTTTTTATTTAAAATAAATAGCTTTAAATATGAAATAATATTTGTTCATATGAAAACATACAAATGTTTCGCACAAAACATATTATAGTATTTTAGCTAGCTCTGCTGAAATAATAAAATTAGTAATCAAATAATATAACTAAGAATAATTATTGAATAATACATAGTTACAATAGTTACATCAATGGGAGCATTGGCCTTGCATGCCTTTTGAAAGTTTGGTTAAATCCAACAAGTTAAAACTTTGTAACGGTTCGAACCCAGGTGTTGTACAAATTCTCATAATTTGTAATATTTATTATTCATTGCATTGATTTAACTGTAATTCATCCTTAAATGCAATTGGATACATTTAATTTCTTTAACTGCATATTACATGAATTCTTATAATTCAAGTTATTGATTTGGCTCGTGATTTACAAATTCTCGTAATTTGTAATATTGATTTGGCTCGTGATTTAGTGGTAGTACTCTACGTTATGTTGATTTTTAAATCAAAATCGTGATAACTCAGTTTGGTTCGTTTTATGGGCAATGTGTCTGTTAGTAATTTTGTTAGCAAGTAAAACACAGATACATGGATTTCATATGATTTATTCATTTTAAAAGGTTATGCAAGCGACAGGTAAATAAAAGACAATTTTGTTACTCTAATTGGACGTTATTTATTTAGTTATATTTATTTAAATTTTGGAATAGATTTGTTTAATAATTATTGAAAACTTATTATATTCTTTGAATTTGAATGATTTATTTTATTTTGAAAACAGAGTAACTTATTAAGACTACGGTTGGAATTACAAAGTGTTACTTAGCGACTTCATGCACCACAATCTTCAAATTGTGCCGAGAAGGATATCTGATACATGTCATCACTGCATAGAAATTCATTAGCACGGAGCCTACTAATGTATTTCAACGCCACCTTGTGGATAGGAACGAATCACATAACTTCACATCAAAGTACTTCAAGTGATTCCAGTACTCCAAGCACCAAATGTGTCCTCATTCGGAGATATTGCTAGTATTCGCGTCTACCAACATTATCAGCCATGTGATCGTAAAAACTTTAATAGGTATTGTTATTCAAAATTGATTATAGATTAGTATGATAAAGCTCTATTCTACTTCTACTTTTCTAACTACTTAAGCACATACAAACATTCGTTTCATTCATTCATAATTCTGAGATTTCTTGAATATCGGAGCGCTGAGCAAGTTTAATTATACGATTTAATTACAAATATCATTGAATTATTTATATCGAAATTATTAAGTTATGTTCCCCTGACGCAACTTTTTATTTAACTACCGATTGATTAATGAGGCCACACTGTTTATCAAATGTTTGCGACGAGGAAAGGAAGTCATGTTACAATATTCTCCTGTCAGTACGAAAATATTGTCAGGACAAAGTATAAAATGCAGTTAGGTTCAACTCCGCATTTAGTGGCGTAAGGCTCCCTACATTTCATACCTTTATTAAACTTCGTTCATTACCAGCGGCAAGGCGCGGTAATATCACTAGATAGGTTACATTATTATGGATAAGTTACTTTAGAATTGTTAGTGTGAAAAGATGTTTGATCAAATGTTTTGCGACGACGGAAAGGAAGGCATGCTACAATATTCTCCTGTCAGTACGAAGATATTGTCAGGACAAGGTATAAAATGCAGTTAGGTTCAACTCCGCATTTAGTGGCGTGAGGCTTCCTACATTTCATACCTTTATTAAACTTCGTTCATTACCAGCGGCAAGGCGCGGTAATATCACGAGATAGGTTATATTATTAGTATGGAATTGACTTTGGAATTGTTAGTGTGAATTACATTTGATAAACTTGTGTTATATATTCACCTGAGGAATTAATGTTCAAAGTATATGAGTCGGCGTCGGACAGCGTGACGTTCTGTCTCGATCGGTACACCTAACTGGTTTCATTTAAGTTCAGCAGTTCTATTTATACTGTCTACCATTTTTTACTCTTCTTCCCCTGTCCTATGCTAAATCTGCGTTCCGCTGCAAAGTGACGCAATCCCATACGTGTCACCGAATTACCCAATCGCCGTTTCGAGTTCCCGTCGTATTCCCACGACCTATTTCTGTGTCATCATTTTGATCGTGTGCTTATTTACATTTGCCTAAAATTAAGAAGTCAGCAAAATGAATGACCTCGCTCGGGCCAACGCGTCGTCGGCCGCGGCCTGATATGATATTTACCAGTCTTGTTCCGACTCGTAAAATTATGGACTTAAATATTATTAGGTTCTTACAACTTGTTGTTTTCAGTTTCAAGCACGCCTCTAGATTTTTATTTGGCTTCTTACTTTACTTTTTATTATATTCATGCAAGAGAACGCTTGCTCGCACAAATATGTTGACCCGAAGATCGTCAGCACTCCAAATTCCAATTTTACCTCAATGCAGCATTCTGGAAGACTGTTCCGTGGGTCAAATATGAGTGCCTTAACTCGTGGCATTTTTTTTAGAGCTGTCCACTTGTGCATCGTGACGTGCATGATTTTCTGGACCGCCAACTCTTGTCATTTGCTCTTGAGTTTTGTGAACTTGCCACTCCAGAAGTGTTTGGTTTTCAACTCAGCAATTGCATTTGAAGCATCAATTTCAATTGGCTCAATGTTGATCTCATTTGTATTTGTGTTAAGAGGATTTACTATGAACGCCAGAGTACTTGCGTTTGTTTTGAATTGCTCAAATCTCTCGGCGAATCCTTCCTTCATGTTGTTTATAGCCATGCTGAAGTAATTTGTGTCAATAGTTGCATTGGTTTCATCGCGATATTGCGTCAGATTTTCGAAATGATGTAATTTACCGCTCTCCATGTCTTCGACAAAAAGAAGTAATTTATTTTCGAAACAAACCACTTCTCTAAGCAAGGCATAAGCTGGGTTTCCCTTTCATTGCAGTTTTACATTTAACTCGTTTAGTTTCTTTGTAATATCCACCATTAAGTTTAATTTTTGCAGCCTTCTTTCAATTCAGGATGGACAATTTTTCATTGAAGAATGTTTTTATTTCACTCAAACCAGAAGCAAAACGTTTCAATATGTTACCCCTAGAAAGTCATCGCACTTTATTGCGCAGAAGTAAGTCAGAATACTGGCCTTCTATTTCTTCAAGAAATTCTTTAAACTGGCGATGGTGGATTACTTTTGCCAAGATGCTGTTCATGATCTTAATTACCATGTTCATGACCTCAACTATTGCGGCCGGAAATGTTTGGGCACAAAGTGCCTCTTGATGAATTATACAGTGAAACGTTAGAATTTCCGTTTATTTTTTCCCGAAGAAGCGTTGTTTCCCCTTTATGTATTCTGGTGAAACTTCTTGCTCCATCAGTTGCTATGGAAACGATTTTATTTATATCGATTTCAAAGTCTTCTAGGTATTTTTGCACAGCATTTGCTATATCTTTTCCACGACTTTGCCCTGAGAGCAGCAGCAATCCTAGCAGTTCCTCTTTTGGACTTTAGGACAACATATACCTGACGAACAGGGTAACTTGTGCCGTATCTTTGATGTCGCAAGACTCATCCATAGCAAGTGAGAAGGCTGAAGCCAGTTGAATGTCTTCCACTTGCATATGTATTACATTTATTTATTTATTTATTTATTTATTTATTTATTTATTTATTTATTTATTTATTTATTTATTTATTTATTTATTTATTTATTTTATTTAATGACAGGTGCCACCATACACTGCAACATAAAATCTTGCTCGGTGGATGTCATTTGAAGACATTTTATCCATTCTATCTTGTACCGTTCTAGCAGATAATGGCAAATCTTTGATTTTCTTCATGATTTCTGTTTTGTTTTGGAAATCACGAAACAGTTCTTCAGCTCCACGGATGAAACAATCTTTGACGTAATCGCCATCTGTGAATGGTTTCCCTCTTTTTGCAATGGGTAGTGATATTGCAAAGCTTGCCAGGTTTACATTATTTGAAGATTGCGCCCAGTTACTTAGCATAGAACTCGACTGTTGTTTTAGTTTTTGAAGCTCTTTAACAGTTTTTTTTCGTGCATTGCCGGTTGGATATTTAGCAGCGAATCGGATATGTTTTGTAGTGAAGGGCCTCTTCAAATTTGACTTCTTATTGTGTGCAAGTTTTTCTTGGCAAATGAGACACGTCGGAAGGCATGTGTTGCATATGAACGCAAACGACTCCGTTCAATCCTGATTAAATTCTCGATTTTCTTCTTCAGTTATTGACTCAAAAAGTATTAGTTATTTTTGAATAAAATATGTATATTTCAGCAAGTCATATAATTGTTATGCAACTGTGTATTACACGTTCCCACAACATAGATAATGGTAGTGTTTATGTCCACCAATATTATCCGTACATCAGTTAGACATTTCTAGTAATGTCAATGACACAAATTGATCAATTCTACGTGCCCGAAAAACTGCTCAATGCATGTCACCACTTAATGAAATATGTCACCGATTGTGCCTTCCAATGCCACATTCCATTTTATCCGTACATATTTTGGAAATTTCTAGTAACGTCAATGACTTCACACATTGAACAATTCTACATGCCCGCAAAACTGCTTAATGCATGTCACCACCTTATGAAATATGTCACTGTTTGTGCCTTCCAATGCCACATTCCATTTATTACTTCAGAATTTACTAACTAGGTTTTGGATATATACAATTTTGTTAAATATATTCTGTAAATTGTTCGGATGACTGATATTAATGAATTTGCAATATGATTATTTGCAACTCGTTTATACTCATTACACAAAACAACAAATAATTTGCCACAGTATTGCCCAGATATTAGGGAAATTATACCTTAATATTTTATAATTATTTCCTAGAGAACATTATCGTTTTTAGATTTCGCTATAAATTTAGAATAAGATTTATTAAAGAAGAAATTTCGATAATTTTATTTATTTCATTTAATGAACCTTTAGTTTTATTTTTGTAATTTTGTAATGTGTTTCACTTAAACTTTATCTTCATTTGATTCAAATTCATGCATAGGAATAATAAAACACTTTGTTGACGTTTCACACTATATATAGAAGAACTCTACAGTTGTTTCGGCCTTTCAGCCATTCTCAAGAGTATAAACTGTTTAGTTTATACTAATATGTTTCACCAAGTGAGTGGTTGGTAACTCACACATTCAATTTAATCAAATTCATGCTTCTAATTACTCATAATTAAATAATGTTTTCCCACTTTAGCGAAGAGATATTATTGAGGTTATATTTTAATAAGTTATACTTATTCCCTGAAGAATATTATTCTTTCTATACTTCATTTTAAATTTATAATGACGGTATTTTAATAAAATGGAAATTCAAATGATATTATTTATTTCATTTTAATTGATATTTTTATGAGTTCTGGTACCTTGTGAGTGGAATTGTTGATCATATCTACTACGGTAAATATAATTGGAGATAGCAACATTCTCCCGTCTGAACGAGAATAAAACCGGAAAGATTACCTCATCAACATCAAAAATTATAAATAATTTACGTAGTATTTTTTTTTTGTAATTTTTGAAGGATTATTTAATCATGTCTACAAAGGTAAACACAATTTGAGATGGTAATCGCTCAAAGAGTATGTCAGAAATTAATAAAGCTCTCTAAGACCTGCATATACAGTATCGACATCGCCTTTAGCATGGTGCCTACAATACAGGATGTTACTACTAAGTTGTAACACCCGAAAATGGCAGTTAGAACTCATTGAAACAAACAACTTTTCTTGGTTAAAATTTTTGAATTGGAGCCCCAGTTCATAGTTAATGGCGTTCTTTTGTTTTTCGAAAAATCGTCATTATTCTTTATCCCTTATTTTAAGAAATATTTAAAAAATACAAAAACTTTCAGCATGAGCTATCGGTTCTCTAAAACATTTGTATTTACAATTATTTTCTATTTTATCAAATAACAAAATGGCGACCGAAGAAAATTTTCGACACAAGATATTTTGAAAATCACTCGATTGATTTTTGAAAATAAAACATTTATGAAATCCCTAAACTATATTATAACATTTGTCTGAAACATTTTTTTCGATTTTGTCCAAAAAAGTTATTATTCAAATTGAATTACAAGATGAATTTTAACAAACTGCAACAATCATTTAAAACAAAGTAAGCTAACCTTAAGTTAGGCCAATAAACAAGTTGAGGCACGTGTTTTCTAGTTTGTACGTTAAAATTTAAATGCTTTTTGATCTTCTTCTTCAGAAATATCTGCTTCATCTTGAAAAGTTTCTGTCACGTTTATCATTTGTGTGCGTATTTTGCATAATTTCTGTATAAAAATGCATAATTATCAAAACAGACAAATGTTACAAGGTAGTTCAAGGATTTTATTAATGTTTTATTTTCAAAAATCGATCGATTGGTTTTCAAAATATCTTGCAAAGAAATCTTTGATCGGTCGCCATTTTGTTATTTGATAAAATAGAAAATAATTGTAAATACAAATGTTTTAGAGAATCGAAAGCGCATGTTGAACGTTTTTGTATTTTTCAAATATTCCTTAAAATAAGGGAGTAATGACGATTTTTCAAAAAACAAAAGAACGCCAATAACTATGAACTTGGGCTCCAATTCAAAAATTTTAACTAAGAAAAGTTGTTTGTTTCAATGAGTTCTAACTGTCATTTTCGGGTGTTACAACTTAGTATTAACACCCTGTATATTGAGATGGAAGATGATTTTGGCAACGCAAATTATGAATTATTTACGGGGATACTTGACCTTTACGTGTGGTTTCAATGTTTATACCTGAGTATGAAATTGTTTTAAAATTACTACTAAACGTCTACATAATGTCAGTCATTTTTCGTGGTTTCATTTTTAATTAATTTATACAAAATATGGATATTCCGAACTCTTACAAAGTCAATCTTAATAGAGGGTTTATGCAACTAAACTTACATATTGCAGTGAATTTGTTTTGTGACATAACCTTCAATTATTTTTTGGGTTATTTATTTGGAAGCAGCGACTGTTTTAACGGACTAATGCTAGAATTGACTTATTAACAATGACTTTTTATTAAGTCATCGATTTTCGTATCAAAACCATTTGTTTGGGCAATGGCGTGATTTTCTTTGAAATATACCAAGATTATTAATCAGTGCCTTGTGAATGTGTTTGTTGATTAATCGAATGTGAAATTATATATTTTTTGAGAAGGCGGGAGGTGCATTAGCGGGAGGCGGCCAGCCGCCTCCCATTGAGCGCGCCGTAAATTTTCCAATTACGGAAGCACCGCGAGGAAATCGTAAAGTTTCCCTTCCCCTCCCGCGCGTATCGCCGACAGCACGCGCTTTATATATACACATTTTTTATCTGCGCCCATTTGCAATTTAAATTTGCCCGTAATTTGACTTGAATAATACAAACACACATACATACGACCGCAACTGCCGTTACCACCAAGATATCTCGATTGAGCTAAGTAAAGAGCCGAGTTAACATGCATAGTTTCAAACAACAATATTATCTCGTCCGTGTGCCTTTGCGTGAGTGGAAATGTGTGTGTGGGTGTGTGTGGAAAATCGTTACAACGCGGACGACGCACAATGGCCGTGTTTTTAAATGAAGCAGCACGTCCTGGATTTTCCTCGTCCTGCAGGAGCAGGAGCGCTAACGGTTTTAATTATTCCGCAGGATGAAATTGTTGTTCTCGTCCCCGTTATGTTTGTATTGGATGTGTCGGATTACGCACTCCCCCTCAGATATCCCCGGGGTCGTTTCGGGCTATTAGATTCGATGCGAACCTAATTCAATGGATTCAATTATTGGCCTGGGTTAGAAACCGCTTCCTTATCCTAATATAATCTCGGGGCTTAGCGCTGTCTCCCAATATCGATGCTAAATAGAATAGGCCGCCGCAAACTACATTTTTATCAGTAATTAAGTAATAATCTCCTTACTGGTATCCCGGCGTGGAGTTTCCCTTTAAATTCAGCCATCACCTCGGCGCGCAGAAATAATGGCGTGAACGACGAAGTTTTAACTGCTCCGAATCGGAGAGAACAATCGTCTGAATGCTAAGCGCCCTCTCCCATCGGGGAATTAATAAGAGGGCCGGGGGAACGGTTTTTTCTTGCGCGAAAGTTCCGAGCGCGATTTAATACTGTGCCCCGGCGCGTTAATAACCCCTAAATATCAACTTTTCCCATTCCGAGCCGCCCGTAAAAAGCTTTTATGGGGGTTCGCTCGTATAGGCATGTGCAACTACCCACGTATGTGAACGGCGATTTTAATTTGTATCGGGGGATTATATTGGGCCTTAAACAAAGAGGTAATGGACCCTTGGAAGCTACTTATTGCCTAATTTAAAGTTTATTAGCGGCTTTCACGACCTTCGGGTAACAAGTGGGGACGTCGTTGCCTTTCACAAGTTTACAACTGGTAATATCGAAGTGATATACGGTTCGAGTTTATACACAAATTAAACAATTCGAAAATAAGTAAATAATAGAAAGCTTTTGTATTTTTTTTAAAAAGGTGCTTTTAACGAGTATTGCTATTATCGAATTGATTATAGAATTTTAATGCAAAATAGATTATACCGATTCCAATACATCTAGAAAGTAAGGTTTGTATTATTAAGGATATGTATGGATTGCAGAGAAAATATTTCCTCAAACAACAAAGAGGTAAATGAAATCTCTAACAAAACTAATAACACCCGAATGCAGAAGTCCAAAATAATAGAAGAGATTGACTTCCCACTCAAGCATATAACAATCTAAAACACCTAAACGAGCAACTAACTATAAATAATACACTATTGATAGAAAAAATAATCCAGCTATAACAAGAAAGTTTTAGACTCAAAACAAAAATTATACAACTAATCATTCAACAGAAGAACACCCAAAACTAATTCAAAATAACACCATAAATAAGGGAGAAGACAATACAATGATAATAACTTCCATTGAAATAGCGCTAGACAACCAATTGTAGACGATAATTCAGCAGGCAACTCATTCAGCATTCAAGATATAATAGAAACAAATTCGCTGAAGCGAACCGACAACCCAGCGTATGCATAAGAGATACCACTTGCCCAAAAGTAAAACAAGGAGAAGTGGGTTAGGGTAGAAAGCCAGACAAAAGACACCAAAACAAGAAATACACAACAATCCGAAAAATTAAAGAAGCACATAGGAACATCCAGAACAGAAAAAATAGTAAACTAAGCGGCAAAGATGTATCAAACAAAAAAATATGGCTATGTGTACCAAAACTAAAAGACGGAACAATGAAGGATGACTAAAACAATACATATAAAACAAAACCAAGGAAAACTAAGAAAATATCGTAGTAAATACAATAGACACAAAAAATAAATTCTTGTGTTATCAGATCTGTTTACCGCTTATGACTCAAATTTCTGGCCGATCGGAATTGGGTGTGCAAGATTCAGATTCGATTACAAACAACTTTATTTAGAACGAACAAGATAAACAGAAAACAACAGACTACCTAGTAAAAAATAACACCCCACTATAAGTCCAAGAGCGGAACCGAAAACAATCTAAGGATCTTCTTACATATTGTAAGATCCTTAAAAAATAAAATAGAAGAAATAGAGCTAATACCAAGCCACCACAATCACCCCCATATAATAGCCCTAACTGAAACATGGCTAACAAAGAATATAGAACACTTACACCAACTAGATCAATACAAAGCAGAATTCCATTCAAGAATCCACAAAAAGGGAGGAGGAATAGCAATATATATTGGGGAAGATATTGAGTATGTAGTGAAACATAATAGAACAGCCAAAAGATGTAAAATGAGACGGTAAATACGACTAAGTTATAAAATATAGGGTATGATATTAAAAAAAAAAAGTTATGGCCTTTAAAAGTTTACCAAAACTAATGTGTCACAGCAAGGTGATGCTATAATGCAAGTAGACGATCGTGCCGCCAAAAGATACCCCAAGCAGTTGTTTAGGCACAGGTAAAGTCCCAACCTGATATACCAAAAACCAAGTACCCTGCGATTTTTTTGAATAAGTGCCTGCAAATTCATTAAAAAAAATAACTTCTGAACGGTTAAAGCGAATTTCAAAAACTAAATGGATTTATCAAGCCCAAAAAGGGGCAAATTAAAATATGCAAAGTTATACAAGGTGTTCTATTCCAAAAGTTAAACTTTTTGAAAGTCACGTATTTTGGTCACAATATTCCGTGCCGTATAGCGTGAATAACCCTGTATATTATGTTGCAGGTGTATTTTTGTAGAGCATTTTAGGTACTTCACTGGTCTAGATTTCTAGTACGGTTTACCTACTGTGAAATTTTTGCAAAAAAAGTAAAAACTTGTATTTAAGACTGTCCCATTCAATAATATATCTAGTTTGTTGACGGTTAAATAATAATTGAAGTCATTATAGTCTTAAGCCCTTTTTGTAGAGCACACGGTATTTCCATACCTTGGTGCGAACAACCTGTATCATACATTTCGGAAATTATAAATATTTTAGCAAAATTCTCGGACACATCGATTTTGGTTTTCAGAAATATACATTTTGTTATCAATCTAAACATTTTTGTCATCATTTGTATGGACCCTTTTCTGTGAACATAACGGTGGACATTTTTTGTATACCATACATAAGAAACATTTCGATCAAAAGTAATTGAAAGTTAGAAATTTATTTATAAAATCCACCTATTCAGTTTTCCAGATTGGAAGACGCGTTCCTATTGAGTGGATACCAAGATCTCCGGACTTTGTTGCTAGTTAGTAACACTTTAGTAGATCTGGCGATCATGATGGACACGATTATGCATATCTAGATACGGGTATCTTTCATGTATTAAAATTGTGAAAACATTGTCTATGTTCATAAATAATTCTGTATCTATCGTATTATTTTCTATCTAACGTATCTTGAGTTAATAAAAAATATTAGCGCAAAAATATTGCTTTAGTACGAATATGCTATATCCCGAGATATGCAAGGACTAGCTGATGTAAACGGAACTTACATATAAGAAAAACTCTTTTATTTGTAGACAAAAATGTAAATTCAAGGCCCATAATATACAGGGTGTCTCTAAATTATGTGAAAATGGCTTAACCACAGATTACTGGGATCAAAAGAAGACGATTTAATAAAACTTATCTATATACAAATGCGTTTGGTTTAGCCAGTATTCAGCTTCAAAGTTAATTAAAAAAAAAACAAAATTTGCCTATAAAAAGAGACACATTGATTACATTACATTACATTGATTTGGATATTATTTGGTATGACACTTTATACGGGTATAACTCATATTTTGACATAATATTGTTATTATCAGTAGACCGATTCTGTATGAAACAAGTGAGGCCCAACATTAATACATTCATATATTTTAATGACAAAAGCAAATAAATTAAAAAAAAACAAATCGGACGCAGGCATTCATTATTAAGTTTTTTTGTATCTTTATAGTTTTTGATATCTGTTACAGTTTCGACATAAAAAAATAAAATATGAGTGACTGCGCTACACTCGTTTGGAAACAAATCATCAGTGAATAGAATTTTCTGGTTAAAAAGTATATGTTCAGCTCTTATTTCCTAAATAAATCGGCAAAACGTAAAACGTAGGTCATTATCAGGTGGTAAAAGCTCTTGCACTATTTGGATATCGTATGGATGAAGCTATTGCTATAATTTCCAAAATTTCTTCCTCGTTATTAGGGCTCCTAAAATCCTAAAACCAGCAAAATATCTGTTTTATCGGCGTAAGTGCACTTTATATTCATTATTGTGAATAAACCATTATCAACCAGGTAACTAGATTACATTTGTTTCCGAACAAGTGTAGGGTAGTCACTCATATTTTATTTTTTTTGTGCCGAAACTGTAACAGATATCAAGAACTATAAAGATACAAAAAAACTTAACAATGAATGCCTGCGTCCGATTTGATTTTTTGCCTTTGTCATTAAAAAATATGAATGAATTAATGTTGGGCCTTACTTGTTTTATACACAACCGGTCTACTGATAATAACAATATTATGTCAAAATATGAGTTGTACCCGTATAAAGTGTCATACCAAACAACATCCAAATCAATGTAAACGTTCTGTTTTTATAAGCAAATTTTGTTTTATTGAAATTAACTTTGAAGCTGAATACTGGCTAAACCAAACGCATTTGTACATAGATAAGTTTTGTTAAATCGTCTTTTTTTTATCCCTGTAATCTGTGGTTAAGCCATTTCCACATAATTTAGAGACACCCTGTATTTAATCAGCCCGCAGATTAAATCGTTCCCGCCTAAAATATTGTCAACTAGCAATTTTCAGCGTGAAATACGGAAATCACATAGGGTCAATGCATTTAAAATTACCCAATATAAATAAAATGTGTTGCTTAACATTTTTTATTGTCCTGGATTTTTTTTTCATGTGTTCCCTATAGGTAGACAGTCACAAAACTCTGTTCGAAAACAAGTTTTTTTCTGGCAGTCATTGTTAAAATGACGTGGTTTGTGGAAAGTTTAATTGCCAAGCTATTTTAAAAGATATAAGAATAATTCAAAAACCAATGTGTTCAGTAGGAAATGAACTTCAGGCATACAATTTTTAAATGTTTCTATCATGCAAGAGAGTCAGTCAAACTCTTTCTATAAAAACTCGGAAAAAATTATCAATCCTTACTTTTTAAGACCATATATTTTAATGAAGGAAAAGAGACTCACTAATAATATGTTATATCTGTGTTGAATTCTTACATTACTACCTGCAGCATAAGTTTATGTCCCGAGAATGCATTTCTTTTTTTCAAAACCTTTTCAAAAATTTCCAAGAGCCTTTTAACGTCAATTTTCTCAGGTCAATATCTAAAAACGGGCTGAATGAAAACAAGTGAACATTTTACAAAATGTTCTTTACAAACATAGGAATATCTCACAAAAAGATAATGACTGAGACTCAACTAGAGTTAGAGTACTAGAGCAGTGAATTTCGGTAAAAACACGACCCTTCTACACGCTTGTACAGTACCAAATTAAGAACAAGAAGCTATCATAGATATGTCCCCCTAAGTGACAATCAAAACATACAACTAACATTAGATACAACATAAGATGTTTTGTTATTTCCAAAGGCTCAAAGTTTTATGTACATCGAACTTCAATACTTTTTACAAACGTGTCATCTTTTACAAATAATGACCTTGTTGTTTGTATATATGATGAGAAGTGGTGGCTTGGAAAAATTGAAGACAAAAGTGAAGATAACAATGATGTTTTGGTGCATTTCTTTCACCCTTCTGGAACAAAAACTGCCTTTCAACTTTCCAAAAATGATACTGCTTGGGGACCTACAAAGAACATTGTATGAAAAGTGACTGCATTGGAACTTACAACAGTGTCTGGTAGAACACACGACATAACTGATAAACTATGCAATGAAATAGCGTGTTTGTTTAACTCTCTCATGAAAATTGAAGTTACATACATAGAAAAACATTATTGTGTGTACACTGAATGCAAGGGTAGTACAACAAATGTATCTTTATGTTTAAGAATTAGAATTCTTACCTATTGTTATCACTGCCCATTGTTAATTAAAAGTAAACATTTTTTCATTTATTGTATGTATTGATTTAAATATCATTTGACCAATATAAATTGTAATAACTTCAAGCACTTGTTTGCTAACTTGGCACTGCACGAGCGTGTAGAATGTTAGTCTTTTTACTGAAATTCATTGCTCTATTACTGTAAATTTAGTTGAGTCTCAGTCATAGTTTTTTGTGAGATATTCCTATGTGTATAAAGAACATTCTGTAAAATGTTCACTTGTTTTCATTCAGTGCCTTTTTAGATATTGACCTGAGAAAATTGACGTTAAAGGGCTTTCGGCCATTTTTGAAAAGCTCTACGAAACAAACGAATGCATTCTCAGGACTAAAACTTTCACTGTAGGTACTTATGTAAGTATTCAACACAGAAATAACATATTATTAGTGAGTCTCATTTCCTTCATAAGAATGTATTGTCTTAAAAAGTAACGATTTATAATTTTGTTTCGAGTTTTTACAGAAAGAGTTTGACTCCCTCTTGCATGATGGAAATATTTAAAAAATGTATGCCTGAAGTTCATTTCATGCCACACTGGTTTTTGAATTATTCTGACATCTTTTAAAATAGCTTGGCAATTAAACTTTCCGCAAACCACGTCTTTCATTAAAATTTGGCCTACCACCATTTAAAAAATGGCTGTCAGAAAAAAAAACTATGGCTTATAAAAAAATGTTTAACAGTGTTTTGTGACTGTCTACCAATAGGGAACACATGAAAAAAAATCACGGAAATAAAAAATGATGAGCAACATTGCCTGGGTGATTTGAAATGGATTGATCCCATAACAAAAAAATAAATTTGAAATGAGTCATTGTATGGGGTTTAGGCACTATCAGGTAACTTTTTGTGATAAAGAATTAAAAAAAACTGTTTCTGTTTACATGGAACCAGTTTTGGTCGGGGGACCGTCATCAGCCATCCAAATTTAGTTTTATTCGAGAAAACCAAAAGTTAGTTTACAATGTATATAATAGTTCGGGGTTTCGGGGTCTGTCTTACTTACAGTCAAGTTTCAAAATGTTGGTTGCAATACATTATTGTGAATGCTATATTTGATTAGACAATAATGTATTGCAACCAACATTTTGAAAACAACCTAAAACATATATCATGCAATCAAAATCTGAGTGGATGGCTACTATTTGTAAAATGTTACGAAACATTTAAATATGATCAAATTGTTTCATAAACTACATGGTCTTCCACGAAAAATAGTGCATAATTCTACTTTGGCGCCTATCTACATTTTAATGCGAATCATTTGGGCTTCTTAATAGAGTACTTCCTGCGAGAGCGTTTAAGAATGAATAAAGTATGAATAACGGATAGGATATTCGGGATGTCGAATCGATTATGCTGCAATAATGAAAAGAGGATGGGAAAAAAACTGGGCGATTTGCAAGAAAAAACAAGATTAATAGCTCAGATTGCCTGGATTGCTTCTCGCACATTCATAACATAACACGGGCTGCTCACGCACGCGTTAATTCCAGAGGAATATTCTGGTGCATTAGCCGGATTAGTTGTGATCTAGGAGTGGCAGGTGCGCGGACGCGATTCATCACCCAGGAAGAGTGTTCCTCCCGTTCGCGAACAATGGACCCATAGAAATGAATGACCGAACGGTCGCAAGGAGAGAGACGTGGGGCACTCCCATTCAGGCCCGGTAAAATTAGAAGCGCGTTTTCACGTCTGGGGTTCGACCCAGTTAGCGTTATTATTTTCGACGCCGCTGCAGCCGTTTACGTCGCGACGTTAAGCGGCAGTAATGACTCCTCCGAGGAGGCAGTTTTGGCCGGCAACATGGTCCGACCCCAGAAGATGTTTACAGGCGGTAATTTTATGAATGGCCCATTCACGTCCACATTGTTGCGTCTCGCTCCCAACACAATTGACGGCACTGGAACGGGAACAAGTGGCCGAATTTACGACTTTCTGCAGCCAAAAACCGAGGAAATCCTAAATACCAGCGTTACTGAAATTGCCATCTTCATTTACGAATTCGTCAATGTTACTAAATAAGTAATTACTAATAAATTGTCTCGACGAGTGACAAACGCAGAAAATGTATTGTAAAAGCGAAAAAAACGGAATTATTTGGAATTATTTTGTGATTCGCGCTTTTTATTTTACCAGTAAAACAAGATTCCTCAAGGCCCCGTTGCACGTTGTGACGAATGCTCGATCTGGCTTATTGATGGGCAACTTTACAAAAAACATCGATGTTGACATCGAAACTTAACCAAAACATTATGCCAAAACATCGTTTGAAAAACATCGATGTTCGAAAACATCGATGTTTTGAAATACACAATAATTAGGATATTTCAACGAAATTTATTAAAGTAACAAACGAGAAGCAAACATGTAAAATATTTCAAATATTTGATAAGTAAATAAAAAAAGAAATATAATAAAATTTAAAAAAGATAGGCAAATAGGGAAATAGATCTTCTTAGACCTGCCAAAACTGCAGGTTTTTGCATTCTGTGCCTAAGTAGATATTCAAAACTTAAATTTAAAAAACACATTAATTGTACTTACTATTATTATTAAAAATCAGTTATCGACTATATTTTAATAGATAGAGAACATCGTAGTAACATAATCGATACAAAGGTTAGAAGAGGAATCGAAATTGATAGCGACCACTACATATTGATATAAAAAATAAAAGAAAACACAGTTGAAGTAAACGACAGACATGATAAAGAAATAAATAAAGAAAGAGAGACGACAAAACTATACAAATTGAGAGAGGAAGAAGTAGCCAAAGAGTACACAAAAATGGTGACAGAGTTAATAACGCAAAAAAAGAGAATACAAGAGATGGACATTATAAAGTTATGGGAAACAATAAGAAACATTATGAAAGAGGCAGCAAAAATAACATGTGGAACAATGAGGAAAACAAACAAGAAGAAACAAACGAGATGGTGGACAGAAGAAATTAAAGAGGAAATAAAAAATAAAAAGCTAACTTGGAAGCAATACCTAAATGATAAATCAGACGCAAAATATGACCAGTATAAGGAAAGCCGAAAGAAAGTCAAAGAAGTAATACTAAAAGCGAAACAAAAGTCATGGGAAGAATTTGGAGAAAGAATGGAAAGAAACAGCAGAGAAAACCAGAAGTTGTTCTATAATGTTATCAAGAGCTCCAGAAAAGAAAAAAAACAAACAGACTGTGAAATCAAGAGCAAACAAATAAATATATTAAGGGAAGATGAACAAATTATGAACAGATGGAGGGAATATTTCATGGAATTATTAAATGCTGAGGAAAACAATGATAAAGAGATTACACAAAACCGAGAACGAAGAGATAACAGAAAGAGAATTAGACCTAGTAATTAAGAGCCTGAAAAACGAAAAAGCGGCAGGAAAGGACCAAATAACAGCAGAAATGATGAAAACCATCGGCGAAGAAGCGAATAAACTACTATTAAAAGTATATAATGGAGTATGGGAAGAGGAACGGATACCGGACGACTGGAGGACCGCACTTGTGGTACCAATATACAATAAAGGCGACAGAAACGAATGTGGTAACTATAGAGGCATCAATCTAATAAGTACTGGAATGAAAATATTAGAGAATATAGAAAACAAAATAAGGACAACAATAGAAACGACATTACACGAGGCACAGAGTGGTTTTCGGAAAGGGAGCAGTATACAAGACCACATTTTCACAATTAAGCAGATCATAGAGAAGAAACAAAAACAAAATAAAAAAGTATACATGGGCTTCATAGACATAAAAATAGCATTTGATACGATCAACAGAAAGAAACTTTGGAAAATATTGGAAGAAAGAGGTTTGAGCGCGAAAATCATAAACATTATCAAAATGATATATGAAAACAACAACAATATAATAGTGTACTACAACAACGAATCAAAGTGCTTCAAGACCAAAGACGGGCTGAGACAAGGAGGAAGCCCAAGTCCGATTCTATTTATCATCTACATGGACGAGATAATAAGAAAATGCCAAACAGGAACAAGAGAAATGGAAAAAGGATACAGAAGAATGAGGAACATCAGTATGAAACAAGGAGCGTTCGCAGACGACGTTGTATTACTAGCGAATGAAGAAACAAAATTACAAAAGAACTTGGAGATATGGGAAGAGATGCTTACAAAGTACCAAATGGAAATAAATACGGATAAAACTAAAGTAATAGTAGTGGGAAGTATGGAAGCGATGAACATCAAATTAAAAGACCCCAAAATTGAACAAGTGGAGGAAATTAAATACTTGGGGGTAGTATTCAACAGTAACGGGGAACAAGTGAGTGATATTGACATGAGGATTAAGAAGGCTACAAGTACTTACCATTAACTGAACAAAACCATCCTACGCAGAAAAGAAATATCGACCAAAACAGAAACTAAGTTATACAAGACACTACTAAGACCAGTATTAACATTTGGATGTGAGACGTGGAATCTGAAAAAGAGGGAGAAGGAATGAATGCAAGCTGTGAAAATGAAATACCTGAGAAGAACGAAAGGGGTAACAAAATTCGAAGTTCAGAAGCTCAGTAATGTGAAATGAACTAGAAATAGAATCGACCCTGGAATTTATTGAAAAGAGACAGTTAGGATGGTGGGGTCACATGCACAGGATGAAAGAAGATAGACAACAAAAACTTATGTGGGAAGCAAAATGCAAGAAGACCGGACGAGGTAGACCAAAGAAAACCTGGGACGACACGATTAAAGAGATATTAACAAAACGAGGACTAACAACGATACAGGCAAAGAACATGACAAACGACCGAAAGAAATGGAACAAATTTATAGGAAACTAATGGAAAGAAGAAAATGAGAAATGTAAAGAAAAACACCTGCACTAATTGATCGAAGGTGTAATGATAAATATAATATATATATATATATATATATATATATATATATATATATATATATATATATATATATATATATATATATGGGTTAGGTTAAATCAAACACTTGGTTAAAGTTTCACTGTATTGATAGAATAAACCTCTACAATTATTTCGGCCTCACGACCATTCTCAAGAGTACAGAGATACTAAAATTAAAATTTAACAAATGTGCAGTATATACTAAGCTAGAAAAATTTTACAACATGGCAATAAATGAATTACAGTCTTGGTTTTTCCGAACGGATGCCGCATAACAAAGGCGTATTATCAAAGATTAATTGTTCATTCACAATATTATCCCCATTAGTGACCGCTTTTCGAATTTCTAGGATTTCGAGTAAATCCAGCCGTCTCCCTTTCTGTCCGGTGTGCATTACCTCCAGGCTGTCATTTCTGAAGAAATGATTATTCTCAATGCAATGATGCGCTAGTCCCGTGTCCTCCTTGTTTTGTAGAATTGCTCTCCGATGTTCTTTCATTCGTGTTATGAAATTCCTTCCTGTTTGGCCGACATAGAATGCGTCACAATCCGCGCACTTAAGTTTGTAAATGCCACTTTTTTGTAGAGTTTTTACAAACTTAAGTGCGCGGATTGTGACGCATTCTATGTCGGCCAAACAGGAAGGAATTTCATAACACGAATGAAAGAACATCGGAGAGCAATTCTACAAAACAAGGAGGACACGGGATTTGCGCATCATTGCATTGAGAATAATCATTTCTTCAGAAATGACAGCAAATGACAGAAACAGAGAAGAATAAGCTGAATTATTGTTAATCCACCATTTTAGTGGATTTGCATTAATGTTTTTTATAACCGATTTTTTTAAATATAATGACAGTTTGCTAATGCTTCGTTCTTCTTGGAACATATTATCGTCAATTAATTTGTTATCTTGTCCCCATAGGTTAAATGCAACAGTTTATATTGCTACATATTGGTATTATGCTGCAAAAAATGTCTAAACCTCACCATTATTTGTGTTTTCTGGTGGTGAATGTAAAGATATCCCCAGCTCATCGTTTTGACCTACTTGGTCCTGAATGAATTGGGCTGCGTTTGATACATTTACCGGATTTTTGAATTAAATCTTTTTAAATCTCGGATCCAATATTGTTGCTGAAGCAAGTAACTGCACTTGCTCGACTGCGCCAATTTTTTTCTTACATTCTCGCAACAAAGCCGATTTTAATGATATGGATATATTAAAATTGGCCGGTGTAAAAACTTTTAAAATTGCTTATTCCAAATTATATGTAATAGGAATTACACGACTAGACGTGGTATATTTTTCCCCACAAAGGTCGACCGTTGCTACCTCCAATGGTCGCAAAAGTTCCATTACTTTCTTTAATTCGCCGATTTCCTTAGGTGATACCATTATGGGAGCAGCTGGATGCCTATTAACTATTCCGTTCACAGTTTCCCGCAATTCTAAAAAGCGCTCGACCATTTGGTATGTAGAATTCCATCTAGTTGATACCTCTTGAATCACCTTTTTTCCTTAGAATTGTTGCGATTTTCGCAACTCGTCACTAGCTATGACTGATTGCTTAAACCACGTAACAATGGCTTTAATTTTGGATATAACAATCCATAGTTCATTTACTGATTTAATAGCTCTTTCGGCTATTAAATTGAGCTGATGAGCAAAACAGTGTATATGCTTTTCCTTTCCATAACCTACTTCGACTGCCTTGGTCATGTTTGCTGCCCCATCAGTAACAACATTCGTAATTTTGTTGGCTACTACATTCCATTGCTCACATGTTTGCAGTACTACCTGCGAAATATATTCAGCCGTATGTCGCTCGTTTAAATCATACACCCCTAAATCTACTGAATTCATTTCACCATTTTCTGCAAAATGCAAAGTTATGCCAATAAAGCTTGTAGTTTGCATATCATCTGTCCAAATGTCGGATATTAGAGTATACGTTGGCAATCTTGCAATTTTTAGCCGATATAAATTTGAAATACTTTCGTATTTCAAATCAAGGCGTGATATTGTCTTGCGAAATGGTATCACATAATGGGGTGCTGAAACCTTCAATAGATTTTTAAAACCATCGTTTTAAACTACTACTACCATCTACTAGGGAAAGCGGCTGATATATATATATATATATATATATATATATATATATATATATATATATATAATTGAATTTGTCAGTTTTACAAATTTGGCCCCAGCATTCCCCCATGATTTTAAATTGGAAATCGTACCGTCAATTGTTGACTGCTTTTGAAAATGTACCTGAGGCTGTAAAGTCACAGTTTTATTTATATTTTGAATGCTTCCCTTGGCACTTTCAAACTGTTCAACACTTCTTCCACCAAGATCGTCTGAATCTAAATCATCAATCAATGATACAGTACTACCACTACTAACATTACTATCTGCTCTTGAAGTTGAAGGCAATGAGGTCGGTGTTATGATTCTTTTTTTTTTATTGACGGCTCTCCTGCTTCTGTATCTATATCGTCTTCAGAGTATATTATTTTAAACACCTAAGTGTTTACTTTTTAAGTGACATGTCAAATTAGAGGTATTTCCGGTTGTTTTAAATGTTTTTGAACACAATTTGCAAATTGCTGACTTTCCTGTATCACTTTTAGTGAAATGCTTCCACAGAATGCTTTTCGAAGCTATTGCGCGATCTTTTCGCTAATAATATTAATTACGTAATAGTAGTTAATACACCTACAAAAAAATAGTTGGAAATATGACATATTTGATAAATAAAAGTGGACTTACCAAATGTTGATCGGATATTGAATGCAAAATAAATACAAATAAATCACAATTTATTACACAACACTTGGATCACATAAACATGGGAAGTACAGCCACAGTACAGCTCGAACGCGGATTATAAATACTTCCACTCTTGACATATCGAAATCACATAAACATGGGACGTGCCTGAAGGGAAATCAGCGCGTTAGGCCGTGGAGCGAGTGGAGGGTCCCTTCGAAGCAGTGACGAGGGCCAGGCTCTCGGTGTCAGAGAGTGGGGGGGTTAAAAAAGGCTCCAGGTAATTTTAACCTCGCCACTACTTCGTCGCAAAGGGGGGCTCCACCCTATCTGCGTGGGTTGACGGCAGACAGTCAGCGAAGTTAAGAAATTACGAACTGTCGCAACGGCTGACCATCTGGCGCCCACACCACCAGATTTAAATCTCGCAAAGAGAATAGAAACTGAAAACTGAAAAGAATGCCCGATTGAGAAAACGTGGGGGGAACAAAAAATAACAGGTGTGAATTTTGTGGTGTAAAATATCTGCGTTTATTCACACAAACGACAGGACACCGTGCCTACGCTTCCTGAAATAAATACCTCCGTCCGCAACCCTATCACGCAGTGTTCACTATATTCGGCCGAATACCGCGAACTCGTAATCACGCGATTCAAAGGGCCGTCGGAGCGACCTTTTTGTTACAAAAGCGCAAAACACGTACGGCACGAAACACGTAACGCATATTTTACACAAAAGAAAAAAAAACGATATATCAACGAAATTAAAGTATCAAATGAGAACAACAAAATATATATATATATATATACATTTTATATATATATATATATATATATATATATATATATATATATAGATCTGGCCTGTGTTCCTCGTGTGTGACTTCGCTGATGGTTCTGGACTCGGCTCTCGAACCTGGATGCCGCCACTAGCTGCGGTCTTCAGATAACTCTGGCAGGATGGTTGCTGCCTCTAGCCAAGACCTGGCTGGCTGGGTTACTTAGCCCTTACCCAAAAAAACGCCTGCAAAGCACATGGCCTTAGTAACAATGGCCGGACACGTGGCTTTACGAAAAGAAAAAATGTCGGGTTTAATTACTCACTCTGATGTTGTGAACGTATAGAGTTGAGTCGTATAGTACTCTCCCTTGCCTTGTACTTGGTGCCGTCAATCCCTTTAAGGGTGGTTAAATGAGTTCACGTTTTATATCCCGGAAACCGGATGGTGATATACCAAGGAAAACGGTGACCTCGTGGCACGTCCGCACTATAGGGAAGGTAACTAGTTTCTGTGATCAAGGCGACGCCTCGCCGACGATTTTAAAAATCACACGCATATAGGAAACACGTCACGTCTAAAAAAACGTGTGAGTATGGTTGCCTACGGTGGAGGTCTGTGCGCGCAATTAATAATTAAAAGGCAGTTTCCGTGGGGGCCGATACCGGACCGTTACAAGTACAGCCACAGTACAACTCGAACGCGCATTATAAATATTTCCGCTCGTCTTCAGTTTGCAAAGTGTACAGGAACCTGCACGGACTCTTGTACAGTTCTTTTTGTTCGAATACGTATATGAATAAATAGATGGCGCCACAATTGTTTATTTTGGTGTTTTACCATTTTACTAAAACATCGATGTTGAATCAGGAACATCGATGTTGGTTTGACAACATCGAATGATTAACATCGATGTTTTGAATATCGTTGTTGAACCGAAACATCGATGTTTCTTGCCTATCCCTAATCTGGCTTCACTTTATTAATGTTTCGAAAACGGTTTATCAACCATTGTTGAAATTACTGCTGTCATTTTTTGGAGAATCAATGCCAAGTTTTTTGTTTTTAAATAGGACGACTGGTCAAATTTTATATATTTAAAAATAGTATTTTTTTTCTAAATTCTGCGAAATAACATATGCATATTTTATTTTTTACATAACCACAAAATAAATTATTGAAGGAATACAAGTTGAAAAATGTAAGATTATTTATTTTTCTTCTTTCTAGTGACTTCCATGACGCTTTCCTTTGTCTGATGTTTTTCCATATCCAGGAACGTATAGTATACCTTTCCCCCTATATTTAGTCTGTTGATCGTAATTCCTTTTACGTGAATATATGATCTTGTGTAGTACTCCCCTTTCTGTAGCAACTGTGAGATTCTTTTAGCTCCGTTTCTATTGTCTTTCTTAGCCTTCTTTCTAGAATTTCTTCATATATTTTGGTTACTGTGCTTTGAAGGGTTATGCCCTTGTAATTATCTCTCTTGTCCCATTTCTTGTGGATTGGTACAATAAGCCTTGTTTTCAGATCTTCCGGTGTCTTTTCTTTAGTCCACATTTTGTTCATGATTTCTAGTAAAAAATCTAGACCTTTTTCGTCTATATTCCTCATCATTTTTATAGTTATTCTGACTTTGCCTGGTGATTTCCCATTATTTAGTGTTTTTATTGCCTCTTTCAATTCGTTTATGTTTATATCCGTGTTGGTTTCTACTTCTTCTTCCTCCACTTCCCCATTTGTTTGTTCTTCTTTAATTATTTCATTATTTACTGTAATTTCTGCTTCCAGTAGTTTTTGGAAGTATTCTCCCCATTTCTTCATTGTTTATTTTTCTTCTTTTATTATTTCTCTGTTTTCTTGATTTATTATTGTCGTGTTTTTATTTATTTTTGTTTATTAGGTTTTTAAGCACTCTGTACAAACGTCGCACATTGTCGTTTGAAAAATCACAGCTTTAGGCATTTGTTCATTACATTTCTTGTGTTTACGTGAAGATTTTTTACATCAGATCTGAATTTCAAGTTTCATGCGGCTTCAGAGAACACAACGACAATTCATTCCGAGGCGAATCTCTTAGTGCTTCTTCCTTCTTTCTTTTTATTACGCTGATGTGCAGGATCAAGTACGTTTGCATGGGAGTCTATAAATTCACGCGCGCGTGTGTGTACACGTAAAATATAAGCCATGAGGAGACGATTTTTCAAGTCCCCCCAGCATAAAAATAATATAATATTTTATATTCGCCCATAAATTCCCGTAAATGTACCTAAGTTTCAGTAAAACGATTTGAGTTTTTGATTTAATGGCACGAAATCCTCTACGAATATCCAAATAGACGCGCACGCTTACGAATTATTTTATTGCTAAGCGATACCAATTGTGCGGACGCCATTATTTCCCGTGATGTGTTTAGTTTCCTTCGAACAGGTATCGATCGGTGCGACTTTGATACATTAATTAACCCATAATTAATGCGTCGGAATGTCAATATTTTTATGGATCCGGTGATTTATTAACGGCGCGTTAATTATAACGCTGGCTAATAAGGTGATTAAAAAATGTGGCACGCATCCATTAATTTAAAGCAGCGTAATTTACCGGCGCATAACGAGACCGGATCAATTATACACTCTCATTTATTACGATAATATTAATAAATCGTGCGATCACGTCTCGCAACATTAATAACCGCTTTGCCACCTGAATTTCCTACGCAAAGTATTCAAACTTGCTCACTCAACTCAAGTCTTCTAAGTCCCTATACACTGAACGCTTCATCTTCAACAAATACAATTTATTTTTCATAATCCCGAAGTCACAATCAGTAATTTTCACTTTATTGCGTATATAACGTAATTGCGTATATTAAAAAAAGCTAGAAAGAAAAGCCTGTATGCAGTTATTAAATATGATAAACTGATAATAAATAACATGTACAAGTATCAACGAAAATAATAATGAAGAAAATGATTGCGAAAATGAAGCAATTAACGGACGAAAATAAAAAGCACAGCAAGATGAGAGAATAGCAAACCTGGAAAGAAAGATCAGAAATAGGGACATTTTAGTACAAAGCATCAAAGATGAACAAAAAGAGAATGATACTGAAACATGAGAGAAAATGAACATAGTATTGCAAAAAATAGGGGTATTGTTTATAATGATGATATAGATATGATAACGAGGCAAGTAAAATTAAATAAAGATAGTACAAGAGCGATACTACACTGAACCAAAAGAGTTCATAAATACATCCATTTTGCTCCGATGAACGCGTTCATTACTATAATGATTTGTTGTTCATAGGCGAATTCATCATAACTCAGTCATTGGTCTATGAACGACATATCATTATAGCAATGAACGCGTTCATGGGAGCAAAATTGATGTATTTATAAACTCTTTTGGTTCAGTGTAGTGAAATTGGCGAAGGAAATCCAAAAAGAAAAGATTATGAAGAGCACCAAAAAACTAAAAGACACAAATATATGGATTGATGAGAACTATCCAAGAAATGTACGGAAAGAAAGAAAGAGTTTCATCCCCAAATTAAATGAAGCTGGAAAGAAAGGCCAGTATGCAGTCATTAAATATAATAAACTGATAATAAATAACATGCCATACAAGTCAAATATCAACGAAAATAATAATGCGGAAATTTATCACGAAAAACAAAGTGTCAGCACAAGCCAAAAAAGAACATATACCGAGAGATCCCCAGAAGGTTCAAAACTAGACGAACAACTTAGAAACATAACAACCGCAAATCGAAAAAACTAAGAAACGCAGATAAGGAAAAAAGAACGGAAATGGACATGAACACTAATAATGAAATGGAAAATACAAGAAAAATAAGCCAAAGAATCAAACAAAATACGAAAAATAACAAAACGGAATTGCAGAAAATAGGCAAAAGGTGTAAATTAGGCTCATGGAATATCAGAGGCCTAAACGAGAAATATGTAGATTTAGAAGATGAATTCGAAAAAACTGCACTCGAAATACTACCAATAAGTGAAACAAACAAAAAAGGAAAAGGCAAAATAATACTGAAAAACGAACATAGTTTGATATATAGTGGAGTTAAAACAAATGAAAGAGCAGCAGCGGTTTTTTTTTAAATAAATATAATTATCGTTATCTACTTGAAGGACAAACTATTGAATTAATTTGAACTATCCTACCGGCTATTACTTTAATTTTTATTGTACTACCATCATTACGATTGTTATATTTATTAGATTTTTGTTATTTATTATTTATGTTTTTATTATTATTATTTTTAAAAGTCCCTTTACCTTTCGGTGTGGGCTGATTTATGTTTTTAATAAATTTAATTATCGTTATCTACTTGAAGGACAAACCATTGAATTAATTTGAACTATCCTACTAGCTATTACTTTAATTTTTATTGCACTACTATCTTTACGATTATTATATTGATTAGATGAAGTAAATAATCCATTAATTACAATCAAAACTATTGGACATCAATGATATTGATCTTATGAATATTCAGATTTTAAAAATATTGATTTTGATTCTTAAATAATTCCTTTAAATGAAGCAAATTCTTTTAATTCTGGTGTTTTAGATGTTGATAATCGTATTGCAGTCCCTTATAACTCTCAGATTCGAATAATAGTAACTGCAGCAGATCTTCTTCATTCTTGAACTATTCCAGCTTTAAGAGTTAAAATCGATGCAACTCCTGGACGATTAAATCAAATTAGTTTCTTATTCCAACCAAACAGGAATATATTTGGTATATTTGGTATTCTTAACCAAACAGGAATATTCTTTGCTCAATGTTCTGAAATTTGTGGAGCTAACCATAGTTTTATACCTATTGTTAAAGAAAGAATTTCTCCTAATTACTTTATTAAATGAATTTCTAATATAAGATAAATTTACATTAGATGACTGAAAGTAAGTACTGGTATCTTAAACCACTATATAGTAAATTACATATACTTCTAATGAAAAATTTAGTTAAAAAAATAACATTAGTTTTTCATTCTAAAATCATTAATTATTAATAATTTTTATTGCCACAAATAGCCCCAATAAATTGATTAACATTATTTGTTCTGTTTATTTTAATTTTTATTATATTTAATATAATAAATTATTATTCTTTTAAATACCAAAATATATTTTTTAACTTAAAAAAAAACTAATAAATTTAATTGAAAATGATAATAAACTTATTTAGATCTTTTGGCCCTTCAACTATTTTTTTCTTTTCTTTAAACTGACATTTTTAGGATTATTATTTATTCCATCTATATTTTGATTAATTCCGTCACACTTATTTATGAGTAAAAATTATTATAACTCTTCATAATGAATTTAAAATTCTATTAAGAAATAAGATAAAAGAAAGAACTTTAATTTTTGTTTCCTTACTTTAATTTATTTTATTTAATAATTTTTTAGGACTATTTCCATATATTTTTACTAGATCAAGACATTTATTTATAACTTTAGGGATAGCATTACCTTTATGACTGAGTTTTATAATTTATGGATGAACTAATAATACTATTCATATATTTGCTCATTTAGTAGCCCTAGGGACTCCTCCTATTTTAATACCTTTTATAGTATGTATTGACTCAATTAGTTAATAATTCGACCAGGATCTTTAGTAGTTCGATTAGCTGCTAATATAATTGCTGGTCATTTATTATTAACTTTATTAGGAAATACAGGACCAAGAATAATAATTATTTTATTAAATTTATTTATTATTGTACAATAGGGTCTTCCTAAAAAAAAAAATAACCTTTTTGTGACTTAACGTAAAGTTTATAACCTGTAATTAAACATCCCACAGAGAAAACGTTTGGTTTTCATTATAACTTATCAACAAGCAACATACAATATCGTAAAACTTACACATTTTGTCACGTGACCGACGAAATGCTGTTATTGGCCGAGCGGCACTGTGACGTCATTGCCCATGTTGGCGATCGGGAGCAGTGCATAAGGGATAGGAATCGTGGATTAATTCGACTTAGAATCCAGTCTGACATAAAATAATTTCTGATGGGTTAGTTTAGGGACAGCCAGATAATCTGCTAGAAGTTCACGTGTTATTGGTTCCCGACTTTTTCTGAAAAAGTGAATTTTTCGACGTAGCCGAAACGCGTCTAGTCGCATATAATTTTCCAAATCCTCTTCCGGCTGTAAGAACAAATAAAATACTGTATAAACTTTGCAATATATACTACATCTCATACGAATTGGTAATGCTGATTTCAAAATTTGTAATTATTAATCATCTAAACAAATTTCTAAAATCAACAGTTTGCTACAAATATTGTTTAAACATGTTTTTTAGTTTTAACTAAACGTTTGTGTAAAAACATATTGTACAAAATCTCACAGTACTTTTAAAAAGTAATATTAATATGGAAGGTATTGTTTTAGAGTTTAACCCACAAAACTATTTTGAGATTATGTTATTACATAATAACATAATTAAATATTTTATTATGTTATGTTATGTTATTATATATATATATAATCGGAAATCCCCTTGAATACCCATTACTAATGATGATAGTTAATTATATATATTTATCGAATTTCGTCGATAATTTATTAAAAATCATGTACTTACATTAAAATGGTCTTCACAAAAATAGTGGGACGTCAAAGTGACACTCGCGGAATCACTTCGGACTTGTAACCCCTTTTTCCGTATATCCCCTGTTGGGACGTTTATAAATGACTTATTTGGTTCGCATTTACGGCTGCTATAACATCCAGGCACAATGCAATACTTATTCGTCCCATTTTTCGTAAAACCGACGTTTTCTTTCTGTCGCTCCATTGTAAGCAATGCTACAGCTGAGCGCCAACGTGCGTAGTGACGTCACAGCAACATGGCGGGCTTTCGGGACCTTTTCAAACGCCTTTAATTTTAAAATCGTGTTTGCTAATTACAACGATTTGTCTCAACACAAAAATTAGTGCCAATGATGTTTTTAATGAGTCTAGAGTTCAGTTTCAAGGTTTTTGAAAAATCGAGGAAGACCCTATTATGGGTGGTGCCTTCAAACTCTCCATGCAAATGGAGCTTTTTTCTTTTTTATGTACGTTCTTCGGTACCCAGCTAGCGTCTCGTTTGCAAACAACGATTTTCATTCTAGAGTCAGTAAATAACAATTTATTGTTAATTAATATTCAATTTGCTCTACATTGACCGTCTCTGTGCGAATATTGGTATTATCTCGTGGTTCCATTTTATAAATTGCGAGTGTATAAACAAAGCTTGAGGCGCTGCAATAACAGGTAATCCAAAACGTCGTTTGTTGTCTGAGGAGGATCGCAATTGGAAGTAATTGGTCAATAACGCGCAGGAAGAACGCAGTCTGCCGCACGACGAGCCAAGCCCTTTGATCTCGCAGTGACTGATGTAAAATGCGCTGAGAGGATCAAATATTTGCTTTTTATTACTTTTTGTAATACTAAGGGAGTATTTTAATTCTGCATGCAAGCTTGCTACTTGAATGCATGTATGTCTTATAGTTTATATTATAAACTGTTATTAACTATAAGACATAAATTATTATTATACACTTTATAGTAATAGTGAAATATGGGTAAAATTCTAATGAATATATCACTCATACATTGGAACAGATACTAAATTATTAAATGTAAATTAAAAAAAAAATACACTGCAAATATAACTCATACTCAAGTTAAATAGGTGTCCTGTAGTAAATGAGGTGTGCTGATCACGAATCTGTGCTTAATTTTTTCCAGCACGTCAGGTTTTCAGGAAAAGTGTGTTTGAAATTTTTCATAGAAACTGCCAAAAATATTGAGAAAATATTTATTGAAACTATATTTAATAGAAAATTACACTGCAAAATTGAGTTGTTCAGTAAAAAAACGATGCAGTATAATCTACGTTAGACAATCGTTGGTGTTTTTTCTTGAATAAAATCGTTCTCTTTTTCCCTCAAAACTGCGTTTTGTAGATTTCTTTTTGTGGATTTTTGTGAGTGAGTCCCTCTTCAAGGTTCAGCAGTAATCAGCCATCATTCTAATATCCCATTTTCCTTGGTAATGTCTCTCCATCTCCTTTATGTCTTGATGGAACCTCTCTTCCTGTTCCTGGCTGACAGCTCCTAGATTTTCGGGAAAAGAGTCAACGTGAGAATTCAGAAAATGAAGTTTGACGCTCATATTGCATCCTAGTTTTTTATAATTTTCGACCATGTTGGCTACAATTTTTTTGTAGTTTGGAGACTTGTTGTGTCCAAGGAAACCGTCTATGACTTCTATGAAAGAACTCCATGCTTCAGATTCATTCTGGGTCATTGTATTCTGGAACAATCTGTCCGATTTTAAGGTTCGAATTTTAGGGCCTACAAAAATTCCTTCTTTAAGTTTAGCTTCAGAAAGTGCAGGAAATTTATCGCACAGGTATTCAAGCAGTCACCTTGTTTATTTAAAGCTTTGACAAACTGCTTTATCAATTCTAACTTTATGTGAAGGGGAGGCAAAAGAACTAATTTTGGGTCAACTAATGCAGCATATTTTTTTGTCCCGGTACAAGTCTTCCTCTGAGTGGCCATTCTTTCTTAACGTAATGTAAATTTCGTGCTCGACTGTCCCTCTCGCATAAAAAACATGGATACTTTATGAATCCAGACTGCCGACCTAAAAGCATGGATATTATTTTGAGGTCTCCACAGAGATGCCAATAATATTCGCTATACTTTATTGTATTTAGCAACAACTGAAAATTCTCATACGTTTCTTTGAGATGCACGAAGTGAGCAACAGGCATCAAGGCATAAGTATTGCTATGGTGCAACAAGAAACCCTTCAGACTTCTCTTAGAAGAATCAATATGTAACCTCCATGATGTGGACTCGTAATTGTCAGCTCCCAGTTTCATGACTACTTCAGGAATATTATTACAATACACCAGTGAACCTTGAGAGAAATATTCCTCGAACTCTTTTTAACGATGCCCATACCACGAAAATGTGTTCCTGGAGCCAAAAGATTTTTGTCTTTCAGTCGTGATCCTAAGATTTGTGCAGCATCCTTCGATAGGCCCAAGTCTCTCACTAAGTCATTTAGTTCAGCTTGGATAAACTGTTGAGGTTGGTCTATATCAGGATTGAATTCGTCTTCATCGGTTTTTTCGTTTGAACTTTCATCTGATGATTGCTGTAGGATGGTGTGATGAAAAGGTGGAGGAATGGGAATTCCTGGTCCATGGGGTACAGGTCGTTTAGCAGACGGTAAATCAGGATACTGAATAGTATGTTTATTTTTCGAAATGAAACCCTTGACATCGCAGGAGCAAAAGTAACAGTCGCCTCCATGTTTTTTTTGTTCCCTTTATACCATAGGAATGCCAAAGGGCCAAGAGCTACGTGTACCTTTTATCCATTTTCTCAGTAGCTCGATACACTTAAAGCACACTTTGGAGCCCAAGGTTTGTCCTGATCACCAAGCTTTATACCGAAGTAAGCGTGATAAGCTTTCTTTATACATTCTGTCATGTTTCATGTTTCGCTTTGCTATCGTTAAATCACCTCACACGCAACAAAATATATCAGGACTGTTTTTGCACTTTCTTGATGATATTATGACACACTAAACACTCAGAAAACCAAACACAACTCGATGCTACAAACAACTGACGCTAACTATTTCGTAAATAACTGCCGATGTTGTAACGGTTCGAACCCAGGTGTTTTACAAATTCGCATAATTTGTAATATTTATTATTCATTGCATTTATTTAACTGCAATTCATCCTTAAATGCAATTGGATGCATTTGATTTCTTTAACTGCATATTACATGAATTCTTATAATTCAAGTAATTGATTTGGCTCGTGATTTACAAATTCTCGTAATTTGTAATATTGATTTGGCTCGTGATTTAGTGGTAGTACTCTACGTTGTGTTTGATTTTTAAATCAAAATCGTGATAACTCAGTTTGGTTCGTTTTATGGGTAATGTGTCTGTTAGTAATTCTTGTTAGCAAGTAAAACACAGATACATGGATTTCATATTATTTATTCATTTTAAAAGGTTATGCAAGCGACAGGTAAATAAAAGACAATTTTGTTACTCTAATTGGACGTTATTTATTTAGTTATATTTATTTAAATTTTGGAATAGATTTGTTTAATAATTATTGAAAATTTATTATATTCTTTGAATTTGAATGATTTATTTTATTTTGAAAACAGAGTAACTTATTAACACTGCGGTTGGAATTACAAAGTGTTACTTAGCGACTTCATGCACCACAATCTTCAAATTGTGCCGAGAAGGATATCTGATACATGTCATCACTGCATAGAAATTCATTAGCACGGTGCCTACCAATGTATTTCAACGCCACCTTGTGGATAGGAACGAATCACATAACTACACATTAAAGTACTTTAAGCGATTCCAGTGCTTCAAGCACCCAATGTGTCCTCATTCGGAGATATTGCTAGTACTCGCGTCTACCAACATTATCAGCCATGTGATCGTAAAAACTTTAATAGGCATTGTTATTCAAAATTGATTATTGATTAGTATGATAAAGCTCTATTCTACTTCTACTTTTCTATCTACTTAAGCACATACAAACATTCGTTTCAGTCATTCATAATTCTGAGATTTCTTGAATATCGGAGCGCTGAGCAAGTTTAATTATGCGATTTAATTACAAATATCATTGAATTATTTATATCGAAATTATTAAGTTATGTTCCCTTGACGCAACTTTTTATTTAAGTACCGATTGATTAATGAGGCCACACTGTTTATCAAATGTTTGCGACGACGGAAAGGAAGGCATGTTACAATATTCTCCTGTCAGTACGAAAATATTGTCAGGACAAGGTATAAAATGCAGTTAGGTTCAACTCCGCAGTGGCGTGAGGCTCCCTACATTTCATACCCTTATTAAACTTCGTTCATTACCAGCGGCAAGGCGCGGTAATATCACTAGATAGGTTACATTATTATGGATAAATTACTTTAGAATTGTTAGTGTGAAAAGATGTTTGATCAAATGTTTTGCGACGGCGGAAAGGAAGGCATGTTACAATATTCTCCTGTCAGTACGAAAATATTGTCAGGACAAGGTATAAAATGCAGTTAGGTTCAACTCCGCAGTGGCGTGAGGCTCCCTACATTTCATACCCTTATTAAACTTCGTTCATTACCAGCGGCAAGGCGCGGTAATGTCACTAGATAGGTTACATTATTATGGATAAATTACTTTAGAATTGTTAGTGTGAAAAGATGGTTGATCAAATGTTTTGCGACGACGGAGAGGAAGGCATGTTACAATATTCTCCTGTCAGTACGAAAATATTGTCAGGACAAGGTATAAAAATGCAGTTAGGTTCAACTCCGCAGAGGCGTGAGGCTCCCTACATTTCATACCCTTATTAAACTTCGTTCATTACCAGCGGCAAGGCGCGGTAATATCACTAGATAGGTTATATTATTAGTATGGAATTGACTTTGGAATTGTTAGTGTGAATTACATTTGATAAACTTGTGTTATATATTCACCTGAGGAATTAATGTTTAAAGTATATGAGTCGTCGTCGGACAGCGTGACGTTCTGTCTCGATCGGTACATCTAACTGGCTCCGTTTAAGTTCCGCACTTCTATTTATACTGGTATACTGGTCCCCCACTTTTTACTCTTCTTCCCCCGTCCTATGATAATTCTGCGTACCGCTGCAAATTGACGCCTTCCCATACGTGTCACCGAATTACGCAATCGCCGTTTCGAGTTCCCGTCGTATTCCCACGACCTCTTTCTCTGTGTCATCATTTTGATCGTGTGCTTATTTACATTTGCCCAAAACTACGAAGTCAGCAAAATGAATGTACTCGCTTGGGAAACGCGTCGTCGGCCGCGGCCTGCTATGATATTTACGCAGTTTTGTTCCGACTCGTAAAATTATGGATTTTAATATTATTAGGTTCTTACAATGTCATCAAGTTGACCTTGACAGATGCGAAAATGAAACAGTGTTATCATTGAAATGAAATAAACATAATATTATACTAAAATATTTTCTATCGATGTATCAAGTATTTTAAAGAAATAATTTTAATGCAATTTAGGAAATATCATAAAGGTACTTTTTTGATCTAGTACAAAATATCTCACAAAGTTTTTTTTATATTGTGAACGTGACGGGTTCAAACCAAATTCACATTCAGAATCAACGTACCCGTATTAGCTAAGGACACTTATCAAATTCAAAACACCAAAAATCATGTCGGCCTGTGTAAATGACAAAATTTAATAATTGAGAAGAGCGTATGTCTGTGCTAACTTTTTTGTGGTCACGATCTCGAGTTAATTGAATCAAATTTCATAGCACTATTCGTTTGCAGAGAAGGTATTAAATTGCAATTGAGGTGTTATCGATGCTTTTCTGCAATTATTTATTAATAATATTTACGTATCGATTATAGAAATAATAATAATTTAAGGTTGTCATATTTATAACTTAGTACTAAATATAACAACTTTAAATATATATGTGGTAATTTATGGATAAACCTTAAACTTTATAATAATTGAACTATCGATAATATCAAAATTATTTGTAAGAAAACTAAGTTAAAATTCATTTAATTTCCAAATCAAATTTATCGAGGACAAGGTATTATCATAAGAAAATCTGTAGGGCTGTAAATGTTTTATACATGGCATAATACATTAATACTTAATCACTCTCCGTTTCCTAGAATGTCCTGTTACGAAGTATAATTGGGTGATACTTTATTCTGTTTCTGTTGTAATGTAGAGGTATTCGTGAGGCCGTTGTTGACGGGATCGCTTCAGCGTTTTTCTTTCAGTACGGTCACGGAACTGATACGAAGATTTGATAGATATTAATAGAAGGGAGTGTTTTCTCCGTGTGAAATCAAGCGTAGAAATTATATCTGGATGAATTAACCATAAACTTTATTCACAATGGGCCGCCATGTGTGAAAAGGGGGAGAACGGATGGAAATCAACGGCGACCTCCTCGCACAAACACACAGAAACACACGAGAAATATATCTTTTTTATCTGGTATAATCTGCGAGTCCCGGAAGCAGATAGGGCACCAACAGCAAATATAAATTAAAAGTTTTTTGTCTGCGGCGTCGGCGGAGACCTGGACTTTCCCACCGACGCAAACATCACGTATACGTATACATGCGAACGTGCGTATGTGTATAGATGTGTGCCTGTGTGTGTTCACATGTGAGTGAGAAGGGGGCGATTAATTATTCCGGCTAGAAAACATCGCATTTGTTTCCCGTCGGCGCACGAAAATATAAATTTATGATCCGTTTTTCTGGAAAAGCGTATTAGTTATTTATTGATCCCAGTACTGCGGTCGCGTGTTCGATGGGAACACTAAATTTTCATGGTCCCTTTTCGGGGGTAGCCGCGGATTGGGGGCGGCCCGCCCCACCCCAGTGCACGTACATGGAAAACGCATCGCCGCGTGGAAATTCATTTGCATTCTATTACAGTAGGGGTTAATTAGCATTCACCAAAGACTCAATAAATTTGATTTTGTAAAGAAATGGAAAATGGAACTATATTTTTAATACACTGAAATAACACACTCATGCAGAATGCGTACCTGTTAAACTAATCACCCTCAATGAAGTAAGCTGAAAAAACTTTCTATAGCATAAAAGCTTTTAAAAGCTAATAACTAATAACTATATACACTGTGTATCAGCCAAATGGAATAAATTCGATAATAAATAAATGGGGGCGTGTTCGAAAAAACGCTCGGACACGTCGATTGTTATTTTTAGTTGCGCATTTTTTTTCAACAAAAACTTTTTATACAGGGTGTGTCATGTGACCGTGGCCAATACCAACTTTCTTATTTTAAATGCAACACCTGGTATATTATTCAATTTTTGGATTCTTCAGAATATTCTAGACATATTTCATGTACAATGTCCTATACCTATCTTCAACTGTTTCGGAAATATTAAGTGTTTTCAGATTTATTGCAAAAATTAACATTAAAAAAAGAAAATTATTTGATTACAGAAATTCGTTACAACACACTCAAAAACTAATAAGTAATAATACTGTTTATTTCTTGATAATGTAAAAAAACAAAAAAAAAAACAATAAATTTCAATGGAGGAGATGTTCAAAACGCTCGCCGATAACGTGAACCAAATCAATGTCCGGAACTACCTCAACCGAATATTTCCAAATCGGTGGATAGGGAGGCGAGGATCGATGGAATGGCCAGCACGATCCCCTGATCTGACGTCATTAGACTTCTTCTTATGGGGATATGTCAACAGTATTGTATACAAAACTAAACCCCTCGACTTAGCTGACTTAAGAAGAAGAATAATGCTTGCGATTAGATCGGTCACGCCTGAGATGTTGAGTAACGTTAGAAGAAATTTCTATTTAAGATTAGGATGTTGCCAAGATGTTCACGGCGAGCATTTTGAACATCTCCTCCATTGAAATTTATTGTTTTTTTTGTTGTTTTTTTACATTATCAAGAAATAAACAGTATTACTTATTAGTTTTTGAGTGTGCTGTAACGAATTTCTGTAATCAAATAATTTTCTTTTTTTAATGTTAATTTTTGCAATAAATCTGAAAACACTTAATATTTCCGAAACAGTTGAACATAGGTATAGGACCTTGTACATGAAATATGTCTAGAATTTTCTGAAGAATCCAAAAATTGAATAATATACCAGGTGTTGCATTTAAAATAAGAAAGATGGTATTGGCCCCGGTCACATGACACACCCTGTATAAAAAGTTTTTGTTGAAAAAAATGCGCAACTAAAAATAACAATCAACGTGCCCGAGCGTTTTTTTCGAACACGCCCCCATTTATATATTATTGAATTTATTCCATTTCCCTGATACACCATGTATATAGATGTGCATATAAACACTACTTATGATATTTTTAAGCACCATTGTTAGAACAAACTCTCCATTTTGCTTTATTATTTTTAATATTTTTTTTTTTGGAATATTTTCAACAAACGTACAATTGTTACTGATCAAACAAATTAAGGCATCTGATCAAGAATTAATCCTATTTATGAGTACAAAATTAAATCAAGTGGTAGAAAATTCTACCATGAATTGGTAGAAAATTTTATAAAAGTGTCAAATTTTGCTAATAGAAAGTCTACGAAAATTTAATGCAATTATCAAATTTTGCAATTAGAAACTCTACATTTTTTTTTAAATAAACCAGAAGTTTGAGAAAAGTTCATGTATGTTTCGAAACGTACTGGTAAATCTTAGAACAGAACGAACTACTTTGAAACTAGACAAAATTAAAAAAAGACGAGCAAGATGCAGGAAATTTAATGATAATATCAACTTTGGTTGATTAATTGGTAATAAAATTACGTATCGATTCCATAAATTTAATATGGCAATTTAAAATAAATTTATATAATGTGCAATCAAAATATCAACAGAGTAAAATAGCAATCAATATATAATAAAAATATCTGGAATAAAATTATATATTTTTTTTTTTTAAATACCAAAAAGGGCTTCGTACCTGGGCTTCGAACCGTTATTTTTTTTCGTTTCGGTTTCCTTTCCGGTTCAATTGAAAACATAAATATCGGTTCGGTTTCGGTTGTCGTTCTGGCAAAAATAATGTTTTTTTTTCGGTTTTCGGTTCATAACATAGCACTAAAGGAGGTATTCCCAAAAAGCCAATGTCAACTAACATGACGATTATGTAATGGAATGCCAATGGACTCTTGCAACACCAACAAGAATTGTAAGCAATGCTAGATATATGTAGAAATAATTGACGTAAATTTAACTCTTTTTATATTTTGATTGCACATTCCAGACATTTGTAATAAATTCTCGTAGCAAAATTTCTCTAATTAATACCAAATTTTGTGCAAGTTATACATTTACTTGTATATTTTATTTGGATAGTAATAGAAGAGGGATCTTTATTCGGTTATCGACATAACCTAACCTAACCTAACCTAACCTAACCTAACCTAACCTAATTGATGATGGTAATGATGATGACCGATCAACGATGTCTTTAAGCACCGTTATTAAAACAAACTAAGAACTGAAGGTACCTTAGACTTAATTTATTTTGTTTCATTATTTTTAATCATTAATTTGTTTCAATTTTTTTTCAAAATAATCAATCACCTGGAATTGATTATTGAGGTTTTTGTTTTTGTGAATGTTAAAACTGAAGTCGAGAATAAGATAGTGTTTATACAAACTCGCGCTTATGCACGAGTTTGAACATGAATGGAATCGAAATAAACCGATTTTTTTCGGTTCGGTTCCAGTTTTCGTGCCGACAAATATAACGATTTTTCATTCGGTTTCCGGGTTTTGGTTCAGTTCCGGTTCAAAGCCTTGCAATAAACACAATTGACAAAAACGAAAAAAGCAAAAAACAGATTGAATGAAACAAAACGTTAATTTCAGAAAAACAATATTTTCATAATTGTAATGCAAAACATTCTAACAATTTCTATGAAACTGAAGAAAATAAAAAACGAGCAAGCTGCAGGAAATTTTATGATAATATCGTTGCTGATCGGTAATTATGGACCGGGGTCATGATCATTTCAAAAATTACAAAAAGTATTATGCAGATTTGAAAATATGTGATCAAAATATCAAAACAATAAAAATTAGGTTTTTAATGAAAATATCAAAAGATCAAATAGTTCAAAAACATTATATTATGCATTGCTATAAATTCCGAAAATTGGTAGAAAATATAATTGCTTTATTGTTTTTAAAGCCTATAACGCCTCCATATTTAATAAAAAAATGTTTCAAAAAAAATTGAAACACATTAATGATTAAAAATAATAAAATAAATTAAGTCTAAGGTACTTTCAGTTCTTAGTTTGTTTTAATAACGGTGCTTAAAGACATCGTTGATCGGTCATCATCATTAACATCATCAATTAGCTTAGGTTAGGTTAGGTTAGGTTATGTCGATAACCGAATAAAGATCCCTCTACTATTACTATCCAAATAAAATATACAAGTAAATGTATAACTTGCAAAAAATTTGGTATTAATTCCAGAAATTTTGCTACGAGAATTTATTACAAATGTCTGGAATGTGCAATCAAAATATTAAAAGAGTTAAATTTATGTCAATTATTTCTATATCTAGCATTGCTTACAACTCTTGTTGGTGTTGCAAGAGTCCATTGGCATTCCATTCCATAATCGTCAGGTTAGTTGACATTGGGTTTTTGGGAATAGCTCCACTATGATTGCAGCGCCCGCAAAATAATTGGGACGCGTTGCGACATTAAATTTCACACACCCGAGCACGCAAAGACACGTACGTACCGTACTTTTTTTTTAAATTTAGGATCATTTTTACCGGTAAATGATTCTTTTAACCGTGAATTCGCAATACTAGTTTATTTGAAATATGTTAATTTACTGCCAAATCAATTTACTATTATTCGGTAATATATTATATGTATGTAACTTTTAGCTTTAAAAAAAATGACAATGAATCTCGGAAGTCAGTATTTTTTTTTCTCTAAAATTACTGTCTTATTTTATACTTACAATCTGTTTCTTTTGCTTGCTTTTTCCCTCTTGTCACTTGTGGTACACTTTTTTTTTCCGAGACTCATTTTACAAGAGAGTCATTCGCCAAAATCAAAGGATATAATGTATATTACACCATACATCCTGGAAATACAGCCAGAGGAGGTAGTGCTATAATAATCAAGGAAACAAATGAATATGACCAAGAGACGGAATATAAAACAGATGAATTTCAAGCTGATTCTGTAAATATTAAAACAAAAACATATGATATCACTGTTTCTGCAGTTTATTGTCCACCTAGGCAAGCTCTCAAAAAGAACAATATTTAGGCTTCCTAAATAAACAGGGATATAGATTTATCATTGGAGGTTTCTTTAAAGCTAAACACATTCAATGGGGATCTAGATTAGCATATACAAAAAGAAAAGAACTACTACAAGCAGTCAACCAACTGTAATGCGAAACTATTTCAACTGGCAAACCAACATATTGGCCTACACATCTTAATGAAATTTCAGATTTAATAGATTTTTTTTATAACACGAAATGTGCCTGTAAAGTTCATGTACGCGGAAGGGGCTTAGGATCTGAACTCAATTTCTCCGATTGTCTTCACCCTAAGCGAGAGTAGTATCCAAAAGGAAATGCCTGCTAGATTGTCTAACATATTAACTGACTAGTAGAGCTTTAAACTTCAACTTGAAGACACTATCAACTTGTCATCCTCAAAAAGAACGAAGACCAGCTAGGCAATGAAGCGGAAAAAAATGTTGATAATATCCAACAAGCTACATGGGATAACACCCCTATTATTAACCCACGAACAAAACGTAACAATTTCCCCAAAGAAATTCTAACCCTTATTTCCGAAAAGATAAGACTCAGAAGAATCTGGCATCAATCTAGATGCCCAGCAAATTAAACTAGAGTAAACAACGCAACACAACAACTGAAAAGAAAGATGCAAAAAATTAAAAATGACTATTAGTGAATATCTAATTGGACTATCAAAAGACAGTAAAACTTATTATTCACTTCGGAAAGCTTGGAGACTTAAGAGACCAATCTTGCAGAATTCTTAAATTAGAAGTGCAGATGGGACATATGCAAAAAGCAATACTCAAGAGGCTAATAGATTTTCCAAATATCTTGAAAGGACTTTCCAACCGAATGAGGATGAAGCCATTTTAGTCTGGGAAAGTATTACCCAGGAAGAAGGCGAAATCAAACCCTCTACCACTAAAGAAATTGCAATAGAAATTAAAAAAAAAAAACATGAAGACTAAGAAAGCTCCAGGATTTGACTCAATTACTGGCGAAATTCTCAAACAACTACCTCGTCAAGGAATCGAAAAATTTGCTTTTAATGCATCTTTAAGATTAACATATGTACCTAAGATATGGAAAGTAGCAGAAGTGATAATGATTCCTAAACCTGGAAAACCACAACATGAAGTTTCTTCTTACAGGCCAATCTCGTTATTACCTGTAATCTCAAAACTGTAAAAAGTACTTCTTAAAATAATTAAACCAATTGTCAAAGGCAATAACATAATACCAGAACATCAGTTTGGTTTCAGAGAATCTCATTCAACTGCAATCAAGTCCATAGAATAACGGACGTAATTGAAAAATTATTGGAAGAAAGAAAGGTTTGCTCAACTGTCTTTCTTGATGTAGTGCAAGCTTTTGACAAATTGTGGCACGAGGTACTTAAATACAAATTAAGAAATCTTCTGCCCAGACCATATACACAATTACTAGAATCATACATGTCAGATAGAGTTTTTAGAATTAAGCAGGAAGATGCTTACTGTGATCTAAAAGAAATAATGGCAGGTGTGCCACAGGGCAGCGTGTTGGGGTCAGTCCTCTACCTATTATACACCAGCGATATGCCTGCATTAGACCATAATACGATAGCCACTTTTGCCGACGACACTGCTATATTGGCTGTTGGCAAAGATCACGGAGAAGCAGCAGTAAATCTGCAAACTTAATTAATAAAATTAACAACTGGACTAAGCTATGGCGAATCCAATTGAATGAGACTAAATCGGTCCATGGATAATAGCCTGTGTTCAATCCTGTACAACTGAGATTGAGCATTAATAATCTGTGTTGGTAATAAAAATTAAAAACAAACACCACTTAAGGATAAGTCGCAGTGGTACACATATTTAGTAGGTATATGAATTAATAGTCTGGTTTAATTAAAGCGTCCCGTTTGAAATTAGTTTTTCTTGCTGTTTAAACTGTCGATTAAATTTTAATCACCTCGTGCAAATGAGAGAGGGGGCCTGCGCTAATTGCGGCCGGCGTCGTGTGCAAATAGTGCAAATACAATGTGTGTTTAATGCACACGCATAATTATCGTGCATGCATTACGGCGACCTCGGAAATTACGCGAAAACAGGTGCTCGAACGGCGCGAGCGTGTCTCAATAAACTCTCCTCCCCCTGCAATTCGCGCCGCTGTGTAATTAAAAACACGTAATAATTAAACTATATACACATGTTATTGCGCGTAGATTACAAGCAATTAAAATCACGGAGGGGATATGCAAATCGTGGCGCTCGACCATCACATATTACGACACAACTCTTTATTACACCATTGTAAATCACTGAATGCGATTGTCTGCTGTATTATTTTTACCAATTCAAAACGTTGATTAAGATATCACCACGTAGTTCTATCATACTTACTGTCCCTGTAATTATTATCGCGTTAATTTTATTATTAGACTAGGTGAGTAAAAAGTAAGGAACCTCCTCTTGGGAACCTTTATTATTATTTTTGGGGGAAAAAAGTTTGATAGCTAATTATTATATAAATATACGAGCACTACAGACCTTGGAGGCCCTTGGCTTTATAGACAATCTGATCCCATTCTGATCCTATCCTTGGTTATTTCTTTTCAATCTTGCACTTTGAGAAGTTCTAAGTCTGCTTTAATTTCGTTTTTCCACTGGGTTTTGGGTCTTCCTCCTCTTCTGTTTCCACTTATTTCTAATTTCCATATCCTACTTGGAGTCCTCTGTTTTTTTCTTCTTGCTAGGTGTCCTAGCGATCTTAGTTGATCATTATATTGAGATCAACTGTGCAAGATGGCGCCGAGTGTAACTTGCGATGAAGAATCAACCTGCCAAAAGTGTTCTGTTAAAGTTAAAAAGTTTGTTACATGTGTCGACTGCAAAAACGACTATCATGCTAACTGTTTAATAAAAATGTGCGACGTTAACATTGATAACTGTGGCAATATACACTGCTGCAAATCTCTAACCTCAAAAGAAATGGCAACAAATACTGAAAGCAAAACATCACAAATAAGGGATATAAGCGTGGACGAGGTAAGCCATCTCAAATATATACTTAAGTTAAAGGACGAGATGATCGACGAGTTACGAGATAAGATAGTAATCTTAAAGAAAAACTCAGTATTATTAGAGGCAACCTACATCTGTACGCCATCTACTACGAAATCCAATAAACAAGACAACTCTCCCGCATTCAATAAGGCGAGCATATCGGAGAATGTACCATCCGTAGATAAGATGCAGAATAAAAAGAAGATGCAAAAGAAAACAGCGGTCTTGCCTCAAATTCCATTCACCGAAACTATGAATGCAAATGATTTTGATATAGCTCCAGCTGTTAGTGCAGATATGAGTAGAAGAGGATCTACATCCCGCCCACGATATATACAGGGCAAAATCACTGATAGTAACACCGATATGGCGTATATTGAAACACCAAAAAAGTGGTATTATATCAGCAAGTTTAAAAATAACTACACACGTGATGATTTAAAAGAATATGTGAAATCAAAAATTACAAACATTGATATGACTATTGTCCAATTAGATCATAAAAATCCTACTTCCCAAGAAACGTACAGGTGTTTCAAGGTAGGGGTCACTGAGGAATTCTCCGAAAAATTAACCGATGAAAACATTTGGCCAATTGGGATCTACATAAGCCCATTCAAGTTTTTTCGGAAGGGGAATGATACGAGAAGATCAATTATGTCGCGATCTCACAACGCAAGATACGATACACGACATTAATATGACAAATCATATCAAGTCGATCGATGGGATGCAAAGCGGAGAAACGGAAGAATCGTCTTCCGCGGATCTGCATATTCTGTTCCTCAATGTACGGTCTATCCGTAATATATAACCTGAAATGGAAGCCTTCTTGATTGATAAACCATACACCATACTAGGCCTGAGTGAGCACTGGTTGTCACAAGGAGAATGCAGAACATCCAAGATCAATGATCTCTACTCAAGAGCATACTATGCTCGACATTCCAGCAACCATGGGGGCTCAATGATATACGCGGCAAACGAAATAGAAGCATTGAACTAGAATACCCTTACGAACCTAGTGAGTATCGATAAAGTTTGCGAACTGTCGTGCGTGTTTGTTAAAAAAATGGATACCTATTTTATTTGTGTCTACCGATCTCCATCAGAAAACTTCGTTAAATTTCTAAACATTGTAGTGAACTTTATAGAAAGGATTAGTCATCACCAAAGCTTGATTGTGCTGGGGGGAGATTTTAACATCCAGTTTAATACAAATGACCCCAAAACGATATCACTAATTGATGTGTTGAGATCCCTCGGACTCTACAAAACGGTTACCTTTAACACCAGATATAATAAATCCATAGATAATATCTTCACCAACTACGATAGAGATCTAATAATTGTGACAGGCTTAGAAACGGCTCTCTCAGATCATCGGGGGTTGTCAATTAGAATAAAGAGCATACGAACACCAAGCAAATCTACACATAAAAAAGTCCGACCGATGACCTTATTGGGCAAGCAAACCTTCTTCAACTTACTGAATAGCGTAAGCTGGGACTTTGTAAAGGAATATATTGATCACAACATCAAATGGGGTCGGATGAACGACCATTTAATCGAGACAATGCTTCAGTCATTTCCCTTGAAAGTTGTCAATAGCCAAAACAAACATAATAATATAAAGTGGTTCACTGATGAGCTCCACTCTATGAGAGAAACTCTAAGACTTCTTGAAGAGGTCTGCTCTAGTCATCCTTCGGACACAAACAAAGCTATAAAAAACTCATACTTAAAAAAATACAAAGCAACCATTATATTAACCAAACAAAGAGCAAATAAGAATTTCATCAACTCTTGTACAAATAAAACTAAGGGGCTCTGGTTGCTTATAAATAAAGAAGGTCTATTACATAAAGACCCAGACACCTGTAGCATATCTAGTGACGACTTCAATTCATTTTTTGTTAACATATCAGGACAATTAGGCAATGGCAATGCGGTGGCTAGAAATGGCCACCACATCCATACGGCATCAAACATCATCTTTTATTTTAGGGAAGTAACACCAATGCAGGTTAGGAATGCTCTAAATAAACTAAAAACTAAGAAATCTCTGGACATATATGGCATAAGTGTAGATATGATTGAAACCGTTAAGGATCTGCTCATAATCCCAATAACTTACCTTATAAACAGCAGCATAAAAAGCGGACGGTTTCCGAACGTACTAAAATTTGGTAAAGTAATACCTATATACAAGAAAGGAGATAAAAACGACACTAATAACTATCGCCCCATATCACTGCTCCCGGTAGTGTCTAAAATAATGGAAACACTACTGAAGGACCAAATTGTTAATTACTTTGACACCAATAACCATTTCTCAAAAAGCCAGTTTGGATTTAGACAGGGGCGCTCAACAACCGATGCACTGTTAGATCTCTGTGATTTAATATATGACAGCTTCGAAAACAAAACCTGCTGTAAGGCCTCTTTTCTGGACTTGAGCAAGGCGTTTAACTGTGTTCCCCATGACATTTTGCTCGAAAAACTACAAATGTACAACTTCAATGAAACTAGCATAGATATCATGAGATCATATCTAAGCGGTCGCAAGCAGTCAGTATTTTTAAATGGACGCATGTCGGATGCGTTGCCTGTGGTACAGGGTGTTCGTCAAGGGTCGATATTAGGACCCATATTATTTTTAATATACATAAACGACCTCCCGCTGGTATTGGAAAACGCGGCAGTGATACTGTTCGCAGATGACACGACAGTGGTAAATGTGTCGAACGACAGCAACAAACTCAAAATGAAAAATGCTCAGTCGCTGGAACTAGCACAAGCTTGGTGCAGCGAAAACAAGCTCAAGTTAAATCACAACAAGACCTCACAAATGATATTCTCTACCACAGGGTCAACCCTGAACGTTGAACCCATCCACTTTTTGGGTATTTACTTAGACCCTGAATTGAGGTGGCATAAGCATGGCGATGAACTAGCCAAATTACTAGCTAAAAATATATTCTGCCTGCGAAACATTTCGCATCAATTATCTAAGCAAGAGTTGAAAAGTGCCTACTTTGCACTGGTTGAGTCCCACATAAGATATGGCATCCTTGTTTGGGGACACTCTGCTATCACTCATCGAATATTTTCACTCCAGGGACGCGCAATAAGAATTGCAGCGGGAACGGGATACACATATGATTGCAAGAAGGACTTCATTACGCTTGGCATATTAACGTTGCCTTCAATCTTCATCCTAGAATGTCTATGCCATATAAAGAAACACCTGGATAATTATTCTAGCCACGACCATATCTACGAAACAAGAGGAAGGGATGACCTATGTCTCAACAAATTAAGACTAAAAAGAATGCATACAGGTAGCAAGTACTATGCAATAAAGTTATATAACAAACTGCCGAGGGGTATAAGAAATTATCCAACCGAAAAGTTCAAAATGTCCATCAAAAACTATTTGGCTACCAACGCCTTTTACTCCCTTGGTGATTTCCTGAACAGTGACATACATATTTAATATGTCTGAGTGCGTCTTATTTATATAGTTGTTTTTATGTGTTCACCTAATTTTTAAAGTGTCTTAGTTTTAGTATTGTATTTGTATTTTATAGACCATATTTCTCCTTTGACTCGTGTAAAACCTTGTTATTAGCACCAAATAAATATTATTATTATTAGTCTTTGAGCTTTCACTACCCCACTATTTCGTCGTCACCATACAGTTCTCTTATTTCCTGATTTGTTCTTCTTGTCCAGTTGCCCTCTATTTGTTTTCCTCAATATATTTTCCTTACAATTTTTCTTTCCCACACACTTAGTAGCACTTGGTCCTGTTTGCGTAGAGTCCACACCTCACTCGCGTACGTTACTACGGGTCTTATGATGGTTTTGTACACCCATAGTTTTGTTGCCCTAAATAACACCTTGCCCGAAGTTATTGACTTCATTGCATGTGCACTTTTTGTTCCTGCTGCTATCCTGGCATTGATTTCGTCAGCACTACTTGGTGTTCTTGTGAACTGCACTCCAAGATATACGAAAGACTCTGCTTCTGCGAACTTGTACTCCTTGGTTTCTACTTTGATTTTGAGATGCTTGCTTTGCCCGAGATTTTTGCCGCCCCATATCATATATTTTGTTTTTGTTTCATTTATTTCTAAACCTACTTTGTTTGCTGCTGCTATGATTCTTTTGACGCTGTCTTGTATTTCCTCTTTTGATCTGGCTAGTATTGTGAGGTCGTCGGCGAATGCTAAACATTGATGTCGGTTCAGGTATAATGTGCCCTCTCTCCTTATCCCACTGTCTTAGGATTTTTTCTAATATAAGGTTAAGTAATGTTGAGGAGAGAGAACTCTCCTTTGGGCACTTTCACTCTGAACTTTGTTGACAGTCTTCCATTCATTCTTACCGTATTTATAGTATTCTGTTGGGCCATTTCTACTAGTCTGGTCAGTTTGTTCGGTATTCCTAGTTCGTTCATTGCTAAATATACTTTGTCCCTTTTGATGCTATCGTAAGCTTGCTTGAAGTCCATAAATAGTAGGTGTGTGGTTAGTTGCTGTTGGTGACTTGCTGCCTGTATTTCCTTTAGTACGAAAATCTGGTCGACTACTGATCTTCCTTTTCGGAAGCCGCACTGGTATTCCCCTTGTATATTCTCGGAGTGTTTTTTATTTCGTTGTTTATGTAGGTGGCTAAGATTTTATATATTCCGTCCAATAAAGCTATCCCTCTATAGTTTTCACAGTTTTCTTTATCACCTTTCTTAAAAATTGGGCAGATTATCGCTTCGCTCTTTGTTGTTGGTAATTCCTCCCTTTTCCAGATTTCCTCTATTAACTCTACTATCGTATCCTGTAGACTGTTTTCTCCATTTTTTTATCTTTTCGGCTTGTATTCTGCTTATTCCTGCACTCCTATTGTTCTTCAGTTGTTTTATTTTCCGTTTTATTTCTTCTATGTCCGGTGTTTCTTCTTGCAATGGGTTCGGTTCTTTTCCTTGCTTGGTTGGTTCTTGGTAGCTTGTTTCGCTCTGGTGTTTATTTAGCAGCTCCTCGAAGTACTCAGCTCATCTGTCGCTTACTTTGTTTTGATCTCCTATTAAATTTCCATGTTTATCCTTGCAGAGGCTTGTTTTTGCTTGGTATCCCTTTTTGACCCTTTTCGCTCCTTGATAGAAGTTCTTGATGTCCTTGTTTCTGTGATTTTCTTCTATTTCTTCTAATTGTTTGGTTTGGTACCTTCTTTTCTTTGTTCTGCATAGGGTTTTGCATTTCCGTCTTAGCATGTCGTAATTGTGTGTGCTCCCTTCTGTCCTTTCTTGCAGCATTTTGATTCGTGCTTTCATTTTATCTTTTACTCCTCATTCACATTCACCGTCGTACCATTTGCTCCTATTACTTTTTTGTATTATGCACTGATCCTTTGCTGTGCTCATTATGGTTTTTTCTAGTAGCTTAATTCTCTCGGTTATGTTTTGGGGCATGTCTTCTTGTCGTAGCTTTTCCTCAATTACTTCTGCGTACTTTGCTTGCCTTTCTTCTCCTTCTAATAATATTATTTGTTTTTTTTGTTCGGTCTTCTTAATTGTGGTTTTTGGTATTAGTTGCTTTAGCTTTATTCCTACCAGAAAATGATCGGAGTCTAAATCTGGTCCTCTATAGGAACGTACATCTTTGATTACTCCTTCACTTTTCGTTTCCACCAGCACGTGGTCTATTTGGTTTGTCGTTTTCCCATCTGGTGATCTCCACGTTCCTTTAGGTATGTCCTTGTGTTGGTAATACGTACTTTTTGTATTCATATTGCTACTCATAGCCATGTCTATCAATAGTCTTCCATTTTCATTACTTTTTGTGTGTAAGCTATATTTGCCTATTGTTGGTTGGTATAATTCTTCTTTTCCCATTTTTGCGTTGGCGTCGCCTAGGATTATTTTCACATCAAACTTTGGTATTTTCTCATATATTCTATCTAGCTCTTCGTCGAACTTTTCCTTCTCTTCTATTTGTTTCTCCTCCGTCGGAGCATGTATATTGATTATGCTAATATTTTTATACTTTCCTTTTAGTCTTAGGTAGCATAATCTGTCTGTTACAGGTGAAAAGTTTACTACTGCTGCTTTGAGATTTTTGCTCACCATAAATCCTGTCCCTAATCTCCTATCTTTGCTTCCACTTTTGAAGAAAGTGTATTCCTTCATATCCCAGATGTCCTTGGCCTTCTGTTTTGTTTCTTGTAATGCGATAATGTCTATGTTGTGTTTTTAACATTAATTGTTTTTCTAGTTCATTAATTAGTCCTTCTTAGTACGTTCCCCTCACGTACCAGGTAGCCATATGGATAGTCTTGATTGGTTTGTATTTTTTATTTGTGTCGTCTTTCTTTTTCAATTCATTTTCCATGTTTGTTTTCGTCGTCGTGTTTCCTTCCGTTTTCTCTATTGTTAGTTTTTTGAGTTCGTTTTTTTCGTCACACCATTTATATTTTGTCCCATTTATTTCCAGTTTTCTATATCCTACTTTCGCTGTGTTGCCTTTGTTTTTCTCTTCTCTGGCTATTTCTCTTATGGTTGCTTGGCTAATTATTACGTACCATAATTATCGATAAATACTTTTTAATACAATTTAATTTTCAACCTTATTTGAGAAAAACAAACTGACATTAGTAAATCGTGTTGTCAATTACAGTATGCAGGAACAATTTCGATATAATTGTGGCCAATAGAACAATTAAACATAATAAAATGTTTTGTTCAAATTATACAATGTTGCTCACTCTGTATATGCTGCAGTCGTCAGAATTTCATTTAGTGACTATTACAAATTATTTTTTATAAATATATAATAATCATTCATTGAACGATATACGATATTTTTACTGATTTTTTATTTCAATACTAAGTCGATATGGAGAATATAAATTGTTACTATTCTTACATTAATTCTCCACCTACAGAAAAGTGCCCTTAAATAGGCGAGTGAAGGGAAAACACCTTAGCTCTGTTCTTAATCATCGTTAGTTTCCGAGAAGATCGCTGGAAAACTCGCGAAAATCCACCCGCATCGAGTAATTGGCCTCCCTCTCCCAACGATTCTCGTCCCACGCTTCGCCTTGTAAGAGCCGCGCCTCTTGTTTGATTCAATTAAAATTACGCTTGGCTAAGACGTATAAATATTGCAAAATCAAACATCCGCTCCGGCGGGGCCATTAATAACACAAATTTGAACGGCGGTACCCTTGTAATTATTAAATTGGCCAAAGTTTAACGTGTATTGTACACACATAATTAATGCCGATGGCGGAGATTCGGAAATATAAATTAACGGCGAAATCCATTAAGCCCAAGTCTATTAATGAATACTTAAATATGCCCCAGTGATAGCTGGCTGTATTGTTTGCATAACAACGTCCAATTTCCGTTACTTTATGCAACTAGGGATGAAACCAATGATTATGCCAATATTTCGGTTTGAGAAATTGTGAAATTTACTACTTTCTACTTAGGTCTACTTTCCTCATATAACAGATAGTGTTGTATAGCTGTGTTAGCTATATGTCTTGTTCTTCATAAAATCTATCAAGACATTCTAACATAGCTCTCTGTAGCTCTTCTGGCAATGTTAGTCCAGCGTCTTGGGCCATTTCTCCTGGCATACATTTTCAGGAATCTCCTCCTTCCTCTTCTTTCAATCGAAATATCCAAGTCTCACATTTTTCAGTTGCTTAGGAAATAGCTCTTTCCACTATTTGGATACGTTGTCTTTGAAGAAAAATTTTTAGGGCTTTGATTTTTATGACACACTTTTCCAGCGATAGCCCAGATGTTTGTATATACTTTTGTGTCTGGTTAACTTCTTCTAGGACTTCACACCTAAAAGAAAGGTAGCATAATAAACTGAAGTCACATAAAGCTGGTAAGAGTCTGGTAAGATCGACGTTTTCTCTGCTGGGATCACACATGTTTTCGAGTGTTGATACAAGTTTCTCAAAATTAATCTTCAGTGGTTTAACAGCGTCGTGATGAGCACTCCATCTTGTCTCTACTAGTCCTTCGACCGATACGTCTACACTTTTCATTAAAATTTCCCATCGATGTGTGGATGACGAAAAGAACTTGTAAACTCTTTTTACAGTTCCGAAAAATGTTACACTTGAACTAATACTCCCGAAAGACATTCCACATAGATATAGCGAATAGATAGCACAAGGCACAAGGCAAACAACGCTTTAGGATTGTGTTCTTTGATATTTGCTTGTACACCACCATGAACTCCTGCTATGGTTGCAGCGTTGTCATATACTTGAGCCTGATATAGATGTATGTCCAAGTTATCACTCTCCAGCTGCGTAAGGATATTTTCAGTAAGTTCGACTGCAGTCTTTCCAGCTATAGGGAAGAAACCTAGAAATGATTCCGTCACTTCAACTTGATCGCCTTCAATAAGAACATATCTGATTACATAACTCATCTGATCAACATGCGATATGTCTGGAGTGCTATCGAAAATAATTCCGAAATATTTAGCTGTTTATATGTCGTCCACAATGTTATTTTTCACCTCTTTCCCCAAAAGGCTGATGTACACATTTTGAATGTCTTTGCACAAATAAGAATCTACCTAAATTGAAACTATGTGTGGATACTACTTGGTGAAACATTATGATTAGGTTAAATCAAACACTTGGTTAAAGTTTCACTGTATTGATAGAATAAACCTCTACAATTGTTTCGGCCTCACGACCATTCTCAAGAGTACAGTAGATACAGTACAGTATCTCTGTACTCTTGAGAATGGTCGTGAGGCCGAAACAATTGTAGAGGTTTATTCTATCAATACAGTGAAACTTTAACCAAGTGTTTGATTTAACCTAAGAATCTACCTGTTTCCGTTTGTACAGGCGATAGCATGTTCAATTCTTAGCATATGCTCTTTAAGAACTGGGTCATATTTCGACAATAGATTAACTAATTGTAAGAAATTCACCCTATTGTCTGTTGAAACCTCCTCTCTATGCCCCGCAAGAGGAAAATTTTGGCGTGCCAGGAAAATAATCACATCTAAAAGGCGACTCAAAATTAGTGATGGGCCGATTCGGATGAAATAATCGGCGATTCCGAATATTAAAATAATCTCGTATTCCGGAATATTTTAAAATCATCCGATTATTATTCCGATTCCAATTTCGATTCCGATTCCGAATCCGATTATTATTCTGATTCCGATTTTTATTCCGATTCCGATTCCGATTTTTATTTCGATTCCGATTTTTATTCCTATTCCGATTTAATTCTAATCATATTACGATTCCGGTTTATGCTTTATTGCTGATGGAAGTGATAAATAATAAATATGCAGGTGTTCAGAAACAAAAATAAATTATATTATAAAAAACTTAACTTTTAGAGGTACGGCAACATAATATCAAAAACTCAAAATTACAAAATAAAACATTAGAAATTATAATACGGCGAAAATAAATTTATTGTAATTTACAAGAAATAATAAATATTTAAAATACACATTAATATTAATTTACAATAACTATTTAAAAATAGTAATTTGTCCAAACTTTTCAGCAAGAACCTATTTCTTTGAACATTTGTAATTATCCCTGCAACAGAAAATACACGTTCAGAGGCACCGATGTTGCATCCATCCATATCCATCCATCCATATCGTAATTAATTTTACTCAACGGAATGTTTAAGAGTCTATGCGCAAGGCTATAAAACGCCGAGAGTTTCCAACTCCATTGTAAAATCAATATTGCTATGAATGGAATTAATATAATTAAAAAACTAATCTAATAATCTGTCCGTGCCTGTCCAAATGACTAACGTGTCGTCTACATATCGTGACCAAAATTTGACATATTTCTTGAATTTCTCGTTAGAAAATATTATGTCTTCAAAATGAGACCAAAAATTCGGTAGACTTGGTCAACAAAATCAAAGGTTTAGATCTTCCAAATAATTGTAAGTTAGTTTCTTTTGATGTGCGCAGTTTGTTTACATCGGTACCTATTAAGGAATTAAAAACCATTTTGGACTCTTTAATTGGATTAAGTGGTTTAAATGCCAATGAAAAAATAGAGTTAAATAAATTGTTGAATCTATGCTTAACCCAAAATTATTTTAATTTTATGGATAATTTTTATATACAAAAAGACGGTTTACCGATGGGATCTCCCTTATCTCCTTTGCTGGCAGAAATATATATGGCTCATTTTGAAGACATAATATTTTCTAACGAGAAATTCAAGAAATATGTCAAATTTTGGTCACGATATGTAGACGACACGTTAGTCATTTGGACAGGCACGGACAGATTATTAGATCAGTTTTTTAATTATATTAATTCCATTCATAGCAATATTGATTTTACAATGGAGTTGGAAACGGGAGATTCCATTAATTTCTTGGATCTCAATATAACTAAAGTCCATAATAAATTAGAATTCAACATATATCGAAAACCCACATATACGGATGTTGTGATTCCGGCAAATTCAAATCAATCTTGGAACATCAAACTCTCGGCGTTTTATAGCCTTGCGCATAGACTCTTAAACATTCCGTTGAGTAAAATTAATTACGATAATGTAGTCAGAACTATTAAACAAATCGCACAAAATAATTGGTTTAAGGTGGATATAGTAGATAAAATTATATGGAAATTAACTAAACGCAAATCTTGTAATCTTTTGTATAGCGTTTGTGAAGGTGAGGATAATAATTCGTACTTTATTAATTATGTTGGGGATATTAGTACCAAAATTAGCAATAGGTTACGTAAATTAGGCTTAAAATGTATAGTAGTTAATAAGTCTAATCTAGGTGCAATTTTATCAAACAATAAAAGTAAAGTGGATCCTCTACAAAAAAGTGGCATTTACAAACTTAAGTGCGCGGATTGTGACGCATTCTATGTCGGCCAAACAGGAAGGAATTTCATAACACGAATGAAAGAACATCGGAGAGCAATTCTACAAAACAAGGAGGACACGGGATTAGCGCAGCATTGCATTGAGAATAATCATTTCTTCAGAAATGACAGCCTGGAGGTAATGCACACCGAACACAAAGGGAGACGGCTGGATTTACTCGAAATCCTAGAAATTCGAAAAGCGGTCACTAATGGGGATAACATTGTGAATGAACAGTTAATCTTTGATAATACGCCTTTGTTATGCGGCATCCGTTCGGAAAAACCAAGACCGTAATTCATTTATTGCCATGTTGTAAAATTTTTTTTTTTCTAGCTTAGTATATATAGCACATTTGTTAAATTTTAATTTTAGTATCTCTGTACTCTTGATAATGGTCGGGAGGCCGAAACAATTGTAGAGGTTTATTCTTCCAATACAGTGAAACTTTAACCAAGTGTTTGATTTAACCTAGTAAATAAAAAACCTCGTCAGTTAAAACTTTTTGGTTGTTCAAAAACCATCAATCTCAGTGATCAGTGTTTTACAATCAAAGAGACCGTCAGGATGTAGAAAGAAGCAACATATGGTACTTATTATTTATTTAATGAACATTAATAAGCGAAAACGATAATGTACGTATACACGAAGGAAAATGCATTTCTGCAAAATAAACTTAACAGAGATTAATAATGAAAATTCAGTTAATCGAAAACCAACAAGTCAAAACCCAGTAGCCACCTTGATCCTCTATGCATAATGCCGAATGAGCAATAGGTAGTGAAGAACGCATAGCTTTAAATGTTATTTTCGCTTATTAAATAAACTGATAAGTATCATATGTTATTTTTTTCTACATCCTGATGATCTCTTTGATTGTAAAACACTAAAACTTTCATTCTAAGGACTAGAGCAGCATCAAATTTTAAAAAATGGGTTTTTTGCAAACAACGACCCAGTGACCCGTTTTTTTGCATTTGAGTATATATTCAGGAATATATTTGTATTGATTTTAGTTTTATCCAGTAGAGTAGCGAATGTCAAACATAAGAGAGAACTCTAGGTTTTTGGGTTAGTAAACTGTTCCTGAGTTCTTAACGATGAAATTTGAGGGTCAACATTCTCCCTAGAGAGCTCAGTCGGTCTCGGTTTCAACTTCGTGCGGCAATTTATAACCAGACAAACTGTTCGAAGCAATTTATACTCCTAGACACTAGACATGGCTGTGGAATTTTACAGCTCTCGCTTTCTGAACCATCTCAATCGCGGCACTCTTCCAGCACGCACAAATTAAATATGATAGCCTGTGTACGTGTGCATTTCGTTCACGAATATTTCTGTCCATGTTGAGGAAAGTTCTGCTGGAAATGTGTGGGTCGGCGCTTAATTTTCGGAAAACGCTGCTTTCCCCACCCACGCACACCCACATACGTGGCTTCCGAATTAAATGCGTCGCTCCGGCTTTTCCGTGCGCCGCGTCCATTTCCGGACGTTATTTGTGCGAAGTGGTGGGAGGGCGGAAATCTTTCAGTCTACTTTCTTCGACGTGTTTTTTTCCACCGTCGTCGCCATAATAAATTCCTGATTTATTTTCCGTGTCCTGTTTTCCTCGGGATTTTCAGGCGGAATTAAAAACTGTTTACTTATCGCGCGTAGCCATCCGCGGCTCCTGCTCTTACGGTGAAGGCCTGTGGGGACAGAGGCCGGGATTAAAATAGGTTCCCATGCGGAAAGATCAAATATTAAAAAAGTTTTTAAGCCGATCATGACATTTCACCCGACATTTAACTTTTCCCTTACTCAGCCGTCGCAGTCAAACATCGCCGTGCTCCGGCCGACGGCCGAAAAAAGTAATTAAAAAGGGGGTGGCAAATAATTTATTTTATTATCACCACTGAAAAGTTTACGTAATCATTATACAAAAAAAAACACAGATTGTTATTGAACTCTTCATCTTTCAAGAATAATCGATCTTGAGTACACACTTCCAGCACTGATAACCAAAGCGCGGATTTATAAGCATAGAAAATTACAAAATAAGCGCTTAAAAATGCATAAAAATCTTAGAAAATAAGCATATAAAATAGCATAAAGATTAGAATAAGCACAAAATCGCAGAAAAACCATGAAAAGGCATATTTTATTTTTTTATGAAAATACAGAAAAACATAACAATACATAATGTTATTAACTAGAACGCACTATAGGTTGATAATAGTAATATATTAATAACATAGATTTTGGTGATTAATATTAATAACAATAATTATTACTGCTGATTTTTAAATGAACTAATAATTAAATGTTTTTCTAAATTTTCAACAGAAAATCCCATTCTCCTATCACTGAGCACATTTTTTAAGTGTGAAAAACTTCTCCACACATCCACACTTGTAATCGATGCATATTTAAATTTGGGAACAATCGTAATATTTATCAACAAATCTTCCACGAAACCTTCTTTTAAAACTGTTGATATTTTTTGTAACTCGCCAAGCCCTTCATTTTTTGAAAAAAAAACTGCATCACTTTTTTTTTAATAATCTCTCCTATAGATCCCCGTACGTTTGAGACGTCACACACTGTGGCGGATGGGCATTCTGACCTTACTTTAGTCGAAATATGAAATTAAACAATTCATTATATAAAAAAAAAATATTGATCAAATATGTTTGAAGTTTATGATCCCACTTAAAAAAAAGTTAATATGTTTACTTTCGTGGTTGTGATAAGGCTCTATAGTTGATATTTGAAATAAGTAGCTATTTTAACAGGTTTTTGCTGCATTTTCATTAATTTATTGCAACACTATAAAAAGTAAAAGAGCAAAAGTAAATATAAAACATTATTTATCAAACATTAGTTTTAACAATCCATAACTATAAATTCAATTAGGAATTGTGAAATGCAAAAAAATATTATTTTATCGCATATTGTCAAATTTGAGTGAAATTCAATTTCCAAGTAGATTATTTCAAAAGTTCCAATCGATACACCTTTTTAAACTTATGAACATGAAAGGTTGATTCCTTTAATACATTAGATATAATTTAGGTGCGTCAGCCTGCAATTTCAAAAGTTATAATTTTTTCCCCTTCGCAAGTTTTATGACATGATTACTATTATACAAGTTCATAGGCCTATTTTCTGTATTTTGTAACAAATTTTTGTCACATATAAAAGTATGTATGTGTATGTCGGTTAGTACGTTTATGCGTTAGTGTGAGTACATGTAGAAATTTGTTTAGAATTTGCACACTTTCAAGGCGTAACTCCCTACATATTTCGTTTTTCGAAAACGAAATCTTTAATTTATATTTGTGTTATAAATAACTATACATATACAGGGTCCGTCATTTCACCTCCCGTGTTCTATAGCTCAGTTACTGATTGAGTTAAGATTTTGATATTTTGCAGGATTCACTTGCATTCTGGGGCGTATTTCAGGAAAATATGTTTGATTATACAGGGTGTCCCAAAAAAGTGTGACGTCATGATGATGTGTATTTTTAAATTGCATGGTATATTTTTTGTTGCGTATTTGGGTACCCTTTGTGGATGCCTACATACCCATGAAATTTTATTAAAATCGGTTCAGTGATTTTATAACAAAAAAATAAAAACTGAAAAAAATCAGTTTTGCACCATTGGTTAAGAAAATTAATACAAGATAAATATATGCCTTGTTAATAAAACCATTCAAGATACTCATTAAAAAAGGTCTGATAATTGCGTTAACCAAGTTTTATTGATATGCATTATACAGAGTGTCCAAAATTTAGTGTCAAACTTTTCAAACTTTAAAGCACTTTTTTTTTCTTATTTTAAATTGGAGCCCCTGTATATTTTTTTGTCATTCCATGTGGAATTTAAAGACAAACATTTTTCCTAATTACAACTCTATCGCAATTCCTAACACATTAAAAGTTATGTGTAGAAAACTCGATTTATCAACTATTCCAATAGCCATTTTAATGAATAAAACTCGAAGGTGACTTTGAAAAGCAATTTATTGACATAATATGTTTTGTAGTTACAATTAATATCTCGAAAGTATTAAAGGTTTCACAGATCTTCGTCTAAACCTATTACACATCGTAAAAGTATTAAGTTTTGTATAAAACATAGTTTTAGTAATAAAATTTCATAAAAACATAACATAACTGTGCATTTCTAAAATTAATTAATTGCTAGAACTTATGTTCGATTCGATATGTCTTCCGCCCTCTTGAAGTCATAAACGAAGACGAGTATGAAATGACATTGCCACTCTTCGTAACAGGTTGAATGTAATATTTTGAAATGCGAATATGAAAGTCATATCCACATTTGTCAATATAGGTCATAATATTTGTCATATCATGAAAATCATATTTTCCATGACAAAAAATAATTTTGGTATCTTGGGTATAAAGACCTTAGCTAAAAAAGTTTTAAACTTTTATATTACTACAGTCAACATTGGCTATTGTCACTTTGTTAAACTTGAATGTCAATAAATTGTTTTATAAACCCACCTTCGATTTTGATTAATTAAAATGGCCATTGGAATTGTTGATAAAACGAGTTTTCTGCAAATATCTTTGAATGTGTTGGGAATTGCGATAGAGTTGTAATTAGGAAAAATGTTTGTCTTTTAATTCCGCATGGAATTACATAAAAATATACTGGGGTTCCAATTTAAAATAAGAAAAATAAAGTGCTTTAAAGTTTGAAAAGTTTGACACTAAATTTTGGACACTCTGTATAATGCATATCAATAAAACTTGGTTAACGCAACTGTCAGACCTTATTTAATGAGTACCTTGTATGGTTTTATTAACGAGGCACTATTTTTATCCCTTATTAATTTTCTTAACCAATGATGCAAAACTTTTTTCCAGTTTTTATTTTTTTGTGGTACTGTCACTAAACCGATTTCAATAAAAAATTATGGGTATCTAGGCATCTAAAAGAGGCACCCAAATAAGTAATAAAAAATATACCATGCAATCTAAAAATATACATAATGATGACGTCACACTTTTTTGGGACATCCAGTATAATCATAAATATTTTCCTGAAATACACCCTAGAAAGCAACTAAAGTCTGCAAAATACCAAAATCCTAACTCAATTAGTAACTGAGCAATTGAAGACGGGAGGTGAAATGACGGACCCTGTATATAATGAACCACGATCTGCTTGATATGAAGCGACAAATGTCGCTCTATATGGCATGCGCATTTGTAAAAATTTTGCTAGCCCGCAGTTGCGCTGCCTACCTACGAGTGGGAATTTCAATTTCCACAAACTACGATTACCGTAACTATAGGGCTCACAATACCGGGCCAAACAATCAATACGGATCCTATATATTTTATTTTCAAAACCGGGATATTCCTTGAAGTCATATTCTGATTAGATTTTTGTGTGACATTTAAACGTCATCGTGGGTAGGTGGCGCCAAATCGGGCGCAAAAGCAGCGAAAATCACATGTAATTTGAAGAAAATGAAGAGGCCCAAGAGACTAAAAATAAAGATTATAGAAACTATCGACCATTTTTCAGCAGAAAAACTTCGCGGAAAGATACTAACACTGATATATTAAACTGATTGATTATATCATCAGATCTTGTAATCAGTAAATACAGTGGAAGTACAACCGAAACTTCTACTTTTTGTCCGGAAGTGATAGATCTTTTGGTCAATAAAGATTGTGAGACAGAAGATAGCGTGGATTCAGATGAAAGCGACTAGTATAAATTTTGTTTTGTTTTTATGCTTACATGCTTGCTACATATACTTTTTTTTAATTTATATTTGTTTCTGTTAATTAGAAATGACATATTTCTAATTTCATGTTGTCTAACAATAAAAGCCGTAAGTTACTTTTATTCTTTTTAATTGTAATTGTAAATATATCTATACAATATGAACCATATTGTAAGTGGAATAACCGAAATAAAAAATCTGATGTGGGCAACACACGACTTTCTCCATATTAATGGTAATGTAAAGTTAAAATATAAATAAAAGACAAAATACTAAATTATTGATAAAGAAAATGTACAAAATGTACAAAATGGTAAACATTAGATTTCAGCGAAGTTTTGTTCGAAAAGCAAGAGTGCTATGAAATTTTGTTTTTTACAAAAGATGTGCAGTTTAAGGTAGTCTTCAACTTTTATTGAAATATTTTTCAGATATTTGTACTATTTTCTAAGCTATTGATCAATAATTTAAAAAAATAATAAGATTAAACACCCACTTCCGGTTGTCAATTCTTTTCCAAAACTTTTTCAAAGGTAGATTTTGTTTTAAAAATCTTAATTTAAAAATTTTATTCAATTATCTTGAGCCGTTTTTGACTTATCGTGTACACAAATAAGTTGTCACACACATCCACAAATAAACACACACACACACGCACATACACATACATCCACACACACAGAGACGATCAGACATTTTTCAAAAACCGTTTTAATGGACTCGTGGGACCCCAAAACTGTTATATCAGTTGAAATCTTGGGTTAGAAAATTTTCACGAAAACAATACTTTTCCGTAGTGTCATCTACGCGAAAAATATATATTTTCGTACTTAAAACAGAAATATAGACAATTTAGTTGGTTAATCGAAAATAAAAATTTATTATTTAATTCACATTACTGAGTTATTAATTTAGTAAAGTCAGATTCCCCATCCGCCACAGTCGTTCCTAAAATCTTCAACTATTTGAACCGCATCTACCAAAGTAGTGCCTTTGCTAAGAGTTTATCAATCGCTTTGCTTACGAAACTGTAGTTTGTTTTTAGGAAAGCTAAATTTTGTACAACCCTCCTATCTTTGAGAACTTTGTGGCATTCTTTAATTGCCTCTCACACATTTTCGGGAAACTCTTACACAAGCTCATTAAATGAATCGAAATGGTCGGCATATCAGCAGGCAGCATCTAGCCATGTACCCCATCTAGTTATAACCGGTGCCGGAGGAAGAGGTACATTTGGCATTCTTTCCCTAAACATTTCAACCCTCAGTGGAGCTTTTAGGAAACTTTTCTTCGCGGTGTTTATCAAATCATTGACCAGGGGAAAGTGCAGTTTAATCGTTTCAGCAACTCGATTGAAACCATGTGCCAAACAGGTGCAATGCATTCATTGCTCATAAAATACTTTAAAATTAGAATATGCCTTCAACATATATGCAGCGGCATCAGAAAGCATCAATAATAATTTATAATTTAGTACGGGGTTTGACAAAAAAAAGTGTTAATCCATCGTGAACGAATCTGGTAACGGTATTGCCATTTGTTTTTTTTTAACTACTTGGAACTAATTAAAAATGCATTGGTGGAGTCTTAGTTTAATATTCCAGTTATTAAATGGGCGATGTACCGACCACATGAATCACTAGTTTTATCTACACAGAACCATATGCAATTGTTGCCAATTATCTTTTTTATTACCTCAATAGTGTGTTTATATACTTGCTCGACATAGTTTTTACGAATGGTTGATTCGGCAGGATTAAGTCTACCGCTGTATTTTTGTAAAGAAGATTTAAACATACTATTATCTACTTTTTTTAACGGAATGTTAGAAGATACCATCGTATTGCATAAATCAAAGTAAAATTCCTTTTCATTCTGTGTAGAAGAACTCGCAAATGACTCGGAAATAGTTTGCTGGGTACTCATATGACGAACGGGTAACGCCGTTCAGGTGAATTCCGGTCTATTGAGACCACTGATCTCTACATTCGATATTCTATTTTGGTATATTGTTACTATATCTACTTTTTTTTTTCATTTCAGAGAGCCTAAGAGAGTATTTCAGTAAATATGGAGAGATATCAGAGGTGATGGTGATGAAGGACCCGGCAACGAGGAGATCTAGGTGAGTGCGCACACGGCGCCCGGAAAAAACTTACACTCTCATCCATTTACTTCAAGCAATCTAACTTGAACTTCAATCAGTAAGTTCGCCCGAGATGAATTAACTCGCCCCGGCCACTGATGCGCGCCACCCCTCACCGTCCCTCAGACGGGGGTGGGTGTTCGACAAACGTTCAGTTAGTTTCCTTGATGTGAGTGCTTTCCTTTAATTCCCGTTCTTCCCAGGACCACTGCTGTGCCGGAGGTAGAGAACCTCCGAAAACCCCGAAACGCGGGTGGGATAGCCGCGCGCGCGTTTGGGGGGCGCTCCACCGGGGGTGCACGTTAATAAATATTTTTCCGGAATAATAATTCGCTGCGGTTGGGGGGTGTTTTTTGCCGTTTTTATTTATTTTTTATTCCGGAGATTCGCCGCCCCACGGCCGGAGACGGTCTCTGGGCGCTCGCTCGCTGCCCCAGCTCGCTTAACAACCGGGAAGATTTAATTAAAATGTACATACATACACACCTACAATTACACGTGTTTAATTACCGCCGCTCGTATAAAACTTAAATGGACGGTGAATTTATGCCTCTCTGAAGCATTGTAAAACCCAAAACTATTATTTACGTAATCTAAGTTGTACGGTAATTAATTATTAACGCGTTAATTCCAGCCGCGTTAATATTCAACGCTGTTTTTACAAGCATTACATTGAAACAATGTGTTAACAGATGCACGATAATAGTACTCACGTAACAGTGATATTACAACTGATATTACATAAGTGATTACATATTTTCAGGTTTTATTTATTTATCGTCCTAATTAAAACAAACAATTATCCATAAAAGCACACACATTTAAATACTAGTCGGCAGATTTATTCTACAAATCATATTATAAGGTGAATTCTAATTATTCTTTTTTGTAAGTACGATACATAAATTTTAATTTGTAGAATTTTCTAAATTAAAAAAAATATTAATTGTAATAGCTAACATTTTTATAAATTTTACATACTATATACAGGCCACGTGATCTTCAGGCTAGTTGAATTACAGAAATCTTATATAATATGATATCACCTTTACATGATATTAATTTGTTTCAAAATATAAAGGTGTTAGTATAAGTAAAGCGCTTGGTTAAGTAACACATATTTTATTATAGAAAAACTCTACAATTGTTTCGGTCTCACAACATTATCAAGATATCAAATAAAACAGAATACAAATTCATGACACACGGTATACAGGGTGTCTCTAAATTATGTGGAAATGCCTTAACCACAGATTACTGGGATCAAAACAAGACGATTTAACAAAACTTATCTATATACAAATGCGTTTGGTTTAGCCAGTATTCAGCTTCAAAGTTCTCTTGTTATAAGCAAATTTTGTTATTTTTAAATTAACTTTGAAGCTGAATACTGGCTAAACCAAACGCATTTGTATATAAATAAGTTTTGTTAAATCGTCTTCTTTTTATCCCAGTAATCTGTGGTTAAGCCATGTCCACATAATTTAGAGGCACCCTGTATATAATCTAAATACTAGTGTAATATTATTATCCCATTAAGGTTTCCTAGATTTGCGAAATGAGGTGCTTCCTTAATCCCATTGAACACCTGATTATTTTCGAAACAGATCTGGTCATTCACAATATTCACTGTTGCTTTTTTAATTTCAATCATTTTCAGGAGGTCCATTCTTAGTCCCTTAATGCCTGTGTGGAGAATGGAAAGACCGTCTGTAATAATGAAATGATTTTCATGTTTACAGTGATCAGCGATTCTCGTCGATGCTTTGTTGTCTAACACTGTTTTTTGGTGTTCCTTCAATCCTGTGTTCAGATTGCGCCCTGTTTGACCTACATAATATGCGTCACATTCCAAACAATTTATCTTGTACAGTCATGGACTCTAAGAATATCACTGTCGGTAAGAGCCAGCGGTTCGCCTTCCTTGTCTCGTCGAGCACGGCAGAGACGAAGTTGTATTCGGAGCAATTCGGTGTTCAGTGTTGTCTTGTATATTGAACTGGGCAGTCATCTGAGTGACCGGCTCTCTAAAATTTACCTGCAGGGCTCTGGATCCGCTATTATGTATGCATCCCATAAAAGAAAAAATATTTTTCGTCCACATCATTGATTTATATACAGTGTTCGCCAGAAAGTTGGACACATGGAAAAATATTTTATTTTAACTTTAACTTTTAAGAATAACAGAAAATGTTATTCTTACAAACAGTTGCTAGATTATTTCAAACTCAATAGGCAATCGTTGAAGTAAATTTTCTCTTTGCATTTTTTGAAATGCTTATCTTTTTTCTACAATCACTAAATAAAGTTACCTTTTTTGCTCGACGACAACGAAAAGTTGACGTTTTTACGTAGTAGATGTTAGTTGACATAATAAGTACAGTTCAGTTATTATGCGATAAACGGATCATCTTAACGAAAACATTGAAAAGATGAAGATGATGAAATTGAAGCTGACGAAAAAGTAATCGTTCGTGATGACCTTATTACAGCAGTTCCTGAAATTGGCAGCAATGATGAAAATTTGATTAAATTCGAGAACAATGATTAACAATATGGTAACTTCCATACATTGCAACTATCTATTTATGATGAAGTAAATGACAAACGAATTGAAAAATATATATGAGCCGTTGAAAATCAAAGTACCCCAGTCTATTTTTTTTTCAACATTTCAACATTTCAACTAAGGGACAACATTTCTACTACTAAAATAATTCAGATCTTGCCAGAAATAATATAATAGAAATTTTGTCAAACATAAAAAACATTTGACACGAAGTATTTAGATGTTAAAATTAATTAAAATTTGGACAGGAATCATTGAAGTCTAGATATATACAAGGGACAACATTTCTACTACTAAAATTATTCAGATCTTGCCAGAAATAATATAATAGAAATTTTGTCAAACATAATAGAACATTTGACACGAAGTATTTAGATCATAAAATTAATTGAAATTTTGACAGGAATCATTGAAGTCTAGATATATACAAGGGCGAACATTTCTACTACTAAAATAATTCAGATCTTGCCAGAAATAATATTATAGAAATTTTGTCAAATATAATAGAACATTTCACACGAAGTATTTAGATCATAAAATTAATTGAAATTTTGACAGGAATCATTGAGGTCTAGATATATACAAGGGACAACATTTCCACTACTAAAATAATTCAGATCTTGCCAGAAATAATATAACAGAAATTTTGTCAAACATAATAGTACATGTGACACGAAGTATTTAGATGTTAAAATTAATTGAAATTTTGACAGGAATCATTCAAGTCTAGATATATACAAGGGACAACATTGCTACTTCTAAAATTATTCCGATCTTGCCAGAAATAATATTATAGAAATTTTGTCAAACATAATAGAACATTTGACACGAAGTATTTAGATCATAAAATTAATTGAAATATTGACAGGAATCATTGAAGTCTAGATATATACAAGGGCGAACATTTCTACTACTAAAATAATTCAGATCTTGCCAGAAATAATATAATAGAAATTTTGTCAAAAATAATAGAACATTTGACACGAAGTATTTAGATGTAAAAATTAATTGAAATTTTGACAGGGGTCATTTAAGTCTAGATATTTACAAGGGACAACATTTCTACTACTAAAATAATTCAGATCTTGCCAGAAATTATATAATAGAAATTTTGTCAAACATAATAGAACAATTGACACGAAGTATTTATATGTTAAAATTAATTGAAATTTTGTCAGGAATCATTGAAATATAACCAAAATCCCACCATATCAATTGACATCTTAATATAAATTATTAATTAAAGTTTTAGTACAACTAATTGATATTTGGACAGAGCTAATTACAGACCATACTGAAATTGACCAAAATAAATGAAAATTTTGAATTAGTAATTAGTTAGTTTGAAACTATCTTTAAATGCATTACGTATCGAATAAACCCACTGCCCATCAATTTTTCTACTGTTTCTGAAATACATTTCCAACATGCAGCGTTTTTGGTGATCACTGAAAACCATAAAGTTTAAATCAATAAGATTTCACAGAATGACTCCAGTTCTGAGTTTACAATAAAAGGCAGAACTTGTATTAATATACGGTGATGATTATCACACTTGATGCGAAACTTTAGAAATAAATTCAGGTATTTTGATTATTGTTTATAACAAATTTCGTTTAAACCCGGCTATAAATTAGCAAATATTTTATGCAATGCAATAGAAAAAATTGATCGCTTAAATTATTCTGGAGTTTCTGAAATGGCATGTTCCCGTAGTTTCAAATAACGATATGCCGAACATTTTCGCGCCTTTAGACTTAATCAAAATTGTAGTGCATTCGAAAACCATACTTTAGATTGTAAACATGCATTTCCACAGATCGAAAACTTCGCAATAATAATCCGCTAGTTAACCTGTTGAATTAGCAAACGCACGTAATTTGCACACCGCTTTTCAAAACCCTATATAAATAGTTACGCGATTTGTTAAAATTCTGCATGAGTAGAATTATTTTATTTATGAGATGCATACATAATGGGACCCAGGGACCCAGGGACCAAGAGCCTCTGCAGGTAAATTTCAGAGAACCGGTCAGTCCTAAGACCTAAGACCGGCCAGTTCAATATACAAGACAACACTGAACGCGGAATTGCTCCGAATGCAACTTCGTCTCTAAAGTGCTCGACGAGACAAGGATGGCGAACCGCTGGCTTACAGACAGTGTCTTACAGACAGTGACATTCTTAGAGTCCGTGACTGTACATACCACTTAATTCGCCTAAGGTAGATTTCTCTTTTGCGTTACATAATGCACTTCCTAAATTAAATTTGTTAACCGTTGCACATTTTATTCCTAATTTCTGTAATCTATTCTTAATATTAATACTGACTTTATCCACAATGTTGATGAAATAATATTTTATCTCTTTTATATTTGTTATTTTTGCATTAAATAATATTTTTCCACTATTTTCTTTTTGTGTTTTTTAAGTAAAATATCAATTAAATTACTATCATAGCCATTATTATTAGCAACAAATTTGATGGTATTAATTTTTTTTTCATAATTATGTTTTTCATAGTAACATTTAGTAATCGAAACACATAACTATCAAAAGCTGCCATTTTATATGACATACATTATAGTATCAGTGAATGTGGGTTTTGTAAAAATTTTAAACTCTATTTTCATTTTCCTGTTCTAACTTTTTTACTTTTGAAGGAAATTTTACAAAACTTGGCACGATTACATTTTTCGACGTGCGCTTTCCGATGACGAATATTGAATGGCATAAAAATGAGAAACTTTTATCCCATTTGACCAACTCTGTATATATTTCCGGTTAATAGATCCTAATGGTGGGCGTCGTAAAAGTTATCCTGTATAGCGTCTTTCATGAATTTGTATTCAGTTTTATTTGTCTCTTGATAATGGTCGTCAGACCGAAACAATTCTAGAGTTTTTCTATTAAAAAATCGATGAAACTTAACCAAGTGCTTTATTTGTACCAATTTAAAGACGTTTTACCAAGAATTAACCACCGATTCATTCAATCTAATATAAAGGTGGTAAGATGTTTTGCAATGTAGTTATGAATATTAAAATCCGACGCACCGGTAATACAATATGAATTTCTAAATATCCACGTTTCGATATTTAGAAATCCAAAGTTTGATTATCCATGATTATCCAATGATTATCCAAAGTTAAAGTTTCCAAATCCATAGTTTCATTATAACTATTTAAAATTTTATAAAAACAACTGAAGACGTGACGTGACGTGAACTTTTCAACATTTCAAGATACCATTAGGAATTTGAGCAAAAGCAAAAATTTTCATTAAGGCAGACATGTTTTATAACTAATTATTTTTTTCTCTTTGAACACAATCTTATTCATATTATGCAACGTCCATGATAGTAAGCAATAAATGAGTAGCATGTTTCGATTTCTTAGATTTCTTTGCAGAAGTTTATGCTACATCTAAAATCAACGAAAACCACAAAATAAATGATATCTTTTAAAATAGCTTGGGAATTAAACTTTGCGCAAACCACGGTTTTCATTAAAATTTGCGAAACCAACATTTTAAAAATGGCTGCCAGAAATAAAATATGGCTTATACATTTGTTTCAAGCAGTGTTTTGTTACTGTCTACCTAAAGGTAACACATGGAAAAAATCCAGGGAAATTAAAAATTATGAGCAACAATGCCTGGGTGATTTGATTGGATCCATTTGGTGGTTCCATTTATTACCCATGTATTTAATTAAAAAGGATTTTGATTACATTTTTTTATATATATTGTCAAGAAGACAATTAATTGACAAATACTTAAAACCAAATTTACGTTGAGAAAAATGTCACTTCCCGTTTTTTTTTTTAATTCAGCTGTATATGTTTAAATATTGAATTGTAGTTGTGCTATGAATTAAATAAAAATCACTCGATTTGACCCTTCTGCCAGTACTCAAGTTTTTATATCTAATAACATTTCTGACCTCCTTCTCGAGAATATTGGAATATTATTCCTTAAACTTCTGTGTCTTCATAAGACACTGTGTCTGTTCATAACTTATTTAAAAGTTATGTTATGTTAGGTTACATTATAACATTCCCAATTTTCATTAAATTTCACATTCATTCTGGATACATGAGTAGAAATTCGTGCAGTCAAAATTTGCATTAATCAAATTAATTTTCTTATTCCCTACTTAAATATCTATTTTCGTACTTAATTTTAAAATTTTATATTTACCACCTACAGTTATGTGTGCAAACTGCACCAGTTGTGGAAAATCTAGCTAAATCCGTCTACATACTGTTATTTGGGTTTACTGTTATTTTATGTTTTTTTCAATTTCTTTCACTGTGTACTAAAAAATAAAATACAGAACGTGTATTGTATTCTTGTTCTTTCCCGGTTTGAACATATTTTGCTAATAAATGATTTGAAATTATACATTTTTCTCTATTACAAACCGAAAACTCGGATATTCAGAACATATATTAATAAAAATAATGGGGGAAAGATCCTTTTAAATGATGGTTTTAGACAGACCACCTAATAATAGAACAATCGACTTTTTTGAACAATTTGAAACAACCTTAGCTAGAAACTCTAAATTAATTGTAATAGGGGATTGCAATAATATTAATTAAATTGCAATAATAAAAAAATCAATACAACAAACAATTTAAATTCTACTTGATGACAATTACATACAGGATGCGAATGCAATTTCCGATGCGTTTAATAAACATTTCATTGAAATAGGTAATAATAAACAAACAAACCAGACAAACTCAAATGGCAATGAATTTCTGGAAGATCATAGCAATATAAACATGTTTTTACAACCATGTGTACAAAATTAAATCAGTAGTATAATACTTCAACTAAATAAAAATACATGTCCTGGCATAGATAACATCATAGTGAATGACCATATATATATATATATATATATATATATATATATATATATATATATATATATATATATATATATATATCTATATCTTACCCTCAGTCATAAACATCTTAACCAATATTTATAACAAGGCACTATGTACAGGTGAATTTTCAGAAGCATGGAAAATAACGAGAGTAACAGCAATACATAAAAATTGCAATAACTCGGACCTAAACAATTATAGACCAATATCAATGACATTAATATTCTCAAAAATCTTCGAAAAAATGATAAATAATAGATTATTAAATTTCGTCAATAATAATCAGCAATTAACAAATTAACATTAGACAAATATCAATATAGATTTAAAAAACAAAGTAACACACAAGCTGCGATAACTGATATCACGAACTTTGTATATAATAAAATGGACAAAAAAAGAAAAAAAAAGTAGTTGCAGTATCAATTAATCTGAGAAAAGCTTTCGACAGCGTAAATTACAATTTACTTTTAGATATGCTTTTTAAAATGGTGATCAGGTGAGTAGCTTACAAACTATTTGAAACGTATTTAAAAGATAAAAAACAAATCACAACATTCAATGAAATAAATAGTGTACAGTTCAAATAGGTGTACCACAAGGATCGGTGTTGGGCCCATTACTATATTCACTATTCGTAAACAATATGCACTCATTAAATCTAAATCAACATTACATTTTCGGTGACAACACTATAATTATTTACACGACAAAAACCTAAATTCATTGCAAAAAGTAATAAATGAATATCTAAAAATATATAGTAAATTTATAAAAGTTAAAGCTCTATCAATAAACGGAAAAAACAGAATTTTTAATATTTAACAATACTGGAAACAGAAAAAAAAGAAATGAATGGGCTGGAAATCAAACAAGTAATTAAAATTAAATACTTAGGCGTACAAATAGATGAAAGATTAAATTGGTAGATTTATATTAACACATTAATAAAAAATCCTGCAGCAACAGCCAGTACTCTTAAACGAATTGCTTATGTAATACCAAATCAATTGCGCAAACAAATTTACTATGACTCTCGCATTAAATACTGTGCCAATATATGGGGCACTGCCTCTAGGATAATTCCCTTTAAATGACAAAGAATACAAAATAGAAGTATTAAGAGCTTATTCGAATTACCATATTTCACTCCATCGTTACAACTATACAAAATATTACATTTCAAAAATATATCTACAACAATAAAAATAGAACCTGCAAAAATACAATACAAAAAAAATTACAAAAACAACACCAAATATTACTTTAATAAAAATGTACATGAACACAACACCTGATAAAATAATAACGTACCCGTAATTCAATGTAACAATAAATATGGTCAAGAAGACCATATAGATTGGTATATAATAATAGAAATTATTATAGACTAATAGAGATATAGTATAATATAAAGAATAAATATGCATATAAAAGAATATACTTCGCTGCCAAACAGATTAAAAAGTATAGACAATTATAAAATATTTACAAAAAAATTAAAAAGCTATTTCGATCAAGCTATAATGAACTACTGAGATTAATATACCACAAATAATAGTTATAATCTAACAATATGTAGCTGAGATGAAAATATGTGATCAATAATTTACTAATATAATTAGCTTACTTACTTTATAAAGTACAAATAATGTAAGCTTAAGTAATAGAAATATTATAAGTAGATATTAGATTAAGAAACAATAATCCACTCTTGATGCATTTTATATTAGAATTAAATAAATAAAAACGCAAAAATACGCAAAAAACATAAATTTACATAAAAGAGTACAAAAAACTTGCAAAAACCCAAACAAAATCAAAACAAAATTTGTTTTTAAAATTTACTTTTTATCTTAAATTATGAAAGTAACTACAGAATAGTTTGGTAACTTAATTAGATTATGGATGCGTTAGATTATTTTGTCACAAACACAGGACAGATGAAGAAAGCATTGACTGAAAGAGCATCGAGTTATAGATAGAACAATGAATTCAAATGTTATGAAAGTACATTTAATTTTAAATTTAAAAATACATGTTTATTGAAAAAATACAAAAATATCCTCTACACTCTACAAAATGTACACTCTAATTTACAAAATAACATTCTAAAATACTAGTTTCTTTGAAAACAATTTACTATTAAATATTCCTCCAATTTTTCCATGATTAAATTGTTTCTTCCATCGCTCAAAATATATTTATAGACAGAGAAACTTATTTCAACATCGACACTTGTTATAGGCGCATATTTAAAATTAACTATTTGTATGCTAGTTTCAAAATCGCCCATATTTTTACCACATCAAATTTTTCCAAAAATATTTATCGTTTGAAAACCTTCATTTAAAACAAAAACTTCAGTTAATTTTAGAATATAAGCTCTAAATAAGCGCAAAAATGTAAAATAAGCACAACATTGCAAAAAAGAAAAAAAGCACAAAATAATTAGTGTTAAATGATTCGTTTATTTCCAAATCGGATGTAAATTTAATTCATTTGTTAATGCTTTAGCTATTTACAAAAAGCATAAAGCTTAGAATCCGGTCTCTATAAGTACGAGTTATAAACCATCTTGTATCAGCATGGGTCCCGTTATGGCCCAGTTTAATTTGTCTGTGAATATAGCATCCCATATTTTAGGTGCTACGAACGAATTACATTCTTGCCTTTAACGGTTGACAATAAATATTGAGTTTTATTACTTTACTCTTCGATTTTTACTTCGAAGCGCTCCTGAATGTGGCGGTGGTGGATGAAGTTGGCAAGTTCCGGTTGCAGAGCAGCGCAATTAACTGTAATCCTAGTGCTTTAATGCGTAAGGAGGCGAGCTCCACTTTCGGTCCCCCAGCTGGAAACTTTTTACAATGTGTATGATTGGATAATGACCGGGGCGAAGTTTTTATTGCCTATTCCCTGCCATCGCCGGGGCAATCAAACTGAAACATCGCGGGGCACAGCTCAGCGATTTTCTAGCTGTCCACCCCTGCCCGCCCTGCCGATCCAGTGGCTCTTAGCTGCAGGGAGGGCCTCATCGATCGCCGATAGTTTTCGAAGGGCAGGGGTGGGCGGGAGGCGCACCCCCTCGGCACTGCGCGCGGATTAGACTTGACACATAAAATAGGGAAATTGGATTCCCACCCGCTTTTGTGTAAATTTCAGCCGGCCAAATGGGATTTCAGCCATTTAACGAGCGTAAATACTGCTAATTGTTAATAAAATTGCTTCCGCCATCGCGATATTAAATGATCCGTCGGCAAACTCCATTAATTTTAATGGCGACCGTTTAACATATTTTGATAGTTTCAGATGTTCACCCCAGGGGCATGTTGGTGGGGGGTGGGGGGTATCCCATTCCCCCCATCGAGATCGCTTTAAGCTCGCGCGTGAAAAGGGCGAAATTTAATCGGGGTACATGAAAAGTGAGCACATATTAATATTCTTTCTTCATTCCCTCTCGATACGTGTGTGCGAAAAGACCACAGAAAGGGGGGATGAATGTGGGGGCTGCATTCAGCCATCGCGCCGTCAAATGGCCGGGAGAATCCATCGGCTGATTGGTTCGGATCAAGCATAGGCGCGCCGCATTAATATCTCTGATGTATTGATCAACTTAATGCACGTTTTCTCCCCGCGATTTTCGATATTACAATTTCAACTTAATTTCCTCCATCAGTCCAGAGCGCCTCTCGGATTTGCACGCCTCCAATTTTCACTCCAACATACACACGTATCAAAAAATCTAATGGGGTTCTTCATTTATATGAAAATCTATATTGAAATTAATTCAACGGCAATTTTCCTGGATATCAATGCATACATATTTTAAAGTTAAGTTTAAGTTAAGTTAATATCATCAGCAACAATTATTTGAAAAATATTCATGCAGCAAGTATTTATTAATATAAACTTAATTTTATTTACAAACGACGAGCTCTATGAAATTTTGTTTTCCACAAAAACATGCAATTTAAGATTATCTTAGATTATTTTTCAAATATTTTCCATATTTTATTATTTTATCTCTCATATTTTAAAAATTATTCATAAAAAACCAAAATTTGTAGCCAATTGAAGTAAGCAGCACCACCACCCACCATCTATTGATTACAATATTATAAATGCTATTCCTTTCTTATGTATCCTTACTTGAATAAATATGTTGTATATAGGGTCCTACAACGGGCTTTCCTAGCGCCTTTCCCGTGAGAGTAGAAAAAAAAAAGTTTCGTACAAAAAGTTATTGGTTAAAAAAATCTTTATGCCGTAAAATTATTTTCAAACATACGGGGTATCCCAATTTATGCGATATAAAGAAAACAAACATTTTTTTAAACCGAAGACCCTGTATCTATTCAAGTTTTTTAATGACATTTTTCAGCCTCTACATTGTTGTCTATTTATTGTTCAATTATGTAACAGTGTTGCCAATTTACAATTTTCTTCAAATATCAGGCATAAGGAAGCTCACCTTTTAAAAATCGTAGCGACCTCGTTTTTTGTAGGTAACAATAAGTTTCACCAAAAATCCCAGTGTGGTTAATAAGCAACATTTTGGTAATGAGCAATTCGAATTTAGTAATACAGGGTGTACAGAAAAAAATGCCAAACTTATCAAATTTCAAAGCGGTGTAACCCATTTTTTTTTAATGGGCCGCCCCTATTTTATGTCATTATTCGATAGGTATTTTTCTTCTCTTCAATTTGATGTCTGAATATCTTATATCTGAACCCCATAGTTATTCTGATATTCAATAATTTTCCCAAAAGTAACCATATAATTACATTTCTTTGCACTGAAATAGGTCATGCTGAGACAAAACAACGTCAATGTAAGTAAGAATCAATAGGCAGGCATACACGGAAGGGATTTTCAAGCGATCTGTCCCGCCGTCCGCATTTGACAATAGGCAGGCACACACGTAGGGGATTTTCAAGAGATCTGTCCCGTCGTCCGCACATGTCATCCCTCTCACGCCGGTCTGTCTCAAATCTGCGTGACAAGGATGTCACGCAAGGATGTCACGCTTGATAATCCCTTCCGTGTGTGCCTGCCTATTCTTGTCACGCAGATTTGAGACAGATCGGTGTGACAGGGATGACAGATGCGGACGGCGGGACAGATCGCTTGAAAATCCCTTCCGTGTATGCCTGCCTAATGTGAGATAAACAAAAACAGATAGTACTTCTGAAATTTGATTAATTATTTTATTCCAAAACCATGAAAGATAACAAAATTTAATACAAAAGAGAAATGATACTACAGTAAATGTTCAAAATGTTGTCCATTTTCATTTCGGCACAAACCAATTCGCCCCTGAAAAGACCTTTCCACTCTTCCTAACATTTCAGGTGAAATGTTCAACATGAAAATGTCCGCAAAAGTGTCCGCAATTCGTTGCTGCATATTCATTGGTATTGTTGGTGGTTCCTTATAAACCATTTCTTTTACGTATCCCCACAAGAAAAAAAACAGGTTTTGTTAAATCCGGAGATCTAGCAGGCCATCTAGTGGGTACATTCCTACCAATTTACCGGTTGGGAAAAATACTACCAAGAAATGCCCGCACAACTCGCGAAAAATGCGCAGGTGCCTTGTCTTGTTCTATCTTGAGGTATATTCTCTCAGCATGACCAACTACAGTGCTAGAATAATATATTAAAATACCAGTTGTAAAAGGCATCTATTCAAGCACGAACTTGAAATTCCGAAACGAGCTGCTTAGCAGCGAGTTGAGGAACAAATGAGTGCTTGAAGGACCTTCTGCAACGAGTGTTTTATACTATTTTTTCTATTTTGCCGCATCATACTATTTTATAAATGAAAATATGAAAATTTTAAATCTAGGGGATTTTGCGGTGGTTGGTAACATTTATGTGGCGTAAATTTAGGCGGCTGTGGATTTTTTTTTTATTTGAAACGTCATTTATTTTCGCAATTTTGCGTTGTTTGAAAATGAATACTGAAGAAAATTTATCACTAACGCCGCCGAAAATTAGGCAAACTGCACAAGAAACCTTAGAAAATTTACTGCCTGACAAGTCCAAATCCCAGTATGAAAAAGAATTTCTAAAATTTGAAGAGTGGCGCCAGCAAAGTAACATACAAGGAATTTCCGAAAATATTTTACTTGCCTATTTTGATCTTCATCGCCACAAGTATAAATCGTCTACTTTATGGAGAATCTATTTGATGCTGAGATCATGTTTAAGCATATATATATATATATATATACCGGGTGATTCAGACCGGAATCGGAAATACGCCACTAAATTCATCAGGTAGGCTTAAGTCATGCTATTTTGTTTCGGAACCTCTATGACGTCATACTTTCGGGAACACCCTCTAGGCTGGATGCCCGACACATTAATGTTTATTCCGTTAAGTATGTCATTTAGAAAAACTTTTCTTACAAAATATGTTTCTTTTTAAAATACCTATCCAACGGTGTCACATACGACATAGGTTCCCATTTAAAATACCGAAGTTGAGTGCAGTTACGCCTACTTCCGGTTAATTCCGGAAATCGAAACAACCTCCATTAAATTCTTCAGGTAGGCTTTTGTTGTGATATTTTTTTTCCCGAACTTCTAAGACGTCACATTACCGAGAAAAAGGCCTGGGACGGGTGGTCTGAATCACCCTGTATATGGATGTATATATGGATACATGGTGTCACTATAAATTCTCAAGACAAATCGCTTGTAACTGTTAATGTGTATAATAATTGTACTTTCCACGGTAATAATTTAAATTAAACTTCGTTTTCATTAATTTGCTGTTCTCTGTGAAATTTATTTTTTGACGTATGTCAGTTGACAGTTCAACGTCAACCGTCAACGCTACCACTACCAACATCAATGCAGTAAATCTTACTAGTCTATTCTATCACACCAACCGCTTATTCTAACGCTCAAATGACATCATTTGGGTGCTAGAATCGACTTATTCTAAACTCAAAATAGAAAAATGTAATTATATGGTTACTTTTGTGAAAAATATTGAATATCTCAACAACTATGGGGTTCAGACATAAGATATGCCCCATCAAATTGAAGAGAAGAAAAATACCTATCGAATAATGATATAAAATATAGGGCGTTCCATTAAAAAAAAAAAGGATTATACCGCTTTGAAATTTGTAAAGTTTGGCGTTTTTTTCTGAACACCCTGTATTACTAACTTCAAATTGCTCATTACCAAAATATTGCTTATCTAACCTAACCTAACTTGCTAACCTAACCTAACGTAACCACATTAATATTATTACTAAAACTTATTCTTACCTTCATAAAACGAGGTCCCTACGATTGTTTAAAGTTGAGTTTGCTTATGCCTGATATTTGGAGAAAAATATTGTAAATTGGCAACATTGTAACATAATCCAAAACTAAATAGACAACAATGTAGAGGCATGTAGAGGAAAAATGTCATCAGAAAACTTGACTAGATACAGGGTCTTCCATTAAAAAAAAAAGTTTTTGTTTTACCGCAAAAATTGGGATACCCTGTATGTTTGAAAATAATTTTACGGCATAAAGATTTTTTAACCAATAACATTTTGTACGAAAAAAATCTCTCACGGGAAATTCTTTAGGAAAGCCCGACCACTATTGGAGGACCCTGTATATAAAAATTTGGCAAGTGCAAATATTTTATTTTATTACATTTTAACATGTTTTAAAAACATCGTCCTCAAAATATTTCAATTCTCTTTTTGAGTTTTTGACTTCATAAAAAGAAATGATTGTTATAATAAGTAGAACATGACTACAAACTACGTGTGGATGGTCCATATCGTGTGGATCATCTGGAACATTAACTCTCTCTCTCTCTCAAGTAAATAACTACGCTTTAAATTCAAACCAATTATTTTTTTATCAAACTCGAGCAGTAATGCCCAAAGACGGCACTGCTCTCACTCCAACCAAATATATCGAACTTAGTCATACAATTTTAATGTCGATTTTTTTTTCTTTGCTGACAATGAATTTAAAGTGGTATCTTGGAGCTTGTGAAAGGTTCGTATTAATAAAGAAAAAAAACACCTTTTTCACAAAACACATTTATTTTATCTAAATGTACATTTCTATCTCTAGGCGGCCATCTTCAGTAGAAATATCACTAATGCGAACGAGGATGTACAATTCCTTAAATACCGAAATCTAGAAAAAGTAATTTTACAAATACAATACTAATTGCATGATTTCCAAGGAGCCTCATATTCCTTAATGGCTAGGAATATGAGGCTAAGGTAATTAGTATTGTATTTGTAAAATTACCTTTTCTAGATTTAGGTATTTAAGGAATTGCACATCCTCGTTCGCATCAGTAATATTTCTACTGAAGATGGTCGCCTAGCGATCGAAATGTACAGGGTGGCCCAATTTGTATGTTTCTATAGGGGATCTCGGTAACTAGAAGAGATAGAGGAAATCGGATGGCGTATCCTCGATCTCTTTTTTCGAGCCAAACTCAATGGTGAAAATAAAAATTGACTATCATCTTTCGTTTTGAAGTTATGGCTAAAAACTCATTCTTTTCCATTTTCGATTTTTATCAATATTTCATTTATTTCTCATTTTAATAAAATAAGAGTTACACATTCTTGAGGCACTTTTTTATGGTGAATTGAATAAGTTTTACAGAATTTTAATATATTCGTTAATAAACAAGATACAATAATAATAATAATAATAATAATAATATATATATTTGGTGTTAATACAAATAATAATTTTTACACAAGTCAGGTACATGTAGGGTACAAAGGTATAATATAAATATAAAATCAAACAGACAGCAGAACAGATAGGTACCAATAATCAAATGATGGTTTAACAAATAAATGATTACTACAGAAACGCTATAATTAACTCCCAGGCAATTACATCGGTAAAAAAAATAAAAATAAAACAAAGAAAAATAAAACAAAACAAAACACACAATAATCTAGTCATTAAAAAAATCGCTAACGGAATAGTAACATTTATGAATCAGAAAGTGTCTTATGTATATCTTAAATTCCCTGAAGTTCATAATACAAATACAATACAATACAAACTTGTGTTTTTTTAAATACAAGTCGTAGTTTGCTTTGGCCTTAATAAATAGTTATTTTTTTTCTCTTTTCAATGATATATCACATGTGAATGTTATAATTGCATTTTTGTTAAAATCTATTAAAATTATGTCAACACGTCATATATTTTCTTATTGGGCGTAGTAAACTGGTAGTAGGCTTGTATCGTTTAGAGTAAAATTATTTATTGAAAATGCACGAATTTGCCATCTGTAAATTACAAAATACCATGTGAATACAATATTATATATGTTAGAAAGGTTTATTAAATAAATAACAATTATCTTATTGCCTAGGGAATGTTACAGGCTCTATGATCTAAAAGGCAGACAACCCAATAAATAGATTTTTCCAAGATTAAAAAAAAACCTTCAATGAAGCATTGAAAAGCATAGACACAATATTTAAATTACAATTAATGTTCCAATTGATATCCATTATTCAAAATGCATATGTTGCATCTTTTTATAACACTTCTATAAGCAAGATGAATGTAAACATTTGAAATTGAATTTATACATTTTAAAATGTTGTAAATTATAAATATTATCATTTCTCATTTTATATAATTTATCGTTCTATATCTTGGTCGTTCAAATGGTGTCCTTTTCGAATAATGTATGGTCTAAATTTTATGTTTTTTCAAAATTCTAAGTGCTCGATTCTTCGAAATTCCGGATTCATCCTCAATATGCCGACTGGAAATTGCTGGATTCACTATTATAGCTAAAATTACATTAGTAGCAGTTTCTTCGGCGTCTACAAGTTTGCAAGACCTTGATTTTGGCTACTTGAAAGATCCGTGGTTGATAAGATTTTCTTTTAGTCTTTGAAATATTGATTTATCCGGTTGTTTTATTTCCGGATAGCGATTAAAATATGTTTCTATGTCAATTAGTGATTTGTTATTGCTTTGAATAAAGCATCTAGCATATCAAATATTTCATAATTTTCGTACGACATTGTTAAACACTTCGAAATATAATGATCACGTCGAATGTGTTAGCTTGACAATCAAACAATTTAAACAAAACAAGCCTACTACGTCCAATAAGAGAACATATGACGTTTTGAAAGAATTTTAATAGATTTCAACAAAAATGCAATTATAACATCCACAAGTGATACATCATCGAAACTATAAAAATATAATATAATAAAAAATAACCTATTTATTAAGACCAAAGCCAACTACGACTTCTATTTAAAAAAACACAACTTTGTATTGCATCTTGGTAATTAACGAAGATATCAAAATTCTGTAATACTCATTCAATTCATCATAGAGAAATGCCTGAAGAACATGCAACTCGTATCTTAAAAAAATGACAAATAAGTGAAATGTTGATAAAAATCGAAAATGGAAAATAATGAGTTTTAGGCCATAACTTGAAAACAAAAGACGATAGCTAATTTTTGTATTCACAATTGAATTGGTCTCGTAAAAAGAGATCGAGGATGCGCCATCCGATTTTCTCTATCCCTTCTAGTTACCGAGATCCCCTATAGAAACATCCAAATTGGGCCATCCTGTACATTTAGATAAAATAAATGTGTTTTGTGAAAAAGGTGGTTTTTTCTTTATAAATGAATTTAAAGGTTTAGATTTGTTCTGCATTTATTGTAGGTTATTTAATTACACTCACACGAAATAACAAAGTTGTTTTATTTAATTTACTTATTTACAATGTTTCGCAAAGTAACGGCTACCAGTATACAATATTTAATTCTATTTTCTATTACTCATTTCTTAATATAATAATTTATGTACTTAATTAGTAATTAAACACAGCTGCTTTTATAACAAACGTAAACATTAAAATTTAAAAATGTCAAGTACAATATAGCTTTTCGAATATATGGTATGGTTTTAGATAGCTTGAAGTTCAAGTTTATGACCATTATCGCCATTATGAGACGTAACATATTAACATACTACAATATTTTAAGTCTTAGCAGTATTTTCGTACGTTATTTAAGTGCCTTGTACATGGCCGGATTTAGACTTGATATGGCTCTAAGCTATTTGAGATATGGAGCCGTTTATAAGTCCAGATATTATATGTCAGTGCCAAATAGGATTTTCTAATACCTAGAAGGTTAAACTGAAATACAATTAAGAAGTAAATTGATAGTAAAATAATAAATCTTTAACTTAAAATCATTTTTATTCATAACAAACTTAAAAATGCAAACTCTAACTTAAAATCATTTTTATTCATAACAAACTTAAAAATGCAAACTCTAACTTAAAATCATTTTTATTCATAATTAACTTTAAAATACACACTGTTATAAAAATAAACAAAAGTTTTTTTAAAAGGCACAATTTACAAAGGCTTATTATCTAATCTCTTGAAACATGTTACAAGGATAAAGGCAATTAATTATATTAAACTAAAGCATGTTCTTTCTTGCTTTTGCCAGAGCAAAGTCACTGATGACATCATCAAATGATAAACTGCGTAGTTTGTCACTTTCTATGCACATTGTACTGAGGGAACATAGTTTATCTAGGGTCAATGTTGTTCTAAATTCATTTTGCAAACTTGTCAGCTGAGAAAAAGATCTTTCTCCAGAGCAATTTGGAACCATTATACTAGGAAACAATTTCAAAATTGCTTCTACATTAGGAAATGCTGATTGGACAAGATTGTTAAATATTATCCTATACAGATATTGATGTGTCAGTCTATAATGTTCCGTTGAACCATAGGCTTGATTATGTCTAACATCATCATTCAGTATATTGATGAAAATGCTTTACTTCTCCTACAAGATTCATTTCCACATCTTCGGGATATGTTTGCCATAAAGTACTAACTCCTTCACGAATATCTTCTTCTGTAGCTTTTAATTTTGACAAGAGTGAAAACTTTTTTGCAGCATCATTATTTAGAGGCCCTCTGTGCCAGACTCGACTCTAATGCATCCATCACAGGTATAAATGTTTTGATTTTTTTTGCATCATTATACTAATGTATCCATCACAGATATAAACGTTTTGATTCTGAACTTGTCTCTTGGTTCAAGGTTCTCGAAATCATCATCTTCATCATCATTGATATGCCTTCTTCTATATCTGATTTTCTTGAAATCAACATCAGGCAATTTTTCGTTTGCTTTTTCTTCAAAATGATCCCTGGAACGTATCCCTGGAACCTTTAACAAAATCCGAAAGTGAAGCATACAGTTTGCTACATACATCTAGACTTATTTGGGGGGTCTTGCAGTGATTGACTAGTCTTGTGAAATTCATCCAGGAAGTAATTTACCATAAATTCAAACTCCTCCCTTTTATTCAAAATGTTTATGGCTTAATTTTTTGTTTCGCCTTTCTCTGTAGTATCAATATGTAGCTGATGCAATGCAGACATTATTCCATCATAACTATCAAGTATTGCACTTGTGGCCATTGAATGTGCTTCCCATCTAGTCTTTGACCAAGACTTTGGAACTTTTGAATCATCTTTGAAGAATGACAACAGGACTGCACTTCTATGTGTAGATGAAGAAACTAAATTATATATTACTTGAACAATTCGAAAGTTTACTGCATCTAAACAACAGTCAGCGTTTTACCAATGACACAAATAATGCTGCAGTATATTTAAGTATATATGACAATTGGTCACTCGGAAAATCTTTTTGGGGGGCCCAAGAAAGTGGGGGCCCTAAGCTATAGCTTGTGTAGCTTAAACGTAAATTCTGCACTATCCTTGTAAGTTGTAGTCTTCTGAACAATGAACTCCGAATATGTAAATCATATCACTTTCTGGAGTGTGGGGGTGACGGTAACTAACAATGATTTTAATACTCCGATGGTATCTTTACAAGTAATTCTTAAGTGTTTCGCTTTTGTGTGGTGAAACTGATAGGATCTGTTCATCTCCGGAGTGCCGAGAGCGTATGATTTCGTGCGGAAAAGCGTCCGCTGGAAAAGTTGTGCGGATATTTCACGTTGAGGGCATTTATCGGTTTAAGTAAAATAAGTGAAAGATTGCCGTTTGGCATTTGTGAGGGGGCGGCGGAATTGCGGCGAGTCGCCCGGAGGTATTATGTATGATTCGAGCAATTTATAACGTCGCTGTTTTTATTTTACGACAATTTCGTTCGTCGATAACTTGGCATCGAGCGCGGGATTTTTCATTCCTGTTTTGGCTGTCCTCTCGACTCTGGCTGGAGCACGCCAGGATCCTTATGGCGATTGAATGAAGTGCACAATATGCCGGAGGGCGGCGGGATGGATGTGTCCTACTCCTACCAGCCGCATTCAGCCGCCCCCAGGAATTCCACCTCCAGACCATTATGTATGCATTTCCCAAAGTACCTACATTTTACATTTTTAGTAGAAAACGTCCGCCCCAAAGCGGCCGTTTATTGTGTTTTTATTCGGCCGCCGCCTCACTGTGTCCACGGCTCACGTGATGGAGTGATTCCATTTTAAAATAATTTCCGGTGTTTTCGGGCACGCGTGGCGCGTTATTGTCACCCCATGTTTCAATTCCGTGCGGAATCTGCTTCAATGGCTGTTCAATCCGGTATTCCACTTAAATACTACACAAAAACACATTTTTAAAATGCTTCTGTAGTAAATTCTAAACGACAATGAAATGTAAACCACTTGCATTTATCGAAAACGTCCAAAGCAACTATAAATTGAACACATGAAGAGTTTTATAATCAACTTTAAAATAAATAGTATGGCTAAAATTACACTTCACTTTATTTAAAGCAGTGGTTCCCAAACTCATTTGGCTTTTGCCGAATGCTTTAATGACCTGACAGAGGCAGAGTCAAATGAAAACCTTATAAACGTTATACCAATTTTATTCAAGCAAAGTCAAAAACAAACATGACATTTTTCGACTCTTTTCGATTATGTTCCCCATTTATAAATCGCACATATGCTAACAATAAGGCTTCACTTCTTGGTAAAGTTGACTCATCAAGCTATAAAGAAAACTCGGATGTTTTCATAATACAGGATGAATCCTCCACATCTTGAGCCATTTCATCAATTCTTCTTTGCACTGTATTATTACCCAAAGCTATTTTTTGGTAATTTTGTACAATAGTTTGTGAAACATGCGATGATTTTCCACAAATGATTATCATGAAATGCTTATTTACCTTCACGAATCAACATTCACGAATTATTTCCTTCGGGATTTTTTTTTCAAGCAAAAACTAACAATTTTATTATTTCAAATCGGGTTCAACACTTCACACACTTCAGGGGGAGAGATGAGACAAGATGAGCTTTTGCCGTTTTGCTGCTTGCATGTCGGCACCGTTTGTGATATATCATACATCCTCATTTCATTAAAAACAGTTCATTAAAGGGCAGGTTTTTTGCAAAATTATGCAATGATATAGGTGCAGAACATAGAGCACTTCTTTATTACTGCGAGGCTCGTTGGCTTTCTCGATCCAAGGTGCTTCAAAGACTATTTGAGCTAAAAGACGAAATTGCTATGTTTTTAAACGACAACAATAAGAAAGATGAAGCAAACTTATTTTATGACTTAGAATTCCGTACAAAATTTGCATATCCAGTAGATATTTTTGACAAACTTGCAACATTAAATAAAGGTATGCAAGTTCCGCATGTTGATGCCCTAATACAAAAGCACAAAATGTCTGCTTTCATTAAAAAAAAGGAATTGTGGGCAGTAAACGTAGAAAATAATAACTTTGAGATGTTTGTTATTTTAAAAATGATATGTCCTGCTAATAAAATTGACAGCATCAACATCCTGAGCCACTTAAAAATGTTTCAAAAACAATTCAAATTTTACTTTTAAAGATCTGGATATGTTAAAATATGAATGGATACGAAATCCTTTTATTATTAAATAATTCAATTCACTGGATCTTTCAGGCACAGAGCAAGAAATGCTTATTGATTTGTCATGCGACGGCGCTTTCAAAAAGATTTTTGAAGAAGAGAATAGCTGCATTCGATTTTGGATACAAGTCCAAAAGATTATTATGCATTAATGGAGAAAGCATTGGAAATTTTATTGCCGTTTATTACCTCTTATTTATGTGAGACTGGCTTTTCAGCAGTAACGGTTTTAAAGGGGTTTAAAAAATGAAATTTAATTTGTTTGAAGGGAAGGGGGGGGGGGGCGCCAAACAAATATATCAAAAAAGGGGGCCGAATGTTGAAAAAGGTTGGAAACCACTGCATTAGATAGAATAGTATGAACATTTAACAGTGATATAACTAATAATAATATTAAAAAATCTTTGATTATTCTGTCACCGACCCCTTATTTTCATTCACCGCCCCCCAATTACATCCGAGGTTCTTATCCTCCCCCCTTATAACTTACCTGCGCCCTCTAGGGGGCGATAGCACCCAATTTGAGAAACACTGATTTAAAGTCTATTCTTTTACATTTACAGCAAGCTATTCGCTCTTATATATTTATTTATAATTACTCCTACTACTTAGTAGGTAATGGCGGCAAAGTGAATTAAACATTAATAATGACAGAAAAGTTCAATTTTAGTAATGAGACCAAACATTAACTATTTATGTTTACTACTATTTTTAAGTCTTAAGTAAAGTTTTTTTTATTGATTTATTTTAATTTGGCGTATCTCTGCTCTAATAATAATAATCTTTCGCGTTCTGCAATGAAGAAATAGCATACACATTAGCAATGATAAATATGAATGAATCACACTATATACAGGGTCCGTCATTTCACCTCCCATCTTCTATAGCTCCGTTACTAATTGAGTTAGGATTTTGATATTTTGCAGACTTTACTTGCATTCTGGGATGTATTTCAGGAAACCAATTATGTATTTAAGGTTGTTATATTATTATATTTATAATAGTACTTACTGCTAAATAATTATTTTTATTTTATTTTATTATTGAAATTTTGTATATTATGTAGAGTTATTTGCTAATAAATATTCTTTATTATTATTATTATTATATTATTATTTTATTTCGCCTGACTAGTTTCGGTTTTTTAAAAAAAAACATCAGAGTCTGTTTATTAATATTGAAATTTGGCTATATTCTTTATTAAGAAATTCGAAACAAAATAATTAACAGAAAAATAAAATCTAGAACACATTTACGAACGCATTTAAATTCAAATCACAAAATAACAGTAATACCAGGCTGGGCCTGTTATTTAGAACAAATGTTTGATTATTTCTATATTGTGTTTTCAATTCTTGTTGATTTAATGATTACTGTAGAGTGTAGACAATTAAATTATTTCTGTCTTGCAATGATTAATCGCCAAATATTTAATTGTAAGTTCAAAGATGGCAAATTTTAATATTTAATAAAATTTGAGTGATTACACTTAAAATGTCAAAGACTATATTCAAGTTTTAAGGTCAAAATTTCAATTATTACTGCCAAATCTGCCCTTATTACTGTCAAAATTGTAAATATTACTGCCAAAATTGCAGTGATTACTGCCAAAATTGCAATGAATACTGTTTAAATTACAATGATCATTTTTGGTATCATTTCAGTTATTCCTGTTCAAATTTAAAAAAAAAAGATCGTCAAAATTTCGATAGAATTAAAGCATTGAAAGCAGGGTTGCAATAAATGCTTGTTTTTTAATCAAAAACCCATGGTCAAATCAAATTAAAAAAATCAAATAAATCATGATTGATTTCATTTTTTTAATTTTTTAAATATTTTTGATAAGTTTTTGTCAGGGTAGATGCTTATTCGTCAGCGCATTAATTGAAAATTCAAATATTATTGATAAATTGTAATTTTTGATAAAATTTGAGTTAATACTTTTAAAATTTAAAAAAAATCAATTTTTAAAGATAAAATTTCAATTATAACCTCAAAGCTGCACGTATTATTATCACAATAGTAATTGTTTCTGTCAAAATAGCAATTATTATCGTTATCTTTATTCAAGGATTATTGTAAACAATTAAATTATTTCTGTTAAAATTTTAAAATTAATATGCTTACTCTTCAAAGCTTTAATTGCAATTCAAAGATTATAGCAAAATTTAAATTTGAGTTATATCTTCCTAAATCCAAATCCTAAAACCAATTTTCAATGTTTAAGATAAAATTTCAATTATTACCATCAAATGTGGACATATAACTGTCCAAATAGCAATTATTGTCGTAATCCTCATTCAAGAATTACTGTAAACAATTCAATTATTTCTTTCAAAATTGCATTGATTACTCGTCAAACTATTCATTGCAAATTTAAAAGTTACTGGCAAATTTTAATCTTTGGTAAAGTTTCAGTTATTACTTTCTCTTAAAATTTCGACTATTTTCAATTTTTAATGACATAATGTCCATTATAACCTGAAAGCTGCACGTATTACTGTCAAAATAGCAATTGTTACTGTAAAAATAACTAATTATTAACCATTTATTATTGCTGTCAAAATTACAACTGTTACTATCAATATTACAATGACAAACTGCCAATACTTTAATTCTATTAAAATGTTAAAATTTTCATTTTTAATAAAATGTCTGTTACTGTTACTGATGCTGTTCTACTGATGCTGTTGTCATTATAACAAAATTTACATTACAACATTAAAGCTGCACGTATTACTGTCAAAATAGCAATTGTTACTGCCAAAATAGCAATTGTTACGGTCTAAATTGCAATTATTGCTGTCAAAATTACAAATATTACTATCAAAATTACAATGGTAAACAATAATTTAATTCTATTGAACTGTCAAAGATTACAATTTTATAAAAAAAACTCTGTTACTGATACTCATGCAGTTCTACCTTTTAATTGTTACAGTAAAATGTTTAATATTTACTTATGTGTAATATAACAATATAGTAACAAATACGAATACATAAATAATTATAATTATATAATTATTATTCTAATTTTAACTAAATTTGTCTATATTCTTTATTAAACAATTCTAAACAATATAATTACTGGAAAGAAAATCACATACTGGCTAAACTGCCTGGTTTTGCTTCGCGCCCTTCACACTATGTAACACTGGAGCAGAAGCTATTTTTATAGCAAAACCTAGAATTAGTAATACATTTACGATCGAATTTAAATTCAAAACACAAAATAATATTAACTCAATATTTTTGATTATAAAGGGTGTCCCAAAAAAGTGTGACGTCATCATGATGTATATTTTTAGATTGCATGGTATATTTTTTGTTGCTTACTTGGATGCCCTTTATGGATGCCTATATACCCATGAAATTTAATTGAAATCGGTTCAGTGATTTTCGCACAAAAAAATTAAAACTGACATTAAAACTACATTTGGAAATGGACTCATGCCATAACTTCTCAACCTTATCCTTGGATGAAGGTTGATCATTTTCGTCCTGGTTTTAAGATGGTTTACAAAACCCTATGCCTATTCTAAGAACCTCATGTCCCTGTTCATGTAATTTCAGCCATACTATTTAATTTAAAGTTATTTATAAAACTGTTTATGTCTTCATTATCTCGAGTGATTTTTCGAAAATTGGCACTATTTCGTTTTCATCATTTTGAAAACCGAGATTTTCAAGGCAAGTAAAACACACTCGGTACATCTGATAAGGGGTACTAAGATTGTTAAGCAAGCACAAATTAATGCCGTAAAATTTGTTTTTATTAAATCCCAAAAAAAGTTTTCCATATGATAGCAACTTTTTGGTGGTCACCGAATATAACCCTGGCTTAGGATATAGCCATAAAGTCAGTTTAATGATATTGGGATTTACTGTTCAATATCAAAATAAATCCCCGACATACGATATTTAATAATTGTAAAGATTCGATTATGCAGTGCTATGATCGTACAAGATGATGAAATCGTGGAACGCGATCCGCTCCCTTCCATGTGCAGAGCTGCCGTTTCTGCTATCTCTAATCGGTGCAGATCTGATTTTCCGTATCCCATCGAATGGCACAAATTGAAATCGGCGAGAGGCGCATTCACCACACAGTGAACTGTGGAGATATCGACTTTTCAATACACGTGCTTGCAGAAAATATGTATGTCTATTTATAGCATGTGATCCAACAAACCCCTCGCCCATACGATCAGTAATTTTCAGATTATTCGTACATTTTATTTTTATAAAAGTTACTTGAATATGCCATCCGCATATTATATCTTGTAGAAATCGGTATACTACATTTTTAAATCATACAAAGTTTAGTACAGTTGACGCCGATAAGAAGTAAAACAACTCTTAGACCATTTTTTTAGTAAAATCTAGTGGTGTAAATCAGGCTAAACAGTGTTTCCTACTTTTTGTTTCTACCTCTACGTCCCATCGTTGTACATTTAGATAAAAATCCCAATCAAGCTAAGCTAAATAGGATGTCTTACTTTTTCTGTTTCCACATTTTTGTTTTATTGTAAGTAGTATACTACTATTGGTTTCAAAAGTTTTTACACCTGTGTTTGAACGTACATAAAACCGAAACTACTTATCCATATAAATTATCATTAAAAATAGAATTACTGCAGCAACAATTAAAGTTTAGAAAAGGAGAAATGCAAATGTATCGCGGGACGGAGTGACGCCAAGGGTAAGAACGCTAGGAGGCTGTCGCCGGCATGCATAGTTGTGCCACAATGATAGGCTTGCGGCGTTTTAATATGTTATTATAATCCGTAAAATACCGCTCAAAGTTCGAGTTTGACATTAAATTATATGAAAAATTATCGGTAATAATATAACAAGTGGCATGAACGTTACCGATTATAATTCGATTTGAATTGAACAGCGTTACATCCAGAAATATTTACAGTGGTTTATTTTTTATGACGCATCAAATACACGTGTCTATTTAAATGCCGCTCTGGCGCAATATGAGTACGGCGATACCAATATCTCGTCTCTATTTGCTACGCTCCGACAATAATTGTTTAAATTGCATTAATATCTAACATGTGTTGTTCAAAATACATCATTTAATTATTTTCTGAGTTAATTTTCTTCATTATGATCGAAAAAATGGGACGATTTGATTGATATTAACGAACTTAGCACGACATTACAAATACATTATTAATAAATAAGTTGAATAGAACTTGTGCCAAATTTTCACATTATTTGAGGGTCACTGGACTGGAATTGTGTGATTTGTAATCAGATTCTTTTTACCAAGGAAGAACTGAAACTGGTTTGGACTTTTTCAAGTTGCTGCCAGAAGAACGATACCCTAACTTGCCAAACTTAGGGCTTCCACTGGGCTCAATGCTGGGAAGTACGTTTCTTTGCGAAAGCAGCATTTCCAACATGAAATTTAAGTCAAATTATAGATGTTCGCTCTCTGATAAGTCATTTACTCAGTTGCTTCGTTTATCACAACTAATATTAAAATTAATATTGATGCATTAGTTAGAGAAAACCAACATCCTGAAATTTCTTGTATTTTTTGAATAAATTAAAATAATAATACAAACGCGTCATTTCTTTGTATACCATACCTATTAATACTCACTGATAAAGATGCACACGAAGTATATTATGCGGCCCTCCAAATCGCATTTTTTTAAAGCCGCCCTTGGGGCAGTTACAGTTGGACAGCTCTGATCTATACCAGGGGTTTCCAAACTTTTTAGCCCGAGGGCCACACTGACTCCTCCACTAAGTCCCAAGGGCCAAGCCTTAGGTAGCTCATCATATCAACGTACTGTAGTTTTGAATTACCAGCAAATTTTCGTTCAGGAAGCCTACGGTTAGCTTTCGTGTGCCTCTTGAAATTGCAAAACGTGGAAAACCATTCACCGATGGAGAAATGATCAAAGAATGCATAATTGCAGCAGTCGAAGAAATGTGCCCTGAAAAGGTAAATTTATTAAAAACTGTCAGTATGTCAGCAAACACTGTGGCTCGAAGGGTAGAAAACATCACTGAAAATATATTCTCAACTGTTCGACAAAAATGGACATGTTGAGTGGTTTTCTTTGGCCTTGGATGAGTCAACGGATGTGTCAGATACTGCTCAGGTGTTGATTTATATTCGAGGGGTAGATAAAAGCTATGAAGTGCATGAAGAACTTCTTGATATGTATAGTATTCATGGTACAACTACTGGTACAGATATTTTTAAAGGAGTTGAAATGGCCATTAATCAAAAGAACCTTCGATGGAAAAACTTGAAATGTATTACAACTGATGGAGGCAAAAACATGAGTGGGAAAGATAAAGGAGTGGTCGCTCTTGTGTCAAAGGCTGTAGAAAATGACGGTGGTTCAAAACCATTAGTCTTACATTGTATCATTCATCAACAGTCTTTGTGCGGAAAATGTTTGGATATGTCTGAAGTTCTGAAACCAGTCATATCAACTGTTAATTTTATCAGATCTTTTGGGCTGAATCACCGACAATTCCGACAATTTATTGAAGAGTTGGCTTAGTACGTTGGCTTAGTTATGGGAAAGTCCTTCAGCGCTTTTTTGAACTTCGAGCAGTGATCGAAATTTTTTTGAATGAAAAGCATCGCCCTCTTACTGAATTACAAAACAACGCATGGCTGTGGAAGTTAGCATTCTATGTTGATTTGACAAAACATGTGAACGAACTGAATTTGAGATTGCAAGGAGAAAACCAGCACCTTCCTGATTTATACACTAATATCAAATCATTCCGGAAGAAATTGATACTGTTTCAATCAGAACCACGAAGTAAATGTTTTTCACATTTTAAAACATGTGAAATATTCAGCCACACCACTGAGACTGAGTTTCCTATCGATTTTGCAATCGAAACTTTGAGTGCTTTGAAAATAAATTTTGATACTCGTTTCTCGGACTTTGATGCCATTGCGAATCAAATTAAGATTTTTCAGAATCCTTTTGATACTGACATCGAAACCCTAGCCCCGGAACTTCAAATGGAAATGATTGATCTACAGTGCAGTGATATAATTAAGAACAAATATCAAAACTCATCTTTGTTGGAATTTTATAAGAGTCTTCCACTGACACAATTTGATAATTTGCATAAATTTGCTCGTGGGCTGTTTTCTGTTTTTGGTACTACTTATTTGTGTGAGAAGACCTTCTCCAAAATGAAGTACACAAAAAATGTTTACAGATCTAAATTAACTGATGAGCATCTTAAATCTCTTTTAATAATTGGTACAAGTAAAATTAGTCCACAACTACAAACTATTGTCAGTGGAAAATCTCAATTACATAAATCTCATTAGTATTTCATATGTCATTATGCTTGTTATAAGTTGTGTTTTTATTTAAAATGTATAAAATGTTAGTTGGATTCATTTACATAATTTGTTAGTTATTATATACTGAAGTTAAATTTTCTGCATATTATACATGTCTTTACTCATTACAATTCTGTGTTTCTTTATCCAACTTATCACAAAAACAATAACAATAAGCCTACAACAATGTTATGAGTAGTTAGCCCATAACCATATCAATGTAGATGTCATATTAATAATTATTTAACATAAAATTAGAATACTTCAGTAAACTAAATTTAATTTGCTATAAAAAATATGTTCTCTAACAGGAATTTTCAAGTATGCTAGGTCTCAGCGGGCCGGACAAAATCTGTACGCGGGCCGGATGTGGCCCTCGGGCCGTAGTTTGGAGACCCCTGATCTATACTATTAGATTTCAAAATATATGAAAGTAATGTGGAATAAATATTGAAACCAGTTTACAAAACTGGAAGAATTACCTACTACTGGTTATACAATTCTTTGATTTGAGCGCCTTTTGGCACACATTGGTATGTGCTTCCCACCCCTCACGTATTATTGATCGCATCGGCGGTTACGTGGAGCTAACGTACGAGTTTCACAGCCCTTTTTCTCTCCTTCAGAACGTTAAAATCTTAAAACTCCTGGGTAAATCCCCGCACGCACGAGCGGCCCCCGGAGAAGCTCTGGTCGGGGGTGGGGTACCGCAAGTGCCCGCCGCCACCACTATTGATTCGAAACGCATTTAAATGTCAAAGACAGCGGATGAAAGCGCCGGGATGAAGATACAAGGGATTACCGCCGCTTCCAACGCCGCCCCCGCGGGTTAGCCGCCCCATGGGGCGGGGGGCGAAGTCACCGAACGAAAACATTTGGATAACCAGCTTATCGCCGTGGAGTGAATGGGGATACCGCTCGGATGATGATAACCGGTTGTTACTTTTATGTAGAATTAGCGTATGCTCGGGGATTAATTGGGCCACATTTGGGTGTTAGCTGGTTGGAGCGTTTTACTTTGCAGTTATCAATTGCACTTAATTGGTATTAAGTCCGAACTGGTGAGTGCGTGTGTATTGTGATCAGGACCGCGCCGTCCCTTGGGCGAGGTCGGACGGCGCCCAACGGCCCAACGCTGCCAAGCTATTTGTTAGTTGTTAAATGTTTTTAGTTTTTTGTGAATATAAAAGTATATAGAATATCAAAATATATATTTTTATTGGTTTTTATTGGAGTGGAAATTTAATTTTTAGTGGAAAATTTAAAAAACAGTTCAGTTATGAACATGACGACGAAACAATTGCGGGCGAAGAACTAAAATTTAAAGTTAACTGCTTCAATAGTGTATTAGATGTGACCATACAATCCGTACAAGAAAGGTTTCAATTATTATCAACGTATTCAAATAATTTTAATTTTATGTACGACATTTCAAAATATTATCAGTACTCAGAAAGGAGCAGTTGAAATTATGCACCGAATTAGAAAATATTTGAACTGACAAAGAAAAAATTTACGCGATATAAATGGTGTTGAATTATTGCAAGAATGACAGTTTTTGCAAAAAAAATTCCCAGAGATTACGTTTTCTCCGAACGAGACATAAAAATTATATTCATAGGCGACGACTTTTCAGAATCTCGAGGGGGGCAAAAAGTAAAGCCAGTTATTTGGTCATTTAGAAAAATAAGTTGATTTATTTGGGAAATCAAGTAGTAATTCTTAAACTAATAATGAAAAATAAAAATTCTTAAAACTAATAATAAACCTATAATGTAAATAAAATATAAATTAGATAATATAAAATGTATTAAAATATATCATTCCCGAGAAAATGTGTTTTGTCTCACAGTTGCCCGCGAAATAAACTCGTTGGCAATATCGTCAATATTTATTGAGTGCGATAGATCTCGGTGAATATTTAAAAGTGAAATGTGATTTAACCTCTCCTGTCCCATTGTCGATCTTAAATTGGATTTTAAACGTCGAAGACTAGAGAACGTTCTTTCAGCCGTACATGTTGTCGCAGGTATAGTTAAAAATATCTTAACAAATTTATGAAATTCCGGCAACATTTATATGATATGTTGACGACTTTTTAGAAATGTACATACGTCAGTAATTGAATTTAATTTCACTGCTTCAGTCGAAGCCAAATCTAGAAGCATGTCCCTGTGAAGCTTTAATCGCTCTACATTAAAATCTTCTCCATAAAATGTGCAAATCTCATTATCAACTTTTTTCAAAATAAACTGTTCCATGTTTATCAAATGTTGTATAGACGCAGTTTCGAAGCGTTCATCCAGGCATACAATGACCTTATCATCAAGTTCATAGAAAATTTGTTAATAAAAATCAACCGCATTTAAGAATGAATGCCCTAAGGAACCTTCATTTAATGGCTTAGGTGAAACTCGTTGTCTTGGTAACTTGATCTCCATTAATTTTAATGATTTCGCTGTTACTTCTGCATCTTTCCATAACGCTTCATAACCAGTGTCTCTCATTTTTCTTACAATACTCTTCACAACATCGGTTTTCAATTTTGCTTGCTGAATGTTCAGAGACGGTTTGTGCATTAAAAAATTCGATTTTTTCAAATATCTTGGTAACCATTTTTAAACTAAATAAAGATTTTTGTTGCAGTAGATTTTTTAAATATCCATTGGCCTTTGCACCAGCTTCGGTCTTATCACTATCAGAGACATTTTGTAGAAATTCGATTAATGTTGGTAATTATCAACAATGCTTTTTAGTAAAGATACCCGCTTGCGCCATCTAGTCGGACAAAATGGACGCAGAGAACTTGACTCCCATTCTGTATTTAATTTTAATCTCTTAAATATTTCGATTCGTTTAGGCGATTTATTAACAAAATGCATGAGGTCTTTCATAATGCTTAAGAAATTTTGTATTTCCAAAATTTCTTGCATACCATCTTGCACTACCAAATTTAATGTATGCGCCATGCATTGGCCAAAAACGGCTCTATTTTCGGACTGTCGAATTCTAGCTTGCAATTCACTTTTAATTCTACTTACATTCCTTGCACCATCATAACACTGTCCTCTGCAGTTTGCAATTGGTAATTCTAGCCTTATCAATACATCATTTATAACTGAATACAACGTTTCTGATTTCGCGAAAGGTGTCTTATAAAATCCAATGAAATATTCATAGATTTCTAAATTACTATCTACAATTCTCAAGCATATTGACAGTTGTTCTTTTGATGAAATATTGGTTGTGTCGTCACTTAGAATAGCAAGATAAGTTGCTTCCTTTATAACATGAACTATCATGGAAATAACTTTATCTCCACCTTCTAAGTAAATGACATTTTATAGGGTCATTTTGATGTAGAAAAGCAGACAGATTGAAAGCGAATTCAAATTTTATTACAAACACTTTAAAACTATAATGGATCGGGCTTATAATTATACACATTTATTCATTTTCGAAATTCATTTGTACATTTTCGGCAACCATTTTCTGGTTGTTACTTTCAATTTCCATGTTCACGTTTTTGTTAGAAACAGAGAAAGCTGAAGTCGTGACTGCAGTCAATGGTGCTTCGTTTGCTTTATTAGAACCCTTCTGATTGCCAGATTGAACCATTTTTGCATTTTTTCTTTTGTTACACGTAGATTCAGCAATATAATTTACATTACCATAACTATGTCTAGCTACAAATTACCCAACGCCTCCGTATAATAAATGTCAAGCAATTTATTTAAAAATAGTCAAATGAAGGTGGAAATAAAAGTTTGTACGTGACACGCTTTGCAATTAATCTTTACTAGGCTCACTAGTTTATGGGGTTCGCTCCTACGTCGCTCGCCCCACAAACTTCCAGCTCGCCCATAAAGATTAATTTACAAAGCTTGTCACGTAAATAACTATTACCAGCCATTGCAGACAATATTTCAGTAAAAACATCCTGAGAGCACCATTTATAATTGCTACGATTCTACCAACTATTCAATTCAGTAACATCTTCAGAACGGAGTTTTAGTAAAACTTTGAAATTGGAAGTTTCATCGATATGGCCTCTAATTGCTAATCCCTGTACTGCCAAAAATTGTAAGGTAGAAATAATTTTTTTTTAAAGCAACTCTTGATTTCTTTCCGTTTCGCCAGCGATATTTTTTCGTGAAAATTTTTCCCTGTAGAAAATGAATTGTACATTTCTACAGCGAATCTGTGTAAACAAGAATTTTCATGTATTTGAAATTTTTCCAACGCCTTTTTCCAATTACAAAATCAATCATTCACAAACGCATTTATTGACGCTTTATCATGTCTATTCATGGTATTACGTAGAATGTCCACTTCATCATAGAAAATATCTTGTCTCTTCCTGGGTTATATTCGATCCACTTATATTTATTTTCCCAATTAGGGATAAACTTCCTTTTTCCATGACTGCTAGATGGACTCGGCTGTAGTGTCTTGATCATTTAATGTCATTGGGGACTCTTCCTAGTACATTTTCAGAACCGTCTGAAATTTTCCTCTTTCTGACACTGTGCCATTCACGTTAAAATTCACCCACAAAAAGTGTGCCCTGCCAAAATGACCAAGGGGGCGGTGCCCCCCTTGGAACTTCTCAAGGGGGGCATCTGCCCCGCTGCCCCCCTGTAGTCGGCGCGTATGATTATATTAGGAAAAACAATTTTCCAAACAGCGTTTCCAAACACTACTGTGGCACTACGTATTTTGTTAACTATGCCTGTTTCTGTAGCTACTGCGGAACGATCTTTCTCAAAACTGAAACTTATTAAAAAACTATTTAAGATCATCAATGTCTCAAGTGTGTCTTCCATATTTGTATATCATTTCTATTGAATCAGATTTATTAATTGCCTCAGATATGCAATATCTGTTGATAGGTTGATAGGTTGATAGGTTGATAGATAGTTGATAAGGCAATTTGCTAGAAATAATTTGCGCAAAGAGTGACTTGCCCCAAAGGCTTGGCGCGGCCGTGATTGTGATGGCTTAAATTGAAACGCCGGCCGCAACGGCTTTATTGTGAACGCATGTGGATTCTTTGTCTGGTGAATGCGACTATCACTCCTGTGCACGTACACCGCTATAAACGTTATCGCTTTTGTGTTAACGAGAGTGATTAAAATGTGTTTAAATCCCCCCACTTGATTATTGGTCCGGGCGGCGGCCGCATAATCCGACCGCCGCTCGGCCGGGCTTTTGAGTGCGCTTCCGGACACCCTCCAGCCCTCCACCCGCCGCAGCAATTCCACCTATACGCGCAAATTTATTTCAAGTGGAGGCGGCGATTTATCCCCATTCAATAAGCCACTCTTTTCATTAACAAGATTTTAATTGTGCGTATCCCAATGACCGCTGCAAAAGGGGGGCGGGGATCACTTAATCGCCCCCCCCCCCCATCCCGCGGCCCCACCATAATGATCTCTGCACGGGCCTTATCCGATTATGCTAATATCTGCGGGGGCGGCGGTGGCCGTGCTATGTGCTGCTCCTGTCCTCTGCAGATAGCGCCAGGCAGTGAGAGCATCTTGGAGTCGCTCGGCTCCTATCATTGTTTACTCCGGGGGCTTTGTTCTGCCCGTGAATATACATGAGCGTTACATATGGAGGAGGCTGTTATTGCAGACTTGTCTTCTGTCTTGGCTCGCCTCGGCTTTGCCCCTCGACCCCGTGTCAGCCCTCTCAAAGTTCAATATTGTTACACGCCGCCGCCAGGAGAGCGGCAAGGTGCCTCATTGCCCCAACGCCTTGCGACTGAATTTATGTTTGAGGCTTTATTGACTTCTGGAATGATATAGAGGCAATGATGTCGAAATCACTAGCCTGGCTTGTTTGCATTTTCTTACATAAGCACTCCTGCAGTATCGCAGAAAATAACATATTAAATATCTTGTAAAATTTCCCTTGTTAAAAATTACAAATTACTGCGTGGAGCACATAGCGGGGTCCGCTATGTTGGGCCATCACTTCTTACAACATAATAATAATAATAATAATAGTTTATTAATGCTAATGCTCACAAACAGCTTACACACGTCAATATAGAATATATAAAATATAGAATAAATACGATATAAAAATAGGACATAAAAATAGGTAATGCACAATAATATGAAAATATAAAACGTAATAGTATAAAGTAAATGGTACATAATATGGTATAAAATATGGTGTGTTGTATGGTTGGCTAGATATCAGACAGAAATTCTTCCCAGTGAAAATACGCTTTGTCAATTAATAGTTGTTTTATGTTTATCTTGAACCCTTTGAAAGGGAGACATTTTATTGAAGTGAGGGGAGTGCATTAAAAAAATTTGGTCCCCAAAATCTAACCCCAGTTTGAGACTTGTTGAGTCTCATTCTATTGGACCATATATGATTGCACTTGCGAGTTACATAACTGTGAACAGAATTACTTAAAATATAATCATTCTCATGCTTCTTAATATAAATTAAGCATGTATATATGTACAGGCAAGGTAGTGTCATTAGGCCAAGAGATCTGAATTAACGCTTAGTATCAGCCCTGTATTTAGCTCTAGCAATTATTCGAACTGCCCTACGCTGAAGGCCAAATATACGATGTCTTCCTGCCGAGTGTCCCCAAACAATTAAGCAGTAACACAATAAAGACTGACATGTGGAGAAGTGATCTTTAGTAATTCAGCAGACACCGAGTTAGCCAAGTTTCTTAACAAAAAAATGTTGCAACAGAACCTGCTGGCGAGTTTATCTGTGTGATAGTTCCAATTCAACTCATTGTCCAAATGAACTCCCAAAAAGTTACACGTTTGAGAAAGAGGTCCATTGTGAATATGTTGTTTTAATGTAAAAAGGATATTTACGGTCTTATTGGTGTTCAAATGAAGCTGGTTAGCGTTGTACCAATCGTTGGCGCTTTTGACCACTTCAAGATTGCCATGTAAAGCCTCTTCGAGCACATCGCTAGTATTTACTAAGGTCGTATCGTCCGCGTAAATAACGGTTGATGCATTCTCCAGGCATTCAGTGAAGTCATTGATATAAATTAAAAATAACAATGGGCCAAGTACAGATCCTTGAGGGACACCACTTTCAATAGGCAGAGGCATTGATACCTTACCATTGATCCTCACTACCTGACTTCGATGGCTTAAGTAAGATTTCATGAGTTGGCAACTGAATGAGTCAAAACCGCAATGAATAAGTTTCTGAAGTAATATTTTGTGGGATGTGCAATCAAAGGCCTTACTCAGATCTAGGAACGAGATCATAGCAAAGGCTCCACTCTCAAACGTGTCCAAGATGATGTTATTTAAGTGCAAGATTGCATCGGCTGTTGATAAACCTTTGCGGAACCCAAATTGTGCTAAATTAAATAACATCTCTTTATCCATATATTCCGAAATTTGGGTATGTAAGATTTTTTCAAGAATTTTTGAAAATACTGGTAGGCTCGAAATTGGACGATAATTATTCACATCATCTTTACTACCTTTTTTGAGAATAGGAATGACAGCGGCAATTTTCATGGCTTTCGGAATTGTACTGGTTGTAATGCACATATTAATAATGAATGTGAGTTGGTGAATTATAGACTCTTTGCAATTTTTTATGACCTTCATGGAGATTCCATAAAAGTCAGTGCAGCTACTGTTATTTATGTCAGTAATTGCTTGTCTGACATCATTAATTGACACTGTTTTGAACTTAAAACTACTATCACATTTAATTGGTATATAATTTAATGACGTAACGTTGGTTGCAGGAATTGACTGAATAATGTTATTTACTAGGTTGATAAAAGATGAATTAAACGTGTCTGGAGGGATATCACAGCTATCGCTATTACAGTTAATTTTCCTGTTCTTATTAATGATCTTCCAAGTGGCTCTAGCCTTATTATTTGTTGTTCTGATACAATTGTCATTCGCATTTATTTTGGCCACTCGTATGGCATGCTGATATTCAGTTCTAAAGTTTGAATATAGAGTTTTATAGTCCTTGCTATTTATATTGATACACAATTCGCGTAAAAGATGGAGGTGTTCCCTCATTTTCAAAACACTTGATTGAAGTTTCACTATATTTACAGAATTTACTCTACAATCGTTCTGGTCTCATGACCATTCTCAAGAGTTACAGAGATACTAACATTAAAATCCAATAACGTGCAATATATAATGTTATAAAATTGCCCAACATGCCATGTTATAAAATTGTTAGCACAGTATATATTGCACGTTATTGGATTTTAATGTTAGTATCTCTGTTACTCTTGACAATGGTCGTAAGACCGAAACGATTGTAGAGTAAATTCTATTAATATAGTGAAACTTCAACCAAGTGTTTGATTTACCTTAAAATTGCATAATTTTCATTATAAATCATATAATTTTGTAACAAGACCAACATTTATTTTATAAATTACAGATTTTTATTAAAAAAAATTGTTGTATTGTAATTTTTTAAGTGCCAATTCTCAAAGATTTATCCACAAAACATTCACATAACAGTTTTCAAGTTTTCATAGGTAATCTGTACTTTTTATTGATTTTGCAAAATTTTAACTGGAAAATACGAACTTTTCATTATAAATTACATAATATTGGCGAAAATCACAATATTTTTATTTAAAAATGCAAAATTTCAATGGTTATTTTGCAATAATTTAATTTTATTGAAGTCGAGTAATTTTCAATGTAACGTAAAATTGCAGTGGATATTACAAAATTTGTACTGTAAATTTCATAATTTCAGTAGAAATTGAATTTGTTATTGTACTTCAAGAAAGTAGCGCAAACTGTTCCAACGAAATAATAATAAATTATGACAATTGGAAAAATTTAATTAAATTAGTTGATTGTATCCTAGGAAACATTTCAGCAACATTGCAAAACATATCGTCGGCTTACAAGTGAAATACACTAATTTTTGAGTTAAGTTTTATTTTGATGGTTTACTAAATTGCAACAAATCTCAGGCTCAGTAGAGGTATAGTATAGGGTCCTGCAGGACCCCTTATAACGTACTCAGTCATTAAATGACTGAGTAGGAAAGGTAACAGCAGAATATAAAACTTTAATTGCAGTTTCTCACATTTTATAGTTTTTAACTTAAGTGATTTCACTTGTAAGCCGACGATATTTGAATTTTATCTTGAATAGTCATATATTACTATCGAGCGTAAAAGTTTACAAAAGTTTCTTAAATGCTCTGTATTAGCGAACTATTTTGACCATAAATGCAAAATATCATTCGCAATAGCAACATTTTCTCTGAAATTTGTTTATTTTCAATGGAAACTGTGAATTTTTTATTGGAAATGACAAAGTTTCAATGCATACTGCAAACTATTCTTTAACATGTGTAATATGTATTTTAATTCTGGCACAATAAATATCTACTCACTTTTCAGCACAATTATAAAATCAAATCAAACGGCCCGAAATTATAATTTTTTATATTGTAAAATTTTTAGTGCCAATTCTCAAAGATTTATTCACAAAACATTCACATGACAGTTTTCAAGTTTTCATTGGTAATCTCTACTTTTTATTGATTTTGCAAAATTTTAACTGGAAAATATGAACTTTTCATTATAAATTACATAATGCCTGCCATACACGCTCCGGAAAATATAGTTTGCAATATGCATTAATAAATACATTTTACACATGTTAAAGAATAGTTTGCAATATGCATTATTAAATTCTCTTTTATTGCGAAATTGTGAACCACAGCAATAGAAACATCTTAATGTTTTAAGAAATATGTGAAATCCCGCGAATGATAAAAATATAATAATAACAAAAGACTTCATATAAGGTATTTTATGTTTTTTCAATATTTTTATAACATTTGTCTTTAACGGTTCCGGTTGTTATTTACGAAACGAGAGCCCGATAAACGAATTATGCGTCGCGCGCCAGTATTCACTTCTTACTTCCGGCGTCTACACTTTGCAAACAATAACATTTGTGGCAAAACGTGTTATATAACTTTTGTTCAAAATTTTCTTTCCATCAACTTTTCCCGATATGAAAATTTTCAGGAAGTACACTGTTAACGAGATAATTGCGAAGAATTACACAAGTTCGCCGTTTGGGGAGTGTTTTTTCAATATTAAGGGATGAAGCCCCCACAGGGAAAGGGGAAACTCGGCGGATATTCGATTCTAGGGTACTCAAGAGTATGTATACCAAATTTCAAAACAATATCAATTATTACCGCCTAATTTATTTCCACCTGGATTTACTCGATAATTTGACTTCCGGCCTCTATTCCGCGCGAACTGTAGCTTTTGTGCCAAACCGTGTAATATAAGTTTTGTTCCCATCAACTACACTCGATATACAAATTTTCATGCAGTGCACCGTTTACGAGATATTTGCACAAAAAATAACATAAGTTCACCGTTTGGGGGGTGTTTTTTCAATATTTAGGGATGAAGCACCCACAGGGAAAGGGGAAACTCGGCGGATATTCGATTCTAGAGTATTCAAGAGTATGTCTACCAAATTTCAAAACAATATCATTCATTTCCGCCTAATTTATTTCCACCTGGATTTACTGGATAATTTGACTTCCGGCCTCTATTCCGCGCGAACTATAGCTTTTGTGCCAAACCGTGTAATATAAATTTTGTTCCCATCAACTTCACCCGATATACAAAATTTCACTCAGTGCACCGTTTACGAGATATTTGCAAAAAAATAACACAAGATCACCGTTTGGGGGGTGTTTTTTCAATATTACGGGATGAAGCCCCCACCGGGAGGGAAACTCGACGGATATTCGATTTTAGAGTACTTAAGTGTAAGTATACCAAATTTCAAAACTATATAATTTATTTCCGCCAAAAAGTTTAATTTGACTGGACTAATGATAATTTACCAAATTTTAAACTAAATGTCCGCCACAAAATTGAAACTGATATGTGTTAATTTATACCTTATTATTTAGTCCTGTTTAATAAACTTGCCACTCTCGTAAGATATCATGTACCCTACTCTTCAATCCTCCACTTCTATGCAATTATATGAATCTTATTCATTACAATCTATCCAACCTTCGCATTTGCATACTATGACCTTCATTGAATCTAATGCAACTTAACGTCGATAAACTCTGACGTGAATCTTCATATGGGCCCGATTTGGTCCAGATGTCCCTTCTTCTCTTGTTATTTACGCCGTATTTTTCGTCACCAACCCTGCTTTCTTTCCAATGTTTTCTAAAGTTCCCATCTGTCTCCTTGACAACCTCATATTTTTATTTATCTCCACTCAATTTTATGTATAATCACAGCTTCCTGATATTAACACCCTTAAACTTATATCATTTGCTGCCCATATTCTCTGCTTACTTTTATAACATTATTTCATACACTTTTATATTTAATCCAATATATGTGTATCATTTATTAATACCCTTAAATATCATAACAACATCTACAGGGTGTTTGCTAAAGGTGTAAAAGGCGTAAATTTAGATATCTAGTCAGCTATGGAAAATAAACAAAAACTCGTTTAAACATGTGAGCCTAGATTATGTTTTTAAATTTATTTTAATTGACTTGTATTTTATTGGATTAATGTAATCTACTTATAAAATGATTTTGATATAATTAATGAATCGCCAGTTTTATATCTGGGTTTGTGATGTGTGTAAAAATGAATTTCGGAGGCACTCCTAGATCCTGGCACGGAGGCAAAAACATTTAACATCGTTACGCGCGCCTTCCACCCAAACACCGACGTGGCCCATAACCCTAAATTTCGCCGCCCCCTCCCGCTCCGTAATTGGCGGAAATTAGTCTCATTCTTGTGCTTTTTCTTAATAATATTTCTTGTAAGGCCATTGCATCCATTTCCCCGAGATAATTTGTTTGGCTGCGTTTCCGCAGATTTTCCGGCCCGCTCTCGCGCCCCTCGCACCCAATCTTAATTTCCACCCGCACGAAATAGCGGGGAAATTCATGTAACAACTTAACATTTGCTGTTCACTTATTTCCACGGCATAACGTCAATGCTGGCTCGATTCAGTGGGAATTCTGTGTAGCAGACCAAAGTGCCTACTATCGGTTTCATAAGTTTTGACCCCTGGAATTCAAAAATATAATAATACGTGGGGTGTTCCATTTAAAATAAGAAAGTTGGTGCTTCTTCCGGTGGAAGTGATATACAGTTGAAAATATTTCACATGAAAATAACTGATTCAATCGTGTGACGGGGATTTTTTTGAAATTATTAGTACAACGGCAACCCCGTCAACTTTCAACGAACGGTTTAGCGTAGACACCCTGTATACATGTGCGTGGCTTCTCGTATATTCGAGGGTGATCGAGCAAGAACGGTCCGATTTCCAGTAACTTTGCTGCGACCTTCTTTCCGTCGCCAGTGACGTTATTTGATTTGTATTTTATCGGTAATGTAAGACTTGTGCATATTTCGTATTTAAGGGTAATTTATACATTTAGAGGCCCGCCCCTAATCTGCTATGATCCACGTGCCCAGATAGAATTAAATACTGCAAAAAAAATTTACAATTGATTAATTTTCAAAATAATTGACAATCCACTCATTTTAGGGTTAGGTTTGTTTTACACTTTTGTGTAGAAAATTATGATTCACCGTGTATTGTAAAAACATAGATCTATATTTTTAGAAATTTTCATTTTTAAAATGAGGTTATTTAACGACTAACGATAATCCTGTGCAAAGAACTTATAGCTCATTTATTGTCTACTTTCGTAGCCTTTTGTCCTTCTTGAGACAGTTAATCAGATGAACTCATTGTGTTAGGTCAGATTCTTTTCACTCCTTGAAAAGTTGCGAACACGTAACTGTCGTTACGCCGTCCAGGCTTGGATCCAGGTTGCTTTTTGCCTTATGTATGTGTGTCCGAATGGCTCTCTTCGCCGCGCTCTCTTAAATTTCAATAATAGAAACATTAAAAAAATATATGCGCCACCGAAATCGGCGAAGTTCGACAGAACAGTTTCCCCACGACTTATAAACTTCCGCGGAATGTTTTTCAAGGATTTGTAAAAACTCCCAGGCCGCCAACATTAATTATATCAATATCAGCACTTTATACGAGTTTTACAGTGGCAACTTTTTGTTCCCGTCTCTCTCCCTCAATCTCCGTCGCTCATTCTGCGGCCACCTCACCGGAACCCGGAGTTACGCGGAGTCGGCCACTTTATTAGCTTCCGGGCGAAGCCCAATCATCGAACCTAACACTTCTATTTAACTTTTTTAGTTAGTAGACTAACTAACAAATCTCGAATGTATAATAGCATATTATCACTAGGGAGGCTTTCAGGTATTGTATTCGCTGCACTCACAACAGTGCAGGAATGCCATTTATGGTCGATCCTGTGAACAATAACAATAATTAAAAAAATCATTCAATATATATTATTTCAGAGCTTTGTGAATAAGTATTTTTATAATAATCAATGAAATTACGTTTACCTTTTTTTCCACAACTTTATTTATATATTTGTCTATATATTTTAGTTGACATTTATTATGACAATTAATTAATTTGTACTTCAAACTTTGAAAGATTAATTTTGAAAGCGTTTTGATACTTTGATGAATTTAAAAAAAGGATTATTTAAAAAGACAGATCGATATAAAGTTACCAAGGCTGGAATTTGTCGTAGGCGACATTTTTGTCTACTGGTGTTCGGCCTGTGAACCATTCACTAAAGCGTAACTGCAGATTTTTTTTTTGACAAATGTGTTGCGTAAATCTAAAATGTGACGAAATATTTAAGCAATTAGATATACTAACAATCGATCATAGTACTTTAATAATAACGACGATTGACTGGATGTAATTCTCTCTAGTGTCTCTGCTGTCAACACACCTACAATAAATTTTAAAGATAATTTTAGGATATAATAAGTATAGTTTACGAAATTACCCTACAAGACATAACTCGAACTAAATAAATTAGTGGCTATTTATTGTTTCAATTTGCACTCGCTATATTATTAGATTACTAATTGTAAATTTGGTATCGTTAAACTACATCCACAACCATTCAATTAGTAATTAACGTAAAAGTTTGGTATATGTATACAGGGTGTCTCAAAATTGACGCCCGTGCTTTTGGGATTGCATTCAAGGGGCTAAAAGAAATTGAAAATTATTAGTGGAAAATTTTCGATTATTGATCAAAATGTAAACAATAACTTTTTGGACCACAATTCAAAACACTATTTTGATTTATTTATTTTGTCAAATCTAGAGACATAACTGTCAGATTTGACAATTAGTTTGACACATGTGGGCAATAGAATATAATTGAATAATTTATTTACGTGCTATTATACATATTATTATCATATTATTACTATTATACAGATTATTACTTGTTATTTGTTTTTTTAATATTATTAGTTAGTGCACGATTTTGATTTATTCATTTTGTCAAATCCAGAGATGTAACTGTCAGATTTGACTATTAATTTGACAGATATAGACAATATCTTGTTTTATAATATTATTAGTTAGTACACGATTTTGATTTATTCATATTGTCAAATCTAGATACATGACTGACAGATTTGACAATTATTTTGGCAGATGTGTTTTATAGTTTTTTTATCAATAACTCTATAACGAGGGACAAATATCTTGTTTTATAATATTATTAGACAGTACACGATTTTGATTAATACATTTTGTCGAATCTAGAGACATAAATGTCAGATTTGACAATTATTTTGGCAGATGTGTTTTGCAGTTTTTTTTATCAATAACTCAATAACGAGGGACAAATATCTTGTTTTATAATATTATTAATTAGTACCCGATTTTGATTTATTTATTTTGTCTATTCTAGAGACATAACCTTCAGATTTGACAATTAGTTTGACATATATGGGCAATATCTTGTTTTTTAATTATTATTTGTTATTTGTTTTTTAATATTATTAGTTAGCACACGATTTTGATTTATTCATATTGTCAAATCTAGAGACATAACTGTCATATTTGACAATTAGTTTGACAGAGGTGTTTTATAGTTTTTTTTTTATCAATAACTCTATAACGAGGGACAAATATCTTGTTTTATAATATTATTAGACAGTACACGATTTTGATTAATACATTTTGTCAAATCTAGAGACATAAATGTCAGATTTGACAATTATTTTGACAGATGTGTTTTGCAGTTTTTTTATCAATAACTCGATAACAAGGGACAAATATCTTGTTTTATAATATTATTAATTAGTACCCGATTTTGATTTATTTATTTTGTCTATTCTAGAGACATAACCTTCAGATTTGACAATCAGTTTGACATATATGGGCAATATCTTGTTTTTTAATTATTATTTGTTATTTGTTTTTTAATATTATTAGTTAGCACACGATTTTGATTTATTCATATTGTCAAATCTAGAGACATAACTGTCATATTTGACAATTAGTGTGACAGATGTGGACAATATCTTGTTTTATAATATTATTAATTAGTACACGATTTTGATTTATTCATACTGTCAAATCTAGATACATGACTGACAGATTTGACAATTATTTTGGCAGATGTGTTTTATAGTTTTTTTATCAATAACTCTATAACGAGGGACAAATATCTTGTTTTATAATATTATTAGACAGTACACGATTTTGATTAATACATTTTGTCAAATCTAGAGACAAATGTCAGATTTGACAATTATTTTGGCAGATGTGTTTTGCAGTTTTTTTTATCAATAACTCAATAACGAGGGACAAATATCTTGTTTTATAATATTATTAATTAGTACCTGATTTTGATTTATTTATTTTGTCTATTCTAGAGACATAACCTTCAGATTTGACAATTAGTTTGACATATATGGGCAATATCTTGTTTTTTAATTATTATGTGTTATTTGTTTTTTAATATTATTAGTTAGCACACGATTTTGATTTATTCATATTGTCATATCTAGAGACATAACTGTCATATTTGACAATTAGTTTGACAGGGGTGTTTTATAGTTTTTTTATCAATAACTCTATAACGAGGGACCTTGTTTTATAATATTATTAGACAGTACACGATTTTGATTAATACATTTTGTCAAATCTAGAGACATAAATGTCAGATTTGACAATTATTTTGGCAGATGTGTTTTGTAGTTTTTTTTATCAATAACTCAATAACGAGGGACAAATATCTTGTTTTATAATATTATTAGACAGTACACGATTTTGATTAATACATTTTGTCAAATCTAGAGACATAAATGTCAGATTTGACAATTATTTTGGCAGATGTGTTTTGCAGTTTTTTTTATCAATAACTCAATAACGAGGGACAAATATCTTGTTTTATAATATTATTAATTAGTACCCGATTTTGATTTATTTATTTTGTCTATTCTAGAGACATAACCTTCAGATTTGACAATTAGTTTGACATATATGGGCAATATCTTGTTTTTTAATTATTATTTGTTATTTGTTTCTTAATATTATTAGTTAGCACACGATTTTGATTTATTCATATTGTCAAATCTAGAGACATAACTGTCATATTTGACAATTAGTTTGACAGAGGTGTTTTATAGTTTTTTTATCAATAACTCTATAACGAGGGACAAATATCTTGTTTTATAATATTATTAGACAGTACACGATTTTGATTAATACATTTTGTCAAATCTAGAGACATAAATGTCAGATTTGACAATTATTTTGGCAGATGTGTTTTGCAGTTTTTTTTATCAATAACTCAATAACGAGGGACAAATATCTTGTTTTATAATATTATTAATTAGTACCCGATTTTGATTTATTTATTTTGTCTATTCTAGAGACATAACCTTCAGATTTGACAATTAGTTTGATATATATATGGGCAATATCTTGTTTTTTAATTATTATTTGTTATTTGTTTTTAATATTATTAGTTAGCACACGATTTTGATTTATTCATATTGTCAAATCTAGAGACATAACTGTCATATTTGACAATTAGTTTGACTGAGGTGTTTTATTGATTTTTTATCAATAACTCTATAACGAGGGACAAATATCTTGTTTTATAATATTATTAGACAGTACACGACTTTGATTAATACATTTTGTCAAATCTAGAGACATAAATGTCAGATTTGACAATTATTTTGGCAGATGTGTTTTGCAGTTTTTTTTATCAATAACTCAATAACGAGGGACACATATCTTGTTTTATAATATTATTAATTAGTACCCGATTTTGATTTATTTATTTTGTCTATTCTAGAGACATAACCTTCAGATTTGACAATTAGTTTGACATATATGGGCAATATCTTGTTTTTTAATTATGATTTGTTATTTGTTTTTTTTTATATTATTAGTTAGCACACGATTTTAATTTATTCATTATGTCAAATCTAGAGACATAACTGTCATATTTGACAATTAGTTTGACAGATGTGGACAATATCTTGTTTTTTAAAAATATTGTTAGTTTTGAATCAAGTTTAAATATGATTTTTTTTTATCAATAACTCTATAACGAGAGACAAACGGAAAATGCTCCACTCTTAAATTTCAATTTGTTTTAGCCTCCTGAATGGAAAGCACCCAAAAGCACGGGCGTCAATTTTGAGACACCCTGTATATGCAAAGTTCTTCACAACGGCCAAATTAGTACTTACCACGAAATTACTAATTAACGCGAAAATAAAAACTTTCCAGGTGCAAAGTTTTGCGTTAACTTTCGCTGCAACTACAATAAGTGCGTATCAGTTATTGTATTCAATGCCAATAAATAACGGAGCAAAACAAATTTGAAAAGAATAACCTCGCTTTTAGACACAACAGAGGCAAGGAAACAAAATAAAATGGGCTGAATGCAAAGTGAAGAACAAAACATAAAATTTGGAAAATTAGCGCTGTCATTCTGTGATTATATCTTACTTTAAATGTAAAAAGTACCTGGAGATGGTTTCTAAATTTTTAAATTAGTACACAAAATTAGTACACATAGTGCTATTGTGAATTTTCTTTTTTTTTCAAATTTGTGTACTAATTTTACATACTAATTTTAGGAACCTACTACGTTAATTACTAATTGAGTGCTTGTGAATCTAACTTTAAATTGACAAACTGACAATCTGCACCTGCTATTTTGCCAGTTTTTGTGGTATTACCTCTGACACTTTTATTTAAATAAATAAAAAGCTTAACACAGCAAGCAGTTCATATATCACAGAAGCAAAAGATACACAAAACGACACACGATTTTTCAAATACCCCAAACAAGTTCAAACACAATGTATAAATTATATAACTATGATAAGTTTTTTCACGTGAAGAACTACAAATTTCACTTGCTAAGAAATTTAAAACGTTAGAATTGAATAAAAATTGTAAAAATTACACAGAAACCAAACACATTTTAATAAAATGTTTTTTTTAGTTTAAACAAGAAATATTTTGTTCATCAAAATATGTTCAAATGGAGCATAACATCGTCTCCCATAGCCATAGCCAACCATCATAAGAATTTTTTTAAGTTTAAGTAAGCGTGAACTTAAAAAAAATCGTAAGAAGGTTGGCTATGGCGATGGAAGACGATGTTGTGCTCCATTTGAACATATTTTGATGAACAAAATATTTCTTGTTTAAACTAAAAAAACAGTTTATTAAAATGTGTTTGGTTTCTGTTAATGTGGCTATGGCTATGAAAGACGATGTTGTGCTCCATTTGAACATATTTTGATGAACAAAATATTTCTTGTTTAAACTAAAAAAACAATTTATTAAAATGTGTTTGGTTTCTGTTAATGTGTAATTTTTACACTTTTTATTCAATTCTAACGTTTTAAATTTCTTAGCAAGTAAAATTTGTAGTTCTTCACGTGAAAGATGGAACATATTTTTTTACATCCACTAATGATTTAATAACTTTTAATTCGCTCATAATGAAAAACAAGCTGTACAGTCACGCTCACATAAATCTAGTACAAACAAATTGACATTGCTATATAAAATTGCTATTGTTACCTAATTTCTTGTACTTGTAGGTACTATCAAGTAGTACCTACTTGATAGAATACCTTTGATTTCGAGGGCATTAACTTTCAAAGTGCTTCCGAGGCTTTATTTGAAACCCCTTCTGATACAAAAACACTACAATCAAACTTTCTTAATTTAGATTTGACAATAAATATCAGTTTGACTGACTCTCTACCTACCTAAAATTATTTTAAAAATTATTTGTAACAATGAGTAATACAAAACTGTTTTTCGACAAAATTTAATAAATTATTGTATAGAACATGTGCATGAAGCATTTTTTAACTTAACTCACTTGTTATACAGGGTGAGTCAATAGGACGGGCAGGCTCCATTACACCTACACCGTTAATGATATCGAAATGAACCAAACGGCACTGTCAACTAGAGGCCAAAGTGCAATTTGTAAAATTATTTTGCCATATACAGGGTGTTCCATTTTTGCAGGGCAGCCTTGGACCTAGTTTTTTTTAAATGGCACTCCTGTATAAATTTACATATTTGAATTTGCCCTTTTTTTGGGCTTTATAAATCCGTTTAGTTTTTGCAATTCGCTTTAACAATGCAGAAGTTGTTTATGTTTTTCTAAACATTTTTTGTCGCTAATTCGCATTAAATCATCTGAGAGTAAACCTCCCACGTAATGGAAGCGGTGTGTTCGCACCACCTCGACCGTGACACGCATACAAACATCAAAAATCTCACCCCAGTGACCGAAATGCACCCCAATTTCACCGGTATTTACCTTGCTTTCGAGGCGATCGTTCCGCCACTTAGGGCTCTGAACGCCCCCCCCCCCCCCCACAAACAAAAGATCCGTCCTCCACGCTCCCCCGGATTAATTTATTAATGTGCAAATTAACTGTTCCGCAAAATCCCTAGCCTTTCCGGTGCGGATAAAGCGACAGGCTTTGACGTAATTTTGATGTATCACCAGCCCCATGGGAGGGCGAACGAGGCCGACAAAACCGTACACTAAGCGGCCCTGAAACAAGAGCGCACGAACTGAAATTAGTTGTAACGCGGAATTAGCACCAATTGAGATGCTTTCACATCTTTGTCGAAGTATATAATTGATACAATTTTTGATCACCTACCATAACAGACAATTTCTCGATTTACTAGAATTATTACAGAATAAAATTATCTCCCCTTTGGATAGTTTATGTATAGTATTTATATTAATCCATTATAGAAGTATAAAATGCTTCGTCCTTCTTCTATATTTTGATTGCAATAAACGTAACAAAGATATTTAATATCTTCATTGGTAGCCATTTCTTGTTGTTAGCGCAGAAGCAACCAATTTAAAAACAAAATTAAAATTTTTAAGTTAGTTAAAATTTCTTGCGCGCAGCAACGAACACTATTTGGGTCTACATAGCCCAATATGCAGAGTGTCCCAGGATAGAAGTAATTACACGTGTATTTATTTTACACATGTGTAACGGTTCTAACCCAGGTGTTGTACAAATTCTCATAATTTGTAATATTTATTATTCATTGCATTTATTTAACTGCAATTCATCCTTAAATGCAATTGGATGCGTTTAATTTCTTTAACTGCATATTACATGAATTCTTATAATTCAAGTAATTGATTTGGCTCGTGATTTACAAATTCTCGTAATTTGTAATATTGATTTGGCTCGTGATTTAGTGGTAGTACTCTACGTTGTGTTTGATTTTTAAATCAAAATCGTGATAACTCAGTTTGGTTCGTTTTATGGGTAATGTGTCTGTTAGTAATTTTTGTTAGCAAGTAAAACACAGATACATGGATTTCATATTATTTATTCATTTTAAAAGGTTATGCAAGCGACAGGTAAATAAAAGACAATTTTGTTACTCTAATTGGACGTTATTTATTTAGTTATATTTATTTAAATTTTGGAATAGATTTGTTTAATAATCATTGAAAATTTATTATATTCTTTGAATTTGAATGATTTATTTTATTTTGAAAACAGAGTAACTTATTAACACTATGGTTGGAATTACAAAGTGTTACTTAGCGACTTCATGCACCACAATCTTCAAATTGTGCCGAGAAGGATATCTGATACATGTCATCACTGCATAGAAATTCATTAGCACGGTGCCTACCAATGTATTTCAACGCCACCTTGTGGATAGGAACGAATCACATTACTTCACATTAAAGTACTTCAAGCGATTCCAGCACTTCAAGCACCCAATGTGTCCTCATTCGGAGATATTGCTAGTATTCGCGTTTACAAACACTATCAGCCATGTGATCGTAAAAACTTTAATAGGTATTGTTATTCAAAATTGATTATAGATTAGTATGATAAAGCTCTATTCTACTTCTACTTTTCTATCTACTTAAGCACATACTAACATTCGTTTCACTCATTCATAATTCTGAGATTTCTTGAATATCGGAGGGCTGAGCAAGTTTAATTATACGATTTAATTACAAATATCATTGAATTGTTTATACGAAATTATTAAGTTATGTTTCCCTGACGCAACTTTTTATTTAACTACCGATTGATTAATGAGGCCACACTGTTTATCAAATGTTTGCGACGAGGAAAGGAAGGCATATTACAATATTCTCCTGTCAGTACGAAAATATTGTCAGGACAAGGTATAAAATGCAGTTAGGTTCAACTCCGCAGTGGCGTGAGGCTCCCTACATTTCATACCCTTATTAAACTTCGTTCATTACCAGCGGCAAGGCGCGGTAATATCACTAGATAGGTTACATTATTAGTATGGAATTGACTTTGGAATTGTTAGTGTGAATTACATTTGATAAACTTGTGTTATATATTCACCTGAGGAATTAATGTTTAAAGTATATGAGTCGTCGTTGGACAGCGTGACGTTCTGTCTCGATCGGTACATCTAACTGGCTCCGTTTAAGTTCCGCACTTCTATTTATACTGGTATACTGGTCCCCCACTTTTTACTCTTCTTCCCCCGTCCTATGATAATTCTGCTTACCGCTGCAAATTGACGCCTTCCCATACGTGTCACCGAATTACGCAATCGCCGTTTCAAGTTCCCGTCGTATTCCCACGACCTATTTCTCTGTGTCATCATTTTGATCGTGTGCTTATTTACATTTGCTCAAAACTACGAAGTCAGCAAAATGAATGTACTCGCTTAGGAAACGCGTCGTCGGCCGCGGCCTGCTATCATATTTACGCAGTTTTGTTCCGACTCGTAAAATTATGGATTTTAATATTATTAGGTTCTTACACGTGTAATTATAATTACACGTGTATTTATTCTACACGTGTGAATATAATTACACATGTATTTATTTTACTCGTGTAATTATGTAGTTACATGTGTAATTATAATACTCTCGGTTTTTTCATTCAGTAATTTATTTTATACTTTGGAAAATAAATATGTACATGTAATTAGGATATCGTAAGATTCTGATGTAACTAAATAAGTTATGAAGTAACTAAAAAAGTAACTAAATTACCCGCAGTAGAAAAACAACGCTAAATTCGCGCGGCGATCAAAATAACGATTTATTCTTACAATAAAGAACGATTCTGGTTCAAAAATATTAACATATCGACGTTTTCTGGAAGAAGTGAACAACGCTTCGCCGTTACACGTGTAATTATACGTGTAACTAATTACACGTGTAATTATGCCATAATAGGTACACGTGTACATGTGACCCGTGTACCCGTGTATTTGCATGCAAATATAAAATCTGCGGCTCTACAAAAAATGTACGTTAGAGAATTGTTAAAGCAATTTTCAAATTTTGTATACATAATTTGGATTTATAATTTAATAATAATATTTTGCCGTATGTATGTCATAATAAATATATTTTACCGCTTAGAAAAAAATCTTTCCTGAACTATCAATTTCCTATTGACTCAAAATCCAAAATGTCCTTAACCAAGGATCAGGGCTTAATTTCAAAACATGAAATAATCATTCCTATAGTTTTGGTTAATGTATCTATAAAAAAATCTTATAACATCTATCCGAAGACACATTGTATATTACAGGCGATTAAAAATTAAAACAAATTATATGAAACCAAAAATATTTGGAACTATATTTACATCAATTGCAGTCCATCAAATATAACAATAGATAATATGTAAGTACTTACCTCTATTCCAACAGTTATTTCACCAACGATATATTTTTGATTACCGGGTCCACTTAATGTGAATATTACTTTGTTTACATTGATCACAATATGACAATTAATTACAATCCAAAAACAATGGGTCAAATATACTTGACTCGTTGCGTGTCAGTCAGGAAGTCAGAATGCAGGCCGGAGCGTCCCCGCTCCGGCACCTTGCACACCAAACCGGGCAAGCGGGGTAATCCCCAGGCTCTCGAAGTGGGCCGATATACAGATATCGGTCAGAACGGGGAATCCCATGTTGATTCGGACTTCATTTGCTGAAATTCGTATAGATACATAAAAACACAAACCTCTTTTGTTGTGACAAAACTACGATGACATTTATTGTTTATAATTTTATTCATAGTAATATGAAGAATGTCATGCTGGCCGCATCACATTTTTTTAATGTGTTGTGCGATTATTTAAGCTCGTGCAGGAGCAAATATATATAAAAAAGTGCTGTAAAAAAAGCGAAGAAAAGCAGGTAGTAAATCACCTCTGTGAACAACACTGCAAGTGTGCACCACTCCGACATTACCTCGGTAAAACACACACGAAAATTTACGGGAAACGCCACCCCCGGAGGCAATTTCACACGTGGAAAAACAGGCGCTCTAATTGCCGTCTACCTCCGCCATTTGCGCGCGCACGTACTTAATAGATTGTGAAATTTGATTTTCCCCACCGTAAATTTTTATTTTATTGAAGGCGGAAGAGACGCAGCACCGCACTGGCATTTATATAAAAGGTAACGCGTTGTAAAATTATCCCCCTCGTTATATTTTACTGGCGCCGCCGCCCGCATTACCTCATTAGAGAGTGTAAGGGGGCGGTGAGCGCAGACGAGCGAGCGTCTGGATTATTGTTTCTCGCAAACGACAGGAGAGACGAAAGGAGGCAAAGGGGAGCAGGAAAGAGTTGTGTAATAAGGGGCAAGGGGCCTGGTGCTTTGCGCCTCGCAAATCCGTGTAATTGCGACTCGAAATATTGCTTCGGTTCTTTTCAAATTTACATCTAGACTTCGGCATAAATTTGTGACAAACTGAAGAACGCTAGTCAATCTAGGAAAACTGAAAATAACAAATCTCTTCAATGTAAACGAGAACTGCAATCAAATTTAGTATACAAAATTCCATGCAGTGATTGTAACCTTACGTATTACGGCCAATCCACCCAATTGAAATCTAGATTAACCCAACATAGAAGCGATTGTAAGCTCACAAAAAATGATGTGCTCTAGCTATACGCTCCAATAATTTTGACCATAGACCTGATTTCAAAAACACTACTGTGGTAGATTATTGCAACTCACAAAAAGGGAGACTTTTTCTTGAGATGTATCATATTAAAAAAGACATCAAAAATAGCATGAATTTTAAATCTGATACCGACGGTCTCAGTAATATTTATTTCTTTTTAATAGATTTATCTAGGAATGACAAAATAACACACAAATAAAGAAAAAATGTTATCTAGATATATAATCTAGATATATGTTCTTAAAAACAAATATAATTATAAAATATTTTTTTCTGGCACGAAAAGTTTAATGACAATCATTCATATGCGACACAATTTAATTGTAAGTTTTCATTTTAACGAATCTGATAATTACCTATATGTGTATATACTGTTTTCTTTGGTTGCTAAAAGTTATAAGTGTTAGCCAAGTTTCTTAACAAAAAATGTTGCAACAGAACCTGCTGGCGAGTTTATCTGTGTGATAGTTCCAATTCAACTCGTTGTCCAAATGAACTCCCAAAAAGTTACACGTTTGAGAAAGAGGTCCATTGTGAATATATTGTTTTAATGTAAAAAGGATATTTGCAGTCTTATTGGTGTTCAAGTGAAGCTGGTTAGCATTGTACCAATCGTTGGCGCTTTTGACCACTTCAAGATTGCCATGTAAAGCCTCTTCGAGTACATCGGTAGTATTTACTAAGGTCGTATCATCCGGGTAAATAACGGTTGATGCATTTTCCGGGCATTCTGTGAAGTCATTGATATAAATTAAAAATAACAATGGGCCAAGTATAGACCCTTGAGGGACACCACTTTCAATAGGCAGAGGCATTGATACCTTACCATTGATCCTCACTACCTGACTTCGATGGCTTAAGTAAGATTTCATGAGTTGGCAACTTAATGAGTCAAAACCGTAATGAATACGTTTCTGAAGAAATATTTTGTGGGATATGCAATCAAAGGCCTTACTCAGATCTAGGAACGAAATCATAGCAAAGGCTCCACTCTCAAACGTGTCCAAGATGATGTTATTTAAGTGCAAGATTGCATCGGCTGTTGATAAACCTTTGCGGAACCCAAATTGTGCTAAATTAAATAACATCTCTTTATCCATATATTCCGAAATTTGGGTATGTAAGATTTTTTCAAGATTTTTTGAAAATACTGGTGGGCTCGAAATTGGACGATAATTATTCACATCATCTTTACCACCTTTTTTGAGAATAAGAATGACAGCGGCAATTTTCATGGCTCTCGGAATTGTACTGGTTGTAATGCACATATAAATAATGAATGTGAGTTGGGGAATTATAGACTCTTTGCAATTTTTTATGACCTTCATGGAGATTCCATAAAGGTCAGTGCAGCTATTGCTATTTATGTCAGTAATTGCTTGTCTGACATCATTAATTGACACTGTTTTGAACTTAAAACTACTATCACATTTAATTGGTATACAATTTAATGAGGTAACGTTGGTTGCAGGAATTGACTGAATAATGTTATTTACTAGGTTGATAAAAGATTAATTAAACGTGACTGGAGGGATATCACAGCTATCGCTATTACAGTTAATTTTCCTGTTCTTATTAATGATCTTCCAAGTGGCTCTAGCCTTATTATTTGATGTTGTGATACAATTGTCATTCGCGTTTATTTTGGCTACTCGTATGGCATGCTGATATTCAATTCTAAAGTTTGAATATAGAGTTTTATAGTCCTTGCTATTTATATTGATGCACAATTCGCGTGAAAGATGGAGGTGTTCCCTCATTCTCCAAAGATCATCATTAAACCAATGAATGTTACACTTATTGTTGGGAGTACTCAGAACGATTTTAGTTGGAAACGCTAAATCAAAATAGGATAAAAACACCTCAATAAATGCACTAAATATATCATCACAGTCTGTAATATTGCTTAAGTAGCCCCAGTTGTGATTACATAACATTTGAAAAAGTTGAAACTTACCCACTTGAGTAATTGGCCTAACTTTATATGAATCGTGACGATCTACCGAGTCCATATGAATGTTTATAGAAATTCCAGTGTGGTCAGATGTAAGTTTCACGGGAGATATTTCTTTTATCTGTGTATGTAGGTTAGAAAAAATATTGTCTAACGTATTCGCACCTCTAGTAGAAAATGTTACATGGTTTGTAAGCCCGTAACATTTAAAAATATCACATAGTGAATTCACTTTGAGATCAGGACGATTAAAATTAACGTTGAAATCGCCCCCAATTATCACCTTAATACTTGTAACATATAAATTGTTTAAACAGTTTGCAGGACATTACAAAATACATTAAAATCACCGTCTGGTGTGCGGTAAACAACTAGAATAATACAATTAAAATAAATTACTTGTACAGCAGATACTTCGCAGTGCTTCTCAACCGATTGATTGTTGATATTAAGCAGACTTGTATACTTTATACCTTTCTTTAATAGAATTAAAACACCACCACGTATGAGTACTTTACGTGAAAAGTGAGAAACTGCCACGCGTTCGTCAATCACAAGACTGCTGCATTCCTGTTCATTCAGCCAATGTTCAGCAATGCAAAGTACATCCAATGAATGTAATTGTATTAGGTGATCAATTTCATTATACGTATTCCTAATAGACTGAGCATTGACAAAATAGTAATTCAAATTTAAATTCAAATGTAATTGTTGCTTGGCAGACATTAAGTTGCTATCTTCTATTTTATGAGATGGTGAAAAAACCGATTGATTCTTACATTCAGCGGCCAGGTTTCGGGATCTCTAACCAAATCTGCATGATCTTCTAAGACAGAGACCTTAAAGGAACAGTAATCGTCAGGGCGCTTTGATTGCAGTTTTTCTAGTGTAGAATTACACATGCCCTTGTCCTCCATGAAGCGGCGTATATCTTTCTCCTTGGTAGTAGGATGTAAATTACAAACATGGAAATGTAAGCATTTGGTAGCAGCTTTCAGGTTTGAATTAACCGCCGTACCCGATACAATCTTATTCCTCTGCGATCTCCGCTGGTTTTTCGGGTATATAAAATCTTCACCTTGATCGTTCTTTGCATTGTTCACCGTCTGCAGCCGATTTATTATGGACTATTATCTGTATTGGTTGCAGATTTTCTTTGGCTTGGTGATTGATTGGCGGAGAGTTGGTACCATTTCTCACATTGCGTTGTTTATACTTTGGTGTGGGTGTACCAGTTTTAGTTTGTGTATTATGTGCTGTAATAGCAGCGGTGGAAATAGTTAGTGTACTATTAGACGTATTTTTAACACATTCAGCATAGTTGTTAGCTGAGGCTGGTGAATTAATTACTATTCTTTGTGATGGACCAAGTCCGGCCTGTTGCGAGGCTAATTTTTCTTTCAGATAGGTAACATTTTCCTGCATTACGATATTTTTCTCTTCCATCTGCTTCACAAGTTTGCGTAAGAGCAAATTCTCTAGCATTATAAAAGTTAATCTGCCACTTACCGGAAAGTCAGACTTTGAACTGTCCATATTCAATTGACTTTCTTCTACGTCAGAGTCAGCTGGTAAAATCTTACCTGTGGGGCATCGTGAAGATTTTTGATGCTCCTTAAGGCATGATGGATGCAATTTAAGTTCACAACGATCACAGATCACACTAGAAACTGTTCTAGTTTTGCATTTACCGCAATTAGATTCACCGACTTTGTATGTCACTTTTACACTTTCGGCCATCTTTTTTTGTTATATATATAACAAAAAATGTCTCTAATTTATAACGAATTATTAATTGTAAAATTTAAGACGAATCTTTTATATATATATATACTATATGTATGTTACAATGGGGGCCTTACGGCTCCGTTGGGCGCCGCGTGACCTCGCTCTTACGGACGGCGCGGCCCTGGGTAGGAGCAGAATCGTAACATAGTTTGATTTCGAATTTTAATATTATTTATGCAAACATACCGACTTGTCTAAGGGAAGATTTTAACGCCCCCTCTCAAACGCAGTAGGGTGAGTGAAACGTCAGGGGTGAATTATGTGGGGCAGATATCTCCAGTGCAATATTGTGCGTGCGCAACTTAGATGTGTGAGTGATTCACACACGCGCTAAAAACGTAAAATCTGGTACTTATGTTGCCTATACTTAAGAGTCAATTGAACTAAACAATTTCTTCATATCTGGAGAAGACCGAGTTGATTCTACATTTGATGAAAATAGTTAGAGTAATTGTTTTCTTAACACAATAGGTATATACATACATATAATAAATCCTTCGATTTCTTTTAGATTTTTCTAATTTCTTAATTTTTGTCTTCTACAGGGAAACTATTTATTCATAAAAATTAATTCGTTCATAATTTAAATTTGTGATAATCCGCTTGATCATAAATATATTATATACAGTGACCTCCAAAAAGTCGGTATCGTATTGGGCATTTTCATTATTATTCATTTACAAAAAAAATAAAAAATGTACGGCATTAATTTGTGCTTGTCTAAAAACCGTATTAGCGTCTATCATATGTACCGAGTAATTTTTACTTACCCAGAAAATCTCGTTTTTCAAAATGATGAAAATTGAAATAATGCTAATTTTCGGAAATCGCGCGAGATATCATTGATATATTTTTACTGCAAGTTAGTTTTAGATTACTGAAACATTTAAAGGGCATGCTTTTTTGTTATCTGTAACTTTTGCAAAAATTAGGTTTTCAATGTATTTTCATATTTATCATCTCATCATTTAGGCCAGTATAAATGAACACATACAGGGTTTTTGTGGAACTAAAACATTAACAAGAGGAGATTAAAATTTTTGGAAGCTAGCTAAATAAATATTAATTATCATTGACAAATATTTCTCCTAAAAAGCACCTTGTATCAAAAACGTAGAAACTATGCAGTGACATAGCATTTTGATGAATAAAATTTCTACCGAAATAATTAGTATTCCGAATTGATGTTGCTACTGATACATGTTATAAGTTTTTATCAAACCCGAAAATAAAATTTGAGATTTAGTTAGTTTTCGTAATATGATAAAAACCATTAAAATTTTAATTATTGCAAAATTTGCAGAAGACAAAAAATACTTATGAACTGTAAATAATTCAGTAATCTAAAACTTACAAGCAATAATAGAATCTCATCGATATCATGCGTGATTTAAAAAAATTGGCAGTATTTCCTTTTTCATCTTTTGATAAAACAAGATTTACTAGATAAATAATATTCACTCGGTATATCTGATGGAGGTTAATAAGGTTTTTAAACAAGCACAAATTGATATCGTGAAAAAGTTTTTAACAGCAAAAATAACATTGGTGAATTATTTTAGGATCAACTATTGCTGTTGAAATGAAACACAAATGAAGCAGCAAGTAGTTAAATGTATTAAATTTAAGTACATTACTTTCACATTGCTATTATTGTTAGATTTTACTGACTCAATACAACTATCACCATTTAATTATCTGTAGTAATAACCCAATAGTAAGGTACAGTTTATTTAAGTTTAATTAGAGTTTTCGAAAGCACATTGCTTTGCATCAACCCGACGCCGAAAGCGGAGGGTTTTTAAGTGAAAACTATCCATGGGTAGTAATCAGTCTAATGTTATTTTGATTGGATATTGTCGCACACGTGACTACAGGTACACGAATTTGATTGGATTTATACTTCAGCAAACAGCTCTTAGCAAACATCATAAACATTTGTTTATCTACAAGTGAAATAAAATGTTCTTGAATCCGCCAGTGAATTAATATTTATTTATATAACAAGTGAGCTAAGGGGATGTTTTTGAAAAAACATCCTTAGCTTACGTGTTTCATACAATATTTTATTCAATTTTGTCGAAATACGTTGAGTAGTTACAGATTTAATTTTTATAATATCAAGTCGGTGAAAAGTCAGACATTTATTGTCACATCAACATTTAAAAAGTCCGATTGTAATGTTTTTGCATCAGAAGCGGAATTTTGAAACATGCCCGCAACGGTACAATGAAATAGTAGACAACAGAACTTTACTTAGTAGTAGGAAAAACCTAATTCTTTCAAAACCTGAAGAACTACTTATTTTTATTGTTAAATATGGAGATGAAGAGTTTTTCGAAATCCAATAATTGCTATTCAAAGTATGCTCACCGTATCGGTTTCAAAAAGTTGTGAAATATCAATAAACTTAAACTGATTATATCTTATTTAGGAGCTTCATTGGCCCATCAAGATTATCGGATCTTGCTATTTTGAGTGAAGAACGAGAAATAACAGAAAAAAATAAATTTTGCTCATACCGTGCGTTTCAAAGCCATACAGCTTAGCTTAAAATTCATCAGTTTGGCACGTCAAGTGTTAGACACAATTTTAACCAAGATTTGGTTAGATATATCGTCCCCTTATAATTGTGATCTAAACCGAGCCCTTTTTTTCATCCCAAGCCATCTTGGATAAAAAATAATTTTTGGTCGCACGGTATAATCGATCAATTAGCATCTATAAACGTACGTATAGTACATTTCTAGATATTTACTATTTGTACTTATTCTAATGTCCCTAATATTGCCGTAAGCCTTACATTGCAAATTTGATGTTGAAATTAATAAAAGATCTAATCCTTCGCGTCTGATTTATTGATGTAATTTGACAAGGGCGCACATTTTTGCTATGCCATGGGTAAAACTTTAAAATTTGTTTTACTCCATTATTTGTTGGCATTGTATAGAGCAATAATTGGTTTGCACTTATTGTAGTTGCAGCAAAAATTAAGTACTAATTTAGCCGTTGTGAAGAACCCTGTTTTGGAAGAACCAAATTTTACGTTAATTATAAATTGAGTGGTCGTGAATGTAGTTTAACCATTCCAAATTTACAACTAATAATCTAATGAAATTGCCAGTGCAAAATGAAACAATAAATAGCCACTAATTTATTCAGGTTGAGTGGTATGTCGGAGGATAATTTCGTAAACTATTTTTGTTATACCTAAAATTAAACTTAAAATTTGATGTAGGTGTGTTGACAACAGAGACACAAGAGTATAGAGCATTAAATCCTGTCAAATCAATCGTCGCTAATGTTAAAGTCGTGTGATCGATTGTTTATATCATTACTTAAATATTTCGTGACATTTTAGTTATGCAACACAATTAACAAGATATTTTCCGTTGTTCGGTTTGGTGAATGATGCAAGATGCTCAGGCCTTCCCCTTGCAAGCGCACGCATCATTTACTAATGGCCCCCGGCAATGTAGCATGATACCCGGTTTAGACGCCGAACGACGTTTAGACAAATATGTCGCCTACGTTATTTATGAGTAGGTATGTGTGTGAGGTTTGCTTGAACGCTAGTGAAGCAAAAAGCATCTGTTGCTAGAGATGGAATATCCTACAAAATATTTAAGGATAACTTGCATACATTAGGAATATGGAATTCGTTTTGTTTGTAGGTGTGGTTAATTGGTTGCACTTAAATTACAAACGTCTTAAAAGATACCCGCACCTCCCCCTCATTGTAATAAAAACGTCTTCTGTCGTTAATCCAATAACACAGCCTCGTGATGCACTTGAACTTTCCGGAGACGACGCTGTCTAAAAGTGCCCTCGCTGAGGCGACGTTATTACCCTCGAGCTCACAATGCGCCCCACCCGGCCAACCCCACTAATACACGGGAATCCGAACCGCCAAATTGGCAGAAAGCAAACACGGCTCTGCGGAACTTCACTTAAGCTTTTAGAGGACATTAACATTTTACAGCGCCTTTCCGTGGTCACGGCAGGAATAAACTCCCCCGGCTAATCGTAACAATACACTCCGAGCTGAGAGACGAAACTCGAATTCAATTTACACACATACACACACAGAGGCGCCGTCATGTAAAGTTTCCCGATTTAGCGGCAAGGGCTGATGTTAAATCGAAGCGATTTTTCGCTGTAATTAAACGCGCTCTCGAATGCCGCTTTGTGTGCTCAAAATCGGATTAGGAGCGTGCGGCGATATTACCAGCGCCAAGACTGTATGGAAATGTTATTAGCCTGCGAATCACGCGGTTTCGTGTAATTGATTTAATTCCCAAGGAAACCCAATTGCCTGAAAGAAAGAAAGCGAAGCACGGAAACCACGAAGCACTTTAGCTTAAACGATGCTAACAAACAAATTTACACGTAGAGCCTCAAAGTAAACCTATAATAATCATGTTACCCAAACACATTAATGTTATCGACTATTTATTTATTCATATGAGGGATACGAGCTATATAATTTACTTAATCATGAAGGCACCGAGGTAAAACCGCTTCTCAACATTGTATCATCCCTTATTATACTAGCAATATGGTTTATATTATTGTTTGATAATTAACCGTACTCTTAGGCCGTGATTCGAACCCTCGGAACTCTAAATTTGACGCAGATCGGCAATAATAGTAATTTCCCTCTCCTTTAAACGCCCGCAAAACAAAGAATAGTTCTACAGCTTATAATAACCAAAAACATATGCAATTTAGTAGTAAATAGCAAATTATGTATTAGTTCTAAGTTGTCCAGAAATAAGTGCCAAATTTGAGATATCCTAAAAAAATAAAAAACATAACTTAAGTATTGATAGTAAATGTCAGATATAACATTGGAATGAATTTATTACTGTGTAATTTAATTAAAGTTTTCTGAATTATTTATCACATAAAAGTAAAATAAAAACGTTGTTTTTATTAAATTTGTACTCTAAATTATAAGGTATATTTTTTTAAACGGACGTTTATTTATGGACAAATGACATTTGTTTTTGTCCATAAATAAATGTCCGCCTAAAAAAATATACCTTATAAATCAAAGTACAAGTTTAATAAAAACAACGTTAGTTTTAATTTTACATTTATGGTATAAATAATTCAGAAACCTTTAATTAAATTACGAAGTAATAAATTCATTTCAATGTTATATCTGACATTTACTTTCAATAGTTAAGTCATGCTTTTTATTTTTTCAGGATATCTCAAATCTGACCGTTATTTCCTAAATTTTAGTATATTTAGAATTCAATTTTTTTTATTGTATAATTCTATCCACACCTATAAATTATACCATCATATCAATTTCATTGTGTTGTTATATTACGTCGTAATATGTGATATAAATGTTTCCTTTCAGGCATTGCAAGGAATATGTCTATTCGTTTGCCTGCTCTAAGCTGCTTTGAAACGTTCTAGATACGATAAATCCATGAGCACCTACTTATTTTCTCCATCAGCTTGTGGCAACTTACACCACATGAACAGACGTAATGCTATGAATGCACTTCAGGCAATAATATATAAACGGCGTACAAATATTAAAAGAATATTTTGCTATACTTATACAGGGTGTTAAAAAAATTATGTAAAATATTTAAGGGGGTAGTACTATGAACCACAATAAAGAAAAAAAGTCTTGATAAACATGGGTCCTTAAAGTAACGGTTTCGGAGATATTAAAGATTTTTCTTTTTTACCTCCTGTTATAATTTTGCTAAAACTTGCATTTTCTTGTCATAGTTGGCTGTTGTTTTGTGAAATAAACATTCAGTATTTGTCAGTTGTTGTTAGTGCACAAGTTTTCATTGCTTTGACTGCTACTCTAATGCAGAATTAGCCGAAATGTATTTCATATATGGTCGTGCTAATGGAATTGCCACCGAAGCACGACGTCTTTATGTAGAAACTTATCCAAATGGCCAGATTTCTTGACATCGTATGTTTGGAAGAATTCACCAGAGATTGTGTGATTAGTCTATGGCACTCCTGTAAATAGCCAATAGCCAATGAGGGTGTTTTAGAAAGAATTCGAATATCCTTCAGACAAAGATGTCGTGCCTGCTTGGAAATGGAAGGAGGACACTTCGAACATCTTCTGTAACTCTGTTCTTTGTCTTTGCTAGAAGCTCCCTTTGTTTGTTTGCACATAATCAATAAGTCATAAATAGTTGCAAATAGGCAAATAAATGTTTCAAACAAGAATAATCTTCCATATCTCCGAAACATTTAATTTGAGGACTTTGTGTACTAACAACATGTAACGGTCCGGTATTGCCTCCGAGGGAAACTGTCTTTTAATTATTAATTGCGCGCACAGACTTCCACCGTAGGCAACCGTACGCCCACGTTTTTTTTAAACGTGACGTGTTTTCCGTTCTACGTGTGATTTTTAAAAATCGTCGCGAGACGCTACCATGAGAGGAGAAACTTCCCTATAGTGCAGACGTGCCACGAGGTCACAGTTTTTCTTTGGTATATCACCAACCGGTTTCCGGGATTCAAAACGTGTCCTCATTTAACCACCCTGAGAGGGATTGACGGCACCAAGCACAAGGCAAGGGAGGGTACTGCACGACTCAACTCCATACGCTCACAACATCAGAGCGTTTTTTTTTGGGTAAGGGCTGAGGTAACCCAGCCAGCCAGGTTCTTGGCTAGGGGCGACGACCACCCTGCCAGAGTTATCTAAAGACCGCAGCTAGTGGCGGCATCCAGTTCGAGAGCCGAGCCCAGAGCCGCCAGCGAAGTCGCCGCGAGTAACGCAGGCCAGATCTTTATATATTTTTTTGTTCTCATTTGTTACTTTAATTTCGTTTGATATATCGTTTTTTTCTTTTGTGTAAAATTTGCGTTGCGTGTTTCGCGTCGTACGTGTTTTGCGTTTTTAAAAGAGGGAGGTGGCTCCGACGGCCATTCGCATCGCGCGATTACGAGTTCGCGGTATTCGGCCGAATATAGTGAACCCTGCGTGATAGGGTTGCGGACGGAGGGATTTCTTTCAGGAAGCGTAGGCACGGTGTCCTGTCTTTTGTGTGAATAAACGCAGATATTTTACACCACAAAATTCACACCTGTTATTTTTTGTTCCCCCCACGTTTTCTCAATCGGGCATTCTTTTCAGTTTAACTTCCTATTCACATTGCGAGATTTAAATCTGGTGGTGTGGGCGCCAGATGGTCAGCCGTTGCGACAGTTTGTAATTTCTGAACTTCGCTGACTGTCTGCCGTCAACCCACGCAGGTAGGGTGGAGCCCCCCTTTGCGACGAAGTAGTGGCGAGGTTAAAATTACGTGGAGCCTTTTTTTAACCCCCCCACTCTCCGACACCGAGAGCCTGGCCCTCGTCGCTGCTTCGAAGGGACCCTCCACTCTCTCCGCGGCCTAACGCGCTGATAGCCCTTCAGGCACGTCACAAACAACTGTCAAATACTGAATGTTTATTTCACAAAACATCAGCCAACTATGATAAGAAAATGCAAGTTTTAGCAAAATAAAATAAGGAGGTAAAAAAGATTAACCTTCCATATTTCTGAAACCGTTACTTTAAGGACCCATGTTTATTAAGACCTGTTTCTTTATTGTGGTTCATACTACTACCCCCTTAAATATTTTACATTCATATTTTAACACCCTGTATAGTGTTGAGTGTTTCTTGATTGTCTTGATTAACTGTAATCGACGTTAGTTAGCATGATTACTATTGCGCCACTTAATCGAAGATATACATCAGTGGTTCCCAAAGTGGGCATTCGAGAAAGTGGAGTCCACTTTTACGATAGTTACTAATGTAACTAATGTAATGTTACTAATGTAATGTAATGTAACTGTTCAATATACAAAATAAATCACCCGTTGTCATTATTTTGTTTGATGATGTTTATAAATAGATTTAAGCTTGACAGCTGATTTGGACGATTTAACCTAACTTACAATTTGCGTTGATATTGTTTTGTAATGTTGCCATATATCACAATTATGTTATGTCAAGAGTTCCATCCGTTGGCACTAATTAGAAAAGAGGACACCTCTTTCTTGAACACTCTGTATAAAACTAATCCCAGTAGAATCAGAGACCTCCGAGCGGATAGTTTTGTTGAAATCTGGAATTCAAAAATTTGAATTACCAATGTCTACGCACTAACAAACATATTTTTTCGAAAAACAATACAAGTCGCGTGTAACAAGCCAATAAAAACATAGCAATTCTTTATAAACAATACATGTCCATCGGGTTTCTTTCTTAAGTGTCAATATCTAAACAACAAGCAAGAAATATCATCAGCAAAACTGAAGAATCTTAAGGACTTAATGGGTTTCTTAGAGGAACCCCAAAATATATCATTTTATGAACCGTTTTTGGTGAGCAATATTTAATTGTTGTTGATGAGGAACCTGAACAGGACGAGGATGACAACAGTAGTGGTTGTGAAGAAATTTAATTTTCATTTAATTTTTTTTGCAAAAGTAAAGTCCATTTTGTATTTAAACTTGATTTTGTATTTTCACTTGTTCGCATTACAAAATTTCCACCTAAAAACAACACAAGTCCAACTTTTTTCCTCGTTTATTCTCTTGTTTCACAGTTCTTATATAATATCATTTTTATTTTTAAATAACTTGAAAGAAATACAACAGAATAGCCTGATTTATTTTGAATATAGCCTTGAATTCTGTATGATCTAGATCATTATTTTGAATTGTTGCCTCAAATCCTGTAAGATCCTGATACTGAATCATCTCTTTTGAATTGTTACCTCGAATTATGTAAGATATGAATACTGGATTCTTAAAATCTTCGGATATATTGTAAATTTTGTTTTTCGAATCTTATATAATGGATAATCGAAGCTAGGAATTTTTGGATATTTGCATACGTACATAATCTCCACAACAAGAGGATAGGGATCAAAAAGTTTAAGAACTACTAGAATATGTCTGCATAATCAGGAAGTGGATTAACCTTTTGAAGGTTAACTTAAACGATCTTAGAAATTCTCTACAACTTTTTGTTATAGCATACCTTCGATAATCAAAATTCAAACATTCATATCAAAAATTCTCAAAAGTTCCTACCTTTAAGGAAATAAACTGAAGTCTCAACAAATCCAATAGATCAAAAAGATCCTGATACTGGATCATTCTTATGAATTGTTACCTCGAATTCTGTAAGATATGGATACTGGATCTTTATTTTGAATTGTTACCTCAAATCCTGTAAGATCCTGGTACTGGATCATTCTTTTGAATAGTTAGCTCGAGTTCTGTAAGATATGAATACTGGATTCTTGAAAATTTCCGATATATTGCACATTTTGTTTTTCGAAACTTATATAATGGATAATCGAAGTTTGTAATCTTTCGATATTGCACACGTACATAATCTCTATAATAAGAGGATAGTGATCAAAAAACCTCGCCATTTCAAAACTTTAATACATCAAACACCTGATTCAATTTTGCCAATTTCATTAGTCTTGACCTTACTACTTGAATATGTCTGCATATTCAAGAAGAGGATTAACTTTTTGAGGTTAACTTAAACGTTCTTAGAAATCCACTGCAACTTTTAATTATAGCACACCATCGATAATCTAAATTTGATTTGAAATATTGTTATCTTTTTCGCTATCTCTTTCTCGCTCTCTCTTTCTCTTGACTTGACTCAATTTTACCATTTTCGTAAAATAATTCTCGTAAATTTGCGTCGCAATTTAAAAAAATCAAAATATCATTAAATCCCTGACTCAATTTTACCAATTTCATGCAAAATTTCTCGTAAATTTGCCTCGCCATTTCAAAAATTTAATACATCAAACACTTGATTCACGTTAAGAAACAGTATTTAAAACTACCTCATTTTTTTTACATGGAATTTTAAAATGCAGAATGCCATTCTGAATCGTTTCAACTGTGATTCTCTTAATTACTTCACTATCGCTGAATGAAAATAATGGGTCGGTGACAGAATAATCAAAGATTTTTTTATACTATTATTACTTATATCACTGTTCAATGTTAATAATATTCCATCTAATGTATAAGAAGATGGTATCACGGAACTATAAATATGTTTAAATCTCACTTGACGACGAATGGTAGATTTGAAAGTACAAAGTAGAGACTTTTAAGTATATAATTTGTTAATTTATTTTTTATAATACAGATTTTGAACAAAAAAACAATATTGATTCGCTTTTTTCTTCATTTTAAAGAAATCGCCATAATATTTGGCCATCTTATCAATATAGATCCATCAATATATCAATATAGGCCATCAATAAAGATTGTTTATATATATATATGTTGTTTCAATAAAACAGCAATAACAAGTAAATATTTATACATTTAGGTAAACACTTTAAAATCAAATAATCACAAACACTACCTAAATGAATCTGATTCGATTCACTTTTCAACAGATAATTCTGAGTGAGTCACAAGAACCAGATGTTTCTGAAATAATAATAATAAAATCGTTAGTTTTTGCTTAAAAACATATCCCGCAGGAAAACATTCGTGAATGTTGATTCGTGATGATTCGCTTATTCGTGGTAAATAAGCATTTCATGATAATCAATTGTTGAAAATCATCGCATGTTTCACAAACTATCGTTCCAAATTAGCAAAAAATTGCTTTGGGTAATAATACAGTGCAGAGAAGAATTGATGAAATGGCTCAAGATGTGGAAGATTCATCCTGTATTATTGAAAACATCCGAGTCTTCTTTACAGTTTGATGAGTCAATTTTACCAAGAAGTGAAGCCTTACTCTTAGCATACGTGCGATTTTTAAAAGAGGATCATAATTTAAAAGGGCGAAATGTGTCATTTTTTACTGTGCTTGAATAAATTTTATGTAACGTTTTTAAGGTTTTCATTTGACTCTGTCTCGTATTAGGTCATTAAAGTAATCGGCAAAAGCTATTCATTCAATGGTAGATAGTTTAAACCACTCTGTATTATCAATGATGAAGAATTTAATTGTTTACTGCTTCAAACAGATATACTTTGGCTATCAAAAGATGCTTGTTTGGATCGATCTTTTATAAAGAGTTTATACGTAGTTTATTTGACGGACTTGTTTAGGTCAAGCAGCTTCAAGCCAATGCACTGAGCTTAATAAAAACAAAAGCTAAATTCTGTTTTTAGGGGAAAACTTCTTCGAAATTTAGGGTAATTCAGCCAATTCCCAAATTTTCCAGCAGCATAAAAGCCAATGGACACTTTCATACATTTTATTGTATACGTAGTTTCATCCATTACATCAGTTGTACAAATTATATTTTTTTGTACTTACCGGTAAAGAATGACATATAAATTTTAGATCGTTGTGCGTGTACTGACCTTGATTATTTTTATTATACTGTCATCCATTATACCAGTAAAAAATTCAAAAATCATCTAAAAATGTCTAAATCTGTACCAGTAAGTATAAGAAAAGAAATATAATAGAATTTATACAACTAGTATAATAGATGATACTATAATAATAATAAATATAGCCAGTAAGCCAACTCTCATCTAAAAATTATGTCTAATTCTTTACCGGTAAGTACATGAAATGAAATATAATATATTTTCATACATTTTGTCAGCACTTTGATGTTCTGTTTTGTGGCTTTGGCCTACGATTTGAGGATATTTTGAAAATGAATGTACCTGATTGGGTGAGTCTATTTTCAAGTACAGATTTAGAGAAATCTACAAACTTACAGCAATAACTGAAGAAGAAGAAGAAGAAGAAGAAGAAATGGCTACGAATGAAGAGATGAAATTTAAATTTAAATTTGGCTACTAAGTGTTTAGGTGCAAAAAAAAATCCTACACTGTATTCTAGAGTATGGGCTGGGTACAAAAATGATGAAGATTTCTTTATCGTATCAAGTGGAACGTGAGTTCAGTGTGGTAACGAATCTAAAAAAAATATATAACTATTCTGGGTGCAAAAAAAGATTCCTACACTGTATTCTACAGTGTGGGCTGAGTACAAAAATGATCAAGTTTTGCTTATCGTATCGAGTGGAACGTGGGTTCAGTGTGGTAATGAATCTTTAAACAAAAAATAATAATAATCCAAGACTGCAAATAGCCAATCCAGTGATTTAAGATGCTTTTAGCAAATATGGAGCCGAATATCTCGCATTAGGATTTTCATGTTATCCTGCCAGTATGTTGATTTTATTAAACCATTTTACTATATTAAGGCACTTTGTTGAGGATAACATTTTTCTTGATATACATTTAGTAGCTTAAAATAACGCAATGTATTGGCAAATTTCTTATTGTTCGTATAAATTAGGTATATTTTCAGTGGGTGATAAGAAATTTTCTTCTGAAAAGGGGGGCGCTAGGCCAAATAAGTTTGGGAACCACTGTTCTAAGGAGTGCTTCAGTATGCACCAGTTAGAAGCACTGAATTATAATATTGAGTGTCTAATATGTTTATCGTATGACTGAGCAGGTTACCATATTTTATTTTATTTAATATAGTTATGGATGACGCAATTTTAATGGTGTACCTAGTGTACCGAATAAGGTACACAATTAAAATTACCTAAGATCCTTGGGTCCTTGAGTTTGGCTCAGTGTGAGCGGTGAATACTGTTTTAGGGTGCCTTATTGCTGGCGCCTCCACCAAAAATAATTATCACACGAAAGCAAGCGCGTTGCAAGACAAGACTTGCGATAAAATCCTTCTCGATTGGCGAACAATAACTCAAAACGTAAAGTGTAGTATTGATTAATATGACAAAGACACTTGGTATTGAACGTGAGGGGGCGCGAGGGGCGGCGGGTCTTCAGTGCTTGCCTGGCGAATAAAATTATACTTGATTGATTTTAATGTCGGCAATGACTCCTGACAGGACACTTTCAACGGATTTCAAAGGATCCATTGCCGCCGCTTTTCCGGTCCTTCGCGAGCCGCTTACTCCCCTCGCCGCCCCACGCATCCCCCATTCCAGCGTTGTTTTATTCCCTCGTAAAACACGCGCCCTGATAAAATATGCATGCCTCGCGTCAAATCGTGTGAGTGATTTCGAATTTGCCCTGATTTTTATAGAAATAAACACGACCGCGCGCACAAAAGGTTCTCGCGTTTTTCTCGCGCGCTTTTAATATTAATGCCAAGTTTTCTGGCATCCCCCACAGCAATAATACATCAGAAAACCGCATCGCTGTGTGTCTGTCTGTGTGTTGGTGTGTGCGTGTGTGTAATTGCGGATCATGTGGGTCATGTTAGTCTTGCCATCTTGTCTAAACACACATCAACACGGGTCGAGTTATATTTACACGGCTTTGAATCCCAACTCTGCCCATTTCATGCTTAATGAAACACACCTGCGCCGGAATGCTCCCTGATACTTGCCCGTCCGTCTGCCTGTCGCCGTGTGCTCCGCCGGAGACGGATTAAACGCCCCGGGCGCAGAAATAATCGGCCTGCTTGGCAAGTCACTAGGTGAGACGGCTCCAGAAGTCTCTCGATCGTCGCGAATTATCGCCAGGTGTGGCGGTTCACGTTGGCCATCGTCCTTCCCTCCCCAAGGGGAAGCCGGAAATTTTATCCACTTCCGGGCTCGCGATTAAAGCGCGCCACGTTTTTATTGAACCGCTCGCAACAAATTCCCTCTATTGTTGTTTTGCAGTTTTTACTGGGATTCCACGGTTCTGCCCCTGCGATAAATCAAATTCCGGCTTTTATTTGATTTTCGTGCGCCGCAAAAATTAACAATTAAATTAATTTGACAACGCATTTCCGCAGCGCTTCCACACGCTCCGTTTTCATCCGTCCGCCTATATTTGTTTGTGAACCATAGAAATTCCGGAAAGCATTGCGCACCTCACACATGTGGGGGGCACATGTGTGAACATGATCATGTGCTTCGATCGTACACATAAAGAAAACTTCATCATTCTTGTACTCATCCCACACTGTAGAATACAGTGTAGGAATCTTTTTTGCACCCAGAATAGTTGCTAGCCAACATTAAATTTAAATTTCATCTCTTCATTCGCAGCCATTTCTTCTTCAGTTTTTCGTGTAAATTTGTAGATTTCTCTAAATCTGTACTTGAATATAATCCCAAAACCCAATCAGGTATATTCATTTTCAAAATATCCTCAAATCGGAGGTCAAAGTCAAAATACAGAGCATCAAAGTGCTGACAATCAACAAACAAGTGAAGATCGATCCAAACAAGCATATTTTGATAGCCAAAGTATATCTGTTTGAAGCAGTAAACAATTAAATTCTTCATCATTGACAATACAGAGTGGTTTAAACAATCTACCATTGAATGAATTGCTTTTGTCGATTGCTTTAATGACCTAATATGAGGCAGAGTCAAATGAAAACCTTGAAAGCGTTAAACAAAATTTATTCAAGCAAAGTCAAAAATAAACATTTTCGACCCTTTTCGAGTATGGTCTTCTTATATAAATCGCACGTATGCTAAGAGTAAGGCTTCACTTCTTGGTAAAGTTGACTCACCAAGCTGAAAAGAAAACTCGGATGTTTTCAATAATACAGGACGAATCTTCCACATCTTCAGCCATTTCATCAATTCTTCTTTACATTGTATTATTACCCAAAGCTATTTTTTGGTAATTTCGGACGGTAGTTTGAGAAACATGCGATGATTTTCCACAAATGATTATCATGAAATGCTTATTTTCCTACACGAATGTGTTCCTACTCTATTTTTTTTTCCAAAGAAAAACTAACTATTTTATTATTATTTCAAAAACATCGTGTCCTATGACCTATTATCTGTAGGAAAGTGAATCGAATCAAATGCATTATTGCATTATGGCATCAAATGCATTGCGATTATTTAATTTTAAAGTGTCTAAACCTAAATGTGAGAGTAAGAAAATGTATAAATATTTACATGTTATTGCTGTTTTATTGAAACAACAATAATACAATTTATTTTATATGTCATTAGTAGGGCGCCCCAAAGATGGCCAAATATGATGGCGTTTTCTTTAAAATGAAGAATAATAGCGAATCAATATTTGTTTTATTTTCAAAATTTGTTTTATAAAAAACTAAATTAAAAAATTATATAGTATAAAAGTCTCTACTTTGTACTTCCAAATCTACCATTCGTCGCCATGCGTAATTTAAACATATTTAAAGATCCGTGATACCATCTTCTTTTACATTAGATGCAATATTAAGAATATTAAACAGTGATATAACCAATAATAATATTAAAAACATCGTTGAATATTCTGTCACTGGCCCCTTATTTGGTAAAATTGAGCCCAGACACGAGAAACAGAGAGCGAGAGAGAGAGAGAGAGAGCGAGAAAGATAACAATCTTTCAAATCAAATTTAGATTATCGAAGGTATGCTATAATAAAAAGTTGCAGTGAATTTCTAAGAACGTTTAAGTTAACCTTCAAAAAGTTAATCCACTTTTGAATATGCATATGCACATGTCATATTCAAATAGTTAGGTCTATACTAATGTCAAGAAAATGGCCAAATTAAATCAGGTGTATGATGTATTTAATTTTTGAAATAGCGAGGTTTTTTGATCACTATCCTCTTGTTATAGAGATTATGTACGTATGCAAATATCGAAAGATTCCAAGCTTCGATTATCCATTATATAAGTTTCGAAAAACAAAATGTCCAATATATCGGAAAATTTCAAGAATCTACTATTCATATCTTACAGAAGTCGGGATAACTATTCAAAAGAATGATCCAGTATCAGGATCTTACAGGATTTGAGGTAACAATTCAAAATAACGATCCAGTATCCAGATCTTACAGAATTCGAGGTAACAATTCAAAAGAACGATCCAGTATCAGTATCTTTATTAATCTATTGGATTTGTAGAAACCTCAGTTTATTTCCTTAAAGGTAGGAACTTTTGGGAATTTTTGATATGAATGTTTGAATTTTGATTATCGAAGGTATGCTATAATAAAAAGTTGCAGTGAATTAAGAACGTTTAAGTTAACCTTCAAAAGGTTAATCCACTTCCTGTTTATGCAGACATATTCAAGTAGTTCTTAAACTTTTTGATCCCTATCCTCTTGTTGTGGAGATTATGTACGTATGCAAATATCCAAAAATTCCAAGCTTCGATTATCCATTATATAAGATTCGAAAAACAAAATGTCCAATATATCCGAAGATTTCAAGAATCCAGTACTCATATCTTACAGAATTCGAAATAACAATTCAAAAGAATGATCCAGTATCAGGATCTTACAGGATTTGAGGTAACAATTCAAAAGAATGATCTAGATCTTACAGAATTCGAGGTAACTATTCAAAAGAATGATCTAGGATCAGGAACTTACAGGATTTGAGGTAACAATTCAAAAGAATGATCCTGGATCAGGAACTTACAGGATTTGAGGTAACAATTCAAAAGAATGATCCAGGATCAGGAACTTACACGATTTTAGGTAACAATTCAAAAGAATGATCCAAATCATACAGAATTCGATGTAACAATTCAAAGTAATGATCCAGTATCAGGAACTTAGAGAATTCGAGGTAAGAATTCGAAAGAACGATCCAGTATCAGTATCTTTATTAATCTATTGGATTTGTTGAGACTTCAGTTTATTTCCTTAAAGGTAGGAACTTTTGAGAATTTTTGATATGAATGTTTGAATTTTGATTATCGAAGGTATGCTACAACAAAAAGTTGCAGTGAATTTCTAAGAACGTTTAAGTTAACCTTCAAAAGGTTAATCCACTTCCAGATTATAAAGACATATTCAAGTAGTTCTTAAACTTTTTGATCACTATCCTCTTGTTCTGGAGATTATGTACGTATGCAAATATCCAAAAAAAACAAGCTTCGATTATCCATTATATAAGATTCGAAAAACAAAATTTACAATATATCCGAAGATTTTAAGAATCCAGTATTCATATGTTACAGAATTCGAGGTAACAATTCAAAAGAATGATACAGTATCAGGGTCTTACAGGATTTGAGGTAACAGTTCAAAAGATTGATTCAAATCATACAGAATTCGATGTAACAATTCAAAAGAATGATCCAGTATCAGGATCTTACAGGATTTGAGGTAACAATTCAAAATAATGATCTAGATCTTACAGAATTCGAGATAACAATTTAAAAGAATGATCTAGGATCAGGAACTTACAGGATTTGAGGTAACAATTCAAAATAATGATCCAAATCATACAGAATTCGATGTAACAATTCAAAAGAATGATCCAGTATCAGGATCTTACAGGATTTGAAGTAACAATTCAACAGAATCATCCAGATCTTACTGAATTCGAGATAACAATTCAAACGAATGATCCAGCATCAGGATCTTATAGGATTTGAGGTAACAATTCAAAATAATGATGCAGTACATTTAATTTTATTTTCACTGTCAGATCATTTTTGTTGATATTTATGTATAAAATGAAACCACAGCCTTCCTAGTTAAAAATAAAAATGGAACAGAGTATCGTTCTTAAGCTTTTTGATCACTATCCTCTTGTTCTGGAGATTATGTACGTATGCATATATCCAAAGATTCCAAGCTTCGATTATCCATTATATATGAATAGAAAAACAAAATGTCCAATATATCCGAAGATTTCAAGAATCCAGTACTCATATCTTACAGAATTCGAAGTAACAATTCAAAAGAATAATCCGTCGTAATGTGTAATTTAAACATATTTAAAGATCCGTGATACCATCTTCTTATACATTAGATGGAATATTATGAACATTGAATAGTAATATAAGTAGTAATAATAGTATAAAAAAATCTTTGATTATTCTATCACCGACCCATTATTTTCATTCAGCGATAGTGAAGTAATTCAGAGAATCACAGTTGAAACGATTCAGAATGGCATTCTGCATTTTAATATTCCATGTAAAAAAATGAGGTAGTTTTATATTCTGTTTCTTAACCTGTGGGAAGTAGGAGGTCGCAATATATATTTTTTAAATTGAACCTTTCAATTTTGGTTATTGTTTTCAGTTTCTTTTTTTTTTCAATGAGACTGTTAGATGTCTGTCAATTTATTTTTGTAACTAATAATTATTAATAGCCAAATTTACAAAAAAAAAAATGGCTTGGTTCCAGATTATTTTATTTTAATTTGCTTATTTGACTAGACTATATTTAACTAATTTATATATGAATAACTCCAGCTGTATCAGCGTTCAAGTCCATCCATAATAATTATACGATGATGACAGATTCTTAAATTTTAAATAAATGTCAAATAATATAACTGTTGCAGTAAGAAGCTTTATTTTTATGCATATTATAGAAATTTTATAGAACCAATTAATTATTGTTGGCTTACCTCAGCAATAACTAATTGGTACTATAAAATTTATATATATATATATATATATATATATATATATATATATATATATATATATATATATATATATATAATGCATAAAAATAAAGCCACCTACTGCAACAATTATATTCTTTGCTTAGACGTAGGTGGATAAGAGGTCAGCGCAACTATCTCTATAACAGTAAACTAAAAACTAATAGGGCTATTGTTAGTGCCATTGAGGCTAAAGCTAAAGTGGGTAGTAAAAACAACTATTTTAGTACTTTAGCTGCCTGTTATGCTGTAGTAAGTAGGGTATTACAGTTTTGATGTAAAATGAGTGACAACATAAAACATTTCATACATATTTTAAAACACTTAAATTTGATACATAATTCCTGAATTCTTAATAGACAGATTAGTATAGGGATACGTGTTACAGTAAATTTTCACACACTAACATTATAATATTTAAAAAAAAAAAGTATATGTTTGATCCAACATTTCATTTTATTTTATATTACAACAACCGGGAAAAGACGGAAACATGTTTTGTGGGCCAGTTGTTTATTTTTCGGCGAACTTTAATCGTAGTTAATGTTCCATTTAAACCACTGCGCCAATATTACGAACTTAATTACGATTTTTTGCTTGATTTTTTTTTGCTCGTGATTTTTGCTCGTATTTAGGACTTACACGTCGTGACGTTTAATTAACTACCATGATTACTTTCAAGGTACTTTGCTATTGGTAATGCGTTCGTTAGAAAACGCAAATCATGAGTTAGTATAAGAAAGCACAGATTTATGGGTTAGATTTGTTTATTCAATTATAGACAAGTTGAATTTGTAACAGATAGGGAAATAAAACGTTGACGATTATCACGTAAATTGATTTATGAAATCGTAACATACAGGGAAATAAAACACAGGTTGACGGTTATGACGTGAATTTATTTCACGTGAAGAATTTGTAAATTCTCTTATTTATTCAATTAATATTTTGAAAATAATTGTGACTGCGAAGGTTATTTACATGAGTTTGTTATACATGCACATGCGTCTCTCGTTTCTCAAATCATTTACTACCATGCTCTTTAATTCCATTTAACTACGGGAAATTGTTATGATAAGAAATAAAACTATTTAAAGATTTTGAAATATCGTTAATAACACGCGATTAAAAATGATATCTCGCGGACTCCCCGAGTAATATGATTGCGTTTTTATAGACAATAATGTCATTATTGGAGTTCCATTGTCTACGTTGATTGATTTCGATTAATAATTCTACTTATGACCAAAGCTAGTGCTCGTGTCATAAGTATCCATACCGTCAGTAGTGTTATCATTTGTGTCTGATAAAAGTTTCTGCTACCTCAATCGGAATGGGTTGTATATGGTTATTGTTAATTATTTGGAATATTTGGAGGTAATTGTTCATACTATATTTATTTAATTTAACCCTTATTTTCGTTTTTTAACTCATTTACCGTCATGCTCTTTCACTCCATTTAACTACGGAAAGTTTATATGATAAAAAATAGAACTATTTAAAGATTTTGAATATCATCAATAATTCCCGTTAAAAAATGATATCTCGCGGTTTTCCCGAGTAACATGATTGCGTTTGTGTCCACAATAATGTCACTATTGGAGTTCCATTGTCTACGTTGATTGATGTCAATTAGTAATTCTACTTATGACCAAAGCAAGTGCTCGTTTTATGAGTATCCATACCGTCAGTACTATTATCATTTGTGTCTAATAACAGTTCCTACTACCTCAATCTGAATGGGTTGTAAATGGTTATTGTTCATTAATTGGAAGATTTGGGGGTTATTATTCTTACTATATTTATTTAATTTGTACCTAATTTTCATTTCTTAACTCATTTACCGTCATGCTCTTTCACTCCATTTAATTACGATAAATTGATATGATAAAAAATAGAACTATTTAAAGATTTTTAATAGCATCAATAATTCACGAATAAAAATGATATCTCGCGGTATTCCCGAGTAACATGATTGCGTTTGTCTCCACAATAATGTCACTATTGGAGTTCCGTTGTCTACGTTGATTGAGGTCAATTTGTAATTCTACTTATGACCAAAGCAAGTGCTCTTGTCATGAGTATCCATACCGTTAGTACTATTATCATTTGTGTTTAATAACAGTTCCTGCTACCTTAATCGGAATGGGTTGTAAATAGTTTTAGTTGACATATAATATCGGGAATTAAGTTTGCCATATTCATTACTGAGAAAGAACTCAATCCCGCAATTCTGTGCGCGGACCGTATTAATGCTTCCTTAATGATTTAGACATACAGCTCGTAGAAGCCATTGCCTGCTACGGATATAGGTAATTATGGTTGTGGTATAGATTTCGTGGCAATTCGTTGTGATCGGTTAATGATATTATATTCGTTTAGTTGACATATAATATCGGGAATTAAGTCTGCCATCTTAATTACTAAGAAAGAGCTTGTAATATGTATGATTTACTTTTAGAATATATGTAGGTGGTTGTACAGATCATGTGAGAAGAATATTTTATGGATATAGTTTTTTTATCACCAATCCACTTATTTATATATTTCCATGAATACCCGTATTCAAGACTATTCTTGATCTTCGCCAAACCAATCTCGTAGTATTGCTAATCAATTCCGTACTAGCTGACCTGCACTACACCACAAACTCAACCCCGCTATTCTGTGCGCGGATTGAATTACTATGCTTCCTTAATGATTTAGACGCACAGCTCGTAGAAGCCATTGCCTGCCACGGATATAGGTAATTGTGGTTGTGGTATAGATTTTGTGGTAATTTGTTCACTCCCGATAACTTGGCTTGTGATTTACTTTGAAAAATTGATCATGGCTGAAAATGCTGATGGTTTTTCATACCTATGACTTTACGTTCGCGGACTTGTGAATTTAAATTACGTTTGTGAGCCGTGTACTTCGTATTCTCACGCGTGTGTTACGTTTGGCGACGTTCGCTAAATGACTGATCTCCACCTCATTTCTCGCCTCCTTTTTATAATTATTTCGAGTAATTTATTTTATCTCTCCCCACTTTCCACGGTGCTAGTGTGGACCTCAAGAAATTTGCGTGCGTGGTCCCCGAGTGGCTTAAGTCGTTTTGAAGTTCGTGGCTGCGTGCAATGTTGCCCTAGTGTCCTAGCTTACCCTGAATTCTCTGCCCTTCACGTGTTCCATGCACACCCTGGCGAACCCTGTTTAGTTTCTTATCGAGAGTTTTCAATATCCGTTTTTACTTATGAGACAACGAATATGTTTCTGTCTATGTGTTTCCCATATATCGATACCCTCTAGCTTCGATCTGGCTTGGCGCCGTTCCGTCGCGTACATATTTTTGGCATTTTAACCCTTTTATTATTAATTGGTTTTGCTTCAAGGAAATTGTAAAGGATTATTTGTTTATTGTTATGAACTGATTTTTATATTTACGCCTTACCCTTTACATATAGGGGTAGTGGGAAGAATACTTCCCACCGCCCACATGATAACATTATATTTTGTTACTAGGCGGAATAATAACAACATTTTTTAAACTATTTATAATTGGCCATGAAATTTGTCAAAACAAAGATGTACACATAATGGAACATTACACTATGTGCAGATGTATTTAGTTCCTTTTTCGTCTTTTTTTGTACTGCTACATCTTCGATAATTCAACTGTTGTTTTGGTAAATGCTTACCCACGTTTACCAAACTTACTTCTTATGGAACCCCACGCTTATTGGACAGAAATGGGACAGATTTGAATCTTAGTTTTCTTGATGAGTATCCAGAAATCAACTGTCGTGCCAGATTTACGCGAAATGTTAACTGATCGATCTTGCTACGTTTGTTTATCTTCATCAAGATATAAGCATTCACGATAGCCATATCAAGTAAATTGTATAATATTCTATGCCACCATTTGATTGACCTTCTGCCAATCGAATAACGCTCATGGAGTTGATCAAATCTGTCAACTCCGTCCAAGATTTGATTGTACATTTCTATAACTCTTGGACAAGAAATCTTTTCTTTTGATCTATCCCATTTCTTCCGATCTATAGTAGTAGTATCTTTTGGGGAAAGAAAATTTGATAAAAAATGTACAGGTTTGTTATCCATCCAATTTACTGCGGAAATATATTTTTTTGTTCTAAACATTAATTCTCCACGCTTAAGTTTAGTTTTATCTTTGTACATTTCTGGCGAACCTTTCCTATGAACTCTTACAGTACCTACAGCATACACATCCATTTCTTTTAGCTTCCGCATTAGTGGCACGGATGTAAAAAAAATGTCGAAAGCTATTACACATTTTTTACGATTTATTGTCGATGCAAGATCCAGTACAATCCTTTTGCCAAAATTTGTGCCTGTTACCGAATTTTCTGATTTTCCAGTATAAATATCATATTTGAATATATACCTTGTTGCAGAATCTGCCAAACACCAGACTTTGTAGGCTCTCTTTATTGGCTTTAGCGGCATATATTGTTTAATTGAAGACCTTCCTTGAAAGGAATCATTGATTCATTAACAGACAGATATCATGAGTGACTATAGTTGGATTGAAAAGACTGATTTAGCTTCTCTATCAAAGGTCTTACTTTGTGGAGTTTATGATATCCTTGTTGCCCTCTTGGAACTGCATGCCTGTTGTTATTGAGGTGCAAATTTTCAATTATTTTTTTATAGCGCTTGGAAGTCATAACTTGAGAAACGTGCGAAACATTTATATATGGATCAGTAGACCAATAACATGATAACTGTGGTAAAACGTGAATTCCCATAATAATCAGCATGCCAAATAATGCTTGTAGTTCATCAATACTGGTATCCTCCCAATTATTTGAAGGACCAGGTTCTAAATTTTTATTACTTCTCCTTGTCAGGTTCTGAACTGCATAAGTGTTGGTCTGGCTAATTATTATTTGAAGTATGTCTTCTCCGATTATAGAATTAAAATAATCCATTTCTTTGGCTTTTCTGTCAAAATCTGTAGTAGAATGAGCTTATTTTTGCACATCTACAACTGCATTATCAAATTGCTCGGTATTCTCACTCCATTCTTCATTATCGAGAAATTCCTCTTCATACGCGTCATCATATCATTGTCAATATTATGCTATAGAGGAGAACCTGCTGCAATAAGATTTTCTTGAGCATCATTAGGAGTAATGTGAGCATTGGAACTGGAACTCGAAATTGTAGAAGAATTCATCTCCAAACTCTGTAATTCTTCTTCTGCTTCGTCGTTTTGATCATTCGAGTCGATTTCATTATCAGGAAGACTATATAGGTACTGCATTGCAGCTTCTGCTTGTTTTGGATCCGTTATGTCACCATTTTTTTTAAATATCACCATGTACTATAAAAGAAAATATGTATAAATATGGGCAGTGGGAATTATATTTCCCACTTTCAAGATCAAATATGGGCAGTGGGAATTATACTTCCCACCATCAAAATCATGTTCTGTATACACATTGTAAAATAATTTGGACTTTGTGGCAAATTAAATAGTGCGTCATACAGTAACAGTTTCAAATTTGTAAGAAAAATCATTAGTACTTACATATTCTTGAAGCGTCTAATAAATATTGCTAAAGTTGATCAGCTAACTCCTTCTGTCGCACTTACATAACGGTCACATTGAGATCAGCAGAGGTTATGTTGTTAAGAGCCCTACAATTTTTGGTATCCAGTGCGCGCAAGTGTCTAATAGAAGGCAGCACATTTGGTATGTGGGAATATAAAAACACACTGCCCATAAAATTGATTACATAAGGTGGGATTAATAATTCCCATCGCCTATGAAAGGGTTAAATGAATAAATTTAATATTTTTTGTACTACTCGTAATCTCACACTTTATCGCGTGGATGCGTTTCATAATAGGCGTATATTTTCGCCCACTACAACACTGATAAAATAAACTTGCAAAGGTTTAGTTGATCATGTAGGATTTTCGATTTAGTGCCATCTGGCGGAATTCTGACGGATTAAGAAAGCTCATCTGGCGGATATGTAAATTTGATTGCTGGAACCACGGAACGCGAGCATCTGTGAAGTAAGCCTCAATTGCCGACACAACGCGAAAGTAAGCCGCCGTCTGTTGCAGGCGTTATAAGATTTAAAACGAGTTTTCAATATTAATTTCTCTGCAATAAAATTGCATACATTTCAGTAACAATATCAGTATGTACAGTCATGCTCACATTCATCTAGTACAAATAATTTGACATTGCCATATAAAATTGCTATTGTAACTTAATTTTTTGTACTAGATTTTTGTACTACCGAAACTCGTTTATTTATGCCAATTTTCAGAATTCTAACTGTTCTGACCTCGCACATTTCCCAGTCGTCGTCGAGCGCTCTTTCACTGTGGACGTTATTAATGCATCGATTTTTTTTTCGGAATAATACAGGGAGGGGCGGCGAGATAAAAGCAGTTTTGTTTTTCGCGGGGGTGGGCCGCGGTTCGTTTAATGATTAAATGTTAAATGGATCAAAAATTTGCTCCCATGGCCATTGTGCGGTGGGGGTGCGAATCCCGTGAAAGAAAGGGGCCACAAAAAGCGCCGTCATTTATCAGAGGTACGCGCGGGGGATGGGCACTGAAAGCCCCGCCGCCCCCCGCGTGCGGTTTTGGGGTGGAATAAAATGCGGGCCGACAATGCGATTGTTTCGCGTGGGCTGGGCGCGCCGCAGAAAGCGAACAATTAGACAATTTATCAATTAATGTAATCGGCGGTGACTGGCTAATAAACGGTAATGAAGCAATTGATCACAGTGGTGCCGGGGGCCGCACAATTCACATTATCAGTACGCATTATGTGCTGCCGCCGATGATGGGAAGAGGCGCTCGCACACAAGTAAACATACACCTACATACGTACACGGATATGCATGTGCGTACTTACATGCACGTACACATGCATGCATACATGTACGTACGTGCATACACATGCATCTGAAGAATGTCGTTGCTATGCACCGGGCGGCAGTGCAGTCGCATTCTCCGACACGCACCATTGTTGGAAAGGCAGGAATCCCGACAGCAAATCACAAATAATGGGGAAAGTACACGATGCGGCATTTGCCCGGATTCCGCGAGTTATGTGTTATTCAAACATCACCGACGGCGGAGGCGGCGGAGACGGAGGCGGCCCCATGAACAAAGCTGCAGCCGAATGGGCCCCCGCACACCTTACAATATCAATTGATTCCTGAGAAACACATACACGGTCACAGCTGTATTTGGGTGTGGCTGCTAAAGACGAATAAATACAGGGTGTGTATAAATTGGCGAAAGAACTACACGTGGCATAAAATTCTGGGTTGAAAATCTTAATACCAAAATGTTGTACCGTAAAGAAAATAAGCTAATTAAGAAGTGTTTAACGAATAAAATAAAACGCGAATAAAATAAAACTAAATAAAGAAAAACATACTAAAATAAGAATGGGCACATTGAATATACGAAGCATTAAAAGTAAAGAAGAAGAATTAGCAGAAGACATGGAAAAACAGAAAATAGAAATGTTGGGAATAACAGAAACAAAAAAGAAAGGTAAAGCAATCCAGAGAATCCATAGAGGGTACTGGTTTATATGGACAGGAGTAGAAGAAAATGAAAGAGCAAGCGGAGGGGTAGGAATAATAATAGCACCGAACAGAATAAAAGACATGATAAAGGAAAGACATATAAACGAGAGGATGATGACTATAGAAATGAACGTGACGGAATACGGGACATGGACCTTAATTATAGCATATGGAGTAAACTAAAACGCAAGGAAAGAGGAAATAGATAAGTTCTACGAGAACCTACAAATAGAAATAGATGAGGGAACTGAAAACATAATAATAATGGGAGACCTAACTGGAAGAGTCGGAAATCAGAACGTAGGACTAAACGAAGTCCTGGGAAAAGAAGGAGAATATACCAGAAACAATAATGGTGAAAGAATAATTGAATTATGCGTCGAAAACAACATACACAAAATTCAAACACAAAGATATATATATATATATTCACGAGAACTCAACCATCTAGAAATGAGAGATCCATAATTGATTACCTCCTAATAAACAAAAATAACTCGAGCAAAATAAAGGACATAAAGGTATCAAGACAAGCAGAAATCGGAAGTGACCACCACTTGCTAAGAATGGACATGCAATGGAAACGTAAACTAAGACCAGACAAAAGAAGAAAAAAGTGAAAGAGATGATAAGATCTAAAAGGAAACATAAACACAAGAAAAATATCGGTATATACGAGGGCTGTTTGACGGAAGAGTGACTTTTCAAAGGTTGGTAACACTTTCGTTATAATGATTATGTTGCTAGCTCCTGAGGTCTTTCGGAGGTCTACTGTCAAAATTTGGCACCAATCTGACAGATAGATTATGTTATATACTTATTTGAAGGAAACTGTTTTCGTTGTTTTGTAAATATGTAAAAAAAAAAAATTCGAGTGTTGATTAAACATTATTTTCTACGTGAAAAAACAATTAAAGAAACCGAGGAAAAGTTACGTAAATATTATCCAGAATCTGCTCCGTCCCATGGAATGATTTGTAAGTGGTTTCTGCTTTTAAAAGTGGCCATATGAGCACGGTTGATGCAGATCGTCCGAAACCATCATTTACTGTGACTACTCCAGAAATGGTTAATAAACTCTATGGCCTTGTAATTGGCAATCGTCGAATAAAAGTTTGTGAGATAGCTAATGAAGTAAACATCTCAACCGAACGGGTATACACTATTTTGCATGAACATTTCAATAAGAAAAAGCTATCCGCGAGATGGTTGCCGCGTTTGCTTAATGGTGATTAAATGCGCGCTCGCATTAAGAATTCAGAAGAATGTTTTGCCGTTTTCAACGTAACTCAAAGGATTTTTTTCGTCGATATGTCGCAGTAGATGAAACTTGGATACATCATTATACTCCAGAAACAAGAATACAGTCTGAATACTGGATTTCTCCATGCGAATATGCTCCCAAAAAGGCAAACACACTTTTTTCGACCAATAAGGTCATGGCCACAGTTTTTTGGGATTCTAAAGGTGTAATCTTTATTAATTGTTTACAAAAAGGAAAAACCATAACTGGCCAGTATTATGCTGATTATGCAGACATGTATTGATGCCGAACTTGAAAAACAACGACCGCATTTGATGAAGAAAAAAAGTGTTGTTCCATCACGATAATGCGCCCTCTCATTCGTCTGCAATTGCTACAACTAAATTGACTGAATTGCATTACGAATTACTGCTTTATCCGCCATATTCGCCAGATCTGGCTCCCTGTGATTTCTTCTTATTTCCAAATTTAAAAAAATGGCTGTGTGGAAAACGATTTCAGGCAAATGAAGAGGAGATAACCGACACAAATGCATATTTTGAAGACTTTCCGAAAGATTACTTTTTGGAAGGTTTAAAAAAATTGTAAACTCGCCGGGCTAAGTGTGTACACTTGAAAGGGTGTTATGTTGACAAATAAAATATATTTTGAACAGAAAAATAACGTTTTCATTAAAAAGTCACTCTTCCGTCAAACAGCCCTCGTATTACAAAGAAAGTTCAAAGAAAAAGTGAAAGAAAAAAGACTGGACATAGAAAGGGAATGGGAGGCATTTAAAAATATTATACTGGATGCTTTAAGGGAGTGTGGTGGAACAACAAAAATAGGAAACAAAAAGGTGAAGAAAACAGAATGGTGGACAGAGGAACTAAACAACAAAATTAGAGACAAAAAGGATAAATGGAGGAAATACTTGCAGACCAATAGAAGAGAGGACTATGAAGAATACAAAGAAAAAAGAAACGAAGTAAAATAAGCCAAACAAAAATCATGGACACAATTTAGAAAAAAACAATGAATGAGAACTACAGAGAAAATCAAAAACTATTTTACGGAACATAAAAACAACTAAAACAAAGAAAACAGCACAACATTATGAATATAAAAGGCAAAGACGGAAGAATAATGACAAACGAAGATAAAATCATTGAAAGATGGTGACAATATTTCGAAAAGCTTACCAAAGAGGAAACGGAAGAGAACGGACCACAACAAGGTAAGGAAGAGAAACAAGATAAGTTGAATAAGGTGAAGAAGGAGAAGATAAAATAAAAGGAAGTAAAAGTAGCAATAAGAAAAATAAAAATATACGAAGTAACAGCAGAAATATTGAAGTACATGAGGGAGGAAGGAATAACACAATTAACCGAACTACTGAATGAAATAATAGAGAACGAAAAAACACCAAGAGAATAAATGGATTAAATACTTACAGACCAATAGAAGAGAGGACTGTGAAGAATATAAAGAAAAAAGAACCGAAGTAAAACAACAAGTAAAACAAGCAAAACAAAAACCATGAACACAATTTGAAAAAACAATGAATGAGAACTACAGAGAAAATCAAAAACTATTTTACGGAACATAAAAACAACTAAAACAAAGAAAACAGCACAACATTATGAATATAAAAAGCAAAGACGGAAGAATAATGACAAACGAAGAAAAAATCATGGAAAGATGGCGACAATATATTGAAGAGCTTACCAAAGATTAAACGGAAGCGAACGAACCACAAGAAGGTAAGGAACAGAAACAAGATACGTTGAATAAGGTGAAGATGGAGAAGGTAAAAGAAAAGGACGCAAAAGAAGCAATAATAAAACTAAAAAGGCGCCATCAGTAGATGAAGTAACAGCAGAAATGTTGAAGTACATGGAAGAGGAAGGAATAACACAATTAACCGAACTACTGAATGTAATAATAGAGAACGAAAAAACACCAAGAGAATATATGGATGAAATACTTGCAGACCAATAGAAGAAAGGACTAAGAAGAATACAAATAAAAAATAAACGTAGTAAGACAACATGTAAAACAAGCAAAACAAAAATCATGGACCCAATTTGGAAATACAATGAATGAGAACTACAGAGAAAATCAAAAACTATTTTACGGAACATTAAAACAACTAAAACAAAGAAAAAAGCACAACACGATGAATATAAAAGACAAAGACGGAAGAATAATTACAAACGAAGATAAAATCATGGAAAGATGGCGACAATATTTCGAAGGGCTTACCAAAGAGGAAACGGAAGAGGACGAACCACAAAAAGGTAAGGAAGAGAAACAAGATAAGTTGAATAAGGTGAAGATTGAGAAGATGTAAGAAAAGGAAATAAAAGAAGCCATAAGAAAACTAAAAAAAACGGAAAGGCGCCAGGAGGAGACGAAGTAACAGCAGAAATGTTGAAGTACACGGGAGAGGAAGGAATAACACAATTAACAGAACTACTGAATGAAATAAAAGAGAACGAAAAAACACCAAGAAAATGGAACACGGGAATAATACTCCCTATTTATAAAAAAAAGAGACAAAAGACACTGCACAAATTACAGAGGAATTACATTAACAGACATACCGAGCAAGATCCTGACAAAAATCTTAGAAATCAGGCCAAGAAACAAACTAGAAGAAACAATAGTAATCAGGGGGTTGGGGGGTTCAGAAGAATGAGAGGCACTCAAGACCAGATCTTCATATTAAGACAAATAAGCGAGAAACTAAAAAAAAAAAGAACAGAAAAATCCACATTTGCTTTGTGGACCTGGAAAAGGCATTTGACAGAGATTAACAGGATTGACAGATTAAAAGAGAATGGAACACGGGAATAATACTCCCTATTTATAAGAAAGGAGATAAAAGAGACTGCACAAATTACAGAGGAATTACATTAACAAGCATACCGAGCAAGATCCTGACAAGAATCTTAGAAATAAGCCTAAGAAACAAACTGGAAGAAACAATAGAATATATTAAGGGTAGGTTCAGAAGAGGGAGGGGCATTCAAGACCAGATCTTTATATTAAAACCAATAAGCGAGAAACTAATTAAAAAAAAGAACAGAAAAGTCCGCATTTGCTTTGTGGACCTGGAAAAGGCATTTGACTGTATTAACAGAGAGGACATTTGGAAAGAACTGAGGAGCGGAAGAGGCAATGATAAATATAATAAAAAACATGTATAGTGAAAACAAAAACAAAGTAAGAACAAACAATGAAGAATCAAGAATATGCGACGTGCCTGATTGGCTTGTCACAATTAGGTCGTGGAGCAGGTGGGCATTCCGTCGAGATATCGCAGAGGACCACGCTCTCGATGTCGGAGAGTAGGGGGGTAAAAGGGGCTCCACGCAATTTTACCTCTACCGATATCTCACTCCAGGGATTCCACGACAAACAATTCGGCTGGGGAGGATCGACGCAACCTAAAATCACGAAACGGGCACTCGTCGACCTCGTTCGTATCCCGTAGCTGAATGGAAACCGAAGGGCTTGCAGTCCGGCGCCTGAAAATTAGGGGCGGGGGGAAAACTAATTGGCGTACACAAAAACTCGATGAGTGTTTACAATCATGGCAATTTATTAGATCACCTACATCGGGGCGCCTTCGATTCCGTAGCGTTGCTTGGGCGAACCCTCGGCGCGGTACCTAGCGAACGCGATAAGTGGCCTCCTACCTCGACGCGCAATACAAGGACTATCGCCGGGAATCGTATTCCGTAACACCGGAAATCTTACAATTAGACGCAGGCGGAAAACAATACAAATCATAAATACTTCATAAATAACCTAGAATGACCGTGGGAGGATGGAATGATAATGAGTGAATGACGCAGTGAATGGAAAAAATGGGAATGTGGCTTAGCTGTTCTGCGCGGCTCTGACGTCGGTTCTCGGTGAAGCTCGTGGCTGGTGATAAGGACTGCACGGGTGGCCGATACCAGAAAAACCGTACGGGCGGCTCCGTACTAGAAGCGGCAGGTGGGCCGGGACTAGAAGGCTGCGGGTCTGAGGGGCCGTGACAAGAAGGCTGCTGCTGTTAGTGACCCTGCATTAGGAGGCTGCGGTTCTGAGTGACCCTGCACTATGATGCTACGGCTCTAAGTAGCCCTACACTAGGAGGCCTAGGAATGATCAAAAGGGGCTTAGCGCGAATGAAGATGAATAGAAAGGGGCCTACTTACTGAGAATCTTGTTTCAGCCTCCTCGTAAAATACTTCGCAACGGCACGTGGCCACGTTGAAGAAAACGAAAAAATTACACACTTTATAATCCCCTGAAGAGCTTAGAGACTACTCTCATCAGCGCACTCCCTACTAAGGATCCCACTATCAAGAGCTAACGCCTGTGGTTAAAACAAATAGAGAGTTGCACTCGCGTGAATTTTTCACTGCTAAACTGTCGACTTGTACGTGCCAAAATGAATGCGGAGATGCAAAATCAACAAAAAATGCCCAAGTCGTTTACTTCTAAGTCGGCTTGAAGGAAGCAACTCGCACCGTTTGCATGCGCTTTGCCCTCGCGGCAACAGAAGGCGGGCAGTGTCGCTTTTACAATTTAAATTCCTCACGAGTCGAAATAGAACCGTGACAAACATAAAAAACGGATTAAAACAGGGTGCGTGCTGAGCCCATTGCTATTTACAATAGTACTGGACAAGGCATGAAAAAAGCAACAACAAAAATGAGGCCGCTACAGATCGGATTCTGAAAAATGGAAAGAATACGGCTATCAGAGTTATTATTCGCTGACGACATGGCTATAATTGCAGAAACAGAGGAGGACCTTCAACACAACATGGAAATATTGCACAAAGAACTAACGGAAATTAACATGAGGATAAACCTTGACAAAACGAAGACCATGATAATAACTAAGGAGAAGGAAAAACACGAAATAAAGTTACAAGGAAAGAAGTTAGAAGAAGTTGAACACTACCGATATCTAGGGACTATAATAGAGAGTAACGGAAAAATAGAAATAGAAATAGACGACAAAGTAAGCAAAAAAGGAAAGATTTTTAATATGCTGAAAAATACATTTTTCAACAGGCAATAAATGGCAAGCAACACAAAAATAGAAATCGTCAAAAAAGTTATAAGACCAACTCTAACGTATAGCAGCGAATCGTGGACTATGACAGGAAAGCAAAAAAATAGGATTAACGCGATGGAAATGGGATATCTCAGAAAAATTGAAAATATGACCAGAAGGGACAGAATAAGATACGAGAAATATAGAAATACCCTAAAGATAAAACCAATCAATGAAAAAATAAAAAAAGAACAGGTGAGATGGATGGGATATCTGCAGAATGAACGAAGAAAGAATTACTAAGAGGGTATATGAGGCAAGAGCAACAGGGAGAAATCATAGAGGAAGACCAAGAAAATAGTGGAATAACACAATAAGAGAAGAGGGAAGGAGAAAAGGGAGTTCCTGGGAAGAGCTAAAGGAACGGACAAATGATAGAAAGAAGTGGAGGGAATACTATCAAACAGAATAAATATAATGTAAATACTATGATGTTAAAGAAAGCCTTACACCGTAAGGTATAAAGGGGGCTAATTAAATAAATAAATCGACACCACAGTGTGTAACGGTTCGAACCCAGGTGTTGTACAAATTCTCATAATTTGTAATATTTATTATTCATTGCATTTATTTAACTGCAATTCATCCTTAAATGCAATTGGATGCATTTGATTTCTTTAACTGCATATTACATGAATTCTTATAATTCAAGTAATTGATTGGGCTCGTGATTTACAAATTCTCGTAATTTGTAATATTGATTTGGCTCGTGATTTAGTGGTAGTACTCTACGTTATGTTTGATTTTTAAATCAAAATCGTGATAACTCAGTTTGGTTCGTTTTATGGGTAATGTATCTGTTAGTAATTTTTGTTAGCAAGTAAAACACAGATATATGGATTTCATATGATTTATTCATTTTAAAAGGTTATGCAAGCGACAGGTAAATAAAAGACAATTTTGTTACTCTAATTGGACGTTATTTATTTAGTTATATTTATTTAAATTTTGGAATAGATTTGTTTAATAATTATTGAAAACTTATTATATTCTTTGAATTTGAATGATTTATTTTATTTTGAAAACAGAGTAACTTATTAACACTACGGTTGGAATTACAAAGTGTTACTTAGCGACTTCATGCACCACAATCTTCAAATTGTGCCGAGAAGGATATCTGAAACATGTCATCACTGCATAGAAATTCATTAGCACGGTGCCTACCAATGTATTTCAACGCCACCTTGTGGATAGGAACGAATCACATAACTTCACATTAAAGTACTTTAAGCGATTCCAGTGCTTCAAGCACCCAATGTGTCCTCATTCGGAGATATTGCTAGTATTCGCGTTTACCAACACTATCAGCCATGTGATCGTAAAAACTTTAATAGGTATTGTTATTCAAAATTGATTATAGATTAGTATGATAAAGCTCTATTCTACTTCTACTTTTCTATCTACTTAAGCACATACAAACATTCGTTTCATTCATTCATAATTCTGAGATATCTTGAATATCGGAGGGCTGAGCAAGTTTAATTATATGATTTAATTACAATTATCATTGAATTATTTATATCGAAATTATTAAGTTATGTTCCCCTGACGCAACTTTTTATTTAAGTACCGATTGATTAATGAGGCCACACTGTTTATCAAATGTTTGCGACGAGAAAAGGAAGGCATATTACAATATTCTCCTGTCAGTACGAAAATATTGTTAGGACAAGGTATAAAATGCAGTTAGGGTCAACTCCGCAGTGGCGTAAGGCTCCCTACATTTCATACCCTTATTAAACTTCGTTCATTACCAGCGGCAAGGCGCGGTAATATCACTAGATAGGTTACATTATTATGGATAAATTACTTTAGAATTGTTAGTGTGAAAAGATGTTTGGTCAAATGTTGTGCGACAGCGGAAAGGAAGGCATGTTACAATATTCTCCGGTCAGTACGAAAATATTGTCAGGACAAGGTATAAAATGCAGTTAGGGTCAACTCCGCAGTGGCGTGAGGCTCCCTACATTTCATACCCTTATTAAACTTCGTTCATTACCAGCGGCAAGGCGCGGTAATATCACTAGATAGGATACATTATTAGTATGGAATTGACTTTGGAATTGTTAGTGTGAATTACATTTGATAAACTTGTGTTATATATTCACCTGAGGAATTAATGTTTAAAGTATATGAGTCGTCGTCGGACAGCGTGACGTTCTGTCTCGATCGGTACATCTAACTGGCTTCGTTTGAGTTCCGCACTTCAATTTATACTGGTATACTGGTCCCCCACTTTTTACTCTTCTTCCCCCCGTCCTATGATAATTTTGCTTACCGCTGCAAATTGACGCCTTCCCATACGTGTCACCGAATTACGCAATCGCCGTTTCGAGTTCCCGTCGTATTCCCACGACCTATTTCTCTGTGTCATCATTTTGATCGTGTGCTTATTTACATTTGCCCGAAGTACGAACTACGAAGTCAGCAAAATGAATGTACTCGCTTGGGAAACGCGTCGTCGGCCGCGGCCTGCCATGATATATACGCAATTTTGTTCCGACTCGTAAAATTATGGATTTTAATATTATTAGGTTCTTACAAGTGGTACACAATCTCCGAGGTGGTACCCAAATTTCATAAAAGAGAAACCCTGCGTGTAGACTAAGGTAAGCAGAGATGTCCAGAATCATTCAAAGTATTCTCCGGCAGTCATGTTTCTCAATCACACAGGAACGTTTTGAACGCATTTAATATATTGGATGTTACAATCGTGTATGGTCATATAGCCAACCATACCAACCATACCGTATAGAAAACATGGATAGTACTAGTCGTTGAAATATCAAATATTGTATGAAGTAATGTGCTGACCGTCCACAGATTTTTTACTCAAGTTAACCACATACATAAAAAAATATTCAATGTCTCGCAGCTCGCACGTCTATACTCTGATTTTTCTAAACTGGCGTTCACGTCATCAAAATTATAATCATAAAAATGATGACACAATTTTACAAGGTTGCCAGCTGTCCTGGGTATTTAAAAATGGCTGCAATCAGCGGTTGCGCCCGTGCAATCTTGTGCGACAGTGCGCGGTTCGTATCAAATTCGTCGACTTCTCTGTCGTTTATTCTCTGTCGGTTCAACATCTACTATGGCAAAATATGCATTGTAATAATCGATCAAATGTAACAAGTTAAACATCAAATAAGTTTGGTTATACACACATGTATGAGCATGTGTTAGTGAAAAAGATGTGACATCGTCGCCGAAAAAATATCACGGCCGCCAACATAACATGATTTGTTACATGATTGGCAGTCGAAAATTGTGTCCGCGGTTAATACAGCGATTACCTATTTATAACTACAGGTGTTAAGTAACAAATGATCCTCAGATTAATTTCGATTCTTAAACTATTGTTATGCATATTCGCGAAAACAATCACATTGGTAAGAAAAAACCTCATCACACAGCTTTTTGATGACGTGAACGCCAGTTTAGAAAAATCCGAGTATATCTCTATTTTTATAAGAAGTCGGAAGTGGAAGTGGACACACGTGTGCAGGTGGCGAGCGACTCCTGGTTTACACGGGGCACTCCTCCAGGCCATTAGAGGTAATCCGATGCACTGCGGCATAATTCATCAAGTACGCAATCAATCAATCAATGCCGTGACAACGCAAATCCGACTCCCCCATCTCCGTTCTGACTACGATTCCGGTGACTGTCTTGCCTGGAACTTATACCACTGCATGCAAGAAACCAGAAATAGACAGGAGAGGACGATAACTTCGGAGAAATGCACTAGGCAATGCGATGATCTTTAGTGTAATTAGATGAAGAAATCAACCGCACTAGGCGACAACCGAGCACAGAGAAAATCACTGAGAATCATCATGTTTTTGGGTATAAATACAAACCGTGAGGGAACCGGTGATAATTATATCACTTCTATTCCTCTAGAATTTAAGTTACGCGTGTGATTTTAGTAATAATAATCCTGCTGGGCCTCCATTGCCATCGCGTTCTCAAATCAGTAGTTGCAGACCTGTGGACCATAGGCATAGGTGGAGGTGCAGTAGCATTAATTTTATTAATATGTGATGCTTCCTCCAGTAACATTCATTGCAAACATATTTTTGGTACTTTGCAACGATTGTATACTCTTTTTGCTGCATCTACTAAAAGATGGGATATTATTAAAAAAATCTTAATAGTACCCTTAAACCTTAAAGCAGTACATGAGCAATTTGAAGACACATGTAACGCACTTGAAGAGTTTATGAATACAAGTGCAGATAATGTTGTTACATCTGAAGCTGAGAGCATTTTGAATGCAATACAAACTATGCCATTTCTCTTAAGTTTAGAAATATGGTTTATAATTTTACACAAAATTAATAAAATCAATAAATTATTACAATCAAGAACAATCATTCTTGATTCAGCCTATAAACTTGTAACTACTGTAAAACAAGAAGTAATTGATTTTAGATCTAAATTTGATGAATTACGTAACGAAGCTAAAAATAAAGCACATTAATTTAACATTTCAGATTTTTTTCCTGAAAAAATAATTCGAAGATGAAAACAGTTGTTTTCTGAATTAGTGCAAGAGGATACGCAGACAAATCCAATTGATGAATTTAGAAACTCCTTTTTTATGTTATAATAGATATGATAATAATTCAAATTAAAGAGCGAATTACAAACATCCCAAAGATTATAACCAATTTCAGATTAATAACGGAAATAAATACATTACAGGGTGGTCACTTTTACGACGCCCACCATTAGGATCTATTAAACGGAAATATATACAGAGTTGGTCAAATGGGATAAAAAAATCTCATTTTTGTGCCTTTCATTTACTAAACGAAATCCGGGATATCTTGCACAGTTCCTGAAATATCGCTGAAAAACTGAAAAAGTGCACTTTCCTTTTCCTTTTATAACTTTTTTACATTCGAAGGAAATTTTACGAAACTCGGCACTCTTACATTTTTCGACGTCAGTTTTCTGATCACAGTGCCAAAAATTCCTCGCGGCCAATCCAATTTTGCGGCCATAAGAAAATCAAAAGTTAACTATGAAAATTTGGGCATCTAGTTGGCGCAATTAATGTTAGGCACTGTGATCAGAAAATTGACGTCGAAAAATGTAAGAGTGTCAAGTTTCGTAAAATTTACTACAAAAGTAAAAAAGTTATAAAAGGAAAAGGAAAGTTCTCTTTTTCAGTTTTTCGGCGATATTTCAGGAACTGTGCAAGATATCCCGGATTTCGTTTCAGAATATTGAAAGGCACAAAAATGAGAAAACTGTTATCCTATATGACAAACTCTGTATAATTTCCGTTTAATAGATTCTAATGGTGGACGTCGTAAAAGTGACCACCCTGTATACAGATGTGACTGGTCAATAATCAAATTTAAATTAAAATTAATAACCATATACAGTATAAAAACGAAACACACTACAAAGCACGAATGTGATTCCCTTATAATTGTGTAATTTAATCCTCGAATCTTAGATATTTTACAATTTTAATACAGAATTCCTCGACTTATTTGCTTTTTAGCAAATTTCAGTATATTGAAAGGCACAAAAATAAGAAACTTTTATCCCATTTGACCAACTCTGTATATATTTCCGTTTAATAGATCTTAATGGTGGGCGTCGTAAAAGTGACCACCCTGTATCACAAAGTAATCGCCAATAAAGTCAATCAAAGTACTTAAAAATAATTATGTTAAATACTTACAGAATTTTATTCACCAAGGGTTCGTAAACTTAGTAGCACGAAACCCCTTTTTAATTATTTGAAGCCTTACCAGTTCATATTTCATCCAATATTTACTGCATTAACTGCGTTTTTTTTTTAATTATCAATTTTTATTATAACATAGCATTAGTAATAATTCATCTATTATTCCTTCATCAAATAGGTTCAAATAATCCTTTAGGGATTAATAGTAATATTGATAAAATTCCTTTCCATCCTTATTTTTCTTTTAAGGGCATACTTGGATATTCATCTATAGTTTCGACGTAGTTTTCAAGCGACTCAAACGAATTTATTTATTAAATACAAAATGTATTCCTTCTATATATTTGCCTCTTGCCAAGCCCCTATTTTTATAGACAGAACTTGAAAGAATCATGAAATATTCAAAGTGTATACAGGGTGGTCACTTTTACGACGCCAGCATTAGGATCTATTAAACGGAAATATATACAGAGTTGGTCGAATGGGATAAAAGTTTCTCATTTTTGTGCCTTTCAATATACTAAAACGAAATCTGGGATATCTTGCACAGTTCCTGAAATATCGGTGAAAAACTGAAAAAGTGCACGTTCCTTTTCCTTTTATAACTTTTTTACGTTTGAAGGAAATTTTACGAAACTTGGCACTCTTACATTTTTCGACGTCAGTTTTCTAATCACAGCGCCAAACATTATCCTTCTATATTCCTTCTTTATCTTTGCCTCTTGCCAAGCCCCTATTTTTATAGAAAGAACTTGAAAGAATCGTGAAAAATTCAAAGTGTATATAATTATCTCCACTTGCTCTTAAATTTTGTAGCTAACGCTACATTAATTAATATTAACCTAAGTGAATAATTTGCATGATAATAGTTATTTATGTACCAAGTCAGTAAAGTGATTCTTTATAGAACGAGTCTGGTGTATCTGGTGTAAAGTACGTTACCATAGTAAAAACAGTAAAAATGGGTATTGATTCTAATGGTTTGATTTGATTGACACGCATAGAAGTTTATAACGTGATTTATCAACTAAAACTGAACGTCCACTAGGTCCGTCCGTCATGAAACACAGCGCGGCGCATCTGTATTTAGGGCACATATTCTCTCAGTTTTAAGTTTCATTATCGCCCGCCGGGCTATAATTAAGCCCGTCGTGTAATAATGGAGCTTGGGTGATAATAATAAGACGTTTATGTATAGGCGAGTCTGGTAATCATAGTATTTTTATTATGTAGCCGATATTGATTGATTTGCACATCCAGTAAAATGTACAATAACGTAATTTATACTGTGCTGTTCTCTGTTTAATAAATTAGTATTATTTTGATATATTTATGACCTCAAGTCCGAGTCTGAGCATAGCATTTGCAGATCGTACTAGATTTTGTACAATAATGATTACTGATTAGTGATTCAGTTTAACTATGTATATAAAAAAAAAGTTTTTAGAAAGTAGACTCTCGACAACATTTTCACACTTCATTCCACTTTGACAAATTCGAACAAAAGAAGGCTAGCACGTGAAACCACTTTTGTAATAATGTGCCAATGCATAATATAAAAGTTTTTATTCTTGTGATTGCCTGGACTAAACGTCTCGTGGTTGTATATATTTATAAAGGATTGGGTTATTAAAACGTAGTGCAGTAATTATGATTTCCGTTTATGAAGCGACTTCGGAGTAGCTGTATTTCGCGTAAGTAGCTCAACTGGTATTTAAAAGGCGGCATAACACATAATTCCAGTTAACGTCGGCAATTTGTTCGGCATGAATTCTGGCTCCGTTCCCCAGCTAATAAGCTGCGCTAAGAAGATATTGCCGGGGTAGGTATCCAGTATTAACGCAGAAATAATTAATATCCACATCGATCCCAGCAGTAATCCCGCAGCACGTGAAAACCCTGCGGGTTATTTCTGTGGTGCACGCGCTCATTTATCACTGTTTCCCCATTGACGTCCGCATAATTAAAAGAATTAAAGGAACCAAACGCGACAAGTGAAAAGAATCTTGGAGTCGTCAGGAAAATTAGTCGCGCCCCTCATGAGTAGACGTCTCTTGCGCCGAGGAGACGTCTTAATACGTCTGGCGTCGCTCTCAGTAATTCACTTTTAATCACAAAAGAATACATTAAAGTGCCATTAGTTTTCCGCCATTCGCCGAGAGACGAAGGAATATGTTTAATACACGCGCGCCCTGTTGTAATGCAATTCCTTCGCGCATTCCTCGGCCCGGCGCGTGCTCTAAATTCCATAAAATCATCCTCAGACGTGAAAAACGCCGCATGCAAATTACTACTCACTCTGCAAAATTCCATTACACACATCTACAAAATAATAATAATACGAATGGACGTGCAAGTACTTGCGAATGTAACTATAATAAATATTAATGTAATATAATTTACTGATAAATTAAGGGGGTGAAAAGAAGTAAATTTAGTCCATTTAAACATTATTTTTTCCCATTCGTATTATTAAAATGCTCATTATGTATATTGAATCTCATCGTTAAAACTACACTTTAATCGAATGGGCGAATAAAATGTTTACATGTTCACTTTATTCACTATAACTATTGACAACGTGTATAAAGTAAAAACATAGGTAAATTCGCACTATCCTTGAAATTTTCGTTGTCACATGACAATGTGACACTTCACGCAAATGATGCACTTGAATAAAGCAATTTTATTCACTTATATCATAAATAGCTATTATACAATTATTTAATATTTTTACATCACCATATTTAACATGATTTAAACAATATCAGGTGTTTCGCACTTGTTTCTAACAATCTGATTTATAGCAAATACCTCAAATAATTGGGGTAATAAATAATTATTTTTGTTTTCAATTCCTATAAATAAAATGCTCATTATATATTAAATCTCATTATTAAAACAACGTTTAATGAAATGTAAGTAAAATTTTTGCACTAAACATTTTAATAATCGAGAATTAAATTGCACAATTTAATTGGAATCACCAAAATGGACAGAAAACTTGCACATATTGAACCGGTATTCGGTAAATCCTTTTAGGTACATAACTAATAGGACATTTAACTCGACTGAAAATGTATACACTTATACTTATTTGACCAAATTTTGACTTTAGTTTCCCGAAATTTAAAAATTGCACAATTTGTGATTACATGGTATAGATTTTATAACCAAAGTGCAATATTTCATTCGAGAAAATAACAAACAAAAAAATGTTGTTGATTGGTTTCGTGTAAAAATATCTTTGACCTATTTTATATTTAAGAATTTAATAAATTTAATTCAATTTAATTTAATCACCAAAATTATCTAACAACTTGCAAACAGAATCATAAATTGGACAATGAAAACAATAATGCAATTAAAGGTCAATAAATTGCAAATAATTCGAGAAATTCTGGATTGAAATTATAAAACAGATTCAAATCTTCAAAAAATTGCATTAGTTTCATGCAAAATTGCAAGATTTTTTTACAAATGAAAAATCAAGATTTTTTGCATTGAAATAACAAGAATAAAACTTACAAGCGAAATTACAAGCCAAATATGAAATGTTCTAAAATTCTAGTTATTAAGAGGGTAATGAAGGTTCTAGGTATTAAATTAAATAATATTATTAAATATTAAATAATAAATATACAGGGTGGTCACTTTTACGACGCCCACTATTAGGATCTATTAAACGGAATCATATACAGAGTTGGTCAAATGGGAGAAAAGTTTCTTATTTTCATGCCTTTTAATATTCTAAAAAGAAATCTGGGATATCTTGCACAGTTCCTGAAATATCGAAAAAGTGCACTTTCCTTTTCCTTTTATAACATTTCTATTTTTGAAGAAAAATTTACGAAACCTGGCACTCTTTGACTTTTTTGACGCGAGCTTCCTGATGACAGTGCCAAACATTTTCTGCGCCAACACTGTGCCCAAATGTTCATAGTTGACTTTTGATTTTCTTGTGGCCGGCATATTGGATTTAAATAGCATTAAAAAAAGCGAAATCGAATCAATTTGCGGCCATAAGAAAATCAAAAGTTGACTATGAAAATTTGGGCATCTAGTTGGCGCAGAAAATGTTTGGCACTGTTATCAGAAAGCTCACGTCAAAGAATGTAAGAGCGCCAAGTTTCGTAAAATTTCCTTCAAAAGTAGAACAGTTATAAAAGGAAAAGGAAAGTGCACTTTTCGGTTTTTCAGCGATATTTCAAGAACTGTGCAAGATATCCCAGATTTCGTTTCAGTATATTGAAAGGCACAAAAATGAGAAACTTTTATCCCATTTGACCAACTCTGTATATATTTCCGTTTAATAGATCCTAATGGTGGGCGTCGTAAAAGTGACCACCCTGTAATGTATTTATTTCCGTTATTAATCTGAAATTGGTTATAATCTTTGGAATGTTTGTAAATCGACCATCAATTTGAATTATTATCGTATCTATTATAACATAAAAAATAAGTTTCTAAATTCATCAATTTGATTTGTAAGCATATCCTCTTGCGCTAATTCAGAAAACAACTGTTTTCTTCTACGAATTATTTTTTCAGGAAAAATTTCGGAAAAAATTAATTAATGTACTTTATTTTTATCTTCGTTAAGTAATTCATCAAATTTAGATCTTAAATCAGTTACTATTTGTTTTACAGTAGTTAAAATAGTCCCGAAATTTAAAAATTGCACAATTTGTGATTACATGGTACAGATTTTATAACAAAATTGCAAAATTTCATTCGAGAAAGTAACAAAAAAAAATTGTTGTTGATTGGTTTCGTGTAAAAATACCTTTGACCTATTCAAGAATTTCATCAATTTATTGTCTAAAACTTGTCTAAAAACTTGCAAACAGAATCATAAATTGCACAATTAAAGCGATAATGCAATTAAAGGTCAATAAATTGCTAATAATTCGAGAAATGCTGGATTGAAATTATAAAAATCTTCAAAAATTTGCATAATTTCATGCAAAATTGCAAGATTTTTTTTACAAATGAAAAATCCAGATTTTTTGCATTGAAATTACAAGAACCAAACTTATAAGCGAAATTACAACTCAAATATCAAATGATCTAAAAGTGTAGTTATTAAAAGGCAATAAAGGTTGTTTCGTTTTTATATTGTATATGGTTATTTATTTTAATTTAAATTTTATTATGGACCTGTCACATCTGTATACAGGGTGGTCACTTTTACGACGTCCACCATTAGGATCTATTAAACGGAAATATATAGAGAGTTGATCAAATGGGATAAAAGTTTCTCATTTTTATGCCTTTCAATATACTGAAACAAAATCCGGGATATCTTGCATAATTCCTGAAATATCGCTTGAAAACTGAAAAAGTGCACTTTCCTTTTCCTTTTATAACTTTTTTACTTTTCTAGGAAATTTTTGGAAACTTGGCACTCTTACATTTTTCGACGTCAGTTTTCTGATCAAAGTGCCAAACATTTTCTGCGTCAACTATATGCCCTAATTTTCATAGTCAACTTTTGATTTTCTTATGGCCGCAATATTTTTACTGTCATCGGGAAGCTCATGTCGAAACATGTGAGCATGTCAAGTTTTGTAAAATTTCCTTCAAAAGTAAAAACGTTATAAGAAGAAATGAAAGTGCACTTTTCAGTTTTTCAACGATATTTCAGGAACTGTGCAAGATATCCCAGATTTCGTTTCAGTATATTGAAAGGCACAAAAATAAGAAACTTTTATCCCATTTGACCAACTCTTTATGTATTTTCGTTTAATAGATCCTTATTGTGGGCGTCGTAAAAGTGACCACCCTGTATATAATGGCAATGTGGATACATACTTATTAATATTATTATTTTTACTAAAGTGGAATGATAAAAGCACAATTACAAAGAAAAAGCCATGAAATGTTATTAAAATTCAAAGAATTTCAGAAATACTGTATTAAAATTGTAAAATGGCACAGATTCTATAATCAAATTGCAAATTTTCGTGAAAAATATCAAGAATTCTTTCTGCAAATGGAAAATACGTAAACTAGAAATTTCTGGAGCCAAATTTAAAATTATCCAAAATCCAAGCATTAAATTGACCGAATTAACTAAGAATTACCAAAATGGAATGAAAACTCGCACAAAGAAGAAGAAAATGCAATAAAATAAAAGTAAAATGGAATGAAAACTCGCAGAAAGAAGAAGAAATTGTATTGAAGAAAAATTAAAATGTTTACAAATGTTTATAGTACAAACTGTAAAATGTAGAAACGGCTCAGTGGTATTATTGGTGCAAAGTCGTTATGAACAAAGCGCGGATTTATAGGCATAAAAAATTACAAAATAAACGCTTAAAAATGCATAAAAATCTTAGAAAATAAGCATATAAAATAGCATAAAGATTAGAATAAGCACAAAAACGCAGAAAAAGCATGAAAAGGCATATTTTATTTTTTATGAAAATACAGAAAAACAAAACAAAACAAAACATAATTTTATTAATAAAAACGCACTATACGTAGATAAAAGTAATATTTTAATAACATAGGTTTTGGTGATTAATATTAATAACAATAATAATTAATAACAAATAATGCTTACTGCTCATTTCTAAATGAACTAATAATTAAATGTTTTTCTAAATTGTCAACGGAAAATCCCATTCTCCTATCACTGAGCACATGTTTTAAGTGTGAAAAGCTTCTCTCCACATCCACACTTTTAATCGGTGCATATTTAAATTTGGGAAAAATTGTAATAAATATCAGCAAATCTTCCATGAAATCTCTTTTTAAGACTGTTGATATTTTTTTGTAACTCACCAAACCCTTGATTTTTTGTTTTTTTTTTAATAATCTCTCCTTTAGATCTCCGTACGTTTGAGACGTCGTTCCTAAAATCTTCAACTATTTGAACCGCATCTACCAAACTTGTGTCCTTTGCTTGGAGTTTATCAATCGCTTTGCTTACGAAACTGTAGTTGGTTTTTAGGAATGCTAAATTTTGTACAACCCTCCTATCTTTAAGAACTTTGTGGCATTTTTTAATTGCCTCTGACACATTTTCGGGAAACTCTAACACGAGCTCCTTAAATGAATCGAAATGGTCGGCATAATAGCAGGCAGCATCTAGCCACGTACCCCATCTAGTTATAACCGGTGCCGGAGGAATAGGTACATTTAGCATTCTTTCCCTAAACATTTCAACCCTCAGTGGAGCTTTTAGGAAAATTTTCTTCCCGGTTGTTATCAAATCATTGATCACGGGAAATTACAGTCTAATCGTTTCAGCAACTCGATTAAAACCATGTTCCAAACAGGTGCAATGCATTAATTGCTCATAAAATACTTTAAAATTAGAATATGCCTTCAACATATATGCAGCGGCATCAGAGAGCATCAATAATAATTTATCATTTGGTACTGGGTTTGGCAAAAAAATGTGTTAATGCATCGTGAACGAATTTGGCAACGGTATTGCCATTTGTTTTTTCTAACTGCTTGGAACTAATTAAAAATGCATTGGTGGAGTCTTCGTTTAATATTCCAATCATTAAATGGGCGATGTATAGACCACATGAATCAGTAGTTTCATCTACATAGAACTATATGTAATTGTTGCCAATAATCTTTTTTATTTCCTCAATAGTGTGTTTATATATTTGAATTTGAAATACTAAACAATAAACTCGCTGACATTCCCTTTCAAAATCACTTGATCGTACTCCACCTCTCCACCTTCGTCAGGGAATTGCCGATGCAAACTCGTACGTAGGGGATGGTCCCGTTAAAATTTAGCGCATGTGACACTTGCTAGTCATGTCAGATCGGGACTAATACGCCAATTTGTTCCAAGTGTTCACTACATAATGCACGGTCCGCATTAGCAGCCTCGCAGTATCCGGCACAGGATTTCCAGTCACGTCACACGCCGTTTAATATATTCTAATCAAGATGTTAGTCATTAGTGTCATCTTGCCGCCGGGAATTCCGATGGAATCCGCATAATAGAATCTAAATAGCTGGGCGGGGATTCCAGCTAACTTACGACCGGACAGTGCGATCCAGAACGTGTATGTAATCAAGATAAAGCAGTCATGTCCACAACAAGTTATACACTGTGTATCAGCCAAATGGAATAAATTCGATAATAAATAAATGGGGGCGTGTTCGAAAAAACGCTCGGACACGTCGATTGTTATTTTTAGTTGCGCATTTTTTTCAACAAAAACTTTTTATACAGGGTGAGTCATGTGACCGTGGCCAATACCAACTTTCTTATTTTAAATGCAACACCTGGTATATTATTAAATTTTTGGATTCTTCAGAAAATTCTAGACATATTTCATGTGTAATGTCCTATACCTATCTTCAACTGTTTCGGAAATATTAAGTGTTTTCAGATTTATTGCAAAAATTAACATTAAAAAAAGAAAATTATTTGATTACAGAAATTCGTTACAACACACTCAAAAACTAATAAGTAATACTGTTTATTTCTTGATAATGTAAAAAAACAAAAAGAAAACAATAAATTTCAATGGAGGACATGTTCAAAATGCTCGCCGTGAACGTCTTGGCAACATCCTAATCTTAAATTGAAATTTCTTCTAACGTTACTCTACATCTCAGGCGTGACCGATCTAATCGCAAGCATTATTCGTCTTCTTAAGTCAGCTAAGTCGAGGGGTTTAGTTTTGTATACAATACTTTTGACATATCCCCATAAGAAGAAGTCTAATGACGTCAGATCAGGGGATCGTGCTGGCCATTCCATCGATCCTCGCCTCCCTATCCACCGATTTGGAAATATTCGGTTGAGGTAGTTCCGGACATTGGTTTGGTAATGGGGCTCAACAGTTGAAGATAGGTATAGGACATTGTACATGAAATATGTCTAGAATTTTCTGAAAAATCCAAAAATTGAATAATATACCAGGTGTTGCATTTAAAATAAGAAAGTTGGTATTGGCCACGGTCACATGACACACCCTGTATAAAAAGTTTTTGTTGAAAAAAATGCGCAACTAAAAATAACAATCGACGTGTCCGAGCGTTTTTTCGAACACGCCCATTTATTTATTATTGAATTTATTCCATTTGGCTGATACACCCTTTATATTACTGTTAAATCGGCAAAATATAAGCAACATATAAAGTAATAAATACATGGACGAAGCTTTCTTACTTACTTCCTTCATATAACATGAGGAAAGTATTGTTTTTGTGGAACTACAAGGTATAAAGTATTAAACTAAATATGTTGTATTATTTAAAACCAGAATCATAGTTATTTAAATCTTAAAGCAAATTATTCCCTTGTCTTGCTTTCCTATATATTCTATTCTTCAATCTAGAGTAGCTTAATATCAACACGTAAGAATAAGGTAACATTCGAATTAAATGTAATTTCCTTTGAGAAATAGGAAAACTACCACAGACTTGGTTTGAGCGTATCTGTCTTGATATTAGTATTGTTTTTTTTTCTGTGTACGTGTATATAATCCAAATTGAGAAAAATCTATAAGTACCTAATGCAAAACAAATTGAGCAAATTTATAAATATAAACTGAAGTACTCTAGATTTTCTGGAACAATTCTTTTCCGCCTTTTTCGATTTGTAATGAGACGCCTCGTTGGGTTAATAGCACGACCTCCAGGCGTCACTGTGAGCTTCTTCGCCGCATAACATTTAAAACGCCGCCCATTAATTTAACTGCCGCATTTTTGCCCAGCTCGGAGGCCATTTACCGCCTCCATGTAACCGATGGTTAATTAGTCGCATTTGTAGTTTTTTTTCTACAGAATGCCGTCTGGAATCGCGCTTAATTGCCTGGCTGCCAGGCGCCTCCACCATAAATACAAATGCCAGAAACAAAATGCAGAATCGCAGTCAGGGTACTCGAATAAATCCATTAGACAAATACGCCTATTTGGAATAACACCTTAAATTATTATAACTTTTAAAGATTTAGTGTGGGCAGCATACGACATTCCTCATAAATATATTAATCTACGATCTTTCAAAAAAGTGATTACTTTTGATACTGAAATTTGTGTAAACAGTTGGCTTTTAAAGATCTAGTGCTATAAATTTTAGAGAGCGCCAATGATATTGCATCACATGAATGTCACATTAAAGCTAATTACACTGGTTCACAAAGTTTTGGACTCGAGCAACCAAATAGTGTTTTTATGATAATGATATAGAATCATGTTATGAATGTCGCATTAATGCTAATTACACTGCTATACAAGGTTTTGGACTGGAGCAACCGAATAGTGTTTTAAGGTAATTTGGTGCGCTGAATTCGAATCTGTAACTGTTTTTTTTTCAGGTCAAGTTTGTTAGATTTTAAATATCATTGTTTTCGTATGTTTTTCTAATAAAAAATCGTTAATTTATTCAAAAATAAATGGAAATTCAAAATTAAATGGCAGTGTTTGAAGATCGTTTGTATTTATATGGGTCAGTTCCATGTATTAAAGTCCAGCAATAATCTCCCAGCTTCTCACACTTTTGTCCCAAAATCACTCATTCATCACTTCATGACAAAAATGGCTTTAATTTTTCACATTTATGTCATCAGGTATAAAACTCGATTTTCTATGAAATGGTTGTTATGCAACCTTATGGTTTTTTTTAATATTCGTGAAGAGATAAACAAATACTGTCAAGTTTCGTAATAGTTAAAAATAGGTTACCATTTAAAAAAAAAGTATCTAACGTCATGTTTTAAAAGTAAGGGGTCACAAAAAAAAATGAAACCGTCAAATTGTGGCAAATAATTAGCCTTTTTGTTCTAAAACTAATAATAAGGCTCCAGCGAGGACCTCCTCTCTGTTCGTATTCTGATTATAAAGTTCCTTACTTTATAATCGCCCAGTATGTAATTATATGTGCCAACTGGCAACGAAATAGAAACAAATCTCTGTGGATTGTTAAGCCCATTATAATTCGTGCTCTAATTTTTACTGCATAATTTGTCATTAAGAAAAACTCGAACTTTTTGCTTTTGGAAAATCACATTTTCTTAATGACAAATTTTGTCGGAAAAAATTAGAATTCATTAATGATAAATTTTATGAGTAGAAATAATCACTAATCGTTAGTATTTGCTTGAAAAAAAATGGCTAAAAACCATTTGTGAACATAGTTTTTACGTGTTTTTACGTCAACAAAAATGCACATTATTTGCAAGTGGTGATTTTCCACAAATGATTATCATAAAAAGCTGTGTCTTTACGAATGCTCTTCCATGAAATAAAAATCTTTCTAGCAAGAGTCAAAGATTTTGTGAGTATTTTATAAGCAACCTATATTTGTGACAAAATGTGTTAATTTTATAATTATTAAGGGGAGTAATTTTAGCTAACTCATCAATTGATATTATTCTTCATGATACCTATTATGTACAAAAAAATAGTGCTGATTAAATTTGACACCTGCTTTTTTAGAAATCAGTGTTGATGTCCAATGATGGACATCAATATTTTTAAAGAGGTGCAAGAAACATGAAGTACTTCCAAATTTGATGAATATTAATACACCACGATGAACAATGAACAAGATTGAAAAATTAACACATAAAAAATGAAGTGGTTATAATTAGAAATTGGTACACATTATAGAAGACTAGGTGACTGCTTAAAATGTTATAATTTACATTTAAAAATATCAAAAGAAGTCTCTCTATTAGAATGGGATATATTTTCAGAAAAAAATAATAATGTTATCGCGAAGAAAGTTATTAATAAATATAATATACTAGAGAAGAAATTCAATAAAATAATATTAAAATAGAATGGAAATTTTATAGATGACGAACCTCAACAAAATATTTTAATAAACAAATCTAGTATTATTTTCATACCTGCTGAACCAAAATTATTAAATAAAGGATTAAAATACGCAATAAACTACAGGATTTGCCAATAGAATAAGTTATGGATGATGTAGAAAATGCATTGAGAAAATTTGACCCCGAAGAATCAAATCAATTTAAAAGCGAAGCTATGAATATTTTAAAGAAAACAATGAAAAGACAATAACATCCTAAAAGTGAAAAGAACATTTGGCAAATTCGTTTTCAAATCTTAAAAAAAAAAAAAAATTAACCCTGGCGTTCTCTAATAGTAACAAGTTAAAAGCAAAATTACCAAATGTATTAAATTTACAAAAATCATAAATTTACCAGATAAATTGTAAACAGTGTAAAAAATATTATATCGGACAAACAAAACGAAACATAAATAAAAGGTTTTTAAAACATTTACACCACACAAAATCTCATAGTACTAACAAATATGCAGTTGCGGCACACCAATTTAAAACAGGACACATTTTTAATTTTGAAGATGTTAAATTATTAAAATATTGTACAGATAAAAATTCAAATCTTTTGGAAGCAAGTTATATGAAAAAATTCCAGCCTTGGTTACTTAATAATGATCTGTCTCCTTTAAAGAATCCTTATTTTAAATTTATCAAAATATCAAAACGCTTTCAAAATTAATATTTCAAAGTTTGAAGTACATATAAATTAAATGTCATTATAAATGTGAACCGAACTGCTACTGATTATGAGCGCTTAGCGCTTAAAATATATGTAGCCAATTATACTGGGTGGTCACTTTTACGACGAACAGCATTAGGATGTATTAAACGGAAATATATACAGAGTTGGTCAAATGGAATAAAAGTTTCTTATTTTTGTGCCTTTCAATATACTGAAACGAAATCCGGGATATCTTGCACAGTTCCTGAAATATCGCTGAAAAACTGAAAAAGTGCACTTTCCTTTTCCGTTTATAACTTTTTTACTTTTAAAGGAAATTTTACGAAACTTGGCACTCTTACATTTTTCGCCACCAGTTTTCTGATGACAGTGCCAAACATTTTCTGCGCCAACTAGATGCCCAAAATTTCATAGTCAACTTTAGATTTTTTTATGGCCCCAATATTGGATTTTAATGGCATTCAACAGAGCGAAAATTTCCGATTTCAACCATGTATAACACAAGGATAATCTGACATTATTTACTACCAAAAAAACGATAATTTAAAAATTTGTTGCAAAAATCAAACCACTGTGGATTACAAAATTACAATATTTTCATTGGAAATTATGACAATACCAGACGATTTGCAAATTAGTTTTGCATACAAAAATAGGAAAGAGGAAAAGATATCAGTATTTATCAAAAATTACGAATTTTTCATTGGGATTTATTAAATTTTTGTTTTTAATTACAAATATCAGGGAAAGTTCCAAAGTTTAATTATATATTTCAACTTTTTATATAAAAATTATATATTTTTTTAAGTTAATAAGCTAATAATAACGTATATTAATATACGTATAATAATAACGTATAAAATGCATAATAAACATTTTATAAACATTAAATTTCAACTTTTCATTTGAAAATTATAAATTTTTTTGCTTGCAACCTAAAAAAATTGTGTTTACATTACAAAATTACAATATTTTCAATGGAAATTATAAAATACTATACATTTACAAACTGTAATTAGTTTTGCGTACAAAAATAGGATATTGGAAAAGAAATCTGAAATTATCAAATATTACGAATTTTTCATTGGGATTTATTAAATTTTTGTTTTTAATTACAAATATCAGGGAAAGTTCCAAAGTTTAATTATAAATTTCAACTTTTTATATAAAAATTATAATTTTATTAAGTTAATAAGCTAATAATAACGTATAATAATATACGTATAATAATAACGTATAAAATGCATAATAAACATTTTATAAACATTAAATTTCAACTTTTCATTTGAAAATTATAAATTTTTTTGCTTGCAACCTAAAAAAATTGTGTTTACATTACAAAATTACAATATTTTCAATGGAAATTATAAAATACTATACATTTACAAACTGTAATTAGTTTTGCGTACAAAAATAGGATATTGGAAAAGAAATCTGAAATTATCAAATATTACGAATTTTTCATTGGGATTTATTAAATTTTTGTTTTTAATTACAAATATCAGGGAAAGTTCCAAAGTTTAATTATAAATTTCAACTTTTTATATAAAAATTATAATTTTATTAAGTTAATAAGCTAATAATAACGTATAATAATATACGTGTAATAATAACGTATGAAAAGCATAATAAACATTTTATAAACATTAAATTTCAACTTTTCATTTGTAAATTATAAAAGTTTTTTTTTTGCAACCTGAAACATTTGTATTTACATTACAAAATGACAATATTTTCAATGGAAGTTATGAAAATACTAGATGATTTACAAACTATAATTAGTTTTGCGTACAAAAATAAGATATAGGAAAATAAATCTGAAATTATCAAAAATTACGAATTTTTCATTGGGATTTATTAAATTTTTGTTTTTAATTTAAAATATCAGGGATAGTTCCAAAGTTTAATTATAAATTTCAACTTTTTATATAAAAATTATAATTTTTGTTAAGCTAATAAGCTAATAATAACGTATAATAATATACGTGTAATAATAACGTATGAAAAGCATAATAAACATTTTATAAACATTAAATTTCAACTTTTCGTTAGTAAATTATAAAAGTTTTTTTGCAACATGAAACATTTGTATTTACATTACAAAATTACAATATTTTCAATGGAAATTATAAAATACTAGATGATTTACAAACTCTAATTAGTTTTGCGTACCAAAATAGGATATTGGAAAAGAAATCTGAAATTATCAAATATTACGAATTTTTCATTGGGATTTATTAAATTTTTGTTTTCAATTACAAATATCAGGGAAAGTTCCAAAGTTTAATTATAAATTTCAACTTTTTATATAAAAATTATAATTTTTTTAAGTTAATAAGCTAATAATAACGTATAATAATATACGTGTAATAATAACGTATAAAAAGCATAATAAACATTTTATAAACATTAAATTTCAACTTTTCATTAGTAAATTATAAAATTTTTTTTTGCAACCTGAAACATTTGTATTTACATTACAAAATTACAATATTTTCAATGGAAATCATGAAAATACTAGATGATTTACAAACTCTAATTAGTTTTGCGTACAAAAATAAGACAGGAAAAGAAATCTGAAATTATCAAAAATTACGAATGTTTCATTGGGATTTATTAAAAATTTGTTCTTAATTACAAATTACAGGGAAAGTCCCAAAGTTTTATCAAGAATTTCAACTTTTCATATGTTTTTTTTTTAAGGTAATAAGTTAATAATAAAGGATAAAAAGCAAAATAAACATTTTATAAACATTTATATTATAACGTACAACATTTTAGTGCCAACTACAAATTTTTTATAACAAAGTGTTGCCATATTATATATTAAATTTAATGAAAATTTGATAACTTCTATTACAAGTAGAATCTTTTAATTGATTTTATGAAAGTGGAACGAATTTCGAAGTATTCTAGAATATTCAGTACATTCTTACACTGTACAGTTACAGTACTTAAAAGGCATAAATATATGCTATTTTTTCCTACAAACTTTATTAAAAAATTGTTTTATTTTCTGCAATATTCAGCATATCAGCATATCAGAATAGTCCACAGTAGTTACCTACTCTATAAGAATCAAGTTGCCATGGAATAACAAATTTCACATTTCTTCATACAAAGAAAATAACTTCTGAGTGATTTTATTGTGTATAAAGTGTAAAAAAGGAGATAATATTTGTGATTAGTAAAAATGGCAATAATTAAATATCCTAGATTTTAATTCAAGAATGGTATTTGATCAGATTATTTTATGAATACAATATGATTTATGATTTGCAATCCCGGCCAGGGAAATATAATGCAAGATATTACATTATAGAGATTGTACATGTTAATTTTTTCTTGTTGAGGATAATATCTTGCCATTTTTACTAATCAAAGATATTATATCCTTTTTGCACACAATAAAATTACTCAGAAGTTATTTTCTTTGTATGAAGAAATGTCAAACTGGTAATTTATTATTCCATGGCAACTTAATTTTTATAGCAGTCCACAGCAGTTTGATTTTCGCAACAAATTTTTAAATTATCAATTTTTGGTGGTAAATAATATTAGATTACCCATATGTAATATATCGTTGAAATTGGAATTTTTCGCTCTTTTGAATGCTATTAAAATCAAATATTGCGGCCATAAGAAATTCAAAAGTTGACTATGAAAATTTGGGCATCTAGTTGGCGCAGAAAATGTTTGGTACTGTCATCAGAAAGCTCACGTCGAAAAATGTAAGCGTGCCAAGTTTCGTAAAATTTCCTTCAAAAGTTATAAAGTTACAAGAGAAAAATGAAAGTGCACTTTTTCAGTTTTTCAGCGATATTTCAGGAACTGTGCAAGATATCCCAGATTTCGTGTCAGCATATTGAAAGGTACAAAAGTAAGAAACTTTTATCCCATTTGCCCATTTCTGTATGTATTTCCGTTTAATAGATCCTAAAGGTGGGCGTCGTAAAAGTGACCACCCTGTACAGATAAAGTTGTGAAAAATAGGTAAACGTAATTTTATTATATTTGGATAATATTTGGTATAATAATATGCATATTATTTATTAATCATGAGTGCAGAAAAAAACGTAAAAAAAACGCCAGTTTGGCTGACAGGTTAGAATGCTTGCTTAGTATACACGAAGACCTGGGTTCGAGTCCCAGTACAGGTAGTACATTTGAGTCTCATATAGATGCAAAACCACCCGCCAAGTTACAAAAATACGAAAAATGAGTTATTACCGGCAATTGGTAGTTTAATGCATCTTCCCAGTATTGGATTGACCATTTCCTTTGAAAACCCGCCGAATTCTTTGATTTTGTGCCAGTTGTACATGTACATGGTCATCTACAATTTTATAGGGACGTTATTGACCAACAACCTTTGGAAATGTACCCATAGAAGGGTATATACCCATGGAATAGACACTGATATTAGGGTATAAACTAGCGAAAAAAATTACGAATTTGTTTATTTTCTATTAAAGTTTTTTTCTTGTGATATAAGGGATTTCGCAATGATATCTTGGATATGTTTTTCGTTATAAATAAAAATACACGTATAATGTATAAAAAATGTTTAACAATTTTCACATGCAGTTCACATGCAAAACCCGCTAAGTTCACATGCAAAACCCGCCAAATCATTTTTTGAATCTTTGATATTAATACACCTAATGCGTCTAGATTTTTGAAAATAGCCATTTTCTGCCAATAAACCATTATAGAACATAGTAAAAATACATCTTACGTTATAAATTGTAAACGATGCCTTCTAAAGGTTTTTCTTGTTTTTCTCGAAAACAGTTAGAAGTGACTTGGCGGGTTTTGCATCTATCTATATGACTCATTTGTACTGAGAAACTAATGCCATTCGCCGTTGGGAGCTCTTTAACGGCGCTCTAGAGATCGGGGGCGAATTTCTAGAGTAACAAGCCCTAACTCAATACACACATTTACACAAATCACACGGCAGAAGGATCCACGTTGGTCGATAGCCAGTTAGGGATAATATTCCAAATAAATACAGTCTCTACCACTACTAAAAAAAATATGGTTGGTATAATTTTTTGAATTCAAATTATGTGCAAATGTATATCTCATAGATTGATCGATGTGGCTTTTATTTGTTGAAAATTCATAATTACTAATGTATCAAATAAAGTTACGCACTTTTTAAATTTTCAAAATTGTTTTTTATTGTTCACGACAATTGTTTCGCCACACTGTGGCTTCTTCAGGTGAAGAAATGATACATAAACTGTGTACAATTTGCTTAAGTAGTGTATTGATGGGGGTGGGGGTAGCTATTAACAAGTTTTAAAAATATTGAGGAGCGGTGAATGATTGACGTCCGTTTGGTCGTTAAGTAGGAGGCCGCTTAATTTCCTTTTGTTGATTTCCAGGCTTTCCAGGTGGTTAAGTTTCCTTCCTTTTTCTTCTTGATGGAGTATTTGGAATTTGGGGTCGAACGAATGTCCTTCCTCTCGTAGGTGGTTCGCGTACGTGGAAGAATTTTTATTATTAGTGAAACATTTTTGATGTTCCTCGATCCTTTCTGAGAAGGCACGACCTGTTTGCCCTACGTAAATCATTGGGCAGTCCCCACACGTCAACATGTAAACCCCGCTGCGGTCAGTTTTGATAATTGGACTTTTGTTATTTTTTATTATTCTACCTAGGTTGTTGTTTGTTTTGAACGAGACTTTCACATTTTTCTTTTTCAGGATGTTTGCAATTTTTAAGGATGAGGATCCTGAATACGTGATGGAGGCATACTTCATATGATTATTATCTTTTCCTCGTGGGTATATTAAGTTTGTAGTTCGTTGTTTAATTTTAGCTTTTAATATGGTATCAATGAGGTTTTCGTGAAATCCATTTTTTCCGGCAATTTGTTTAATTATGTTCAGTTCTTGTGTATAATTGAGTTCCGTCATTGGGATGGTTAGTAATCTATGTATCATGAAATTATATGCTGACATTTTTTGTGATTTTGGGTGAAATGAGTCATTGTGGATGGTGTTGTCAGTGTGTGTTGGTTTCCTGTAGATTGCGAAGTCATGTTTGTTGTTAATTTTTGATATTGTTAAGTCAAGAAAATTAATCTTGTTATCTGTTTCTAACTCCATGGTGAACTGAATATTTTTATGTAAGTTGTTTAAAAGAATAAGGAATGAATCTAGTTGTCTGTTTGTTCCTGTAAACGCCACTATTACATCATCCACATAGCGATACCAGTATAGGCAGTTCTTAAAAGCCGTTGATTTAGAAATTTGTGTCTCGATGTTATTCATAAATATTTCTGCCATTAAGGGGCTTAATGGGGTCCCCATTGCTATGCCGTCCGGTTGGGAGTAGAATTGGTCGTTAAATTTTAGGTAATTTTGAGCGATATTAAGTTCCAGGAGATTTATAATTTCTGAGATTATAATAGTATTTATCCCATTGTCTGTCATCATCTTATCTATTATTGTGACTGTTTCCGATGGCGGTACGTTTGTAAATAAATTCTTTACATCGAATGAAACGAATTTGCTGTTGGGTGGTAATTTAACGTCTTTAATTTTTGTGACGAGTTCCAGGCTATTTTTAATTGCAAAGTTTGAGTTAAACTTGCTATGTTGTTTAATTAATGTATTCAGTTGTTTGGCTAATTTGGTGCCGGGGGAATTTACGTATGATACAACGGGTCTTATAGGTTGGTTCTCTTTATGTAATTTAATCAAACCGTACAATTTCGTTGGTTGTGGGTTCATTGTGGTGAGGAAATATTTTTCTTTCTCCGAAAATAAAGCTGTACTTTGACTAATTTCTTGTTTTAATTTTGTCTGGAACTTTTTGGTTGGGTTATTTTTCAGTAATTTAAATGAGTTGGACTCTAGGAAGAGGTTGATTTTATTTTTGTATTCGTTTTTGTTTATTGCGATGATTGTGTTTCCTTTATCTGCTTTTGTAAAAATAATATCCGATACTTTTGATTTCTTCACCTTGATGACATTTCTTCACCTGAAGAAGCCACAGTGTGGCGAAACAATTGTCGTGAACAATAAAAAACAATTTTGAAAATTTAAAAAGTGCGTAACTTTATTTGATACATTAGTATATCTCATAGTTAGATGGGCCATGGAAACTATGCCGTTTGAAAGTAAAGAAAAATATCATTAAGCACAGTTTTTTATGTTTGCCACATGGAATTGAGTATGATCACCGAAAGTGAAGAGTGAAGCACTCCGATTTATGGGGTGATGGTGTGTAGGAAGAAAACGATTTATAACATTCGGCGCATGTTGAGTAGTTTGAATTATTGTGTTGATTTTGATAAATTCGCGTGATTAATTATGGATTTTCATGTGCGCCCCCAGGAGATAAATGGGCATCATCGCCGCCTCGCGCGCGCGTTCCCCATCATTTTTTATCGCGCGAGATTGCATGCGACGCCGTGGGGATTTCTGGGGGCGGCGAGGGGTGGCGTTATTCGATAAGTATACACAATCCGAAATCTATCCGAAGCCATCAGTCTCCCGTAATATTCAGGCCTTTGTGCGGGGCGGAATCCGGGCCCCGGAGTTATCTCAATTCTCAAATTCAGCGGAATTTTTCATTGTCTGCTTGAAACGGTTCCCAATGTAGCAGTAAACTATTTTTGTTTGTGTCTCCCCGATACAGATAGCGCCAGCGAACTGTGTGATGTCACATTTGTTACGTCTGGTGATCGGCAGCCCATCACCGCGCCCCTCTGATCAATATCGGGTGTATCGGAAGGGGTGTTACGGGGGCTTTATCATTATACGCTTTTCCTAGCCGTCCGCTTTGCATCATCCGTCTGTACATGCCGGTGTGGTACGGGGGGTTCTATGGGGGGTCGCCCCCCGTCTGGCGATCAATCAAAAACTTAACTGCTAATTGCGGCAGGAAATTACAGTTAAAAAACGTCACGATAACGCCGGCGTCGCCGTTAATGCAGGCGGAGGCGGTGGAGGTGGAGGCGCGCTCGCGAGGGACAGGTAATTAAATCTAATTACTTCATGAAGCTGTGATTGCTCCAATTAGGCCGTAACTAAAAGCGGAAATCGAAGTGCAAATTGCGTGCCATTTATTCGGAATGTAGTTCGGGACTAGCACACCCTCTCCGGCAAACACTAACACACACACACACACACACACGGGCGCAACCCTTGCTTGCCTGCGCTCCTCGCAATCATCATCGCGACCCGTTTTTCACGTGAGCGGCGGGGCCTCGTTAAAGAAACTCGTAACGAGGTCTTCACAGTCAATATACTTAACAGTAGTTCCCATGCAGGGCCTCCCGGAGCCCCGGGAAGTCGCGATTCGTTATTCGAAACGACCGCCTTGGGAGCACCCGCCCCCGTGGGGGCACGCCGCCCCCGTCACCGCCGCGCACGGGTCAATATACAAATGAGGATTAAGTGCGCCTTCATTCTTCAATTTCGCTGGATAACCCATTCAATTTTCCGGGGACCTTTACGTAGCGGGTTTTATTGCCGCCCCCCGCGCAGGGTTCTCTCTAGCGACGGCGGCGATAAACCCTATCGCACAGAAGGAATCTTTATGCGCGGCCGTTATATTGACAGGTAATGAATGTCGTTTTTAAAAAAACGCAATTACCTAGTAAAACTGCGGCTTTACGACCCGCCGTGAAACGCCACGTTATTGAATGTGCCCCCCGTTTTTCCACCTACTTTAGGCACCAGTGATCAGTTCATTGCGCACGAACCACGAACGTCACTGACAATTCACTCAATAAAACTACATAAAAGAACCGCAATTACCGCCAAACTATGATTTCCCTTCATGGCAACTGAAACTTCTCTGAATGAATTAATAACCTACTATATCGAATCAGAAACATTCTCCATAAAATTTGTAAATATATGTTACAAATTTAAGTGGAAATACATATTTTGGTCAGCGATGCAGTTTTGATACCATTTAATCATTGAAATATAGATAGATAGATAAATTGATATTTATTCATCATTTGGGCCACATTACAATAATACTAATAGTACAGTCATCTCGTGGATACGATCATCCATGCATAAAATACCCATAAAAGGCAAAAATTAATAAATCATAACAATACTGCTAACAAAAAAAATATAAAAAATAAATACCGTAGGAAATGAATAACATGAAAATATTTATATTTAAAAGATTCATCCTCAAAACTGAACATGGCTCATCAGAAAACTTGTTAAAAGATGGAACTAGAGGAAGGCAATATTATAAAACTATTTCACATCTCTATCATAGAAAGTCACTCACAGTTTATCTCTTCTTCTGCCCATTGCCAAGATGGCCGAAAGTGTAAAAGTTACATACGAAGTCGGTGAATCTAATTGCGGCAAATGCAAAACTAGAACAGTTTCTAGTGTGATCTGTGAACGTTGTGAACTTAAATTTCACCCATCATGCCTTAAGGAGCATCAAAAATCTTCACGATGCCCTACAGGAAAAATTTTACCAGCTGACTCTGACGTAGAAGATATCCGAAAAACCAGCAGAGATCGCAGAGGAATAAGATTGTATCGGGTAGAAGAGAGTCAATTGAATATGGACAGTTCAAAGTCTCACTTTCCGGTAAATGACAGATTAACTTTTATAATGCAAGAGAATTTGCTCTTACGCAAACTTGTGAAGCAGATGGAAGAGAAAAATATCGTAATGCAGGAAAATATTACCTATCTGAAAGAAAAATTAGCGTCGCAACAGGCCGGAGTTGGTCCATCACAAAGAATAGCAATTAGCCTCAGCGAACAACTACGCTGAATGTGTTAAAAATACGTCTAATAGTTCACTAACTATTTCCACCGCTGCTATTACAGCACATAATACACAAACTAAAACTGGTACACCCACACCAAAGTATAAACAAAGCAATGTGAGAAATGGTACCAACTTTCCGTCAATCAATCACAAAGCCAAAGAAAATCTGCAACCAAAGGTACAGATAATAGTCTATAATAAATCGGCTGTAGACGGTGAACATCCCAATACAGAGAACGATCAAGGTGAAGATTTTGAATATCCGAAAAACCAGCGGAGATCGCAGAGGAATAAGATTGTATCGGGTACGGCGGTTAATTCAAACCTGAAAGCTGCTACCAAATACTTACATTTGAATGTTTGTAATTTACATCCTACTACTAAGGAGGAAGATATACGCCGCTTCATGGAGGACAAGGGCATGTGTAATTCTACACTAGAAAAACTGCAATCAAAGCGCCCTGGCGATTACTGTTACTTTAAGGTCTCTGTCTTAGAAGATCATGCTGATTTGGTTAGAGATCCCGAAACCTGGCCGCTGAATGTAAGAATCAATCGGTTTTTTCACCATCTCATAAAAAAGAAGATAGCAACTTAACGTCTACCAAGCAACAATTACATTTGTATTTAAATTTGAATTACTTTTTTGTCAATGCTCAGTCTATTAGGAATAAGTATAATGAAATTGATCACCTAATACAATTACATTCATTGGATGTACTTTGCATTGCTGAACATTGGCTGAATGAACAGGAATGCAGCAGTCTTGTGATTGACGAACGCGTGGCAGTTTCTCACTTTTCGCGTAAAGTACTCATCCATAGTGGTGTTTTAATTCTATTAAAGAAAGGTATAAAGTATACAAGTCTGCTTAATATCAACAATCAATCGGTTGAGAAGCACTGCGAAGTATCTGCTGTACACCTAATTGATTTTAATTGTATTATTCTAGTTGTTTACACCAGACGGTGATTTTAATGTGTTTTGTAATGTCTTGCAAACTGTTTTAAACAATTTATATGTTACAAGTACTACGGTGATAATTGGGGGCGATTTCAACGTCAAGTTTAATCGTCCTGACCTTAAAGTGTATTCACTATGTGATATTTTTAAATGTTACGGGCTTACAAACCATGTGACATTTCCTACTAGAGGTGCTAATACGTTAGACAATATATTTTCTAACCTACATACACAGATAAAAGAAATATCTCCCGTGAAACTTACATCTGACCACACTGGAATTTCTATAAACATTCATATGGACTCGGTAGATCATCACGATTCATATAAAGTTAGGCCAATCACTCAAGTGGGTAAATTTCAACTTTTTCAAATGTTACGTAATCACAACTGGGGATGCTTAAGCAATATCACAGACTGTGATGCTATATTTGGTGCATTTCTCGAGGTGTTTTTATCGTATTATGATCTAGCGTTTCCAACTAAAATGGTTCTGAGTACTCCCAACAATAAGTGTAACATTCATTGGTTCAATGATGATCTTTGGAGAATGAGGGAACACCTCCATCTTTTACGCGAATTGTGCATCAATATAAATAGCAAGGAGTATAAAACTCTATATTCAAACTTCAGAATTGAATATCAGCATGCCATACGCGTGGCCAAAATAAACGCGAATGACAATTGCATCAGAACATCAAATAGTAAGGCTAGAGCCACTTGGAAGATCATTAATAAGAACAGGAAAATTAACTGTAATAGCGATAGCAGTGATATCCCTCCAGACACGTTTAATTCATCGTTTATCAACCTAGTAAATAACATTATTCAGTCAATTCCTGCAACCAACGTTACTTCATTAGATTATATACCAATTAAATGTGATAGTAGTTTTAAGTTCAAAACAGTGTCAATTAATGATGTCAGACAAGCAATTACTGACATAAATAGCAGTAGCTGCACTGACTTTTATGGAATCTCCATGAAGGTCATAAAAAATTGCAAAGAGTCTATAATTCACCAACTCACATTCATTATTAATATGTGCATTACAACCAGTTCAATTCCGAAAGCCATGAAAATTGCCGCTGTCATTCCTATTCTCAAAAAAAAGAGGTAAAGATGATGTGAATAATTATCGTCTAATTTCGAGCCTACCAGTATTTTCAAAAATTCTTGAAAAAATCTTACACACCCAAATTTCGAAATATGTGGATAAAAATATGTTATTCAATTTAGCACAATTTGGGTTCCGCAAAGGATTATCAACAGCCGATGCAATCTTGCACTTAAATAACATCATCTTGGACACGTTTGAGAGTGGAGCCTTTGCTGTGATCTCGTTCCTAGATCTAATTAAGGCCTTTGATTGCATATCCCACAAAATATTACTTCAGAAACTTATTCATTACGGTTTTGACTCATTCAGTTGCCAACTCATGAAATCTTACTTAAGCCATCGAAGTCAGGTAGTATGAATCAATGGTAAGGTATCAATGCCTCTGCCTATTGAAAGTGGTGTCCCTCAGGGGTCTGTACTTGGCTCATTGTTATTTTTAATTTATATCAATGACTTCACAGAATGCCTGGAGAATGCATCAACCGTTATTTATGCGGACGATACGACCTTAGAAAATACTAGCAATGTGCTCGAAGAGGCTTTACATGGCAATCTTGAAGTGGTCAAAAGTGCCAACGATTGGTACAACGCTAACCAGCTTCACTTGAACACCAATAAGACCGTAAATATCCTTTTTACATTAAAACAACATATTCACAATAGTCCTCTTTCTCAAACGTGTAACTTTTTGGGAGTTTATATGGATAACGAGTTGAATTGGAACTATCACACAGACAAACTCGCAAGAAGGTTCTGCTGCAACATTTTTTTGTTAAGAAACTTGGCTAACTCGGTGTCTGCTGAATTACTGAAGATCACTTACTTCTCCACATGTCAGTCTTTATTGTGTTACTGCTTAATTGTTTGGGGGCACTCGGCAGGAAGACATCGTATATTTGGCCTTCAGCGCAGGGCAGTTCGAATAATTGCAAGAGCTAAATACAGGGCTGATACTAAGCCTTTATTCAGATCTCTTGGCCTAATGACACTACCTTGCCTTTACATATATACATGCTTAATTTATATTAAGAAGCATGGGAATGATTATATTTTAAGTAATTCTGTTCACAGTTATGAAACTCGCAAGTGCAATCATATACGGTCCAATAGAATGAGACTCAACAAGTCTCAAACTGGGGTTAGATTTTGGGGACCAACATTTTTTAATGCACTTCCCACTTCAATAAAATGTAAAAGATAAACATAAAACAACTATTAATTGACAACGCGTATATTCACTAGGAAGAATTTATGTCTGATATCTAGCCAACCATACAACACACCATATTTTATACCATATTATGTACCAATTACTTTATACTGCTACTTTTTTGTATTTTCATATTATTGTGCATTACCTATTTATCATATTTTTATAACGTATATTTTCTATATTTTATATTTTCTATATTGACGTGTGTAAGCTGTTTGTGAGCATTAGCATTAATAAACTATTATTATTATTATTATTCCTGTTCTTGGTTCAGCTTCTTCGTCGGAGGTTGCTGATCATTGTGACAGTTTTAACTTTAGAGATGGTCGAACGAAATAGGTTCGCCGATGACACCCCTAACCATTCCCTTAGGTTACGCAGCCACGGCATTCGCCGTCTTCCTACACTTCGTTTCCATTGGATTTTTCCTAAGATTATTAGTTGGAGAAAGAAAATGTTAGGCTTCAAGAGATGTGACCTAGATATTCTAGTTTTCGCTTTTTTACAGTAAAGAATATTTCGGGTTCTTGATTCATCTTCCGAAGTACTTCGATTTTCGTGACTTGGTCAACCCATTTTCATGACTTTGTCAAAAGCCTCCACTCTTTTGGTTCTTTCCTGGTTTAAAGCCAGTTTTTCATCTTCAAAGGAGTATCGGGAAAATGAAACAGCGGGCCATTTCGTTAGAAGGCTTAGATCTTTAAAGTTCTCACAAAAATTTAAATCTGACTGGAAATCAGTTTCAATATAATTTATACTTAGTTAGTTATTCAACGTTATAGGTTAACCAAACAAATAGCCGAAATACTGTTAAAAAATGAATACAATTACAATGCTCCAAATTGCCAGCTTTTAAGTATTCATGGTAATATGTTTACGAAAACATTGTATGTAACGTTTTTCAACAGAATTGATTATTTAACGTCTGCAATACAAACATACTTATTCTAAAGAAGTATATTTATAACAAATATGTCTAAATAAAAACGTCTAATATATAACTATACATTTGAGTTTAAATAAATCGACCCACTTCATACATTGGGCTTCAAATTATTTTTGTTTCACAATTTAGACAGTAGATTAAAAAAAACTAAGTGTTCACAAAATATCAATATCTAAGTGCCATCTTAAATATATCGTAATTCAATTTTTTTAAATGTAATTACCCATTTTTTATCACACAGCACGATTTGGAGAAAAATTTACTAAAAAAAGTATTATACAAACATACTCCTAAAGCAAGTGTTTTTTAATTTATTTCGAAGATTACTTTTTCGTCCTATTTCTGCAGGGTATAATTTCGCATGTCACAAGATAGATGCTTGTGGATTAACTTGAAAATAGGCCAACACTATTTCTTGCACTTCCTCTTTTTCCATAACTGGCTTTTGTCGATGTCTTATTGCATCCACTTGTCCAAATTGAACAAAATTTGATTCCAATTTTCTAAATCTTGTTTTATTCATCGGCGGCATATGTGGACAAGTTTCATTGAATATTCTACATGTTCGAGCAACAATTCTCTCGCAGTTGCCATGTATAAAGAATAAATTGATAATTTGTTGATTTGTGTAACGATTGATTTTGATTTCTGTAATACTTTATTCTAAATGGTTTTATTATTTGACAGTTTGCATTACAACAGCGACAAAACAAAAGCATATCACATGCCTACTAAAGTGCACTTGTGATATGCGAAATTATACCCTGCAAAAATGCGACGAAAAGGTAATCTTTGAAATAATTCTAAAAATACATGCGTACGGAGTATGGTTGTAATATACTTTTTTGTAGTAAATTTTTCTCACAATCGTGCTATGCGATAAAAAATGTGTCATTCCATAAAAAAAAAAGAATTTCGAGATATTTAAGACGGCACTTAGATATTGACATTTTATGAACATTTATTATTAAAAGTGACAGTTTTCAATTATTTTATTTTCTCTTGACATGTAATAGTTTGTTTACTGTCATCTTGATTGACTCGGTAAATGAGACTTTACAGGCACGGTGCCTGTAAAGTGTTGCTATGGTAACTTTAGAAAGCACTTCTGTCAATGGATGGGTGTCAATTTATTTATACTTCTAATAAACATATCATTTATTAATCAATAATTACAATACATTATTACATTGATTAGAATTACACATATTAATATTAATTACACATTTTGAATCAGCATTAAAGTTAAAGATTGACCCGGGAACACCTTGAATACAATCCGCATTCGATGCTTGTACGTCAGAAATATGTGAAGCAGAAATGTTTCCTCTGGAACCTGCATCACATTCGTTTTGACTTTGTATCATTCTAGCAACTTTATTTTATTGTTAAGTGAATCTGCCACATAACTTTCGGCAATAGATCCCGATTTCCAAGCGCCATGACGCTTTAACGTCAGTACATCTCCACCAGCATCTGCTAGCAGAGTCGCAGACGATCTCCGGTAGCAATGGCCTGTGTAAGACTCCGGATTTTGTAATTCCAAAAAAGATGCTACCATACTCGGGAACTTGCCAAATGATTTTATTCCTACCGGTTGAATGCTACATTTTCCGTTACGATATGAAATGAAAAAACGGTTATGATTGACATGACGTGGCCGTAAGGATGCATAACGACGATACAGTTCCAAAGGACTGAAACCTTCTCCATCTCCAATAATTGTAAATTTTCTAGGCACACGTGTCTTTGAATCCGGAATGTTAACAACAACGACTTCTCCTCTGTCTTCGATATTATTAACCAGCAATTTATACAACTCCTCACGTCGACAAGCCCCATTTATCCCAAAAATTGTCGCTACTTTTATCATCAGGTACTTATCGTCCGGAGCCTCTCTCATAAATTTATCAATGTCTTGCCTTCCCAAATTTGCAGATTTTTTCGGTTTATAACCTAATGACTTCTTTTTCAAAAAACAGGTAACTTTTGTGAATTTTCCAATATCTACATTTTCGTAAACTAATAAGGTACTCTTCAACATCGACATAAATGCCCACAATGATGATGGCTTGTAAATAATTGACTTTTCATAAATATAGCTCATAATTAAATCTTCATTAACTCCCTTAAAGCCTTTTTTCTTCCTCCAGTTGTTAAATAAGTTGTATTGCTGCTGATACCTTTCTCTGGATTTTTCTGGGATCAAGCACACATTCGCCGCTTCGACATTTTCTTTAATTTCACAAATGCTTGCATCAAAATCACCTTCGAATTCTTCATCTCTATCAAATTCCATAATTAATTGGCCACAATATCTGTCTGTATTCACTATTGACGGCTTTACTATTTGTAAACAATGACAATTGTCAATCCATTTACACAACAGCAAACTATGTGTAACTATGTATATGTTTCTGAATATGTCAAAAGATAATGATTTTTTTGAATTTTCAGCAAGAGAAAATAAAATGTTGTACGCGGCTCGCTTGCAATTAGCCTTTATTGGGGCTCGCCACATTACAGGGCTCGCTCCTACGTCGCTCGCCCTGCAAACTTTCCAGCTCGCCCATAAAGGCTAATTTACTAAGCTTGCCACGTAAATAACTATTACTCCTAGAGGCATCATCTAGGTACAATTAGAGATGTAACTTATAATTTTATCTTATTCCTAAGAGAAGTTATAGACAGATTTCAGGCTACCTTTTAGAGGTGAATTGTGTGGGTTGCATCGTGTTTCATTTTACTGAAACAATATTTGAATAAATATTTACAATGTTTACAAAGTTTGAAAAAAAAGGAATAGTAATTACCTACAATCATGGCTTATGTAGTATTTGAATATTTCACGAGATGTAATTCATTTCGGCCCGTCCTCGTCAAAGCATGCTGATAAATGCGGCTCGTCTCGCAGTAATCAGGGCGGGAGACGCTGCTATAAACTCGCTCGCTACACTTCATTCCCCGCTCAACTACAAAGAATTTATACGTGTACATTTGTACGACAGTTAGGTGAAATGGGCAGAACAGTTTCTAATGACGGCTCCTCGCTCACGGGGCCCTCCCAGGAACGGAACTCTTCATTACAGGTGCGCCTTTTATTTACATTCAGTCTCCCTTAATGGGGGCCGCCCCTGAAACATTACTGAGCTCGCTGTTAATCTCGCTTTAAATATAAATTCCCTAAATTAATCAGCTAAAAACTTCCCTTCAGCTAACATCAAATAATCATCGCCGGTTCCTAATATATTCCATTAGCTAATCTCACCCTGTCGAGCTGCGATTGTGCACGGATAACTCATTATGATTCGTTACACTGCTCACTCAGGCGTGCACGTGAGTACATGTGTGTGTGCAAGTGTCTGTGCATCTTCCAACCCCTCTGTGTTTCCACTCCGAACCGTTACAGCATCCCCGGATTGTCTTATCACCTAAACGGCGTGACTGAACATCAATAAAATGGAACGCGCCAAGACGCAGCTGACGAAGCATAAGTGACAATCAAGACAGATCTCTTGTTTACCAGTTGCACGGCTGTCAGATGCAAGTAGAAATATTTAAATGAGCGCCCTCGCTTTCCCAGCAATCATGCAACCGCACTAAACCTTTTTTGTACGTCAAATAATCTTCAGTTACCCTTGAACTGCTCAAACTGTAACTACTGCAGCAAATTGAACAAAACAAAAATGGTAAAGAATTTGCTATGAATATAAATATGTTTTTCTTTTTTACACGTCAGATAATCTCCAGTAATTCCTAGCAAAAAGCCAGAAATGTGAACTGCGCGTTGGACGAGACGCTGTTTTTTATAAAACTTGCAAAAGTGTACTAAAGTCAGGTATTTGGTCATTTAGAAAAATAAGTTGATTTATTTTGCAAATAAAGTGGTAATTCTTAAAGCTTATAATGAAACATAAAAATTCTTAAAACTAATAGTAAACGTATAATATAAATAAAATACAAATAATATCATATAAAATATAATAAAATTTATCATTTCCGAGAAAATGTGTTTTGTCTCACAGTTGCCCGCGAAATAAACTCGTTGGCAATGTCGTCAATATTTATTGAGTGCGATAGATCTCGGTGAATATTTAAAAGTGAAATGTGATTTAACCTCTCCTGTCCCATTGTCGATCTTGAATAAAATTTTAAACGTCGAAGACTAGAGAATGTTCTTTCAGCAGTACATTGTCGCAGGTATAGTTAAAAATATCTTAACAAATTTATGAATTTCCGGCAACATTTCCATAATATGTAGATGACTTTTTAGAAATGTACAGACATCAGTAATTGAATTTAATTTCACTGCTTCAGTCGTAGCCAAATCTAGAAGCATGTCCCTGTGAAGCTTTAATCGCTCTACATTAAAATCTTTTCCATAAAATGTGCAAATTTCATTATCAACTTTTTCCAAAATAAACTGTTCTCTGTTTATCAAATGTTATATAGACGCAGTTTCGAAGCGAACATCCAGGCTTACAATGACCTTACCAACAACTTCATAGAAAATTTGTTTATAAAAATCAAACGCATTTAAAAATGAAGCCCTAAGAAACTATCATTTATTAGCTTAGGTGAAACTCGTCTTGGTAACTTGATATCCATTAAATTTAATGATTTGGCTTCACTTCTGCATCTTTCCTTAAGGCTTCATAACCAGTGTCTCTCATTTTTCTTACAATACTCTTCACAGCATCAATTTTCAAATTTGCTTGCTGAATATTCAGGGACGGTTCTGCAGTTCTGTATTCAAAATTTCGTTTTTTCAAATATCTTGATAACCATTTTTAAATTAAATAAAGTTTTTTGTTGCAGTAGATTTTTTTGGCCTTTGCACGAGTTTCATCACTATCAGATATATTTTGTAGAAAGTCGACTAATGTTTGGTAATTATCAACAATGCTTTTTAGTGAAGATACCCGCATGCACAATCTAATCGGACAAAATGGACGCAGTAAACTTGACTCCAAGTATGTATTTAATTTTAATCTCTTAAATATTTCGATTCGTTTTGGCAATTTATTAACAAAATGTATGAGGTCTTTCATAATGCTTAAGAAGTTTCGTAATTCCAAAATTTCTTGCATGCCATCTTGCACTACCAAATTTAATGTATGCGCCATGCAGTGGACAAAAACGGCTCTATTTGTCGAAGTCTAGCTTGCAATCCACTTTTAATTCCACTTACATTCCTTGCCCCATCATAACACTGTCCTCTGCAGTTTGCAATTGGTAATTCTAGCCTTATCAATACATTTATTACTGAATACAACGTTTCTGAATTCGTGAAAGGTGTCTCATAAAATCCAATGAAATATTCATAGATTTCTAAATTGCTATCTACAATTCTCAAGCATCTTGACTGTTGTTCTTTTGATGAAATATCGGTTGTCTCGTCACTTAAAATAGCATATATAAGTTGCTTCCTTTATAACATGAACTATCTTGGAAATATCTTTATTTCCACCTTCTTAGTAAATGACATTTTATAGGGTTATTTAGTTGTAGAAAAGCAGACAGATTGAAAACTCATTCAAATTTTATTACAAACACTTTAAAACTATAATGGATCGGGCTTATAATTATACACATTTATTCATTTTCGAAATTCATTTGTACATTTTCGGCACCCATTTTCTGGTTGTTACTTTCAATTTCCATATTCACGTTTTTGTTAGAAACAGAGAAAGCTGAAGTCGTGACTGCAGTCAATGGTGCTTCGTTTTCTTTATTAGAACCCTTTTGATTGCCAGATTGAACCATTTTTGCATTTTTTCTTTTGTTACACGTAGATTCGGCAATATAATTTACATTACCATAACTATGTCTAGCTACAAATTACCCAACGCCTCCGTATAATAAATGTCAAGCAATTTATTCAAAAATAGTCAAATGAAGGAGGAAATGAAAGTTTGTACGTGACACGCTTTGCAATTAATCTTTACTAGGCTCGCTGGATTATGGAGTTCGCTCCTACGTTGCTCGCCCCACAAACTTACAGCTCGCCCATAAAGATTAATTTACAAAGCTTGTCACGTAAATAACTATTACCAGCCATTGCAGACAATATTTCAGTAAAAACATCGTGAGAGCACCATTTATAATTGGTACGATTCTACCAACTATTCAATTCAGGAACATCTTCTGAACGGAGTATTAGTAAAACTTTGAACTTGGAGTTTCATCGATATGGCCTCTAATTGCTAATCCCTGTACTGCCAAAAATTGCACGGTAGAAATAATTTTTTTTAAAGCAACTCGTGATTGAATCATTTCTTTTCGTTTCGCCAGCGATATTTTTTCGTGAATATTTTTCCCTGTGGAAAATGAAATGTACCTTTCCACAGCGGCTTTGTGTAAAAAAGTATTGTCATGTATTTGAAATTTTTCCAATTACAAAATCCGTTATTCACAAACGCATTTATTGATGCTTTAACATGTCTATTCATGGTATTGCGTAGAATGTCCACTCCATCACAGAAAATAAATTGTCTCTTCCTGGATTATATTCGATCCACTCATATTTATTTTCCCAATTAGGGAGAAACTTCCTTTTTCCATGACTGCTAGATGGACACTCGGCTGTAGTGTCTAGAATCTAGAATCTTGAATCTTCTCAAACTCTTTTGATCCATGCCCCACCAATTAGCTACTAAATATCTGATGCCCCATATATAAAATAAACAAAATGTCGGAACTTTTGCACAGCATGACTAAATTATTAATTGCTTTTCTTCGTCTATATACGCGAAGTAGAATGGTCATAAAATATAAATTCAAGAAAAACGAATTTTTAATAAGAACTATAAAATATTGTTTATAATAACTTCCAGGTTCAAAGTAACAAAAAAATTAAAATATCGCTATAAAATTAAATATTATAATAAATTTGTATATGTAGGTATATATTAGAAAAAGTATAAACCGAAAATTTTTAAGAAAAAAACAAAGGATATAATAATTGTAAGTAAATTTGGTTTAATTAATGTGATCCGTGAGCCTGGTGTCTGCTACAAAGACTTTTTATGTTCGGTGCAAACTTAGTCAGCATGAGTCTCAAATCTCCTCACATGGTGATATTTAAAGAGCTCCTCTTTTTTACTAATATATCATTGACACTGCTGAACCCACATTCAGCCAGATAAGATGACGGAAATGGTAATAACAATTTCCTTGCAAAATCCGTTGTTTTTGGATATTTCCTTTCCATTTCATCAGAAAGCCAAGCTAATTCTCCTTTATGTTTGAATAACGGTTTTGTCGAGTCGTCATTTTGCAGCTCAGCGATTTCTTGTTGATATATTTCCGGAATATCAGATAAATTTACCAACATTGGTTGCGTTATCCACGAAGGAAAATGCATGTTTTTTAAATCAGAAAACCTCTCCTTGAAATCATTGGATAATACTACAATATGTTCTACAGTAACTTTTATGGCAGAGTCAGTTGGCGGAAACGTATTTAACCAATGAAATTGTTCAAACCTACTTGACGATATTTGTTCTTGCCACATTGCAAGAAGTGAAACAAAGCCAAATATTTTTGTTTTAGCATCGATAATTGTTTTATTTTTTCCCTGAAGTTGAGTATTTAATATATTAAGCTTTTCGAAAATATCAGCCAAATATCCCAAGTACGCTTTTCCGTCGATCGTTTGCAATACTATCATTTCAGGATTATCTTTCAAAAACTCACTTAGATGATCAAATAATTCCATGAATCTTTTTAAACAATTTCCCTTTGACAGCCACCTGACCTCTGTGTGCATAATTAGCTTAACATGCGCAATATCGCTTTCTTCGCAAAATTTCTTAAAAATGCGCTCACATTTAGCATTAGCTTTGATTGCGTTTATGCATTTTATAGCAGATTTCAATACCTTATTAAGTACAGGCGAAATGTTCTTCGATACTAAATTTTCTCTATGTATCACACAGTGTATAGTAAATAAATCTTGATTGTCGGCCTTCATTAATTTTAAACAACCATTCTTTTTGCCCATCATTACAGGAGCTCCATCAGCTGCGCAAGATGTTAAATTTTTTGTAGGTATATTATTGATATTCAAGTATTTTTTTTAAAACATTATATATATCAGATGCGGTTGTAGTGGTCTCCAGTGGCTTACAAAATAACATTTCTTCGACAAATTCGCCTTTGTCAATATATCTTACGTAAGCCAATAGTAATGCTTCACTGCCTCTTACAGTAGATTCATCCATTTGTAAAGAAAAGTATCTCGACTGAAGCTTTTCAATAAGCTGTGCTTCAACGTCATCGCTCATCTCATCTATCCTTCTTCTGACAGTATCATTACTAAGTGGTAATGCTTTCACTTCTTTGTCATCAATATTCAAAACGGTTTTTAAAAATGTTGATATCGAGGGTTTAATAAGATCTTCGCCCAGGGTATGATTTTTTCCGCATTTTGCAATCAATAAAGAAATCTCGTAACTTGCCTCTAAGGTACGATTAGCAACAGCAGTTCTCGCAGTGAACCAAGTTTTTATGGTTGTTCGCTTTTCGAATTTCTCTTTTAATGATTTGAAGTCATTTAAATCTGAATTCGCATGAGCAGCATGTTTGGTTCTAAAATGTGCCTCGAGACGGCCACGCTTCATTGATTCATTGCTCAAAGATTGATGGCATAGTAGACAGAAAGGCGATCTTTCATCATTTATAGCGGTTATGAAACCAAAATTTAAAAATTCTTCTTTGTATTGGCGAGCCTTTATCTTCTTGGCGCAAGCCATTTTTATATTGAGCCAAAATTAGCTACAATTATGTTGTATTTAGTATTTTTAAATTATGTTTTGATAAAAAATGCAACTTACCTTTAATAACTAGCAAATTGAAAAACTCTCTTACAACATCGAAAAAGAACAATGAACTGATTTATATACACCTACTCGACACGAAAAACACTTGAAAAAGACGTAAATGCAAGTACTGACAATGAATACTAGACGAACACTAGTTGAAAATATGACTCGTGTACCAACAGTCATCGAGCCACGACGTCGCGACACATGATTTTGTCGATTCGATTAAATACGTGGAAAAACAAAAATGTTTGTTAACGCATTTTTTTCGATCAATATTATAGTACAATAACGCTTAAGTAAAACGCTATGATATATGTATATTATATACATATGTGTATATAAATTTTAATATATTATAATTTAATATATTTTTAATTAAGTGCTGCAGCAAATATTAATTCGATATTAAAATCCAACTTCAAATATCATAAGACCACCTTAAATTCTCATGACCCACCTGAAAAACCTACGCGCCCCACCGGTGGGGCGTGCGCCCCACTTTGAGAACTACTGATCTCTCTAGAGATCATTACTCTCTAGATCATTACTGACTCTAGATCTAGACTCTAGATCATTTGATGTCATTGGAGATTCTTCTCTAGCTAGTACATTTTCAGAACCGTCTGAAATTTTCCTCTTTCTGACAGTGTGCGCTATTCACGTTAAAATTCACCCACAAAAAGTGTGCCCTGCCAAAATTACCAAGGGGGGCGGTGTCCTCCTTGGAACTTCTCAAGGGGGGCATCGGCCCCGCTGCCCCATGTAGTCGGCGCTTATGAACTCAGTGCATCGGCTTGAAGCTGCTTGACCTAAACAAGTCCATCAAATAAGCTGCGTACAAACTCTTTATAAAAGATCGATCCAAACAAGCATCATTTGAAAGCTAACGTATCTGTGTTTGAAGCAGTAAACAATTAAATTCTTCATCATTGACATTACCGAGTGGTTTAAACAATCTGCCAATGAATGAATAGCTTTTGTCTATTGCTTTAATGACCTAATACGAGGCAGAGTCAAATGAAAACTTTAAAAAGATAAAACAAAATTTGTTCATGCAATCAAAAACAAACATGACATTTTTCGACCTTCTTAGATTATGATCCTCTTTTATAAATCGTACGTATGCTAAGAGTAAGGCTTCACTTCATGGTGAAATTGACTCATCAAGCTGTAAAGAAAACTCGGATGTTTTCAATAATACAGGATGAATCTTCCACATCTTGAGCCATTTCATCAATTCTTCTTTGCTCTGTATTATTACCTAAAGCTATTTTTTGGTAATTTCGGACGATAGTTGGCGAAACATGCGATGATTTTCCACAAATGATTATTTCCTTCACGAATGTTTTCCTACGTGAATTTATTGTTTCAAGCAAAAACTAATGATTTTCTAATCATTTCAAAAACATCGTGTTCCTGTGACCCATCTTGTATTATCTGTAGCATAGTGAATCGAATAAAATGCTTTTAGGGGGTGTTTGTGATTATTTAATTTTAAAGTATTTACCTACAAGAGTAAGAAAATGCATAAATGTATTTTATTCTAATATAACAAAACATATTTGCACATTATCAACTATTCCATGTCTAAACTTAATCCAAGTTAAAAATTCCCCCGCCTTATTGTTGTTATATTTTATTATCCTTACATACGGATAATTCCCCTCTTATAACTTTGGCGATATTTCATGCGTGTTTCGGGCCATGGCAGAGGGAAAAAATCGCTCTCGCTTCGCTCCCCCGTTTATTGTTGGGCGATGAAAAATTCCTCGCATCTCGAGCATTTTCGCTTTAGGTTTATTTCTAACTATGCCGCACGGCAAATTGTATTCTCTTTCAATTTGTCCCTTTTTTATCTTTACACAAACCTCCGCCGGTCCCGAAATCCCCACCGTGAAATACGAGCCGCTTCATCACAGCCAAGAAACAAATCTAATGATTAAATGCCCACAAGAATGAGTTTTACTGAGGATTCAATGTTGAACCGCGATTAATTAATAATACAGATGATTTAATGAGTAACTGTTAGTACTAGAACAAAGCGAGTAAACGCTGAAAGAGTTGCTCGTCGTCTGTTTTGATCAAGATCGCTAAGCGTCTTGAGAATCCTGGTACGGACCTCGTTCTAGTCCTAGTTCTAAAATGGTGTTGACCCAAGCCTTAAGCTCATTTACTTTGTTGTGTTATGCAGTTTATTTTTTATTTCGTGTTATGTAGTTTATTTTTTATTTCGCCATTGATGCCTTTTTCATGTGGATGTGTATCAAAGTGGTCTTACATTCTTCTGGTTTTAGACTTTAGACCACTTGAATATATGACTTGTTTTGACGAGCTGTTCATTAATTTCTCCCATAATTTATTTTTCTACAATCACTACATAAAGCAGCCATATTTTGTCGACACTATCAAATTCAAAATTACATTTCAAATAAGTTCGGAATATATAAACATTAACTACTTATGCCTCTGAAGATGGTTTTTCATAACCGAAACTAGTCAGGCGAAAGAAATAAATTATAAAATAAGTCAAAAATAAATATTACTTACCAGTAAGTACTAAATATAAAAACCTTAAATACACCTGGTAATTTATGTATAAAACATTAAACTTAATAAATGTATTATTTGATCACATAAAATATGTTGAAACTTGAAGACATCATGGAGATGTTATTATTTAAAAAAACTAAAACATGAAATATATTTAATATACGAGGCATGTTTTTTAAGTAAATACCGTTTTGATATTCTACCGATTTAGTGCTGCGGTGGGTATTCCGCGCATGCACGTTGTGTACCTGCATCTATTGGCAAGGCTGAGACGCCATTACGGCAACAATCGTCCGTGATTACGTAAGTACCTACATATGCAAGTGTGCGAACTTTTTCTTCAAATAAAAAACAAGAGATATAATAAACTTTTGCGTTATTATTGGTGGAATCTGATAATAGTAATAATCATTATTTGCTATAATACATATCAGTATATACACCTAATTTTTCGGTTATAAGTTTCAGTAATGGAATACATACGAAAATCATTTAAAACTAAACTTGGAGTATTAAATTAGGCAAATCAATTTAAAAAAACTACCTGGATTTGTTCAGGATTAGTGGAATTAAAATTCAATTTGTTCCTGAAGTTTGGCCAGCAGTTTCAGAGAGTTTCAGCCGGAATTGTTCCGATCCGCGCGGTGAAATGTGCACTCTAGGACGATTGGATTGTATCAGATAGTTATAAATTTAAAGTGTAATATAAAATAACTCTCAATTAAAGTGTAATATAAAATAACTCTCAATTAAAACATTGAAAGGTATTACATTGACATGTGAACGTAAACATTTCATAATTTATAATTCATATAATTTCGGTAAAAAATAGGCGAAAATCACTTGAGAATATTCGCAAAATTTTAATAATAATGCTACACATACAAATTTATGACTACTTTGGCACATTCACATTAACTTTCACTCGAAAACACAGAAACAGGGTTTACGGAGTAAATTTTCGTTTGTACGATTTTCTAGAATTCATTTGTATGTGTAAATTTTGTAGTATTTCTACTTTGGTACATTCACATCTACTTTGACTCGAAAATACAGAAACGCGGTTTACGGAGTAAATTTTCGTTTGTACGATTACTTAATTTATCAGTGAAATTGAAACTGAGAATATATCGTAGTTTTATTTTCGATTTTGTACTTTATTTGTAGTCATTGTATTTGTTTGCCATTTGTGCCTTCTATAATTATAGAACTGGCTAATACAATTTTTGATGACTTACCTTTGACTAGTTGTTTCTTACTAATAACGGTGTGTTGAATTCAAATATCACGTCAGATTTTGCCTGCCACATCCAGTTTTTCCTCTACAGCATACCTTCATTTTTGAGTAAATTATGTTCTTATCGTTTTATTTAGAGCACTGATTTTATAATTGATGTAATTTCGCTAAAAAATAGGCATTTTTTTCATAAATCATTCTCTCATAAATAATTTGAGAACATTCATAAAATTTTAATAATAATGCAACACATACAAATTTATGACTACTTTTGTATATTCACATCAACTTTTACTCGAAAACACAGAAACACGGTTTACGGGGTAAATTTTCGTTTGTCCGATTTTCTGGAATGCTGTATTTCTGCACAATCTCTTTTTATAATGCAACAGTAGTCGGCCATCATGTGAACATCCCACTTTCCTTGATATCTCACCTTTATATCCCTTAAATCCTTAAGGAATCGTTCGCCTTGTTCGTCACTCATATCTCCTAAATTTTCCGGAAATTTATCAAGATGGCTATTAAGGAAGTGAAGGTTAATGCTCATATTGCATCCCAGATCACGGAATTTTTTAATTAATGTGTCAACTAGATCTTTGTAATTTTTCGATTTTTTGTTTCCCAATTTTTTTGTAATAATGGCCACATAAGAATTCCAATCGCTTTTTTCCACATCATCTATGTGATTTTTAGGCTCTCGCCATATCATTGGGATACCAAAGGATGTTTTTTCTTGCTTTCCTTTATTCCATGGTTGTAAACTTTCCACAGAAGTCTTGCACACTTGATTTGGAGCTCAAGACTTGTCTTCGTCTTTAAGTCTAACTTGAAAATAAGACAAATACACCTTTTTTATAAAATTGCTAATGTTCATCCTTTGGTTCGGTAGAGTGTAGCTTCCACATATATAACAAAATGCATTCGGACTATTTATACACCTTCTGCGAACAGCAGCCATCATCTATTTTACTTGTGCACTGGAAATTATATTAAAAGATATCACACTAAACACGTCTTAAAGATACAATTGAGGGCCTCAATGCAATAAGTGGACAAGTCCAGTTATGCAAATTTTTGAGAAGAGAGGAAAAACGTTTTACTGGTGCATATGTTTAGAAAAATTATTTTTTCTGCTTCCATTATGTTCATTTGTTGTTCCAAGGTTTTATAGTCGTGTTATATATTTGTTTATAATATATTGTAATAACAAAAATATGAATTATATTTTAGACATGTCCACTTTTTAAAAGTATTGAGGAAATATTAAGTAATGTTGATAATAAAAGACCCATTATTTTGAATATGTTTATTTCTATTAGACTCTAATACAATTTCAAGTGCACTCATAAGTATTGTTTCTTCAACTAAACTAAATTTAACATACGAATACGGAAGCTAATAATCAGATTCATACTCAGAACATGACGTGTTCTTATTTTCGTCTTCAAAATTTTTGTGGTAATCAGCGATCTTGTCGTAATATCACATATCAATAGCTAGTACATAATTTTTGCAAGGCTAATTACGTGTTCATACTTTTTTTCTTTAAGTAGCCGAGGGCCATTGTACAGAACCTGCTCAGCTTGGCAAAGAAATAGGTAGAGCTATCTTTTTTTGCAATGAAAATTTTTGAAATATTGTAATAGAAACTGATTCGCTGCATGAAAATGCTGGCATATCATTCTGATGGTATTTAAAAATTCTGTACTTGGATATTGTGAATTTATTTAGTTTGGTGCTTGGACCTTTCACAAATAAAGAAGAGAAGAGAGTTCTTTAAAATTTAGAAACATATTTTGATCTACTTTAATAACTTCAATTTTTTTTTTCGGAATTGCGAATTATTTGGATATACTCCTCAGGCTAATAAATTTTGTCGTTTTCCTCTTCAAACGTTTAATCGTTCCAAAACTGCGATCGCATGGTTAGTAGCTATGACGAGGTTCAGGAAAACGATGGTAGATGGAACACAATTTTAGTGTTAACACAAAACTATAAAGAAACTAAACCATAACATAGTTTTTATTCTGGGATACGCAGTTATCGGAATACATATAAATATCTGTTGCTTTTGACTTGATTATTTTGCAAAAAAAATACCAAAGAAAGCTTACGACAATATTTTGACTCTTTGCACCTTGTGTTTCATCAAAAACGTAAAAATAACTTTTGCCTGTACTTCCCACGTGGAGCAAAAGTTATATAACTATAACTGTATTTTATTAAAAAAACCACTAGTGCAAACTGGTAAGGGAAAATTCTATTGGAAATCAAACGTAATCACTTCAACATGATTTTGATACTTAGCCAACAGAGTTTTCTCTTTTAGATCCTCATAAAATGTCTCCGCTTTGGCCATGTGTATTTTTTTCCATAGACAGGCTGTTTTTTGCTTCTTCAGTGCTTGTAATTTCTATCTTCTTCGTCAATTTATCACATTTCTGACACGTATCGGATTTGGGCTTACCGAAAGACATATTAAAGTTTTCTACAAAGTATTTTCTAAACATTTTGTATTTAACTTGGGGTTCAATTTTTTTATTTTCTCTGAATAATAGATACTGTTCTGGCTCGTGGTTTTTTAAATATAGTTCATGAATTTTCCTCGTATTTAATTGTGGTGACATATAATATCTTGCAATTACTTTTTCTTATTGTAGTGTGATTTACGAGGGCTGTTTGACGGAAGAGTGACTTTTTAATGAAAACGTTATTTTTCTGTTCAAAATATATTTTATTTGTCAACATAACACCCTTTCAAGTGTACACACTTAGCCCGGCGAGTTTACAATTTTTTAAACCTTCCAAAAAGTAATCTTTCGGAAATTCTTCAAAATATGCATTTGTGTCGGTTATCTCCTCTTCATTTGCCTGAAATCTTTTTCCACACAGCCATTTTTTTAAATTTGGAAATAAGAAGAAATCACTGGGAGCCAGATCTGGCGAATATGGCGGATAAAGCAGTAATTCGTAATGCAATTCAGTCAATTTAGTTGTAGCAATTGCAGACGAATGAGAGGGCGCATTATCGTGATGGAACAACACTTTATTTCTTCATCAAATGCGGTCGTTGTTTTTCAAGTTCGGCATCAATACATGTCTGCATAATCAGCATAATACTGGCCAGTTATGGTTTTTCCTTTTTGTAAACAATTAATAAAGATTACACCTTTAGAATCCCAAAAAACTGTGGCCATGACCTTATTGGTCGAAAAAAGTGTGTTTGCCTTTTTGGGAGCATATTCGCATGGAGAAATCCAGTATTTAGACTGTATTCTTGTTTCTGGAGTATAATGATGTATCCAAGTTTCATCTACTGCGACATATCGACGAAAAAAATCCTTTGAGTTACGTTGAAAACGGCAAAACATTCTTCTGAATTCTTAATGCGAGCGCGCATTTGATCACCATTAAGCAAACGCGGCAACCATCTCGCGGATAGCTTTTTCTTATTGAAATGTTCATGCAAAATATTGTATACCCGTTCGGTTGAGATGTTTACTTCATTAGCTATCTCACAAACTTTTATTCGACGATTGCCAATTACAAGGCCATAGAGTTTATTAACCATTTCTGGAGTAGTCACAGTAAATGATGGTTTCGGACGATCTGCATCAACCGTGCTCATATGGTCACTTTTAAAAGCAGAAACCACTTACAAATCATTCCATGGGACGGAGCAGATTCTGGATAATATTTACGTAACTTTTCCTCGGTTTCTTTAATTGTTTTTTCACGTAGAAAATAATGTTTAATCAACACTCGAATTTTTTTTTTTTACATATTTACAAAACAACGAAAACAGTTTCCTTCAAATAAGTATAAAACATAATCTATCTGTCAGATTGTTACCAAATTTTGACAGTAGACCTCCGAAAGACCTCAGGAGCTAGCAACATAATCATTATAACGAAAGTGTTACCAACCTTTGAAAAGTCACTCTTCCGTCAAACAGCCCTCGTATATCGTGGGAAAGATATAATGTGCTCTCTTATTTTAGATAGTCTCCGGAGAGATTTTGTTTGGTCTATTAGTATGCTTGCCGCGTTTGTCTACGGGAGGTGTGACATTTCTTTGTAGGTGGTGCACAATCCTGTTTAATCGACCCTTTGATACTCCATGGACTGGCATCATTGCCTTTTTGCATACTTTATTGATGTTTTGGCTATCCCAAATCTGAATACACAAACAAATATAGTAAGTCCCTCTACTCTGAATAAAATAGAAACTGTCTTACCTGGTAAGTGCATGATACATGTTTAGTTTTACAGTATTCAGCCAAACGAGGTCTTCTTCGATTTACATTAGATACGGTTAATGCCCTAGATAAATAGGAATCTTGCAATTTTTTTGTCTTTAGGGCATAAACCGACTCAAAAATCTGTTTTCTTGCTTCAGGAGTTACACGGTCGAAACACTTTAATTTGCATTTGCAATCATCTCCCATAGCTTGTTCAGGTATAATATTACCATTAACGTCTGTGTACTTATCACCAACTACCCTTTTCGCTTTTGATTGATTTCGTTTCCATAATTTTTCGTTTCTAAGTCTCCTTTTCCCGCGTTGAATTTCTAGGTTAGGAATTTCATCACTTTCCTGATTATTTTCATGCTCTTCACGATTAATTTCATTTTCTGATGGTATAAAACTCATTTCGATACTTATATAACTCACGAGAAAGAAGTGTGTATTCTACTCACAATGTAACGCTATACAGAGCGATACTGAGCAATAAGTGGACATGTCCGGACTTAGATAACTAGACAACCACCAATACACATATGCACGGAATACTATAGGCGGCAAATGTTCAGTTCTTGTACAGGATTATGTAGATACGTTAGATGGACATAACCCGTATTTTGAGAAAAATGGACTTGTCCAGTTATTGCATTGGACCCCTCAATTTTAATAACACAACTGACCATTTCAAGGGATCAACCGTAATGCTAAGTACCTTGGATCTTCATTTGCACCCTCACCAATGCAATTTGTAAATTGTAAACCATGTGGTATAATATTTGTGAAATAGTTTTATAAAAAATGTGAAAAGATAGAAAATGTATTCTAATTAGTTATTACACGCACAAAATTGTATTATGCTTTAATTTCTAATTGGTGGGCTGATTTGTCCGTTTTGCTCTCCGTATTAGCTATGTTAAATGATGCTTGGAAGGGGGGTCCGGATCTTCGACATAAATCACCCCTGATATCGTCAGGTAATTAAGTTGCCCACCTACACACGTGTACATGTGAGCGCCAGTTCTCATGGTCATGTGTGTTGCATGGGTGGGTGGTGTAAGCCCGTTATAGGGGTCTATTTATGTGCTGATGCAAATCAAGTTATATCACGTTCAATTCGGACCCCACACAAGATTAGTATCGGGGCAATATTGGTTTACTCATTGCGACGCTGTGAAATTGGTGTATTTCCTATTAATTACGATAATCGCTATGTGCCTGCGTTGCCTTGCTGTTCCCCGTCCCTCCCGGATCTCGGGAAATTCAAGAACGCGGAAATTGAATGGATTCGCTCCTCAAAATTAATATTTATCACTGTCGCGCCCTTCGCTGCCTTCGCGGCCTTTCGGGATTGTTAGTCACCCGCCCCCTGCTGGATGATTTAAGGGCCGGCGGTCTCTTCAGGCTCGCGAACCGAAATTAGACCTATATCAAATTAAAATGATGCCATAACAAGATCTATATGACCGTAACAATGTAACGCATCGGCGGGTTTATGCGGCGCTCGCGTCTTGAGACCCTCCGGAGCATTTGCCTATTGGCCCTAAAGTCATTACCGCCGATTCACGGCGCGGCCGCGGGTAATTACGTTATCGAGGTCCTGAATATGTCGGATTTAGGACCATCATAAGTCCTTAAGTGCTGATCTTAACAGCACATGTTACTTTTATTGCGTTGCAGCGACCGCATTTTATTATTATGGGTCCCGTACCTATCCGTTCCCACCCCGCCATAGCCGCCCCAGCAACCCGCCAAAAATTCACATGACAAAGGGCCCACGCGACTCCCCACAAAATTACACTCTAAGATCTACTCGTAAATCATATTAAAAAAGTAAATAAAATTCAGCCACGAAAACAGAATTAATCGTTTGATTCGGTCGTTATTCGTCATTTGTGGCATAATTGAAATATATGAGAGTACACCCAGAGTTCAAACCAACCAAATACCAGATACAGAACACATAAGAACTCTTGACAAATTTGTTTATTGTCTCATTAACAGTGCCCATTTCCAAGTCCCTGTGGAGGTCACTGTTCCGGAAATACCGAAGTGCATTGACAATACTCCTTACTACTATGTTTTGGTATCGCTGGATTTTTTCTATATTACCTTTTTGGCACAGCTGGATGGTATTTTTGTAGGCATTTCGAGATTAGCCCTGTAACGGTTCGAACCCAGGTGTTGTACAAATTCTCATAATTTGTAATATTTATTATTTATTGCATTTATTTAACTGCAATTCATCCTTAAATGCAATTGGATGCATTTGATTTATTTAACTGCATATTACATGAATTCTTATAATTCAAGTAATTGACTTGGCTCGTGATTTACAAATTCTCGTAATTTGTAATATTGATTTGGCTCGTGATTTAGTGGTAGTACTCTACGTTATGTTTGATTTTTAAATCAAAATCGAGATAACTCAGTTTGGTTCGTTTTATGGGTAATGTGTCTGTTAGTAATTTTTGTTAGCAAGTAAAACACAGATACATGGATTTCATATGATTTATTCATTTTAAAAGGTTATGCAAGCGACAGGTAAATAAAAGACAATTTTGTTACTCTAATTGGACGTTATTTATTTAGTTATATTTATTTAAATTTTGGAATAGATTTGTTTAATAATTATTGAAAACTTATTATATTCTTTGAATTTGAATGATTTATTTTATTTTGAAAACAGAGTAACTTATTAACACTACGGTTGGAATTACAAAGTGTTACTTAGCGACTTCATGCACCACAATCTTCAAATTGTGCCGAGAAGGATATCTGATACATGTCATCACTGCATAGAAATTCATTAGCACGGTGCCTACCAATGTATTTCAACGCCACCTTGTGGATAGGAACGAATCACATAACTTCACATTAAAGTACTTCAAGCGATTCCAGTGCTGCAAGCACCCAATGTGTCCTCATTCGGAGATATTGCTAGTATTCGCGTTTACCAACACTATCAGCCATGTGATCGTAAAAACTTTAATAGGTATTGTTATTCAAAATTGATTATAGATTAGTATGATAAAGCTCTATTCTACTTCTACTTTTTTATCTACTTAAGCACATACAAATATTCGTTTCATTCATTCATAATTCTGAGATTTCGTGAATATCGGAGGGCTGAGCAAGTTTAATTATACGGTTTAATTACAAATATCATTGAATTATTTATATCGAAATTATTAAGTTATGTTCCCCTGACGCAACTTTTTATTTAACTACCGATTGATTAATGAGGCCACACTGTTTATCAAATGTTTGCGACGAGAAAAGGAAGGCATATTACAATATTCTCCTGTCAGTACGAAAATATTGTCAGGACAAGGTATAAAATGCAGTTAGGGTCAACTCCGCAGTGGCGTGAGGCTCCCTACATTTCATACCCTTATTAAACTTCGTTCATTACCAGCGGCAAGGCGCGGTAATATCACTAGATAGGTTACATTATTATGGATAAATTACTTTAGAATTGTTAGTGTGAAACGATGTTTGATCAAATGTTGTGCGACAGCGGAAAGGAAGGCATGTTACAATATTCTCTGGTCAGTACGAAAATATTGCCAGGACAAGGTATAAAATGCAGTTAGGGTCAACTCCGCAGTGGCGTGAGGCTCCCCACATTTCATACCCTTATTAAACTTCGTTCATTACCAGCGGCAAGGCGCGGTAATATCACTAGATAGGTTACATTATTAGTATGGAATTGACTTTGGAATTGTTAGTGTGAATTACATTTGATAAACTTGTGTTATATATTCACCTGAGGAATTAATGTTTAAAGTATATGAGTCGTCGTCGGACAGCGTGACGTTCTGTCTCGATCGGTAATCTAACTGGCTCCGTTTGAGTTCCGCACTTCTATTTATACTGGTATACTGGTCCCCCACTTTTTACTCTTCTTCCCCCGTCCTATGATAATTTTGCTTACCGCTGCAAATTGACGCCTTCCCATACGTGTCACCGAATTACGCAATCGCCGTTCCGAGTTCCCGTCGTATTCCCACGACCTATTTCTCTGTGTCATCATTTTGATCGTGTGCTTATTTACATTTGCCCAAAACTACGAAGTCAGCAAAATGAATGTACTCGCTTGGGAGACGCGTCGTCGGCCGCGGCCTGCCATGATATTTACGCAGTTTTGTTCCGACTCGTAAAATTATGGATTTTAATATTATTAGGTTCTTACAGCCCTATTAGTGTTTTGTTTTGGTGGTGTCAGAGAGGTGTCCATTTTTCTTTTCTTAGTTTTTTTCACACGATTCCACCCAGTCTCTCGAGCTAATTCTTCTTCATTGGGTGGTATTCTTCTGTCGATTCGTGCTGCCGCCGCTGCTACTGCTGCTGCTGCTGTTGCTGCTGCTGTTGTTGGTTCTATCTATTTAATAATTGTTGGAATTTTTCTTGAATATCAGCGATATGTTGCTTCAAGTCCTCAATAATTTTATATTTCTCTTCCATGTTGCAAGGTATTATATAGTGCTTACTCATTTTGGGTATTTGAAATAAATTACTTGGACATGATTACGTTAAAATGTGTTTATCCCGCTATATTTAATACGATTATGGTATTTAATCATGATCGTGAGGTACATTAGAGTATTTGTTCCACATTCACTGTTATTGTTTTTAATGTTGCATTTGACCCACTATGATTGCAGCTCCCGCAAAATAATTGGGACGTGTTGCAACATTAACTTTCACACACTCGAGCTCGCAAAGCACGTACGTACCGTACGGAGGTCTGGCACTGACTATATAAATTAATGTCATACATAAATGTCAACATACTTTGCTTTACTTACTTCTCTATATGCAACTTCCGACTTCTGCGAAATCAATCTACTCTCGTGCGTGGCACTTAAATTATTAATTTTCAATAGTAATATGTAATATGTTAATAGTAATACTTACTATACTATGTATATAGTATAGTAAGTGCATAGTGACTTGGCGATAATACCCGCTATAGTGGCACGATCGAACAAGCTCGAATGCATCACTATAGCGGGTATTATCGAAGCAAGGAACTATGCACAAAACATATTTTGCATGACTATTGCACGTGTCGTATTGACATTGACAAATATTTAATAATTATTATAAAAATGTCTAATGATGTCTAAAAATGTCTAAAAATAAAAATACCGGTTTGGAATCAAATCTCCTACAAATATAAAGCAAGAAATTGTTGGCTCCACGCCAGTGTATACTAAAAAGTTACAAGAATATATTTGGAGACAATTTGAAAAGTTATGCGATGAAAAAAAGTAATAACTATATGGGCAATTCCACGTCAAATGAGCAGTCCATTTCACGCGACCCTCTCCGAAATCTGAAATTTGAATGTGTGAATGTGCGAAAATTTTGATTAAAAAACGGTTTCAAGAGGCTCTAGAGCGAAAACTACCACTAGTGTAAGACAATTATATTAAAGCATCTTAATGTATACTTGACCCAAAGATCTAAGAATATTATGACTTTGACTTCTTAATAGTTATATTCGGGGTTTAATTTAGGGTCACCATAAAGCAAACGGATGGTCAAGACGGAAGAATCGCACGCCGTCGTCAATACCAGAAAGACAGCCGGGCAACCCCAGATAACTGAATAATATTAGCAGGACTTTTATGATTTTATGGCAACACCAAATAAAACCCCCATAAAATACTTAAAAGTCAAAGTGGTAATATTCTTAGATTTTTGGGTCGACTATACATACTTTTGGCTGTCTTTGCCCAAAATTTGCCCTAAATTTTTAATTTCTGAGAAATTAATAAAAACAAAAACACGGTTTTTGCGTTTTCTGCGTATATATAATTTTCCACGTCATTATTATTATTTAATAGTATAAGATGTGTATTATTATTACTTTGTTTTAATATTTCTTGTTACGTGGATATAAATCACGGATGTTTTTTCTTGATTTTCTGAAAAATAACGGTAAATTTTGAAGATCGGAAAGAAATTTCGATTATATATATATATATATATATATATATATATATATATATATATATATATATATATATATATCTATATATATATATATATATATATATATATATATATATATATATCCACGTAACATGAAATATTACTTGTGAGAATCAAGTGTATAGGAAAGGTGCACCTAGCGGTAAAAATATGAACAAAGTTCTTAAGTAATGTAATTTTAAAACTTAATGTTTATGATTGATCGACTGTCTGAAACCAAAGAGTTTGCGATCAGAGTAGTTAAAACAAGGACAGTTCTAACGCCGGTTAGGTTAGTTTTCGATATATGTAATGCATCTACAATTATTCCATTGTTATCCTGCAATTGTGATTAAATTACTCGCAATTTCCACAATCAACCCATTGTTACCGCTCGCGGCAATTGATTAATCCGGTAATCAAACCGCGGATTAAATTAATCGAAAACTAACCTAAGCTGCGTTAGAACTGTCCTTGTTTTAACTACTGATCAGCGACCTTAAAAATACGACACAAGATCACTCACAATTGTGAAAATTATTTGCAATTATTGAATGACGACAATAATAACAATTTCAATGATAATAGTGATAATTTTGCGAGAAAATAAAGTAATAATAATACACATCTTATATAATAATAATAATACTAATGATGTGGAAAATTATATATATATATATATATATATATATATATATATATATATATATAAATATATATATATTTATATATATATATAAATATATATATATATATATATATAAATATATATATATATATATATATATATATATATATATATAAATATATATATATATATATATATATATATATATATATATATATATATATATATATATATATATATACAGGGTGTCTCAAATTGACGCCCGTGCTTTTGGAATTTGATTGAAGAGGCTAAAACAAATTCAGAATTAAGTGTAGAATATTTTCCGTTTGTCCCTCGTTATAGAGTTATTGATAAATTAACATTTTAACTTTTTAATAACTAATAATATGAAAAACAAAATATTGTCCACATCTGTCAAACTATCTGTCAAAATTGACAGTTATGTCTCTTGATTTGACAAAATGAATAAAACAAAGTCGTAGAACAAATAGTGGTCGAAAAAGTTATTGTTAAGATTTTTATCAATAACTCCGTAACGAGGGACAGACGGAAAATGATCCACTCTTCATTTTCAATTTGTCTTAGCCGCCTGAACCAAATCCCAAAATTACGGCGTCAATTTTGAGACACCCTGTATATATTAATCACAATGTGCGAAAAATTTGATTGAAAATGGTTTTGTGCGTACAAGAGGCTCTAGAGCGAAAACTACCACTAGTGTGGGAAAATTTTATTCGAGCATCTTAAAGTACATACTTTTGGCTGTCTTTGCCCAAAATTTGGAGTATTACTTAATTGGTGGCAACTACTGAGAAATGAATTTTAAACAAACGGTTTTTGCGTTTTTTGCACATGCGCGCCAAGATATCAAAAATCTGACCCCTGCATTCGATTCCTTGGGAATTTTCCCATCGATTATGACTGTTCTATAATTTTCCCAGGCTGAAATGCAATTGAGATACATGAAATTAAACAAAATTGAAGTTGAACATAAAAAGTTGCCATAAAATTCAATCGGCTCTACGAGACGAACTATGTGACCTAGAGGTCTCCAATTTGGTATGAGGTCATATTTTGGGTACCCAAACTGTGTACAAAATTTGAGCTAAATCGGAGATGGTCGCGTGAAATGGACTACTTATTTGACGTGGAATTGCCTATATGAAACTACGTGTATGCTCCAAATTGCATTGATTTTAACCGATTGGGCATACAATATGAGAAACATCTTGAAACCTAATCTGAACCTCTTCGAAAGTGATAAGTGTCCGACAGCAATTATCACTATAAGTGGATTCTAATTGGCCAACAAACCTCTTGAAACCTAATCTTAACCTCTTCGAAAGTGATAAGTGTCCGGCAGCAATTATCACTATAAGTGGATTCTAATTGGCCAACAAATTAAAATTTGGGTTATTTCATTGATCCGCCAGTGTAAAGTTTCATAAGTAAATGTGACAAGTGCAATAGTCTAGCTAATGCTAAAGCTAATGACAAATTGATGGATTGTTTACTTCCTGTTTATTCAATACTTGATGACAACGATAGCTACAGCGATTGCGTCATATCAAATGTTCAAAATTTCAAATATGCTCAAAATTTTAAATTTTCAATAACAATATCATAAAAGAGTGAGAATAAATCGAAAATAACTAGACAGGTTTTCGAAAGATTGCTACCAGGCTATTGCCAAATGGCAAGAAGCTAGAGATTAACCTGGACAATTATTTTTTAATTTAGCGAACTCTCGTGTGGTATTTGCTAAGATTATTTATAAACAATCTGCAATAGTAAGATATAAATATTGCGTATTGCGACAATGATTTGTTTCAATTGATTCTCTTCACTAAAGGCACTTAAACGTGATAGTTCGCCTAGGAAAGACCGCAGGTCGATAGCCATTAAAATATTGTTACTGCTACTATTGTAAAGATTTAGAACCAAAATATCTAGCGGAAAATTTGTTGAAATCTGAACCAAAGCTACAATGATTGCGTCATATCAAATGCTCAAAATTTCAAATTGCTCGAAATTTCAAATTTTCAATAACAATATCACAAGAGAGTGAGAATAAATCGAAAATAACTAGACAGGTTTTCGAAAGATTGCTACCAGGGTATTGGCTATTGCCAAATTGCAAGAAGCTAGAGATTAACCTGGACAATTATTTTTGATTTAGCGAACTCTCGTGTGGTATTTGCTAAGATTATTTATGGACAATCTGCAATAGTAGGAAATAAATATTGCGTATTGCGACAATGATTGGTTTCAATTGATTCTCTTCACTAAAGGCACTTAAACGTGATAGTTCGCCTAGGAAAGACCGCAGGTCGATAGCCATTAAAATATTGTTACTACAACTATTTTAAAGATTTAGAACTGGAAAAATGTAGCGGAAAATTTGTTGAAATCGGTTTTCAAATATCGTTTTTTACATTTTTCAATTTCTTGTTGTAAGTTGGCACAAGAAAGGGCACAGAAATATATTTGCAAATTCACTCGTAATCATCACAATGATAAGTAAATGGAATTATTAAACGTACACATGTAAACATAGAGAATGAAAGAAATGAAAATAAGGGGCAATTTAAATAAACATGGTATGAATAATTGAATATATGTTTCTTGAGCACGTGAAGGAAATTGTTAATGAAAAATAATCGTGGAACCTTTTCTTCACTATATTTATTTGACCGACCGAAATGTACATTGAGTCACAAATAAATATAGTGAAGAAAAGGTACCACGATTATTGTTCATTATGAATAATAGCCTTTAAATATTCGAAATAAATAACAATAACTCTATACAACCCATCCCGATTGAGGTAGCCCGATTGAGGCAACAGTAACTGTTGTTATACACAGCTGATACCACAACTGACGGTAGTGGCTGCTTATGACATGAGCACATGCTTTGCTCATAAGTAGAATTACTAATTAACCTCAATCAACGTAGACAATTAAAGTCTTATAGTGGAATTATTGCAGACACAAACGCAATCGTGTGATTCGGGAAGATCGCGAGATATCATTTTTATTTATGTTAAAATTTTCAAAAATAGTTCTATTTTTTATCATATCAATTTCCCGCATTTAAAATGGCATGAGAATGGCCGTAATTAACCTCTAATTAACCTCAATCAACGTAGACAATTAAAGTCTTATAGTGGAATTATTGCAGACACAAACGCAATCGTGTGATTCGGGAAGATCGCCAGATATCATTTTTATTTATGTTAAAATTTTCAAAAATAGTTATATTTTTTATCATATCAATTACCCGCATTTAAAATGGCATGAGAATGGCCGTAATTAACCTCTAATTAACCTCAATCAACGTAGACAATTAAAGTCTTATAGTGGAATTATTGCAGACACAAACGCAATCGTGTGATTCGGGAAGATCGCGAGATATCATTTTTATTTATGTTAAAATTTTCAAAAATAGTTCTATTTTTTATCATATCAATTTCCCGCATTTAAAATGGCATGAGAATGGCCGTAAATGAATTAAGAAACGAGAGAGTAATTTTCCATCAGTTGTCATTTATGGCATCTACTTGTGATTAATTTAGTACTTAAAATATGGGGCCCATGGTGCCCCATAGGAAAGCATTTGCACAACGTGAAAGTGATTTCATAAAAAAGGAATATAAATAGACGTAACACTTGACATTTGAAAACCTGGAAAGTCATTTCACAAATTGTGACACACAATTGAAAAAAGGGGGGAGGAAAAGATAAAGACTGTATTATACCCTGCTTCGTACCTTTATAACTTTATTATTCTTATTATTATCACCGGCAAACAGAAGGCAGCCAAGACAGCGGTCTTATACTCGAGAGGCTTAAAATGCAATTATAAGTTCCTAAGCAATCGATCGAGGGGCTGCAGTGGGACGGTGCCGTGCCAGTTTAATATGGAAGTTCACATTCTGGCTTGGCGTAGACCCACTCACTCTTTTCGAAGTCGCTAATGCAGTTAAACTAATTATCCGAATTATTCACGTTGGCAGGATTTATGCGCGGCAGTGTTTTCAAAGACAACAGCCCCGCACACCGCAACCGCATTTATTATTTTTACCACCGCACATTGGCAACCTCCGCCCCGACATTAAGAGCTTTAACTTGTTCCCGAACTATTTAAGCCCCCTGAAAAGGGTACGATACACACTCATTTATATAAATTGTGCCCGAAAAAGGCCCCCCGTCCTCACTCCAAGTCCCAGGGCACTCCACTCGAATAATCCCAACAGCGATTAATTGCAGAGGTTTTCACATTTTCACATCCTACACTCACACACTCCAAACCCCCGCAATTCCTTATCGCGATTTCTTATTGCGATTTCCGCGCAATTATTTATCCAGTTTAATCTAATAATTGCCTCGTCGCGATTCTTGCCATTCTCGTCACGTCCGCAGCACGGAGAACTGTTCATAAACAATGGGACCGAAACATCCTTTGTATTTGCTTGTGTTTGTATGCTGTGTATGGGTGTGTATGTGTAGCGGAAGATTTAGTCCCGGGCATGTTTTAAGAGTCGTAATCCAGTTTGTTGATGGTCGTTATCTGAAGAATATGAGGGAGCTGGGTCCCCGGAATGGGATACATACAGATAAGCCTGCGGTAACATTTACACTTAGCGGAAGAACTATCTTGTTTGCTTTCTAATTCTCTACGCGCTTTTAACACTAAGCTTTATTTACTGGCGTTCCAGTAAACTGCTGGGGATTTGTTGTATTATACATAACTTCGGGTTTATTATGTTTGCCGGCGCGCTTGATTTATTCCGTTTAGATTGGTTGGCCCCTCTGGCAGCACTATTTTTATGCGACTCACCAGTGATGTGGAGAAAGCAAACGGGATTTACTGCTCAATTAAAAACCGTCAAGCTCTTAAGCACACATCAACAAACAACTATCACGAAGTAAATAAACAAAGGATTCACTACATTGCAGTGGTTATGTAATTAACACAATCATTTTAAAAGTGCGGTCCCCCAAAAAAATTCAACTATACCATAATTTTTTGTAAAGTTTTAAAATTATATTCATAATCATATCTTCACTAATTTACTTGTAGTTTCAGAAAACTAGCGCATTACAATCGTTACATGATACAATAAATACACGGTATTTAACCAACCAATTGTCGGATTCAGAAAACATGAGAGCAACACTAGTTGAAATATAGTATTCTATAGTTATATTAGTTAATTATGGTGGGAATATAACTAATACGTAAAACAGTGACTTCATAACAATGCGGTTTCTATAGTTACACATGCATTAATAACTGACAATGCTGATAATACAACGGTTGTATTTTCAGGATAATACCACGAACAAATGTCGGTCGCTGTCACAATTTTTGATTAAACACAAATCGCAGCGACGATCGTTGCGATGGTGTTATTTATCAGTTGCGCCCACAATCTAGTCGGCCGCTAATAAAAACATAACCTGAAATGTCAGTGTGTTTCAAGTACAAGTAAAATAGTAAAATGTCGTAATAAATGTGGCTTGCTCTCTGAAAGATGAAGTGAACTAAATAAATATAGGTATTTAAATTGTATATTAAGCTTCTGGTTCATTCTGTTTTACTAGATGACTCAATCAATTCATTATATTCCGTTCCTAAATATAATTCGTGGTGTTCTCAGAAATCGATAATGATTTTAAAAATACAACTTATTACAACCCCAAACTGTGGAAAATGCATTTTCGTCGTTGGTGTTGAAATTCGTTGTATTTATAAAATCATTATCGATAATGAGAACACCACTTGTTATATTACCCCTGGGAATACGCCTTTCAATAGGATCGCGAAAATACGCATACATCTGCCAATTTATTTTATGAAGTGGACCGGTATTTCAAATTAATATCTATCCGACAGACGATGGTTAGCACGGTAGATAATGTAAGTGTAAAAATACTTAAGTAGCAGTGTTGTAACAAATGCATTTTTTTTGTATCTAGATACAGATACAGATACTTTAGAAAAAATGTATCTAGATACATTGTTTTCACAAATTTGAAAATGTATCTAGCTGCAGATACAAATACATCTGCAAAGTATCTAGATACTTCTAAATACATTTCAGATACATGGAAAACTAAACCAAAAATTGTTTTCTATTTACATATGCATTTTACATGAAAAAAAAAAATGCTCACAAATATTTGATAAAATGTGCAAAACTAAATTTATTTTTTATCGTATGCTTATCGTTATTGGTATACTCGTCCTGTCCTGACAATGACTCATCGATTCATATTGCATGAATTCGACATACGTTTCTAATTTCATTTCAATCTATTACATTTAGCTTAAGCACACGAACCAGCATTATAAACGCGATTGTTTATTCGAAAAAGCATGCGTCATTGTCAGCTTTCGACGGGCTACTATACGCAAGAGATACAAGATTAATACACAATGAAGTAGCAAATTACTGATTCAAAATTAAATTAAATACGAGAGAATTAATCGAAATCGAACCGCAAGGTAAAAATAATAATAAAAATAATGCTCTCAATAATGAATCAATAGCTAACTGTATGTTATTAACGTGTAATGCAGTGTTGTAACAGATACATTTTTTTTTGTATCTAGATACAATTACAGATACTTCAGATAAAATGTGTCTAGATACAACTTTTGGTACTCAAGCAAGAATGTATCTACTTACGTATTTACATACTTGAAATGTACCTAGATACTGTATCTAGATACTGTATCTAGATACATGTATCTAGATACATTACAACACTGTTAAGTAGTATATAAATGAAACACAATTGGTGTGAGTTTCACAAAATATTTAATGTTGTACTGCAGCAATTGTTTCGCCACATAGTGACTTCATCAGGCAGATCAAAACTGATATTCTATAACAGCATGTGATATAAGAGAATAAAATCAACAAGGTGTAAGCTTCTAAGTATGAGCCAAAGAATAGCTTGCTTATTTTTTGTAGCATTTGGTGATATTAAAGATCATAGATTTTAAAGACAAATAATGCACAAAAAGACAGTTATTGTACAGTTTTTGCAGTTTGCAGGACACGAATTTGACAGTAATTGGACAGTTATTGGACAGGAATTTGACAGTTATTGGACAGTTATTGGACACTCGGTTGTATTTTTAAATTATTTTATTTGCAATAATAAACAACGAATAAAAAACGTTTATTTAATATGTATTATACATTCACAACCTTTTTGCAACTGAGTTGGCTGGGTTTTATTTTTGTCATGTTGCACAAACTGATTCAGTGATGCAACGGAAGTTAATTATTCTTTTGTGTCGATGTCTATTAGACATTTACTTAATACCACATTGTCAGATTTATATATTTGTTTACTACTAGCTTTCATCTCTAATAATTTAATCTTTACATCTGGCTTAATAAAGAAAAAAAGCACCTTTTTCACCAAACACATTTACTTTATCTAAATGTACATTTCTACATTCAGTAATATTTCTACTGAAGATGGTCGACTAGCAATCGAAATGTACATTTAGATAAAATCAATGTGTTTTGTGAAAAAGGTGTTTTTTTCTTTATTAATACGAATCCTTCACAAGCTCCTAGATACCACTCTACATCTGGCAACAATTTTATTTAAAAAATATAACCTCAAATTGAAAACAACTTAACCTAAAAAATTTGACAAGTTCCATTGGAGAATTCAGTTACTTCCGAAACACTACCAACAAAATTGCTAGATATTCCTAGACTCCCCTGACGCAAAAACATCGTGAATAGAGAGTAGGTACCTAATTACTTAAGCAATTTGCTTTAAATACATTGCAATGTTTTATTAATAATGGTTAATTTGCCTCATGTTCGGGTGTCAAAATGTTATGTTATTACTCTGGGTTTTTATTTTAACCTCACCTAAATGCCAAAATGCACTGTAATATTTGTTTCGCTCTTCATAGGTAGGTTCCAATAAATTAGATAGACGACAAGTAACTTGGGCTTAAATAAATTTACTATAATATTAAATGAAATGTAAATAAATAAACAAACACAAGGCTGACTGGCTGCGGCTGATGCCCATTTGAAGCATTGCAGCAAGACCTTCTTTTACAATTTAATAATGTACATATAACAACAAATATGTAAATATTTCAATAAATTAGATCTTATATATAAACAAACACTAAAATCAATATGAAACACACAAACAAAAGAAAACAAACGATATCAATAACTAACAACTTATAACTCCTAATTTAATTTACAAAACTTCCCTATTTACTCTAATTTGCACAATTAATTGATTGAGTTAAATAAATTGTATAATTCTACCTTGCAGTTCAGTTCTATTCAAGGAATTTTATGTGTACCGGAAACTTGTACCTGTGACAGTTGGTCCTCCTGGTTGCAGTCTATCAAACTAAGCGAAATTTGATTCCTCCGTACTGCAAATTCTCACGATGGTGATGTCCTGCGCGCGTTCTTCCTGCGTCGATGACGTCCTCCAAATCCTCTTCCACGAAGATATCCTCAACAATCTGTCGAAGACGTCCTCAGAAAGTCCACTTCTGCGATGATGCGCAGGCAGATTTCTCTCTGATGTTATATCAGTTGTTGCGTATTTTATTTCATTCGCGTACTCACGAAATTGTTCGTTGCACTACTGAATTGGTTCCCTAATTGACGTTCATGTGCGGAGATATACTCGGATGCGAATGATTACTAGTCGGCTTGGTGTTATAAGATTGCATGTAACTTTTTTTCAATTTTTAACTTGTTGGAAGGTTAACTTCGGATTATTAAGAATCTGTGATAAAAAAATCTAATTACAGTGCACAATACAACATTTTCTATAATAACAAACATAATTAAAGTCGTTACTCCCAAATTTACAAATTTGCACATACAACCTTGTAACATTAAGCCGACGAACTGTTTGTAAATTGTTTGGTTATGTGTACGTAACCACACTGTAGCAATTTGTTTTGGTGACGCTCCAAAACGGAAATAATTATCAGCGTAACGACAATGTTTCTAAACTTTCTTCCGATTTTGTCGCACCTCGACGCGAGTTGGCCGGGAAATGTAACGCAACTCAACGCGTCCCGTGATATCGGTCCTTTTATAACTTCTGGTCCGACAGTCACTTATCCATTGTTGATTCCGCAATTGTCGTTCTTCAGAACTTGAAAATTTACGACGACTTGGAACATATCCCAATCGTTTCATGGTGACTATTCAATAATGTATAATTGCTAAATTTATGTTTTCATATTCTCGCAAATCTAAATGTCCAATCCAAAATTTAATCTGATATTCATTATCCTGATAATTATCCGCTTCCAATGAAATATCGTACTTCCTTGTACGTCTTATTTCAGGTTTTTATTGCAATTACGAATATTAATAAACTTATTACCTTATTAATTATTAATTGTGCCCTACTGATTTATAATATTAGCTAAGGAAAACACTATCTAATAAATTACCTAACTCAATAACTATCTAACTAAACCTATTCCTACTCTATTAAATTAAATACAACTATCAACACAATCCTAAATAAATATAAAATTACCTAACAAATCGTCGGCTTAATGTTACAAGGTTGAAGGTGAAAATTTGTAAATTTGTAAATAAGGATTTTAAATATGTTTGCTATTACAGAAAATCATATATTTTGCCCAGTAAATAGATATGTTTTTATGACAGATTCCCAATGATCCGATTTTAACCTTCCGGCAAGTTGAAAGGTCCCACATTGAAAACTTAGAGCCTGGTAATACTATAGACCTAAACATTGAAAAAAATGTTACATGCAACCTTGTAACACCAAGCCGACGAAATATCATCACAACATATCAAATAATTGGTCGATATCTTCATTATCAAATTCAAGATTGTCACTTATGATGTCACTATCTACCTGATAGCAGTTGTGACACACATATTTGTCTTTCAGATGGTATGTGCATAGTATATAATGGTGGTACACATTTCTTATGAAAATGGTGATTACATGTGTCAAATTTTGTTGTGGTTTTGATGTTAGCCTTCTTAAGTTTAGATTCTTCTTGTTTACGTTTTATTTCTTCTCTTTTGCGATTTAATCTGACAGTTTTCTCTTTTTCTTCTCTACATATATTCTGAAAAGTATGTAATTTATTCGCCAATATCTCGATTTGTTCTTTCCCCTTTCTTGCAGGTGCATTTGGAGATGGAAGATATTTCGTGAAAGTCGTTTGTTTCGGTGGTAAATTGTTGTTGTCTTCATAATTATCTATAGCACGAGGACTCCTGGAATTATCGATGTCTGTGAAAATAGATCCTACTGAAACTGAATTTACATATTTATAGAATATCGAGTCATCGTTTTTTATATCAGCGGTAATTTTCAGCATCAATATTTATATCCTCCTCTAAACATTATTCAGAATTAGGGGTTCTATATCTAAGTTTTCAAGTGTTTCGATACGCTTTGAATTAGCCATTTTTCAATCTGAGTGAATGTTTTTGGGATCTTTATAAATTGTGGAAACATTTTACAAGTGATGGAGACAACAACACTCTACATCACTTGTAAAATGTTTCCACAATTCATAAAGATCCCAAAATGATTCATCCTTCTTGGCGATCGCATCAATAACTTCAAATTGTTGCAGTATCTCTGGTACGAGAAGTTTGGCAAAATCATCAAATATCATAATGGGCATTTTTTTATTTAAATGCAATCGGAGATTTTGGGATTCCATATTTTACAGACACGTTACGCAAGAAATTGCCGTTTCTGACTTCTTGAACTGCGATGTCTATTAAGTTTGAATTGTAATCAGCTCTTTTAGGCATTCTTCAATATATAGGCGAACCTTACTGTAGAAATCTACGCGTTCTAAAAGCAATCTGAAACATCTTAAAAAGTTACTTACCTATGCAGATACTTAAGTAGGTAGCGAAATTGTGTCACAAAGCTGCCGCTCCAATAACTGTATTAATATCAAAATGAATGAATTGTGTTATTGTACACCCCCGTCCAATAACTGTCTTGGGTAGAGTTATTAAAATTTTACAAAGATATCTTTATACAGCTTTTAATGTGCAAGAAGAACATTGATGGAGTAAACAATTTATTTGAAACACAGTTATTGGACATTGTCTAATAAGTGTCTTAATGTAAGATTTTTGTATATAGTTGTTGGACACGTTATTTTAGCAATTACCAAACAAGAACGTTATTATATGTTAGACCCAACAATTTTACAGACTTACCTTTTGAACGTGGAATAAATTTTTTGCAAGAAACACTCACAATAGGGCTGATATTTATTAATTAACGCCTTCACTTTCCTTAACCAAACAGTTTACAAAAGCTGTAAAAATGGCGGGAAGAAGAATGAAAATTCAGAGAGTAACACAAACCTGTACCATAGTCAAAGTTTATAGCCACGTTCCACCAACATTGCATCTGTATCTTTTTCGTATACGGCAATATTGGCTAATTCGCACAGAAACGTTAACTTTAAAATAAAAGGTCCAATAACTGTCAGTGTCCAATAACTATAGGGTTTACCCTACTTAGTTTTTGTTGTTTTTCAAAAAAGTTATGAGCTACACACAGCCACAGACACACATCATTTAGCACTGGCCCATGTCTCTTGCAGTGCTTAATGGCAAACGCTAAGAAACGGTTTCCCACGCCTGGAAATTTATCGCTCATAATTTTCATTCTACCGGTGTAAGTTTTCCGAGATATAAAACGTTGTTTATATGGTTATTTAGATATATTCTCGCGCAAAATATCGCTGTAAAACAATCTTTTATAATATCGAATGGAAAGCGCCGTTCCGCCTCCAGGCGTCTTCGGGTGTGAATAGACTGTTTTTCTTTGTGTCCTCGTCTGTCTACGCTGCACGTTTTGCATTTCGCTTTTTGGCTCTACGGCTTCGGGAAACGCCGCAGTCGCATCGCTATTTTAATAAATGCAACCGTCGGCGTCGCAAATGGGAAACTTCAGATGCCCGATCGGAACGCGATCACTTGGCCGGCGCCCAAGCCGTGCGTCGCGACGCTCGCTGCAAATTTCCAAACGGTCGGCTTGATTATTTATAGCTGCGTCGGGATGCACTTGAAATAAACCGACGGACGCGTGCCTGTTCATCAACACACACACACACACACACACACAAACACACACACTAACATGTCACAAACAGACAGAAGACACAATGAAGTCAAATACGTTGAAATTGTAATTTAAAGAGTGTTTGCAAAAAGGAAAACAAGAGAAAATTTATAAAAAAATTGTTTCAACTATCAGTAATCAATGAAATTACGTGTACCTTTTTTTCCACAACTTTATTTATATATTTGGCTATATATATATATATATATATTTCAAGTGCTACGCGCTCATCCTCAGTTGCAGTTCAGTTGACATTTATTATGACAATTAATTTATATGTACTTCAAACTTTGAAAGATTAATTTTGAAAGCGTATTGATACTTTGATAAATTTAAAAAAAAGATTATTTAAAGGAGACAGATCATTATTCACTAATCAAGGCGGGATTTTTTTAATGTAAATTGCTTCGAAAAATTTATCAATCAACCAATCAATCCGTAGTCACAAAGAACAAGATAAGGCTGAAAATCATTGTCAAGATTCTAACGATAATAAAATAATATAAATATAAAAAAAAGGCTCCACGTAATTTTAACCTCGCCACTACTTCGTCACAAAGGGGGGCTCCACCCTATTTGCGTGGGTTGACGGCAAACAGTCAGCGAAGTTCAGAAATTACGAACTGTCGCAACGGCTGACCATCTGGCGCCCACACCACGAGATTTAAATCTCGCAATGAGAAAAGGAAGTTAAACTGAAAAGAATGCCCGATTGAGAAAACGTGGGGGGAACAAAAAATAACAGGTGTGAATTTTGTGGTGTAAAATCTGCGTTTATTCACACAAAAGACAGGACACCGTGCCTACGCTTCCTGAAAGAAATACCTCTGTCCGCAACTCTATCACGCCGCCTCCACCAGACTCGGCCGAATCCCGCGAACACGTAACGCGCGATGCGAAGGGCTGTCGGAGCCACCTTTTCCTTACAAAAACGCAAAACACGTACGGCACGAAACACGCAACGCAAATTTTACACAAAAGAAAAAAACCGATATATCAAAGGAAATTAAAACAATAAATGAGAACAAAAAAAATATATAGATATGGCCTGTGTTCCTCGTGGCGACTCCACTGGCGATTCTAGGCTCAGTGGTCGGGGACGCCTTCGCTAAATTCCAGTCCTCAGAACAACTCTGGCCGGATGGTCGTTGCCCTAGCCAAGAACCTGGCTGGCTGGGTTACTTTAGCCCTTACCCAAAAAACGCTCTGATGTTTTGAGCGTGTAGAGTTGAGTAGTACAGTACCCTCCCTTGCCTTCTGCCTGGGGTCGTCAATCCCTCTTAGGGTGGTTAATGGAGGACACCTTTTAAATCCCGGAAACCGGTTGGCGATAGATCAAAGAAAAACTGACCTCGTGACACTTCTGCACTGCATGGAAGTTGACAAGCTTCTACCTCATGGCAGCGTCTCGGCGACGATTTAAAAATCACACGCATATCGGAAACACGTCACGTTTAAAAAAACGTGTGCGTAGCGGTTGCCTACGTTGGCGATCCGTGCGCGAAATTAATAATAAAGACAGTTTCCGTCGGAGGCAAAACCGGTCCGTTACAACTGTAAACACACATCCACCGATGCCTTTCTCATACGACAGCAGATGGACTCAAGGAGGTAAAAATAAAACAAGTCCAAACAATCGTAAAAACAGAACAGATGTAGATGAAAAGGATAGAGACGAGGATCGATTTAGAAGAAACGAGGATACTTTTAGGCACCGGCCATATCCCGATTCTGGAAGAAAATCCTCAAATGAAAGTCGAAATGAAGATTACAACAAACAAGATCATGATTTTTAAAAAAAGAAAAAGATGAGGATAAGAGAGGCAATAGAAATCGTGATCGGCATGAAACTAAATCTGATTCTTAAGACAGTTTAATAATAAGTCGTCAAAACAGCGATCACAAACAAACAAACAAGATCATGATTTAAATAAGAAAGAAAAAGATGAGGATAAGAGAGACAATAGAAATCGTGATCGGCACGAAACTAAATCTGATTCTTATGACAGTTTAACAATAAGTCGTCAAAACAGCGATGAATGGCGAAATGAAAGGAGGATGGATAGGTATGATCGCCCTCCGAGGCCAGATAGCCGTGATACCCGAGTGACACGAGATTCTCGAGACTCGACCCGGCACTCAGAACCTCGAGAATATATTGGATCATGGCCTGAAAGTCATTTTGAAGGGACATACGAAGAAAAGAAGAAAGAGCACCGCATGCAAGTTCCTGGGCTAATAATAAAAGAAACAATCGAAGCTGATGACTTGCGTAGCGAAAAGAGAAATTTGACTCAGCTAAAGAGAGGGCTGGTCCCAGAAAAGAAAAGTGATAAACGAGAAGAGAAAACACCCGAAAAAGATAGCGATGATCTGTGGAGCATGGATGCAGCAAGGAATCTCTTGTCGGGCCTAGAGCATTGGCAGATGCAATATCTACTAGCACCGTTGCGCCAGAAAATCCTAAATTTATGGAAACGGAAAAGAAAAGTATTGAAGTTACTAAAAACATTGACGAAGAAGAAAAGGACAAGTTTAGCGAGAAAGAAATTGAAGATAAGAGAAATCATAGCTCAAATCGTGGACGAATTGATCAACAAGGAAACAGGCATCAGGGTTGTGGTGGAAGTGGTACTGGCCTAGTTTATAGAACATCGTGGTCCAAGAAGGGTGCTTCAGGTCGTGGTTCACGTGGGGCACAAAGACCTTCCTCTAGTAAAGGTAATGATTGGCAAGGAACTGAATCTGAGGGCTCTGCAGATGACAATTTAACTTCTGTGGATAATGTCCTTGAGAGGAGTCCCAAACCAACTAAAAAAATTGAGGACAGAGACAAGATTAAAGATTCTAAAGTGAAAAAAACATGCAGACAGAAAGAAAAAGTGAGAAAAACCATCGAGATTTTGTACCGAGAGGAGAGCCGTCAAGACATGGCCGCGGTGGAAGTACATTTAGGGGTAGTGGCCGGGGAGGTTGCAAAATAATTGATGGCTATGGTCCACCACCACTAAAAAGTCCCTTTTCTCATAACGACGATAAAGATAAAAAGAATGAAGGGGATTCCTCTGAAAATATATCTGATGAAGGCGGAAAGACCCCATATGGGGTCGATAGCCCAATAAAGATCGATTATATATATATATATATATATATATATATATATATATATATATATATATATATATGTATATATATATATATATATACAGGGTGTATCAGCCAAATGGAATATTTTCAATAATAAATAAATGGGGGCGTGTTCGAAAAAACGCTCGGACACGTCGATTGTTATTTTTAGTTGCGCATTTTTTTCAACAAAAACTTTTTATACAGGGTGTGTCATGTGACCGTGGCCAATACCAACTTTCTTATTTTAAATGCAATACCTGGTATATTATTCAATTTTTGGATTCTTCAGAAAATTCTAGACATATTTCATGTACAATGTCCTATACCTATCTTCAACTGTTTCGGACCTCAACTGTTTCGAACCTCTACCGAATATTTCCAAATCGGTGGATAGGGAGGCGAGGATCGATGGAATGGCCAGCACGATCCCCTGATCTGACGTCATTAGACTTCTTCTTATGGGGATATGTCAAAAGTATTGTATACAAAACTAAACCCTTCGACTTAGCTGACTTAAGAAGACGAATAATGCTTGCGATTAGATCGGTCACGCCTGAGATGTTGAGTAACGTTAGAATAAATTTCTATTTAAGATTAGGATGTTGCCAAGACGTTCACGGCGAGCATTTTGAACATCTCCTCCTTTGAAATTTATTGTTTTTTTTTGTTTTTTTTACATTATCAAGAAATAAACAGTATTACTTATTAGTTTTTGAGTGTGTTGTAACGAATTTCTGTAATCAAATAATTTTCTTTTTTTAATGTTAATTTTTGCAATAAATCTGAAAACACTTAATATTTCCGAAACAGTTGAAGATAGGTATAGGACATTGTACATGAAATATGTCTAGAATTTTCTGAAGAATCCAAAAATTGAATAATATACCAGGTGTTGCATTTAAATTAAGAAAGTTGGTATTGGCCACGGTCACATGACACACCCTGTATAAAAAGTTTTTGTTGAAAAAAATGCGCAACTAAAAATAACAATCGACGTGTCCGAGCGTTTTTTCGAACACGCCCCCATTTATTTATTATCGAATTTATTCCATTTGGCTGATACACAGTGTATAATAAAATGTATGAAAGTGTTCAAGGTTTTATGCTGCTGAAAAATATGGGAATTGGCTGAATTCACCTCGTCCTAAATTTCGTTTGTACAGATGTTCTCCTATAAAAACAAAATTCAGCTTTTGTTTTGATTAAACTCAGTGCATCGGCAATTATATACTGCAAAAGTCTCTACTTTGTACTTTCAAATCTACCATTCGTCGTCATGTGTAATTTAAAAATATTATAGATCCGTGATACCATCTTCTTATACATTGGATTGAATATTATAAACGTTGAACAGTGATATAACTAATAATAATATAAAAAACATATATTTGATTATTTTGTTGCGGGGCCCTTATTTTCATTCAGCAACGTGTCCCATTTCTTTACAGAAATAATACAATTGCTAGTAAAAAAGTTCATAAGTAGAAAAATTCATATTATTTATATGAAATCAATCACTTTTACAGTTCCAGAAAAATGACAAAAAGTTGCTGACAAAAAACTGTTTGTGACATAGAGCCTTCGGCAATCTTTATTGTAACATCCTGAATAATCAGTCGTCGATACATAAAATATTATTTTTGATATGCCTGGTCAACGTCAACGGGGTCAATTATTCAGCGGATTTTCAAAAAAATAGAAGGCTGGGAGTGGGGTGGGGGGATATGAGTGGGAAAACGGGACATGGCCGCCCCAGACCTAGAATTAGAGGCCCGCCTTGACTTCCCCGCCGCCGCGGGAAAATACAATTTCCGGTTGCCGTTTTCGATTTTCCGGGTGCGAAAAACGCGGCCGCACGTGTGTGGCAGGTAATTCCACCTGGTGATCAACCCCCCTGTGGGGGGCGGCTCGCTCCTTATGTAAATGCGAGTGCCTGGCCGTAATGCGTGTACACGTGTCCACTAGAAACTCTCCTATTAATAGACTTAATTACAAACAAGTAATCAATTTAAATTCCGAAGTTCCGGGAGCTGCGGTCGAGAGTTAAGGACAAGATGTCGAGGAGATATTGGGGGTGGCCTTTAAGATTCCCCATGTATGGAATAGCATTAACCTCAAACTTAAGAGAGGGTCAGCCCGGAGAGCCCAGATGCTTATACAAAATCCCGCTGAATAGTTAATTTCTAATTAATTACCCCCACGTCTTACCCCCGCCCGTGGTGCTCCAGAAGCGCAGACAATAAACGGGAATGGAGACGTTGGGGGAGGAAGCCTAGGGGACTCGTGTTAATCGAAATGAAACTCTTGATGTGGGGCTATCAGCAAGATCCAATTCTACCAAACTTGGACCTTACTAAGAAGCATTTCATTCAGTTGGACTCACTTGGTTTAAAAAAATTAGCATTCAATAATAATTAACTCTAAGACTCGGACTAAATTAAGGGTAACACATCTCAATAAGAGGACCGAACTTGGAAATATTTTGTACAATTGACAATAGATATCTGGAAAAATGGTGACTATCTTTATATAGCAAAATGGCTTGCAGAATAATTTTCTTGCAAGTAAGCAATTGCAAGTTTTAACGCAAAGCCTAAAATATTTTTACAATATCTACCTGTGAAATATATCACACATTGAATCAATTTATCTTTGTGCGTGTCAGTAGAATAACTAAGTAAGTAAGACTAAGTAAGTCAGTAAGTTATTGTAAAACTACGTTTAAGTAATAACAAACTGAAAACCCGGCATTTTAATGGGAGATATTGTTTCTTTTGAATTTTCTCTCGTCATCGTCACTACAGTTTCTCAACTTTTCAATTATTGTTTTGGCGTTTTCATGCGGGAAGCGGTTTAGTAATTAAGCATACGTCAAAACCTTGACGACGTTGCTCGGAGTATTTGGTAAGTGCATAATTAGCTTTCTCTGGGGGTGGCGTGTATGTACGCCTCGCGTGTTGTCCCGCGTTCTTTTTTCACTTGTGAACCTTGATGGTACATTGTATGCACTTTTTGCCGAATTGCTAAACAAATCCACTTTGATTTAATATCTTAATTAATCAACTAAACAGCAGAGGTGGAAAACAAGACCCAACATACAAAGCCGCAATAGGGAAGTACGGAGAAAACACCAGAAACAACAACGGAAGAAGACTGCTAAACTTCTGCTAAACCTAATAATCACGAACACATTCTTCAGACACAAAAACATACACACATTCACCCGAACAGGCGATAGAAAATCGATAAAATACTTTATAATAACGGAAGAAACAAACAAAAAACAAATAATAGACACAAAAGTAAGAAGTGGGACGGACATAGGGAGCGACCACTACCTAGTGATAACACAAATAAGTGAAAACAATAATAACGCAACAAAAATAGAACAGCAAGCAAATAGAACGAGAGTATGCACCAAAATAGAAGACTATAAGCTGAACACCGAAGACACGCAAACCGAATACAAAGAAAAAATGGAGAGAGAACTACAAAAAAAATACAACACAATAAGCAACGAAAACAGAAAATGTAGAACTAATGTGGAAAAACCTCAAGGAAGCATAATAAAAGTGGTAAGTAGAATATGCGGAAACGGCAAGATAGAAACAAACAAAAAACCAACAGCCTGGTGGTCTAGTGAAGTAAGAGAGCAGTTAAAAACAAAGATACAGGCATGGAAAAAATATCACAACAACAAAACAAGGGAGAAATACGAAGAATATAAAAACGCAAGAAACAAGGTAAAGCAGATAATCAAGAACAAACAGAAGCATTGGGAAGAATTTGGAAACAAACTCGAAAGAAATAGGACAGTAAACCAAAAACTATTCTACAGCGTAATCAAAAGGAACAGACAAAAAAAGAAGTAACAGAGAAGGTCATAAAAGCAAAAACGGAGAAGTACTAAGCAAAGAAAAAGAAACAGCACAAAGATGGAAGGACTACCTTCGTTCCCTAATGTGCTTTTCTTTTTATTTAGGTTATAATTTTCACCTACCTTTATCGGTCAACTGAATCAACATGAAATCTAGTTATTTTAATTTAGTGATTTGACTAGAATAGTAGTAGTTGTTGTTGTTCGCCAGCACAATTGCAAATTTATTAATGTTTGCTTTACATCTGCATTTCGCAAGTTTCTCGCAGACAGATGCGCAAAACTGTGATGTTGTTAAAACTTAATATCACATTTTGTTTATTTTATTAACCCCTGTGTGTTACTCTTTTTCACTCTGTCTGAGGGTTCAGTGGGATCAAATAAACTAAATAGAGAGTATTCTGGACTTTTAATTGATTTGATTTATTAATGAATAAGAAAATTGTAACGAAATTTAAATAAATATGACAGGTAAACAAAATGCAAATAAAATGATATAAACCCGCAAAACAATAGAAAACAAAATAAATATAACTTAAACTAATACAAGTAATTAATAAACAATAAATCAAACCTAAATGCACAAATTAACCTACTATGAGTATTTGTAACAGAAATTTTATAATTGTACTTGCGAATTCTGAATTGCAGTTTAACTGTAGGCAACAGTGTGTATTCCGATGTATGGCGGAGGATCAATGTCCTCTGTACGATTCACCAAAGAATGCAAATCTCTTGTTCGCTGTGGTCATCTTGAAGTGCGGAAACGCCTTCGGAATTCTTCTCGGCAGTTTTCATTGGCAATTTTAGAATCCTTGTATCATTCCGCGTCCGTGGGAATGTCGTAATGTCGGGAATGTTCTGCGATTTCGCTCTTAATTTATGTTAAATACCTCATTAAAATGTATTAATGTTAATTTGGGCCCTACTTATATTTACAAATCTATCTAATTAATCATATTCTTAATAATTAATGAACCCTAAGTACCTATTTATCCTACCTAATATGCTTTAATCTCCTATAAATAACTCTAACTGAAACAAAAACAAACTCCTAATTAACTTATCTAAACTAATACCTAATTACCCTATAAAATAACATCACAATATATGTCATAAACATATAAATAAAGTTGTGGAAAAAAGGTAAACGTAATTCCATTGATTATTATTGAAATACTTTTCACAAAGTTCTGAGAATAATATAAACATACTAGGTGTTTGAACTTAGATTCAATTAATTAAAATCTACTAACACTTTCTATAATTATAATAATAACAATAATAATATTAATAACAATGTGTATTATAATTTTACTTTTTATAGTGCTTCTTTTAAATTTCTGCGTGGTATTCTTATTATTAATTTGCCGTGGAACTTTTTGAAATTAGAAATGACCTTTTTTGAATTGTTTTGTATATAATTGATTAATTTTTAAAATCATTCATATTGCAAAGTTGCTTTTATAACCATGATAACAAAACACCAAATAATGATGAATTTAAAAGTATTCATGAAATTTTCAAGGCAACTATTTAATTTTTTAATTGGAAATTAGACCTTGAAAATTAAAACAATAATAAAATTTAAAAAATTGATTTACTAAATTTATTTTTCCAGATTATTTACTAATGCATCGCTTAATTGTGTATATTTAAACAATAACAATCAATGTCTTTACCTATGGTAAGAGTTGAGCATAAGTTTTCTATATCTATCTATCGGATAAACATTCGTGTAATGAGTTTAGTTAAAAAGACGAAAGCAATTTAAATATCCAAAATCCATGTGGATATCTGCAATGATTACAAACTATTGTAACTATATCAGTGAATTTGTATCGTCAGTATCTCGGTACTAGTTGTTTTCAACAAGAGTTGAAGAGTTGTCTCCCACATATCGGTATATGAGTATTTGCATGTTACTTACTTGCAAGGTTCAAACTTGCATGCTGTCTGTCAAACTCGTCTGTCAAACTGACGTCTGTCAAACGTCAAACTGACGTCTGTCAAACGTCATACTAACGTCTGTCAAACGTCGTACTGACGTCTGTCAAACGTAAAACTGACGTCTGTCAAACGTCAAAGTTACGTCTGTCAAACGTCATACTGACGTCTGTCAAACGTCAAACTGACATCTGTCAAGATGACGTCTGTCAAACTGAGTTGATGTGTACTGCTGTTTTAATGTGTAGGTTCGCGAATGGATGTGCTATCGGATTTAAGTCAGTATTGTAATCTCTAAAACGTGTTTTCATAATATCAGCTGAAATGATGAATTTTATCACCATCGCCTATCGAGCTTACACTCTTCGATGTGATACCTATAACATTTTATATTTGAGCGATTTAAGAATCTTCATATTACTTTGAATCACTTCCCAATCTATTTTTAGCCGGCGATTTCAATTTTCAATTTCATGCTTGTTTAATACATAGTATGTTCCTATAGTATGCACTAAAGGCACTATTAAACGATCAGTCAAACTGACGTCTGTCAAACTGACGTATGTCATACTGACAAATCTATTTTAGGTGGAGCAACTTTAGAATGTAAAAGAAATAATATATTAATTAAAAAGTTTGACCATGCAAGTTGCACATTTTGGTTGCCATCCCCAGATGCACTGGACTGATGAGACTCGTCAGGTTGAAACTGGTATCCAGTTGTGCGTGGGGATGGTATCCAAAATGCAGAAACATTTATGAATATTATTATTTTTGTTATACGGCGGTATAGCCGTTACACAAATCTTCTACGTTTACGTGGTTGTGAGAAGAATCTCCCTACATGGTAATATGAGTTACTATTTTATTCTATAAGACGAAGTACGTGATATAGATTTCTGAGAGAAATTTTTATTTTATTATTATTAATAGTTGTTGTTCGGTAATACAGTAATACAGTCACTGCGAAACTTTTTTATTATTGATTTTTCAAAAAAGTTTTTTACGACATTAATTTGTGGTTGTCTAAAAGCCTTACTATTTTATTCTATAAGACGAAGTACGTGATGCAGATTTCTGAGAGAAATATTTATTTTATTATTATTATTAGTCGTTCGGTAATACAGTGACCGCCAAAAAGTCACTGGGAAACTTTTTTATTATTGACTTTTCAAAAAACTTTTTTACGACATTAAGTTGTGGCTGTCTTAAAACCTTATTAGCCCCTATCAGATAGTCGGTATCAGTGATCGTTACTTACCTATAACATCTCGTTTTTCAAGATGATTAAAATCGAAAAGGTGGAATTATTTTAAAAAACTACACCTGATCACCAGAAATAGATTTTACAAAAGAATAATTCCGCCAACAGCGGTTGAAAAATTAACAACTAAAAAAATCTCATACGATGCCGACTATTGGCGGTCACTGTATGGTCATTTCCGGGGTGTCTACCCAGTCGCCTGTAGTCAGTTGTAAGAATCGTATTGCGGACGATTGTTGCCGTAATGGCCTCTCAGCCTTGCCAATAGATGCAAGTACACAGCGTGCATGCGCGGAATACCCACCGCAGCACTGAACGGCGGAATATCAAAACGGTACTTACTTAAAAAACATGCCTCGTATATTGAATCTGCTCAGTGGTATATCTATAGACCATCCTCTATTTTGAAAAGTATAGATAGATTTTTTTGTAATAATCTTTTTCTGTTATTTTGAATTATTTTAAACATCCCATATAGCGTTTGTTTTTAAATTCGAAAAATATGCCTGTCTTGGGCGCTAATGGGTTAAATTTATTCGTTCTTCTTAAACAAGTTTAACACTGCATGCATCCGACCTGAAATATTTTATTTACATTATGTGGCCTCAAGTTATAACGTAATTTAACTAGAATTCGTTATACGGCACGTATGATCCTACGATACCCCCCTGCTCGAGTGGAGCCATGGACTAATGCCGGGGGGTGTTTGGGGGTGGTGAGGGGTTTGGCCCGCGACGCCAACAATTAATTTCTATTATTAAATTCGGGAGCGCGCGCTTAGATTAGGCGAAAACACGGAAATTGTATAAGATAAATTTATGGTGATATTTAGTTCTGTGACGAAAACGTCTACTTCATTTAATTATGATAATTAATTCCGGCGGAGGCAATTACTCTGCGGATTTTGTTCGCGTTTGGGCGCGGCACTGCCTTGATGGTTTATGGCAAATAAATCATGTCGCGTTATAACCCGTCGCGTTCCTTCAGGAAACGATCCGAATTTCAAATAGTTCCACACGTAAATGGCCATAGCAGAATATTTTTCGTTCGAAAAACTTCGTCGGTTCAGATATGACGGGAATTAATTTGAGTGTATATTGCTGAATTCTAGTTTGAGTCAAAATTATATTCTGTGGTGTAATTAGAATAGGTAGTTATAATTATTAAAAAAAATCTAAAATGTAAAAAAAAGTACAATCGGACGCGAAAGTGCCCATTTCGCAAGAAAATTTCTGCCCGCTCACTGATAATATACCTAATTTAAGCGAACAATAAGAAATATGTCAATACATTGCGTTATTTTATGCTACCATATGTATATTAAGAAAAATGTTAACCTAAACAAAATGCCTTAATATAGTAACGTTAAGTAATAAAACCAATGTACTGGCTTAATAAATACTCAAAAAGTAGTAGTTGTTTTTGGATAAAAGATGCATTTCAGCATGTTACACATAAAAAAAATCGACACCTCTGTGCCCATGGTGTTTTCTTTATTGTATGTTCCCACAGCATAGAAAATGTTAACATTAGTATCCATCAACATAGTCAGCCACAGCAGTTGGATATTTCTAGTACGTCAATGACTTCACACATTGCTCATTTCTACGTTAACGCAAAACTACTCAATATATGTCACCACTTCATGAAGCATGGCACCGTTTGTGTCCAATGCCACACTGCATCTATTACTTTAGGATTCATTAACTAGATTTTGAAATACAGTTTTGTTAACAATTTATGAATTTACGACCATTTATTATCTACCTGAATTAATATTATTTTATTTTATTTATTATATAGATTTTACTCATTACCTTTCTGAATTTATGGCCATTTAATATTGACCTGAACTAACCTGGATTTAATATATAATTTAATTTATTTATATTTAATTTGTACTCATTACCTTTTCTGAATTTATTACCCTTTTAATATTGAAATTAACTCTAACTGAATTTACTCCAATTGATTAAATTTCTACTTCATTGCCCACGATTAATATTATATTATCTGCCCTGTTTACCAAGATGTTATAGAAATTATTCTCTTAATTTTAAATTTATTGCCTGAAGAGTATTATTCTTGTTATTTTTCTTTATTTATTGATTTTATTGATTTTTCAATAATTCATCCTCTTAATTGATAATACCTTTATTAAGTTCATATTATCTTTCCCACTAGCGCGTATTAAAGCGTCACCGAGTATTTAATAAAATTTCGTAGTAACATTTTTATTATTATGTTAATGTTATCTTTCCCACTAGCGCGCATTAAAGCGTCACCGAGTATTTAATAAAATTTCGTAGTAACATTTTTATTATTATGTTCATTTTATCTTTCCCACACGCGCGCATTAAAGCGTCACCGAGTATTTAATAAAATTTCGTAGTAATATTTTTATTATTATGTTCATTTTGTCTTTCCCACTAGCGCGCATTTAAGCGTCACAGAGTATTTAATAAAATCGTAGTAATATTTTTATTATTATGTTCATTTTATCTTTCCCACTAGCGCGCATTACAGCGTCACCGAGTATTGAATAAAATTTCGTAGTAACATTTTTATTATTATGTTAATTTTATCTTTCCCACTAGCGCGCATTAAAGCGTCACCGAGTATTTAATAAAATTTCGTAGTAACATTTTTATTAATTACTTATTCAGAAATGTAACCTTTATTCAACTTTATTCTCGATAACTCGAATAATACTCTTTTAAATGATACTTTCGTCGACTTTAACTTGTGATGCTAACGTGATGTTAGCTTCGTCGCTCTGGGTCAACTAGCCCTTCTGCTTTGAAAACGTGTCATTTTATAGTAAATCTTTTCCTACATATTATTCCCATAATATCCTTCCCCAATATTATTATCTCTCGGTAATGCCCCCGATTTTATGCCAGTCTATACGCACGTCTTTTTTCAATATAAACAATTCTCACGCTTATATGACCCCCAAGTTCATGTTCATAATATTTATATTCAATTTTCTGGGAACCCACAGCTATCGAATCGATAACTGACCCTAGTAGTTAAACTATGAGGATTCTAACGCACCCCCCGCAGAGATTTCGATTAATTTAATCCGCGTTTTAATCGAACTTTCGATTCGCGAGGAATCGACGGATTCGCAAATAGTTGACGTAATTAGAGTAATTGCGGTGTAAGTACCGCGGATAATTCTTGCGAGTATCCCATTACCTCCAAATTTTGCCGATTAGACGCGAATCCGTCGATTACTCGCGAATCAAAAGTTCGATTAAAACGATTAAAAATTAATCGAAATCTCTGCGGGGGGTGCGTTAGAATCCCCATAGTTTAACTACTGACCCTTCTCAAGTGCACTTAAGTAATCATCTACGCCTCCCGGAACCTTAATCTGACCTACATACTTGCATATTGTTTTCACCTTGCTTAGGATATGTTTCTAAATTACTCCAATCATCTCAATTAGTATTATGCATTTTCCTTGTTATTATATTACACGATTTCATATTAAATATTTATATCTTGGGCCCTTGCAATATCGCCCGCGTAATCCTTTATCGCCCTCGGGATTTTCTCTCTGACAATTTCTCCCTCGGCACCTACGTTAAAGAATGATTTCATGGCCTAAGTATACAAATCTATTATTGACGACATACAGAATTATGTGAGTGTCCAAACGTAAGAAATGTGAATAATAACACCCAGCTGGTTTTGATTCTCTTTGGTAATTACTGTTTAGTTTACTTAAATAATAATTAAATTGAAGTCATTTTTCTGTTATAATTTGAGTAGTTATTAATTGTGTACATGACCGCAATGAATAAATACCCAAATTACGCCTATCACAACTTTAGAACGGCCTTGGAATAATTAATAAAATAATGCCCCGGGCCAATTCTATTCCATTTACGTCGCACTTAGCAACTATAATGCTCCTCTCCATTGTCGCCTCTTCGTCTCGCCCGCAGAGCGCCCATCTTCGTCTTCCTCCCTGTTTCGCCCGGGAGAGGCCGGGAGCCTTCTCCGGGATTAGATTGTTTCGGGAGTGGGAATCCTTTTTTTTTATTATCAGAATTCGAGGTAAGCCGACGAGGAAATAGAAGCGTTTTGATTATCTCCCCGGCCTCTGCCTCTCCCTTCCATCATTTTTTTCCCTCTGCCCGTAGACCTTTTTATCGCCGAAATGAGGGGGACGTGACAAAGCAAATTTGTCCCTCGCGCCCGCGCGTTTTTAACGTGCGCCACTGACGTTGTTTTTTCCTGTCTCCCAGTCCGTCCGTCTCCACGGTTTTTCCACGGTGGCATCAATGACAAGCGGATTAATAACGCAACAGAGGAAGAAATGCGGATCCTGAATACGGGGGGGGGGGGGGGGGGTCATGAAAATGTATGTTCGCGTGGACAAACAAGTCAATAATATGAATAGAAAATACGCGGAGAAAACTCACTCACAGAATTAAAACTGTGTCAGCACGTCTTGTTGTTGATTTCTGGGTTTATTGTTATATAATTGTATTGTATTCGAATAATGCTTATCTTATGTAATCGAGATTACTACTTACCGAAGATAATTGCCTTATTCTTATATTATTCATCCTTATTCTCACAACAAAGAGCTTTTAAATTGATGAACTGAATTTATCTCACAATTATCGGTTGTGGACGGCATACGAATGTATCTATAAAGTAATTTATAACAAATATTAGTATAGAAATTAATGTTGCCAAATATTTGTTTGACAATTTAATGTATAGAGGCTCCTCGGTAAGTAATGACTAATGACACATGTGGGAGGAAACGATGCACTTTCCTCCCTTGATGAACAAATAGGTATTATTAGTTTAGTCAATCCATTCCAAATCACCCAGGCAATAAGGCTCATCAGTTTTTATTTCCCAGAATTTATTTCCATATGTTCCCTATAGGCAGACAGTCACAAAACACTGTTTAAATGTTTTTTTTATAAGCCATATTTTTTTGCAGCCATTTTTAAAATGGTGGTTGGGCATATTTTAATTAAAAACGTAGTTTGCGGAACGTTTAATTGCCAAACTTGTGACGTGCCTTAAGGGCAATCAGCGCGTTAGGCCGCGGAGCAAGTGGAGGGTCCCTTCGAAGCAGCGACGAGGGCCGGCTCTCGGTGTCGGAGAGTGGGGGGGGGGGGGGGGGGTTAAAAAAAGGCTCCACGTAATTTTAACCTCGCCACTACTTCGTCGCAAAGGCGGGCTCCACCCTACCTGCGTGGGTTGACGGCAGACAGTCAGCGAAGTTCAGAAATTACGAACTGTCGCAACGGCTGACCATCTGGCGCCCACACCACCAGATTTAAATCTCGCAGTGAGAATAGGAAGTTAAACTGAAAAGAATGCCCGATTGAAAAAACGTGGGGGGAACAAAAAATAACAGGTGTGAAATTTGTAGTGTAAAATATCGGCGTTTATTCACACAAACGACAGGACACCGTGCCTACGCTTCCTGAAATAAATACCTCCGTACGCAACCCTATCACGCTTAGTTCACCATATTCGGCCGAATATCGCGAGCTCCTTATCGCGCGATTCAAAGGGCCGTCGGAGTGACCTTTCTCTTACACAAGCGCAAAACACGTACGGCACGAAACACGTAACGCAAATTTTACACAAAGGAAATAAACGATATATCAATATGGAATTAAACTCAAAGGAGAACAAAAAATAAATGTCAAGATCTGGCTCAATTGAGAACAAAAAAAAATAAACATAAAGGTCTGGCTCAATTGAGAACAAAAAAAAATAAACATAAAGGTCTGGCCTGAGTTCCTAGTCTGTCTTCGCTGGCGGCCTGAGTTTGGCTCCTGGATGGCGGCGGTATGCGTCGGGGACGCCGATCACTCGATTCCAGGCCTCAGAGCAGGATGATCGCTGCCTCTAGCCAAAAACTGGCTGGCTGAGCTACTTAGCCCTTACCCCGTAAAAAAACGCCTGCAAAGCACATGGCCTTAGTAACAATGGCCGGACACGTAGCTTTACGCAAAGGAAAAAATATCGGGCTTAATTACTTACTCGGATGTTGTGAGCGTATGGATAGTACCTTGCCTTGTACATGGTGCCTCAATCCCCTCAAGGGTGGTTAACTGAGTCCCCGTTTATTATCCCGGAAACCGGATGGTGGTATACCAATTAAAACGGTTCCTCTGGCACGTCCGTACGACACGGAAGGCAACTGATTTCTCTCTCTATGGTGGCATCTCGCCGGGGATTTTAAAAATCACACACATATGGGAAACACGTCACCACAACAAAAAAAGGTGCGAGTACGGTCGTCTACAGTGCAGGTCGGTGCGCCAATTAATTATTAAAAGGCAGTTTCTGTCGAAGGCGTTTCCGGACCGTTACAAGCAGTGAATTTCAGTAAAACATTCTACACGCTCGTGCAGTGCAAAGTTAGCAAGCAAGTGCTTGAAATTATTACAATTGACATTGGTCGAATGATGAATAATACATACAACAAATGATCAAATGTTTATACTTTTAAGTAACAATGGGCAGTGATAACATTAGTAAGAGTTCTAATTCTTAAACTTAACTACACATTTGTTGTACTACACTTGCATACAGTCAAAAAAAATGAGAAAAAGTGCGTTAAAGTAAAACTATTAAATTATTATTTCAATGTGCAGAATGCATCTAGTTGCCATTCAAAACAATGTCAGTTAAAACAAAATTAGGAAAACAGGCTTGGATTTTAAATATTAGAATAAAACAAAATTGTTCCACCTGAAAAACATTCTTATTATAATATCATCAATTACAAAAATAAGAACAGAAAAACCAAAAGAAATTTTTATGGAGAAATAAATACTAATGACTTGTTTTAAGATGATAAGTTTTAAAATAATATGAAGTCACAAAAATAATTTAAATAACGAAAAAATATTGGTTAAGGAAAAAAATCAAATTAAATGTACAAATTGTTGACCATTTTGTTCTTGACAGTGTGCCAATCGATGTCGAAAGGCCGCACAGACATTGAGGAGAACTTCTGGCTGTATTTGTCTCATTTCGACTTGGATCCGTTCTTTCAATTGTTCATTATTTTATCTTGAAACAGCGAAATATATCAAAAACTACATATTGCGTCAGAAAGTGTTTTACATTACATTTGTTCGTCCCAAATGGGCCTATTCAATGATAGCAATATTGACTCTCACCCCAACCCCCATGGGCGTGGGGGTACCTTTGAAATTTCAAATAGGGGGCTACATTTTTTATTACAGATTTGGATTCTACTTAGAAAAATACGTAACTTTTATTGCATTCATGTTTAAAAAAAAATAATAACCGGGAATACTGGGAGAGATTTTTATCATGACAACGAAATATCTCGAAAACTGCATGATAAAGTTTGGAATGAAATTTGATAATCCCAAAGGGGCCTAGACAGGGGCATAGACAGAAGTTTGTTTTAAAAATCAATTCTTGCTCAAATTCAAGAATTAAAAAAAAATCATATGATATAAATAGTAATGTAAATCAATTGAAATAAATCACATATATCCGGTCAAAAACTGATCAGAAGTATAAAAAATCAAATTAATCAAATAGTGATTTTTATGATTTTAAATCATTGCTTTTTGATTTTTTTTAATCATGATTTATTCCAACCCTGCTTAGAAATATATTTTTACAGTAAAAAAATTATGCATAAATGAACCATGTCAATAACAATTAACAATAACACACAATTATAATATGTATTGGAAAACAACAAACACAGAGAAATTACAACGTGTTCTATATAATTACGAAGCCATCATTTGCATTACCTCTTCAAGAGGCCGCAATATCTATTATTAATTATGATACAATGCACAATATACTTTTCATACCTTACCTTATTATTTTGCAAGGTTGTGCCTAACTTTTCCACCTTGCACCTTGTAAGTTTTGTTTTGTACCTCATACAAGTTAATCATCAATAGTGACACCATGATGTAACATCTATAGGTGCAATTTTCTCCGTTCTGCATATTAACTACACCAACAGAAATAGACCATACTTAGTTAACCACATAAATATATTACTACATGAATATGTATTGCATACTAATGGTTACTACTAATGATCTGCATTAAAGATCGATTTAGAATAGTCGAATAATTCGATTATTGGTACTAATGTATGAAATAAAGTTACGCACTTTTTAAAATTTTCAAAATTGTTTTTTATTGTTCACGACAATTGTTTCTCCACACTGTGGCTTCTTCAGGTGAAGAAATGATACATAAACTGGGTACAATTTGCTTAAGTAGTGTATTGATGGGGGTGGGGGGTAGCTATTAAGAAGTTTTAAAAATATTGAGGAGCGGTGAATGATTGACGTCCGTTTGGTCGTTAAGTAGGAGGCCGCTTAATTTCCTTTTGTTGATTTCCAGGCTTTCCAGGTGGTTAAGTTTCCTTCCTTTTTCTTCTTGATGGAGTATTTGGAATTTGGGGTCGAATGAATGTCCTTCCTCTCGTAGGTGGTTCGCGTACGTGGAAGAATTTTTATTATTAGTGAAACATTTTTGATGTTCCTCGATCCTTTCTGAGAAGGCACGACCTGTTTGCCCTACGTAAATGATTGGGCAGTCCCCACACGTCAACATGTAAACCCCGCTGCGGTCAGTTTTGATAATTGGACTTTTATTATTTTTTATTATCCTACCTAGGTCGTTGTTTGTTTTAAACGAGACTTTCACATTTTTCTTTTTCAGGATTTTTGCAATTTTTAAGGATGAGGATCCTGAATACGTGATGGAGGCATACTTCATATGATTATTATCTTTTCCTCGTGGGTATATTAAGTGTGTAGTTCGTTGTTTAATTCTAGCTTTTAATATGGTATCAATGAGGTTTTCGTGAAATCCATTTTTTTTCGGCAATTTGTTTAATTATGTTCAGTTCTTGTGTATAATTGAGTTCCGTCATTGGGATGGTAAGTAATCTATGTATCATGAAATTATATGCTGACATTTTTTGTGATTTTGGGTGATATGAGTCATTGTGGATGGTGTTGTCAGTGTGTGTTGGTTTCCTGTAGATTGCGAAGTCATGTTTGTTGTTAATTTTTTATATTGTTAAGTCAAGAAAATTAATCTTGTTATCTGTTTCTAACTCCATGGTGAACTGAATATTCTTATGTAAGTTGTTTAAAAGAATAAGGAATGAATCTAGTTGTCTGTTTGTTCCTGTAAACGCCACTATTACATCATCCACATAGCGATACCAGTATAAGCAGTTCTTAAAAGCCGTTGATTAAGAACTGCCTATACTGGTATCGCTATGTGGATGATGTAATAGTGGCGTTTACAGGAACAAACAGACAACTAGATTCATTCCTTATTATTTTAAACAACTTACATAAAAATATTCAGTTCACCATGGAGTTAGAACCAGATAACAAGATTAATTTTCTTGACTTAACAATATCAAAAATTAACAACAAACATGACTTCGCAATCTACAGGAAACCAACACACACTGACAACACCATCCACAATGACTCATTTCACCCAAAATCACAAAAAATGTCAGCATATAATTTCATGATACATAGATTACTAACCATCCCAATGACGGAACTCAATTATACACAAGAACTGAACATAATTAAACAAATTGCCGGAAAAAATGGATTTCACGAAAACCTCATTGATACCATATTAAAAGCTAGAATTAAACAACGAACTACAAACTTAATATACCCACGAGGAAAAGATAATAATCATATGAAGTATGCCTCCATCACGTATTCAGGATCCTCATCCTTAAAAATTGCAAACATCCTGAAAAAGAAAAAAATGTGAAAGTCTCGTTTAAAACAAACAACAACCTAGGTAGGATAATAAAAAATAACAAAAGTCCAATTATCAAAACTGACCGCAGCGGGGTTTACATGTTGACGTGTGGGGACTGCCCAATCATTTACGTAGGGCAAACAGGTCGTGCCTTCTCAGAAAGGATTGAGGAACATCAAAAATGTTTCACTAATAATAAAAATTCTTCCACGTACGCGAACCACCTACGAGAGGAAGGACATTCGTTCGACCCCAAATTCCAAATACTCCATCAAGAAGAAAAAGGAAGGAAACTTAACCACCTGGAAAGCCTGGAAATCAACAAAAGGAAATTAAGCGGCCTCCTACTTAACGACCAAACGGACGTCAATCATTCACCGCTCCTCAATATTTTTAAAACTTCTTAATAGCTACCCCCCACCCTCATCAATACACTACTTAAGCAAATTGTACCCAGTTTATGTATCATTTCTTCACCTGAAGAAGCCACAGTGTGGCGAAACAATTGTCGTGAACAATAAAAAACAATTTTGAAAATTTTAAAAAGTGCGTAACTTTATTTCATACATTAGTAATTACGAATTTTCAACAAATAAAAGCCACATCGATCAATCTATCGATTATTGGTATCATCCGGATTAATTCGATTATTTTTTCGTATCTATTGAATCAATTAGAAATATTATTCGACCAGGAACTTTAGCAGTTCGATTAGCTGCTAATATAATTGGAGACTATCTCTTATTAACTTTACTAGGAAATACAGGACCAAGAATATCATTCGTGAAAATCGTGCTTATCATTCATGAAAATCATTTATTTGGTTAGCTGGTCGGAAATACTCAGAAATTTCAGTGATTGATAACTTATACTGGAAAGTTAATAACTCAATTTTCTCACTTATTTAAGATATACTTGTGGTCAAATTTTCAGAGGTTTTGTATGCAGACATACTGTGTACAGATCTGGCATAAACTTTTTTTAAATCCATTAGATAAATGTTGAGAAATTTCACTGACTGATAACTTATACTGGTCAAATGGGAAAGTTAATAACTCAATTTTCTCACTTATTAAGATGTACTCATGGTCAAATTTTCATAGGTTTTGTATTCAGACTTACTGTGTACAGATCTGGCATACAATTTTCAATATATCCATTAAATAAATTTTCAGAAATTTCAGTGACAGATAACTTATACTGGTCAAATTGGAAAGTTAATAACTCAATTTTCTCACTTATTTAAGATATACTTATAATGAAATTTTCATAGGTGGTGTATTCAGACATACTGTATCTGGCATACAATTTTCAATATATCCATTAAATAAATTTTCAGAAATTTCAGTGACAGATAACTTATACAGGTCAAATTGGAAAGTTAATAACTCAATTTTGTCACTTATTTAAGATGTACTCATGGTCAAATTTTCATAGGTTTTGTATTCAGACTTACTGCATACAAATCTGGCATACAATTTTCAATACATCCATTACATAAATATTCAGAAATTTCAGTGACTGATAACTTATACTGGTCAAATTGGAAAGTTAATAACTCAATTTTCTCACTTATTTAAGATATACTCGTGGTCAAATTTTCAGAGGTTTTGTATTCAGACATACTGTATACAGATCTAGCATAAACTTTTAAAAAATCCATTAGAAAAATATTCAGAAATTTCACTGACTGATAACTTATTACTGGTCAAATAGGAATGTTAATAACTCAATATTTTACCCTTAGTTGTTGAATTTTTTTTCAATATTTTTTTCTGCGGCACCCTTTATTATAGTTCTATTTGGTGAGAAAACATATTGTGCCAAGTTTAAAAACAACAACATTAAAGGATAACGTGCTGCTTTGCTATTTAATTTCGTCGTTTTCATGATTCTCTTGGGTGCATTAGAAGACAAATTTTTGTTTTTTATTTCAAACCGTATCATTTATTTCAGATGATTTTATTATTTTACTATTATTTTACAAGAATTTAAAATTTTTATTTAACATAAATTTGAATCATACATCTCTTGAAAAATCTGGTTTGGCAATAAAGTGAAAGAAAGTACCCATTTAATGGTACTTAGTTTCGGTACAATGCTACAAATGCTACAATTGCTACAATTGCTACAATTTTATATTGAATTTCAAACGCTTAGAGCTAGAAGATGATTTTCTCCGACTCCATTATCATGGAATGATAACTGTTATTATAATGAAGCAATGGCAGTTATGACGAAGCTATGAGTAGAAAATGTTACGGCAGAAAGAGGAACAAAACTTATTGAGGATTATAATAAGATTTTAACAAATAATGAAGAACAAAAATAATTTGTTTTGCAAGTTTTAAGCCACTATCGCTGTCGATTTCCTGATAGTGAAAAACAAACACTATTGATTAGACAATATTAATGTTATAATTCGTTTATTATCATTTATTATCAGTACTAGATGACTCAAGAGGAAGACATCACATGAGCTTACTGACTGATAGAACACTAAGTTTTTCGATTTGATACAATGGAAATACCTTAGTTTTAGACATTAGTATATTAAGTTAGAATCAAATTAATTGTTAGCTGTGTAAAACTAGTATTAATTGTATGTAATAATAATTAAAAAAAATTCTGTCCGAAAACAAAAAAATATATTATTTTACATTAATACCGTATTTCTTCATCAGAACAATATACTTGTATATTATAAATTTTATTCCAAGTATAAAATCGCATTTCTAGTATAAATGCAATTATTTTAAATGTAGCTCAAAATTCGAAAATAAAATCATAAAACGGCACGTTTAATCGTTATCCAATTGGGCTCAAACTTTGCACAGAGTAATTATTCACCAGAAGGAACGATTTTCGGGGGGAGGGTGAAAAAAAATTCAAGGTCGAAAAATAAGGGCCACCAAAATAAGGGTGTGTATAAAATACACACAATAATGTTTCTCTATGTATTTAGATTCTAAACTTCAGTTGTAACTACTTGCCAGCTGCAATTTTCATTAGAGAGTTAAACAAACACGATATTTCATTGCATAGTTTTTCAGTTATGTCGTGTGTTCTACCAGACACTGTTTTGAGTTTCAATGGAGCCACTTTCGTACTATTTTCTTTGCAGGTACGCAAGCAGTATCATTTTTGGGAAGTTGAAAGGCAGTTTTTGGTCGAGAAGGGTGAAAGAAATGCACCAAAACATCATTGTTATCTTCACCTTTGTCTTCAAATTTTCCCAGCCACGACTTCTCATCATATATACAAACAACAAAGCCATTATTTGTAAATATTGCGTTTCAGTCAAAACTGAAAATATTGTGTTTTAGTTTGTACTCAAAATATTGGTCTGAAAATATTGCATTTTCAAACCTGTAGGTACTGAAAATTCCACAAATCTTTTAATATAGCAATATGTATCGAATGTAGATCTAGTAGTAGTAGCTGCTGAATATTTGTACCATTTAATTAAATTCTGATATCGTACCATTTATGCGAACTAAGATTCATAAAACTCTTAGAACTTAGAATTTCAATGAAAAATAGTGGAAAACCTAGAGGAGGGGTATAATTTTTTTTGCATTTTCTGATAGTATGGAGTACCTCGCTGCTGCGCAACTCGGTACTTAAACTTTCTCTTCGTCCGTAATATGCTTCTTACAACTCTCGTTATTTAATACACAATTACTAATAATAATAATAATTTATTATGTACGTAATTATGGTAACATAATGTACTTCATAATACAACAGGGGTTGGATTATGACCTCATTATACAACAGGAGTTGGATTATGACCTCATTATACAACAGGAGTTGGATTATGACCTCATTATACAACAGGGGTTGTATTATGACGTAAACACATCAGGGGTTGTATTATTACTTTGTAATACTACATGGTGCGGCCTCTTCAATTAAACTATGTGTATCGCTTCTTACATCTTTATTTTTCGCTTCCCTATGTACACTATCATTATTATAGTTCATTCAGCCCATGGAAGCTCAGTTACATATATACATTTGGTTGCTAACTGTCATAGATATATGTAATATCGATGTAATGATGTAATGTATGTAATGTATGTGCCTTAGAGGTAAAGAAGGTTGTCTAACCTACTGCAACGACCACGCATACGAATTTAATAAAAGCAGTATACACATGGCAGTTGTGTTGTTCAGTCGATTCCTAGATCCACTCCTAGATATATAACACTAACAATTTGTTTCTTATTGATAAAAATTTGTTAACATGTTAAATTGGAGTTGTGCGGTCAATGGACCAAATCAAAACACAAATTAAGTGATAATTTATTTACTCGTAAATCAATAGTAAATCGTACATAATTGTTTTTTTTATTTTGTCCATTCGCCCGTGCAACTTCAATTTAACTTTTTATCAAATTTTTGTCAATAAGAAACTAATTTTGAGCAACCAAATGTACATATGTAAATGAATTTTCATGGGATGAGTGAAATATGAGAATGACTTAAAAATAAAGATGTGAAACACGATACACATAGTTTATTACACCAATTATATGGTAATCTATTTGCTCGTAAATCAATCTCTAGTTTTTCCCGAATTTTCCCTTGAAATAACAACTAACATTATAAAAGTCTGCATTTTGCAAACTTATTTAGTCACTTATTTAGTTATTAATTTATTTAGTTATTTATTTATTTAGTCATTACTTTATTTGGAACAGTTATATATGACTACCAAACATCAAATTTAATCTTGAGTTCTTTATACTATTACAAAATGTAATAATTGTTTTTTGATTTTGTCCATTTACCCCCACAACTCCAATTTATATATTTTTGTAATACCTCTGTGTTATTGACATTTATCTGTACTGTCTGCTTGATCGATATGACAGGCGTAAAGGCCTTGGCCGTTATAATAACGGCCGTGGACGTTATTTAAATGACAACGCAAATTTATGAGCAACAAAGTCTTCATATTCTTTCTCATACCTGCTGCTGCTTTTTTGGGGAAGTAAATCGATTGTGGCAGCATTTGCTTCATTTAGTACATCTTCGGGGATACCACAAAACCTAAGAACTTTGCACATCTGACATTATTTTTCTAATTTCATTTTGATTTGATTGTTTGTATTTGAACCGTTGATGTTGCTATGGTATCAAATTGCGCCTGGATAACTAGTTTATTAATTTTGAAATTTAATATTGATAAATTGACCAGTTTTTGTAATTTAGGTATTACAAAGAGTATCGAACAACATACGGCCGATATGCAAATAACAGGCTTGGTTGAATATAAACCTCGGCTGCGCTCCGCTCCCCTTCGCTTCGCCTCGGTTTACAAACTTCAACCCGCGCCTGTTATTTGCTACATATCGGCCTAATGGCGTTATATACTATAAAACAGGTCACATTTTTTTCTGCGTCTGTTATCAAGAATTGTTTTTTAAGTCATAGATAAAACACCGTATTTGACTTGCACATAATGTCGAAAAAGATTTTTCACTCGCCTTCTCCTCATGTATAAAATTCATCCTCGTGAATTATACATTATATGCACATTAAATAATATATAATTATTAAACAAATCTGTAAAATACTCACTTTTCTAGTACTTGTAACTTCAAGGGAAAATTCCGGAAAAAACTACAGATGGGGTATATTTTGTCTTTTGTATCTTCTAATGCCATGGAATTCACATAACATCTGAGTAAAATATAATATTTGCCAGTCAATTATATATATATATATATATATATATATATATATATATATATGTATTTATCATTACACCTTCTACCAATTAGTGTAGGTGTCAGTCAATTATAACAGTTCTATAAAAATTAATTTCATCAAATCAGTAATATGCAAACTTTTAAAATACCAAGGAAAAATTATGAAAGCAAACTAGAGATTGAATATATTTTGTTTTTTGCATTTTTTTATCATAATGGAGTACTCATAGCATCTTAGTAAAATTTGATGTTTGTTAGTCATATAGGGCTGTGCTATATAATTTATTAAAATAATGTGTAAAATGCAGAGTTTTATAATTTTAGTTATGATTTCAAGGAAAAATTCCAGAAAAACTAGAGATGAGGTATATTTGATTCCTGTAAAATCTTGGTAAAATATTATGTTTGTCAGCCAATTACAACAGTTGTATAAAAATTGATGATACGTTTGTAAGAAGTATTGAAGTTTGATGATCATCAAAGTTTGAGTCTTTGGAAGTAACAAAACATCTTATTTGATTGTTACTTATGGGGACATACCTATGCTAGCTTCTTGCTTGCTAACTTGGTACTGCACGAGCCTGCAGAATGTTAGCGATTTTACTAAACTTCACTGCTCTATTACTGTAAATGTAGTTGAGTCTCAGTCATATTTTTGTTGTGAGATACTCCTATGTGTATAAAGAACATTCTGTAAAATGTTCACTTGTTTTCATTCAGTCCCCTTTTAGATATTGATCTGAGAACACTGACGTTAAAAGGCTTTCGGCCATTTTTGAAAAGCTCTAGAAAAAAAGGAGTGCATTCTCAGGACTAAAACTTATACTGCAGATAGTTATGTAAGTATTCAACACAAAAATAACATATTATTAGTGACTCTCTCTTTACGTTCAAAAAATTTATGGTCTGAAAAAGTAACGCTTGGTAATTTTTTTTCCGAGTTTTTACAGAAAGAGTTTGACTGACCTTCTTGCATGACAGATTTTTTTTTAAATATTAGCCTGAATTTCATTTCATGCTGAACACTGGTTTTTGAATTATTCAACACAGAAATAACACAGTTTTAGTGAGTCTATTTTCCTTCATAAACAATTATGGTCTTAAAAAGTAACGATTGATAATTTTTTCCGAGTTTTTACGGAAAGAGCAGTCAAACTTTTACCGTTACACTCTTGCATTATAGAAAAAATTAAAAAAATATGTGCCTGAAGTTCATTTCATGCTGAACATACTGGTTTTTGAATTTTTCTGATATCTTTTAAAATAGCTTGGCAATTAAACTTTCCGCAAACCACGTGTTCATTAAAATATGCCCAACTACAATTTTAATAATGACTACCAAAAAAAAACATGGTTTATAATATATATTATAATTTTTTATAATTAATTATACATTTTAAAAATGACTACCAGAAAAAATACATGGTTTATAATACATATTATAATTTTTTATAATTAATTAATATATATATATTTTTCATACAGAGTTTTGTGACTGCCTACCTATAGGGAACACATGGAAAAAAATCCAAGGCAATAAAAAAATGTTAGGCAACAAATTTTATTTTTATTGGGCGGTATGAAATGAATTGTCCCTTTATTGATATATTCAATTTTGCTGAAACAAATATACTTATAATTCCCCTGAAGGCATTTTCATTTAAATTTTGAAGATTTCATTCTGTCAACCTGTCTGGCTTAACAAACTATTGATGCTGTAACTTGACTTTTTCCGTGCACCTGATTTTGCTGAACGTACGAGTTAATGACGTGATTTGGGAGCCGCTTATCGGCATGTGAGATTATTTCCGGCGCTCATTAAAAAATAGGTCATTTATATTGACGTGTATTTATAGACCGTTACGAATGTGACACCGACATGACATGCCTCTCAAGAACAGATGAATCGAGCTGATGATGGACGAAGTCACTGAAGGTGTACGTGAAGAACGCGCTTCATTAGTCATAAGTTGTGTAATTGTGTGCAAAGAATGTATACAAGTGAGTGTAAGCGCATGTATGCAGTATGTATGTGTATCAGTTTGTGCTAAAAATAAATTTGTGACTCGGACACGTTTCATGGAGCGTGAAAATTGGGAATTCCAATGTTAGACGAAGTGGAAGTGAATTTCTCAGAGTTAGAATTAGTTTCACTGGAATGGTGTTATTAATCATTAAATGACAAATGAAGGTGTTACGAGTCGATTTGATGAACTACACGCTTCTTTTTATTACTTTAAGATAGTAGTTGGATTGCTTCTCGCCAAGGGCAATATTAAAAATGTTCAACTTTCCCGAATATGCCACATTGAGCACATTATAAGAAATATAGTCAATGATCTCAGTAATAGAGGCATTAAATCAAACGCGTAAAAATACCCTTTCCCCGAATGAAAGTAAAATATATTGAAATCAATAATCTTGTCAATCGATGCCCCGTTTCAACAAAATGTGATTTATTATTTGTTATGTTTTATGTGAAAACTACTATTTTGTTAAAACCATGAGTAGTATTTCCTAATTATTTTATGATAATGAAATAACAATTATTAGATGGCAGAGATTTAACAAGAATGTCTTGATTTATTTAATTTCTTGCATTTGTTCACGTTATTATTGTATAATAATACAGTTAATAGTACAGAAGTTAATATATTAACTTCAATATATTCTTGAAATACATATTTTTCAATGAGACCTAGTTTACGAAAAGGGATCTGCTGTGTTAAGATATCAATTTTCACTTTTAAGATTTGGTATGTTTTATGTGAAAACTTTTGCACTGTTTACAATTGATAAATTCCTAATTTTTTTAAAGGAGGTTCCTTGTCTAATACACTTAGTAATTTTGCTTTTAACTTGTTATTATTAGAGAATGCCGGGGTTAATTTATATTTATTAAAAATATTTTAAAAAAAATTTGCCCAATGTTTATTAAAGGCTATTTTACAAAAAAAAGTTGTTAGTATTATTGTTTCGTTTTATGTATTTTACTGCGGTCTGGTTAGATAAATTATAAGCCTTCTTAGATTTATTGTAGATTTTTGAAATAGAAGTTTTACTGCAACCGTTAATTTTTGCTACATGCCGAATATAATTTAATTCTTTATTGAAATTTTGTACTGATAACGAAAATTTAAATAATCTATGTATTAAAAAATAGAACGCCGATTGTTTAGATTTCTAGAGAGTCGTAGAACTAGAATTTATATAGTTGCCTATATGGCAGTCTTTTCTGTAAATATCAAAATCCAATTTATTTTCAATTCTTGTTATTCTAATATCTAAACATGGAATGCTATTGACAATTTCTTCTTCATATGTGAACTTTGTTGACTCAAATTCGGAATTTAGAATAGAAAGAAAACACTCAATACATAATCATCAGTACTCACAATACTCACATTAATTATCAATACATAAATTGAAATCTACAATAGCAAAAACAACATCCGCATATCTAAGCCAAACTTTGGGAAATGTTGGATATTTTCTTTTTATATTATTTTCAAAATAATTTTAAAATAAATTTGTTATAAATGAAGACAGAGTGATACCTATAACTGTATCAAATGTCTGTTTATAAAATATATTGTTAAATTTAAAAATAGCTTGTTTCATTCATAATTTTGTTAATTTTAAGTATTCTTCAATTTTTTCTTGATTTACTGAATTAAATTTTAAAATAGATTCTAAAAAATTAAATGTTTCATTTATAGGAACGTTTGGAAATAAATCTGTTGCATCAAAAGATATAAATTTGTCACTTGAATTTAGTTCAATACCTTTCAACGTAGAAATTAAATCAACGGAATTTAGAGTGAACATATCATTTTCAAATTTAAATTTATTAAATTCTTTAACAAGAAATTTCGCAATTTTGTATCTTGAAGAATTAATATTGGAAACTATTGGCCTGAAACTATTGCCTTGTTTATGAATTTTTGGTAAACAGTATAATTTTGAAATATGAGGATTTGAGTTTCGTAAATTATAATTAAGTTGTTTATCTATTAAATTTGGCCAATCTTTTAAAGTTGAAGTACTTTACTAGAATATGATTCAATAGGATCAATATGTTTCATTTATAGGAACGTTTGGAAATAAAGCTGTTATATTAAAATAAATAATTTTGTCACCAGAATTTAGTACAATATCTTTCAACCTAAAGAGTAAATTTAGAGTAGACATATCATTTTCAAATTTAAATTTATTTATTTTTTTAACAAACCATTTCGCAATTTTGTATGTTGAAGAATTAATATTAGAAACTATTCGCCTGAAACTATTGCCTTGTTTATGAATTTTTGGTAAACAGTATAATTTTGAAATATGAGGATTTGAGTTTCGTAAATTATAACTGAGATTTTTATCTATTAAATTTGGCCAATCTTTCAAAGTTTGAATTACTTTTCTAGACTATGATTCAATTGGATTTTTTTCAATTCATAAATAAGGACCAGATGTTAATAAATTCAGAACACAAGACATATCATTGTCTAATATTACGAAAGCGTTTCCTTTATCCGCTTTCAAATATACGCATTATTTTTTTCTCATCCTATTCATTGCTTTCTTTAAAATCTTCATAGCTTCTTTTTTAAATTGATTTGATTCTTCAGGGACCAGTTTTCTCGATGCATTTTCTGAATAATTCATAACTTCTTCTCTAGGTAATTCCTCGACCTCTATTGCGCATTTTCAGCCTTTATTTAGTAGTTTTAATTCAGCAGGTGTAAAAATAATACTTGATTTGTTTATTAAATTTGTTTGTTCAGGTTCATTATCTATAAATTTGCCATTATTTTTTAATAGGTATAATTTCATTGAATATCTTCTCAAGTATATTGTATTTATTAATAACTTTTTTCCCGATAACATTATTATTATTTTTTGAAAATATATGCTATTTTAATGGAGAGACTCTTGTGATATTTTTAAATGTAAATTATAAAATTTTAAGTTAAGTCACCAAGTGTTTTATAATGTACCAATGTACCAATGTATAATGTACCAATGTAGAAATACGACTTTCTAATTCACACATTTTTAATTTTGAAGATGTTAAATTATTAAAACATTGAACAGATAAAAATTTAAACCTTTTCGAAGCAATTTATATGAAAAAAATCCAGTCTCGGTTACATAATAATGATCTGTCTCCTTCAAATAATCCTTTTTTAAAATATATCAAAGTATCAAAACGCTTTCAAAATTAATCTTTCAAGTTTTTTCGGATGTTTAGCATGGGGATCTCAGAAACTAGCGGAGATAGAGAAACGATTAAATGGGGAAAGAATTGCAGTTTTACGAGTTCAATTTCATGAGCTTTTTGTTTTTAGAAAAAATTGCAGGGCTAACTAGATATCTCGAAAAAATATATTTTTTGTTATTTTGTTCGGAACATATTGCTCTGTTATTATTGACTTTAGAAAAAATGTGTAAAGGAAAAAGTTGTACGTAATTATGTGCTTAATAATACAATCTAACCGATTATTTTATTAAAGCTATAATTTTTGAGTTATGAGACATTTTTGACCTTTTCAACTATTCTAATGATATACCTCTTGATATAGTAATTGCTATAAATAATTAAATTATCGTTATTTTTTATTTTTCATTTTCGAACTATTTAAGAAGTAGGCTATGAAAACAATTGATAGATGCGCAACGTGTTAAATAATAAAATTCAAGTTAGTTATTAAAGTTTTTCTTTTCATTTCGAAATTATAAACATTATTATTTTGGTGTAAAATGTTTATTTTATTGGAGTTGCAATTTTATATAAAAATAATTTCTGATAAAACAAAATTACCTAAGTACAAAACTACTCAACAGGGAATGACAGACGATAAATTGAGAAACAATACAATCATATTAGAACGTAACTAAAGAAGTACCAAAACAACGTAATTAAAGTTAGGAAAGTATTTAAGACTAAATATGTTCAAAAGGTTCACCATTATGATTAATGCACACCTTTTTAAAACAGAATTTGTTGCTTTTCTAACGGAGCGTCCAACAATATTAGCAAAAACTTGTAACTTGTAAGTACAGCTTCTCTAAGGTCTTCTACTGTGACGTACGATGTTGATGCACTATCTTTTACCATTCCACATAAATAAAAATCTAAAACAGAGAGATCGGGAGATCGGCCACCTCTATTATTGTCGTTGGTATCTATCAATTGTTTCTATAGCGTACTACTTCGAATAGTTCGAAATTGAAAAGAAAAAAAATCCCATAATTTATTTATAAAAATACCTATGTAATATGATACATCATTAGAATCGATGAAAAGAGGTATTTTTTATGAAGTCATGGCCGACTATGGTTTCCATTAGAAAAATCACAAGTTTGTGTCATAACTCAACAATTATAGCTTAAATAAGATAATCGGTTAGACTGTATTATTAAGCACATAATTTCCTATAACTTTTTCCTTTACACATTTTTTCTAAAGTCAATAATAACAGAGCAATATGCTCCGAACAAAATAACAAAAAATATATTTTTTCGAGATATCTAGTTAGCCATGCAATTTTTCCAAAAAACAAAAATCTCATGAAATTGAACTCGTAAAACTGCAATTCTTTCCCCATTTAATCGTCCCTCTATCTCCGCTAGTTTCCGAGATCCCCATACTTCACATCCGAAAAAACTCACCCTGTATATATAAATATAAATGTAATATAATAAAATAAATTATTAATTTTAAAATTAATAATTTTACCTTGCAGTTACTTTGCCAGATTTAATCAAATTAATATTTAGCAACGGGATTACGCTAGAACGAAGACATAATTTAAACGTTATTCGGTTTGTATAATGTTAGCACATCAATTATTTATACACCAACTAGAATGGGTAATTGAAATAGTTTGTGCTGTGCGGCGGCGGCCAGCAGACCGCTGAGGCCGCCTCGCTGTGCTACGGCCATTTCCATAATGGATAGTCAATAGGCCATTAAGTAATAAAATTCCGTCGTAGAAGCATAATGCGGGCGGTTTTATTAAGGAGAGTGGGCGCGTTGTCGATTGTTACGATCCTGTAGGATCCGGGTGAAAAAATCCCAGATTTTCTCGTGGTGTGTGTGCGCTCCGGATTTATGGTGTCCGGTGGACAACGCACGGGACCGTTATTTATTAGCCCCTGGCACGCGAAACGCCCCCGGCATAAGTGAATCCGTCCCGGGACGCTACTGTCTCGCCCCCGTTAAATCGCACTAATTGCGTTTTAAATTAGATAGGCATTTCTCGCCCTTCTTCAACTTGCCGCGGTCATACAACCACAACGCAAAAAAAATAAAAAAAATAAACGTCAATCATAAAGCCGCGAGGAAATGGCCTGTGCTTTGCTCACAGCCAACTCACGCGAGATTATAGTTTGATACTGGGGCGGTTTAAAGTGGGCTTGACTAACGTGCCTTTTAATTATTACACTCTTTAAGTTAATCAGAATTCAGAACTAATTCAATAATGTGTATGTGCGTTACTGAAATATGGATGTAATTTATCTGAATTATAATTATATCTAATTATAGAAGTGGTTATGAATTTGTTGTTTGAAGCTTAACAACGATAGTTGCGAAAAAAAATAGCAACTAAGGTATTTCCAACTGACATGTTTGAGCTCGATGATGATGACACTACCACCAAGAAAGAAGATTTCTGGCACAAATAGAAGAAGCAGTAGAAGCAGCAGAAGGAAATATATATATAGGAGGCGACCTAAACAGCAGAGCTGGAAGCAGAAGCAACAAAGATGTTCATAAAAAGCCAATACGAAGTAATACTAAGGGAAGATAAAGAAATTACACAAATGTGGAAGGAATACTTTGAAGAACTATTGGGAACCACAGAAGATGAGAGAGGAGAACAAAGAGACAAATATAACAGAAGCAGATACAGAATATGGAGAAGATATAACAGAAGAAGAAGTAAGAACAGCAATAAAGGAACTGAAAAACGGAAAAGCGGCAGGAAGTGAAATAATCACCAGTGAAATGATCAAACATATGGGCACAAAAAGGCCAGATAGGCTACAGGAAATAATAAGGAAATCGAGGAAAATGAGAAAACACGTGCGACTGGTAGACAGCGAAACTATGGGAAACACTGAAACAAAGGAATGTAAACAACAAAATGATAAGGATAATAAAAAATATAAACGAAAACAACACCAACACAGTAATATACAACAACACACAATCAGAAACATTTAAAACAAAAAATAGGCTAAGACAGGGAGGGAGTCTAAGTCCCACACTTTTCATTACTTACATGGACGACATAATAAAGAAATGCACACCAAAGAACAACAAGAAATTGTTACCAGGCTATAAAAACATGGAAAAATAGGAATATCGGAAGGAGGAAATAGGATATGCAGACGATGTAACAATAATAACAAGAACACCAAAACAGCTACAAGAAAGAGTAAACTTATTGAACACAGAACTAAAGGCAAAAACAATGAAACTGCACATAAACAAAACAAAAATAATGGATAGTAGTAAGGAAACAGGAGCAGATACAAATAGTAATTGACAACAAATAACTTGAACAAGTAGAGACATACAAATACCAGGGAGTAGAACTGAATGCAGACGGAAATGAAGAGACGGAAATACCGCAGAATAAGAAAAACTCAAAAACTATACCAGGCAATCAAAAACGCAATCATAAACAAAAAAGAAATAAGTAAAGAAACAAAGATAAACTGTACACAACAATATACCGACCAATACTAACATGGGAATGCGAAACGTGGAAGCTGGACAGAACGGGGAAAATTAAAATACAAGCAAGCGAAATGAAAGTCCTAAGAAGAATCAAAGGAGTAACGAAAATAGACAAAATACGAAGCACATAAATATGAGAGGAATTAGACATAAAGCCAATACACCAATACATGGAGCACAGTTCGGATGGTGGGGACATACACAATGAATGGATAACCAAAGAGTAGTGAAAAATGTATGGGAAGCAAAGCCATACAAAAAGAAAGGGAAAGGAAGACCGAGAAAGACATGGGATGACAGAATGTAAACAATAATAGAAGAAAGAGGGAAAACATGGAAAGAAGCGAAAGAACTAGCGAAGGACAAGACGAAATGGAAGAACTTCATGAAAGAAAAACAGTAACAGAAGAAGAAAAGGAGAAAGAAAACAACAAACCTACACCATTATGGGAGAAGGTAGACTAATATACAGAGTGTATATCAGAATAGAGTAGGATTGCATGGGTATCTTTCTTATTTTCAAAGCTAGAGATCTGGTTAAATGGGCAATGTTATGCAGTTTTGTATGCTGATTCAAATTATATTGAAGAATTTTTAAAAGTCCAATCACTTTGGAAATTATTCTAAAAAAACTAAATATCGTGATATGCTAAAAACTCCGCTATTCCATAATTATTCTTCTTCTGCGGGTGCCTATCCGGTTCGGATGTTGGCGATCATCATTGCGATCTTGATTTTATTTGCAGCTGTTCTAAATAACTCCGTTGTTGTTGAATTGAACCATTACCTCAGGTTCTTCAGTCAAGGTATCCTTCTTCTGCCTGGTCCTCTGCGCCCCATTACTTTGCCCTACAGTATGAGCTGCAGCAATCGATATCGTTTTCCGTTTCTCATTATATGCCCGAAGTATTCCAGCTTACGTTTTTTGATGGTGAACAGTAACTGTGGTTCCTTCTTCATTCTTCTTAGTACCTCGATGTTCGTAACTTTATCTGTCCAAGCAATATTTAGCATATGTCTATAGATCCACATTTCAAATGCTTCTAATTTTTTGCTGGATGCTTCAGTTGAAGTCCACGCGTCCACACCATACAAGTACGAAGAAAATATAGCATCTAATATGTCTCATCTTGATGTTAAATGAGAGATCATGACTGCAAAATATTTTCTTCATTTTTGTAAATGCAGCTCTGGTTATTTCGATACTTCACCTTACCTCCAGCGAGTGGTCCCATTGGTTATTTACCATACAATATGTACTATAGTTATTAAAGTTGGGGAAATAAGTTTAAAATAAAAGTTACCTGATTCGATCGCACAAACTTGAGAAGTTTCCGAGATATTAATAGCTACTTTCATATTTTAAATGGCCGCCCTATTTGATTTTTATACGTCTAAATTGTCATCGCGTTTGATTAATAACTCGCGATCCTTTTTTTTTAAATTTCCAACCGTAAACACCTTCTGTGTACCGTCCAGTGGTAGCAGTCCGGACATTTGGCCCGCGCCAATAAAACATCTGGCGCGCAGATCTTGGGTTTCGCCATTTCGGTCGGCCGATGGACGTGCCTCTGCATTTTAAGTATCCACGTGAATTTCAGATTTATAAGTTATTACAAGTAATCCGTCAGTTCAGTAAAATATTATTAATTACCGCTTTCCCAAATTTCATATGATTATTGCATGCCCGGCTCGGTTACAGCCATCTCATTAGTCCGTTTAATTATTTAATTTCTATTTAATTGTCGTCATTTTTGTTAAGTCCGCCCTCCGTGGGCCTAGAAACGCCATTCAAATTTTGTCAGTGTTCATATTTCATTTTAAGAGTTTTAGCGTCAACATTTGATTAATTATATTACGGGAAATGGCTGATTTGATACTTAGGTTTAATTTGTACATATTTTTATACTTCGGAAGGGGGGGGGCGATACTGAGTGGGCGTTTCGTCGGTCTGTCGAATTTTTAAATAGGTCCACTGTGCCATAAACGGCCTCTTTTGCGGCCGCTGTTCGAGCACCCTGGTCCTCAGCAATGTGTGTTGCGTTAAGGTCCAACGAAAACGGTTTCACAAATTGAGAAAAGTAAATCCACTCATGCCTGTTATTGGCTACATGACCAAAACGAAGTTTAACACAATTGGCAGCGTTTTAGAATATTGCCAGTTACTTATCGCATGTGTTTCGAATAACGCATTTTATTGTCTCTGTCATTCCTTCACGAAGTTCATCTACATTATTATAATTGAAGTTACTTCCATAAATTTTGTTTTTTAAAGTCCTCTACAAATAAGAGTCAAGAGGCGTCAAGTATGCAGATCTGGCTGCCCACTGAACATTTGTATTCGCTATTACTTTGTTATGAAAACGGCCATTTAAATAAGTAATAACATCTCTAGCATTGAGTCGAGAGGCGCCATCTTACTGGTACTTTATTTGAATATTTTGTTCCAAAGGTAAATCATCCAATAAATCTTATAAGGTTGTTTGTAGAATTTCCAAATGACGTTGTGCAGTTAGAAATATTATAGCACCATGTAAATCATTTCCCAATATGCCACAAAATACATTAATTCCGAACTACTCTTGGTTTCGCCATGGAATCACTATGTGATAGTCAATTGTTTTTGATCAATAACTGTCAGAATTTTGAGCATTTTTATAATTTATTGTTATTTTACTACTTAGTAGATATTTCGCATATTTTTTTATTTCAACATAGTTTGTTACACATCGTTGAAAAGAGAAAAAATGTTGATTTTGGCTTGTAAAAATCAAATATGGCGGCCATTTTAAATAAGAAAGTTGCTATTCTATTTCTCGGAGACCATCTTGACTTTTGTTTTGACTTGATTCTAAGTTTGTGCGATTAAATCAAGTAACTTTTATTTTGAAAATAACAAAAACATGAAATGTCTAAGACCCAGACTGGGCAAATCAGAAATAAATAAACTCAAAGATAAAATGGGCAATGAAGCAAGTACTAAAACAGAAATTATTGGAATAATTGAAAATTACTACTCGGACTTGTACTAATCAAAGAAAGACCCACAAGAAGACGTAAAAAATCGACTTACATCAAAGATAGTGAACATAAATTTAGAACTTCAACCCGAAATATCCAAATCAGAAATAAGAGCGTCACTGAAACAATAGAAGAACAATAAGGCAGCGAGCAAGGACGGAGTAACTGCCGAAATGGTAAAAATTGGAGGAAAACCTGTTATTGATTGTTTGCACCTTCTCCTAAATCAAATGTTAACAGAAAAGAAAATTCCACATAACTGGAACGAAGCTACTACATTACTTCTATTCAAAAAAGAAGACAAGAAAGAATTACAAAACTATCGTCCCATAACCCTCCTAAGTATCATGTATAAGCTCCTAAACAAAATACTAACAACCCGACTTACCAGAAATTTCGATGATTACCAACCCAGAGAACAAGCAAACTTCAGGAAGAGATTTAGCACACAAGACCATCTGCTGACAATGAAGATCTTAATAGAGAGAGTAAACGAATACAAAATACCTTTATTCGTAACATATGTAGATTTCGAAAAAGCTTTCGATTGCGTAGAACATTGGGCTATAAAGAACTTCCTAATAAACAGCCGGATCGATTATAGATACACCAGCCTACTGTCAGACATCTATCAAAATGCTACAACATCAGTACAAATATATGAAGGAACAAAACCAATAACGATTGCAAAAGGCGTAAGACAAGGAGACACTATATCACCAAAATTATTTAGTCAAGCATTGAAGGATGTTTTTAAAAATCTGGAATGGGATGAATGTGGCATCAAAATACGTGGACAACGACTAAATCACTTAAGGTACGCGGACAACATAGCATTATTTGCAAACAATAAAGCAGAGCTACAGAAGATGTTAAGAGAGCTAGACCATCAAGCCTCAAAGATTGGCATTAAAATCAATTATTCGAAAACAAAGATACTAACTAATACAGAGGAAGATGCTACAGTACAAATAGGAAACAAATCAATCGAACAAGTTACCGAATATATACATATATATATATATATATATATATATATATATACAGGGCGTCTCAAAATTGACGCCCGTGCTTTTGGGAGCTGACTCAGGGGCAAAAACAAATTGAAAATTAAGAGTGAAATTTTTTCCGTTTGTCCCTCGTTATAGAGTTATTGTCACAAATAACAAAATAAATAACATTTCAACTTATGACAGTAACTAACGCAATTTTGTGATACATATCTGTGATGGGTGGGAAAAACAGTATAAGTCAAGAATTAGCATTTTAAGGAAGCGTCGACTTATACCTTTTTTCCCTCCAATAATCGTAGCATTTAAAGTTGTACTAAAACTGCCAACCTATTTAAAAGCCTTAACTGAATAATGTGACATATACTATTTCAAACACAATGTACAGCATCGCTTTCTGAAATATAATTTGACTTAAACTCATTTTCCCAAATTTTCGACTTGTACTGTTTTCCCACCCATCACAGATATATGAATGAAATTTTAGTAGATATAATTGATAATTTCACAGTTGTTGATTTTTTCACAGAAATGACAAAAAATGTGCACGAATTATTGAAAATTTGACAGAAATTAATGAAATGTTGTTTCATATGACTGAAAATATGATAGTAATTAACGAACGAAATTTGGTTAAATTTGATTGAAATTTAAAAAAAAATTATTGATATTCTTAAAGTTATTGAAATTTTCAGAGAAATGATAAAACATGTGCACGAAATATTGAAATTTTGACAGTAAATAATGATCTTTTGTGAAATGTGGCTGAAATTTTGACAATAATCAATGAAATTTTGTTAAATATAATTGAAATTTTGATAGAAATAATTAAAAAAATACAGTTTCTGAAACTTAGACGGAAATTACAAAAACATTAGCGTAATTATTAAAATTTTAACAGTAATTAATTAAATTTTGTTGAATATGATTGAAATTAAGTTAGTGCTAATTGAAAATTCGCAGTAATTGAAATTATGGCAGTAATTAAAGATATTTTGTTAAATATAACTGAAAATATGACAGTAATTAACGAAATTTTGTTAAATATGATTGAAATTTTAATACAAATAATACATAATTTCACAGTTATTGAAATTTTCATACAAATGACAAAACATGTATTCGAATTATTGATACGTTGAGAGTAATTAATGAAATTTTCTTAAATGAAATTAAAATTTTAATAAAAATAATTGAAAATTTAACAGTTTTTGAAATTTCATGAGAATAGAAATAACATTGTACAGTAATTATTAAAAATTTTGGTAGAAATATTTGAAAATATGTCGGTAATTGAAATTTTCACAGAAATTAAAATATTTTACGGTAATTATTTAAATATTGCGAGTTACTAATGATATTTTGTTAACTATGATTGACATTATAGTAGAAATAATTGAAAATTTGACAGTTATTGAAATTTGAAGAGAAATTTATAATCATTTTACGTTTACAGTAATTGTACAGTAAATAATGATCTTTTGTGAAATATGACTGAAACTCTAACAATCATCATCATCATTGTAATTTTTATAGAAATAATTTAAAAAAATACAGTTACTGAAACTTACACGGAAATTACATAAAAATATATACCGTAATTCTTGACATTTTAACGGTAAATAATAAAATTTTGCTAAATATGATTGAAATAAAGGTAGAGGTAATTGAAATTTTAGTAGTAATTAATGATATTTTGTTAAATATGACTGAAAATAGGACAGTAATTAATAAAATTTTGTTAAACATGATTGAAATTTTAGTTGACATAATTGACAATTTTACAGTTATTGAAACTTTTATAGAAAAGACAAAAAATGTACACGAATTATTGATATGTGGACAGTAATTAATGAAATTTTCGTAAATATAAAAATTTTAATAGAAATAATTGGAAATTTTACAATTATTGAAATTTGATGAGAATCAAATTAACATTAAACAGTAATTCCTTAAAAGGACTGAATTTTTGGTAGAAATATTTGAAAATATATCAGTAATAAAAATTTTCACAGAAACGAACATATTTTATAGTAATTACTGAAACATTGACAGTGATTACTGAAATTTTTTTGAATATGAATGAAATTCTAGAAGAAAAAATAGAAAATTTGACAGTTAATGAATGTGTTAATCTTTATTAAAATTATTAACATTACAAAACAAGATATTGTCGACATCTGTCAAACTAATTGTCAAATCTGACAGTTATGTCTTATATTTGATAAAATGAATAAAACAAAATCCTGTTTTGAGTAGTGGTCGTAAAAATGTTTATAGTTATTGTTTACATTTTTATCAATAACTGTATAACGAGGGACAAACGGAAAATTTTCCACTCTTAATTTTCAATTTGTTTTAACCCCCTCAATCAAATCACAAAAGCACAGGCGTCAATTTTGAGACACCCTGTATTTACAGCATGTCCCCGGATTGAGTTTACAAGAGGAAAAACTTTTTTTTCTTTTATTTTACGCCTAAACTTCAAAGGAATAAGATTTTTTGCTTGTCCTGAAACCAGCAAATCTTGAATTAAAACTTAATTATTCTGACTCAGTGGAAAGAAAAGTTCATTTATCTTTTGATTTCGGACTTTCTCTACTTTTTAAAACCCATCACATTGGCCGTTTTTTTTTTTACGATGTCACTTTGACAAATGAGTTTACGCAACTTAAATAACAAAAATGTTTGTGAAAAACATAATTTTAATAAACAGTAACTCAAAGAACCAGCTTTAAGATAAAAATGTCATTTTTAACAAGAACAATCATTATTCAATTAACCCCCCACCAAATTCTGTGCACAATTCTACTCTAAAACGAAGCTCCTTGCAACTTCTTTGAATTTCTTCGATGGACAACGATGCCACGGCGTCTCTTATTCGATTTTTTAATTCTTCAGCATTATTAGGTAGGTTATCCATATACACAATTTGCTTTAAACGTCCCCACAAATAAAAATCCAAAATTGTTAAATCGGGACTTCTGGCAGGCCACAATACTGGACAATTTCTTCCAATCTATTGATCTCCAAATTTTACATTTAACCAGTTAGTAACAATGCGAGAATAATGTGGAGGACAACCACCCTGCTGAAAAAAGTCCAAAATCAAGAGAAAAATTGACTTTTCTCTCTACTGAGTCAGAATAATGAAGTTTTAATTAGAGATTTGCTGGTTTCAGGACAAGCAAAAAATCTTATTCCTTTGAAGTTTTGGCGTAAAATAAAAGAAAAAAAAGTTTTTCCTCTTGTAAACTCAATCCGGGACATACTGTACATATATATATATATATATATATATATATATATACCTGGGATAACTAATAAAACTCAACAAAGATAATCAAACCAGCGAAATAAAAAGAAGAGTTAGGCTTGCATGGGTAGCTTTCGGAAAGCTGAGTTTTATCCTAAGAAAAGAAAAAGTGCCCACAGTACTTAAAAACAAGAATTTTTAATCAGTGCATACTTCCTGTCTTTACATACGGGGCAAAAGTATGGACATTCATAAAGGCCAATATGGATAAAACTGCTGCAGCTCAGAGAGCTATGGAAAGACAGATGCTCGCCATACGACTATCAGATACGAAAAGAAACGAATGGATCCGAAAACAAAGAGATGTAAGAGAGGAAGCTGCAAAGCTAAAATGGAAATTTGCTGGTCACAACATCAGACAAATCGATGAAAGATGGAACAAACTTATTGTACACTGGAGACTATGAGAAAATACGAGAGGATGAGGAAGGCCACAAATGCGTTGGGCAGACGACATTAAGAAACATGCAGGAAAGAAATGGACTGAAATAGCAACTAGTAGAGAGGAATGGAAGCAACTTGGGGAGGCCTATGTCCAAAGATGGGCGACAGAAGGCTGAAAAGAAGAAGAAGAACTTTTATCTTAAACTTATTTCCGCATCTTTAATAATTATGGAAATATTGGAGTTTTTAGGAAATCGCGATTTTTAATTTTGTTTATTAATAACTGCTCGGACTTTTGGCAAATTTTCAACATATTCTGAACCAGTATACACAACTGCATAACAATCCCATTTAGCCACATCTGTAGCTTTCGATACAAGAAAGATACCCATGCAATCCTACTCTATTTAGGACACCCTGTATAGTACAAAACCCTTTTTCAATTAAAAAGTTTTTTCAAGATTGAAAAAATGTACTTATCATTTTCGAACAATAAAATAAGTGGAACATTGTAAGTAACTGGATGCTATTCATTTTATTATAGTTTGAATAAGGGAGCAGGAAACCGGGGAAAACTATTTTCCCATGTAATTTTCCCTATGTTCCGCGATAAATCGAGCACATGATATATCATAAATATACGCTCAATTAAAGTGTCATTTCATAATTTTAATGTACAGTCATTATTTTAGTAGTTTGTTGTCGTAATAAGTTAACTTTACAGTCAACTTTAACATCGTGATTACATAAAATATAAGTTAAGAAACCATTTTCCATTGAAATCTATTTTGCTATTAAAATGGTTTTTCATAAAGCGGTGCTCTTTGGAATGTGACCGTCATACAATATTTATATTGCTCGGACATATAGGTGGATACTAATTTAGAGTGCATCGGTCTTGAAATATATTTCAGAATGATTATCATCTTCTTAGAGACACAATGTGTACATCTATCTCCGGTGCATACCTTGAACCCACTAACCCCTGAAACCCGAAACAGTGCTCTGAGAGTATTTAGTGTGTCTACATGTATTTATTTAGTCGACAAGCGGACGCATCCTGATTACGTGGGGGCTTCCATCAATAAAGCGGGCCGAGGTCTAATTTTTGCCGCCCCAGGTAGGGCTAATTGCAGGGGGCCGATCGGGGAACTTTTGCCGAAGTTGGAATTTTAAACACAAATACTTAGAGCCGCGCTCAGTTTTCAGTTTTGTCTGGGGGAGCAACTTTCCGTTTTAAAATCCTGTCAGAACTTCTACGGGGATGGCAGCAATTCGAGACAATAAATCTCCGAATAAAGCAGCCCCCGCGATGATAATAATAAATAACCCTCGCGCGAGACCTCAGCCTCTTCCCCTCGGAATGATGCTTGCTTAAAGTGACCAGGATGGGTTCGCTTTTAAAGTAAGATCCCTTGTGTGAGCTTTCGTTAGTAGGATCTGTCCTTGTGTTTAGTTGATTGGGTCGCGCTCGCCTCCAATGCGTTTGCCGGTTGATATTTGCAACCCCCAAATTGGGGGCGAGCGCGGTTTAACGTTTTAGTACTGCATCCGTCACATTAATTGCTAATTTCATTGTTCGACTCCCCCGCATGTGCGTGCCTTGGCCGTTATTAATTAATTTTTGCACCTTTGATGGAATTGTCACGCTACAATTAACGAAGGTAATTGGTCGCACGTGTGGGGGAGGGTGTCGCTTAATCTCCGCTCATCTCGTATAAATTAAATAAATTTAAAATCGCCCCCCCATACATATGAAAGAGTATGTGTTTGTGTGTGTGTTTACAAATGAGTTGTACGTGTCGACGTCTATAAATTTTATATGAGCCGGAGATTAATCACGTGCATGACTTGTAAGCTTCTGGCATGCCATGCTCCCCCTGGCTGCTTGGCTACTTAGTACCGCATAGATGCACTAGATGTTCCACGAAAAGTATATATGTATATGTATACACGTGTAATACGTCGAGGATGAGGGATGCACAAGAAATTTCAATTGGGATACCGTGATTTACGGGGCGACCGTTAATAACGCGCACGAAGAAATCTTCCAATTAAACCCTCTCGTTTTTACGTTATTGCTCATAATAAATTTGTCCACTGTTATTAATATAATTGCCGCGCATTGGGGAGTTATATGTGTGCCTCTTTATGTGTGTGTGTAGATACACTGGTCTGGCTCGTTATTAGTTTTGTTTATAGTTGTCGTTCGGCCGGGCAGAAACCGACGCGTTCCCAATAAAACGTTTAATTACTTGTCAATGGCAGGCTCCTATTGCTATATTATTAGTTTTCATGTAACGTATATCCTTAATAAAGATAAATGGGAGGAGCATTGTTGCCGAGATTTGTGTTCGGATCGTATACTTAACGCCCCACACACGTTCACAATTCACGCGAGTGGAAACAAATTTCTCTTAGCTACGTACAGCAACAACACACATCGGCCAAAAACAACCCAAACATAATTATGGACAATTATCTGGTTTGAAATATAACCACGTAAACTCAATTTATTACTCGATTTCAAACAAAACAAAAAAATATATAAAAATGCTTTCTGCCGATTTTGTGAGTTGGAATTTATGTACTAGAACCCATTATGATTACCTACTTAAAAAAAATAATTGCGCTTTGTAATCTAACTCACAATGTGAATCAAATGTTGCCTGGCTCATAAGTTTAATTCACAGTGAGGCCAGAAAGTATACGAATAATTTTTTTAGCAATATTGCTAGCATGAAGTGCCACCTGTTGAATAATGCATTTACTGCTGAGTTAACACAGAGAAATGCCCGTAGCCCGTTACAACTAAAACACTGCAAAAATGAACCAGAAAAACAATGATAACTGTCATTATTACACAGGGCGAGCCAATAAATTGGTATCCCTTAATTATACAGGGTGTCCAAGATAAGGATCAACAGCATGGGGTTCTCGGAAATCATAAAAGTTACAAAGACAGTTAAATAACAAAATAAAAAATGTGCAATTTAGTGGTCAGTAATATTCTGTGAGAAAACCAGAAAAAACCGCATATTTCCATTTTTTACTCAAGTTATTGCCACATTTTTAGCTCTACAAGACAGCGTTTACAAATTTTCAGTTCGTTTCGTTTCAAAAAAACCATCATCAACTTTATTTATTTTATATGGCCTGTAATAGTATATAACGCCATTAGGCCGATATGTAGGTTGAATATAAACCTCGGCTGCGCTCCGCTCCGCTTCGCTTCGCCTCGGTTTACAAACTTTGATTTTTGATTTAAAATAAATAGCTTTAAATATGAAAAAATATTAGTTCATATGAAAACATTAAAAACATGTTTCGCACAATAGTATATAACGCCATTAGGCCGATATGTAGCAAATAACAGGCGCGGGTTGAAGTTTGTAAACCGAGGCTGCGCTCCGCTCCGCTTCGCTTCGCCTCGGTTTATATTCAACCAAGCCTATTATTTGCATATCGGCCGTATGTTGTTCGATACTTTTTGTAATACCTAAATTACAAAAACTGGTCAATTTATCAATATTAAATTTCAAAATTAATAAACAAGTTATCCAGGCGCAATTTGATACCATGGCAACATCAACGGTTCAAATACAAACAAACAAATCAAAGTGAAATTAGAAAAATAATGTCAGATGTGCAAAGTTCTTCGTTTTGTGGTATCCCCGAAGATGTACTAAATGAAGCAAATGCTGCCACAATCGATTTACTTCCCCAAAAAAGCAGCAGCAGGTATGAGAAAGAATATGAAGATTTTATTGCTCATAAATTTGCGTTGTCATTTAAATAACGTCCACGGCCGTTATTATAACGGCCAAGGCCTTTACGCCTGTCATATCGATCAAGCAGACAGTACTGATAAATGTCAATAACACAGAGGTATTACAAACAAAAATGTACACCCTATATTAGATCGTATTTCCTATTATGAATTCAACTTATTATATCACCGTATGGTTTCTCATGTTTTTATTCAGAAAAAAGGCTTGTTCATACATTTCGAACATTTTCTTGTAGTAGACGTTGACATGATGACGACGAAGAAACAAAATATTAGCTAATTTTAACCCAGAATAGAACAAAATAGTAACTTAAGCTTTTTACTTTAATATAATAATTGTTGTGTTAATTTAATTACGACGAAGAAACAATATATTAGCTAATTTTAACCCAGAATAGAACGAAAAGACTAACTTAAGCTTTTTTCTGTAATATGATAATTATTGTGTTAATTTAATAGCGACGAAGACAACAATTATTACATCATTTTAACCCAGAATATGTACCAAAGTAATAACAAAACGAATTTAGCAAGAAACGTTGTTAAACATTGAAACATTATAGTTATTTAGAATCACACTTATTATTTTTTACTGTGGCATGAGAATTATTCTGTTCATTTAATTACGAAGAAGACAATAACTATTACCTAATTTTAACCCAGAATAGGTACAAAATTAGTAACTAAAAACAATTTAGTAAGAATAGTTATTAAACATTGAAACATTATGGTTATTGAGAACCATTTTTTTATTTGTTTACTGTGGTATTATGAGAATAGTTCTATTCATTTAATTATCTTAAAATCACAAAATTAGGTCATAAATTTATAAATTTTGTCTTCGTCGCTCATTTCAACGCCAACTACACCAAACTACACCAAAATGTTCGAAATGTATTAACAAGCCTTTTTTCTGAATAAAAACAAGTAAAACCATATTGTGATATAAATCGTTGAATTCGTAATAGGAAATGCTATTAATACAGGGTGTACTTTTTTTTTTTTTTTAATAATAATAGTTTATTTTAAATTTTATACAAGTACAATAAATAGCTCATATAAATAACATTCTATATAATATAATTAATAATACTGTTTAAAATATTGCGTGTTTTCTTCCTTCTGTCTTCACCTCGGGAGTTGTGGGATTTATCTCCCCTCCAGGGATAATGGTATTGAAGGATGTTGTCGGTCTTCTTCATTCCTCTTGTTTAGATCTTGTTATTTAAAATTAGGTTTTTTATTTTTACTTTAAAATGAATTTAATTTACTTTAAAAAAATTATTAAAATTTAAATTTACGGGCCATATAAAAATATAAAGTTGATGATGGTTCGAAACGAAACGTTGTACTGAACAATTATAAATGTTGTCTTGTAGAGCTAAAAAACTGGCAATGAGAATGTGCCCTTTGTTTTCTTATACCTTTTCAAATAACTTAAAAAACATAAAAACGATAAGCTGATTTTTTTTTCTTAACAGAGTAATACTGACGACTAATTTGCGCAACTTTTTGTAATTTAACCTCCTTTGTAACTTTTACGGTTTCCGAGATCCCCATGCTGTTGACCTTATTTTGGACACCCTAAATATATATATATATATATATATATATATATATATATATATATATATATATGTATGTATTCAAAAATAATTGTTATATGAAAGTAATACTTTAACAAAAGTTATTGGGTATAACTTATTTATACTCCTATTTTGTTTAAAAAATGTTTAAAGAGAATATACAATATAGATAGGGGGTCTGTTAATCCATTTCAAATCACCCCATATAAATAAAATTTGTTGTTAAACATTTTTTATTGCCTTGGATTTTTTTATGTGTTCTCTATAAGCAGACGGTCATAAAACAATATTTTAAAAAAATTATAAACCATAGTTTTTTGTTTGGCAGCCATTTTTAAAATGGTGGTTGGGCAAATTTTAATGAAAAACGTGGTTTGCGGAAAGTTTAATTGCCAAGCTATTTTAAAAGATATCAGAATAATTCAAAGACCAGTGTGTTCAGCATGAAATGAACACCTGGCATACATTTTTTTAATTTTCCATCATGCAAGAGAGTCAGTCAAACTCTTTCAATTCACTGCTCTATTACTCTAAATGTAGTTCAGTCTCGGTCATAATTTTTTTGTGAGATATTCTTAAGTGTATAAAAAACATTCTGTAAAATGTTCACTTATTTTCATTTAGTCATTTTTTAGATATTGACCTGAGAAAATTGACGTTAAAAGGCTTTCAGCCATTTTTGAAACAATCTAGAAAAATAAAATCAGTGCATTCTCAGGACTAAAACTTATACTGCAGGTAGTTATGTAAGTATTTAATACATAAACAACATATTATTAGCGAGTCTCTTTTCCTTCATAAAAATATGATCTTAAAAAGTAACGGTTGATAATTTCTTTCCGAGATTTTACAGAAAGAGTTTGACTGACTCTCTTGTATGATTTAAAAAAAAAATATTAAGAAGATAATAAGATAGATTAAAAAAAATTAAAAAAAAAGTATGCCTGAAGTTCATTTCATGCTGAACAAACAGGTTTTTGAATTATTCTGATATCTTTTAAAATCGCTTGGCAATTAAACTTTCGGCAAACCACGCTTTTCATATATATTTGCCCAACCATCTTGGCTGTTAAAAAAATTAAAAAAATAATACAAAAAATGGCTTTTAATTTTTTTTATAAAGTGTTTAGTGACTGTCTAGGTATAGGGAACATATGGAAATAAAATCCAGGGAAATAAAAAATAATGCGCAATATTGCCTAGGTCAATTGAAATGTATTAATGTAATTGAGATATGCCACATCTATGTATGATTTTAAATGACGGAATCTATTTTTAAATAAGTCAGAGGATCCAGAAAATAAATCTGTCTCTAACGTTATAAATATTTTTAATTTTTACAGACGAAAAAAATAGAAGACAAATAGCTATTTATGGTATAAGTGAATAAAGTCGAATTTTGTGCATGAAAAAACAATTTAGCGCAAGAAGCGAAGCCGAGTGCGATAATGTTTTCGAGTAGATAAAATTGCTTTATTCACGTGTATCAGATTTTTTCCAATTCGTTAACAGAACTGAAGAATTGTCGTGAAGTGTCACGCTATTAGGTGACAACGAAACTTTCAAGGATAGTGCGAATTTGCCTATTTTTTTACTTTATTCACGTTGTCAATGGTTATAGTGAATAAAGTGATAATGAAAAGATTTTATTCACCCATTCGATTAAAAAGTAGTTTTACATAAAGAGCATTTTAATAATACGAATTGGAACATAGCTATTTATGGTATAAGTGAATAAAGTCGAATTTTATCCACGAAAAACCAATTTGGCGCAAGAGGCGAACCTGAGTGCGATAATGTGTTCGAGTGGATAAAATTGCGAATTTTATCCACGAAAAAACAATTTGGCGCAAGAGGCGAACCTGAGTGCGATAATGTGTTCGAGTGGATAAAATTGCGAATTTTATCCACGAAAAAACAATTTGGCGCAAGTGGCGAACCTGAGTGCGATAATGTGTTTGAGTGGATAAAATTGCGAATTTTATCCACGAAAAAACAATTTGGCGCAAGAATCGAATCTGAGTGCGATAATGTGTTCGAGTGGATAAAATTGCTTTATTCACGTTTATCATATCGATTTTTTCCAATTCGTTATCAGAATTGAAGAATTTGCGTGAAGTGTCACACTGTCAGGTGTCAACGAAAATTTCAAGGATTGTACGAATTTACCTATTTTTTTACTTTATTCACGTTGTCAATGGTTATAGTGAATAAAGTGATAATGAAAACATTTTAGTCACCCATTCAATTAAAGTGTAGTTTTACATAAAGAGCATTTTAATAATACGAATTGGAACATAGCTATTTATGGTATAAGTGAATAAAGTCGAATTTTATCCACGAAAAAACAATTTGGCGCAAGAGGCGAACCTGAGTGCGATAATATGTTCGAGTGGATACAATTACGAATTTTATCCACGAAAACACAATTTGGCGCAAGAGTCGAATCTGAGTGCGATAATGTGTTCGAGTGGATAAAATTGCTTTATTCACAAGATTTTTGCCGATTCGTTATCAGAATTGAAGAATTCGCGTGAAGTGTCACATTGTCAGGTGACAACGAAAATTTCAAGGATAGTGCGAATTTACCTATTTTTTTACTTTATTCACGTTGTCAATGGTTATAGTGAATAAAGTCAATATGTAAACATTTTATTCACCCATTCGATTAAAATGTAGTTTTAACGATGAGATTCAATATACATAATGAGCATTTTAATAATGCGGATTGGAAATTTTTTTTTTTATAAAATCGTTCCATTATATATGAATTTTGAATTAAGGTAGCCATGAATTTTGGAAGCAAAATTTAGTCTAAATTTAATTTAAAGATTTCATTTGTACGTAGCTGTCGGCTGACAAAATTAAACTTTTCTTTTTTGCCAACTTTTCTTAGAGTGAACAAATTTTAAAACTTTCTACTTTTATTAATTAGGCACACTTGTTATTTCATTACATAACATGTTTCTCATTGTGAACTAAAATTAAATAACTGTTAATTATAGGAATAAAATGTAGTTGATATCAATTCTTAGACTCAAACCATGACTAATTTAATTCAAAAGACTGATATGATGGAAACGCATTTATGATTTTTTTCCTATCCAACATTAAATAGTGTTTATATAATTAAAGCACGAATTAACCCTTTTTCACAAAAACATTTATTAATTTTAAATGTACATTTCAGTCGCGATGCGACCATCTTCAGTAAATATCAAATACGTACTAAAAGTTTTAGTTAAAGTTTTGAAGTAAAAGTTAGTTTTGTGAAAAATGGTTAATTCGTGTTTTAAATATATTTCACCTTTCACAAGCTCAAACGAACCTAATTTAGTGTTTATATGATTGAAGTCAGATTTCATTTCTGTATCTAATAGCATATTTAAAAATAGATGGTGCCATTAAAAAAATAATTTGAAGTGTCATATCTATTCAGGGTTGGGAAAATGTGTCGGAACACCTGATTTCTGTCTAAACTTTATTATTATTGTTATTGTTACCCTTAAAACAAATTTAAGTTGTTTTTTTTCTCTATTCAGTGGCGTACTTTGTTTTCCAATAGCTAACCTACTTTTCGAGAAATTATATCATTGACAGTTTTACATATTGACATATCGTCGGCTTAATGTTACAAGGTTATATGTGCAAATTTGTAAATTTGGGAATAACGACTTTAAATATGTTTGTTATTATAGAAAATGATATATTGTGAACTGTAATTAGATTTTTTTATCACAGATTCTTAATAATGCGAATTTAACCTTCCAAGAAGTTGAAAAGTTCCGCTTTGAAAACATATAGCCCTGTAAAGCTATAGACCTAAAAATTGAAAAAAATGTTACATGCAACCTTATAACACCAAGCCGAAGATATATTTGTAGTTTTTTTCTCTGTTCAGTGGCGTACTTGGTTTTCCTCCAGGTAATATACTTTTCGAGAAATAACGTCATTGACAGTGTTTTTGTAAATGGATTACCCTGTATATTTTTACATTTTCAAATAGATACTTTTCCCACAATTACAATGATGTAGGGTTTGGTGGGTGTGCGACTTGTGCTGCTTACAATATTAAATAAAATTGTAAAAAATAAATTTATGGATAAAACCATTAAACTTAATTGAATAAAATCATTCAGTAATAAAATTTAATGGTGAAAATGTAAAAAAAAATTGATGATTTTTTCTTTCAGTTCATAATTTTCAGTCATTCTCGAGGACCAAAAATAGAACTCGACTTGGAATTTGACGTTTCTGCTTGTCAAGTGTCTCTCGAAAGTGTCAATTATCAGTAGATGAGAAAAAAAATCTTGTTTTACTGACAGATTGTTTCCGTATAAAATAATAGTAATATTGCCGTTCAATTATTAAATTGAACCAACTGAACGTGAAACTAATACGCTGCCAATGATATCAATAAGATATGATATCACTCCTTAAGAGCCTTCGTTGATCAATTAAGATATTATCAGGCTACTGAAGGTCTCCAGTTTGAACATTTCTTTTTTTTTCAAATTTAAAGTTTTCAATAAACAACAAATTTCTTTAATTTTTTTTTTTCAAATTTAAAGTTTTCAATGATCAACAAATTTCATTTTTATTAAATAACAATTATTTATATTGGAATCTGTGTGGATCCAATATAGTTCCAAACATAGTTCCACGATAATTATTTAATTCTCTTTATATTATTTAATATTTTAAAAGCCACAAGTCGCACACCTACCAAACCTTATATCATTGCAATTGTGGAAAAAGTGTCTATTTCAAAATGTAACAATATACAGGGTCATCCATTAAAATATTTTTAAAACCACAAGTCGTACACTATCCAAACCCTATATCATTGTAATTGTGAACAAAGTGCCTATTTGAAAATGTAAAAATATACAGAGTCATCCATTAAAAAAAAAACTACCAATGTTTATCAACGTCATATCTCGAAAGGTAGGTTAGCTGAAGAACCCTCAAGTACGCCACTGAATAGAGAAAAACATACTACTAATGTATGTTTTAAGAGTAATAATAATAATAATTATAACATTTAGACCGAAATCAGGTGTTCCGACACATTTGCCCTACCCTGTATATATATTTTTTAATAGCCTTGAAATAAAATTTAAGGTTATTATATTTAGTACTTACTTGTAAGTAATATTTATTTTTATTTTATTTTATGATTTATTTCTTTCGCCTGACTAGTTTCGGTTATGAAAAACCATAATTAGGTTAAATTTCAAGTTTGTTACAAAAATGTTTAAATATAAATTATAATAGTATTTATTATGAGTTTAATGTTCTAGGCCCGTATCTATAGTCCGTACTTGAGCTTGAGTTCGACTCAAGTCGTACATTTGGTTGGGTTTGGTCCATAAACGTTTATAGAAAATACGCAACCAAATATACGACTTGAGTCAATCTCAAGCTCAAGTACGGACTATAGATACGGGCCATAGTGTCTATAAATGATTTAGTGTTTATATAAAGGTTTGTTAAGGTACTTTCAGAATGTTGCGACAATTTTTGTTAAATATATAGGGTTTCATTAAGTATGGAATAAAATCATTATTTCGGAAATTAGATTTATTTTGGAAAAAACTTATTTGAAATGTAATTTTAAAATTTAAAATTTCATTTCAAATTAGTTTAGGATATATAAACATTAAATACATAAGTAAATAATTTTAAATACATACAGTCTTGCTCACATAAATTTGGTACAAACAATTTGACATTGCTATATAAAATTGCTATTGTAACCTAATTTCTTGTACTAGATTTATGTGAGCATGACAGTACATATAAAATAACTAAACCACTTATGTAAGAATTTATTTTACTTTCTATCACCAAAATTAATACCCCCGTAAAAAATAATTTTCACACATTTTAATTCTTCCCTACACTAACAAATTACATAAACAATAAGTAATTTATACACAACAATAAGTAATTTATACACACTATAACATTAAACACATGCCAAATAGTATATTTATAATATTGTTTTATATTTAAACAATTTTGTAACAAATTTGATATTTAACGTAATTATATTGTTTCATTATAGAAACAAGTCAGGCGAAATAAATAAATCTTAAAATAAAATAAAAATCAATATGACTTACCAGTAAGTACTAAATATAACAATCTTAAATATATCTATATATATAACTGCTAACTTATGGATAAAACCTTAAAAAACTTAATTGAAATAAAATATTGTTAGTAGCACAAAATCACTTTTATTAAAACATTTTTTTTCGTAAAAATATTATTTCTAGATTTAAAAATGGGGTTCCACTTCAAAGGCCCACCCTGTAAATAAGGGATTTAAATTCTGCAGAATGGGTTACGTATCATTATTAATTCTTCGCTCTTATTCAAATGGAAAAGTAGTAGTAGGTAGGTATTTTCAGAATGTTACGACAATTTTTGTTAAATATATAGGGTTTTATAAAGTGTGGAATAAATTCATTATTTCGGAAATTAGATTCATTTTGGAAAAAAACTTCAGAAACGTCGATTTACGAAAATACACCGAATTTTTTAGATCTAAACTTTTATCATTATTAATTCTTCACGTGTTATTATTAATTCTTCACTTTCAATCAAATGGAAAAGTAGTAGTAGGTAGGTATTTTCAGAATGTTGCGACAATTTTTGTTAAATATAAAGGGTTTCACAAAGTATGGAATAAATTCATTATTTCGAAAATTAGATTTATTTTGGAAAATACTTCGGAAACGTCGATTTTCGAAAATACACAGATTTTTTTAGATCTAAACTTTTTGTCATTATCAATTCTTGACTTTTATTCAAATGGAAAAGTAGTAGTAGGTAGGTATTTTCAGAATGTTGCGACAATTTTAGTTAAATATATAGGGTTTCATTAAGTATGGAATAAATTCATTGTTTCGAAAATTAGATTTATTTTGGAAAAAACTACAGAAACGTCGATTTACGAAAATACACAGATTTTTTTAGATCTAAACTTTTTATCATTATTAATTCTTCACTTTTATTCAAATGGAAAAGTAGTAGTAGGTAGGTATTTATAGAATGTTACGGCAATTTTTGTTAAATATATAGGGTTTTATAAAGTATGGAATAAATTCATTATTTCGAAAATTAGATTTAATTTGGAAAAAACTTCGGAAACGTCGATTTTCGCAAATACACAGAATTTTGGGGATCTAAACTTTTTATCATTATTAATTCTTCACGTATCATTATTAATTCTTCACTTTCATTCAAATGGAAAAGTAGTAGTAGGTAGGTATTTTCAGAATGTTGCGACAATTTTTGTTAAATATATAGGGTTTCATAAAGTATGGAATAAATTCATTATTTCGGAAATTAGATTAATTTTGGAAAAATGTTCGGAAACGTCGTTTTTCGAAAATACACAGATTTTTATAGATCTAAACTTTTTGCCATCATTTGGTTTTGAGTGTAGACGTCATCGACTTTATTTTAAATGACAACCCTAATATTTTTTTTAGTTTATTTGATAGAACCTTTTTTTTCTGGATGTAACAGTATGCATTTTTGTATACCTTACATAAGAAATATTGCTCACAAAAAGCAATTGAAAGTTTTAAATTTAATTATAAAATCCACCTATTCGGAAAACTGTAAAAAGAAATTGTAAGATGAGTTTCTATAGTTTTTTCAGTGAAATTTTTCTATCAAATAAAATAATATAATATTAGGGTTGTCAAAATAATTGATAAACATGACTCAAAACTAAATGATAGCAAAACTTTTAGATATATAACAAAATGTACAGTCATGCTCACATAAATCTAGTACAAGAAATTGGTTACAATTGCAATTTTATGTAGCGATGTCAAATTTCTTGTACTAGATTTATGTGAGCATGACTCTGTATTTGTAAAATTAGAGACCCACGTCTGCAAAAAATTTTGCGAAATATTTTTAATTTCCGAAATAATGAATTGATTCCATACTTAATGAACACCCTGTATAACATCGTCGACAATATTTTTCAATGGCAACCAATGATTTTCCGAACTTTTAATAGAATTTTGACCTTTATTTATGTAGTAAGAGATAGTGATATAATCACGAACATTTCTACAGGCCGAAGCCTTTATATTACTGAAAGTGAGTTTGTGGTGAGATTTGAGATTTGAGTCGAAATCCAAAATTTTTGCAGCAATTATTCGAGACTTATTATTCTAATAAAGTGGGTTTCGAAGAATTGGCTTGCTGTGTTCAGGTGTATTCCCTTTCTATAGCCCAAGGTCAATAATATTGCAATTGTTGCTAAAATGATTTCCTATGTTATATTTTATCAACCGATGAAAACAATAACCGATGATGGCTAATGGTCCATAGGCAAGCAAAAAAAAACAATCGCCGCCTTAAATAAAATTGTACTGACTATTCAGGTGAGATTAGAGCAAATTAGAAAATTAGATTAGATTTATATATTCCTAGTATTGTAATAAAAATCGTAAATAATTAGTGACACTACCAAAAAAATGTGTTTGTATTTATTATATTTTTTTTTATTTCTGAAAAAAAGATGTCTCAAAATTTTCAGTCAAAGGAACAATATTAGCATTTAGCAACTTTAACCGTCTACCGTCGAGTTGTTCATCCAACTCAAAGTTTTGAAATTTGAGTTAATACACCACATGTTATCCAATTTAGTCTTAGATGCTAACACTTGATGAAGCTTAAATGAGATGCCAAGTTGTGATTCAATATTGGAATTACATATCTTGATTTTGTAGTTTTTTGCATGCAAAGATAATGTTTAGCATTGCTTCTTCTTCATTGCTTACGATTTGATAGTAAATATGATAGATATTGAAAGTTGGAGGCTAGACAAGATACATCGACAAAATGTTGTCCTCATAATTGTTATTATTCGATTTAGACGCTGAAGAAGTGTTCAGAAAGGGAAAAGTTAAGGGAGTGGTAGCGGTAGGAAAGTGTGAATCAGAGACTACTGACGTGACTTCTGAGACAAATTTCTTCAAATTATCTAGGAAAATAGGAAAATGCAACGAGAAAGAAATATAGATTTCTGACATCGGTGATGCAATTCATAGCTTTAGTAGTTCAATGGTTATGTGACATACAACAGTGACAGCACAAAACTAAGTTGTTACATCTATTATGCAGACATAATCTAGATATATTTTTGAATTATGCTACCATATTAAGTGCATGCAAATTGCTGAAAGCTTTTAATTTAAATTGTTTATGTGCGCTGTTTTAATAATTTTCAAATAAATTTGCGATAAAACGGGCGTTTAATAAAATCGTTTGCATAGAGCGGCGGGTATTTATTTAACTGGGTGCAAAATATTTTAATATGTAAATAAAACGCAATTTAAATAGTTAATATTTGTTGACAAATTAATGCATTACAATCAATAAAAATGCTACTGGTATTTGGAGGACACGATCACCAAAGCTGATGACACATTTATATTGAAATCAAGTTTATATTGATTACACATTTTATTATTTCTATTAATAAAAATTAAAGCAGATTTATCATTGTTCTTGTGTTATGTATTATGTTGTTTAGTACGTATTAGATATATTTCCTATTATTATATTTATATTCAAATTGTAAGGCTTGTAAATCTTATTTAGTTATTATTAACTTATATAGAAAACACATACTGCACATTGTGTTTTGCCAACAATAAATATATAAATACTTCGCTAATTATTTAAAAAAAATCTGCTACCTTGTTAGCTGTACAATGTTTTAAAAATGTAACATCATGAAAATTCAAAATGCGTCCTGTTTTAAAATGGTGTGCCGCAACTGCAGATTTGTCAGTACTATGAAGTTTTGTGCAAATGTTTTACCTTTTATTTATATTTGGTTTTGTTTGTCCGATATAACATTTTTTACACCGTTTACAATTTATCTGGTAAATTCCTGATTTTTGTAAAGGAGAAAAATACATTTGGTAATTTTGCTTTTAACTTGTTATTAATAGAGAAGGCCTGGGTTAATTTAAAGTATAATAGATGTTATTTTACAAAAGAAATTGTTACTATTATTGTAATTATTGTTCTCAATTTATTAACATCTGGTCCTTATTTAAAAATTCAAATAATCCAATTGAATCATGTTATAGACAAGTAATTCAAACTTTGAAAGATTGGCCAAATTTAATAGATAAAAAACTTAATTATAATTGACGAAACTCAAATCCGCATATTTCAAAATTACACTGTTTACCAAAAAATCATAAACAAGGCAACAGCTTTAGGCCAATAATTTCTAATATTAATTCTTTAACATACAAAATTTCGAAATGGCTTGTTATGGTATATAACGCCATTTGGCCGATATGTAGCAAATAACAGGCGCGGGTTGAAGTTTGTAAACCGAGGCGAAGCGAAGCGGAGCGGAGCGCAGCCGAGGTTTACATTCAGCCAAGCCCGTTATTTGCATATCGGCCGTATGTTGTTCGATACTTTTTGTAATACCTAATTTACAAAAACTGGTCAATTTATTAATATTAAATTTCAAAATTAATAAACTAGTTATCCAGGCGCAATTTGATACCATCGCAACATCAACGGTTCAAATACAAACAAACAAATCAAAGTGAAATTAGAAAAATAATGTCATATGTGCAAAGTTCTTCGTTTTGTGGTATCCCCGAAGATGTACTAAATGAAGCAAATGCTGCCACAATCGATTTCCTTCCCCAAAAAAGCAGCAGCAGGTATGAGAAAGAATATGAAGACTTTATTGCTCATAAATTTGCGTTGTCATTTAAATAACGTCCACGGCCGTTATTATAACGGCCAAGGCCTTTACGCCTGTCATCTCGATCAAGCAGACAGTACTGATAAATGTCAATAACACAGAGGTATTACAAAAAAGAATTTAATATATTTAAATTTGAAAATGATATGTCCACTCTAAATTCCGTTGATTTAATTTCTACATTGAAAGTTATTGAACTAAATTCTGGTGACAAATTTATTTCTTTTGATGTAACAGCTTTATTTCCAAACGTTCCTATAAATGAAACATTTAAATTTTTAGAATTGTTTTTAAAATTTAATTTAGTAAATGATGAAAAAATTGAAGAACACTTAAAATTAACAAAATTATGCATGGAACAAAATATTTTTAAATTTAGCAATATATTTTATAAACATTTGGCACAGCTATAAGTAACCCGCTTTATCCATTTATAGCAAATTTATTTTTAAATTATTTTGCAAATAATATAAAAGGAAAATATCCAAAATATTCCAAAGTATGGCTTAGATATGTGGATGAAGTTTTTGCGATTGTAGATTTTTATTTTTGTATTGAGAGTTTTGTTTCTATTTTAAATTCCAAATTTGAGTCAATAAAGTTCACATATGAAGAAGAAATTGACAATAGCTTTACATTTTTAGATATTAGAATAACAAGAATTGAAAATAGATTAGATTTTGATATTTACAGAAACGACTGTCATACATATAACTATATAAATTCTAGATCTATGACTTTCTAAAAATATAAACAATCGGCGTTCTAATTTTTATTTAAATTTTAAATCAGTATAAAATTTCAATAAAGAATTAGGTTATATTCGGCATGTAGCAAAAATTAACAGTTACAGTAAAACTTTTATTTCAAAAATTTACAATAAATCCAAGAAGGCTTTATCTAACCAGACCACACAAAAAATAATAAAACGGAACAATAATACCAACATTTTTTTTTGTAAAATAACCTTTAATAAACATTAGGCAAATTCTTTTTCAAATCTTTTTCGTAAATTTAAATTAACCCCGGCCTTCTCTAATAATAATAAGTTAAAAGCAAAATTACCAAATGTATTAGACAAGGAATAAAAATCAGGAATTTACCTGATACATAGTAAACAGTGTAAAAAATGGTATATCGGACAAGCAAAACAAAACATAAATAAAAGGCTTTCAGAACATTTAGGCCACACAAAATTTCCTAGCACTGACAAATCTGCAGTTGCTGCACAATTTTTTTAAAACAGGACACATTTTAAATTTTGAAGATGTTAAATTAATAAAACATTGTACAGATAAAAATTTTCTAAGCCTTGGTTACTTAATAATGATCTGTCTCCTTTAAATAATACTTTTTTTTTAAATTATACCGGGGGATTCAAGTTTTATTACCAGGAAAAAATGGCGACTTCTAATTAAAATAAAAAATCCAAAATAAGTACACATGTTTATATATTGATGAAGCCCAATCTGACGATAAAAAAAATTAACCTTCCGGTAGTTTATACGTTATTTCACAAAGAATTCGTAATTTTATTTATATGGTTTTTGTCAGAACATACTTTAATGCTATTCCAAACATTCCTGTGTAATCCAAGTCAAAAAAATGGCACCAATTATTGAATTAAATGAATTTTGATATTGCAACAGTAAACTTGATTACTAAATAGTAAAATATGACGGCTGCTACCAGTAATAGTCCCTTAATGGATTTTATGGGTTTTATGATAGGGCCGTACCCAATCCCTCAGCCTGCTGGGTGGATACCGACGCAAGGATTTCTTTAGTTCCGGAGCTCAATAATTGCTTAATCCCACATTGTTATTTTGATCTGCAGGCTATTAAAATTACATTTAAAGAAGATTATTTCCAATAATTTGGTGTTTGTTATTATTATGTAAACCGGGTTGTCTTACTATTAAGTTCATTCCCGAGTTTGGTCTTGAGCAGTGAACTGTGATTTGACAGTGGTTTTTAAAAGATGCCTTTTCAATATTCGTTCAATGAAAAAGTGGAAATATTGCTAATTTATGGCGAATGTGGTAGAAACCCATTGGAAGCCACTAGAGTTTGTTTTGAAAGATTTCCCGGTCCACATCCAACACGAAAAATTTTTGCCAGGTTAATTAGACAGTTGACCGAGACGGGAAGTTTTCATCATAAGAAGAAAAGCTATAAAAATTTACTGACCAGCCACGAAGTAAATCAAGCTATTGTTTTAAATATGGTGAAAATGATCCTCAAGTAAGCACACGAAAGATAAGGGATGAGACCGGAATAAGCCAAAGTAGTGTGAGTCGTATTTTATCGAAACATAAATATCACGATTATCACATCGAGTTGCACCAACAACTTTACGGGCAAGATTTTGAAAATCGTGTTACTTTTTGCCGTTGGGCCGAAGAGATGATTCAAGTGGATCCCATTTTTTTTTCGTAAAGTGTTGTTTACGGCTGAATGCCAATTTAAGAATGGTGGACATGTGAATAAACACGACAGATTTGCGAAAAGACGTACTTTCAATAATCCCATTTAACACTGGATTATTTTCCACAGATCTGGTCATTCACAATGTTCCCCATTGCTTTCTTAGAAGAATGGGCCTCCTGCAAATTCTGGAAATTAAGAAAGCAAGGGGAACATTGTGAATGAACAGATCTGTTTCGAAAATAATCCAGTGTTCGATGGGATTATTGAAAGTACGTCTTTTCGTAAATGTACCTTAATGAGTTAATAACGTTAGATTAGGAATTAGATTATAAATAGCGCATATAATGAATTTGTATTCAGTCTTATTTTGCTCTTGATAATGGTCGCAAGACTGAAACAATTGTAGATTTTTTTCTAATAAATTTTGTAAAACTTAACCAAGTGCTTTATTTATACTAGTTTAAAGATGTTTCACCAAGTATTAATTACCGATTCATACAATCTAAAATAAGTTAGTTTTTGAATTATAAGAGGTTATTACGGTCCTGCAATGCCCGTTCAGCCCACGGGCGACTGGCGGAATCATAAAAAGTCATAAAACGTTCCAACCGCACCGGCGCGGTCAATGCTTTGTAGGGCTCTTGGCTTACAAAATCATAAATCGTACCGAGGAAAGTTGGTCAGTAATGTAAAAAATGCTTTAATTTGAAATCTAATCATTTCCGTTAATTTTTGATTACATAAATGGGTTCTATGAATAAAATAAAACAGTATTGTGCAAAAATAACAGTAGATAATTTTGCCCGAAAAGAGTTTTTTCAATTTTATAACCGTCTATATAATTATATCGAAAGAGTCAAACTACCTTTCCGTAGATTAGTATCAGAGCTATATAAATCCAAATTTTCATATTTTTTGGGCAACTCCAAATGCCTAAAAAAACCATGGTAATAAATCTTAATCATATATATATATATATATGATTCAATATATATATATATATATATATATATATAAATAATTAAAAAAACTGGAATGTATTGGTCCGTGAGAAAAATATTACATTAATAAGTGATCTAAAACGCTATTTGCTTATACGTTTTGTGATAATCTGTAAACGGGACTCGCGTTAACTTCGGAATTACGAGTAAGGGGTTGTTGTTATAAACAGTGTTGGTAACGTGATAGAATGCTGAAGCAATATCTTCGGGGCGTATATCACAGCGTTTTCCACCTATCACGTTTAATTTGGTGTGTAGCACGCGTTTATTTTCGCGTGGTGCCGTGCGAATCCGCCTGGGGGTTATTTAAAATTTACAAGAGCTCGGCAGCACACAATCGAAATAACATATTTCCCGCGCACAGATTAAATCTTGTTTCTACTCGGCGCATTTGATTGACACACATTCCTACATTTATAATTTACGGGAGCGAGGGGAGGGGGGCGCATCGGGAAGGGTGGGGGGATTATCGTGAGGGGGAGGGGGGGGGCATGAATAATAAAGGAAATATGTGTGCAGGAGTGATTTTCCGTGTTTTTTAAGCGTGCCGCGAGCGTGGCGTTTTGCTGCCCCCAAGGAAACGCGTCGGGCGCCCCCGCATACACCCACCCCTATCCCATATTCCGCCTCCGGCTTACACAAGGCACTGCACGTAGTTCTAGTTCGCTTTCTAGAGGTAGTACTGCACGACAATGATAAGAGATGGTTTGAAGAGTCATTCTCTTTCAGCCATTGTGACGCGGTGGCCGCCCTGGGCATGGACAGCGGCGCCAGATTGTTTACTCCAAGGTACGTGGACCCCGGGCCCGCCAGACGGCCCATCAAGCCCCCGCACTATAACAGCCGACGACACACTACTACTACTACTACTACTACTTCTACTACTTCTACTACTACTACTACTACTACTACTACAACTACTACTACTACCATTACTACTACTACTACTACTACTACTACTACTACCCTCAATTTTGTCTGTCTGTACGCACCGGCACGCCACCCTATGTGTGTGTGCGCGTTTAAAAAAAATATTGTCGCTGGGGTTCTTGATCCGTACGGGGGGCCCTGGGCTGTCGATGTTGTGCTGTACATATACATATTATTACTATACATATATATATATAAAATATATGTATGTATATATATTATATATATATATATATTTAGAAAGTTAGAACCGCGTAGTGCCCACTATTTAGTCATCCTATATCTGTCACATGCAGCAGTAATGTTATCTTATGTTGTCTTTTAGGGGATTCGGATTTATCACCTTCGCAGACCCGGCTAGCGTAGATAAGGTATTAGCTCAAGGCACTCACGAGCTAGATGGTAAAAAGGTAGGGTAGTATTTTTTATTCATTTATTCTCTCTCTTATTTTCGCCCCGGTTTTTATGGCGTCGCTCAGTTTCATGTACGCGGCGCGTTTAATTCGGTCGCGTTTTTTTTATGCGAAATTCCATTTCCATCCGAGCCGGCAAAAGCACACGGCCAATCTGCAAGTGCGGGAGTTTATGCGAGCAGCGTTTTATTAAAACGCAATTGGCACAAATTACGAGCGTCAAGGGAAAATTGCCCAAAAGCGCACGACTGACTACATTTACATGCTTCTCTTTCAGGTCTTTATCATCACACGATAACCAACTGTGGTTGTGTTATTAAAGATTACTGCAGCGAGTTTAACACCCCCCACCTACCCATAAACATCTTGAAAAATTACACAACATTTTATACACTTAAACCAATAACAATATTATTAGACAATCATTCTCTAAACAAATTTATTTTATCTGATGCAAGGTGCATGGCCCATAACATCCAAATAGAGTAGGATTGAATGGGTATCGTTCTTATACTTAAAGCTAGAGATCTGGTTAAATGGGCAATGTTATGTAGTTTTGTATGCCGGTTCAGATTACTTCGAAAAATTTTCAAAAGTCCGAGCAGTTTAGAAATATTAAAAAAAAAAACAAAATCGTGATTTTCTAAAAACTCCGATAATTCCATAATTATTTTAGACGCGGAAATAAGTTTAATATAAAAGTTACTTGATTCGATCGCACAAACTTAAGAATGAAGTCGAAACATAAGTCAAGAATGCGGATATTAACCCTTTCATGAGCAGGACTTAAATTTTTAAGAAAAAAAAAATGGTTTTGCTTCAAGGAGATTGTAATGGGTTATTTGTTTATTGCTATGAACTGATTTTTATTTCTGCGCCTTACCCCTTACATATAGGGGTAGTGGGAAGAATACTTCCCACCGCCCACATGACAACATTATATTTTTTACTAGGCGGAATAATAACAACATTTTTTTAATAATTTATTATTGGCCATGAAATTTGGCAAAACAAGGATGTACAGTCATGCTCACATAAATCTAGTACAAGAAATTAGGTTACAATAGCAATTTTATATGGAAATGTCAATAAGTTTGTACTAGATTTATGTGAGCATGACTGTACATTGTACACATAATGGAACATTACACTGTGTGCAGATATATTTAGTTCTTTTTTCGTCTTTTTTTGTGCTGCACAATTTACATCTTCGATAATTCTTTCTTACTCAGTCTTACTCTTACAGTCTTACTTCTTTTGAAACCTCTCGCTTATTGGACAGAAATGGTACAGATTCTAATCTTCGTTTTCTTGATGAGTATCCAGAAATCAACTGTCGTGCCAGATTTACGCGAAATGTTACCTGATCGATCTTGCTACGTTTGTTTATCGTCATCAAGATATAAGCAATCACGATAGCCATATCAAGTAAATAGTGTAATATTCTATTCCACCATTTGATTGACCTTCTACCAATCGAATAGTGCTCATGGAGTTGATCGAATCTGTCAACTCCGATCGATCTTGCTACGTTTGTTTATCTTCATCAAGATATAAGCATTCACGATAGCCATATCAAGTAAATGGTGTAATATTCTATGCCACCATTTGATTGACCTTCTGCCAATCGAATAACGCTCATGGAGTTGATCGAATCTGTCAACTCCGCCCATGATTTGATTGTTCATTTCTACAACTCTTGGACAAGAAATCTTTTCTTTTGATCCATCCCTTTTCTTGCGATCTATAGTAGTAGTATCTTTTGGGGAAAGAAAATTTGATATAAAATGTACAGGTATCTTATCAATCCATTTTACTGCGGAAATATATGTTTTTGTTCTAAACATAAATTTCTGGCAAACCTTTCTCATGAACTCTTACAGTACCTACAGCATACACATCCATTTCTTTTAGCTTACGCATTAGTGGCGCGGATGTTAAAAAGTTGTCGAAAGCTATTACACATTTTTTACGATTTATTGCGATGCAAGATCCAGTACAATCCTTTCGTCAAGATTTGTGCCTGTTGCCGAATTTTCTGATTTTCCAGTATAAATATCATATTTGAATATATAAGCTGTTGCAGAATCTGCCAAACACCAGACTTTGTAGCCTCTCATTATTGGCTTTAGCGACATATATTGCTTAATTGAAGACCTTGCTTTGAAAGGAATCATTGATTCATCAACAGAAAGATATGATGAGTGACAATAGTTGGATTGAAAAGACTGATTTAGCTTCTCAATCAAAGGTCTTACTTTGTGGATCATCATACCCTTGTTGCCCTCTTGGAACTGCATGACTGTTGTTATTGAGGTGCAAATTTTCAATAATTTTTTTATAGCGCTTGGAAGTCATAACTTGGGAAACGTGCGAAACATTCATATATGGATCAGTAGCCCAATAACACGATAGCTGTGGTAAAACGTGAATTCCCATACTAATCAGCATGCCAAATAATGCTTGTACTTCATACACACTGATATCCTTCCAATTATTTGAAGGACCAGGTTCCAAATTTTTATTACTTCTCCTTGTCATGTTCTGAACTGCATAAGTGTTGGTCTCGCTAATTATTATTTGAAGTATGTCTTCTCCGAATATGGAATTAAAATAATCTATTTTCTTGACATTTTTGTCAAAATCTGTAGTAGAATGAGCTTCTTTTTGCACATCTACAACTGCATTATCAAATTGCTCCGTATTCTCACCCCATTCTTCATTATCGAGATATTCCTCTTCATACGCGTCATCATCATCATTATCAACATTATGCAATAGAGGGGAAACTGCTGCAATAAGATTTTCTTGAGCTTCAAAAGGAGTAATGCGAGTATTGGAACTGGAACTCGAAATTGTAGAAGAATTCATCTCCAAACTCTGCAATTCTTCCTCTGCTTCGTCGTCCTGATCATTTTTAGAGTCGTATTCATTATCAGGAAGACTATATAGGTACTGCAATGCAGCTTCTGCTTGTTTTGGATCCGTTATGTCCCACTTTTTTTTTAAATATCACCATGTACTATAAAAGAAAATATGTATATATATGGGCAGTGGGAATTATACTTCCCACTTTCAAGATCAAATATGGGCAGTGGGAATTATTCTTCCCACCATCAAAATCATGTTCTGTATACACATCGTAAAATAATTTGGACTTTGTGGCAAATTAAATAGTGCATCATACAGTAACAGTTTAAAATGTGTAAGAAAAATCATTAGTACTTACATATTCTTGAAGCGTCTAATAATTATTGCTAAAATTGGTCAGCTAACTCCTTCTGCCACACTTAAGTAACGGTCACATTGAGATTAGCAGAGGTTATGTTGTTAACAGAGTGGCGCAGAGCTCTACAATTTTTGTTATCTAGTGCGCGCAAGTGTCTAATCGAAGACAGCACATTTGGTATATGGGAATATAAAAACACACTGCCCATAAAATTGATTAAATAAGGTGGGATTAATAATTCCCATCGCCTATGAAAGGGTTAATAGCAACTTTCTTATTTTAAATGGCTGCCATATTTAATTTTTACACGTATGACAACCTATGACCAAATAAAAAAATATGGGAAATATCAAGTGTTTATTTAGTGTTTTTTATTTTTGTTCTATAAACTATTTTTAAAACAAAAGTTAAATGAATTCAAAAAATGTAATACAACAAAGTAGTAAAATAACAATAAATTATACAAATGCTCAAAATGCTGACTGGCCGGATTTTGACTTGATAAGGCCCTAAGCTGTTTGATATATGGGGCCGTTTATAAGTCCAGATATTATATGTCAGTGCCTTATATGATTTTCGGATACTTAGAGGGTTAAACTGAAATACTATTAAGAAGTATATTGATAATGAAATGATAAATATTTTACTTAAAATCATATTTTTATTCATAACAAACTTAAAAATGCAAAAAGAAACAAAATTTCTTTTAAAAGGCACTATTTACAATGGCTTATTATCTAATCTCTTGAAACATGTTATAAGGATTAAGGAATTATATTGAACTAAAGTATTTTCTTTCTTGCCTTTGCCAGAGCAAAGTCACTGATGACATAATCAAATGATAAATTGCATAGTTTGTTACTTTCTATGCACCTGAGACGGAGGCAACATAATTTGTCCTAAGTCATTGTTGTTCTAAATTATTTTTTTATCCTCTTCAGCTGAGAAAAAGGTCTTTCTCCAGAGTAATTTGCAACCATCATACTAAGAAACAATCTCAAATTGGCTTCTACATTAGGGAATGCTGATTGGACAAGATCGTTAAATATTACCCTATACAAATCCTAATGTGTCAGACTATCATGTTCCGCTGAACCATAGGCTTAACTATGTCTGACATATTGATGAAAATGCTTTACTTCTCCTACAAGATTCATGTGCACATCTTCAGGATATGTTTGCCATAAATCACTAACTCCTTCACGATGCTCTTCTTCTGTAGCTTCTAATTTTATTAAGAAAGAAAACTGTTTTGCAGCAACATTGTATACTGAGGCCCTTTGTGCCAGACTTGACTCTAATGCATCCAGCACAGGTATACATGTTTCGATTCTGAACTTATTTCTTGCCTCAAGGTTCTCTAAAGCATCATCTTCATCATCATTGGTATGCCTTCTTCCATATCTGCTTTTCTTGTAATCAACATCAGACAATATTTGATTGAAGAAATGATTTTGATGAAATGATCGAGCATATCCCTGGAACCTTTAACAAAATCCGAAAGTGAAGCATACAATTTCCTACATACATCTAAACTAATTTGGGGGTCTTGCAGTAATTGACCAGTCTTGTGAAATTCATCCAGGTAGTAACCCCACATTTACAACATTACCATACATTCAAACACCTTCCTTTTATTCAAAAGGTTTTGGCTTCATTTCTTGTTTCGCCTTTCTTTTTAGTATCAATATGCAGCTGATGCAATGTAGAAATTATTCCATCATAACTATCAAGTATTGCACTTGTGGCCGTGAATGTGCTTCCCATCTAGTCTTTAACAAAGACTTTTGAACTTTTTTTTCATCTTTGAAGAAAGATATCAGTATTGTCCATCTATGTGTAGATGAAGAAAATAAATTATATATTTCTTGAACAATTCCAAAAAACTTTACTGCATCTAAACAACAGTCAACTGCTGATCTACCAACAAGATTCAGGGAACGACCAGCACATGGAATATACCCGGTATACTTGTTAGTCTTCACTATTATTTCTTGCTTACCCTTGTATTTGCCAAACATATTGCAGCATTATCATATCATGTGACTGTCTCGACACTTACTAAAATCTATTTTGCACTCTTTTGTAAGGTAGTTGTACACCATCTTAGCCTAGCCATAATTTCCCCTGTGTGGCTACCCATCTCTAGATGGGTAGCCACACAAGTTAGAAAAGACCAATAGGGAGCTCATCATCTGGTCAATCATACCTCACAATAACGGTGTGCTGACCAATATGGGACCGGTCAGGAGTGGAATCTACAAATAAACTGAAGTACCCTTCAGTTCTTAAATCATCTAAGATTGAGTCTCTTACTATATGTGCTATAATTTGGATAAATTCATCACATAACATATTGGTTTAGAAAGATAAGATGTAACACCTGATCTCTTGTTCCCATTTTTTTATTTATATAGCTTGCTAGAAAAGAATTTAGTTTTGTTATAAGTTCGAGTAATCCAACGAAATTGCCTTTGTGAAGAGAACCAAATGTTTCCTTATCTTCTCTAAAAGGTAAACCACGCTATGCCATAGTAATTATGACTGCCATAACATTGTTCAAGAACATTTCTCCAGTACTGCTGTTTATTATTTATCTGTTGTGCTAGTTGGCAGTCAAATGTTGAGCCACGTTTACTTGTAAGATATTTTACCGAAGCTGTTCTATGGCCTACAGAGTTTTCATGACTTTCAACTAAATAGGTGTTGCGCCAATCACGAAATCCATCGGATGAAAATGGTGTAGAAGAAGAATTTACACACGAAACAGTATTCACGACTAGTTGCTAGCGAATATACTAACCATTCTCTGCAATATTTTCCACCATTGGGCCGTTTGGGATAGAACAAGCTTTTTGAGCAATATCTGGCTTAGTTTGCAAAAGTCTTCTTTGATTTTTCAAATGAGCCATTTGAATGGTACCATTCTGATGGACCTTTTTCTACCCAGTATAAATTTTCAGCATTACTTAAATCACCCCATAGCCCAATATAATTTTGTTTGTTTTTTGATTCTGAATCTTTTGTGCTTGTACTACTTTCTGGTTTATAAATCTTAATATTTGTTGCTTCATTCGTTGAAGTTGATTCTATACAACCAGATGTACCAGGTTCAGTATCAGGAAGAGGATGAATTTCCTGTGACTGACTGACTGTGGTAGAGGCTTTTGGTTTATCAGGCCCCTTGTCTATCTTTGTTGAGAAAGTTTCTAATTTTGTTAACTTGCTAAGCTCTTCTTCAGCTCTCTGCTTCTTTTTCCTCTTTTGAGCTCGACTTTTATAACTTCTGGTTGACATGTTGCAAACTGTGGGCAGACTATTTAATATAACTATTAACATACATTTAAAGTAATATAATGCATGATATTTTTTTGAATTGAAAATTTCCTGTGATATTACTATTACTTACCAGCAAGCGATATTTTTATAATAAATAATACATGCAAAGAGAAAATTTACAATATCCTTTCAAGTTTTAATATTAATTTAATTAATTAAATTAAAGAAGAAAAAAAACAATCAACATATGCATTAATACTTAAATTAATAGAATCAAAACAAAATAATATGTTGTTATATTATTATGCTTATAAAAGTACTTACTGGTAAAAAATAATATGTATTTTTTAATGTGCAGACAAAAAAACAAATATATGCTTTAATTACAGCTAAGGTGTCCGCATTGGATCGACCTATCTATAAATTTTAAATATTGTATCTAATGTTTTATCACTGGAATATTGTGGCGAAAATACGTGAGTTTCAAAAATTTTAACTTATGGGATATATCGGGATTCATTTTGGTTACTTTTTAAAATTAAAATCATATTATACCGGGTGTTCCAAAAGCCCTAAAATACAACATTGATACTTTTAGTTCTTTTTGTATAATATGAAATTAATTTTAAAAAGTAACCAAAAGGGACCCCGATATATCCCAGAACTTAAACTTTTTGAAAGTCACGTATTTTGGCCACAATATTCCGTGCCGTAATAGACTGTAGTAATAGACTGTATAATAACTGTATAACTGTATATTAACTCAAAAAATTGCTTGGAAAAAATACTCATGGGCTAGGGCTCATTTTTTTTATGGGCTCGTATTTGTTTCAAAGGCAATTTTTTTCATTAAATTTGCTAGGCAACAATATTGTCATTGAAATGTCAAGTTTACTTTGACAAAAAAAGCTCTCGTGTAATTATAAGTGAATAAAATAAACTAAATTTACTGAAAATATTTTCATATGCAGCACTTCTCTTCTTCAATTCTAACATTATTTTGTCCAGTGTGGTATAAAACAGTTCTACCTTCAATTTCACCACCACTCATTATTTTGCGACCGTCAGTCATAATGATTAAATAATACACAACATACCGCTTATTATGTACCTCGATGGGAACGCAACGATATGTTCGATATTTCGATGGAATATTTGTGTGCTTTGTCTATGCCTCTATGGCAATAAAACATATGTTAACCGTCAGCAAAAACAAAAGATGCCCGTGCCCGTGTTATTGCTGCGCGCCTAGTTTTTCTATAGTTGCCGTCTTTCTTTGATGCAATCTATACATACAATATATATACAGTATGTCCCCGGATTGAGTTTACAAGAGGAAAAACTTTTTTTCTTTTGTTTTACGCCAAAACTTCAAAGGAATAAGATTTTTTGCTTGTCCTGAAACCAGCAAATCTCTAATTAAAACTTAATTATTGTGACTCTGTGGAAATAAAAGTTCATTTTTCTTTTGATTTCGGACTTGCTCTGCTTTTAAAATCCCATCACATTGGCCGTTTTATTTTTTTTTTACTATGTCACTTTGACAAATGAGTTTACGCAAGTTAAATAACAAAACTGTTTGTGAAAAACATAATTTTAATAAACAGCAATTCAAAGAAACAGCTTTAAGATAAGAAAAGTTATTTTTAACAAGAACAATCATTATTCAATTAACCGTGTGGTGTGCCGTTGGTTATCACGAGATAATAGGTCCATACTTTTTTGATAACAACGTTAATCAGCACACATATTTAGATATGTTAGAAAATTTTCTTAGTGATGGGCTTCATGCTTTAGAAATTAATTACAGATGTTCAATGTTTTTTCAGCAGGATGGTTGTCCTGCACATTATTCTCGCATTGTTACTAACTGGTTAAGTGTTAATTTGGAGATCTGTGGATTAGAAGAAATGGTGCAGTATTGTGGTCTGCCAGACGTCCCGATTTAACAATTTTGGATTATTATTTGTGCAAACGTTTAAAGCAAATTGTGTATATGAAAAACCTACCTAATAATGCCGAAGAATTAAAAAATCGAAGAGACGCCGTGGCATCATTGTCCATCGAAGAAACTCAAAGAAGTTTCAAGGAGCTTCGTTTTAAAGTATAATTGTGCCCAGAATCGGGTGGGGGGTTAATTGAATAATGATTGTTCTTGTTAAAAATGCCTTTTTTATCTTAAAGCTGTTTCTTTGAGTTGCCTTTTGAAATTATGTTTTTCACAAACATTTTTGTTATTTAACTTGCGTAAACTCATTTGTCGAAGTGATATCGTCAAAAAAATTAAACGGCAAATGTGATGGGATTTAAAAAGCAGAGAAAGTCCGAAATCAAAAGAAAAATTAACTTTTCTTTCCGCTGACTCAGAATAATTAAGTTTTAATTAGAGATTTGCTGGTTTCAGGACAAGCAAAAAATCTTATTCCTTTGCAGTTTTGGCGTAAAATAAAAGAAAAAAAAAGTTTTTCCTCTTGTAAACACAATCCGGGGACATACTGTATAGACTGTGTATCAGCCAAATGGAATAAATTCAATAATGAAGAAATGGGGGCGTGTTCGAAAAAACGCTCGGACACGTCGATTGTTATTTTTAGTTGCGCATTTTTTTCAATAAAAACTTTTTATACAGGGTGTGTCATGTGACCGTGGCCAATACCAACTTTCTTATTTTAAATGCAACACCTGGTATATTATTCAATTTTTGGATTCTTCAGAAAATTCTAGACATATTTCATGTACAATATCCTATACCTATCTTCAACTGTTTCGGAAATATTAAGTGTTTTCAGATTTATTGCAAAAATTAACATTAAAAAAAGAAAATTATTTGATTACAGAAATTCGTTACAACACACTCAAAAACTAATAAGTAATACTGTTTATTTCTTGATAATGTAAAAAAACAAAAAAAAAACAATAAATTTCAATGGAGGAGATGTTCAAAATGCTCGCCGTGAACGTCTTGGCAACATCCTAATCTTAAATAGAAATTTCTTCCAACGTTACTCAACATCTCGGGGGTGACCGATCTAATCGCAAGCATTATTCGTCTTCTTAAGTCAGCTAAGTCGAGGGGTTTAGTTTTGTATACAATACTTTTGACATATCCCCATAAGAAGAAGTCTAATGACGTCAGATCAGGGGATCGTGCTGGCCATTCCATCGATCCTCGCCTCCCTATCCACCGATTTGGAAATATTCGGTTGAGGTAGTTCCGGACATTGATTTGGTAATGGGGCGGTGCTCCATCTTGCTGAAACCATATCATATTCGCTGGAACTTGTGGGTTTGCTGGATCAGGATATAAGTTTGTCAAAGTTGGCACAACATTATTTTGGAGTAGTGCTAAATAATTATCACCATTTAAATTGCCATCAATGAAAAAGGGACCTATGATATGTTCTCCAACAATTCCTGCCCAAACATTAACCTTTACAGGGTATTGCGTATGTTCTTCTCTCATCCAGTGAGGATTTTCCGTCAACCAATAGCGGCAATTTTGACGATTAGCATGACCGTGAAGTGTAAAGGTGCACTCATCAGAAAACAAAACATGTTCTAATTGGATCACATTGTTATCTAACATTGCCATCATTTGTTCACAAAAATACGTTCTCCTATCAAAATCGTCTTCCATGAGCTCCTGAGTTGGTATCATTTTATAGGGATGCATTTTAGTTTCTTTTAATGTTCGAAAAATCGATGAATGGCTAACATTGAACATTGTGGGTGCTTGTCGACTAGAAGTATGTGGGTTTTCCACAAACTCAAGCATAATATCCAATTTGGTATCATCACTTATTGCATTGGCAGCTGCTTTTTTTTATGTCTTACATGTCCAAGCTCACGAAACTGCTTTTCTATTTTACTAATTGTCCCTTGGGATATAGGCGGCAAATTTGGAAATTTTTCATGAAATAAGCGAGCAACTTCCATTTGTGTCCGTGTGTTATCTCCATAACCAATCATCTGTAGAATTGTAATTTTGTGCATTTCTGTTAAATTAACGATTTTTCTGATATGCAGTTAACGAAATTCAAACGACTATAACACTGACAACTAAACTGTCATGCAGGCCGACAACAATTTCCTAAGGCCAGGCGTTTTAAACAAAAGTAAACAAAAGTATTTATAGCTTTTGTTTATTTCATATCCGTAAAAAGGTAAAAAGGAACGCTGAAATGGTTTTTGCTTACTTGTTGTTTGTGTTGTAGCGAATTTTTGTAATCAAATAATTTTCTTTTTTTAATGTTAATTTTTGCAATAAATCTGAAAACACTTAATATTTCCGAAACAGTTGAAGATAGGTGTAGGACATTGTATATGAAATATGTCTAGAATTTTCTGAAGAATCCAAAAATTGAATAATATACCAGGTGTTGCATTTAAAATAAGAAAGTTGGTATTGGCCTCGGTCACATGACACACCCTGTATGAAAAGTTTTTGTTGAAAAAAATGCGCAACTTAAAATAACAATCGACGTGTCCGAGCGTTTTTTCGAACACGCGCCCATTTATTTATTATCGAATTTATTCCATTTGGCTGATACACCCTGTATATATATATATTATATATAACTTATACTATAACGTATTATTACAATACATTGTATGTAATGTAATATTGGGCGACGGTCAGCTATCGCCTCGCCATCCCAAAGGTAGTCTCTTCTAACTAGGGCCAAATTTATATTTGGCCAAGATTGGCAAACGAATTTTTAGTTTGCGCTTGCGATTTTTGGTTTGGAGATCTGAAAGCGATTAGAGTGTAATCCTTTCAGCCTAGGCTGCTTCGCGCCGTCTCCATATCTCCAGCCACCCCTAGGGGTTGTGCTGGGGGCATCCCGCACATAGCGGAGAAGAAGCCTTTGTGCAGGATCCTTCGCTGAGGATGATAATTGTGCTGACTAAACCTAGAGCGAGTGATAAGGCGTCGGACGAAGCGCGCGCACTCCAGATATGATGCGGTTCAAGAGCAATTAGTAACCACGTCTGTCACTGTCTGCCTTCAACGGGGCCGACAGCTCCTCAAAAACTTGCACGGAATGGAAACGTTCCACTTTATGAATTCCGCGCTTCATTAAATCAGAGCTGAGTTGCGTTTTAAATTATACATCCTTATTACCGGTGGGGGCACACATAAGTCGATTTATGTGGGTCAGCGAAAACCGCCAATTAAAATTAGAGCGGCGCCCCCGCCTTCTTATATTTGCACTTAATTAAAACACTTCCCGCGAAAGTCCGCAATTAGGCCGGTTTGTTCGGGGTAGTTAACAAAAATAAAGATCATTTAATTGCCCTCCTCAAACAGAAATTTCCGTCAAGACGTTTTTCTCGGTGTGTGCGTTTCCACGGCAGGGGGCGCGCACCAGCAAGGAAAACTCAATTAATAATGGTAATTAGTGGTCCGGGGATTAACATGTGGGAACGTATGATTTGGTATTTAACGCACTTGAATATTCGGCGATAATTAGCACGTACATTGTGCGCGCATTTCTCTTCAGCGTGTGTCGTTATTAAGACAGCAGTTGTTAAGATTTCCACGCTCGCGTCTGTTTAATACTAATGAACCAGGAGACGGAACCACAACACAAATATTACATTACCTGGGCCTCGTCTGGTAATACATACCCAACATGTACACCCACTCACACGCTGTACCAGTGAGTGCCTGTATATGTGGTTGAGCATGTTAACAGTTATGTAATATTGTTACGTACGTCAGAATTGTGTTTTGTATTAATTGTATTAATGGTTCGATTTAGCCTTCGTGCGCGTATATTATTGCCGCGGACCTGCATTAATTTCCATGCTCAATATGTACAATACACGGACGGAGGAAAGGTGGCCATGAATATTGCATCCGCCTCCCACACCTTCGGAAATAGATTTTGGACCGTCGTAATTTTTTGAGGCCCCCCCGTAAGCCTTATCGAATATTTATCCGCGATCGAATTTTTAGGGCACGCGAGTGACTCGGGCCAGATGAATATTTAACCGCGCACATTTCATTACGCGGAATCGCGCGGGGGCTAGCCCCCCCCCCCCCCCCCCCCCCCACCCCAAAACTTAACTTGTCCGATCAGGAATTCATGCGGCAGAAACAAAACGCTGCCCCCCAAAGCCTCGGGGGTGGGAGCGAGAGGCCGCCTCTCGGCCTAATAAAATTTTAAGTGGGCCTGGAAATTTCTGGATTTCAGGATATCATATCCCCGGCTCAAACTCCGGGGCGGATCCGTGGCGTTAATTTCTCATGAGTATGGCAGATGTTACGCTCAACTTCAGGAACTAAAACTATCAACTTAAATAAAACTCCGCGTTGTACGTGAAATGCTCGCTCTAAATTGTAATTTCATACAGTGGAACGCCAGGCCGCCCCCGCAACCCTTTTCTGCCCCCAACCGCCGCTACAAAACGGTTATTAATATTCTGGCGCTCCCCTTAAAAAGATTGTAAAACATTATTTCATTTGCTGAGCGCCAACTTTAAATTTTTCCCTTCCCAGAGGCGCCGGCTAGAGATTCGCGGTTCTAAATTCGTTTTGAATTGCCTTAGAAATACTTAAATTAGCTGTAAATAAGAAAATGAGCTTTAGGTTTATGAAATTTACAGGATTTAAATTCATAAACCTAAAGGTTATTTTCTTATTTACAGCTAATTTAAGTATTTCTAAGGCAATTCAATTTAAATGAAGACTCACTCACATTATTTGCACAATTTGTATTGTACAGGGTGGCCCAATTTGGATGTTTCTATAGGGGATCTCTGTAACTAGAAGAGATAGAGAAAATCGGACGGCGTATCCTCGATCTCTTTTTCCAAGACAAACTCAATGGTGAAAATAAAAATTGGCTATCGTCTTTTGTTTTCGAGTTATGGCCAAAAACTTATTATTTTCCATTTGCGATTTTTATCAATATTTCATTTATTTATAATTTTATTAAGTTACGAGTTGCATGTTCTTGAGGCACTTTTTTTCTGTGAATTGAATAAGTTTTATAGAATTTCGATATCTTCGTTAATAAACAAGATACAACATAAAGCTGTGTTTTTTTAAATAGAAGTCATAGTTGGCTTTGGCCCTAATAAATAGAATATTTTTTTCTCTTTTCAATGATGTATCACATGTGGATGTTATAGTTGCATTTTTGTTGAAATCTATTGAAATTCTATCAATACGTTATATGTTCTCTTATTGGGCGTAATACACTGGTAGTAATCTTGTATTGTTTAGAGTCAAATTATTTATTGACAAACACATACATTTGCCACCTGTAAATTATAAAATGCCATATGAATACAATATTAAATATGCTAGAATGGTTTATTAAATAAATAACAATTATCATATTGCCTTGAAAACATATTGCAATCTCTATCTAAACAGAAAACCCAATACATTAATTTTTCAAAGATTAAAAGAAAAAACCATCAATGATTCATCCAGAAGCATAAACAATTACAATACATGTTCAAATTGATGTCAATTATTAAATATGCATGTGTTGCATCTGTCAACAACACGTTTGCAAACATTATGAATGTGAACATTTTAAATTGAATTTATACAATCAATGAAATTTTGTTCACATTTTATATAATTTGACCTTTAAATGTCCCAAAAAAAAAATCTAACCACGCCATGTCGAGTGATCGTGGTGGCCATATCACGGGTCCATTTGTTCTTAACGAATCAATCATAGTGTTGCAAATATAGAATTGTTATTACTTTTAATAAATAATTTTAAGATATAATTTTTTTCATAATTTTTGCCATTGTTTGACACTTCGAAGTAAAAAGATCACGTCAAATGTGTTAGTTTGACAATAAACCAATTTAAACAAATCAAGCCTATTACGCCTAATAAGAGAACATATGACGTATTGATAGAATTTTAATAGATTTCAACAAAAATGCAACTATAATATCCACATGTGACACATCATTAAAAAGAGAAGAAAAAAACTATTTATTAGGGCCTAAGCCAACTATGACTCCTATTTAAAAAACACAACTTTGTGCTGTGTCTTGTTTATTAACAAAGATATCGAAATTCCATAAAACTCGTTCAATTCACCGTAAAAAAGTGCATCAAGAGCATGAAACTCGTATCTTCATAAAATTATAAATAAATGAAATATTGATAAAAATCGAAAATGGAAAATAATGAGTTTTTGGCCATAACTCGAAAACAAAAGACGATAACCAATTTTTATTTTCATCATTAAGTTTGTCTTGGAAAAAGAGATCGAGGATACGCCATCCGATTTTTTCTATCTCTTCTATACCTTTTCAAATTCAAATTAAGACCAATCCATTTCAAATTAAGCCAAATCAAATCGAAATTGAGACCAATCTATTTCATTTTGAGAAGTAACAAATTCAAATTGAGACCAATCAATTTCAAATTGAGATTAATCAAAATCAAGGAGACAATAAACAATTTCAATCTGAAAATATTACCAATATGTGTATTAACGAAATATTATTATAGTATAATTTATTCATTCATGTAATATTAAATATTAACATTATACAACAAAAAATGAAACAATCTAAGGAATAAACTACAAAACTAAAAGTGCATGTCTTCCATGTTTAACCCAGCAGGAATTTTTTTTTTTTGGTACCAGCCACAAATGTCGCACAGTTGACAACATTTATTTTTATTACGTTTTCATTAATTATATTTTCCAACCTTTGCAGGCGAAACTCGGTTTGTGTCATATTATTCCTGCTTTATCCATTCAAAATGTGTGGAATTTGTACCGCCAAATCTGCCTTTACACCAGATTTCATGACTGACCAAGCATTCTCAATCGGGTTGAACATTGCGCTACATGGACGAAGTAAATGATTATTTCTGAATTCATGTTCCTTCTTCTACTTATATACTTCTTCTATGGACGAATGGCAAGGTGCGTTATCAATTTCCAAACTACAGGCGACTGATACATATTTACAGCATTTCGAATACAATTCCTTACAAATTCGTTAGCTTCTGCTTGCCTAATTGATCCTCTTCTCATTTCATGATAAATTTGACCAAGATTACCAATGCAACCAATAATATGTATGTCTGATCATCTACTGCCTGCCGAGACATAGCTACAGTTACCTTGTTTTTGGGAAATAAATAGGTTATAGTTAGTCTCATCCTTATAAATTATTGGTAAATTCTGTGCCTGGAATATTAACAGCTGTTGTATATACAAACTCCGTCTACCTTTATTTTCATCCAAATTTGCTCTTTCGGGCACATTTCTTACATTTTTTAGGGTATACAATAATCCATCCAAGTGTTGTCGAACACATTCTGTTGTAACTGTAATAGATATAGCAAGGGTTTTCCAATCTCCATTATAATTATAAACAGCACAAAGCTGCTTCCTGAGATGCACTGCTTCTGCTTTTTTATGTAGCGTGGCATTTTTAATACGACACATATGAAATAATTATGTTGTCATAATAAATGTTATTTGTTTAGTGTCAACTTGATATTGTTTAGTGTTAACTTGATTTTGTTTAGTCTCAATTTGAAATTGATTGGTCCTAATTTGATTTTGATTGGTCTCAATTTGAACTTGATTGGTCTCAATTTGAAATTGATTGGTCTCAATTTGAAATTGGTTGGTCTCAATTTGAAATTGGGTGGTATTAATTTGAAATTCTTCTTCTTCTTAGGGTGCCGTCTTCAACGAAGGTTGGTGACCATCATGACAATCTGGATCTTATTTACTGCTGCTTTAAATAGTTGGTTCGAGGTACATCCGAACCAATCACGGAGGTTACGCAGCCACGATATTCTCCTCCTCCCAATGCTCCTCTTCCCAGTTATTTTCCCCTGGATTATGAGGTGCAAAAGCTTGTACCGTGCACCTCTCATAACATGGCCAAGGTACTCGAGTTTCCTGGTTTTAATTGTTGTTAATATCTCTTTTTCCTTTCCCATTCTTCGCAGTACTTCCTCATTAGTAACTCTCTGGGTCCATGATATTTTTAGGATTCTGCGGTATATCCACATCTCAAATGCTTCAATTTTGTCGCTTAGGCGTTGTTTGAGCGTAGAGGCCTCTATGCCATATAAAAGTACGGAGAAAATATAGCATCGTACCATTCTAATCTTTAGAGAGTTACTAAGGTATTTACTGCAGAAGAACCGTTTCATTTTAATGAATGTGCTGCGGGCTTGTTCAATTCTGCACCTTATTTCTAGATCAAAGTCATTGTTGTCATTGACCCATGTACCCAGATATTTGTATTTATGAACTCTTTCGATGTTGTGGTGATTGACCGTTAGTTGTGTGTTGTTGTTTGTTGCGTTTTTGCTGATTAACATAAATTTGGTCTTATTAATGTTCATTTTAAGTCCGTAGCGTTCACTGACCTCTTGGACGTGTTCCGTAATTCTACGTAGGTCTTCTATATTACTAGCCAGCAACACGGTATCATCGGCGTATCGGATGTTATTTATGGGAGTACCATTCACTATAATACCTGTTGACTCATCTTCCAGGGCTTCCTGCATTATTATCTCTGAGTACAGGTTAAAGAGAATTGGGGATAGAACACACCCCTGTCGAACGCCTCGATTAATTGGAATATTTTCAGATGTTTCTCCTTCAATGTTAATGGTGGCCGTTTGGTTGTAGTAAAGAAACTCTAGTACTCGTAGGTCTCGGCTGTCCATTCCGTTCTTATGTAATATTTGAATCAATTTTTCGTGTCGTACTTTGTCAAAAGCCTTTTCGTAATCGACAAAACATGCGTAAACATCCTGATTGACATCAAGACAGCGCTGTACGAGCACATTGAAGCTAAACAGTGCTTCGCGTGTTCCTACCCCATTCCGGAAGCCAAACTGGGTATCACTTATTTCGCTATCCAGCTTATTGTACATTCTCTTGTGCATTACTTTTAAAAAGATTTTCAGTATATGGCACATCAGACTTATTGTGCGATGGTCTTCACATTTTTTCGCGTTATTTTTTTTGGGGATCGTTATGAAGGTTGATCCTAGCCATTCTGCTGGTATGATACCGGTATTATATATAACGTTAAATAACTCCACTATTATTCCAATTTGATCTTCTTCTATGAGTTTAAAAATTTCTGCTGGGATATTATCAGGGCCAGGCGTCTTTCTGTTTTTCATATTTTTGATAGAGTATATGACTTCTTCCTTTGTTATTCTGGGTCCTGTTTCTGTTTCTTCTTCTGTTGGTACTATATTCAGTCTCTCAGGTCGTATGTCTTCGAATAGTTGTTTAATATATTCTTGCCATCTACGCAATTTGGTTTGGACGTCTGTTATGATATGACCATTTGTGTCGACCAGGACACTACTCTGTGCATGTTTTGAAGTACCAGCTATTTGTTTTATCTTCTTGTGCATATTGAAGATATCATATGATTTTTGGAGAATCTCTAATTCCTGACATTTTTCATTCAACCATTTTTCCTTTGCTTCGCGGGTCTTTTTGGTGATTTCTCTATGTAGTTCTTTATATTTGTTAGTATCTGTAGTTTTGTGTCTTCTTCTTTCTTCCATTAGGTCTATTATTTCTTCCGTCATCCACTCGTTCTTCATCGTCATTTTGCTAGGTGTTAGGTAGTTCTCCTCCACGTCTATTATATTTCGTTTGATAGTGTCCCATTTGACATTTGGGTCATTTGAATTTCTAATTTCTTCTTTAGCCTCTTTAAGCTTTTCGTTCAGAGTTCTTTCTACCTGTTCTTTGGTTGTCTGGCATTTAAGTTTTGAAACATCTAGTCTGGCCTTTTGTTTTAGTTTGGTTTGTTTCTTCAGTTTCACTCTGAAGCTGGCTACTACAGGGTTGTGGTCAGAGAAGATATCTGCACCTGGATATGTTTTCGCTGATATTATGCTGTTCCTATATCTTTTTCGAATTAGTATATAGTCGATTTGGTTTCTTACTATGTGGTGTTCAGTGTGTTGTGGGGATGTCCAGGTATAGAGTCTTCTGGCTGGAAGCTTAAAATATGTATTTGCTATAGTCATATCATTTTCCTCTGCAAATTCTATTAGGCGGTCTCCGCGTTCATTTCTCTCGCCCAATCCGTAGTCTCCAACCAGATCCGTATGCCTGCCTTTGCCGATCTTTGCATTCAAGTCGCCCATCATAATGCATATCTCGTGTTTTTTAATTGTCTTAAGCAGGGTTTTAATCTCATCGTAGAAGGCTTCTATTTCTCCATCGTCTTTGTCTACTGTTGGGGCATATACCTGGATTATACTTAAATTTCCAGTGTGTGTTCGCAGTTGTAAAAGCATAACACGTTCCGACAGAGGTACGAAAGATGTTACTGATTTTTGGGTCTGTTTGTCTACCATTATTGCTACCCCATGTCTACGATTGGTGTCTTCTTCATTAGCTCCAGAGAAATACATCGTGCCGTTGTTTGTTTGGCACTTTCCTTTGCCATACCATCGTATGTCACTGAGTCCTAGTATGTTAACTCCTAGCCTTTCCATTTCTAAAGCTACATTATACATTTTTTCTGTTTGAAAAATACTTCTTACGTTCCATGTTCCTATTTTTAATTTTCTCTCGGTGATTCTTAGCACCCCCTGATCACTTAAGATCTGCCGGGGACTGGGGGCCGATTGTTTTGTATTGTTTGTCATGATAATTGTACTAGGGATATACATGTGTATCTTTAATGTAGTGGTCTCCCGTTGCCTTCTACATTCTATGCCGTTGACCATACTTATTGGTTCGTTCGCCTTTGGGGACTTTTTTCTCCTCCCCAGGACAAGAGATTGCCCTAACTCATGCCAACTCCTCCACCCGAAGCTGTTGGTTGGCAAGAGGGGGACTGCTTATACCGACAGTCTTTCGGTCTTGTGTTAGTTCATTTAGCGTTATCCAGGGTGCACCACGAGGAGGCGAACTAACTTTACACCCCTCAATTTGAAATTGATTGGTCTCAATTTAAACTTGAAAAGGTCTAGTTACCGAGATCCCCTATAGAAACACCCAATTTGGGCCAGCCTGTTCTGTAGTACTTTTTTATGTTTTTTGTACATCCATAAAGTAGTCTACGAGAGTATATATAATAGGGTGGGCCAAAAATTACTGAAAAAAAAAGAAAAATAATTAAAAAAAAATTAAATCGAGGTAGGGCTAGTGCGGAAAAGTTATATATTGAAAAAAATTATTCGCACACCAAAAGCGGGACGGATTAAAAAATATTTACCCGGGCCCCTGGCGTTCCAAATAATCAATTTTCATTTATTTTTATTTATATTAATAATTATTAATAATTAAAGAGTTCAGAAATTGTGAAGAAAGATGATATAATTGGTTGTATAAAACTTTGTTTATGCTGGGCATCCTCTATTTCAAGTTCTCTTTTTAATGAAACACATGATGCATCTTCGACATAATCCATGGTTTTACCCAGCAGCTTCTTTTTAATTTCTTTTTTTTTCTCATAATTTCTACGACAATTGCAGCAGCAACTTTGTTGACCTTTTTCACATCCATTGAGAAAACACAGCAATGAAGGAAAACGACTGCCTGTTTTCAATACACGGGATTTTTAAAACTCTCAACTTAACTCTTGATAGTTCACCGTGGTTACGGATCTGAGAGTATTAACTGAGACAAGGCTCGCCAAGAGTTCAATGTAGCGTAGCTCGCGAATAGTCTAACTACTCTAAATACTCTCAAATGAAAACACAGTGGAGCGTAGCTATTGAGAGTAATCTCTATTTTTTTCTAAAATTTCTCTCATGTGGACACGCAGCATTATAATGCAGAACTTTCAATAAGCACTTATAATTAAAACAAATTAAACATTATGGGCTCGTACTCAGAAAAACACTGCTGCTTCTAAAACTATGGGGTGTTGAAAATTGAGGGGCTTTGCAAAACTATTGATAATTTAGAAAAGCTTTGCATTTTGCATAGATAAATCATCAAAGGCACAAAAATTGCCATTTTTTGAGGTAAGGAAATCTTCTGAAAGTCTAGGGGTAGTGTCGGATTCCTACCGACTAAAACCTCTCCATACTCAGGACACCAGAAGGTATCCATGAATCAATAATGAGGTACCAGTTATTCACCTTAATCAACCGTATCATATTGATCTTCAGAAATGTTCACCATTCAGATTTGAGCATTTAAATGAAACCCTAAGGTTTGAATCTTCTAGATTCAGCCAGCGTAGCTCTGTATTAAGTTAATAACCACTTACTGGTCTTTTGAAAATGCTAACTGGCAGTCAGCAGGACTCAACTAAGTATGTGCTTCGGCGTGCGGTGCTTAATCCATGGGTAGTTTGTGTCATATTGACCTTGACCCTAGATATTAGGTAGGTCCTTATTAACGAGCAAAATCTATGTTTTTTAAACTGTATAGCTCCCACCCGCAGATATTTTTCCTTTTGATGTGTAAAGTACACGAGCAAAATTTCAACTTGATTGAAATATTTAGGAGTGTCGCATCGAGGGTAAATTTTAAAAAAAAAGTGTACTTCAAATAACAACAAAATGTTGTTTACAAACATAAATAACTGTAAATTATTCAAATTGCATTATAATTTTCACATATGAAGCTCCATGTTCTAGAATTTAGGTAGCTACAAGTGTGGTTTTCTTCATTTCTCGAATTAGGTGTCGATAATCCTGAATTATAAGCAGAAGATCCTGCTTCATATCTTATCTTTTTGCTATACATTTTGCTTTTCGCTCAGCCAAGTCATTTACGACGCTGAGTTTTCTGACAATGTTGTGGGCATGAATGAAATCATCGTGATTAGACCAGTGCTCTGGTTCAACATCCATGAAAGCTGTTGAGAGACCATACCGAGTGAAGAAGTAAGATGTCCCGGCTATGATAAAATTAAATAAGTCCTTATCTTTCCATAGTTTTGTCCAGATTCGGCATTTTAAGTCAACCGTAGCTCGCCTATTATACTAATCTTGCAAATGTTTGGCGCCCAAACTCGCTGGCACGGTGAGAATCTGTGTAAAGACTCGTACCATTTTTCACTTGACGTCTGTAGGAACGTGCCGTCAAAAAAAGACATAGCCACAAGCTCTTTATTAAGATACCATAAGTGACCAGCAAACTTCTCCGTTATGGCATCAGATATGGTGCGGTTGACACGGGCATAATCAATTAAGGACTTCAAAATATTCAAATCATTGTTTGGGGCAGAGATTGGCAGGCATGTGGAAAACCATAGCCTGACATAAGGCTTTACAATAAAAATACACATGTTTCTGATGGCAACTAGTTCACTTGATGACAGAATAAACTGCCTTCGCAACATGAATATTTTCAGAGAATGAAGGGCTTTGCTCATTCATCCTGCCTGATGAAGTGCGCCCTAATGCGAAAGTGGTACTCTTCATACTGAATGGCACCAAGAAATACAGATATAAGTTCCAGCAATTCGCGGTAATCTTCTCTGTAGTGTTTGAGGTCTACTGTTCTTTGACATAAGCTAAAATGATGTCTTTATCGCCAGCCATAGCTCTTTCAACAATTTTATCAGCTGAGCCAGGCACACATTCATTTGCATTAAGATTTTACCAAGCATCGCGATTTTTTTTGAATATACTAACTGCAAGGACTGTAGATGACCCTGTAGTAGATTCAAAAGCGGCGTCTAGGACAAGTTCCTACATGTGATGTCTGCACAAAAATAGCTTCTGACTCTACTTTTCTTCCATTTTAAGAAAAATATGGCTTTTATAGAACTCTTTAGAAGCAATTATTGATCTCTTAATCTGTTGCAATATTAACAAAAGAAAAATTCAATAGCGATGCGACACCCCAAAATATTGTCCGTTTCACACTAAAAAAAAAGGCAGCCTTTTGGCAACAAAAGGAACAAAATGCGCGCTTGGGGCATACATTTTTCGAAATTTCGAAAATAAGCGCTAACTTCGCTAGCATAATAATCGCCAATAATTCAGTGGTGGATTTATACTTCTGCCATCTATGGACTACCGACTTTCTGCTGAAGAGTTGGACGCAGGCATCGTCAAAAAAAGTCTATGCGATGTCAACATAACGGTAGTTTGTTATCATGTATCACTTCGCAAATATTTAAGTATCCATTGTTTTTGTTCCATTCCTTTAATAAAATTAAAAATATATACGAGGGCTGTTTGACGGAAGAGTGACTTTTTAATGTAAACGTTATTTTTCTGTTAAAAATATATTTTATTTTTCAACTTAACACCCTTTCAGCTGTACACACTTAGCCTAGCGAGTTTACAGTTTCTTTAAACCTTCCAAAAAGTAATCTTTCGGAAAGTCTTCAAAATATACATTTGTCTCGATTATCACCTCTTCATTTGCCCGAAATCTTTTTCCACCCAGCCATTTTTTAAAATTTGGAAATAAGAAGAAATCACTGGGAGCCAGATCTGGCGAATATGGCGGATAAATCAGTAATTTGTAATGCAATTCAGCCTATTTAGTGGTAGCAATTGCAGACGAATGAGAGGGCGCATTATCGCGATGGAACAACCCTTTTTTCTTCATCAAATGCGGTCATTGTTTTTCAACTTCGGCATCAAAACGTGTCGGCATAATCAGCATAATACTGGCTAGTTATCGTTTTTCCTTTTTGCAAACAATTAATAAAGATTATACCTTTAGAATCCCAAAAAAAATGTCGCCATGACCTTATTGGCCGAATAAAGTGTGTTTGCCATTTTGGGAGCATGTTCGCATGGAGAAATCCATTATTTAGACTGTATTCTTGTTTCTGGAGTATAATGATGTATCCAAGTTTCATCTACTGTGACATATCGACGAAAAAAATCCTTTGAATTACGTTGAAGACGGCCAAACATTCTTCTGAATTCTTAATGCGAGCGCGCATTTGATCACCATTAAGCAAACGCGGCAACCATCTCGCGGATAGCTTTTTCATATTGAAATGTTCATGCAAAATATTGTATACCCGTTCGGTTGAGATGTTTACTTCATTAGCTATCTCACGAACTTTTCTTCGACGATTGCCAATTACAAGGCCAAAGAGTTTATTAACCTGGATGGTTTCGGACGATCTGCATCAACCGTGCTCATATGACCACTTTTAAAAGCAGAAACCACTTACAAATCATTCCATGGGACGGAGCAGATTCTGGATAATATTTACGTAACTTTTCCTCGGTTTCTTTAATTGTTTTTTCACGTAGAAAATAATGTTAAATCAACACTCGAAATTATTTTTTCTCCATATTTACACAACAACGTAAACAGTTTTCTTCAGATAAGTATAAAACATAATCTATCTGTCAGATTGGTGCCAAATTTTGACAGTGGACCTCCGAAAGACCCCAGGAGCTAGCAACATAATCATTATAGCGAAAGTGTTACCAACCTTTGAAAAGTCACTCTTCCGTCAAACCGCCCTCGTATACAGTCGAGGGGCGAAACTAGACTCTTTCAGGGGCCCCCTCTGAAGGGGGCTCTTGAGTCCCTTGCCCCCCGCTAGTCGAGTCAGCTTACATCCTTACAAGTGTTTTCTCCTCCGTTTTTTTTTGGTTTCTTGGCCATCAAACACCTATTGTTACTGACTACTGACAATTGAAACACGAAGGACATGGTAAATTTTCAATTTACCTAAACGTTATTATTATAATCCGTATTCAGCAGGATGTATACAACAAAAGAAGCTTCCAAAGAACATACATGATTTCGGGACTATTTTTAGCTAGAATACAGCGTCCGACAAAATTCAGCATTGTTCTCCCTGTACAGGCTCAAAAAAATTGTAGAGAACCGGATTTTATCTCATTCGGCTTTAAAAATTGGAAGAAGGCTTGAGAAAATATCAAGTACATCGAGATTTTGAGTGTCATAGAAACGCATGCAAAAATGATCTCTTTTTAATAGCTCTCTCAAATATGATCACTGTAGAAGTTGTTTTATTACAAAACAAACACTAAATTTCTTTTGTTTATAGGCCATAATGAAAGGCCGAAAGTACAAATCGTGGAAACTGTTTAGAAGATGTTTTTGAAGTTATGAAAAAAAGTTATTTAGCCATTTTTACAAAGACATAATCCTCCTGAGAATTGTGTCTAGATAATGTGTAACTTAATGTATTTCTACACAGTACCGCTAATTGCTCATTGAATATGTTTGTAAAAGCAATTATTGATCCATATTATTTTGCTGTTATGGCCGATGATGGCAGAACAGAAGATACATTAAGAATGATGGTAAATCATATTTATGCCATTAAGGCAGTTAAATTAACACATCCTACAATTTTAGAATATTTTAATGAATATCTGATGCAACAGCAAAATCGCTAGACGCGTTACTCATTAAAAAATGTACCATTTTGTGTTTGTTCTTACATTGGATCAAATTCTTCAATTGCCCCCGAGTGAAAATGTTTATTCACCTAAAGCTTCTCTTGGTATTAAAACTGTAATTGTAACTTTTGAAACTCTGGGGGAAAATGAACAACACTTTGATAAATTATATAAAAATAAATAAATTTTATTGTTTAAGTAATAGTTGTACGTCCTTAATCTTATTACTTAAATTATGGAATTAATGAAGCTTAATATGAGAAATATCATCGAAATACATTTTAGTTGGAACTGCAGTTAAATGAAAGAAATAAAACAACGTCAAGAAAGCGAAAGCGTCCAAAAACATTCCAATCATTCTTGTAGTATGATGATACTTATTACTTGACAAAGTTAAATTTCGAAGTAATATTTACGACTAAATACTAGACAAAATGTTCATAGAATTTAAATTGCAATTTTTTGAAAAAGTAAAATATTCTAAGGGTATCTACTGAACCTTTGTACACAATAACAAAGTGCTTTTTGGACTTTGAACTTTTATAGAATTTTAGTACTCTTGATTGATTCTGAAATTTTCACTACCAATCAATTCTACATCTGCAACTCTGGTTTCATCTGACTGGATTTTTCGCTTTTTTCTGTTCATTTCATCTTCATATTAAGTTACTTTCGCTTTCATCAGTGCTCAATTTTCATAAATGTTAAATTTTGTTCTTATACATTGTATACTGATACGGTTCATTGATCGATCTCAGCCTATTTATTCAGGAATGAAGTATTAAATTTTAATACACTTTGAAAATTACAGTTTGTTGAATATAATCTACTCGTATGTGGTGGTTGGGTGCTCTACATCCAAATTTGGAAAACGAAAGGGCCGTCGCCCGCATGGCAATTTACATTTAGTCCGGCCGTTTATGTTCATTAATTCCGAGCAATATATAATGAGTATGAGTATGAGGAGTACGCCGTGTGTGCGTTTATAAATGTGGGGGCGAAGGACCAAATGCCCCTCTCACGGAAATAAAAATCCCGGAGTTATATCGTTAGGGAGAATTATTGCCATTAAAAATAATTTGGCATGCATGCAGGAGCGGCGCGTAATTAAAGATTTAATTAAATATTAATCTTGCATGGTAATTAGTTACGGTTTTTAATATACGTACGCGGCATACGCACGGCCTAATTACTGTCGTCGACAGTTGCGGCTGTGGCGGAAGAGTTTATATGTGTACGTGTGTGTGCTTGAATGTACGTGCGTGTGTATGTTCGAGTGTGTTTGTGTGTGTGTGTGGGGGTGCTGCATTAAACACTTGTATGTTGAAAAATCTATACGGTTGCATTTGTGTGAGTGTATGTTTCTGTTTAAGTGTAGAGTGAATTTCTCGTGGGCCTCATTAGCGAGTCTCGGAGGAATGAATTTGTAGTGGACTCGTTCGCGTCGGTTGGCTGGCCCCGGTATTCTTGAATTCTGAATTATCCAATACCGCATTTCATTCGATCGCAGTTGGTAATTGGATAAAATAATTGAGGGAGCGCATGTAGGGAGTGAGTGGAGCGTGTAGCAATTTAAGCGCGGCGCGCAAAAAACCGCGCAGTCTGGAAATTAAATTCTTCCTCTCTATTTGAATGGGATATTATTTCAATTATCAGTTTGCGCATTACGGGGCATCCACTACACGGCGTGGTACGTAAACAGAATTTAATTTGTCGAGCCCGTCACCCAAAAAAACGAACAAGCCTCACGTGGGGCTGCGTTTCGCCTCTTGGCGCGGGCACATTCAAGTTTTATGCAAGTTTGCACCAAACCAGTGAATATAGGACTAACAAGAAGCGCAACCTAGTGTAATTTCTGTTACCATCTATCTGTCGCATCTATTTTCTTTATCTATTACCTCGTCTTTCTCCGCGGTCGCCGCAGACTCTAAAAACTGCGAATCTGTACGCTAGCGCCGAAAATCGCGCACGTGCATTTCGTCAACTGCTTTAAGTAAATAAACATCCCGTGAAATATGAAAGCAGATGGAATGCAATTTTACTATTAATTATTGAATTTTTATTATATGTAATTATATTTCACATCGAGATACTGTCACAATAAGGCCAATATCGATTTCGGTGGTTCAATTACCCGGCGGACGCATATTATGCCGATACGTGCGTACCTAGGCATAAATTGTTGCTTTGAGGTACCCACAACTTTTACATTACAATAAAATTGTTGCAAACCTAATAATATTGAATTTGACATTTTATTTGCCAAACTGGAGACACTTCTTCAAAATTAACAATGTTGTAAAATGTAATTTTATTTCTATATAAAAAATTACAAAGGTGCAAAATACAAATATTACAAAAACTGAAGGTATACGGGGCGTTTAGGGATAAATGTAACAAGAAAATTTTTATTTTCAATTTCAATAAAAATTTATGTTGTTTGCTTGTGCACAATAAAACCCACAATACACATAAACTAACTATCAAATCTTAAATGGAAACCCATTCACACAGTTATCGAGATAAAGTATAAAATATTTTCACAATTATGCTCTTAATATATAAATAATATAAAAATAAAAATGAAAATGTGTATTTATACCTAAAAAATATTGCCAGATAAAATTCTTATCTTACGATGTGGTTTTGTAAGTTTTTTTGATAATCCACTATCGGCAGAAACCCACTTTAGTTGTCTATGAATCTTCATTTTTACAAAGAGATTAATGATGAACTCAGAATGAGATATTTCACTACATGTAAAAAACCAACTAAAATGGGCTTCTACTAATTTGGTCAATTCTCTTTGAATATTTTTAGAAACATTTTCCTGAAATTTGTACTTGGAAAATAAAACTTTAAATTGTTCCAAAACAAACATAAATAATTCAATAAAACCATCCGATGGTCTTTTTAAGTAAGAAATATTATGAATGGAAAAGTCTTTAGATAATATTAAAAATTCATTTTTATTTACCAACTCTTCCCCATCTTTAAATAATTTAGTAAAACAAGGGCAACTTTTGAATTTTTTTTCTAATTTATAAAGTAAGTATCCGGCAACATAAACATTTGAACACGTCTCTAAGGTACATTTATCAGTGCCTACATCACTTGTCGCAACTGAACTTGGAACTTGGGAAATATTTTCTATATTTTCTGCCGTCTCTGATGGAGGAGAAGCAGACTGCATTTCAACTTCGACTAAGTTGCTGTCCACTTCTAGAAGTTCAGTGTCGTCCCCTTCGCAATTGCTGCTCTCTACATCCATGAACAATCTTATGCCCATATTGTGTTGGAGGGCTATTCTGCATTGCCTCACTGTTGGTGTAGGGTTATAGCCATTCCTATTTCTAAGAACAGAGAAAAGATTCTCCAATGCATCTTGATTCAGGAATCTTGTCAGTAAATATTTAACGCCATTGTCCTTCAAATGATCCCACAACATTAAAATAGACCTTATTGTCCATACAAAACCATTAATGCAATAAATGTTATTGCGCTTCTTGTTGCCTTCATATATTTCAATCTGATTGAAATAGTCTAATGCATTTTTTAAAATAGCCGTTGTTTCGCCATTAAAAATTGACAACGGTCGTTTTTGAGGATTGGGATTATTTAATACACGACTATTTAAGGCATCAAATATTTGATTTACTGTATCTACAAATTCTGCGGTATCAAGAGATGTTTCCGAAGTTAATTGCTTCGTATGCGATGCAGTTCTAACGGCAGTTGCAACACTATGTGAAAAAATTTGTGCCGCATATTTCACCTTCATCTTTTGAAAGTTTGTTGGCGCTATGTGTGCTTCAGTAATCTTTAGCATGGCTCTCGTTGACGAACTTTTATTATCGATATTGTAGGTACTTGTGACATCTTTCCAATTGACTGGTTTGTTCTTGACAACAAAATTCAGTTTGTGGTTAATAAAATTGTTTCTTAGGCTCTTCAATAAGTGGGGAGCATCAAAGCAGGTAAAAATTTTCTGGCCACATATGTTCACGACTGGATTTTCTTTAGTTGCACCAAGAAGAGTCAAAGCGCCCCGATTGTTAGAACCTTGGTCACAAACCAAAACCATAGGTTTAAATGTTAGTTTCGCAAGCTGTGCGACAACATCTTCCACAATGGATTTTAGGGATGCACTTTTCATAGGGCCTGTGCTTGTATAGTAGCACAAGGGTAACTTCCAATTGAACAATAACCCTCGAATAAGGACAACTAAAGCTGTATTCGCCAGTGTATTTCCTCTTCCTAGAGCTGCTAAATCTTCATAGCCTTCAATGAAATCTTCATGCTCATTCAAATCTAAATTTGGTTTTAGCGAGATTTCATCGAGCATTACGACGCACATCTTTTCTCTATCAGACATGCATTTCGATTTGGTTGCAAGTTTTTTTGTCAGATTATTTTTCATGCCTGTCCTTAGATTGTTAACTTTCAACCAAGTTTGAATTGTGCGAACCGATGGCAGTATAAATTTCAATGTCTGCAGCATATACTTGTAGCCACCTGGCGACTTATAATGGAGCGAAAGTGCTAATTGCCTTTCAGCACTAGTCCATTTACTTCTACTTTGGTGGTTTAACTGCATATGAATAAATGTTTTGACAGAATGGCTCTTATTAGTTAATAACGTGTTTAACATATTGTTCGTAGTTAATTTGTTCTTCTTTGCACGGTAGAACTGGACTTTCTTCACCTTTAGTGTTTTTCTGAGTTCCACTACTTTTGAAGAGAGAATTCTATTTTTTTTCTTTAAACTGGTCTTCTTTGATAATGGCATTGTCAAAATTCGATCGCTTACTTTTGATGAAGAGCTGCTGCTGCTTACAAAGCTTGAAATTTTTGGAGGGGGTTTTGTGACGATCAATCTTAACGTTTCTGCCTCGTCGGACATTGAAGCAGTGCTTGTCGAACTCGACCTTCTTTTTCTAGATGTATGCAGATCGCTACAAGATGGATACACCTTTGATGGCTCTATAGTCAGTTGTGCTAAACAAAGACGTTAGGGTTTCCCCATTAGTCGATGGTTGTCATTAGTGTTAATCTATAGGAATAAGAAGTGTGACTTGTTAAACACGTTTTGTTAAACTAATAATTATCTTGTATCCCTTCAGAATGGTCGTGAGACCAAAATATGACGGGAATTTATAAATAAATTTATATATTATAAAACATAAACAAAGTGTCGTTTCTACCTCTTTAATTGTTCAAATGTTTTACCAAGTGATGGATAAGATAATTAGGTGTAATGCCCATCAAAAAATGTTTGCAGTTACGTGTACAATCGCCGACATTTGAAGTGAAACTAAAAGCCATAAACCAGAGCGAATTTCGACCTTATTGGTAATTTGGGGTTTCGGCACATACAAGTACAAATACAGATGCAAAACAGCTTCGCCCTCAAATGTGTATAAGGCGGTCGTAAAAAAACCGTATTGCACTTTGAATGTTGGCGATAGTACGCTAATTGTAGCTGTCATAAATGTATCTGACACTCGAATGTGATGCTCTCAAGTAACGGATACGTTACTGCAAACGATTTTTGATACGCAGTACACCTGAATATCAACGTTAAATTGAATGTTGTTCGAATAATAAATATTCGGAATACAACATAGAACAAATAAATGTATGTTTTGTGTTAATTTTTAAACAACTCAATTTATGTAATTTATACGTCCTATATTTTATTCACTGGCATTAATTTTTTTTTTTGCAACATAAAATACGTACCTTGTTCGATAAATTTTATAGGCACTGCATTTTTTCTTAACAATTTGCGTTTATTATTAGAATAGTAGTCCTTAGCTAAGAAATGTTTCTCACACACAAGTTTATTTTTTAAATTACAATTTTCCATGGTAGCAATTTCTACGTTTCCGCAATTTTTTTTCCATTCTTCGGTCGTCGCTAAATCCTTTACCGGAAATTTAAAGAAGCTTACATCTTTATTTTTTCTCTGTTCATTACAACAAGTGTTGTAAACACAAGTATGATGGGCTGTATTCATTTTTGCGATAAAAAAAACGCAGTCGAACGATGCACTTGGAAAAGGAAAGAACACGTGGCTAACGGAACTCGGAGAACGTTACTCGACGACGATCGTATTACACTGAATCATTTGGAGCCGAGATATTAGTGGCGCCGACTGTATGTCGGCTCCAACATGGGTAACATAACCACCGTAAAGGTTGCGCATCTTTATAACTCTTATAATCACTGACCAAACACACATGCCACACAAACAGCACGCCGCTCTTCACCGAAAATAAATTAGCTCTTCAATAAATTGGTACCTGGTGGTGAGCATAAAAAGCGAAACGTCTACACCAGCGTTTCTCAAACTCTTTTGACCGCGGCCCTGTACGAGGTTCTAAAATTTGTCGTGACCCACCTTATGGAAAAAATACCATTTATTTACAAAACAAATTTAATTTTCTAATAAAAATCAAGTCATGTTTGTTTATTTCATACACAAAAATTGGAAAATAATTATATAAGAAAAAATATAAGTAATTAAAACATTATAGTAAACTTTGTTTCCACACATTTTGTCTTTAGTGTGAAGGATGATGTTGTTTGTCGTCACATAACAATTTCAAATTATGAAGTAATGATGTTAATTTTATTTTTAAATTAGGTTCGACGTCCAATCTGTTTCGATACTTATTTTTTAAGTACACTAAGGCTGATAACGCAGCTTCATACGTATACGTGGTGACAAAAGGCATTAAAAATTGTATCGATTTTTCGCTTACGCTTGGATACTCCTTTTCACAGCGCAACCAAAAATTAATTAGTGGTACAGTATCAAACACTTTTTTCAGATCGGTGTCGCATGAAATTTCAATGAATGTTGAACTTGTTCACTAAGAATAAACATTTCTACCTTTTCAATTTCTACAGAAAAATGATCTTTAATCCACGTCTTATTTGAAGGAATGTCCAGAAAGTAGTTTTTAAAACTATTTATTAGCCCCGAAAGATGTTCTTGAATTGCAACTGATAGTGTTTGTAGATGTAAATCTCCATCATAGTTTGCATTGGTTTCAATAAATTTATGTAATGTTTCAAAAGATTTAAAATTTCGTTTTGAAAGTCATTGTTTCCACAGAGTTTTTTTTTTAAATTATTGCAGTGACCTTTTCCGATGCTTTGAAAATATTTTATCCAAAGCCTTGCAAAATCAAATTCAATTCATTGAATGTACTCACAATCGTGGAATCTATCCTTAAATGGAAATATAACATCTTTAGATGGTGGGTGTCCATTCATAAATAACAAAGCTTTGTCTTTTAGCTCAAACAGACGTTTTAAGCAAACATACATAAGCAGGGGAAGATTTTAACGCCCCCTCTCAAACGCAGTAGGCGGAGTGAAACGTCAGGGGTGAATTATGTGAGGCAGTGCAATATTGTGCGTGCGCAACTTAGATGTGTGAGTGATTCACACACGCGCTAAAAACGTAAAATCTGGTACTTGTGTTGCCTATACTTAAGAGTCAATTGAACTAAATAAGTTCTTCATATCTGGAGAACACCGAGTTGATTCTACATTTGATGAACATATTTAGAGTAATTGTTTTCTTAACACAATAGGTATATTGATTATTACATATAATAAATCCTTCGATTTCTTTTAGATTTTTCTAATTTCTTAATTTTTGTCTTCTTCTGGGAAACTATTTATTCATAAAAATGAATTCGTTCATAATTTAAATTTGTGACAATCCGCTTGATCATAAATATAATATATACAGTGACCTAAAAAAAGTAAGTATCGTATTGGGCATTTTCATTAATATTGATTTACAAACAAAAAAAAAAAACAGTACGGCATTAATTTGTGCTTGTCTAAAACCGTATTAGCGTATATCAGATGTACCGAGTAATTTTTACTTACCCAGAAAATCTCGTTTTTCAAAATGATGAAAATTGAAAAAATGCTAATTTTCGGAAATCGCGCGAGATATCATTGATATATTTTTACTGCAAGTTAGTTTTAGATTACTGAAACATTTAAAGGACATGCTTTTTTGTTATCTGTAACTTTTGGAAATATTAGGTTTTCAATGTTTTTTCTTTGTTATCATCTCATCATTTAGGCCTGTATAAATGGACACATACAGGGTTTTTGTGGAACTAAAACATTAACAAGAGGAGATTAATATTTTTGGAAGCTATCTAAATAAATATTAATTATCATTGAGAAATATTTCTCCTAAAATGCACCTTGCATCAAAAACGTAGAAACTATGCAGTGACATAGCATTTTGATGAATAAAATTTCTAAAGAAAAAATTAGTATTCCGAATTGTTTTTGCTACTGATACATGTTATAAGTTTTTATCAAACCCGAAAATAAAATTTGAGATTTAGTTTTCGTAATATGAAAAATACCATTAAAATTTTAATTGTTGCAAAAGTTGCAGAAGACAAAAAATACTTATGAACTGTAAATAATTCAGTAATCTAAAACTTACAAGCAATAATAGAATCTCATCGATATCATACGTGATTTAAAAAAAATGGCAGTTTTTCCATTTTCATCATTTGATAAAACAAGATTTACTAGATAAATAATAATCACTCGGTATATCTGATGGAGGTTAATAAGGTTTTTAAACAAGCACAAATTAATGTCATGAAAAAGTTTTTAACAGCAAAAATAACGTTGGTGAATTATTTTAGGATCAACTATTGCTGTTGAAATGAAACACAAATGAAGCAGCAAGTAGTTAAATGTATTAAATTTAAGTACATTACTTTCACATTGCTATTATTGTTAGATTTTACTGACTCAATACAACTATCACCATTTAATTATCTGTAGTAATAACCCAATAGTAAGGTACAGTTTATTTAAGTTCAATTAGAGTTTTCGAAAGCACATTGCTTTGCAACAACCCGACGCCGAAAGCGGAGGGTTTTTAAGTGAAAACTATCCATGGGTAGTAATCAGTATAATGTTATTTTGATTGGATATTGTCGCACATGTGACTACAGATACACGAATTTGATTGGATTTATACTTCAGCAAACAGCTCTTAGCAAACATCATAAACATTTGTTTATCTACAAGTGAAATAAAATGTTCTTGAATTCGCCAGTGAATTAATATTTATTTATATAACAAGTGAGCTAAGGGGATGTTTTTGAAAAAACATCCTTAGCTTACGTGTTTCATACAATATTTTATTCAATTTTGTCGAAATACGTTGAGTAGTTACAGATTTAATTTTTATAATATCAAGTCGGTGAAAAGTCAGACATTTATTCTCACATCAACATTTTAAAAGGCCGATTGTAATGTTTTTGCATCAGAAGGGGAATTTTGAAACATGCCCGCAACGGTACAATGAAATAGTAGACAACAGAACTTTACTTAGTAGTAGGAAAAACCTAATTCTTTGAAAACCTGACGAACTACTTATTTTTATTGTTAAATATGGAGATGAAGAGTTTTTCGAAATCCAATAATTGCTATTCAAAGTATGCTCACCGTATCGGTTTCAAAAAGTTGTGAAAGATCAGTAAACTTAAACTGATTATATCTTATTTAAGAGCTTCATTGGCCCATCAAGATTATCGGATCTTGCTATTTTGGGTGAAGAACGAGAAAAAACAGAAAAAAATAAATCTTGCTCATACCGTGCGTTTCAAAGCCATACAGCTTAGCTTAAAATTCATCAGTTTGGCACATCATGTGTTAGACACAATTTTAACCAAGATTTGGTTAGATATATCGTCTACTTATAATTGTGATCTAAACTGAGCCCTTTTTTTCATCCCAAGCCCTCTTGGATGAAAATAATTTTTGGTCGCACGGTATAATCGATCAATTAGCATCTATAAACGCACGTAAAGTACATTTCTAGATATTTACTATTTGTACTTATTCTAATGTCCCTAATATTGCCGTAAGCCTTACATTGCAAATTTGATGTTGAAATTAATAAAAGATCTAATCCTTCGTGTTTGATTTATTGATGTAATTTGACAAGGGCGCACATTTTTGCTATGCCATGAGCAAAACTTTAAAATTTGTTTTACTCCATTATTTGTTGGCATTGTATAGAGCAATAATTGGTTTGCACTTATTGTAGTTGCAGCAAAAATTAAGTACTAATTTAGCCGTTGTGAAGAACTTTGTTTTGGAAGAACCAAATTTTACGTTAAGTATAAATTGAGTGGTCGTGAATGTAGTTTAACCATGCCAAATTTACAACTAATAATCTAATGAAATTGCCAGTGCAAAATGAAACAATAAATAGCCACTAATTTATTCAGGTTGAGTGGTATGTCGGAGGATAATTTCGTAAACTATTTTTGTTATACCTAAAATTGAACTTAAAATTTGATGTAGGTGTGTTGACAACAGAGACACAAGAGTATAGAGCATTAAATCCTGTCAAATCAATCGTCGCTAATGTTAAAGTCGTGTGATCGATTGTTTATATCATTACTTAAATATTTCGTGACATTTTAGTTATGCAACACAATTAACAAGATATTTTCCGTAGTTCGGTTTGGTGAATGATGCATGAGGTCAGGCCTTCCCCTTGCAAGCGCACGCATCATTTACTAATGGCCCCCGGCAATGTAACATGATACCTGGTTTAGACGCCGAACGACGTTTAGACAAATATGTCGTCTACGCGTTTTAAAACGTTTGCTTTTGAAGCCATCGGAAATTACAATACAAAATGAGGTGTTTATGATCACTCCCCATTTCCTTGCATTATTCGGTAAAAAGTCTGCTATTTAATGGACGAGATTTTATGTAGTTTACAAACTTGACACATTCTTCTAAAGTTATGTTTAAATTTAAATGCAAGCCAACGCTTGTCTATTGAAACAACAGTGCACACATACACAATTAATGGCTAATTCTTGAATTTGTTTAAACATACCTTTAAGACAACCTGCCATTGCACGTGCTCCGTCGCTACTTATACCAACACACATCATCCAATGAATACCGTGACCAGTGACAAAATCATTGGGAAGCTTAAAAATCTCATTTGAGGTCGTTCTCGTTTGAGCCTTTTACAAAGTAAAAAAAAATCTTGTATGGTGCCTTCGTCAATATATCTGATAAAACACATTACATTTGCATTATCCTCGATATCTAGGCTTTCATCTACTTGCAAGGATAAGACATGTTTTTTTTTTACTTTAGCAAGTAGTTCTTCTTCTAAATGTTTCGCAATATCGTTAATTCTCCGTTTAACTGTATTATTAGATAATAGTATAGCCGAAAATAAACATTCTTCCTTTATTCCGCATAAATTATTTGCGACAATTTTTAAAGCGGGAAGTATTATTTTTTCTCCAGCACTATGAGGATACCCAGCCTCAGCTATTAATTTGGAAATTTAAAAAGCTATCAAAGTGAGGTTTTTATTTGACCGGCGAGGAAAGGGTGCATTTTTCCTTCTTTTTGAGCAGCAATCAATTCCTATTTCTTATCAGCAAAAAAGTTAATTGGCTTATCAGAGTACTCAGAATGAAATGTGTCTAAATGCCGTTTCAACTTTGACGGTTTCATACTTTTATTTGAGAGTTGAAAATTTCAAATAAGACATAGAGGCAAATTATTTTGACTGCTGCCGGCAATGAACCCAAACCGTAAATATTCGTGACAATATTTGCGAGTCCAATTAGCCTTACACTTGTTGTTTTGGCGCTGTATATCTGCCTTTAGGGGCTTCAGACAAAGTATCTTCATGATCATGATGTTTAGCTTTGCTCGTACTTCAATCATCATTTAAATTTCTGGTTTTGTTGATTAACCATTTATCCATTTTCGTCGTAAAACTTTTATAACAAGATTTTTTTTAGTGATGATTTATAAGAAACAGTATTATATCTATATATTTTGCGCGACCCGGCCATATTTTTCTACGACCCGGTGCCGGGAAGCACTTTGGGAAACTCTGGTCTACACCACTACCAGCAGCCCAGCGCTATCTGCACAATAATTGATGAATTGCTCGCCCCGATTCGCGATTAATGAATTCGATATCATCGCCTCAGTAACGCACTGCGCCTCCACGAGCACAGTGCAAACATCCTCGATATTAAAACCTTTGAAGTCGCTATTTTGTTTGTAATAAATTGGCGCGGCCCCGGGGAGGAAATCGCGTTACGCGGACGTAACGGCATTTAGAGTAATAAAAATTTAACAAAGTTTATCTTTTCCTTTCATAAAGTGTCGCTCCCCCCTTTAGTTTCCCATCGCGCGCCGAATTTTATTATTATTTTAATTTGAGAGCGCGGCCGCGTGGAAACAAGAGATAACCTAAATTAGGTTGGGAGTAATCGCGTTATATAATAGTGCCCCATTACGGGCGACCTCGCCTCGCACCTTGATGCATTTTTCCCCATCTTAACAGAACACTCGACGACACGAAAAAAACACCTCCGTTAATTACGCAATCGTAAAACCCCTCTCATTTTTCTGTTCAGTATTCATTCCTTAATATCTTACTTGAACCTACGTATCTCTCGGAATTTGAATTTAATTAAGAAATTATCTTAATGCACACTGCTCCCTAGATTTTTTTATAGTTCTGGTACATGATTAAAATAATCACCAGATTTAGCAATTATATCCAACGACATTTCAGGAGTAGTCTGAGGCATTTTACATACAGGGTGTTCCACGCTAATAGAACATTAAAAGTTTATGGGTTTCCCGATCATTTAAAAAAATATATTCAAACATGGGTGATTCAGTGGCGATTGCACCGTATGTGTTAAGGATACTTAAAATTTTAAGTTTCCTTAACGGATGAAAAACCATTGCACCGTCATCTTAAGGTTACTTAGAAGCCGTAAGAACCCTTAAATTTCAAGCTCCCGATCTCGGCGGCTTAACTTATTTAAGGGTCAGTTTAACGTATTATGAGCAGTAGATGTTTACAAAATATTACTTATTTTTAACTACATTAGCCTTTATACTGATTTTAAGATATCTAACGAAGTTATAATTACATTTCGAGTGTTGAAATACCTTTCTGCATTTCGTCTACAATTTGTACATAAAATTAATGTTATTAATATTAAACAACATTTAAAATTAAGAGTGACGTAGTGACATTCTGGAATCCAAATTCATCGGATTTCCTTGTTTAGTTCAGTTGAGAACGAATTATTTCAACAATTTGGACGACCTAAGTTTTTATAGACAGAAAGGAATCGAGGTAAAACATACCGTTGACAACTGTTTTGTGTTAAATTCCATCCGAGTAAATATAGCAGCTATTAAAATTCTCTAAAATGCTAAACGCTAAGGTTCCTTTACTAAGGAATCTGATGTCTTGTACGGTGCAACATAAAGTTAATTTTAAGGATCCTTAAAATTTAAACTTACTTAACTAAGGGTCCTTAGTTTAAATTACAAACGGTGCAATCGGCCATAACTGCCTTAATGGCATAAATATGCTTTACCATCATTCTTAAATTATCTTTGGTTCTACTATCATGGGCCATAACAGCAAAATAATATGCATCAATAGTTTATTTTACAAACATATTCGATTAGCAATTAGCGGTACTGACTACAATTGCATTTAGATACACATCATCTTGACATAATTCTTGGGGGGATTATAACTTTGTAAAGATGGTTAATTTTTTTTCAAAACTTCAAAAACTTCTTCTAAATAGTTTCCACGATTTGTACTTTCGGTATTTCGTGATGGCCTCTACACAAAACAAATTTTATGATTTTTTTTGTAATAAAACGACTTCTACAGTGATCATATTTGAGAGAGCTATTAAAAAGAGACTCTTTTTTGCATAGCGACTCTATGATACTCAAAATCTCGATGTACTTGATATTTTCGCAAGCTTTCTTCCAATTTTTAAAGGCGAATGAGGTAAAAATTGGTACTCTACATTTTTTTTTGAAAATAGTCTCCCTGTACAGGGAGGCCTAAATAGCCTCCCAGATTGCTGAATTTTGTCGGACGCTATTCTAGCCAAAAATAGTCCCGAAACCATTTATGTTTTTTGGAAGCTTCTTTTGTTTTATACATCTTGCTGAATACAGATAATAATTATATTTTTTTATGTAAATTAAAAATTTACCACCTCCTTGCTGGTTCAATTGTCAGTAACAATAGGTGATGGCCGACAAACTAAGAAAACGGAGGAGAAAAATCAGCTAACTCGACTCGAGAGGGTGCAAAACAAATTCGGTGTTTGTTTTGTAATAAAACAACTTCTACAGTAATCATATTTCATCTACAGAGATAAAATTGCAGCAATCGCTTCATGTACAGGCTGTATTAAAAAAAATCTAGAGAATTAATCAAATTAAACTATGTTCATGGAAACATATAGTAGCGAAGGATTAATGTATACAGGGTGTATCAGCCAAATGGAATAAATTCAATAATAAATAAATGGGGGCGTGTTCAAAAAAACGCTCGGACACGTCGATTGTTATTTTTAGTTGCGCATTTTTTTCAACAAAAACTTTTTATACAGGGTGTGTCATGTGACCGTGGCCAATACCAACTTTCTTATTTTGAATGCAACACCTGGTATATTATTCAATTTTTGGATTCTTCAGAAAATTCTAGACATATTTCATGTACAATGTCCTATACCTATCTTCAACTGTTTCGGAAATATTAAGTGTTTGCAAAAATTAACATTAAAAAAAGAAAATTATTTGATTACAGAAATTCGCTACAACACATTCAATAATTATTTCCCATTTAGGTCTTGATAATGAGAAATTAAGCAAAAACCATTTCAGCGTTCCTTATTACCTTTTTACGGATATGAAATAAACAAAAGCTATAAATACTTTTGTTTACTTTTGTTAAAAAGGCCTGGCCTTAGGAAATTGTTGTCTGCCTGCATGACAGTTTAGTTGTCAGTGTTATAGTCGTTTGAATTTCGTTAACTGCATATCAGAAAAATGGTTAATTTAACAGAAATGCACAAAATTACAATTCTACAGATGATTGGTTATGGAGATAACACACGGATACAAATGGAAGTTGCTCGCTTATTTCATGAAAAATTTCCAAATTTGCCGCCTATATCCCAAGGGACAATTAGTAAAATAGAAAAGCAGTTTCGTGAACTTGGACATGTAAGGCAGATAAAAAAAGCTGCTGCCAATGCAATAAGGGATGATACCAAATTGGATATTATGCTTGAGTTTGTGGAAAACCCACATACTTCTAGTCGACAAGCAGCCACAATGTTCAATGTTAGCCATTCATCGATTTTTCGAACATTAAAAGAAACTAAAATGCATCCCTATAAAATGATACCAACTCAGGAGCTCATGGAAGACGATTTTGATAGGAGAACGTATTTTTGTGAACAAATGATGGCAATGTTAAATAACAATGATAACAATTTATTCCATTTGGCTGATACACAGTGTATACAACATATTGTTGATATATTGATATACAACCAAATTTAATATACAACCTACAGATCTTGTCAATAGTAGCAGAGATCTCTCAATCTATGATTAGTCTTAAAACGTAACGAAGGTTTGTCGTCCTAATTTGCAATATAAATGCAATAAGGGTTTAGCAAAATTCATAGTTATTAATCGAATATTAGATATATGATAATATAATATTAGCTACGATGAGCCTCAGCGTATATACCACCAAGGCTAATTCCAAATGAATCGAAACATAGAGTTCTTAATTTGTGGTGAGTCTGAAATCACATATCTTATAAGCTCATGCTCGCAAATTGAAAGACTTGCATATTTTTATGATAGGTTTATAATGTACAGTGTACGGTTCCCAAATTCTACAAAATTTCTGAAAGAACTATTTCAATTATCAACCTTATTTTGAAGAACTTAGTTTTCTTAGTTTTTTAGAAGGTTGGAGACATTAGACCGTACACTTAACAACTGTTTGTATAATATGCCTGTGCAAAATTACTGACTGTATCAGCAGATGAAGTTTTTGAGCATGTGGTTATATATTGATTAATTGCTACACAATTATAAAGAAGTGATAACCTAAAGATTTAAAACGATGGGAACAATATTTTGCGATTACATATTGTAAAAACATAATGTAAACTGGTAATTCTTAAGCACAGAAGTGGAGAAGTTTTTTTCTCTTTATATGTTAACATACATTTTTATAGACATACATACATACATACATACATATATGTATATATATATATATATATATATATATATATATATATATATATACACTTACATAAATACATATACATTTATATAAATACACAATGCTGCTATGAATTCTATTGAAATATTTAAAAAATATAACAACAAAATTTAAAGTTTGTTTAAAAATCGGGATTATTTTATAGGCACACTATTTTATGTAACAGTCATCAGTTTTATTTAACAAATGTAATGCAAAATGGAGCTGCTTAATTTCATTTAACACTTTATTCAAGAAACAAATTTTATCAAACAAGTATTATTAATTTTATCTTATTTTCTTTATTATCTTTATTTATTATCTCTTATCTTAATTTTCTTTAGGCAGACAACGTTTACATAAGTTTGAATTTTCAAAACATATTCTTATTGTACCTGTATAACGATATTCAATAATATACAGTATGTCCCCGGATTGAGTTTACAAGAGTGATTATTTTTTAATTGTTATTTTTAAGTAAAAATGTTATAGAAATTAAAATTTCTGCTTGGCCTGAAACTACCATTTCAGTTATTAAAACATTGATTAATTTATACAGGGTGCTGGCTAAATTTAAAAAAATCTGATTTTAACACTTCAGAAAAATAACATAATTTAAACAACACTTAACACTTATTTTAACACTTAAGAAAAATAACATAATTTAAAAAATCCCCCACCATTTTCTTCAGACAGTGTGGAACTCCTGAAAACTGTTTTATATTTTTTCAATAGTTATCGATGTAAATGCCCCTCGCAGGCGATTTTTTTAAATTTTTAGTATTATTTTCTGCATTTGGGAGATTGTTTGATTTTATATAATGATGTTAGATGTAATTTTAAATTCTTTTTGCAAATAGTAAATAATTAAGTGTCAAAATATGATTTAAAAATTTTGATTTTCCCAACACTTTGTATAAATAAATCAAAGTTTCAATATCTGAACTGGTAGTTTCAGAGCAAGCAGAAATTATAATTCCTATAACATTTTGACTTCAAAGTAAAAATAAAAATAAATCCATTTTATAAACTCAATCCAGGGACATACTGTATATACAGGGTGGTGCGTCGGAAAACATACCATAGGCATTTACACGTACAAATTTAAATTTTTAATATTGTTTTTCTTAATATTTTTATTGAAAAACCAGTTTTTATCTCATTCGGCTCTAAAAATTGGAAGATAGTTTGAGAAAATATCAAGTACATCGAGTTGAGTATCCTAGAGTGGCTCTGCAAATAAGGTCTATTTTTAATTGCTTCCTCAAATATTATCACTGTAGAAGTTGTTTTATTACAAAACAAACACCAAATTTGTTTAGAGGCCATAATGTAAGGCCGAAAGTACAAATCGTGGAAACTGTTCAGGAGATTTTAAAGTTTTGAAATTTTTTTAACCATCTATACCAATCCCCCCACCCCCCTCCAGAACAGAAGATAAATTAAGAATGATGGTAAATCATATTTATGCCATTAAGGCAGTTAAATGAACATATCCGACAATTTTAGAATATTTTAAAGAATATCTGATGCAACAGCATAATGGCTAGACCAGTACCTCATTAAAAAATGTACCATTTTGTGTTTGTTCTTGTACAGGGTCCGTCATTTCACCTCCCGTCTTCTGTATCTCAGTTACTAATTGAGTTAGGATTTTGATAGTTTGCAGACTTTACTTGCATTCTATGGCGTATTTTAGGAAAATATTTTTGATTATACAGGGTGTCCCAAAAAAGTGTGACATCATGATGTGTATTTTTAAATTTCATGGTATATTTTTTGTTGTTTATTTGGGTGCCCTTTATGGATGCCTACATACCTATGAAATTTTATTAAAATCGGTTCAGTGATTTTAGCACAAAAAAATAAAAACTGAAAAAAAACAGTTTTGCACCATTGGTTAAGAAAATTAATAAGATATACAAATATGCCTTGTTAATAAAACCGCACAAGGTACTCATTAAATAAGGTCTGATAGTTGCGTTAACCAAGTTTTTTTGATATGCTTTATACAGAGTGCCCAAAATTTAGTGTCAAACTTTTCAAACTTTAAAGCACTTTATTTTCCTTATTTTAAATTGGAGCCCCTGTATATTTTTATGTCATTCCATGTGGAATTAAGAGACAAACATTTTTTCCTAATTACAACTCTATCGCAATTCCTAACACATTGAAAGTTATGTGCAGAAAACTCGATTTATCAACTATTCCAATAGCCATTTTAATGAATAAAATTTGAAGGTGACTTTGAAAAACAATTTATTGGCATAACATGTTTTGTAGTTACAATTAATATCTCGAAAGTATGAAAGGTTTCACAGATCTTCGTCTAAACCTATTACACATCGTAAAAGTATTAAGTTTTGTATAAAAAATAGTTTTAGTAATAAAATTCCATAAAAACATAACATAACTGTGCATTTCTAAAATTAATTAATTGCTAGAACTTATGTTCTATATGTCTTCCGCCCTCTTGAAGTCACAAACGAAGACGAGTATGAAATGATATTGCCACTCTTCGAAACAGGTTGAATGTAATATTTTGAAATGCTAATATGAAAGTCATATCCACATTTGTCAATATAGGTCATAATATTTGTCACATTATGAATATCATATTTTCCATGACAAAAAGTAATTTTGCTATCTTGGATATAAAGACCTTAGCTAAAAAAGTTTTAAACTTTTATATTACTACAGTCAACAATGGCTCTTGTCACTTTGTTAAACTTTAATGTCAATAAATTGTTTTTCCAATCCACCTTCGATTTTGATTAATTAAAATGGCCATTGGAATTGTTGATAAAACGAGTTTTCTGCAAATATCTTTGAATGTGTTAGGAATTGAGATAGGGTTGTAATTAGGAAAAATGTTTGTCTTTTAATTCCGCATGGAATTACATAAAAATATACTGGGGTTGCAATTTAAAATAAGAAATATAAAGTGCTTTAAATTTTGAAAAGTTTGACACTGAATTTTGGACACTCTGTATAATGCATATCAATAAAACTTGGATAACACAACTGTCAGACCTTATTTAATGAGTACCTTGTATGGTTTTATTAACGAGGCACTATTTTTATCCCTTATTAATTTTCTTAAGCAACGGTGCAAAACTGTTTTTTTTCAGTTTTTATTTTTTTGTGCTAAAATCACTGAACCGTTTTCAATAAAAATTTATGGGTATGTAGGCATCTATAAAAGGCACCCATATAAGTGACAAAAAATATTCCTTGCAATCTAAAAATATATATCATGACGTAAATATTTTCCTGAAATACACCCTAGAAAGCAACTGAAGTCTGCAAAATATCAAAATCCTAACTCAATTAGTAACTGAGCTATTGAAGACGGGAGGTGAAATGACGGACCCTGTATATGAATGAACAAATTATTGAAGTCGCTTCAGGAGTTCATCAATTGCTTCAGAGTGAAAAGTTTGATTCATCTAAAGCTTTTCTTAGTATTAAAAGTTTAATTACAACCTTTAAAACTCTGGGGGGGAAAATGAACAACACTGTGATACATTATATAAAAATAAATTAATTTATAGTTTATGTAATAATTGTACGTTCTCAATCTCTTTACTTAAGATATAGAAGTAATGAAGCTTAATATGAGAAATATCACCCCCCACCCCCCTAATGTACGAGTGCAATAATATGTTTATATTTTATTTTCATCTTTCTCGTATTACAGTAGGATTTGCATCCTCCCTTCCGTTGTGATTTAAACCCCACTCATGGCAGTTTTTTCATTTTTTTTTATTTAGACCATAATTGTCTTTTCATATAACTGCAATTCATTCCATTTTTGAGTTATTATTGCCCTCTGTATTTGCTCGCTTGAGGTGAGTTATTTTTCCACCCATTTATCACATTTATACGATTTTTGACTCCTCGCTCGCGAATTACCCGGCGCCCGGGGGCGGCCCTCGATTCAATGGGTTCAATCCCGCCCGGACATGATTGGCTTCACGGCTCAATTCCGCAATTACGCTTCCCACTTTTTGACAATCGCCTCCACGGGAAAACAGAGCCCGAAGTGCTTACACTTCAATTTATAGTTTTCATCTTTTATAACTTCATTCCGTGTAGGGCGGCAGGGGATGGCGGCACCGGCCCACCTGACCCAGATCCTACTGTGCGCGCCGGTGGTATCCGGTCTCACTCTTACTCACCACCGCCACCACCAACCGCCCCCAACCCTCGGTGGTATTGGATTTCATAACGTTGCATACACCGCCGAAAGTAACCCGTGGAGTGTGGGTTAGGGGGGCGGCGTGCACGTCTGGTAATAAATAAAACAACACGGGAGGCGGCGGTGGTAGCATGTATGGGCAGCCGAATCCTTTAATCAAAGAGAATGGTTTTAAATCAGCGAGAGCTTTGCATGTCCGGGCCTTTGGGTTGCGGGGCGGCTATAGGCGCACACGGGGGCCCTCATGAATACAGGCCATAAGTCAGCGGGGGCCCCCGCTACATTAGCCCTTGGTAAATGCCTGCGGGGTCCGCCGCCCCCGCGCTTTTATTCACGAGAGACAATGCTGCTGAGGAGCGCACAATACAGCCCAATCCGATAATTGCCCGCATAAATCTTCGCGACGCACAATTGTCAATTCTAACATTACCGAAACGAAACAAAAAAAATAACACAACCGGTGATTCACAACCTCGGCACAAAGGAAGACTTTTAATTAGCAATTTCAGACACATTGTTGGGGGATAAATATTCATACCCAGCGCACTTCGATTTCCTCATGCATATACATACGCACATTTACTTGTCGTACACATACCAACCGGCATGCATATACATGCCGCTGAGAGGGTGGGCGGATTTTAAAAGGCGAGCAGATGATTACGCGCATAATGCGGGGGCGGCGGCGCTGGGGGCGGCAAAGTGAAAAGTTTCGTGGAAATTCACTTTTAGGACCGCGTCGATATTTTCACAGCTCGAGCCGACGGGGGTGGCAATGCCGAGAACGAGTACACGTGTAATTTCCGCGTCTTGTGTGCTCTCTTGCAGCGCGGGAAACGCCGTCGATTTGTATCTGAGCAAATTGACAAGTTGTACTGGAAACAAAGCTGCGAGAAAGCGAATCGAAGACTTTGTGGACTTTGCAAAGTCTTGTAATGCGCTTAATAGCTTGGTTTAATTGTAGCAATTAAATATCAACTCATTAACCACAACCGCATGGACATAAACTTTCGCGATAAAATGCACCAGAACGTGCAGGTGTGGTCAGATTTACACTCTAAACAGATACTGTAAATCGGATTCCTAGAGTATTGAACGAACGCTCTAAGCCAGTGGTTCCCAAACCTATTTGGCCTATCGCCCCCCTTTTCGGAAGAAAATTTCTAACCGCCCACTGAAAATATACCCCTTAGGCCCAGTTGTATGAACGGAGATCAGCTTGATCGTGGTTCAGTCACCTAGGGTACAACTGTGTCAATAATGGTATCCTTGGTAACTGAATCATAGTCAAACTGATCTACGTTCATACAACTGGGCCTTAGACTCCCGAATTTGTAAAAGTTGAATTAAAAGTTACTGGTCAACTTTTTCGCGATTAAATGGTTTGAAAACGTCACTGAATTTTTGGATTATTTTTTTAAGGATTTTTACTGGGTTTTTAAGGATAATCACCATTGTGTGTGTAAGACTTCGGTTCCCCCAATATTTAATAATTAGGTATATTTTACTTGTAATCATAAATTCTTATAATTTATGATATTTGTTTTGGCTCGTGATTTATCTATTTTACTTTTATTTTGTGTGATCTTATAATGGCAGTACTTCTTTACGTTATGTTTGATATTAAATCATTATCGTGACGACTCAAACTTCTTTTAGAGGTAATGCGTGTGTTAGTAACAATAATATTAATAAAATAAAGACAAAGAATTATAGATTAAGTGTAATTTATTCACTTTAAAGGATTTTGCACCAATAATTAAACATCAACTTGAATTTAATGACTTTCTTTATTGACTCAAAAAATGTTAGTTAGTTTTGGATAAAAGATGTACTTAACGTCAATGACTTTCACACATTGCTCAATTCTACGTGCCCGCAAAACGGCTCAATGCATGTCATCACTTCATGAAATATGTCACTGTTTGTGCCTTCCAATGCCATTTTTCATCTATTACTTCAGGATCCACTAACTAGGTTTTTATAGATACAATTTTGTTAAATACGTCCTGTAAATTGTTCGTATGACTGATATTAATGAATTTGCTATAAGATTAAATTGTGTTTTGCCACTTTAGCGAAGAGATATTATTTATGTTATATTTTAATAATTCATACTTATTCCCTGAAGAGTATTATCCTTTCTATACTTCATTCTAAATTTATAATGACAGTATTTTATTAAATAAGAAATTCAAATGATATTATTTATTTCGTTTTAATTTATATTTTTAGACGAATTGTTTATCATGTCTACTAAGGTAAACACAATTGGAGATAGTAGCATTCTCCTGTCTGAACGCGAATGACACCGGAAAGATTACCTCATTAACATCCACGACATCGCTCATAGCGTATGCCAGAAATTAACAAAGCTTTCGAACAACCCACGTATGTGTAACCGAAACGATTACCTCATGAACATCCACGACATCGCTCATAGCGTATGCCAGAAATTAACAAAGCTTTCGAACAACCCACGGATGTGTAACCGGAACGATTACCTCATTAACATCCACGACATCGCTCATAGCGTATGCCATAAATTAACAAAGCTTTCGAACAACCCACGGATGTGTAACCGGAACAATTACCTCATTAACATCCACGACATCGCTCATAGCGTATGCCAGAAATAAACAAAGCTTTCGAACAACCCACGTATGTGTAACCGGAACGATTTTATATATACTTCACGGGCCATTTGTTTTTGGTACTTTGGTAGGAATGTACCGATTATTGCTACTCAATTTCGAAATAATCAATACCATCCTGAACACAGTCACTTTCAAAATAAATCGGATAATACTCTTTGTAATGATATTCGCGGATTCTATTAACGAAGATAATAACGGACTGACGCCACGCTAATCTGGAACCAACTAAACTTTTCGTATGCAAAGCGATGCTATTTATATTAAAATTTTGCCCACTCAGCGTTGTTGTGTGATTCCCCGTAACATTATTTCTAATTTCGGTGATCTCACATGGGCCCTATAGCAAGGGTATTGACCTAAAATACTAAACTGTTATGATTTGTCATCGGCCGGCTTGGGCGCCTGTGTTTTGTTTATAAAATTGCGTCACCACGCATCGAACGCGTCTTAATAAGTGATTATAAAAGTACTCGTAATTTCGTTTGAAATCGATTCAAATTGAATTCATATTTAATCAGATTACTTATAAAATCCCCCAAATGATTACCTTCTTCCTATTCTAACACAATACTTGGCTTTTACGTGTGTTTTCAATGTTTATACCTGAGTATGAAATTGTTTCAATTCTATCACGAACCGTCTCAATTAATATCAGTCATTTTTCGTAATAATATATATAAATTAATTCATCCAAAATATGTACATTTCGATCCCTTACATGTGTCTTGGGAGTAAAATAGTCATAGCCACAAATGTGGCATTAAAGTATTTATTACAATGGAAGTTCAGAAAACAATTCTGATGCTTGCCAAAACATAACTATACATTACACTTCCTACAGCGAACTCTTGATCGACTTGAACAATTTTCCATTCAGCAGCTAACAGGATTTTTGAGGTCAATGCTCAATACTCAAACCCGTCGTAACGCTTATCTTGGCATGGCAAAGCTGCAGGCGTTTTTCTTTTCTTTCTTTCGTTTTCTTCTGCAATCCGTTCTTCTTTATCTCCGGAATCTGCCTCATCTTCAGTTAATCTTTTCTTGCACCCAGCAGTCAAGTATTCCGCAAGCTTAAGTCGCAAATCGAGAAGTTTCATAATTTTGGTTTTAGTATTTTTACATTATCGCTTGTATTCCATCCAACTGTTTACAATGGATAAATCAAAGAGATGCAATATTACTTTAAATGTCCATTTTCTCGTTCTAAAGAATGTTCGATAATCTATCTGATCAGATGTCTACTCCACCTCCGTCGATTGTACATGTTCACTACTCTAGGGCAAGTTACTTCTACCCGCTGTTTTTGGGTCTTATCCCATCTTTTTACAAGACACTCAGGCTCTTTACAAAAAGCTGTTGAAATCATCAGCACAGTTTTGTTGTCCTTCCATTTTGTTAGGCAATTTTTTTATCACTGCTCATAATTTCTTCAGATTCGCCTCTTTTCATTTCCGTATCTTTCTTGAAATGTAATCTTTTTATTCTGTTGCCCATAATAGTGCCAGTTCCATAAACTTTTAAATTGCTCAATTCATTAATTAGACCTAGAGTTGAGAAATTTGGGTCAAAAAATCAAAAAACGATTTTCAGGCAAAGTCTGTGAGAGTCTAATGATCACCGATGGTCCTAATCCTAGCTCTCTTTTTATTGGTGGGGTGGTTAGACTTTTATATATTTCAAAATCCAAAACTGTGCCATCAGACGTAGTTACGACAAAATTCTTAAGTCCTACCGACCTTGGTTTATTCTTTACATATTGACGCACTGGGCATCTACCCAAGAATGGTATCATCTGCTCATCAACAGAAAATGCTGAATTCTGCTTTCTGACAATAGCATGACATCGATTTCTCACTACATCAATCATAGGCTGAACCTTCCACAATCTGTTATTTTATTGCTCTTCATCAGAAAAGCTAAGATTGTCAACCACGTGAAATTAACGAATAAAATCTGTCGCGAGGCATAATATTTGCAACCATCGGACATTGATATTTTGACTCGCAGTACATATGAATTTTCGGTAATTTTAAGCAGCCCATGAGAGCGTGTAAACCAAAAAACTTTTTTATCTCTTGGGCAGTTACAACAATCCATTTTGCTGTAGATAGTACTGTGCTGTGCATTGAGCACCAAGTTCAAAAAAGTCATCATTCAAATATTTAGAAAAATATTTCCATGGAGTGAGTACTTCGCCTTGAACAGAATCGGCATCTGATGGTGCGGTCAGACTCTGGTAGGAACCTCTTACCCAACGAAACATTGTTGACAGAGGTATGTCATCATCGCTATTCCAAGTTTCTTCTTCACTTTCGTCTTCATTTTCTGGCAATTCTCTATTTTTGTCATCAATTATTGCAGTATCACTTTCGCCTACGTAATTTCCTTGGCCATCTGCTTCCCAAAGGCAGTCGTCTGGTTCCTCATCGACATCAAAATCTGATCCAATCTCGTCCAACAACATGTAGAGCTCTTCGGGGTTGTTTGCGAGATGCTCCAAATTAATCTAATTCTATTTCTAATTCTTTACCAGTAAGTACAAAAAATAAATATAATATAATTTGTACAACTTGTGGACGAAACTACGTATATAATAAAATGTATGAAAGTGTTCGTTAGCTTTTATGCTGCTGATAAATTTGGCAATTGGCTCAATTCCCCTCGTCCTATATTTCGTATGTAAAGAAGTTTCCCATAAAAACAGAATTCACCTTTTGATTTGATTAAACTCAGTGCATCGGCTTGAAGCTGCTTGACCTAAACAAGTGCGTCAAATAGGCTACGTATAAACTCTTTATAAAAAAGCGATCCAAACAAGCATATTTTGATAGCTAACGTATCTCTGTTTGAAGCAGTAAACAATTAAATGCTTCGTCATTGACAATACAGAGTGGTTTAAACAATCTTCCATTGAATGAATGGCTTTTGTCGATTGCTTTAATGACCAAATACGAGGCAGAATCAAATGAAAACCTTGAAAACGTTAAACAAAATTTATTCTAGTAACGTCAAAAATATACATGATATTTTTCCCCCTTTTCACCCTTTTCGAATATAATCCTCTTTTATAAATCGCACGTATGCTAAGAGTAAGGGTTCACTTCTTGGTAAAATTGACTCATCAAGCTGTAAAGAAAACTCGGATATTTTCAATAATTCAGGATGAATCTTCCACATCTTAAACGATTGCATCAATTCTTCCTTGCACTGTATTATTACCCAAAGCTATATTTTGGCAATTTCGGACGTTAGTTTATGAAACATGCGATGATTTTCCACAAATGATAATCATGAAAAGCTTCACGAATCAACATTCACGAATGTTTTCTTACGGGATTTTTTTTTTTTCAAGTAAAAACTACGATTTTATTATTATTTCAAAAACATCCTGTTCCTGTGACACATCATGTATTATCTGTATACAAGTGAATCGAATCAAACGCATTTAGGGGGTGTTTGTGATTAATTAATTTTAAAGTGTTTACCTAAATTAGAGAGTAAGAAAATGCATAAATATTTACATGCTATTTTTGTTTTATTGAAACAACAATAATACAATTTGTCTTATAAGTCATCAGTAGGGCGCCTCAAAGATTAGGGCGCAAAAAATTAAGGCGTTTTCTTTAAAATGAAGAAAAAGAGCGAATCAATATTTGTTTTATTTTCAAAATTTGTATTATATAATATAAATTAAAAAATTATATACTATAAAAGTCTCTACTTTGTACTTCCAAATCTACCATTCGTCGTCATGTGTAATTTAAAAATATTTAAAGATCCGTGATACCATCTTCTTATATATTAGATGGAATATTATGAACATTGAACAGTGATATAACTAATAATAATATTTAAAAAAATGTTTGATTATTCTTTCACCGATCCCTTATTTTCATTCAGCGCCCCCAAATTACATCCGAGGTTCTTATAGCCCTCCTGTAACTTGCCAGCGCCTCTGGGACGCCCACTTTGAGAACCACTGCTCTAACCAAATACTGTAACTCGGAGTCCTAGAGTATTGAACGAACGCTCTAAGGTCTACGAACGAACTAATGTCTTTATCAATTTTTCAATATCTAGATTAAATCTTGTAGAGTTGATTGTTAATACCACTAGCAAACCTTTATCAGAAATTGACAATCTTATAATTTTTTTATGTTTGTAATTTTATATTTCGCGGTATAATTCCGACTAAGGGTCAGAAGTAAGAATTAATTTTTGAGATTTCCTCTTTCTAACGGACTATTGTCCTCAGCCTTTTGTTATTCTATTGCATTCTTTATTTTCGCTTTACCTTCGCAAATATTTTTATAAGCAGTATAAGCTATAACGTACGGCATTTTTTCAGTATTTTTCTTGTGCAATCTTTGAGGGGTTTTTGCCCTAATAAATAATTTTAGATTTTTCATTGCTTATTTCGTTTTCGTTAGGTTATGTCTCATTTGTTTCCAATATAATTGGCATGTTCATAATATCCTCTTCTGTAAATTGTTCGTACTGAATTTCTGATTCGGCAAGCTCTAATAAATTGCTGGAATCCACACTATGTCTATCATTAAGTTCAAAAAAAGAATTAAAAATGTTATGAAGGATTTGAAGAACTTCAGAAGAGTGCGAAAGTTCATTAATCGAAACAGTTCTAAGTTCATTAAGTTTTCCTGATCCAACGGCTTCAGAGAACCATTTGAAATCTAGACATTTGGTAGGTTGTGGGTTGCCCTGCTCATTGATTTCTTTCTGATGTCCTAAGCATTTTGTGAAATCAAATCAATTGAATTAACATTCCATGGACTCAGACCACATGCTCAAAAACCATTCGATATTGTATTCGGCGTTATTTTTTTTTTTTATAATCGGCGCATACTCGGTTTTTGTCAATTGGCAATATGGATTGTCTCTTCTCCATTTTAATATAGCACGTTTCCACGTTCGCTTTTAATGGCCTAAAGCAAGAAACGTTGACTCGTTGAAGTATCCGTGTTGCATTCGGATATAACGCTATTAGAATGGTGTTCAAAGCGGAGCATAATTTACTGAGTTGTAAATGAGTTTTGTGACCATCAACAAAAAGAATAATAGGAAACTTCACTTGATTTTTTTTTTAAATGGGTGCAATATGGTGGCAATGTATTAAAAAAAACTTCAGGGTTCTTTCAATCATTGTCGGAAATTCCTGCAAATACAATAAGTTCTTGTTTAAAACTCTAAGAAGTAAATAAAATCTTTACCTATACCCCATTTTTCGGAACTTTTTCTGCTATCACTGCGGAAATTCTCTTGTAAGGATATATTATCATTGGAGTCGTCACTATTCCGGAAGCTCCAAAAGTAAACATAATAGTTATATTACGTTTTGCCATCCCTTGGTCGACTTCGTAAACATTTTTGGATCTTTTAGGAGCTAAAATTTTGCCAGTCTTTGGGCAAACCTGGGAAGTAAATTTAATCTCGATTAAAAACGCGAGTGGGATCTTCTAAAATATCGAAATAGTCTTTATTTTTTAAATATTGTTCGATGTCATCAAACCATTTTCGGATACATTGCTTCTGAAATACATTGCTGCTAGTATTCGTTACAGATTCTGGCGTTCTATTTGTTAATATTAGATGGCGATTTATCAAGCTTTGAAGATAATGTTTACCAGGTATATTGTTAGGAAATGAAGCTTCTCTGGGATCATCGTCAAAATACTTTTTAACAGAAGCTATAATATCATCATTGGAACGTGGAAACAGTTTTCTGTGGCTGTGTTGAGTATCCAATATTCAATTATTTTTTATTCATCTTGGATGTATTTGTGCCATGGCGAACGTTTTTGAACTTGCTACTTGCTACTTGTCGAAACTACAAAGATGATCGCGGGAGCCCATACTTCTTGGTGACTGTCTTTTTAGGTAACTCGTGCTTAATTTCCTCTAAAGCTTTCGGAATAGTTTTTTCAGAGTAAGTTTTTGATTTTACCATAGTTTTCGGCATCTAAAATCATAATGCAGAATGTAATAATTATATATATTTACTGTACCATCATTTACACTAAATAAATTTGATGGAACATCCTAGGTAGATACATTAATTCAATAATCTTCTAATGATGCCAGCTATTGGTGCAGTTTGAATTTTGAATGAAATCCAATAATTGGCACTAGGTGCCAACTATTAGATATACTAGGTTATTATTACCTAATAGTTGGCACCCATCAAAATACCAATTCCCGCCATAAATTGTTATATTTATGGCTATAATCTGAATTCTAAACAAATTTAATGTTATATGACTCTTTGGATTACTCTATGTATTAGAATAGTAGAAAATTATGATGTTTTATAAAACGCAAGTCAGTTACAAAATTTGCAATAACTCACCTTTGAACAGTAGCACAATATCACTACACCGATAACCTCATATCTGCTTTACATATATATAATCTGTATCTCTGACAGAACATTTGTATCAGTAAAGCAGTTTTCAATTTAACAGGTACCCTTCTTTTTATTAAAACCATAGGTTTCTTCCTCAAAACTAATTACAAAATTTTAATAAAGAAATAAACTTCTAGTGCCAATCATTAGAAGAGTGCCAACAAGAGGGTATCTTACCCTATACGTGCCATGTCCCGGACCTCTGAATAGTTGAAAATCAGAAACAAAAATTATCTAGATCAGAATATCGGGTGTAGGAAATGGTTAGGCCACACATAAAAAAATCACGCGTTCCAATATTTTGGACATGTTCGTAACCTGTTTGTATTTTTAAATCTTATCGGGTTGTATTTTGGGGTAGATAAAAATACTTGCTTTGCCTTCAAGGCCGAAATTCTATTATTCGCAATGTTTAATTTTAGGTGACAATTATTTCGTTGAGAGTCCGGGGCGCGCCTTCGTTAACGTTCAGCGTATAATTAAAGGTTGCCGTCTTGGGCGTGGGGGCGGCTCTAGGGGTGAGCTTTCGCCTTCTCTTCCGATTGTGTAAATTGCCCAGGTTTTGTGTCGAGGCGTTGTTAGCCGCCCCTCCTGTGGGGCAGGGAAAGAAAATGTTTTGATATTAACGCGGCCTGATTGACACCCGAGCGACACGGGTTTTAATTAGTCACAGAGCGCCACGGGGGTCGTTCCGGGGATTTGGGGGCGGCAATCAGCAGTCGACGGCGATAACGGACCGGTGTCGTGCTGCGAGGCGATCCGGAAACAAACGGTATTGAAATAATCCGCAAATGAAAATAGTTCGATACATATTTCCGCGCCCCCGCCGCCCCCAAGGGGGGCGCGCGGGGGCGGATAACAGCTCATTCACGTGGTGCGGGGGCGAGCCGGGAAATTTATGCCGACAATGCACGCTCGCTCTATATAAAAGAAGCTGAACTTTTTAGGTCAGGGAGGAAGACCGTTTGTTTCGCTGCCCCCCTTCGCACGCTGATAGATATGTGAACTTTAAGGAGGCGGGAGGTTATTAGGCGCCGGGGGCCCGAAGGGGGTCGGCGGCTGCTGGTGTGGGATAGATAGTGTATAAGGTTAAATGAAATGGCCATTATGAGTATCCAGTTTGTTTGTTTTTGCCAGGGCGTAATTGGGGGGAGACCCGGGGGCGGGCGAGGGTTATGTAGGGTCGCCATGAATCTTCAACGGCTGCAGATGATGGCCGGCCCTGCCCCGAGCCGGGCGCCCATATATTAGCGACCGGATCGATCCGGACCAGGCCCACTTGCTGCCGCCTCCACCGCCACCACCGGCACCAACCGCCCCAGGGGCAATATGCTTCGCTGGGGCTTTTTGCACCATAAAAATATAGACCTCCTTGTCCCGATAGATAGTATTAGCAGTTTATTAACCGCTCTACATAATGCGATAAGATAAGCGCCCGTGCCCACACCCACCCCCCACACATACACACATACACACACACGCCGCCGCCTCCTCCACCGCCACCCCTGACGCCAAACGAGTGCGTGCGCTCCCGTTCCGCCGCCCTATCGCGATCCAAACTATCCGACAATATTTATCTAGTCATTTGCGTTCATTAATACCCCCAAGTTGTATAATTAACAGAGATATACTAAAGCGACATGTCCTTGCTATCACATTTCATTCATTACGCTAACTAAATCTAAACTCCCATTAGCCATAATTCACTGCAACTTCGTTTAAACAAAAAAATAAATGCATAATCCAGAAATAATAACTGCGCAATTTGATCCGATGCCGCATTGAATATATCTTCACAGATTTTCCATTCATTACACTGACCAACACGATTTGACGACTTACCTTTAACAGTTGTTTCTTACTAATATCGGTGCGCTGAATTCAACTATCACGCCAAATTTTACACACCACGTCCAGTTTTTCCTCTACAGCAGCGTTTTCCAAACTCATTTCACCGCGGCCCGGTACGAGGTTCTAAAATTTTTTGCGACCCACCTTATGGAAAAATACCATTTATTTACAAAACATATTTTATTTATTAATAAAAATCATCAAATCAATCAAAATAAAAATAAAAAAAATAAAAAAGTTATTTGTTTGTTTATTTCATACACAAAAATTGCAAAATAATTATTTAAGAAAAATATAAGTAATTGAAAAATTAACAATCATAGTAAATTTTGTTTCCACATACTTTGTCATTAGTGCGAAGGATGATGTTTGTTATCACATTACAATTTAACAATTTCAAATTAGGAGGTAATGATATTAATTTTATTCTCAAATTAGATTCGACATTGAATCTGTTTCGATATTTTTTTTGTAAGTACACCAAGGCTGAGAACGCAGCTTCATACGTATAAGTGGTGACAAAAGGCATTAAAAATTGTATCGATTTTTCGCTTACGCTTGGATACTCCTTTTGACAGCGCAACCAAAAATTAATAAGTGGTACAGTATCAACTTTTTTCAGATCGGAGTCGCATGAAATTCCAATGAAATCATCAACTTCTTGTTCACTAAGAATAAACATTTCTACCTTTTCAATTTCTACAGAAAACGGATCTTTAATCCACGTCTTATTTGAAGGAATATCTAGAAAGTAGTCTTTAAAACTATTTCTTAGCTCCGAAAGATGTTCTTGAATTGAAACTCGTAGTGTTTGTAGATGTAAATCTCCATGATAGTTGCATTGGTTTCAATAAATTTATGTAATGTTTCAAGAGATTTAAAATTTCGTTTTGAAAGTCGTTGTTCCCACAAAGGATTTTTTTTAAATATTGCAGCGACTTTTTCCGTTACTTTGAAAATATTTAAACCAAAGCCTTGCAAAATTAAATTCAATTCATTGAATGTAGCAAATATGTCGCACAAATAAGCCACTTTTATTAACCACTCAAAATCGTGGAATCTATCCTTAAATGGAAAAATAGCATCTTCTTTAGATGGTGGGTGTCCATTCAGAAATAACAAAGATTCGTCTTTTAGCTCAAACAGACGTTTTAAAACGTTTGCTTTTGAAGCCATCGTGAATTACAATACAAAATGAGGTGTTTATGATCACTCCCCATTTCCTTACAAAATTCGGTAAAAAGTCTGCTATTTTATGGACGAGATTTTATGTAGTTTACAAACTTGACACATTCTTCCAGTTATGTTTAAATTTAAAGGCAAGCCAACACTTGTCTAGGGATACAACACTGCACACATATACAATGAATGGCTAATTCTTGAATTTGTTTAAACAAACCTTTATGACAACCTGCCATTGCACGTGCTCCGTGTCTACTTAGACAAACACACTTCATCCAATGAATACCGTGACCAGTGACAAAATCATTGGGAAGCTTAAAAATCTCATCTGAGGTCGTTCTTGTCGGTAGCCTTTTACATAACAAAAAAAAATCTTGTATGGTGTCTTCGTCAATATATCTAATAAAACACTTTAGATTTGCATTATCCTCGATAGCTGGGCTTTCATCTACTTGGAAGGATAAAACATGTTTTTTTTACTTTAGCAACTGGTTCTTCCTCTAAATGTTTCGCAATATCGTAAATTCTTCGTTTAACTATATTATTTGATAATGGTATCGCCGAAAATAAACTTTCTTCCTTTATTCCGCATAAATTATTTGCGATAATTTTTAAAGCGGGAAGTATTATTTTTTCTCCAGCACTATGAGGATACCCAGCCTCAGCTATTAATTTGGAAATTTAAAAAGCTATCAAAGTGAGGTTTTTAATTGACTGGCGAGGAAAGGGTGCAGTTTTTCCTTCTTTTTGAGCAGTAATCAATTCCTATTTCTTATCAGCAAAAAAGTTAATTGGCTTATCAGAGTACTCAGAATGAAATGTGTCTAAATACCGTTTCAACTTTGACGGTTTCATACTTTTATTTGAGAGTTGCAAATTGCAAATAACACTTAGAGGCAAATTATTTTGACTGCTGCCCGCAATGAACCCAAACCGTAAATATTCGTCACAATATTTGCGAGTCCAATTAGCTTTACGCTTGTTGTTTTGGCGCTGTATATCTGCCTTTAGGGACTTCAGACAAAGTATCTTCATGATCATGATGTTTAGCCTTGCTCGTACTTGGTTGATCGTCAGTTAAATTTCTGGTTTTGTTGATTATCCATTTATCCATTTTCTTCGGAAACTTTTATAACAAGATTTTTTTTAGTGATGATTTATAAGAAAAAGTATTGTAACTATAGTAGGTATTGGGAAACTACTAACTATTTATTTTGCGCGACCCGGCAAATTTTTTCTACGACCCGGTGCCGGGTCGCGAGCCACACTTCGGGAAACTCTGCTCTACAGCATAGCTTCATTTTTGAGAAAATTATATTTTCATCATTTTATTTAGAGCACTGATTTCATAATTGATATAATTTCGGTAAAAAATAGCCATACATCACTTGAGAATATTCATAAAATTTTGATAACAATGCTACACATACAAATTTATGACTACTTTGATACATTCACATCAACTTTTACTCGAAAACACAGATACACGGTTTATGGAGTAAATTTTCGATTTTCTGGATTGCGATTCTGGATTTGCGGGAATGAATGTATTTCATTCCCGCAATGCACCATAAACATTAAATCAACTATTCTTGTACGTTAGTATATTGAAATTATGTTAATTAATATGATGAACTCAGTCATTGGTCTATGCACGACAAATCATTATACTAATGAACGCGTTCATCGGAGCCAAATTGATGTATTTATGAACTCTTTTGGTTCAGTGTAGTTTTCTTTCAGAATAACAGAATGACCAATGGGAATAGAACCAAATACGTTCCCATTATGAAGCAACACGCACTTTAGGCTCCTCTTCAAACTATCTAAAAATAATCGCTATTTACTTGGAGCACATAGTGTCATACCCATTGCAACTAATAAGCCTAGCACATCGTGTCAATAAACTAAATCCTGTTCTGCTCTAAAATATTGCAAGAGTTATTTTTCTCTCATTCGATAGAAATTAACGTATGTACCTTCCGAGCAAATTCTTTTCGTACAGCCTAGTACTTATGAGGCCTCTTTTCTAAGATTTATATATCTTACTAGATTGTTTAATTCAGTTTGGCTAAATGTTTGTGGTATTGAAGAGGAATCGTTAAAATGTACGTCAGATTCATGCTCGATATCATTTGCCATATCTTCCTCGTTCTCAAGACCCTCAAGTGTTGCAAAGTGCTTAAACACTGTCACAGGTAATTCTTTAGAATGGGGTACAGGACGGCTGGCTGAATCCAGATTTGGGTATTCAAGTTTTTGTTTGCTTTTTTTGTTACAACCCTTAGTCTTCAAAACGCAAAAATACCAATCATCTACGTCAGGGGTCTCCAAACTTTTTAGCCCGAGGGCCACACTGACTCCTCCACTAAGTCCCAAGGGCCAAGCCTTAGGTAGCTCATCATATCAACGTACTGTAGTTTTGAATTACCAGCTAATTTTCGTTCAGGAAGCCTACGGTTAGCTTTCGTGTGGCTCTTGAAATTGCAAAACGTGGAAAACCATTCACCGATGGAGAAATGATCAAAGAATGCATAATTGCAGCAGCCGAAGAAATGTGCCATGAAAAGGTAAATTTATTAAAAACTGTCAGTATGTCAGCAAACACTGTGACTCGAAGGGTAGAAAACATCGCTGAAAATATATCCTCTCAACTGTTCGACAAAAATGGACATGTTGAGTGGTTTTCTTTGGCCTTGAATGAGTCAACGGATGTGTCAGATACTGCTCAGGTGTTGATTTATATTCGAGGAGTAGATAAAAGCTATGAAGTGCATGAAGAACTTCTTGATATGTATAGTATTCGTGGCACAACTACTGGTACAGGTGATATTCTTAAAGGAGTTGAAATGGCCATTAATCAAAAGAACCTTCGATGGAAAAACTTGAAATGTATTACAACTGATGGAGGCAAAAACATGAGTGGGAAAGATAAAGGAGTGGTCGCTCTTGTGTCAAAGGCTGTAGAAAATGACGGTGGTTCAAAACCATTAGTCTTACATTGTATCATTCATCAACAGTCTTTGTGCGGAAAATGTTTGGATATGTCTGAAGTTCTGAAACCAGTCATATCAACTGTTAATTTTATCAGATCTTTTGGGCTGAATCACCGACAATTCAGACAATTTATTGAAGAGATTGGAGAAAATGACTTACCTTATCATACTGCCGTACGTTGGCTTAGTTGTGGGAAAGTCCTTCAGCGCTTTTTTGAACTTCGAGCAGTGATCGAAATTTTTTTGAATGAAAAGCATCGCCCTCTTACTGAATTACAAAACAACGCATGGCTGTGGAAGTTAGCATTCTATGTTGCTTTGACAAAACATGTGAACGAACTGAATTTGAGATTGCAAGGAGAAAACCAGCATCTTCCTGATTTATACACTAATATCAAATCATTCCGGAAGAAATTGATACTGTTTCAATCACAACTACGAAGTAAATGTTTTTCACATTTTAAAACTTGTGAAATATTCAGCCACACCACTGAGACTGAGTTTCCTATCGATTTTGCAATCAAAACTTTGAGTGCTTTGAAAATAAATTTTGATACTCGTTTCTCGGACTTTGATGCCATTGCGAATCAAATTAAGATTTTTCAGAATCCTTTTGATACTGACATTGAAACCCTAGCCCCGGAACTTCAAATGGAAATGATTGATCTACAGTGCCGTGGTATAATTAAGAACAAATATCAAAACTCATCTTTGTTGGAATTTTATAAGAGTCTTCCACTGACACAATTTGATAATTTGCATAAATTTGCTCGTGGGCTGTTTTCTGTTGTTGGTACTACTTATTAGTGTGAGAAGACCTTCTCCAAAATGAAGTACACAAAAAATGTTTACAGATCTAAATTAACTGATCAGCATCTTAAATCTCTTTTAATAATTGGTACAAGTAAAATTAGTCCACAACTACAAACTATTGTCAGTGGAAAATCTCAATTACTTAAATCTCATTAGTATTTCATATGTCATTATGCTTGTTATAAGTTATGTTTTTATTTAAAATGTATAAAATGTTAGTTGGATTCATTTACATAATATGTTAGTTATTATATACTGAAGTTAAATTTTCTGCATATTATACATGTCTTTACTCATTACAATTCTGTGTTTCTTTATCCAACTTATCACAAAAACAATAACAATAAGCCTACAACAATGTTATGAGTAGTTAGCCCATAACCATATCAATGTAGATGTCATATTAATAATTATTCAACATAAAATTAGAATACTTCAGTAAACTAAATTTAATTTGCTGTGGCCCTCGGGCCGTAGTTTGGAGACCCCTGATCTACGTGATTTTCAGGCTCCCGCCATATCATTGGGATACCAAAAGATAGTTTTTCTTGCTTTCCTTTACTCCATTGTCGTAAACTTTCCACACAAGTCTTGCACACTTGATTTGGACCCCAAGACTTGTCTTCGTCTCTAAGTCTATCATGAAAATAAGCTAAGTACACCTTCTTTACAAAATCGCTAATGTTCATCCTTTAGTTCGGTAGAGTGTAGCTTCCACATATATAACAAAATGCATTCGGACTATTTAAAGAGTTTCTGCGAACAGCAGGCATTATCTATTTTATATGTGCACTGGAAATTATACTGAAAGCTATCACACTAAACACGTCCTAAAGCTATAGCTTGTGTAGCTTATACGTAAATTCTGCACTGCTGCAACTAGGGCGTTCGATTGTGTTTTTTTTGTAAGGTAATTGCGTGATAGTGTTTATTAAGTTTTTAATGAACATGCTCAACTGTACTTTTCAGTAGCAATTGAATCATGTATTTATTAATGATTTCGCTTTGTATGAGATACCAGTTCAGTTAGATACCAATCGTGGTTCGTAGACACGAACGAACTTCTCTATTTAGAGGACTTCGCTATAGTTGCGAAACTTTCAATATGAGTTACTGGGGTATATCTGCAGACTGGCTGTATCGTTTTAATTTAAACCATGTTTGAGTTATTTCGTTTTTTGAAAATTACAAACCGCTTTGTTCCCGATTCTATTGATATGGAAATCAATTTCCATATTCAATGACTTTTTGAAAGTTGCAAGCATTGGTCTTTTTACGATTATGCCAGTTAGAAATTGATTCGGAGGCAGACATTTCTATGCCCTGAAGTAGCAAGCAGCCACTCGGCTCGCGACCCTTACTTCCCTACGTGTGTGAGTCTATACTTCGATGTGTGTGTGGGGGTGTGTGGGTGTGTGGGGGTGCGTTTGAGTGAGTGAGTGGAGAGACTGTCGACTGAACGTGGGGTGGCCTCGGCAGAAGGGGATCGATAAATCAACGCCGCAAGGTTCGGCCTAAACGCTCCCGTGATATCGTTAATTTTAAGATGTGCTGTAAAGTGAACGGGAACGCTCACGTTACAGGCGTTTATGCGCGGCGGATGGGCGGGGTGGGCCCGATGGGGGCGGCGGGGGTGATTTTCGCCACCCCCGCCGCCCCCACGCTCCGGGGCCGGACGAAAAACGGTACCGAGTATTGCGTGGCATCAACTGTTTTCTTTTGATTACCCATAATACCACTATTAGACGCCGGGACGGAAGGAAATGGAATAGAATAATTCAAGCAATTCGTTTATTGCCGCTCGTAAAGTAAGCCGGAATAATTAAAGAGGCCCCCGTTTTTATTTACTTTTATGCACACCCCTTCTCGCTGTCTGACTAATTTCAGTGTGTCCTAATGGTAGAATTTCTCTGTTACAGATAGACCCTAAAGTAGCGTTCCCAAGGAGAGCACACCCGAAGGTAAGATTTCTTTACTATACTACTACCATTACTACTACTACTACTATTACTACTAACACTACTACTATACAGTAGTACACGCTCGGTGACAAGCTATGGTTACCCGTGTGAAAGTAACTGTCTGTTAAAACATATTCTAATTCGGTGCATAATTTGAACTGCTCACTTTCTGAGTACTGAGAAAATTTAGACATGTACAAAAAAATTAAATTATTTGAATAAGTTAATAATAATTGAAACCTTTCTTGTACGGATTGTATGGTCACATCTAATACACTGTTGAAGCAGTTAACTTTAAATTTTAGTTCTTCGCTCGCAGTTGTTTCATCGTCATGTTTATAACTGAACTGCCTTTAAATTTTTCTTGCTCTTAAAGAACCACTATTTTCGAATTTTGCTTCAACATCTAATAGAGAAGCGACTTCCTTAGCATCAACTAGTAAATCAGTGAACCCTCTATTCGATCTATACTTTTTTAAATCATTTAGTATTTTCATACTCGTGCAAGCTTCTGAAATATTGAATTTTTGCACTGTAACATTTTGCTTGTAATATTTACTTTATGACTGGGCAAATAACGCGCGTTTTGAGTTTAAAAAAATATTTTATTGTCTGTGACATGTTTCGACACACAGTGTCTTCATCGGGCAGATAAATACTGATATTACAAATGTACAACAATTCTTAAAAATACATTAACACGTAACAGTTTTAAAAAGGGGGGGGAGTATAATCTAAATACGGGAGAGGGAAAAAAGAACAGTTCTTACAGTTTTTAATTTAAAAGTGGAGATTTGCTCACTTCAGCTTGTTCATTTAGTAAAATTCCCCGTTTATTGAAACGATTGATTTCCAAACATTATAATAAATTTGATTTAATACTTTTATCCATTGAATGAAGGATGCGGAAATCATTAAATTTGTGCCCTTCCTCTAGAAGATGGGTTGCGTATGTGGACGAAGTTTTTTCCGTTAGGTATGCCTTCTTATGCTCCTTGATTCTTTCTTCGAATTTTCTTCCTGTTTGGCCGACGTAGACTACTTTGCAGTCACCACTCTAACAAATACACGCCTGAGTTCGAGTTTTTGACAATTGTCTCCCTGAGCCTTTGAAGCATACTAGAAGCTCAGAGAGACAATTGTTAATATTCCTAACTATCTAAATACGGTTCATGCTAACATAAAATTCACAGTGGAACAAGAGGTAGAGCAATCTATTAATTTTCTAGAATTATCAGTAAGTCACATCAACAACAAACATGAATTGAATTCAAAATCTTCCACAAGCCAACGCATACTGATACAACTATAAATTTTAAATCGTTCCACCCCTATTGCTATAAACTAGCTGCTTACCAATCAATTATACACAGACTGGTAAATGTACCAGTGTCAAAACCAAACTTCGACCAGGAACTAAGTAGGATTAAAATCATAGCAAGAAATAATGGCTTCCGGACATAATAGATAAGTTACTCAAATCTAAATTAATAAAGTTCACAACATCACAAATATACCCGTTAACAAACACAGTGAACAATAACTTTATAGCTTTAACGTGTAATGGAAAAGCTTCAATTAAAATAGCGACAGAATTAGAAAAAATGGGTAAAATAGTGTCATTTAAAACTGTTAACTCGCTAAACAAATTTATCAATAACGCTAAAGATAAAACAGCAAAAAACTCGAACTCAGGCGTCTATTTGTTAGAGTGTGGTGACTGCAACAAAGTCTACAGGCCAAACAGGAAGGAAATTCGAAGAAAGAATCAAGGAGCATAAGAAGGCGTACCTAACGGAAAAAACTTCGTCCACATATGCAATCCATCTTCTTGAGCAAGGGCACAAATTTAATGATAATTTCCGCATCCTTCATTCAATGCATTAAAGTATACAATTAAATTTATTACAAAGTTTGGAAATCAATCGTTTCAATAAATGGGGAATTTTACTAAATGAACAAGCTGAAGTGGGCAAATATCCACTTTTAAATTTAAAACTGTAAGAACTGTTCTTTTTTCCCTCTCCTGTGTTTAGATTATACTCCCCCCCCCCCCCCCCACCAAATTATTGCACCCACTAACTATATCAAACAAAATATCATATGTTTCTCCCAATTGATACCTTAAAGGTGTTATAGCGTCAATCCTGCTGGACCACCAAGTATCTCATAGAGGTTTCACAGTTAAATTCGATATGTATTTTTTTTTAGAACTGACCATCGATTGATAAGGCAGAAAAACAAATATAAATGTCCTGAACTGTTAAAAAAATGTACACACAAACTATTGTATTTTCCTGCATCGTTCACAACTAGATTTAAACTGTGATTACAACAAGGGACAAAAAATGCTCTTGAATTTATATCAAGAATCTATTTTTGCACACCATTATGCTTTTCTTACATATTTGCATAATTGTCATTGCCTTGTCCGCGTAAATCATTAATAATAATAATAATAATAATCTTTATTGGTGCTATTGACAAGTACGTCTTACACAGGTCATAAAGTATAAAAAAGTATAAAATATAAAAGTATAAAATACGAAATACGAAATCCAATACATATGTAATACTTAAGCCATTTTGATCCAGTGGTGTTAACAAAAAAGTTGTTAACGCTTCCCCTGTTGTATCCTTTATAGGACAGAATGTTAAAAAAAAAACTTGGACACAAAAGTCCGTTTGATTTGTATTTAGATTTACGAATCGAATGCAAACTGAGATATGCTCTTGGTGACTACTATCGGGGGTGCAATCTAGTATAATAGAAAAATATTTTGACTGTGTAACATTATTTAAAATATGCCGTTTAATTTTATCACACATCAAATTGATTATTTCATTTTGTATTTCGTCTCCGAGATAATAATAATATAATAATAATAAACGCCTTTATTCTTTTAGACCTTTCGGTATAGAATATGTCAATTACATCAAGTTTTACACAATATAACATATATCAAATAGAATAAATACAATACAAACACAATAAATACATTATAACATAAAATACAGTTACAATACATCTATTTAAGGTTCCGATTTTGTGAACAAAGAATGACCTATAGTAAAGGACAGACGAATATTGTCGAGGAAGTGGCGCTCTCTGGCGATAACTAGTATATTCATACATATAACTTTCGTGCGTACATCAGCGCATCACCAAGGTCATGAAAAAAACAGCCAGCCACCAGTGGCTGACTCACTCACTCGTACTCCGTAAACATTTGTCGGTGTGGGCCAAACTGAACTTTGGACTGGAAATTGAACGAAATGCGGAATCAGGCACATGCCTATTTTCTTCAAAACTACAATATATATTTACTTTTAGAATATGTTACACCTACATAGAAACTCTTTTGTTCAGAATGTATAATTTTATAAGATTAAAGTATGAACATTAAATTTCTACTTCTGGTTTACGAAATAATTGGAATTTTTATTTATTATGTATCAGTTTTTATACGAATTAACATTTATGTATTCAGGTTAATAAATAAAAGGTAGTCTGAGAATTAGTTCTAATTTTCGAAATATTGCACAAAATTTGCGTGAAAAGTAATTTAACAATTCTAATTTACTTTGTCCTACCACTACCTGTATATTATTTGATTATAAATATCCAATTTCAAGGTGTCTTGCATACGCAATAACGACTCTACTACTCTATTATGAGAAGAAACAAGAAAACATTTGTTTTCACCATGGCCCCCACATTCTAGTCGGGACCCCAGGCCGGGATCTGTGACGAGCCCCCTTTCCTTTAGTGCTAATGGTAGCTTGAACCCCCTAGACATAGAAGTATCAAATATTATCATAAAGTATATTTTCTAGCCTTATCGTACTCGTAACCCGGAATCGATTTTTTAAATATTTTTTTGAGATTTACAAAAATTTAAAAACAGTTCTACCAACCGAGCAAAATCTAATTCAATATTGAAATTTTCAATTTTCAAAATCGATTTTTGCCGAAAGTACACAACTTTTACAACAAATTAACCCAAGGGGTATTTCGACCATATGAGTTTCAACAGCAGCTACATAGAATGATTTCAATTGGATGCAGTATTAAGATATGCGAGTTCTGCCTTGGCCTTCAAGAATTCAAGAAAGGTGGAAAGAATTAACTCCAAACTATACAGAAGTTTAAGTAGCATCAATGCTGGGAAGATTGAATAATGCAATAGACAAAAATGGAGCTTTTATATTCAGTTTATATATATTTTTTACATTCAGTTGTTATTGTGTTGTTTCTAATAATAAACATGTTAATTGTTTACGGTAGGTAATTAGAGGGAATTAACATGTAGATACTGTGTGAAAGTCAGAAAAAAGTCAGAATGTCTAATCACTATCCAGATTATTATGTTGACATAAATTTAGGCGTCCAGGTGTACAACTTGTTAATGTTAATAAATTATAAGCAATTAATAATAAATTAGAGGACAGTCAATGAAATGTTTGTAATTACCAATAAAAATATTTATTTAGTTTTGATTTATAAATTTGTTTATTATTAATTATATTTACAATAGGTTGTATTATTTCATAAAAAAATCACTACCTGCGAATATCGATATAGTTAGAAAGTTTTTCGTGCATATAAATCCGAGCACTGAAAATAATGGTTTGAGGTTTATTATTTAATCCCTTAGGGTGAATCTAAATGAAAATTTAAATACCAGTGACATTAACTTGTGGTGTGCCAAGAGCAGCATCAAGTCATAGCACCGACTTACAGCGATCACCATGTTTTCCAGCCAAAAAATATTTCCCTTCAATTCGACGATGTACCTCCTATTGAGTATATTATTGATAGACAATAAAACATGGTAAATAGCAAATCGATACAAACATTCTTTTGAAGACTCACAACAATATATTTAGAACGATCTTAAATAAAGGAATGCTTCATTAATGTATATTATCTGCATGTTTCGTAGAATTGTAAGTAATGAATAACACGTTTGCAGATAGCGACTGCTATAGCAGTCCTTCACGAATGCCCTGAGGGGACATTGACTGCAATAGCGGTTCGTCTCATATGTAATTTATCTGGACTCAGACTGCAACTATGCAGTCCTTGCATAGGCCATAAAATGATGGCCTTAGTTTGCACTAGTGTTAGTATGTACCTACGTGTACCCTAACAATTATTCCCATTTTACGATGTGTCCGCAAACCGTTGAAACAAAATCGTTGAATTATTTTTAAGTATTCGACGAAAAAATCACTTGGAATAATCTATTGTCTATTATAAAACGTTTATTCAAAAAATAGACGTTTAGCAAAATCCTTCACAATAAAAATGAAGTGCGCCACACAGTACCGCCAACCGCCAATGCCACCTGCAATCCAAGTTGTGCAGGTGGTATTGGCACAGCGCTAGCTTAATAGTAATTGCGCCACCTAGGACACAATGGCTGAACAAAAAACCACTGGAAACTAGCTATTTACTACAGTATTCTCTAATTTCTATTTCAAAGATGGCCGTTACAATTTAATTTTCCCAGTTATTGCGTTCACATCCAGCATGCACATCGGAATGTAAATTTGGTTCAAATTACGACCTTATCTCTGCATAACCCTTATATGTTATGCAGACGTATTGGAAATTTGAATTTAACTTATATTTCCCGTCCTAACTGTGAAAATTATGTCGGACAAAAATAACGTATTTCATCAATTTATTACCAAAAAACTAAACACACAAATGCGTTATAACGTATATCTGCTCAATTCTCGAACATTTATGATTAATTTGTGGTATAATATAATGCATTTAATTGATTAACAAACGCGCTGGGTGTGAACGGGTAAGTGCCGAATTCGCTTGATTTTGTCCATGATAAATCCCAACCTTAAAACAGTGTATGTCAAAATGTTCCCATTTTTTGTTTCACTTATTTTATTTTATTTAGCCATCTATCTATTTCGCCTAGGTGAGATGCTCTTTTATCGAATAGTATCCCTTCTCAAGTCGAAATACCTTCAACATATTCTTAAAATTGTATAGTGATGGGCTCTCCTACACGTTATTGGGGAGTTTTTGGAAACATTTAATGCCGAGGTAGGCAACTGAATTTCTTCATGAGGCATGATAATGAGGCATTTTAATATTGTTGTGCATTTGCACTCTTTTAGTATGCTCAGCCATTATGTGTTCAAATTTAGCTCTCATCTTTGTGCATTTTAGAAAGTTTCCGTTCTTTTTTTCAAAGAGTTTATTATCACTACCGCGAAATGCTAAGTTTTGTTGAGACAGAAACTGTATAGTGTAAAAAGTCCTTTCAACCACGGCGTTCCAATATTTAGTTTCCAAGTTCAATGCAAGAGTAGAAAATATATAAGAGTAGCAAAATGAATAGTTGTAATTGATTTCAAACGACGAAGTAAATCGGAACATTTTTTTTTAATTTTCGAGGTGTAAATTGCTTGTTTCTTTAAGCTTTAAATGTTCGCCTATATGTTTCCAATCACTAAAACCGTTTTCATGACTTAATTTAGTCATTTAGTCATATATCAAATTCATTAAATTAGATGTGTGGGTGGTTAGCACTTGGTGAAACATATTTGTATAGGAATAGTAAAACACTTGATTGACGTTTCACAGTATATATAAAAAAGAACTCTACAGTGATTTCGGCCTCTCAGCCATTCTCAAGAGTATAAACTAAATTAAAATATTCAAACAGTGTAATATATGTATATGTATATACAAACAGTGCTTAATGAAATAGTAATAATAAACTCATTATAATAAATTTAACAACTAACGCAATTCAGTGAAGGTGTATTGTCAACCATCAATTGTTCATTCACAATATTGTCTCCTTTAATGACTGTTTTGCGAATTTCTAAGATTTCTAGCAAATCCATCCGCTTTCCTTTGTGCTCCGTGTGTAATACTTCCAGCCAATCATTTCTGAAGAAGTGATTACTATTAATGCTGTGTTGGGCCAGTCCAGTATCCTTCTTATTAAGTAGAATTGTTCTTTTGTGCTCTTTCATCCTCGTATTGAAATTTCTTCCCGTTTGCCCTACTTAATACGCATCACAATCACCACAGTTGAGTTTATAAATGCCACTTCTTTGTAGCTGATCCGACTTCTTTTTATTATTCACCAGACTCGTGCCTAAATTCCATGTATTAGCTACTATACAATTTAATCCTAGTCTACCTAACCTATTACTAATTTTGGTGCTAACATCACCAGCACAATTGATAAAGTGCCAACTATTATTTGACACTTCATCTGCACTATACAAAATTTTATACGCTTTACGTCTAATTAACTTTACAATAATTTTATACACCATATCAACTTTATAGCCGTTATTGAACGCAATTGATTTTATTGTTTTGACTTCACTGGCATAGTCAACCTTCTTCATAGGAATATTTAATAAGCGGTGGACTAAACTATAAAAGGCCTACATTTTTATACTCATGGATTGATGGGAGTTATGTGGAATAACTTCATCCGTCCAAGTAGGTTTTCTAAAAATCCTAAAACTCCAAATGCTTGTCTATTCTCGACACCTTGAGGTCCAGAAAAATTAATGATGTTTCTTTTTCTAATTCCATCGTAAAACTAATCTTCAGGTTATTATTATTAATAAAATTGAAAAACTGATCCAATTGTCTATCTGTGCCTGTCCAAACTACCAGTGTATCATCCACATATCTAGCCCAAAATTTGATGCAATTCCTAAATTGATTATAGCAAATATAATGTCCTCAATGCTTGCCATGTATATTTCCGCCAGAAGAGGGGATAAAGGAGAGCCCATTTTTGGTCCCCTAGGATATAAAATTCATTGTTAAAATTAAAGTAGTTCTGTGTTAAGCATAAATTTATTAACTTATTTAATTCCAATTTTTTAACTAAACATAATTCACTAGTCTCAATAAGATTGTTCAACACAATTCTTAAGTCTTTTATTGGCACCGATGTGAATAGACTGCAAACAGCAAATGAAACTAACTTACTGTTTAGAGGGACATCTAAATGTTTAATTTTATTTACTAAATCTAACGAATTTTCGACTGCGTATTTAGAGTTAAAATTTAGAAAATCTGACAATCTCTTATTTAACCACTTACATAGTCTCTAAGTGGGTGCGTTTATATATGATACAACTGGTCGAATTGGGACATCTTTTTTTGTGAATTTTTGGAAGACCATATAAGCTAGGAGACTTTGGATTCATTACTTTTGCAAAACCTTTATCTTTTACTTCTAATAGTGTTTGACACTCTTTGATCGTTTTTACAAAATTGGTTTGAAAATTATTGGTGGGATCCTTACCAGATTTACAAAAAATGTCATCATTTAAAATGTCCAAAGTTTTACATATATAATCCTTACTGTCCTTTATTGTCACCACATTACCTTTATCCGCTTTACGTTATATCAAATCTTCTTCGGCTTTATTTTTTTTAAGACGGTTTTGAAGGCCTGAATTTTTTTTCTTTTTCAGTTTAGACATCTTCTGAAAGAAATGTTAAATATTCAAAAAGCTGAATAAATAAAATTCTGAATAAATTGAAAAGACTTGAAATTATCATAAAAAATACCAAGTGTTTTCTACTCGCTATAATAATTTTTTATCAGTTTGAAATTAGTTATTTAAGCATTAAGGGAGGTAAGTACTGTTTACTAGTCGAGGTCGAGTTTGCGCCCGAGCGACAGCGAGGGCTAGCAATAGAGACCGAGACTGGTCAAAACTTACCTCTCAAATTGCTTATAACTGTGTAATGGTTTGGACCCTGGCCTTAAGTCTTTTGTTTTATTTTGTGTTGTGTATGTAGTAACCCTTTTTATTTATTTGCCGCCAGTTCGATTTTACGTGTGGATGTGAATCTGATAGCTGTCTTACCTTTTGTTGATCATCGAAATTCAGGCCTCAAATCATGGAGCTTTTGTGGGCACCTCTAATTAAAAAAAACTATTGATGGAAACCATGCAACTAACGTTTCCTTTAAAGGTGGGATCTTTTCAATAACACTCTAGTATGTTTTGGTGTTAGATTAGTTTAATTTATTCAGTGTGGGGTTTGTGTTACGACACGTATACATATATATATCTTCTAGATTATAAACTCTCAAATTATACTTAACTTTTCTTTTTCAGGCGTATGTGACACTGCGTTGTTGGTTGTCTTTGCGAGTACTCTGTTTCCCCGCTCAATTTTATACAATAGAGATTATTTTGTTCATTTAAATTTGGTGAGGTTTATTGTTGTGATAATGATTTTAAATTCTTTTACTACACCTGGAGCAATCTGTTCCCGTACTTAGTGCTAGCGGGTATCCCGTCCGTGCTAAGTACGTTGTAACTTAATCAAATGTGTCAGCGGGGAAAACCCTCGTCCGATCTAACGATAAGCACAGATTAATATAAAGAAGCTTGAGAAATCTGGGGGTACTTTCGATAATTCAGAGGTTTTGTATTTTTAATAATTAATTAGTGACAATCTGTTCCCATACTTAGTGCTAGCGGGCATCCCGTCCATGCTAAGTATGTTGTAACTTAATCGAATGTGTCAGCGGGGAAAACTCTCGTCCGATCTAACGATAAGCACAGATTAATATAAAGAAGCTTGAGAAATCTGGGGGTACTTTCGATAATTCAGAGGTTTTATATTTTTGATAATTAATTAATGACAATCTGTTCCCATACTTAGTGCTAGCGGGCATCCCGTCCATGCTAAGTATGTTGTAACTTAATCGAATGTGTCAGCGGGGAAAACACTCGTCCGATCTAACGATAAGCACAGATTAATATAAAGAAGCTTGATAAATCTGGGGAAACTTTCGATAATTCAGAGGTTTTATATTTTTAATAATTAATTATGACAATCTGTTCCCATACTTAGTGCTAGCGGGCATCCCGTCCATGCTAAGTATGTTGTAACTTAATCGAATGTGTCAGCGGGGAAAACCCTCGTCCGATCTAACGATAAGCACAGATTAATATAAAGAAGATTTATATTTACGGGGGGTTTTCTGTCGTATTGATTATTTTAGGGTAGCAATAAACTATTTAAAATTTGGGCAGCGACTCCGTCTGTACTTACTAATTTTCAACCACCAACTTCCCCGTGTGGGCCCTAAAATCTGCTTTTATATTGATGCCCCTCAGCCGAACAGCTTAGTTGTCGTTCTTTTCAGTTACCCACTTAGTTGCAATACTTGCCTGGCGGTGTGCCTCTGGAGTCGCCCGGGCCCTTGGAATTTGCACACCCAGCCTGCTTTCTAATATCTGTTTTTACTTCTTTGTTCCCGTAGTCGCCACTCGAGATTCCATCACATTAAATTTTGTGTGCAGTTTCATGCCTCGATCTGTTACAATATTTTTACATTATATTAAGCTAAGCTTTTATACAAATAAACCTAATAAACACTTACTTATAGGTACAGATACGCTCTTTGTTAAATGTTTGTTTTTGTTTTTATATGGGTAATGTTTTTACTTCTATTAACTTAATACAAAAAAAAAAAACATGACATAATATAGTACATATTACATATATGTTGTGAAGCCCCCCTATATTACTTACAATTGTTTTTCCGCCGTTGGGCGCCGCCCGACCTCGCACATACGGACGGCGCGGCCCTGGTTGCTGACTACCAAACAGTCGTATCCACACCTTGTCACTGAGTACTCTGAACATTTGTATAATTCCTGTATTTATGTGGAGCATGAATTTTTAATATCACCGAGGCAATCCGGGCACTTAAAATCCGCCCCCACATGGTGGCCAAAAGCGAGCGAACGAGGCAGCGACGGTGATTTCAATTAAAATTTCACTATTTGCTCTCCTCGGCGGCGTCCAACGTAATTCGACCCACATTCGCCGCGAATTATGAGGAGACGCCGGCAACATCCTGATTATTACAGTCATTCCGTGTCTCTTGTTAAGCGCTCCCGGTGTCTCTTCCCTCCTCCAGACTCGCTCTCAAATATTAATTCCGCAATTACCGGTCTTATTCAGAGCCTCCACCTCACTCGCTCTCCCCTCATCCACCCCAACGCCGCCCCCGCACGCCACCTCGGACAGGACACAATCCCGACATTCTTATCACATAATATGTTAACGACGCGAGTGTCTGGTTGTGTGTGTGTGGGGGCGGTAGAGCCCCGCTCGCGGTATCAGCGCCTCAACGAGCCACATGGGGGCCACACCAGTGTGTTCGATATGTGTTTTCGATACCATTCTGCGCTCTCTATTTTCCCCCGAATCGGGTTTATAAAAATACGGAGCGATTCATTTATCAACTGGCAAATTTGCGGTCGTACGTGTGGAGCGTTTTTGCGATGTTAATCGGCCGGCAGTTTTGCACCGCGGGTTCCCGCTCGATAGTCGGTCGCCGTCGTTTTTTTTTTCGCTTTAGGTCCAGATATTTTATACGCCAAATGTCTCTACCCTGCTTACGGTTAATATTCATACACAGATAGAGGTGTACGCAAGCAAGCAAAATTTACCAAAAATAAACATTTATTTCATGAAAAATAAGAAAACATGTTTTTTTCATTACAAAATAAATAGACTTTGCATTTCTGTAAGATTATTATTTATACTTCTGTATTACACAAACTTCACAGCGCCCTCTTGTTTTTCCATATTCAACAAAGTGTGAACCTCGGTTGGATAATCTGAAATCTGGAAATATCGAATACGATCCACATAGTTTTTTCTATTGATGTTCGATGTTGAAGGAAGACCGTTAAACGACGATTTTTTTTTCACCATCCTTCTATTATATGTCATTAATCCGTTAGCAACGGCACGGCGAAACTCAAGAAGTGATGTTTTTTCGGTTAGTTGGCAGTATATTATGTAGGAATTATTAAAGGCAATATCCAATATTCCCCAGAAGAGACCGTAGGCGACATATTTGTCTAAACGTCGTTCGGGGTCTAAACCGGGTATCATGTTACATTGGCGGGTGCCATTAGTAAATGATGCGTGCGCTTGCAAGGGGAAGGCCTGAGCATCTTGCATCATTCACCAAACCGAACTACGGAAAATATCTTGTTAATTGTGTTGCATAACTAAACATGTCACGAAATATTTAAGTAATGATATAAACAATCGATCACACGACTTTAACATTAGCGACGATTGATTTGACATGATTTAATACTCTACACTCTTGTGTCTCTCTTGTCAACACACCTACATCAAATTTTAAGTTTAATTTTCGGTATAACAAAAATAGTTTACGAAATTATCCTCCGACATACCACTCAACCTGAATAAATTAGTGGCTACTTATTGTTTCATTTTGCACTGGCAATTTCATTAGATTATTAGTTGTAAATTTGGCATGGTTAAACTACATTCACAACCACTCAATTTATATTTAACGTAAAATTTGGTTCTTCCAAAACAAAGTTCTTCACAACGGCTAAATTAGTACTTAATTTTTGCTGCAACTACTATAAGTGCAACTCAATTATTGCTCTATACAATGCCAACAAATAATGGAGTAAAACAAATTTTAAAGTTTTACCCATGCCATAGCAAAAATGTGCGCCCTTGTTAAATTACATCAATAAATCAAACACGAAGGATTAGATCTTTTATTAATTTCAACATAAAATTTGCAATGTAAGGCTTGCGGCAATATTAGGGACATTAGAACAAGTACAAATAGTAAATATCTAGAAATGTACTTTATGTGCGTCTATTGATGCTAATTGATCGATTATACTGTGCGACCAAAAATTATTTTCATCCAAGAGGGCTTGGGCTGAAAAACGTAGGGCTCGGTTTAGATCACAATTATAAAGGGATTATATATCTAACCAAGTCTTGGTTAAAATTGTGTCTAACACATGACGTGCCAAACTGATGAATTTTAAGCTAAGCTGTATGGCTTTGCAAAGCAAACGTTGATGATAATAATTTATGCTCGCACGGTATCAGTAAAATTTATTTTTTTCTGTTTTTTTCTCGTTCTTCACTCAAAATAACAATATACGATAATCTTTATGGGCCAATGAAGCTCTTATATAAGATATAATCAGTTTAAGTTTACTGATCTTTCACAACTTAATGAAACCGATACGGTGAGCATAATTTAAATAGCAACTATTGGATTTCGAAAAACTCTTCATCTACATATTTAACAATAAAAATAAGTAGTTCTTCAGGCTTTGAAAGAATTACGTCTTTCCTACTACTAAGTAAAGTTCTGTTGTCTACTATTTCATTGTACCGTTGCGAGCATGTTTCATAATTCCCCTTCTGATGCATAAACATTACAATCGGCCTTTTTAAATTTTGATGTAACAATAAATGTCCGACTTTTCACTGACTTGATATTATAAATATTGAATCTGTAACTACTAAACGTATTTCGACAAAATTGAATAAAATATTGTATAAAACACATGAGCTAAGGATGTTTTTTCAAAAACATCCCCTTAGCTCACTTGTTATATAAATAAATATTAATGTACTAGCGGATTTAAGAACATTTTATTTCACTTGTAGATAAACAAATGTTTATGATGTTTGCTAAGAGGTGTTTGCTGAAGTATAAATCCAATCAAATTCGTGAATCTGTAGTCACGTGTGCGACAATATTCAATCACAATAACATTAGACTGATTACTACCCATGGATAGTTTTCACTTAAAAACCCTCCGCTTTCGGCGTCGGGTTGTTGCAAAGCAATGTGCTTTCGAAAACTCTAATTGAACTTAAATAAACTGTACCTTACTATTGGGTTATTACTGCAGATAATTTAATGGTGATAGTTGTATTGAGTCAGTTGAGATCAGTAAAATCTAACAATAATAGTAATGTGAAAGTAATGTACTTAAATTTAATACATTTAACTACGTGCTGCTTCATTTGTGTTTCATTTCAACAGCAATAGTTAATCCTAAAATTATTCACCAATGTAATTTTTGCTGTTAAAAACTTTTTCACGACATTAATTTGTGCTTGTTTAAAAACATTATTAGCCTCCATCAGATATACCGAGTGATTATTATTTATCTAGTAAATCTCGTTTTATCAAATGATGAAAATGGAAATACTGCCAATTTTTTTTTTAAAACACGCATGATATCGATGAGGTTCTATTATTGCTTGTAAGTTTTAGATTACTGAATTATTTACAGTTCATAAGTATTTTTTGTCTTCTGCAACTTTTGCAACAATTAATATTTTAATGTTTTTTCATGTTTTTTAGATTTCAGTTAGGTACGGAAACTAAATCTCAAATTTTATTTTCGGGTTTGATGGAAACTTATAACATGTCTCAGTAGCAAAACCAATTCGGAATACTAATTATTTCGTTAGAATTTTTATTCATCAAAATGCTATGTCACTGCATAGTTTCTACGTTTTTGATGCAAGGTGCTTTATAGGAGGAATATTTTTCAATGATAATTAATATATATTTAGATAGCTTCCAAAAATATGAGTCTCCTCTTGTTAATGTTTCAGTTCCACAAAAACCCTGTATGTTTTCATTTATACTAGCCTACATGATGAGATGATAAATATGAAAAAAACATTAAAAACCTAATTTTTGCAAAAGTTACAGATAACAAAAAAACATGTCCTTTAAATGTTTCAGTAATCTAAAACTAACTTGCAGTAAAAATATATCAATGATAACTCGCGCGATTTCCGAAAATTAGCATTATTTCAATTTTCATCATTTTGAAAAACGAGATTTTCTGGGTAAGTAAAAATTACTCGGTACATCTGATAGATGCTAATACGGTTTTTAGACAAGGACAAATTAATGCCGTACATTATTTCATTTTTTTGTAAATCAATAATAATGAAAATGCCCAATACGATACCCACTTTTTGGAGGTCACTGTATATAATATATTTATGATCAAGCGGATTATCACAAATTTAAATTATGAACGAATTCATTTTTATTAATAAATAGTTTCTCAGAAGAAGACAAAAATTAAGAAATTAGAAAAATCTAAAAGAAATCGAAGGATTTATTATATGTATGTATGTACCTATTGTGTTAAGAAAACAATTACTCTAAATATGTTCATCAAATGTAGAATCAACTACATTCTCCAGATATGAAGAAATTGTTTAGTTCAATTGACTCTTAAGTATAGGCAACACAAGTTACCAGACTTTTACGTTTTCAGCGTGTGTGTGAATCACTCACACATCTAAGTTGCGCACGCACAATATTGCACTGGAGATATCTGCCCCACATAATTCACCTCTGACGTTTCACTCCGCCTACTGCGTTTGAGAGGGGGCGTTAAAATCTTCCCTTAGACAAGTTGGTATGTTTGCAACCATTTCATTACGTTTTGTATTGAAGGACTTTAAAGAGACAACAGGCTGTACGACGATTTCTATTCAATATGTATTTTATAATGGCAAATAAAGTTTTCGGACTTTAAAGTCGACAAAGGTTTAAGCATATTCGGAGTACATGAAAAAAAAACAATTGCAATGTTTTTAAACGTTTTTTTTAAATTGATTTAGAAGTGTGATAAATGAACTGAAGTTGAAAGTTCTTGTAGGCGTTGCTTGAATCCTTAATATTAGTGCAAATTAATCGTGGGAATGTAATGCGAAATATTATTTCCAATTCTAATTTAAGGCACGTTGTGTGCATCATTATATCTATTTAACGTCATTGCAAACTCGCAGTGCTGCGGAGTGTAAAGGGGCCGAATGGCAAATATCAGTGTGCGCCGTTCATTTGTCGGCCGCCCGCCATCCGCAATTGTCTATTAATCGCATTACCATCGCGCGGCGTCACAATCGCAATTTCGATTATTCCGCCGCCGCCCCCGGAACTCGGCGGCAGCGGAGGCAGCAGGGGCGGCATTTTAGCTATTCATTACGGTAGTTGCGTAAAGTAAGGCATAAATCAGACACGGGAGAAATATGAGACAGTTATAAATATGAGCCGTGCCACGGCGTTATTCTCCCGTCGCCGAACTTATTCCGAGCGTCGCCTGCCGGCCGCCCCCCACGCCCCACGCCCCCAGCACGGCCGATATTTCGATGTTTACTTATAAATCTCGTGTGATTAGACGTTTTATTGCCACGAAAATATGTTTACGGTCCGCACAAAAAATCGATGCCGCTCCGGGATCCGTTCCAATTATACAGTTTTTTTTCTGCGTTATACTTTTGCGTGCTATTCCGTAGGTGTGTGTATATGTATGTGAGGATATCAATTTTACGTGAGCGAGGTATTGATAACTCGATCCGCCTGAGAACGACGGATGCAATATACCGGAGCCGTCACACCGCGATTCTAGTCCCCGGAGTCAGTCACCCACGTTGCAACCGTTACCTGCGCTTCCTCTGCTATTTCGCACTGCAAAAATTGCACCAGACAGTGGCGGATTTATACTTCTGCCGCCTAGGGGCTACCGCAAACTTACCGCCCTGGACCCAATAGCCAATCCTTTCAAAATTCCAAAACAATGTATACACACCGTGGGCGAAACTGCTCACAGGGTGTCCTAAACAGAGTGGGATTGCATGGGTATCTTTCTTATTCTTAAAACTAGAGATATGGTTAAATGGGCAATATTGTGCAGTTTTCAAAAGTCGGAGCAGTTTAAAAGTTAAAAGTAAAAAAACTAAAAGCGCGATTGTCTAAAAACTCCGATATATTCATAATTATTAAAGATGCAAAAAAAAGTTTAGAAAGGTCAAAACAAAAGTAAAAATGGCAATTTCCGAGATTTTAATACCAACTTTCTTATTTTAAATGGCCGCCATATTAGATTTTTATACGTCTAAATAGACTTTCTTTTCCTCTTTTCAATTATGTATAACAACCTATGTCAAAATCAAAAATATGGGAAATATTAATTATTTTATTTTATTTATTTTTAATTATTTTTAAAACAAATCTAAAAATATTAAAAAAAACGTAATACAACTAAGTAATAAATAACAATATATTATAAAAAATGCTCAAAATTCTGACAGTTATTGGCCAAAAACTATTGACAACGTTAAATGTTCGCTAATCCGAACATTTCAACTCGGCAAATAGAAAATCAAGTTAACGAATCCAAATCTAGAGGATCAACAATATTAAAAATCACAAGTTGTACCCTTATAAATTGCATATTTCTCATACTTTACAAGTAAATGATAACATCCGTAGATTAACATTTTGCAGAAGGTTGATCAACAAAATTACGTAAAATGGTGATTTTATAAATACAATTTTATGGATAAGTGCATCTTATTTTCTAATTGTAAATTATTTAATCATCTTAACGAATACTATTGGGCTCGAGACAATCCACACATAGTGATTCCATGGCAAATGCAAGTGCGGTTCGGCTTTAATGTATTTTGTGACATATTGGGAAATGATTTACATTGTGCTATAATATTTCTAAGTGCACCAGTACCAGTAAGATGGCGCCCCTCCACTCAATGCTGGAGATGTTATTACTTATTTAAATGGCCCTTTTAATAACAAAGTAATAGCAACTAATATAACTGTTCAGTGGTTAGCCAGATCTGCATACTTGACGCCTCTTGACTTTTATTTTGTAGGGTACTTTAAAAAACAAAATTTATGGAAGTAACTTCAATTACAATCATGTATATGAACTTCGTGAAGCAATGAGAGAGGCAATAAAAGGCGTTGTTCGCAACACATCGCGATACGTTACTGGCAATATTCTAAAACGCTGTCAATTGTGTTTAACTTATAAACAATAAGCCAATTTAGCCAATAACAGTCAGAATTTTGAGCATTGTTATTTTACTATTTAGTTGTATTACGTTTATTTATTTGTTTTACATTTGTTTTAGAAATAATTTATAGAATAAAAATAAAAATGGGAACAATTGATATATCCCATGTTTTTTATTTTGACATAGGTTATTATACATTGTTGAAAAGAGTAAAAAAAGTCGATTTAGCCATGTCAATATCGAATATGCCGGCCGTTTAAAATAAGAAAGTTGCTATTTATATCTCGGCAACCGCCATCTTGACCTTTGTTTTGACTTGATTCTTAAGTTTGTGCGATCGAACCAAGTAACTTTTATTTTAAACTTATTTCCCCATTTTTAATAATTATGGAAATATCGTAGTTTTTAGAAAGCGCATTTTTTGTTTTTTTGGAATAATATCTAAACTGCTCAAAGTTTTGAAAATATTTCAACATAATCTGAAAAAGTATACAAAACTGCATGACATTCTCCGTTTAACCAGATCTCCAGCTTCCAAAATAACAAAGATACCCATGCTATCCTACTATATTTAGGACACCCTCTATAAACCTTTGAAATTCTGAGAGAAACACTTTGATAAATTATAGGAAACTAACTAAATTTTATAATTTAAGTAATAATAGGGTCTTCCTGAAAAAAAATAATATAACTTTTTTGTGTCTTAACGTAAAGTTTATAACCTGTAATTAAACATCCCACAGAGAAAACGTTTTGTTTTCATTGTAACTTATCAACAAACAACATACAATATCGTAAAACTTACACATTTTGTCACGTGACCGACGAAACGCTGTTATTGGCCGAGCGGCACTGTGACGTCTTTGCGCATGTTGGCGATCGGGAGTCAGTGCATAAGGGATAGGAATCGTGGATTAATACGACTTAGAATCCAGTCTGACATAAAATAAGTTCTGATGGGTTAGTAAAGGGACAGCCAGATAATCTGACAGAAGTTCACGTGTTAATGGTTCCCGACTTTTTCTCAAAAAGTGAATTTTTCAACGTAGCCGAAACGCGTGGAGTCGCATATAATTTTCCAAATCCTCTTCCAGCTGTAAGAACAAATAAAATACTGTTTAAACTTTGCAATATATCCTACATCTCATACGAATTGGTAATGCTGATTTCAAAATTTGTAATTATTAATCATCTAATCAAATTTATAAAATCAACAGTTTGCTACAAATATTGTTTCAACATGTTTTTTAGTTTTAACTAAACGTTTGTGTAAGAACATATTGTACAAAATCTCACAGTACTTTAAAAAAGTAATAATGATATGGAAGGTATTGTTTTAGAATGGAACCCACAAAACTATTTTGAGGTTATGTTATTACTAATGTATATATATAATCGAAAATCCCCTTGAATACCCATTACTAATGATGATAGTTAATTATATATATTTATCGAATTTCGTCGATAATTTATTGAAAAATTATGTACTTACATTAAAATGGTCTTCACAAAAATAGTGAGACGTCAAAGTGACACTCGCGGAATCACTTCGGACTTGTTGTAACCCCTTTTTCCGTATATCCCCTATTGGGACGTTTATAAACAACTTATTTGGTTCGCATTTACTGCTGCTATCACATCCAGGCACAATGCAATACTTATTCGTCCTTTTTTTCGTAAAACCGACGTTTTCTTTCTGTCGCTCCATTGTAAGTAACGCTACAGCTGAGCGCCACGTGCTTTGTGACGTCACAGCAACATGGCGGGCTTTCGGGACTTTTTCAAACGCCGTTAATTTTAAAATCGTGTTTGCTAATTACAACGATTTGTCTCAGCACAAAAATTAGTGCCAAGGATGTTTTTAATGTGTCTAGAGTTCAGTTTCAAGGTTTTTGAAAAGTCGCTGAAGACCCTATTGTACGTTCTTAATCTTAATTGATGTATTTGTTAAGATTAAGGACTTACAATTATTACTTAAATAGTTAGTTAGTTTACTATTTATAGAATTAATTAACCTTAATATGAGAAATATCATAGAAATAAATTTTAGTTTGAATTGCAGTTAAATGAGTTATTTAAAAAGTTATAAAAAAAACCAAAGGCACTTTCTCATTGCCACATATTTAGCTCTACAAGACAGTGTTTACAAATTTTCAGTACAACGTTTCGTTTCGAAGAAACCAACATAAACTTTATTTTTTTTTATATGGCCCGTAATAAATGTGCACCCTGTATTAGATAGAATTTCCTATTGCGATTTCAACTATTTCAACTAAAAATTAACCCAAAATAGATAACAAAATAGTAACTAAAAATAATTTGCCTAGAATAGTTGTTAAACATTGAAACAGAAACATTATAACTATTTAGGACCCCACTTATTATTTGTTTACTGTGATATGAGAATTGTTCCGATCATTTAATGGTAACGAAGACATACATTATTACATAATTTTAACCCAGAATATGTACCGAAATAGTAATAAAAAATAATTTAGTAAGAATAGTTGTGAAACATTGAAACATTATAGTAATTTAGTACTACACTTATCATTTTTTTACTGTGATATGAGAATTGATTTGTTCATTTAATGACGACGAAGACAACAATTATGATTTAATTTTAACCCACAACAGGTAGCAAATTAGTAACAAAAAACAATTTAGCACGAATAGTCGTTAAATATAGAAACATTATAGTTATTCAGAACCAAACTTTTTTTTTTACTGTGGTTTTATGAAAATTGTTCTGTTCATTTAAATATTTTAAAATCAAAAATTAGGTGATCAATTTTGTCTTCGTCGCTCATTTCAACGCCTACTACACCAAAATGTTAGAAATGTATTAACAAGCTTTATTTACTGAATAAAAACATGAGAAATCATACTGTGATATAAATCGTTGAATTCGCTCTAGGAAGTGCTATTTAATATAGGGTGTACTTTATTTACGGGCCATATAAAAATATGAAGTTGAGGTTTTCTTCGAAACGAAACTTTGTACTGAAAATGTATAAACGTTGTCTTGTAGAGCTGAAATAGGGGCAACGAGAAAGTGTCTTTTGTTTTTTTTTTATACCGTTTCAAATAATTTCAGTAAAACATAAAACGATATCGCAAAATTTCGGATTTTGTCGAATATCTCTGAAAGTAATCGGAATTTTCTGGTTTTCTCAACAGAATATTACATAATTACTCCTCCAATGAAAACAGAGGAACATTTTATATTGATATTAGTGTCCATACAATACGAAACATAACGAAAAATACATTTTAAGTATAGAAGACCATTTGTCTGTGAACTTAATTCCTCCCTTAACATTAATGAAGTTGCTGTTGTTAATCTGAAATGAGGTTGAACATTCTTTCTCCTGTAGATGACTTGCCATTCAATACTAATATATTGTACAATGACTGAGCAGTCAGCACTCATCTTTTTCAGTAATGTTCTGAGTAGTGTCCATTTTTAAAATATATATGATTGCAATATTTACTTTTGACAATATAGTGTTTCTACTTTAAATCCCAGTAGACACAATGATTTGAGAGTTGGTAGATTATAAGAGCTTTTGAATACCAGAGTGGTGTAAGAAAGTTTTTTTATTAAATTCAGACAGTCCTGAAATATACAAGAGATGTTGTTCCTTGCATATTTCTGGACTTATCTGAATTTAGAAAAAAAATGACTTACACCACTGTGGTGTCCAACGGCTCATATATTAGTATTATTAAATTGCATCTTTCTAAAGATATTGCCTCTATAACATCTTTTATGTTTTTACTGGCAAAGATTACTTTTGACAAATGCCATTTTAGTAACGGATCGAATTTAGGTAAAAGTAAAATTATTTCTAAAAAAAATACCGTGATCTAAGTTATCTTTCTCAAATAACAATGTATTCGCAGATTTATAGTGATGAAAGTAATGACGAAACGCCCAAAGAACACCCTGTATTTATTCAAATTTTCTGATGACATCTTTCAACCTCTACAATGTTGTCTATTTAGTTTTGGATTATATTACAGTGTTACCAACCTACAATTTTTTTTTTTTCAAAGTATCATGTATAAGCAAGCTCAACTTTAGAAAGTCGTAACGACCTAATTTTTTGAAGGTAAGAATAAATTTTAGCAATAATCTGAGTGTGGTTAAAAAGCAACATTTTTGTAATGAGAAATTTGAATTTAGTAATACAGGGTGTCCAGAAAAAATTGCCAAACTGTGCAAATTTCAAAGTGGTATAACCCATATTTTTCAAATTAAATTCCCCATATTTTATGTCATTATTCGGTAGGTATTTTTCTTCTCTTTAATTTGATGGAGCATATCTTATGTCTGAACCCCATAGTTGTTGAGATATTCAATATTTTTCACAAAAGTAACCATTTTATTACATTTCTATGCACTGAAGTAGGTCATGCTGAGACAAAACAACTGCCAAAATGTATGTAAGAATCAATGTGAGATGAACAAAAACATTTTGAACATTGCTGTAGGATCGTTTCTCTTTTGTATTAATAATTTTGTTATCTCTCATGTTTTGGAGTAAAATAATTATTCGTATTGCAGAAGTACTACTATCTACTATTTTACAATTTTCGTTCATCTCACATTGATTCTTACTTACATTTTGACAGTTGTTTTGTCTCAGCATGACCTACTTCAGTGCATAGAAATGTAATTAAATAGTTACTTTTGTGGAAAATATTGAATATCTCAACAACTATGGGGTTCAGACATAAGATATGCCCCATAAAATTTAAGAGAAGAAAAAGACCTATCGAATAATGACATAAAATAGGGGGCATTCCATTTAAAAAAATGGTTTATACCGCTTTGAAATTTGCAAAGTTTGGATTTTTGTTTTCTGGACATCCTGTATCACTGAATTTAAATTTCTCATTACAAAAAGGTTGCTTATTAACCACACTCAGATTATTGCTAAACTTATTCTTACCTTGAAAAAAATTAGGTCGCTACGATTTTTCAAAGTTGAGCTTGCTTATGCATATTTTCAGAAAATAATTGTAAATTGGTAACACTGTACCATAATCCAAAACTAAATAGACAACTTTGTAGAGGTTGGAAAATGTCATCAGAAAACTTGAATAAATACACGGTGTTCCATTTAAAAATATATTTGTTTTTGTTATTCCGCAAAATTGAGACACCCTGTAAGTTTGAAAATAATTTTACAGCATAAAGATTTTTAAACCAATAACTGTTTCTACGATACATATTATTTTATCTTTCACGGGAAGGGCGCTACGAAAGCCCGACGCACTGTTGCTGGACCCTGTATACTAACTGTGGTAACTATACTGAGTATTGTCCGATAGACTGCTCGATCTATAGTCATATCTATACATTATATTATTTTCTGTTGTTTTGCTATTTCTGTAATGTACTGTATGTGTGTTTATCTACTGTTTTTTTTTTATGTTAAAACAGTTTTCGTATGTTACTATATTAGTGCTTCCAGATGTCAAAACTGTGATATCTTTCTCCACTAACATACTTTACAAACTATGTACCGACTTTGACTTGTGTATGCTGTATAGTTCTAAACACAATAAATATTATTATTATTATTATTAACGTATGGTCCTAAAGTTTTTGGAATTTTTTTAAATGATTATAAATTTTTCCAAACTCATTTAATTAGAAAAACAAATGTTACAGCAATTAACGACACTAATAACAAAAAATAATTACTAATTACATCATTGATAGTGGCCCATTATCCTCAATAAGTCGTAATTTTCTTTGGACTTGTCCCATCTTCTTTTGGACAGGTTAAGGTTAAATTTCTCTAATCTTTTGGAAGATGGAACGTCGCAATTGATCTTCATTTGTAGCTTCCCATTCTTTCGTAGATCCTCCTCTATTACATTGTACACTTTCCTCGATAGTATTGACCAGAATTCTTGTATTGGTCTAGCCGGAGGTACATTAGGAGGATTATCCAACTTAGGTGCAAAGTCTATGTTATTTTCATTTAACCACTGTCTGGTAACTCCAGCATAATGGCATGAAGCTAGATCAGGTCAAAACACTATATTATCGCTGGCATGATGTGTATTTAAAAAAATAAGTAATTTAGTGAGGCATCTTTGAATATAACGGTCTGGGTTTAAGGCTACTCACCGAACACGACCAACATACGGCTGTGAGATAAATCCTGTTTCAGAAATGGCACACCACATTAAAACATTGTCTGGTGTATTTTCTAAGTTGTCGGTATAAAACCCATCGTTTCCTTTAATCTCTGAATGGGATAAGGCAAAATATTTTTCATCATCTATTACAATCAATTTATTATCAAAGTGTATGCGCTTAATGCGCGACAACAAAGCGGAATTCGTTCTAACTGGGCTGTAGTGTATTTTGATGCTTTTCTTCTCTTTCTAAACACTAAGTTTGTACGATCAATTGTTCTTAACACAGTGGTTTTCGAAATACCAAATCTCCGGGCTACTTTTCTCTGAGAAACTCCTACTTTGTCTTTCGCTGCTTCCATCAGTCTTCTTTCTCTTGTTCCACTCAAAATTCATGGTCTACCTCTTTTGGGTAAATTAATGTATGGTATACCCTCTTCACAATTCTTTATAGTGTTTTAAATGGTAGACTTCCCTACATTTTTCTCTCGGTAGATTGCAATAATATCACGCTTAGGTATTTGTCCAACTAGATTGTAAATACCTTTACGGATATCTAATTTGTAAGATATTTTGCTACGATCGATTCGAAAAACTAAACTGTCATAATCAAACTTGATTACTTGTGACGTTTTAGTTTACATGGCAACTTGATTAAACGGCATTGGGTATAAAAGCGAATCTTTTAACATTTTTCCAAAAACTTTAGGACCATACGTATACGTCGGAATCCAATCGATTTTTCGACTTGTCATATATTGATTTTCTTCTTTCCATTTCGTTACTTAATCTGTCAATTATTCTAAGTAATGATTCTGAAATTTTCTCTGCCAAACAAATCTACTTCTCCTCTCTGATTTCATGTTACTAAATTTCTCGTTTTTTTTGCAATTACGTTGCATCTTCATACTAAGTTACTTTCGCTTTCATTAGTGCTCAATTTTCATGTGTTAAATTTCTTTCATATACCTTGTAGGTACTCTGATCAAAATCCGTACAATACTGATATGGTTGATAGATCAATCTCACACTATTGTAGCTTAATACTTGATACGTTAAATCGAGATAACATATTTCCCCATAAAATTGACAAAAAAGTGGTTCACTTCTTCTAGTTTCCTTTTTTCGTTCGTCATTTATTTATTTATTCGTATATTTATTTTTTATTGCGACTTGTGCCTTTGATATTTTTCCAAAAATTTGCCGCCCCTGGATTTTGCAGCTCTGGGCTATAGCCCCTAAAGCCCCCCTAAATGCGCCACTGGCACCAGCCCACCCATACCCATAGAAAGGATGAAAAAAAAAACAATGCCTGGGCTCCCACACGAAAACGTCGAGTTTTATAAGCGCAACATAATTACGCGACAATTATAATTACTTGGTTTAATTGACGTGCTTTTTCTCTCTTCCTCCAATTCCGAGCAAAGTCCTGCGCTATGCCTGTGTATATGTGTGTGTGTATGTGCGGTGGGGGTTGAGACTGACATTATTTATACATCTAACGAAATATAAAATACGGCTTCGGGTATCACGTAAAAATTGGCTTCCCGCTGTGGCGCACGCGAGGAAACAATTTGAGTCGGTGGGAGAGAAAGGAGAGACCCGAAACAATGGCCGCGTAATTAGGGACGATTCGTTCGTCCGGGGGCGGCGGGGGGCGACGCATTAATGTAAAACCGGGGGGGAGATGCGCTCCTCTACGCCGCCCATTACGTGTCCGCATTGGACTATCCTGGTCCTGGTCCTCACGCACTTTTTTTTCCCGAATCCTCCCGGACGCACCTCGCACCCCTCACCCAACCCCCGATTAATCCGGCATTAGCAGCGGCAAAGTGATATTTAAGATTTGCCGGTCGGTGGGCCGCCCCCCTCCCGCGACTTACGTACAGCGTTAATTAAGTCCAAATCAAATTACCATTTGGATTTCGTGCTCATTAAATCGCAGTCTCGGCGCGGCTGACGCACAGGCGCGGGCGGCGGGGTGTAACGAGCGCCCCCCGCCCCCCATCCCGCCGCCTCCTTGAGCCGCCGCCGAATATACAAAACGCGCCGGGGCCTAAGTAAATTTGCGAGAGGAAAATAACGTTGTCTGCCCCCAGGAAAGTCGGATCCAAGTGGGGCTTGCACCCCCATCCCAGGGGGGCGGCTGCGAGTTTTTAATGACAACGGTCAATTTAACGAATGTATTAGCTTAATTAACCGGGCGTCGCTGATTTATGCGAGTCGCCTTGAATTCCAATGACTCGAATTCGCAATACGGCCGAGACTAAATACATCACGAGCTGTGAAGTTTTCCAACTGGAAGTGAAAACTCTTATTTTACAACTTTTGTTTTAATATTTTTCAATATTCAGTATTCACATCTGCGTTTATCAATGATTACAGACATTTCTGTTAATTTACGAACTGGGAGGAAAAAAAGTTGTTTATTTAATTACTTATGCAACCTTATTATAGCTGTTATTTTATTGCAACCAATTCACATTTTATTAGTTATTTTAACTAATTATTTATTTATTAGTTATTTATTATGTAAGCGCTTAATTAGAACAGTTAAGAACGCGGTTTTCGGCCATAAAAGTGTTTTTCAAGTTAAATGCTGTTAATAATCACTTTCACGTTATATTTTTGTACCATAAATTATCAAAATAAATACTACGTGCCACTATATAGTTAGTTTTTCAATGATGTACGTTTTTCTACGAAATTTCATTAAATCTTCGATTTTTGCCGTGTTTCATCTTCATGGATTGTCTTTGCAAATATTAACGCAATTTTAAAGCTTTACATGAATAAATACCTGATTCTACGCGGCACTATATAGTTTATAATTAAAATAAGCAATTGTTTCTCATATTATTAAAATAATTTGATTCAGAGAAATTATATATATCCATTCCAAAAATATATCCTGAAACCTTGTATAATACTATATCTAATAAGATATAGTACTTATTAATTAACAGATGTTTTTATGGTTTTATTAATTATTTAAAATGTACCTAATTTGATATCCCCGCCGTGAAAATCGTTGAAGATATGTTTCAAGCAGTTCATGTTGCCATGCCATAATTGCCATGCCATGTTGCCAAGAACTCTGTCAACAGACTCTCTAACAGAATATGCGGATCAAGTGCAATTCAAGGTAATTTTGTTTCCGCTGTTTTTTCAACTCTCTCGGGGGCTCTGCCGTTTGAACGAACGCCGACTTTATTTTTCGGACTTTGCATTTAAACCGCGAAATATCGTAATTCTTATAATTTGTAATTCAATGGTACATTCTAAATCTTTGCAAGGCGAATGATGATTACAACAATGATAAGGCCCATTGTTTATATCATCAATCATTGTTGCTATATGACCATGTGCATTATCGTAAATGGGTGTTTTGCGCTCTTTTCTGGAATAAGGAAATTTGTTAGTTATTTAATATTTTTCTAGCAGCTAAGGAAACACTTGTTTTGTCATTTTTCAAAGAGTTTAATACAAGAAATATAACATTTTTAAGAAATTGTTCCCTGATATTAAAAAATACCGAGTGTCTGGGATAAGAGGCGATTATAGGAATTTAACATGTAAAATTAAATATGTATAATTATTAGCCCACCTATTAAATTTTAGATAAAAGACTAATTTTAGATAAAAATCACACAGGAAATTTTTTAGAGTATTAAAAGCTGTAAACGTATCATCCATTTATTTTTCGTTTGTACCAGAATCCACCTCAGAAATGATAAAAATAAGTTATTCCAATAATTCCAACTTTTTGAGTAAGTACTTGCTCGAACAACTCTAGTTGTTGGTTTAGCATGTATCAAATCCAAAACTCTTTCTTTCAATTAATTGTTGCTCCTTCTGTTCCGTTTTCCTGAAATGTGAATGTATTTGAAATCATATTTGTTGAAATTGAAGTATTAAATAGTATATTAAAATATCAGTTGCAGAAGGCATCTATTCAAGCACGAATTTGAAATTTCGACACGAGCTGCGTAGCAGCGAGTTGAGGAACAAATGAGTGCTCGAAGGACCTTCTGCAACGAGTATTTTATACTGTTTTGTTTTATTTTGCCGCATCATACTATTTTATAAATTCAAAAATGAAAATTTTAAATCTAGGGGAGATATTGCGTTAGTTGGGGACATTTATGTGCCGGATGATAATTTACATGGTGTCACTATAAATTCTTTAAAAAAATCGCTTATTACTGTCAATGTGTATAATAATTGTACTTTCCACAGTAATAATTTAAATTATACTTCGTTTTAATTAATTTGCTGTTCTCTGTGAAATTTATATTTTGACGTATATCAGTTGACAGTTCAACGTCAACCGTCAATGCTACCACTACAAACATCAATGCAGTAAATCTTACTAGTCTATTCCAGCACACCAACCGCTTATTCTAACACTGAAATGACATCATTTGGGTGCTAGACTTATTCTAAACGCAAAATAGAAAAATACATTTTAAATCATCTGCCGTATTCTCGTATTTTCAAACTATTTTCACAAACTTGCTAATTGTTTGCTAATTGTAGACGGAATTGGTCGATTGTTAAATTAACCGAAAATAAGTCGCGAACTCTGCGTAAACTGACGCCACTGTAAAATGTTTTGATAATGAATACCCTCTCTTCATTGCAATAACTAAGATTATTGTTCATGGTAATTGATATCTGACTAGCACAATTAATTTCATTATAACATGACATTTGTCAAACTCATGGCAAGGGTTTTTATGGTACATTGTTCAACTTATTTTTATTATTTCTGAGGTGGATTCTGGTATAAACGTAAATTAAATAGATGATACATTTACAGTTTTTAATACTCTAAATAATATTCCTTTGCGATCTGTCTCTAAAATTAATAGGGGAGCTAATAATTACACATATTTAATTTTACATATTAAATTCCAATGTTCACCCTTTATCTTACCAGACACTTGGTATAATATAATAACAATAATAATAATAATAATAATAATAATAATAATAATAATAATAATCTCTGCTACTCCTCCACCTATGGCGTAATTGGTTACTGTCATTATTTAAAAGAGAATTCTGATAATATAATGTATCAGAAATAAAGTGTCGACTCATAAATTATCAGGCATCGAAAAGCCAGCAAAAAAGTCAGCCGGCTATACAAATGAAACACATGGCAACATCTTAATTTTTTTTTGCTCACGCACATCCAAATTACGCTAGTAGCGAATGCAAAACACATTACAGAGCGCTTTAAAATCGAATCCTGGCGGATTTATTAACAGCTAGAGAACAGTTTTCGCGCCAAAACCCCGCTCTTAAGTATTAACCCTCTACGGCTAGATTTAATAATACATGTAAAAAAATGCAGTTTATCATTTTAACAAAATTTAATACATAATAAGCAATATGAAACATTAAGCAGCAGAATTCACGCACCCCACTAGGTTTTAGGGGTGTAACCTTCTAAGTTACAGTGGGCAATAAAAATTTACAGATTATGAAAATGTATAAAACAATCTTGTGTCGGTGTTAAATACAAGTGCACCTTGCATTTGACACAGAAAGTTTTTGGAACACCGCTACATCCTGAAAATTTACATCTTCCTCTTTTTTCCTGAAACATCGGCCAATGTCCTGTACCATCCCTTCTTGTGTCTAAAGTAGGCATTTCTGAAGATTTGCCTCTCTTATGTATTTCTTCAATTTCGCGTTGGACACATGACGAACTGGGTCTACCTCTTTTTTTTTCATTTTGCTAATCACCCATGGCGCATAGGGTGCTAGCAAGATCAGCCCTGAATTGCAGCAACTTTAACTGTTCCTTTTTTGATGTGCCACATAAATTACAATCTCTTCTGTATAAGAGCCAGCTGTTCACTGTACACAAATCCATGAGGTTTGTGATACCATTTTGTACTCCGAATGGTAGTTCGATATAGTGCTACAAGAGAGTCAACCAAATCTACCCCTCCCATAAACTGATTGTAAATAGTTACAGCATTAGGGCAGTCTACATCAATTCTGCTCTTGGTCTTAGAATCCCAACGTTTGACTTGTGTTGCAGGCCCCAACAAAGGAACTTGGTAAATGCACTGGTTTATTGTCGAACCACTTTATTGCTACTAGTTCCACACCTTCTATAACTGCCCTCTTTTCTTCCACAGATCCTCGGCCCTTTTTATTTCATGTCTTTATCACTTGAAAATTCGCATCCTTCTAAACGATTGGGACGTACTATGACCAAACTATTAATATCACATATATGAAATTCAATTTGTTACTGCAAACTGTTGAACCAATTATCGTAGTATATCTTGTGATACTTATTTCTTGGAATTAATTTGCCTAACCGCAAGACAACATTTCCACGGACACCAACATCTGGAAGGTCAGGATCGTGATCTACAGCACCACAGTAGAGCCCCCAGTTGTACACAATTCCATCAGACCCACATGACACGAAGGGTTTGAATCCTCATTTTTTGCTTTTATATACTGTTTGATGGAATGGTGACCTTTGTATGGTATCATTTGCTCATCCACACAAATTTTCTCCCCCATTAGGATTTTGTTGAATTTTTTGACCACTTTGTCAATAAATGGGCGGATTTTGTATAATTTATCATTGCTTTAAGCAAGATCAGTGTTGTTTTTAAAATATAATTTCGTTTTTATCTGCTCCCAGCGGTTTCTTGGCATAGTCTGTGTCACCTTCGGCACCTGTGTAGCTCATTGCCTAAACATTCTTGTACGAGGTAAGCCATAAATGGACATCAGGAATGTAATTCCTATAAATCGTTCCAATTCTTCTACTAACAATGAAAGAGGCCTATTCAAATCAGACTGGAGCGCATATAGGTTACTCTGTTCTACCATATGTTCCAATATGTCTCGATCAATAAACTTTCGAAAATAACATAAAGGGAGGCCAACTTCTTCATGTCCATCCAGTAACTGTCCTTTCCATGGTAATACAGGTCGAATTTGACGTGTCTTTCCAGATATCCATTTTACTACCCTCTTTTTCTTCTTGTTTTTTTGTATATTTCTCTGTGCGGAAATATCTGCCAGTGGTAAATCATCTCCAGTTTCCCACTCCATAGGATCTTTTTCACCAAAGTTATTATTGTTGGATGGATCGTTCACAAGTGAAATTGCATCCTCTTCATCACTATTGCTCAATAGCGGATCATTAGAGTCTTCAGGATGCTCTATGACTTCAGTGTATATTTTACAATGTTTTGTTTGTGAAATTTTTCCGTAGAACATTGACGGATTGATGGTGAAGACACCCAAATAACCTTCCTGTAACTTTGAAGTAACACACCTATTTTTGGTTGCCAATATGTAAATAATAATAATTTTTACCTTTCAAATGCACACACACAACAACAACTAAATCTACACCAAATCACTAATATTTTTTGTTAACAAATATAATAATTGTTTTGCACTTAATTACGACTGATATTTTGCTCAACATCAGTTGGAGGCCATTACTGGTGAGTCACATGAAATATAATTTTAAAGTCTTCAAAGATATCCTCTAGATGGCACAATGTGTATGACACTATAAAGCCATGATGTTACTTGAAAGTTACAGACGGCCGCAAAGGATTTATAACTCGTATTTAAATAATAATAAGGAAAAATGTAGTATGTGACTTTAAAGTCACAAGTGGCGGAGGGTTAAATAATGAATTACCTATAATAATATATATTTATTTAAATACAGAAAGTGTAGCCTTGATTCATCAACAGGTAAGCTTAATGTGATTACAATTAAGTGCAGAATAATGCGATCAAGTAAATGAAATAGATCGGGGGCGGCGAGCCGAGCCCAGTTCTGTTCAGGAAGACGCGGGATGGTGGCAGTTCCCTCCGCCTCTGCCACAGCACGCCGTCACCGCCGCCCCCTCGCCGACCTATGCAATATATTACGTAATTCCATCTGCGAATGCAAACCTTGGTCGGGGTAGACTGGAGATATATGCGAGCTGCTCTGGGGTTCACACACGAGGCCCCACTTTATTACGGTCGAATAACTCGCGTCTACTAAGAAATGAGCTGGAATCGCGCGATTACCGTCGATTTCAACCCCCAGCCGACGCCGTCCACGGACCATTTTTCCCATCGGTGGAAACTTTCGTACGGATTAATTAATTCCGAGCGTACGCATTTCCGTGGGGAGCGGTGTAATTGTGTAACAGGAAAAAATCTGAAAGGTCGTGTCGGGCACGCAGGGAGAGGGTGGAGGGGCCGGTGGTGAAAATCGATGCGTCTAGATTAGTGGGCACATGCATTAGGGCATCGTATCCTGTTCTTAAGAAGCGAACTGCTGACGTGGCAACCTCGAGCAGGGCGCGTGTCGAACACGCAACCACCAGACAACGGGGGCCCCGGTATCGACCAAACCCGCTGGTACACATTTCGTGGACCCATAACTTACTAACAAACTAGTCAATAAACCACATGTAACATAAAATATACAGCGTGTTTGTAGAAGATACTAAGTACCTTATCCCATCATCTGATTTTATTTCTAAATATGTATACACCCGGTGTAGAGGAAAGGGCGCGTGAGAGCTCAGCCCTCGCGCGAATTACTGCCGCTAATAAAACACCGCCTGCTCTGATTACAAAACATAAACCGGTGGAAACAGCTGGCTGGTCACCGTGAAGATACTTAGATACTTGCAGTCCTGGCCTGGGGAGAGGAAAACCAGCAGCAACTCTCTCCGCAGCATCCCGGTCCCGGATAAAGCGACGTATTTAAAAAGATGAATGGCTCCATTCCGCCGATTCAGTTATCTGCCTCAGCTCTGGATTAGAACCGCCAAATACCACCATGCAAAATGGGGGCACCTCAATGGCTGAGGTCCGACCCCTGAACCGACTTAAATCAGGGCCCAGGCCCTAATTTCCGAGGCCCCCATAAAATCCGCAGCCGAATTTCTTCACCCGCTTGCGCATAAATCAGGTGTCGGACAAAACCCACAGTTTCATCCATACGTTATCTCCTTCTGGCCCGGCTTCTTTTCCTCGGGCATTAAAATATACTCGGGCGAGGGGATTATTACTGGCGATCGAATTAACCGACGCGGCGGAAGCGCAATGTTCCCAGAGATACCGGGGAGTTTTCATGAAGTGCGCCATACATTAGGATACAGACTGTTGGCTTCAGTAATATTATGGTAATTCCAGAGGCCACTGGAACACTGGAACGGTGCCAGGGAGCGGGCTGGAACGCGCGGTGTCCGCAACAAAAAATGCGCTCTAAGCGAGACTTCCCGTCAATAAATATTCAATTGTCTGGACATTAACCAGGCGAATTGGATGTGCCATACGCACGTAATTAATCTCCTACAAGTTGCAACGCTAATTCATTCAAAATAATTTAAAAAAAAACAACACATTTGTATTTATTTTTTATCTGACCTGATGAGAACTCTAACTCATAATTTTGAAACTTTAAGCATTTATTCGTCCCGTTATTACAATTGTGACGTACCTGAAGGGCAATCAGCGCGTTAGGCCGTGGAGCGAGTGGAGGGTCCCTTCGAAGTAGTGACGAGGGCCAGGCTCTCGGTGTCAGAGAGTGGGGGGGTTAAAAAAAGGCTCCACGTAATTTTAACCTCGTTGCTACTTCGTCGCAAAGGGTGGCCCCACCCTACCTGCGTGGGTGGACGGCAGACAGTCAGCGAAGTTCAGAAATCACGAACTGTCACAACGCTGACCATTTGGCGCCAACACCACCAGATTTAAATCTCGCAGTGAGAATAAAAACTGAAACTGAAATAAATGCCCGATCGAGAAAACGTGGGGGGAACAAAAAAATAACAGGTGTGAGTTTTGTAGTGTAAAATATCGGCGTTTATTCACACAAACGACGGACACCGTGTCTGCGCTCCCGAAATAAATACCTCCGCACGCAACCCTTTCACGCAGGGTTCACTCTATTCGGCCGAATATAGCAAGCTCCTAATCGTGCGATTCAAAGGGCCGGCGGAGCGACATTTCTCTTACACAAGCGCAAAGCACGTACGGCACGCAACACGTAAACGCAAGTCTTACACAAAAGAATAAACGATCTGTCAATAAGGAATTAAACGGAGGTCTGGCTCAATTGAGACCACAAAAAAAAATGTATCAATATCTATATATATATATCTCTGGATATCTGGCCTGTGTTCCTGGTGGTCGTCGCTGGCGGCTGGCTACAGCTCCGGGAGGGCGGCGGTTTGCGTCGTGGACGCCTAGCGCTCGATTCCGGCCTCCAGCCAAGATGATCGCGGCCTCCAGCCAAGAATGGTTTGGCCGAGCTACTTAGCCCGTAACAAAACGCCTGCAAAGCACATGGCCTTGGTAACAATGGCCGGACACGGGGCTTCACGAAAAGGAAAAGAAATATCGGGCTTAACTACTTACTCAGGTGTACTCAGTGAGCGTTTGGAAGTCCCTTGCCCTGTACCTGGTGCCTCAATCCCCTCAAGGGTGGTTAACTGAGTCCCCGTTGGTTATCCCGTAAACCGGATGGTGGTACACCTTATCTCAACGGTTCTTCTGGCACGGCCGTACTGGACACGAGTTAGCTGAAGTCTGCTCTATGGCGGCGCCTCGCCGGCGAATTTAAAAATCGCACACATGGGAAACGCGTCACCACAACAAAAAAGTGCGAGCACGGTTTCTGCCAAAGACGTTTTCGGACCGTTACACAATGATTGAATGTTCACGTTGCATGGCGAAAATATTATTAGTATACTATTATTATTCTAAAGTGGCGTTCACGTCATCAAAATAATAATCATAATAATGATGTCACAATTTTACAAGGTTCCCAGCTCTTCTGCGTATTTAAAAATGGCTGCAATCAGCTGTTGTGCCAAGGTGAAATTTTCTATATTGAATTACTTGTGCATGTTTCTATCATATTAAGAATTACTGATCTACTTTACTCCTTCAGATCTGGAATTACATTATTATTACATTACTTTGTTATTAATAGGATCACAATAATAGTATATTACATTACAAGGGAAGGAAGCGGGATTTACTGTGCCTGACTGTGACTGCAGTCAAGTTTGCAGGCTGAGCGTAGCCTTAGAGTAAATCCTTCCTTCTCGTGTAATGTACAGTCATGGACTCTAAGAATGTCACTGTCGGAGGGACCCGGCGTTTCGCCGTCCTTGTCTCATCGAGCGCGGTGGAGACGGGGTTGCATTCGGAGCGGTTCGGCGTTCAGTGTTGTTATTGAGCCGGCTAAGTGACCGGCTCCTTAAAATTTGCCTGGAGGGGCTCTGGGTCCGCTATTATGTATGCATCCCATAAAAGAAATATATTTTTGGTCTACATAATTGATTTATATACAGTGTCCCCAAGAAAGTTGACACGTGGAAAAATATTTTATTATTAACTTTTCAGAAAATGTTATTCTTCCAAACAGTTTCTGCTTTATTTCAAACTCAATAGGCAATCGTTGAAGTAAATTATCTGTTTGCATGTTTTGAAATGCTTAATATATTTTTTTCAACAATCACTAAATAAAGTAAGCTTTTCTGCTCGACACTGACAACGAAAAGTTGACGTTTTTACGTAATTGATGTTAGTTGACGTAATTAGGACAGTTCAGTTATTATGCGATAAATCGGATCATCTTAACGAAAACATTGAAGAAGATAAAGATGATGAAATTGAATCTTACGAAAAAGTAATTGTTCGTGATGACCTTATAACAACAGTTAATGAAATTGGCAGCAATGATGAAAATTTGTTTAAATTCGACAACAATGATGACAATGTGGTAATTTCCATACATTGCAACTGTCTATTTATGACGGAGTAAATGACAAACGAATTGAAAAATATATATGAGCCGTTGAAAATCAAAGTACGTACCCCAGTCTATTTTTGTTTTAATTGAGAAAAGTGTAGAAATATACAAGGGACAACATTTTTGTCAATCAATTTGTCAATGATTAAAATGTTCTGACTTTGAATTTTCTAGTGTAATTATTAGATTTACAACAATTTTACAAAATGTATTCAATTTTAATATTAAATTCTATAATTTAACTGAAAAAGTCTGTCGGAACAAAAACCGGAACCGAACCGATATGTGTTTTTTTTTAATTGAAAGGGAACGAAAACCGAAACGAATAAAACATCGGTTCGAAGCCCTGATTATTATTTCATGAAATTTCTTAAGACTTATTAATTGCAAACTTAGTACCTCATTTGTATGTAGTATACTTAGAATAGTATATTGTAATAAGAGTGCGGAAAGGGCTTCATTGCAAAACGAGTATGAAATTTGGAGCACGAGCGCCAGCGAGTGCTCCATTCATACGAGTTTTGCAATGGCCATTTCCGCACGAGTGTTACATACTATTTTTTCTACGAAAGTGTAGAAAACTAAAGATTAATGTAAATTTAATCATTAATTTAAAATAAATGTCATTGTCATTAATTTAAACGTCAGAAAATTTATAAATCGCTTGTCACCAAATCGAGACTCGAAATTTATACATTAATACTGGAAGTAGAAGAATATCAATAATGGATTCCGATAGTGACGATATAACAAACACTCCGCCGGAACTTGCGGCCATTGCATCCACAGTTTCGTCCGATTTATTGCCTCAAAAATCAAAAGAGAGGTATTGGAGTGCGGAAAGTGAGTGCGGAAAGTACTTTCCGCACTCATATAAGTGCGGAAAGTACTTTCTGCACTCCTTGTAACAAATACCAACTTTCAAGGTTAAATTTTATGACAGAAAACGTGTCTTTCAACACTTTCGTAGAAAAACCATATTTTGTGTAAATTTGACGAGGATTCTGTAACGAAACGAGTGAGAAAATCGAATTATTCACTTTCTGCACTAACAAATATTTGTTTTGATTCAATGAAACATTCACTATTTTCACTGAAACGTTTGCAATTTACAATTAAATTTCTATATCTGCGACTGATTTTTTAATTCAGTAAGATAAACTAATTGAATTTTGTAGTTAGCATTGAAAATATTGTCATTTCTAGTTAGACTACATTTTTGCGTTATTATTCGAGATGAAAGCGGACCCGAATCGATAATGAACCGGAATTAAATCGAAATTTTTATAAAAACCGAAAACGAACCCGGAGTGAAAAGAATTTACCCGGAAAACTTGAGATTTATCGTAAACCGGAACAAAATTAATTTCAGTTCGACTTAAAACCTACATGTTTTATATCTACTTTGTTTGAATGCATTACTTCTTCCTACCTATGTGTCACTTGGAGGGTAATCCCTTAAAAAAAAAACTACAATCACTACTCGTCACGTGGACGAGATAAAAAAATTAAATTAAATTAAATTAAACACTTAGCCGAGTTTCACAAACTTTAATAGATTACTCTACAATTGTTTCAGCCCCGCGACTATTCTCAAGTGTAATATAATCCTAAATATAATCTTCTTAAATTACAACTTATTGTACTACCGTTGCAATGTAGTAGACAAAATTGATCGCGTAAATTATTCTCGAGTTTCTGAAATGGCAAAAAAACATATGCCGAAATTGTAGTGCATTCGCAAACCATAGTTTAGATTATAAACATGTATTTCCTCAAATCGAAAACTACTTAAAAATATTACATAACTGTATCAAAGGCACACAGCTTAATCTTTTAGAAGCCGTAGAAATTCACAAACGCAATAACAATCCGCTCGTTAACCTGTTCAATGACCAAACGAACGTAATTTGCAAACCGCATTTCTAAACCCTATATAATAGTTACGCAATTTGTCAAAATTCTACCTGAGTAGGATGGCACTGAACGCCGAATTGTTCCGAGTGCGACTTCGTCTCTACGGTGCTCGACGAGACAGGATGGCGAACCTCTGGCTTTTACCGACGGTGACATTCTTAAAGTCCAAGACTGTACATTGTTTTTTTCACTACCTAGGTATCTATATTAATCATTATCAAAATATTAGTACTTTTGATTTATTAGAATTTGATAAGTTTATTTTTGTGACGAAATTCATTAAAAATCCTAGTAGTTTCTGCATTGCTAAGACGTCAGTTTGTTATTTATATATCTGTATATACCTGCCTATTTGTCAATTTAATAAGAATTGAATTTGAAAATATGAATATAAGTTATGATGTGGATTAGGCAGCAAATTTGACGTGTCTTCAATTATATCCGGAGAAGTCAAAAGCAAGATATGAAGCAACATATAAAACATTTAAAAATAATTTGTTAATGATATTCAAGGTGTTGGTGATAATAGTCTTAAAAGTTTATTTATTGTTTCAATTTGTACCAACTGCAGTTTGACAATTAATATAGGTAAATAATAAAGTACCAGGGAAGTAAGTAAATTTACTTCCGTGGTGTCATGACAACCACAAATCTTGTTGTAAAATCAACCTACTTCGTTAAAAGGTGACATCGAAAGTGTTTGTTATTAGATTGGTAGTGAAAAAAGGAATCACACTTTGTGGCCACATTTTTCAGCAAGACTATCTGCTACATATGTCATGGGAACTTTAATCCTACAAAAAATGAATATAAGCTATTTCATTATTGTCTTTGAAATGTACGTACTGATTAACTATTTACAAAAACTGTGGTTTTAATAGAGTATCATCAAAATTAATTGTTCTGTAACCATTCTTCGATATCGGCCTTCTTCCAGGCTTAGGTAGGATTTTTATGTAGCACGGTGCTGTGACAGGAAGCATTATCCATAACAATAATTGATGGCTCTTGTAGGTTTGCAATGAGTTGGTGTTCAAACCATTGGAGAACATTTTCTTGATACATTTCTCTGTGATTTTTTTCTCCTAGGAGAAAAAGTGTTTACTTTGTCTGCCGGCGGAGAAAAAGTAAAAAATACTCATAAGTATAGTTTCATTTGTGATTTTCTTTATTACAAAAAATAACACTAAATGTACAGCTAGTTAAAGTAAAATATACTTATAACAGTTCGGTAAAATAAGCTATCAACATATTTTGCGTATAATTGTCCACGTTCTTCTCCATGCACCATTTAATGAATCTTCGGTATGCAACCTCATAAATATTCGCCGATTTTGTAGGCAGCAATCCTTCTACAGCAACTTGCGCTATTTGAGTAATTTCAGCTCGTTCGTGGGGTGTGCACTCCATAATAACACAGTTTTGAACAACTAAAAACTGTAAATGACAATTTCGAATTGTTCTGTTTATTACAAATTCATCCATAGCAACCACAACTGGCATGATGCTCGTTTTGTATTTTTCACCTTTTTTCTATAATATATTTTTGAAGAAAAAAATTCTTGCGTTTGAAGAAAAAGTAGCATGTTTTATTCGGAGAAAAAGCAACTTTTGTGTGCTTCATCTGTATTTGCTTTCTCATTAACTTTTTGTTTTACCTCTGTTATGTTACTACCAATTGCCATAATTGCAGGTTGAAATTCGCTCATAAAATCTACAAGTTTCTCCATGTCTTCCTCATGAGTACTAGTACCCTTGCTCATAAGATTGTTCAAAAGATCGGCATTATCTTCCCCTATTAACTGTCCTATGGGTGCTAGTTGCTCTTTATTTTGAAGCATTTCTACTGTCTCTTTCTCATTCTGAGCGTCTTCCACTCACAAGTTCGGCCGTCAAACTTACAGACTCACCACACAAAGTGTAGCTTTTTCTCCTGAAAAACAATTTTCTATTCGTAACTTTTTCTCCTGAAAAACAATTTTCTATTCGTGGACAGATCGAAAAAAAAATTGTGACAAATGTTATAAGATAGTTTAAAGGATTTATAAATGTTTGATTTTCAAAAATCGATCGGGTGGTTTTCAAAATATATTGTTTTGCAATTTTTGATCAGTCGCCATATTGTTATTTGATGAAATAGAAAATAATTGTAAATACAAATGTTTTAGAGCACCGAAAGTAAATGCTGAAAGTTTTTGTATTTTTTAAATATTCCTTAAAATAAGGGAGTAACGACAATTTAAAAAAAAAACGCAAATAATTATGAAGAAAAAAATTGAACTAAAAAAGTTGTTTGTTTCAATGAGTTCTAACTGCCATTTTCGGCTATTACAACTTAGTATTGACACTCTGTATATCGCCAAGTCGGTCAATTTATTTTGTCTGGCAGGACTTGTTATTATTACAGGTATTATTGTTGTTATTATTACATATGAAAATTATATTTTCACGTTTGGTCGATAACATTTAGAAACTAGATACGTAGTTCGATAACTTACTGAAAAAATTGTTGCGAAAGTACGAGTATAAGGGAGAGTATTGTGTTTGTGTCAATTTTGAATTTCATGTGAATGTTTTTATGGAACAAAGGGAAAAATCGGCTCTGTTCATTATCGCTAGAATTTGGGGAAGTTGCATGAAAATTTTACAGGTGCCTAGAGGTTTTTCTTTATCCGCCATTGCCCCAGTTGCAAATTGTTTCGCGCCTGGAGCCGTGCTTGCGGAGGAGACGGCGTTAATACACTGAAATAACGAGATTGCCACGTGTGCAGCTTTCCGGCGCTCCGTAAAAGTCCTTTTACTTATTCGCAATAAAACGTACTAAATGTTCTTTTAAAAGGAGGTGTTCTCCCTTTGAAGTGAGGAATTATCGCCCTCTTCTTAATATTCAGAGGCAGTTATTGCACATACAGCCAGACTTGTGCACGGGATGGAGGCCGCCTGCATGCACGTGCTTGTTAGTTTTAAGATCTATAAGAATTAAGTGATGTTAAGTTGGATGTCGTCAATTTGTTCCAATTGGGAAGCACACTTTTGCGAGCATCTAAATCAACTCGTTTTACTCAAGGATGAGCCCCGTGGAAAACATCCACAAATCTTTTAACCTCCCATTCCAGATAATCCAATTGAAACTAAGTGAAATATAAATGTTCCGGGCCCCGTCACCCGATTCCCAATGCAGGGAAAACGGGGACATCTCTCCCGGAAAGGATACAAACAAGTGAAAACAAAAAGGGGGGATAGTCCTGGTCCTGGCGTGGGAGCGGAACAGGACGAGGCAGGAGCGAGAGGGTAGCTGGCGAGCCCAAGGTCGGAGCCGGAGGATGATTCCCCGTGCACGTTAAATGGATGCGGGTCACGTCCGTGGATCTTTGGTTTCTCGAGAGTGCTGCGGGGGCCCGGAGGCCGCCTCCACCTGATCATCGGCCCCCTTCGCGCTCAGCCATTCCGTTTGCACACAAACGGGACCATTATGTGCAAAAAGCCGTGGCGGCGGAGGCGGCGATAATTTAAATCGAACGGCAGGAAGAATTATAAACCCCTGGACCGTCCGGGATTAATCCGTGGGGCTAATCGATAAAAACGCCCGCCGCTCCCATTCACCGTCCACTGGGGGCTGGGGGGCCCGCATTATCGAATAACTGCTAAACGCGATCCGAAACAATGATAATCAATCGGGCGGCGAATGACGGCAGAAATCAGCATATATAATTTTATGTGGAGCGAGAGAGGATAAAAGCGCCCCGATGCACATTATTCCATTTGCGTTATTGATACAAAGTGGCTGGTAATTAGTTCGGGGGCCGCCGGTAATCTCTTTAGGTGTATAACGTATCGCCCCCATACATCACCCACTGCACAAAACTAGGAGCCGACAGCCACCCGTGCCCCAAAGAATGTAATTACTATGAAAAATGCACAGCCACTCACGCGAAATAATTTAATGCCAAGGAACAGCCAATATAACACCACTACGTTCCCATCACCAACTACAGATAACTTATGCTTTCGCAATGAAGCCACCAACTTCGAATCATTAACTTGTAGCTCATTACCTTGATTGTTATTGTTAATTTAATGTTAAATGTTAAAATGATATTTTAAATCAATGGATTCATAATTAAGAGCGGGGTTTTGGCGCAAAAACTTTGCTCTAGTTGTTCATAAATCCGCCAGGATTCGATGTTAACGCGCTCTGTAATATGTTTTGCAATTGCTGCTAGCGTAATTTGGGTGTGCGTGAGCAAAAAAAATTAAGATGTTGCCATGTGTTTAATTTGTATAGCCGGCTTATTTGCGGCTGGCTACAAATACGTGTATGATGAAGCAGCGTCAGTTTTTTTTTCGATGCCTGCTGATTTATTAGTTAACACTTTATTTCCGATACATTACATTATGTAATTGGGTCAGCATTCTCTTTCAAATAATGACAGTTACCAATTACGCCATAGGTGGAGGAGTAGTAGGGATTATTATTATTATTATTATTATTATTATTATTATTATTATTATTATTATTATTATTATTATTGTTATTATTATTATTATTATTATTATTATTATTATTATTATTATATTATATATTTTAATATCAGGGAATACTTTCTTTAAAATTTTATATTTATTTCCTTAAATTCACTAAATTCTTTTACAAGTTTTGTAATTTATGTGACCACATTAGAGTCTTATTGAGATTACAGTAAGCTTATTAGCCAAAAAAAGGTATATGAAACATTTTTTTACTTTGTAAGATCACTTTTATTTAAAAATAAATAGACGCCTGACACAGGCAATTTCATTTTAATTGTCGTGACAAGGGATTTTTTTATCGCAGAACATAGGGAAATAACGTTGGAAAACGGGTTTCCTTCAAATTCTCTTACCCTAATAAAACTATAAGGAAACTGAGACCATATTTATTTGAAATACTTTTATTTTTGACTTAAAATCAAATGTTTGGTGTCAATATAAGCAGGCTCTTGGTGACCTCTTCAAGTGTCCAAAAAACTATTAAGATGGCAGTTATTAACGACCCAAAAATTTATCTCCTTATCTCCTCAGGGCCCAAATTTTGTATACATACTTATCCCTTCTTAAAGTATTATAAATGCGTGCATTCCGCCCTAGAAATTTCAACAACACCCCACATGCAAATAGATTCATTTAGGTTTCTTTACATTCGGGTGCGTAGTTAATTTGAAAATCCTATTCAATTATCGTTGTGCTTTCTTCGTGTATTTCTGCTTTGTTTATTGTGGTTTTGTGTGTGTTTTATAAACTTCTCCGCCGTGACTATTTTCCACTTTTACCCTGTGACAATTATTGTGTCTGTATTTTGTGTACGACTAATTCCTCCCTGTGACAATTATTATTGCGTATTTTATGGAATATTATGCATAATGTTTCATTATGAAACTGAGAATTTTATAGAAACGTTAAATATCGAACGGCGCTATATTCAGAATGGGCCAGCAACAGAATGTTCAGCATCAGACAAATCTCGTGCTTCTCAAGGGCGCTTAAGTAAAAATTGTAACAGGGTGGCAGAAACCACAGGATATTGTGACGTTATTATAGACATTTTTGGTACCGTTACGACCGTAGATACTGCATCCCTTATTTGCACCCCAATACAAAAGCGTAGTTATTTTCATTTATTGATATAAATCAATGGTATTGGAACCAGCTAGCGGCGCGAGTGATAATTTAAGGAAAATGTTGACATACAAATGAATTAATATTTCATGAAGTTTATGGACTAGGTGTAAATTAATACGTCCACATCCGGTACCTATATATTTGCCAAACGTACACCGCTGATATAAAACTCACTTAGAGTGGCTCTTAGAGTGGCTGAATGACAGAACACAAAATGTGTATTAAGTATCACCCTGTTAAACAGTATGATTGCAGGTTTACAATCTGAGATCCTATATAATTTTGATGATAGATAAGAATCCGTATATTTGTAATGAAAATGATTTGTATAATATATAATACATTAGTGTTCTAATTTAGTAATTTTATTATACAGTGTGATCAGAATAATGGGTAACAAAGGGACTACTTTTTTAGTATGCATTTTAGGGGGGAAGTTGTTAGGCAAAAAAAGTCCTGCATTATCATAAATTAATAATATAAGGTACATTTTGCTATTACCTTCTGCAGGTCATTCAGAAAACAGATTACTTAATAAATTACAAATTAGAATATATTTAGATCATTTGAGTTAGAAGCTAAATTTGTTATTGTACATTTTGTTTCGTGATAAGAATTGTTAAGTTTACGAGTTCTCAAATGATTTATAGTAATATTTGAGTGTCAATAATTATTATGCCTATTTTTTTTTTTAATATAAAAATATTAATATGGTTATACAAAATTTCAAAATAACAATAGAACATTTTAAAATGTCGACACCCTTGAAAATTGGAAACATTGTTTGTATTTGAGAATGTAAAAAACTGTAGTTACACCAAATTTAAAGATGTAATGTATCCAAGTGGTTAGAGGTGGTGGTCGGAAGTTGAAAGTTACGTGTTTCGCAACCCCGGCGAGTATCTTTTTAATTTACGATTTTAACTTTTAAAATATAATAAGTACATAATGTGAAAATAAAAGTAACATACATCATAAATGAAACTTTAATGATTTTAACGATTTTAATAAAATAATGTTTAATGAAATAATTATAGCACTAAACACAATTGTGCACTACACCATCGGTATATTAAAAATATAAGAGCCATTGATTTATGTATACAGGGTGTCCCGATAGAAAGAAAACACGTCAATTTTGAATTAAACGGAAACAGATGTGGCAGGTAATTTATCTTCAATTGTTTAACCCCCTTGGCGCAGTAAGCCCTTTTTTAAAATTAGGAGTAGTATTTGAGTGATAGCTTATTTCAAACCTTACTTAATTTGCAATACAACGGTGTTTTGATTTTTAAAATATGTCGATTAGTTTCCTCGAAATTAAATTTTGAATGTGAGCAAAGTACAAAGTAAACATGACATTGCAGCACTAAAATGTATCCAGTAAAAGAAGCACACAGTAAGAATCTGCCAATTTAACAGAACTAAAATAGTTTATTCCATTGAAGGGCGTTTGAAATTTTTATATGGATTATTTAGATTGAAAACGTCAGGTCACACCTGGAGGGATCATTGTTTTTAAAATAGAAGCTCACAAATTGACAACGCTCTTTAATAGAATAAACCATCTTAGTACTGTTAAATTGGCAGTTTCTTACTTTGTATTTGTGCTGCTGGATCCATTTCTGTTGCTGGAATATCATGTATATTTTGCACTCCGCTCACTTAAAAAATAATAATATCGTGCAAACTAATCGATTGATTTTAAAATATAAGGTTTAACATAATTTAAATTAAATATAAATTTGTTAGGCTTTCAAATAAACGATCACTCAACCCCAACTCCTACATTTAAAAAATAGGCTTACCTCCCTGCGGCAAAGGGGCTAAACAATTAAAGACTATTTTTTAGCCACAACTTGTCCCCTTTCAATGAAAAATTCACGTGTTTCCGCGATTTCGTGACAAAATATATATTCGTAGATGTTTAGGGTGTTTCCTATGTTCGGGACACTCTGTATGTATGTACCGTATAATATAATAAAAATATGCTCAACTACTAGTTTAAATGTTTTTTTTAAATATAAATATAGTTTCAATTGGGGTAGGAGTTTGTCACCGGCATGGCCTACCCTAATTACCTTTCCCTGGTTTTTCTGCCGATTTCAATGAAAACCCATCGTCGGCACTCGTCGTAATCCCGGTTGTTACGTTGGGAATACCCGGCCCCCTAATGCGCTTTGTCGGCGAAGTACCGCTGACAATGGCACCCCCAATTTAGCACGATCAGGGAAAACCGTAATTCATGCCTGTGACTTCATAAGACCCATCGTTTCATTCACTCGCCGCATTTAATCACATAGTTACCCATTACTTAATTAACATAATCCGAATCTCATTTAAACTCGCGTCTATTCATTTATTTATCCAAAATAAGTTTAATTCCTATTGACAGGCGTCCTCATCCAAAATATTAATCCGCCTCCCCCTCTTTCATCGTACACCAACCCACACAACACACAAAACACGCACGCGCGTCTTTTAAGCCAGAGGCGCGCGAGGGAGAAATCATCCCTCCAAACAGTCAGTCCACTCCCGATCGCGGGACAAGTCGGTTCTTAATCACAGTAGAAGTCAGTTCATCAGTTCACTCACCGCTCCAGCGACAACCGCGAAGAGTTCGTCACCACGTCTTCCGAGACACCCACACACACACACCCACACATCAACACATACGCGATCCGTTCCGCACCTCACTCCTGATCTTATTTTACTTCATTTCCTCTTCTGTTTGTTATTGTCATTTACTCATTTATTAATTTAGCTTTCTTATTGTTGTTATCGATTTTAATTAAACTAAGAACGTGCAACCCCGACTTTATATTCCCCCCCACCCCCCTCGCAATCCAAAGTGCTACATAGTGTTGCCGACGTCGTGCCGCTCCCGGAGGCCCCATTGTCGTCTCCTCCTGCAGAAGGTCCCAGCCGCTAGCAGATAAGTAAACCGTGCGCTCTCCGGGAAAACTGAGCTAGTTATGTTCCGGGCCAATCTCGGGGGTAATTAACACTTCGCGTCACAAAACGCGAGGTCGCGCCCTCTTACGAAGACCCCCCCCGATGATAAGTTGAGTGATCATTTGAAAACTCCCACACGGGCGCCAATAGTAACGGTGTTTTGCCGAAGATCGGTGGCTCAACGATGAAAATGTCAGATACAAGGTGTACATAACATAAACAATAGGACCTGGATGAATGTTTAAAGTAAACTTATGCTACGTGACACATCTCTTAGTCAATCAAAAAACATTTCACGAAATGAAAGAAACAAAGACGTAAGATGGCACTATGCAATATGTCTTCTATCTTTGTATAGATGCTTGCAGAGTGTGAAACGTAAAATTTCTATGCGCGGCAACTTAATGAATATTCTGACACTGCTGGATCTCTAAACCCTAACCTCTCATGTGCACTTATCTGTTCATGCCGACCGTGCGCCTTACAACCCTCCGATCTTCATCCCCGAAGATTGAGCCGTTCCTTTTGAGATTCGCACGTCCACCCCGTCACCAGTGTATGCAGGGGGTGTTTTATTTGTTCGCCCCATTGTTGCAGGGGGGTGGGGGCATTGTTCCCGGTCCATTCACGCAGTTTGTGCGAAATCAGCGAAACCTGCATTTTTCCTCATCCCCTGGCCGGGTTATTAGCGAAATGCACGCCGGTCTGGCCGATGCACATGCACGCAGTGCACCCTGAAGTATCGCCGGCTCTCCCTGAAAGCTGCGTTATTATGAACCCGTCGGAACGTGCATTAGGGTTAAAAATGATCCTGCACAAAAGGGGCTTCGGCTTATTGTTGTTTCCGAGTCGGTGCAGCTACTTTCGCGCACATTAATTACTTTTTAATAACCCCGCCCCAGCCCCGCGCGCCCCCGGCCCTTGCAACCCTCCCCTGCGGCGCGCTTTTAATTCCCAATTAACAAACTCGCAACTCGGCGCATCTTTCGGATTTCAATTTGCATCCCGATTTCGGCGTCCCTCTACTATCGCCGAAAAACTTTGTGTTTTTGTTGCTTATCGAATTACATCGCGCTCCGGTAGATCTCGCCTTGTTGTTCGCCTTGGGTTTTTCTTGCTTCGCCTGAATCTGAATCGCACGTGAGGGGTGAGAAATGGAAAGACGCCGTTGACGTGACGTTTGAATGGTGTCCGCTGGAAAAAAAGGGAGCCCGTATTTTTCACCCTCCAGGAATGGATGGATTGTGTATCTGGGATGTTTGTAATAAGGCCTGAGCGCGCATTACTCATCTCTATTAGGGTGCAAAAATTCTTACGATTGTTTTACCGCCAGCAAACCAACACTTTTCTGCCACCATTTACCCACCTACACATTATCTCCACATAATTATTAATATTAGTATTATTATTACACCATTAAGTGTTGACCATCAATGACAGTTATATAGGAAGCTTGCATTTAACTACAGCTCCATGTATTATTTCGGATGGAGTAATTGTCACTTATACAATTTCCATTTGTACGTGGGTATGAATTATTAACTCGGCGTATGAATATTAACGTCCGAAATCGATTAGCGTGCACACACTAATATACCCCGGTATTCATCACACATCAATGCGCACAAGTTATCATGCAGGGGCTTGTTTGACTCAATCAATTCAAAACCAAACACGCGCCAACTTGCTATTTACTCAATCGATTTTTAAATCATACAATCCAATTAATATATTTATACAAGGGCTAATACGTACGACTAATTGCAATGCTAATACTGCAATCTACTTATATTAAATGGTAACTACTTGTAATTTATTAATTCATACCGTTAATTTGAAAATCCGCACTCATTTCCGTTAATGTCTAGTTTATGTGGAGTCATAACTGATATCTAATTACAAAATCGTCGCGACATTTAAATCTTACCTATCATGTATAACGGTATTTAAATTACTATGCAGCAATTGGTTAATATTGCTTCCAAACATGGGAAATTGTAAGTAAGAAACTTTTAAGCATTCTCAGTAGCATTTCGTCAATTGAAACAAGAAGTTCGCGAATATAAATATTACGTTAGTGTATGTTTAATGTGCTCCTAAAAAACTGAGGATGGTATGGGTCTTTTGATGACCGTGACGACACTCATATTCTCTGAAGGCACCTATAAATCAAATTTCATAATTCTGCCAGTGCAAGGATATAAGTTACGGTATTTATCAACCTAATTTTTTAATGTTAAATTATAATTGGAATATGCATGGTTGTTTTTCACATACTCATGAAATGCAGAATGTAAATAAATAATGAATAGATTTGAAAACCGGACAAGTAATAAGTATACAGGGTGGTCACTTTTACGACGCCCACCATTAGGGTCCATTAAACGGAAATATATACAGAGTTGGTCAAATGGGATAAAAGTTTCTCATTTTTGTGCCTTTCAATATACTGAAACGAAATCCGGGATATCTTGCACAGTTCCTGAAATATCGCTGAAAAACTGAAAAAGTGCAGTTTCATTTTCCTCATATAACTTTTTTACTTTTGAAGGAAATTTTACAAAACTTGGCACGCTTACATATTTTGATGACAGTACCAAACATTTTTTGCGCCAACTAGATGCCCAAATTTTCATAGTCAACTTTTGATTTTCTTATGGTCGCAATATTGGACTTTAATAGCATTCAAAAGAGCGAAAAAATCCAATTTAAACCATGTATTACACATGGGTCAATCTGACATTATTTACTACCAAAAATCGATAATTTAAAAATTTGTTGCAAAAATCAAACTACTATGGACTGCTCTAAAAATCAAGTTGCCATGGAATAACATATGGAATAATATAATTAATCGTATTACAGATGTACTATCTACAATTTTACTATTTTCGTTCATCTCACATTAATTCTTACTTACATTTTGACAGTTGTTTTGTCTCAGCATGACCTACTTCAGTGCATAGAAATGTAAGTAAATGATTACTTTTGTAAAAAATGTTGAATATCACAACAACTATAGGGTTCAGGCATAAGATATGCACCATCAAATTAAAGACAAGAAAAAGACCTACCGAATAATGACATAAAATGGTGGGCATTCCATTAAAAAAAATGGGTTATACCGCTTTGAAATTTGCAAAGTTTAGCATTTTATTCTGGACACCTTGTATAACTAAATTCAAATTTCTTAATACAAAAAGGTTGCCTGCGATTATTGCTAAAACTTATTCTACCCTAAAAAAAATGAGGTCGTTACGACTTTTTAAAGTTGAGCATTCTTATGCATGACATTTTGAAAAAAAAAATGTAAATTGGTAACACTGTGACATAATCCTAAACTAAATAGACAACACTGTAGAGGTAGAAAAATGTCATCAGAAAACTTGAATAAATATAAGGTGTTCTATTTAAAAAAATGTTTGATTTTGTTATTCCGCAAAATTGGGACACCCTGTATGCTTGAAAATAATTTTACAGCATAAAGATTTTTAAACTAATAACTTTTTTTACGATACATTTTTTTCTATCTCTCACGGGAAAGGCGCCAGGAAAGCCTGACGCACTGTTGCAGTACCCTGTATAGCCAAATATATAAATAAAGTTGTGGAAAATATGGTCAACGTAATTTTATTGATTATTATAGAAATACTTTTCACAAAGCTTTGAGAATAATACAATAAATTAATATTTGTTTTTAAATATTGCATTTACATTGATATTTATGAAAAGAGCATAAATAATTAGTATATTATGCAACGAGCATTTAATAATCATTAAATTCGAGTTGCATACACTATTTTTTCTACCACAAAGCATGAAAAGTGCTAATTGTTAAAATATGTTAAAAGAAAATATACAACACAATAATTTTAATATATTTAACAATATGTTTTCTACGACACAGAATAAAAATTAATAGTAAATATGTAACATCTGGGGCGTCTGTAATAAGTTGCTTGATTTCGTTGGTCGCAAACGTTTTAGTTTTTTTAGATTATATCCTTCAGATTTTCTTTTTAATAAAGCATGTGATTTGGGATATTTGGATATGTCCACATTATGTTTCATTCCCAACGTAGATTTATAAATTGAATATTGTGTTTTTGATAATTCATTAAAATAAACAAGTAAGACGTTTACGGAAAAGCTGCTGACCTTATTTGTGTATCTCAAATCCATAAAATTAGAGTAACATTTCTCGTAAGTTTTTAACGATTTCACAGGTAATGAATTGTTTGTGACTCTTGTGACCTGCTCAATATACGGTGTGGTTAAATTTTCTATATCACTATCACTATTCGCCATGTTTAATGATTTTATTTAAAAAAGCAACAATTTATTAAGAATACGAATCACCAATTCCCCATGCACAGCTGTCAAAACTAATTAATTTTACATCTGTTATTGTCATGGCTGTTTAGATAAACTTTTATCTTAATGAAAAATTTGTATCTAAATGACTATCATTTAGGTACAGGTAGCGAGTATTCAATATATCAATTAAAATGTAGGAGTAGAACAAAATTAATAACAAATTGATATTTATTCGATTGCATCATAACATAGTATTTATCGGTATGAAAATCTGGACGTAAACGCCATCATTTTGTTAAAGACCATGGTTGCTAGGTAACGGTCTTTTTCGTCTTAAGCCGAAATAGTATATTATAATACGAGTGCAATAAACCTATATGCACGAGTATTATACGCTATTTTTTTTAATGGTGGCCTTATAAATCTGGAAATAACTAGAAGAAATAACATTAAATTCTGATTCGTCATTTTAAATAATATGACAAATTGTTTAGTAGCCATGGAAAATACAATTGATGTTTACAAAATATCCTAATGTCAGAAATGGAAGCGAGTATTTTTGAGATTGCTGCTGCGGCAGAATCTTCCTTATTACCTAAGAAATCGAGTGAAAGTTGTTTGAAGGAGTATAACAAGTTCAACAGTTGGATGGTTGCTCATGATGTCACCAATATCGACGAAACTTCGATTTTGGCGTATATGTCGCAATTGGTATTATTTTTTCTTACCTTTTCGTTCAATTTCTATTAGTTTTTATTTTGCAGTCAGAAATTTATAAATCTTCATCGTTGTGGTGTATACACTCAAAGATTATGTCTGTTGTAAAAATCAAACATGGTATTGACATTTCAAAATTTGCAAAAGTATAGGCTTTTTTAAAGCAGAAAAAGAAGGGTGAAGTGACTAAAAAGTCATATGTGTTTTCAGAAGATGACTTGCGGAATTTTTTTACCGAGGCTGACGATGAAAGTTTCCTGTTATTGAAGGTATATTGCCTCTAAATTTTTATCATAAGCTGTTCATTTTTATTTTTCGCAAGTTTGCTGCAACTCTGGGAATATTTGGAGCTTGCAGGCGTTCTGAACTCTATAATTTATGTACTTCAGATGTAGTGGAGGAACGTCCAAATTTAGTTGTTCATATTAGAGAAACAAAAACCGACAAACCAAGGAAATTTGCAATAATTCAATTCGCAGGAGACATTGCGTACGTGGACTTGATTAAAAAATACACGGCCATACGTCCGAAGACATCCTTGAATAAGCTATTACTAACATATCGAAATGGAAAGTGTATCAACGAACCAGTTGGTATCAACATTTGCGGTAACTTCCCTAAACTGATAGCAAAATATTTGAAATTGGAAGATCCTAGCAAGTATACTGGTCATTCATTCCGACGGTCTTCGGCAACAGTAATTGCTAATACTGGAGCAAATTTGACAACAGTGATGGACGCAGGAGGATGGAAATCTATGAGTGTTGCTGCCAGCTATGTCGAAGAGTCCACACATAGTAAAATTCAAATTGCGAAAAGGATTGTCAATGGCATTGCAGGAAGTAGCAGTGAAGAACCGTGTGTATCAAGTGCTACGGCAGAACATGGAATAATATTTTCAAACAACCAAAATTGTGAATTTCATATTACAATTAATAAATGATGGGGTTGACAGTGGTCAGTGTCAGTGTTAAATTTGACATTTCCATGGCAATATTTATAGCACGTACGTGCCATAAACGCACGTTTATGCACGGTTTTGGTAACCATAACAAACTGTTTATAATGCCACCATTAAAAAAAATATTTTTCGGCAGCAGAAATAAAAAAAATCAATGGTTGATTAATTTATGGTATAACATGGCTCTTACCATAGAATAGTGAGACCATACAGTCGAAGATTTCATTTGTTGAAACCAATTTGAGAATTATGCCAGTAAAACATTCTCGGAGAGAGTTGGAATATTATTTTCTTGGCGGTATGTTTCAAATCTTTGATATGCCTTTTCATAAACTTCTTTTGATTTTTGTGAATACAACCTTGATTTCCGGCATCTTGCATCTTAGGAGGAGTACACATTAACTCGTCTTCACTCGACATTTTAAAATGATTTTAATATTTTCGTTGTTAATCGAACGTCATACTGACAACGTAATAAATATTTCACTGCAATTTCCAGCAATTTCCAGCAAAACGTCCGAAATATTTCGTGTTTTGTCCTTATAACATAAAATACTATTTTAAGTTCGTTATAGCGAAATTGCTATAATGTAGCACTTTCCCAGTGCTACGTAAGTGCAGTGATATAAAAACAAATAAATACATTGTTTTTTTCAATTTCCCAACAATTAGTGTTCGATGACTGGTAACAATTAATTTCGTTACCAAACAGACCTTTTAACAAATTGATATTCATTTAAATATTTTTGTCCATGATTACTATTTTGTCAGCTTTCAAATGCGGCCACTCTAGTTTGCCAAGTCCTGTTACTATTATCTTCTCTCTTTAGTTGAATAGTTACATTTATAACCAACGCACGGATTTATAAGCATAAAAATTACAAAATAAGCGCTTAAAAATGCATAAAAATCTTAGAATATAAGCATATAAAATAGCATAAAGATTACAATATGCATAAAAACGCAGAAAAAGCATGAAAAGGCATATTTCATTTTTTATGAAAATACAGAAAAACAAAACAAAACATAATTTTATTAACAAAAACGCACTATAGGTAGATAAAAGTAATAATTTAATAACATAGGTTTTGGTGATTAATATTAATAACAATAGTAATTAATAACAAATAATGCTGTGATGGGTGGGAAAAACAGTATAAGTCGAAAATTTGGGAAAATGAGTTTAAGTCAAATTATATTTCAGAAAGTGATGCTGTACATTGTGTTTCAAATAGTACATGTCACATTATTCAGTTAAGGCTTTTAAATAGGTTGGCAGTTTTAGTACCACTTTAAATGCTACGATTATTGGAAGGAAAAAAGGTATAAGTCGACGCTTCCTTAAAATGCTAATTCTTGACTTATACTGTTTTACCCACCCATCACAGAATGATTACTGCTCATTTTTAAATGAACTAAAAATTAAATGTTTTTCTAAATTTTTAACGGAAAATCCTATTCTCCTATCACTGAGCACATTTTTTAAGTGTGAAAAGCTTCTCTCCACATCCACACTTGCAATCGGTAACTCGCCAAACCCTTCATTTTTTGACAAAACTGCATCACATTTTTTTTAATAATATCTCCTATAGATCCCAGTACGTTTGAGATGTCGTTCCTAAAATCTTCAACTATTTGAACCGCATCTACCAAAGTTGTATTTTCTGCTTGGAGTTTATCAATCGCTTTGCTTACGAAACTGTAGTTGGTTTTTAGGAATGTTAAATTTTGAACAACCCTCCTATCTTTAAGAACTTTGTGGCATTCTTTAATTTCCTCTGACACATTTTCGGGAAACTCTAACACAAGCTCCTTAAATGAATCGAAATGTGGTCGGCATAATAGCAGGCAGCATCTAGCCACTACCCCATCTAGTTATAACCGGCACCGGAGGAAGAGGTACATTTGGCATTCTTTCCCTAAACATTGCAACCCTCAGTGGAGCTTTTAGGAAAATTTTCTTCCCGGTTTTTATCAAATCATTGACCAGGGGAAATTGCACTCTAATCGTTTCAGCAACACGATTAAAACCATGTGCCAAACAGGCAGACGCGGTCATATGTATTTCATAAGGGGGGGGGGGGGGGGGGTCAATAAATAGAAAGAAAAAAACTACAATAAATAGAAAGAAAAAAAATATTATTTTCCAACCATATTTTTAATCTCAATTACTATTACACAATAAACACATAAAACAGTAAATATCCAACTTTTAGACGATAAATTATAAATTGCATTTGACTCCCGCAGTAGTAAATCTATTTATAATATTATCTACATTAATATCTATGTTTCTGTGGACATGTAGTAATGCCAGTACTTCTAGCCTATCTTTGCACATTGTAGATCGTGTCCAAGATTTTAAACGTCGCAAAGCCGAAGAACATTTCTCAATTTCTCCGCTATCTTCATATTCCCACTTTTTCTTCCAAATTTCTAGTTCTCACACAAATTGTTGCTTGCTTATATTTTCATTAATTTGGCCTATGAGTGCAAATATTTATCGATTAATATATCAGCAAAAGTACTTATATCTTTTTTATTCAATCTAATAAATTCAGATGGAATAATATTATTAAGAAAGAATATATTCAGAGTATCTGATGAAAATATTTCTTGTAAATCAGATATAATGTGATCTAAAATATAAATTGAAATTTTATAATAGTCGGAAGGAGAATGTACTGTAGGGTTCGATCGTTTCGTCATATGTTTACAATCCTTGCTGTTCCAAATTCAACGTTCAGTTTTTCAAGACAGGTTAAAATCGAACTTATTTGATGTTTGAACTCTATATCGACATTTATTCTCTTTACTCTACGTAATAATAATGTATTTAAAACGATATCATTAAAGTGCTTTATATCGATAATTTTAGTCTGAAGCATTGCACTTAGTGGTAAATTCACACCTAATATACTATTTAGACAATGCAAGGTTATAATAAATTCACAATTTGTTATAGAAAATATTAAGTCTTAGCTTTGCTTGAAGATTCTGATTCTTTCCAATAGCTTATTTATACATTGAAGAACGGAAATAATATGGTTTAAAGGTTCTCTAAACTGTAATACAGCATTATGCCTCTCAATCCATCTAGTTTCACATAAATGAGTCAACTTTACTTCTAATTTTGTCTCCAATACAAAATTTATTTTGGAAAATGAAGAAAAATGCTATGGTTTGTATCATTGTAGCCATGGCATTACGAACTTGCATCACATTAGAAGCTTTAGATATGCTCAAATTTAGAACTTGGTTATAACATGTAGTTCTTGTAGCAAATTTTAGCAAAAAATCTGAAATTGTTTCACAGCACCTTTTTGCTCAGAAGTCATTACAGAACACCCATCGGTGCAAACTTCAATACAATGTATTTGTGATAAATTGATATGATTTAAATAATTAAATTAAATTTAAGTGACTGTGTCCCCAATAACCGTTCCACTCAAGATTGGCTATAAACTGTTTGAGTCGACATTATTGTTATCTTCCTGACAATCCACAAAACCAATAAAATCCTCCCTGATGCTGGAATCTTTATCAATATAACGTAATTATTTTTACGTAATATATAGCGTAAATATATAGCGTATATAATACCGCGCCTGCAAACAGATGCAATGCATTAATTGCTCATAAAATACTTTTAAATTAGAATATGCCTTCAACATATATGCAGCGGCATCAGAAAGCATCAATAATAATTTATCATTTGGTACGGGGTTTGGCAAAAAAAAGTGTTAATCCATCGCGAACGAATTTGGCAACGGTATTGCCATTTGTTTTTTCTAACTGCTTGGAACTAATTAAAAATTCATAGGTGAAATCTTCGTTCAATATTCCAATCATTAAATGGGCGATGTACCGACCATATGAATCAGTAGTTTCATCTACACAGAACCATATGTAATTGTTGCCAATTATCTTTTTTATTTCCTCAATAGTGTGTTTATATACTTGCTCGACATAGTTTTTGCGAATGGTTGATTCGGCAGGAATACGTCTACTGGTGTATTTTTGTAAAAAAGATTTTAAACATACTATTATCTAGTTTTTTTAACCGAATGTTAGAAGATACCATCGCATTGCATAAATAAAAATAAAATTATTTTTCATTCTGTGTAGAAGAACCCGCAAAAGACTCGGAAATAGTTTGCTGGGTACTCAGGGTACTGCTTGCAGATTTGTGTTTGTTTTAAATTTTCCAGGTAAACTGTTGTTTTGATATGTTGTGTTATGTTAATTTTTTTCTCGCAGTTAATCTACAACATAATGCTTGTACGTAGGTTAATAGCAACACAAAATAAAACTTAGCGGTTTGATACAAGCCCTACAAATTAATTTGCCGTTCTCATATTTTAATTCAGAATGTCCACGTATCTATTCATTGACGGAAGGTTTTACTTTCGGCATTTTATACAAGAAAACTTATAATCACGTAATACACACAAGGCACGAGCACAACGCACTGAAGATTGAGATAAATTGGACTGAATTGATAGCACCCGGATGCGTTCTGTGCACGTAAAAATAGGGTAATCCCCGAAATAATCAAGGTTTGTTTACCAAATATCACATACGCATGCTCGCTTTGTTGATGATTTTGTGATAACCAAGCACTCTAGATGTAACGGAGTTATAATTATACTGGATTCTCGTTACAATAATGTTCAACAAAATATATTTCTAGGTGATATAAATAATATGCTATAAAATTGAGAAATAAGCACAAAAATAAGGAAATATGCACAAAAAATGTATTAAAGCAATTATAAGCTTAAAAACTGAAAATATGCATAAAAGCACAAACAAAATTTGTCGCGTTACTTCATTTGTTGAAATTCGTATAGATACGAGGTTATTTTGGTTTGCTATTAAAACTGGTGTATAGCATAATACTTAAAAATCCGCGCCTTGTATAACGCTTCATATTTTGTATCAGTTGGTGGATTGTCTAAAAAGATGGTTCAGTTAAATTTGGCGCGTACGTGAAAATTTCCTTGTGCGGAGATAGTGGGTATCATTGTAAGTGGAGGAATTATCGCGTTAAATGCATGCAAGAAGCTGCGATTAGTAATTTGCTCTGGGGGCCCAGATACGGGCGAGGTGTTTTTCGCCGTTATCGAGGCGCCGATAGCGTACGGAAGCGTCGAACACACACACACACACACAGACAGGCGCCGCGACGCCACACAAAAGGAGGAAATCGCGATCGAGCATTTATCCCAGCGGCGCGCTCTACAGCTCCAGATTAGAAACGCGGTCATTAAGGATATCTCCTTAAGATGACATTATGAGGGACGAAACAGTTGAAAATCGTTGCGTGTAAGAAGGGGGTGACATTAGTTTTAGTTGGGCAGTGTGTGAGCGCGAGTTTGAGCGTCGGTCGGTGTGTGAGTGCAGGTGCGTGGGTGTGAGGTGGGCCCCCCTGGTGGAGCACGGCAAGCGTCGAGAGCGGGGGGGCCCCCACGCGCCGAAGGGACGAGAAGATGCGAGAGATGCGGGGGTGACCACCACCGCCGCGGCGCCATCGGGCGATCCGCGCGTCGCCATGGCGACCGGAGCCGGAGCGGATCGCGCGCGTCGCGGGAACAACCGCCGCCGCCGCCGCCGCCGATGTTCCCGCCATTCCGTGTTACGTCGCGCACTCGCTAGGTCACGTGTAGAGGAAGCGCGCGTGCGACGACTCCAGCTCTAGAGTGCTGTGCTCGCCGCCACCCGGGCAAAGAGCTATATACGCCCGCGCCCGACCGTCGATACACCAACCCAACCAACCAACCAACCGCCAACCTCAAACGTAAGTGCACAATACACCACCAATTCTTTCCCACCCGGTGCATCCGGGACGCACACGCACCAAGCGTCACATATTCGTTATTGTTTTTTTTCCCTTTAATGCCAAATATCAAAATTTTCCGCTGTTTCGTCCGCCGATTGTTATTTACGTTTTATTGTTTCTTCCACGGCCCCCCGAACATTGCCGGCCCGTGTGAGATGCCCCCAGTGCCCCCGCGAGTGTGCGTTCAAGTGCGAATTTCGAGCTCATTCATGATCTCGCCGTTTTGGATGTACGCGTCCGCCGGATCGATTCGCGACTAACCTACGCGCGATGATGCACACTCGCACACCTACACACGCTCACACACACACGATTACATAGCCGACATTGAAACGCGCGCGCGGACATTAGCAATTAGCCCACGGCTTTTTGCGTAATCGTAATCTCCGATTTGCGATTTTAGTTGTTTAAGGCAGTGATTTTGGATCTATCAGTGCGGTTTAATAGTGTCTGCGCGCGTGTGCACCAGTGTGACCGGCCGCCGTTAGAACGCTAATTCTGTTTGTTTTGAAATTATCGAAGGGTGGTGTGAGGGGGAGGCATTACTTTCGGGCGCACCGAATTAACATCCGCGTTTATTTATTGATCTTTAATTACCACCGCGCTTTGTACACGGGGAACGCGGCCCCGAATAAAACGAGCCATTATTATTAATACGTTATTAACCGTGCGGCGTAAGTGTAATGGATTTACTAAATGTAATGGAATTTTCTATTTATTTAATTCGAAAGCCGACGCGCTCGCCGCCCCCCAGCCCCCCACCCAACGCGACTCCCGAATCAAATTAAGGAGCCCGCGAATTAATTATAAAATCCATAAATAGATTCGTTATCGCGGGCCACTTTCCGTCCATTCAGCGCCCGCTCCTCCCCCGCGCACCTACCCGCCGCCCCCCGCACGAATCGATGGCTGTTTTATTGGCGAAACTTCTGAACTTTAATACGATATTTGCCACGGATCACAAAGCAATGTTTGCCCATTTGTTATTCGGCATGTTTTCACCGGGTTTATGCCTTCTTACCGCCCACCCGCCTCCGCCGCTCCTGTATTTTTTCCGCATCGATTTCTCCCCTTTTCGTTCTCTTTATTTTATTATTTCGGCCCTTCTCGGCTGCACCTCGCGCGGCAATCTCTTAAGGATTTATTTATATGCGGGATTACTGCTGCGGGGGTGGGCGCCTGCATCCGCTGCCGCCTCGATTATTCCGATTGTCTCTCGCTCCTCTTCGCCTCTACAACCTTCGAGCACACCTAACGACAATCACCGACATGTGATAATCGCAACAGCACCACTACACATCGCGCGCCTCAAGAACCACGATTAGCCCTATCATCACCACAACATTGCTGATAAACCTGTAGTGTACTTACCATTCGCTCCATACAACAGTGCATCATCTCAATGTGAAGTACCTACCTATGCCTGAGAATATCAAACGTTCACAATCCTATGCGATACAAAATAAACCTTCTACTAACAAATCTAAATTACTCAATAAACAGCAAAAAACCAAACAACTAGAAATTTACTAATTTACGAGCCCAGGCTCATAATAGTTCGGCCGATTTACATTTTCAAGCAGAAGCCTAAACAAATCATAAAACTTACACAAATGATGAGACATACAAAATACATACGAGGGCTGTTTGACGGAAGAGTGACTTTTTAATGAAAACGTTATTTTTCTGTTCAAAATATATTTTATTTGCCAACATAACATCCTTTCAAGTGTACACACTTAGCCCGGCGAGTTTACAATTTTTTTAAACCTTCCAAAAAGTAATCTTTCGGAAAGTCTTCAAAATATGCATTTGTGTCGGTTATCTCCTCTTCATTTGCCTGAAATCTTTTTCCACACAGCCATTTTTTAAAATTTGGAAATAAGAAGAAATCACTGGGAGCCAGATCTGGCGAATATGGCGGATAAAGCAGTAATTCGTAATGCAAGTCAGTCAATTTAGTTGTAGCAATTGCAGACGAATGAGAGGGCGCATTATCGTGATGGAACAACACTTTTTTTCTTCATCAAATGCGGTCGTTGTTTTTCAAGTTCGGCATCAATACATGTCTGCATAATCAGCATAATACTGGCCAGTTATGGTTTTTCCTTTTTGTAAACAATTAATAAAGATTACACCTTTAGAATCCCAAAAAACTGTGGCCATGACCTTATTGGTCGAAAAAAGTGTGTTTGCCTTTTTGGGAGCATATTCGCATGGAGAAATCCAGTATTTAGACTGTATTCTTGTTTCTGGAGTATAATGATGTATCCAAGTTTCATCTACTGCGACATATCGACGAAAAAAATCCTTTGAGTTACGTTGAAAACGGCCAAACATTCTTCTGAATTCTTAATGCGAGCGCGCATTTGATCACCATTAAGCAAACGCGGCAACCATCTCGCGGATAGCTTTTTCTTATTGAAATGTTCATGCAAAATATTGTATACCCGTTCGGTTGAGATGTTTACTTCATTAGCTATCTCACAAACTTTTATTCGACGATTGCCAATTACAAGGCCATAGAGTTTATTAACCATTTCTGGAGTAGTCACAGTAAATGATGGTTTCGGACGATCTGCATCAACCGTGCTCATATGGCCACTTTTAAAAGCAGAAACCACTTACAAATCATTCCATGGGACGAAGCAGATTCTGGATAATATTTACGTAACTTTTCCTCGGTTTCTTTAATTGTTTTTTCACGTAGAAAATAATGTTTAATCAACACTCGAATTTTTTTTTTACATATTTACAAAACAACGAAAACAGTTTCCTTCAAATAAGTATAAAACATAATCTATATGGCAGATTGGTGCCAAATTTTGACAGTAGACCTCCGAAAGACCTCAGGATCTAGCAACATAATCATTATAACGAAAGTGTTACCAACTTTTGAAAAGTCACTCTTCCGTCAAACAGCCCTCGTACCTTAACCTTACAAAAGCTGAATATGTTATCCGAGTAACATAATGAACAAAATTAATATAACAAAAACTTTAGTAAACGAACAGCAAAATAACCAACCAACAACTAGAAATTTACTAATTTAGTTCTTATGACATTAGGATTAAACCTACCTACTTATGCCTGAGAATATCAAACGTTCACAATTTTATGCGATTCAAAATAAACCTTCTACTAACAAATCTAAAATATTCAATAAACAGCAAAACAACCAAGCAACAACTAGAAATTTACTAATTTAGTTCTTATGACATTAGGATTAAACCTACCTACCTATGGCTGAGGATATCAAACGTTCACAATTTTATGCGATACAAAATAAACCTTCTACTAACAAAAAAATAATTATTCAATGAACAGCAAAAAAAAAACAAGCAACAACTAGAAATTTACTAATTTAGTTCTTATGACATTAAGATTAAACCTACCTACTTATGCCTGAGAATATCAAACGTTCACAATTTTATGCGATACAAAATAAACCTTCTACTAACAAAAAAATAATTATTCAATAAACAGCAAAATAACCAAGCAACAACTAGAAATTTATTAATTTAGTTCTTATGACATTAGGATTTAATAGACGATAAAAAGTACTAAAACTTTTTCTTTAACTTTTTTCCAAAATGGCATTGTGTAATAGTAATAGTAATTTATTGGTATTGATACAATTGTTTACACAGGTCATAATATTAAAACATAGAAAATCAATAATACAATAGTACAATACTACAATAATAATGCAATCACAAAATAAAACATTTTAATCTAACTCGGATTGTAAAAAAAACTCTATTGATTAGAACGCACCATCGATTAAAAATTCCCCTGTTCTCCTTTTAAATGTTTTTAAAGGTAGACTTTTAAATTCGAATGGTAATTTGTTGAAAAATTGAAATTGTGTAGACTTTTGCATTACTCAAATTGTTCATTTGGCATAAGTAATGGCTGCGGTAGAGTGAGCGTTAACGCGTTCGCTTCTAGACCGCAAGGTCCCGGGTTCGATTCCTGGGTCTGAATTTCTGTGGTGGTTTTTCTGTAGTTTTCCCACTTCCTTGCAACAAATGTTGGAAATGTGCCTCTACCATCTATAAGTCGCATGCAGGCGCAGATGGGCAATAATAATAATGCCCCTCTCCTCTTAACGCCCGCATAACTAGTAATAGTTCAGGGGCCTATGGTAAAATAAAAATGTAATTGGGTCAGAATTCTCTGTCAAAAATTATGACAGTAACCAATTACGCCATAGGCGGAGGAGTAGTACGGATTATTATAATGGTTGTTTAATAGCTGTTAACAGTAGGTATAAGGCTTAAATTCGATGATATATTAAAATTTTATATCCACAACACAGGATGTTTGTTACTAATTGTAAGCTATTGTGTTTAAATAACATTTATCTAAATAAAAACATATGACTTGATTCAAATTTATTTCAGAATAATTTAACGTATTTTTTTTATTGAATAGATAAACCTGAATTTCTTATGCTTAATATACAGAGTGACTAAAAAATTAAGGAACCTCATCTCCGGAGCCTTTATTATACACTCAGGTGCAAAGAAACCGTGTCATTGGGTTATTGTTTGCAAAAGAACCATATTTTTTTTAAATTCTGATGTTGGTATAGTCCTTAGAATAATTTTTTTAGTGTTTTACAATCAAAGAGACCGCCAGGATGTAAAAAGAAGCAACATATGGTACTTATTATTTATTTAATGAACATTAATAAGCGGAAACGATAATGTACGTATACACGAAAAAAATGCATTTCTGCAAAATAAACTTAACAGAGAATAATAAATGAAAATGACAGTTAATCGAAAACAAACAAATCTAAACCCAGTAGCCACCTTGATCCTCTATGCATAACGCCGAATGAGTAATAGGTAGTGCAGAACGCATAGCTTTAAATGTTATTTTCGCTTATTAAATGAACTGATAAGTATCATATGTTGTTTTTTTCTACATCCTGATGGTCTCTTTGATTGTAAAACACTAAAACTTTCATTCTAAGGACTATACCAACATCAAAATTTAAAAAAATGGGTTTTTTGCAAACAACGACCCAATGACCCGGTTTTTTTTGCATCTGAGTGTATATTAAAATTTTATATCTACAACACAGGATGTTTGTTACTAATTGTAAGCTATTGTGTTTAAACAACATTTACCTCAATAAAAACATATGACCTGATTGAAATTTATTTCAGAATAATTTTTACGTATTTTTTTTTATTGAATAGGTAAACCTGAATTTCTTATGCTTAATATACACAGTGACTAAAAAATTAAGGAACCTCATCTCTGGAGCCTTTATTATATATACGAATATTAAAAATACAAGAAGTTTTAAACAAAAATTTGATAGCCAATTATTTCCCACAATTTGAGATATTTTTTTTTTACATTATGCGCCTCCTTTTGACATGACTTATCGATACTTTTTTAAATGGCATTGTTAATTTTTCTACTGCTAAACAAATTTGTTATCATTCGTTTTGCTCTTCTCGAATATTTAAAAATACGCTGAGGTTACAAAACAATGTTTTTAAAGAAAATCGAGTTTAATGTCTGATAAAAAAATGTGCAAAATTAAAGTTGAAAAAATACGATTTACTAGTTTGCCGTGCTAAGCACAATAGTGGTAACTTGTTTTATGGCCATTTTGAGATATTCACAGTTTTTAATTTTCAAGATTCTCAGTCTCTAAAAATTAGATTTCAAGTCAATAAATTTTCAAATTTGAATTGAATCATAAAGGTAAAAGGTTACATTACTCATTAATGTTATAAAATTATTAATTATTAGATATCAAATAGTAAAAGAGATTTTTTTTACACTGGCCACTTTTAGATGAATAAAAGTTATTTATGGTATAAGTGAATAAAGTCAAATTTTATCCACGAAAAAACACTTCAGCGCAAGAGCGAATTCGAGTGCGATAATGTATTCGAGTGGATAAAAAAGCTTTATTCATGTGTATCATACAAGATTTTTTCCAATTCTTTATCAGAATTGAAGAATTTGCGGGACACATTGTCAGTTGACAACGAAAATTTGAAGGATAGTGCGAATTTACCTATTTTTTAAACTTTATTTACGTTGTCAATGGTTATAGTAAATAAAGTGAAAATGTAAACATTTTATTAACTCATTCGCTTAAAGTGTAGTTTTAACAATGAGATTCAATATACATAATGAGCATTTTAATAATGCGAATTGAAAAAAAACATTTTATTTTATTACTTAACTGGGAAAAACATAGGAGAGAGATTATTACAAATAAGAAATATGCTTCATCCAAATATCATACAAGATTTTTTCCAATTCGTTATCAGAATTGAAGAATTTGCGTGTCACATTGTCAGTTGACAACAAAAATTTCAAGAATAGTGCGAATTAACCTATTTTTTTTAACTTTATTCACGTTGTCAATGGTTATAGTAAATAAAGTGAAAATGTAAACATTTTATTCACTCATTCGCTTAAAGTGCAGTTTTAACAATGAGATTCAATATGAATAATGAGCATTTTAATAATGCGAATTGAAAAAAAAAACATTTAATTTGATTACTTAACTGAGAAAAACATAGGAGAGAGATGATTACAAATAAGAAATATGCTTCATCCTAATATCATAAACTTATGAATTCAAGATAAGTTAACTTATAAGTACGTAAAATGAAATGTTCATGTTCAGAAGTAAAAGACACATTTAATTAAAAATATATATATATCTACAGAGTGACATACGAGCCCTAACAACTTAATGTTCGGACGGTACCAATTTGTATACATATTTACTGATTGTTGTACTGTGAATTGTTTATATTTTTTTTTCATTCAAGAATTAGGAATACAACTTTATTAAGGGACGCTTTTGTTAAAAAAAATATTTGTATTATATAAACAAGAAACGAAAATAGAGAAAAAAAATTATAAATGAACAAATTTTATTGACAACTTAATGTTCGGCCGAACATTTCGACCGTTTAAATTATTAATACGATGTCACATCACCTTTCGACTTTATGGTCTCTCGTAGTCTGACTGGTATGGTTTCCAGCAAAGACTTGCAGTAATTAGGCGTGAAAGATCTCCATATTTTTGTTTTCCAAAGCAGATCTAGTTCTAGTTACGCAATTATCTAAAATTGTTTGTTGTACAACTGACTTTTAATTAAGTATAAAATTTAAAAAAGGCAGCTAATGCTTTATTGCTCCACCATTTGCGTCAATTACTGCCCTTAATCTCTTCGGCATCGACACCATATGATTTCGAAGGCAGTCTGGCTGTTCTATTAACGTTTCCCATGCCTCTTCAATGTATTTCCCATAGTTCATCTACGTTTATGAACCTCATACGTGGCATACGCTTCGTCATCTCAGCCCACACGTTTTCTATAGGGTTAATGTTTGCCCTTGTGGAACTCCACTGCTAAATTTCCACATTATTTTGTTGAAACCATTCGGTAACTATGTGTGCTGTATAAATAGGAGAATAATCGTGCTGAAAACTGAAATTATTTTCGGGATATATATGTTGCACAGATGGCAACATTACATTATCTAAAATATTAATATAGTTTATTGAATTAAATCTTCCCTCAATTTTCCAACACATGCCAGTATTATGATAACTGATCCACCCCCATATGTTGATTGAAAATCTTCCTTGACTATCACTATTATTTATATATCGTTCTTCATATCTTGTATTTGGTGGTCTATAAACGCAAATCGCTCCATTATTTGGGGATTGAAAGGTTTTATCATCAGACAAGACCACATTTTGCCAAAAGTCTGGTCCATAATTTATATGATTTAAAGCATATAGCATATATCTTGCCTGCTTCCTTTCTTCACACAATTTTTTTTTTTGCTACTACTCGACATCTTTATTCGCTCTCTTTTATTCTTCGACTTGCTGTTGGTCGGGAACCCGAAAACTGCATTTCCAGAGCAGCTTTTCTCGCAAATACGAATGGATGCACTCTCAAATATTTCACTAAATTGTTATCTTGCTCCTGCGTCGTAATTCTTACAAAGCCAGTTCCGGGTTTCCTATCCAAACTTCCTCCATTTTCCCACATTTTCTTTATATTCAATACTACACAATAAATATAATAAATAAGTAGCAACTTTTAGCAAAATAATCTGTAACTTATAGTTAAAATGGGTATCGTCCGAACTTTAAGTTGTTAGGGCTCGTAGTAACAAATCTAAATTATTCAATAAACACAGCAAAAAAACCAAACAACAACTAGAAATTTACTAATTTAGTTCTTATGACATTAGGATTAAATAGACGATAAAAAGTACTAAAACTTTTCTTTAACTTTTTTTTCTATCTACAGAGTGACATAGAATTAACTGCAATGCATAGCACCACGCGATAGAGGACCAACAAATATTTAAAAAAAATCCGATAATCTAATGTCCGATCGCTTTTTGTTTTCAAATTACAGGCTGTTAAGTTTTTTATTTAAATAATTTTAATAAATTAAGAACGCAGGCCATGATTTCATAAAACAAAACGTTTGTAAATGACAAACTAATATAGCAATAATTGATTCAAAGTTTGTCGTATACCTGATTCTCTACTTATTCAGTTAACTAATTTGTCGTTTTTAATAGTTGCTTTCAAAAATGGTTCGTTATACTTTTGCAGAATACAGGGACATGATTATGTGTTACGGCGAAGCTTCTTCAAATAGTTCCAAAGCTCAACGTATCTATCGAGAGAGATATCCATTAATACTAGTTCCTAATGTTGAACATTTATTGACGTGCATAGGCAAAAACTTAACAGCCTGTAACTTGAAAACAAAAAGCGATCGGACATTAGTGTATATTGTATAGGAATTATTTTAATTATTTGTTTGTCCTTTATCGCATGGTACTATGCATTGCAGTTTGTTCTATATCACCCTGGATACTAATAATATAATATCACGTGTTGATTTGATTTTCAATTGTTCTTCTGACATTCGGATTAAATAGACGATAAAAAGTAATCAAACTTTTTTCTTTAACCTAGTTTTCTATCTGTACTAATAACCGAGTTATTTGCTGTGTCACAATAAATCAAACAGACTGTATGTATACCTACTAAGAAAACTAAATTATTCAAAAAACACAGCAAAAAACAACAAGCAAGAACTGGAAATTTACTGTGTTCCGAAAACAATTTGAGTAAAGCCATCGTTTTCGTGTTCTGCTGAATTTTTCAAATCTTGACACAATACTGTTATTACGTTCATACGACATTTATTGGTTAATAGGTAGATAAATATATGGTACTTTCAAAGTTTTAATAGCTCATTTCTTAAAACCGGCATTTTCGCTGCAGTGGCAAAATATTTCACTCAAAATTTACTTTCACTTCAAAACACCCACACTTAATAGATTAGTAGGGCAACCGAAAATATGCTCCAAAAAATCTCTTTTAAGCACTCAAAATATGTTCTTAAACATGTAAAATATACTCTTAAAAATGAAAAGTATGCTCTTAAATATGAAAAATATGCCAACAGAATGGAGAATATACTCTTAATAATCTGATGACACCATCCCACAATGAAATGAACAAAGAGGGCCCAAAATTCTTGACAGTATCGCATGACACATATTTGAGTGCCATTCTTTTATTATCGCATGACAAACTATTAATTATAATTAACAATCAATAATTAATTGACGAGAAATGTTATTATTGTTTATAATAATTAACGATAGATTTATTGCCCAAAAGATTTAATTTTGGATAACAAGCAAATCAATTGAAACCAATAATATACTCATTTAAGTGCAATCGTTTCATTATTTATAAGTTTTATACGCTTTTGCTACTCGAGTTCTTTTTATAGGGAATCACAAATTTATATCCTATCGCCTTGCTGGCACACATTATTTTCCTGCTGAACCGTACCGGACCGTACCGGCCTATTTTACCACTACAAAGCGAATAACCATTACCAAGAAAAACGTCAATAATTTAGAATCTCTTTCAAACTCTTAACACGCTCGCAAGAACCGTAATCGGTATTAATTATTTATCAGACTTTCAGCATGAAACTAGAAATTCAGCATTATATTTACTTACAAAAACAGATACACAAATTTGTATTGTGTGTATGATGTGTGTATGATGTGTGTATTGTGTGTGTAGTATGATAGCTGGACAAAACGTTCAATTTAGAATATCAGAATATCAAATTTTGAAAACGTTTGGTTTTGTGTAGGCGATCTGAATGCTTGTTCTGCATATTTTACATTTTATCTTATTCCGCGGTAGAAAATGTTATAAAACTCGCAAGTCAATAGAACTTCCGGTAAATGGTGTGGCAAGTTACTTCGTGCTTGCTGCGTCAACATCCGAGTAGGTTTTAATATAGCGAGGGATATCATTCTGCAAATCATGCTTTCTGCACGTTTAATAACGACTGTATTGCGGGTTTCCTTTAATACGAAATTTAGTTATTCAATATGCAGGAATAAATCCGACACTCATAGAACGCAATTATTGCACGGAAGTTTGCAACAGGATTCGTATAAAATTCAAAATTAAACATTAAATTGATACTTCCTCAGGATATGCTACAAATATATTTCATGGCATCGCAATACATATTTCCATTCGATTATGAAATACTTAATTAATTATATGTGGAAAGAATGATAAATATGAAAAACAAAATATTAAACAGTTTTAAGGGAGTATTTGTGGTTATTAATAATTAAATGATTTTACACTCACAAATGATTCTTAAAAAAGTTATTAATTAATAATATCACAAGCCAATTTTTAGCTATGATTTACAATTTTTTGTATACCGGGTGTAACAAATAAAATATATAACTGTGTAACTGTTAAATTTAATGATTTTACACTCACAAATGATGTTTAAATAAGTTATTACTTAGTAATATCACAAGCCATTTTTTAGCTATGATTTACATTTTTTTGTATACCGGGTGTATCAAATAAAATACTTTATCTATTAGAATATTGCAAATTCGTTAATTGTTTCGTATTTAGATCGATTCTAAGCGCGGTCACATAAAATATCATCCAACACAGATTTGCTAATTAAGCACGACGCACGATTTCCACATTAATTTATATTCGCAGGCATCGCAATCAATTCCGGATTATTTCACAGTTGCAAAAACTCGTGCATACAACATTCGTAAAACTGCCATCACAAAATGTATCTGCAAATGATATCTACCATAAGTAGTAACCAATAACCGATACGTTAAGAGGCATCTTTACCTCTTTACCTCTTTACTTTACTTAGTATAAAATTCGGACAACTGCAAAATTAATTTTAATTTCAATTTTTAATCTACGCTCGTTTTTTTTTTTAATTTCTGAACATAGGCTACTTTACGTAGTTTAATTCAAGAATTAAATCCTTCTTGAAGATTAGATTAAACATTGAAATTAAAATCAATTTTGCAGTTGTCCGAATTTTATACTAAGATATTTCGTACTTCCCTATACCGCCTTTGGGTAAAGAGGCCTCAATAAACAATACACAGGGTGTCTCAAAATTGACGCCCGTGCTTTGGGGATTGCATTCAGGAGGCTAAAGCAAATTAAAAATTAAGAGTGGAAAATTTTCTGTTTGTCTCTCGTTATAGAGTTATTGATAAAAATGTAAACAATAACTCTTTCGACCACTTCGCAAAACACAATTTTGATTTATGCATTTTGTCGAATCTGTCAACTGTCAGATTTGACAATTAGTTTGACAGATGTGTTTTTTTTAAATATTATTAGTTTTAATAAAAATTAAAGTTGAAATTTTTTTTTTTTGTTATTTTATTAATAACTCTATAACGAGGGACAAACGGAAAAATGTTTACTCTTAATTTTCGATTTGTTTTATCCCCCTCAATGTTATCCCATAGGCACGGGCGTTACTTTTGAGACACCATGTATATGAAGGGGTTGTAATAAAACCCCTGTTGTATAATGAAATCATTATACAATCCCGATTGTGTAATAAAGTATATTATATTACCATAATTACGTACCTAATCAGGGCCGGATTGATAAGGCCCTAAGCTATTTGAGATATGGGGCGCTTTATAAGTCCAGATGTTATATGTCAGTGCCAAATATGATTTTCGAATACCTATAGGGTTAAACTGAAATACATTTAAGAAGTATATAGATAGTGAAATAACAAATCTTTAACTTGAAATCATTTTTATTCATAACAAACCTAAAAATGCAAACTCTGGTAAAAAGAAACTAAAGTTCTTTTAAAAGGCACTATATACAAAGGCCAATTATCTAATCTCTTGAAACATGTTATAACGATGAAGGAATTATATTAAATTAAAATATTTTCTTTCTTGCCTTTGCCAGAGCAAAGTCACTTATGACATCACCAAATGATAAACTGCGTAGTTTGTCACTTTCTATGCACATGAGACTGACGGAACATAATTTATCTTGAGTCATTGGTGTTCTAAAATCACTTTTTATCTTCTTCGGCTGAGAAAAAGATGTTTCTCCAGAGCAATTTGCAACCACCATACTAAGAAACAATCTCAAAATTGCTTCTACATTAGGGATGTTGATTTGACAAGATTTTTAAATATTACCCTATACAGATCCTGATGTGTCAGACTATCATGTTCCGCTGAACCATAAATATGATTATGTCTTGATTATGATCTTGATTATGTCTAACATATTCATGAAAATGCTTTACTTCTCCTACAAGATTCATGTTCACCTCTTCAGGATATGTTTGCCTTATAGCACTTACTCCTTCACGAATCTCTTCTCCTGTAGCTTCTAATTTTATTAAGAATGAAGACTTTTTTGCAGCATCATTATATACTGAGGCCCTCTATGCCAGACTCGACTCTAATGCATCCATCACAGGTATAAATGTTTTGATTCTGTACTTGTCTCTTGACTCAAGTTTCTCTAAATCATCACCTTCATCATCATTGATATGCCTTCTTCTGTATCTGCTTTTCTTGTAATCAACATCAGGCAATTTTCCTGTGCTTTTTCTTCAAAATGATCTTCTAAATGTTACTTCTCCAACAAGATTCATGTCCACATCTTAAGGATATGTTTGCCATAAAGCACTAACTCCTTCACGAATCTCTTCTTCTGTAGCTTCTAATTTTGTTAAGAATGAACATATTTTTGCAGCATCATTGTATACTGAGTGCCAGACTCGACTCTAATTCATCAATCACAAGTATAAATGTTTTGATTCTGTACTTCTCTCTTGGCTCAAGTTTCTCTAAATCATCACCTTCGTCATCATTGATATGCCTTCTTCTATATCTGCTTTTCTTGTAATCAACATCAGGAAATTTTTCCTTTGCTTTTTCTTCAAAATCATCGAACATATCCCTGGAACATTTAACAAAATTTGAAAGTGAAGCATACAATTTCCGAAATACATCTAGACTAATTTGGGGGTCTTGCACTGATTGACTAGTCTTGTGAAATTCATCCAGCAAGTAACTCCACAAATATAACATTACTATAAATTCAAACTCCTCCATTTTATTCACAATGTTTAGGGCTTGATTTCTTGTTTCGCCTTCATAGCCCAACATCATTCTGTTTGTGTTTTGATGCTGATTCTTTTGTGCTTGTACTACTCTCTGGTTTATAATTCTTAATATGTGTTGCTTCATTCGTTGAAGTAGATTCTATACCACTAGATGCAGCTAGTTCTCTATCAGGAATTGGATGAATATCCCGTGACTGACTCACTGTGGTAGAGGCTTTTGGTTTATCAGGCCTCTTATCTATCTTTGTTAAGAAACTTTCTAATTCTGTTAACTTTCTAAGCACTTCTTCAGCTCTCTGCTTCTTTTTCCTCTTTTGAGCTCCTCTTTCGTACCTTCTGGTTGACATCTTGCAAACTGTGGGCAGAATATTTAATATAACTATAAACATACATTTGAAAGTTATATGATGCATGCATTTTTTTTAATTGAAAATATCCTGTGATATTACTACTACTTATAATTAGTAGCGATATTTTTATAATAAGTAATATATGCAAAGAGAAAATTAATAATATCCTCTGAAGTTTTATTATTAGTTTAATTAATTAAATTAAAGAAGAAAAATAAAATAAGAAACATGTACATTAGTACTTAACTTAATACAATCAAAACGAAATAATATGCATTTTTTAATGTGCACTTCTTTCAAATATATATTTAATAATAACAAATTGTAAGTTTATATATTTAACGTACAATTTGTTTTTATATTGACAAAAAAAACTTTAAAGATATATGCTATAATTACAGCTACAGGTGGCCGCATATTATCGACCTATCTATGAATTTTAAATATTGTATCTAATGTTTTATCACTTAAACCTGTTTAGGACAATATGTCTTTAATTTCAATACGTTTTACCAATGTTTATTTACATAAAAATGTTATCATGCAAAGTCTACTGTTATTTTGACCATTTTGGCTTGACAATATGTTTGTATTTTTCTCTAATACTTATATTGTAGTGATGGTATAATTAAATCAACGTATAATACACTTGCATAAGTAAGCTTTAAACCACTAGGGCCGTTAGAAATACTCCGCTTCGCATATACCGGGTGATTCAAGTTTTATTACCATGGGTGTTTTAGGCATTTGGAGTTGCCCAAAAAATATGAGAATTTGGATTTATATAATTCTAATACTAATCTACGGAAAGTTAGTTTGACTTTTTCGATATAATTATATAGACGGTTATAAAATTAAAAAAAACTCTTTTTGGGCAAAATTCTCTATCGGTATTTTTGCCCTAAACTGTTTTATTTTATTCATAGAACCCATTTATGAAATCAAAAATTAACGAAAATGATTATATTTCAAATTAAAGCATTTTTTACATTACTGACCAACTTGCCTCGGTATAATTTATGATTTTGTAAGTCAAGAGCCCTACAAAGCATTGGCCGCGCCGGTGCGGTTGGAACGTTTTATGACTTTTTATGATTCCGCCAGTCGTTCGTGGGTTGAACGGGCCTTGCAGGACCGTAATAACTTCTTATAATTCAAAAACTAACTTATTTTAGATTATATGAATCGGTGATTAATACTTGGTAAAACATCTTTAAATTAGTATAAATAAAGCACTTGGTTAAGTTTCACAAAATTTATTAGAAAAAACTCTACAATTGTTTCAGTCTTCCGACCATTATCAAGAGCAAAATAAGCCTGAATACAAATTTATTAAATGTCCTATTTATAATCTAATTCCTAGTCCAACATTATTAACACATTAAGGTACATTTACGAAAAGACGTACTTTCAATAATCCCATTGAACACTGGATTATTTTCGAAACAGATCTGGTCATTCACAATGTTTCCCTTGCTTTCTTAATTTCCAGAATTTGCAGGAGGTCCATTCTTCTAAGAGAGGAACGGGGAACATTGTGAATGACCAGATCTGTAGAAAATAATCCAGTGTTGAATGGGATTATTAAAAGTACGTCTTTTCGCAAATCTGTTGTGTTTATTCACATGTCCACTATTCTTAACTTGGCATTCATCCGTAAACAACACTTTACGAAAAATAATGGGATCCACTTGAATTATTTCTTCGGTCCAACGGCAAAAAGTAACACGAGTTCCAAAACCTTGCCCGTAAAGTTGTTGGTGCAACTCGATGTGATAATCGTGATATTTATGTTTCGATAAAATAGGACTCGTACTACTTTGGCTTATTCCGGTCTCATCCCTTATATTTCGTGTGCTTACTTGAGGATCATTTTCCACCATATTTAAAACAATAGCTTGATTTACTTCGTGGCTGGTCGGTAAATTTTTATAGCTTTTCTTCTTATGATGAAAACTTCCCGTCTCGGTTAACTGTTTAATTAACCTGGCAAACATTTTACGTGTTGGATGTAGACCGGGAAATCTTTCAGAATAAACTCTTGTGGCTTCCAATGGGTTTCTACCACATTCGCCATAAATTAGCAACATTTCCACTTTTTCATTGAACGAATATTGAAAAGGCATCTTTTAAAAATCACTGTCAAATCACTGTTCACTGCTCAAGATCAAACTCGGTAATGAACTTAATAGTAAGACAACCCGGTTTACAAAATAATAACAATCACCAAATTATTGGAAATTATCTCCTTTAAATGTAATTTTAATAGCCTGCAGATCAAAATAACAATGAGGGATTAAGCAAATATTGAGCTCCGGCCCTGAAGAAATCCTTGCGTCGGTATCCACCCAGTAGGCTGAGGGATTGGGTACGGCCCTATCATAAAACCCATAAAATCCATTATAGAGACTATTACTGGAAGCAGCCGTCATATTTTATTATTTAGTAATAAATCTTAGTGTTGTAATATCAAAATTTATTTAATTCAATAATTGGTGCAATTGTTTTGACTTGGATTACACTGTAATGTTTGGAATGGCATTAAAGTATGTTCTGACAAAAGCTATATAAATAAAATTATGAATTCTTTGTGAAATAACGTATAAACTACCGGATGGTTAAAATTAATTTTTTTATCGTCAGATTGGGCATCATCAATATCTAAATATGTGTACTTATTTTGGATTTTTTATTTCAATTAGAAGTCGCCATTTTTGGCCTGGTAATAAAACTTGAATCACCCGGTACTTGTGTAGTGTGAAAATGAGTACCAGTACCATTGCTCACTCCATCTAAATGTATGAGTAACGGCTTTATGCGCTTGTTTTGTAATTTGTCTTCACTCGATTCCGAATCACATAATTCTTCATATATGCTTTATTGCGTTAAGTTAGCGACCGTAAGCTTGTTACAATTCCGGTGTTGCTCTCATGTGATGATACAATTTTGTGTTTCCCTCGCAGCGATTATTCATTTTCGGGATACTAAAAGCGCATTGATATCGCAATCACCTATTAGCAGGCTAATAAATCGGGCTCAAAAAAGCGCCATACACCATCCCCCAAGGCCATCAAACTCTTTTATGGCGCAATGCTGTGGATTACAATGCCCCATAACCGCCTACCGTTATCCCTCTTTCGCCTATTGTCCGTGAAAACCCGCTAATTAAAACGGGCGCGTTTAAATGCCGCCGCCCCACTCCGCTCCAGCGGCCACCGCCATCGCCCTAGAAAGGTATTGCGAAGGTTGCAATAAGGATGACCCGAAGGGTCCTAATCTGTAACCGGGATTGTAAGCAGCTTGGCGGGATGTTTACCTTCGAACTAGTCCAACTCGAAGCAATCCTACATAAGATAAACTCAACTTGTCCTTTAAAACTCTTGCTCCCGCTACTGCGCCCTTTGCAAGGGCCGCCTCACGAATCTGTGCTCCCCGCGGACGCGAAAAAATTATCGCCCTTATTTATCCACGCGATTCGCAAACTAAACAAACATTAATCAATAACTCGGGGAGTTCGAGATTGTCGGGAGTTGTGTGTTAATCGCTATGGAGCAATTTTCTCCTCATCTCTGATCACAACTGGCTTCCAACAAAGGATGAACTAAACGCGCAAAGCGTGGAGAGGAGCACCTTTGTGCGAACGAGGCTGGTTTTCAGGGTCAATGCCGCGATGGTCTGACGATACCAACAACAGGAAGAGCACAGCGGACGCTCATTCCTTTATTAAATAATAAAAAATACGATAAACAATGCAAAACATCCATTGTTTGCCTGCACAGAATAAAAACTGTTTTATTGTGTTTGATAAATCTCTAGACTTAATTATGGATTCTTGCATTAAGAAAGTGTGTGTTTGATTTATAGCGTCGATTACTGAATTCGTAGGTCTTTTCATGTACATTTCTTGGTACAAGGTGTATCTAAACCTGAGGTTCCCAACCTTTTTTAGTCTACCGCCCCCTTTCGAAAAAACAAATTACTCACCGCCCCTCATTCAGAAATAAAATCTCACTTAAAATCAATATAGGTTTCCCACCTTTTCATTGAGCATTTCAAGAGCGCCCCTCTTGGTGAACTATATTATACTACGTATATATTTAAAAACAAGGACGCATTTTTAAATTTTTTTATTAGGTCTTAACAAAAAAATACACATACCTATATACATAAAAATAGCACTAGTGAGAGGGCTGAGCTTGATGTAATGACACTAATTTGTCTATATTGGGTGCTAGTTTTGTCATGAGCAACCTTAAGTCACCGCGATCTACTATTGACAATCGGCTCCGTTTTTTTTGTTAGTAGATTGGATACCACACTAAATCTTCTTTCGGCTAAATACGATGATGGAAATGCTAGAAAAAACTTCTTTACTGCACCCCATAAGGTCCGATATAAAATTGAAATTTGTCTTTGAAGCCAAAATGCTTACTAGCCATGTTTCAATTTTAGTTTTTATTCTTCGTTTGTTGACAATTCTATGAGCTGCTCCTTTAAAAATACTTCTGCTGTTTCAATGTTTGTGCAAGGTTCCAAGGCCCAGTCCGGAATTATCATATTGAGGACATCTTGAAATCTATTAAAAAAATCTTTAAGGGTTTCTAAATGGTAGCAATAAACCAAAATGTCATCATCACTTGTTTTCACCGAGGAAAGATTTTGAAACTGATGGAATTGTCTCCGACCCAAATTTAATTTGTATAATGCAAGTTTTGACACGAATGCCGAAATTATTGCCTTAGCTTTAATTAAATTCAAATCATCTCCTTGTAGCTGCAGACTGGTTTCGTTAAATTTATTAAATAAATCTGTTAAATACGCTATATCATTTTTAAATTTCAATACATTTTCTTTTAAGGAATCATCTTTATTTTCGAGAAACGTTATAACTGAGTCAAATAGTTTATAAAATCTTTGCAGACAAGTACCCTTTGACAACCATCGAACTTCTGTGTGCAACAGTAAACGATTGAAGTCCTGATCGTTTTCATCACAAAGCTTTCTAAACAATCTATCGTTAAAAGAATTGCTTCTAATTCTATTAGCCCCTGTAATTACGTACTGCAGCGAGCAATGAAGGCGATCACTAAGATTTTTTGCAACTTAATGTTATCTGTGAATCACACAATGCATGGCGACTACATTTGGTACAGTTTTTTTAAATATGCAATGAACCCGCGGTATCGTCCAACCATTGCAGGAGCACCATCAGTACCAACGGACACTATATTATTCAGAGGGATATCTTTTTCTTTAAAATATTGTTGCAAAACGTAAAATACAGATTTTCCTTTAGTATCAGTTTCTAATTTTTTTGCGAATAATAGTTCTTTACGAATGTTCTCATCTCTTATGAAGCGAACGTATGATAGAAGTAATGCCTGATTATTAGGCAATGTAGACTCATCGAGCTGTATAGAAAATTCGGTCGTCTTAAAAAAATCGGTTAGAGAACTATCCACATTCTCGGACATTTCGTCGATTCGTCTCTGTACAGTATTATTGCTCAAGGGGATTTTTTTAATAATATCTGAAGGTGACTTCTGAAGTACAGTACGGAGAACTTCACTCACAGCTGGCAGTATTAATTCTTCTCCAATAGTGCGGTTTTCCCGATTTAGCAATAAGCAACGAAATATTGTAAGATGCACGTAATCCATCATTGTCTTGTTTTGATGCTGCTGAAAACATACCGGCTAAAGTTGGACGTCTCGAATGTTGATTTTTGAGCATTTGAAAGTAAGATAAATTTTTATCTTTTATGGCAGGATGTATTTTGCTCAAATGTTCTTGTAATCGTGAAGGTTTCATGGTTTCATTTGAGAAAACTTTCTGGCAAATCAGGCACATTGGCAATGTCTTGTTTGTGGCTGACTGAATAATACCATATTTTAAATATTCGACATTGTATTGTCTACATTTTTTCTTTGATTCCGACGTATCTTAAAAATAAAACAAGAAAAATAATAACAAGAAGTTGTTGTTAGCGCAGAAGCAACCAATTTAAAAACAAAATTAAACATTTAAAGTTGGTTAAAATTTCTTGCGCAGCATCAAACACTATTTGGGTCTACAAAGCTCAATGTGCAGAGTGTCCCAGGATAGAAGTAATTACACGTGCATTTATTTTACACGTGTAATCACACTTGTCTTCTTTTATTGTAATAAATGTTGATTAGAATTTGAGGAGATATGGTTTGGCAAACATTTACGATTTCTGCCATTAACTCTTCCAACTTATGGAGTCGTCCAATGGAGTTAGATCCGGAGATAGTGACGCCATAGTCCTTGACTAATTAGTCTATTATCTAAAAATTCTTGCAGACAGGCTAACGTTGCTCGGGCTGTATGAGCTGTTGCACCATCTTGTTGGAAATATCCGTTCTGTGATTCTTCATCATCTAATTAGTCTATGAAACGCTGGACAATTTGTTGCCGATATCTCTCACCGTTTATTGTGTTATGAAAGAATATAGGCCCAATTATTGTACGGCAAGACACAGCCAACCAAATTCCAACCTTTTGAGGATGTAGTGTTGCTTCCACAAAAAGGTGAGGGTTTTCAGCATGCCAGCACCTATAGTTTTATGAATTAACATATCCTGATAGGTGGAACCAAGCCTTATCACTGACAAATGTTAAATCGAGCAATCGATGGTCATTTAAATTTTCCATAAACCATCGGCAATAACTCAAGCGGCGTTGAGGATCCACTGGCAACAATTCTTGCACTACTGAGACCCTATAAGGATGTAAATACAACCTCTTTCTCACAATTCTATGGTAGGTGCTCGAGGGAATTCCAGCTTGCATAACCAATTTACGAATTGACTTTTGAGGACTTACTTCGAGTCGTTCACAATATCTGCAACAACCTCTCCTGATACTAAGGGTCTGCCTGCGGATTTCTCTTTCTGTACACTACCCGATTCCCTAAAACGGTGCACTATTCGTGAAATAAGTATTGACAAAACCGAGTATTCATATGGTGGTCAGGGAACTTTTGTTGAAATTCCCGAACGCACTCTGGAATTGAATAAATCCGTTCTCCATTTTCTAAACGTCCATTATAAAAGTAAGTCTTAACAATAAAAGTTTTCTTCTGATTAGTGTACATTTTAACAAACTACTGTTATTATGTTGTCTGACAGTTGGCAGGTATGGTTGACACTTCTCAAATAGTACGGTATACATATTTGATACAATTGAATTTAAGTGATTACACAACAACAATCATTGAGGTACACCTTGTATATACCAGGTGTACCTCTTAAACAAAGAGCATAAAATGCTCTTTGGCATATGCCAAAGAGCTGTATTCAGCGTGAAATTGAACAAATTTCGTATTGCCGTGGATGGGAATCGAACCCTCGACTATTGAATATTCGCTGGTTTGACTCATTACTAGGCTTAGGATAGTTATGCACTAAAAAATCCCAAAATATGCATGCAAATATGCACTAAAAATGTTGAAAATATGCACTTAAATATGCACTAAAAATGTTGAAAATATGCACTTATATGCACTAAAAAATTTGAAAATATGCACTTAAATATGCAAGAAAATTACATAAATTATGAAATAAAAAGTTTCTTCGGTTGTCGGCGAGCATGTTTTTATTATTTTTTTTCAATTGTTTATTTTATTGTAAGTACATGTTATAGTTGTAGTTGTAAGTTATAACATGAAAATAATCTCTCCACATCTCACGAAACAATAGGGACATATTTTAAGGAACAAACGTCCCTAATGCTAAAATTTGATTCTTCACTTAATTTTTGAGAAATATTTAATACGCCGCTTAATATTTTAACATCTTGGTATCCACTATTTTTTAAAACCACTTATTTTGTTGTAATACTCTTTGTTTGTGAGTTTTTCCAAACTTACTTCAATACTCTCAATAATATTTACACTTTCAATTAATTCCATTCCTTTCTTTTCTAATTTGGTGATGGCTTGTGCAACATGTGAAAAGTTAGAGCAAATGTATATAAGATCCTCACAAATGCTTTTGTCGGAGGAGAATAGTTGCTGCACGTCTCGAATACTTTGACTTTCTTCCGGATCTAACTTTTCGACTTTTTTTTTATTTTCTCAAAATTATCAGCGTAATATATTGCAGCATTAATCCACGTGTCCCATCTTGTCACAATTGGTGCTGGAGGTAGTGCAACATAAGGAACATTTTATCGGAAACGTTGCACTCTGCTCGGAGCTTTCAAAAATATTTTTTTCATCGCTGATATTAGTGAATTAACATTAGGGAATGTAGATCTTATATATTCTGAGAGACGATGTAGTCCATGTGCAACACATGTTACACGAATAATTTTTGGGTGCAATACTTTCAACCCTCTCATTGCTTTGCACATATATGTGGCAGCATCTGTATAATTTACTAAAACGTTTTCGTATATGATGCCACTAGGATACAATATATTCCATTGAATCGTTAAAAAATCCTGCGATCGTACTGTGGTTTACCTTATCCAAAACTTTTAAAATAACTTAATATGATTTGGAACTTTTGGCCTCATCTCCAAGAAATCCAAATACAAAATTGGCTACACGCCTTGGCTATATATCAGTGGTTTCATCAAGGGAAATCCAAATTTTCCTTCCTTTAGCCTTGTCTTGCAACGTTTTCAATGTAGATTGAATTAAATGGGGCTCGTAGTGTTTTCTTAAAGTTGATTCATCAAGAATATTCTGTGCTGTGTACTTCTCCAAAAATCCTACTAGATGTTCATTTTTTAGTTTGCCCAATGGAATATCTGCCGAGACAAAAGTTTTACACAACTTATGTTGAATGTTGACATGTTGGATCCAGATCGTTGTATTGCTGTACTGATTAGAGCATTATGATAAGTTCCTTTCTTCATTATTTTGTTGTTCACATATTTGGCGGTTTTTATATGTTGCACGATTTTAAACTTCTTGTCCACTGATACCGGAATTTCACAATATTTACATACTAAAATGCTTCCATCGGTTTGAAAGTCTTCGAATTCCTTTACAAAATCACTTAATGTTGCACTTTTGAACCTTTTATCGTTTGGCATGTTGATATTTTCATCAAATTTACTTATGAAGTGTATAAAACCAAGTTCAAGTAGCAATTGAATAAATAAATAACAACTTAAACCAAAATGCTCCTGAAAACCCCATTCATCTCTTTCCATGAATTCCTTAACACTTTCACTACCATCCATAAAGCAGATATAAAGTCCATTAGGCAAATCTAGATCGTAAAATTTTTGGTCCATAATTGACTTGCAAGAAAGGCAGATTTTCTTGTATGCATCAGTAATACATTAGTTGACAATTATGTACGTAGGTAATTAAGGCTTCCGCCCTTCAAATAGTTTAGTTTCAGTTTTCAGGAGCTGCAAATTTTGAAAATTTCTAAGACCTACCAAAATATGCATTTTGGACCAAAAATTTTGAAAATATGTATTTAAGCTAAAAATGTTCAAAATATGCATTTATCTTTAATATTGGCAAAAATATGCAATTGCATATGAACATATGCAAATGCATAACTATCCTAAGCTTACTCATTACTATACACCGCCTGGTTTTTATAGGCAATTGTGCGAGCCAATTTGGCAATTATCTGGATATGCGAGTTATATAAAGATTAGCCTGGAGTGCAATAGCTATTTGTGTGACAAGGCTCTAAAGCTAATTTTTTGGCATGTATATGGGTATTTGGCGAGGTGATAACCGATGACTAAAAAGTAAACTTTAGTGACGAGTTGTACAGGGTGGCCCAATTTGGATGTTCCTATCTCGGGATCTCGGTAACTAGAAGAGAGAGAGAGAAGATCGGATGGCATATCCTCGATCTCTTTTTTCAAGACAAACTCAATGGTGAAAATCGAAATTGGCTATCGTCTTTTGTTTTCGAGTTATGGCCAAAAACTAATTATTTTCTATCACCAAAATTAATAAATCACCCCCATAATAGTTATTTACGTGGCAAGCTTAGTAAATTAGTCTTTATGGGCGAGCTGGAAAGTTTGCCTGTAATGCGGCGAGCCCCAAATAAAGGCTAATTGCAAGCGAGCCGCGTACAACATTTTATTTTCTCTTGCTGAAAATTCAAAAAAATCATTATATTTTGACATATTCAGAAACATATACATAGTTACACATAGTTTGCTGTGGTGTAAATGGATTGACAATTGTCATTGTTTACAAATAGTAAAGCCGTCAATAGTGAATACAGACAGATATTGTGGCCAATTAATTATGGAATTTGATAGAGATGAAGAATTCGAAGGTGATTTTGATGCAAGTATTTGTGAAATTAAAGAAAATGTCGAAGCGGCGAATGTGTGCTTGATCCCAGAAAAATCCAGAGAAAGGTATCAGCAGCAATACAACTTATTTAACAACTGGAGGAAGAAAAAAGGCTTTAAGGGAGTTAATGAAGATTTAATTATGAGCTATATTTATGAAAAGTCAATTATTTTCAAGCCATCATCATTGTGGGCATTTATGTCGATGTTGAAGAGTACCTTATTAGTTTACGAAAATGTAGATATTGGAAAATTCACAAAAGTTACCTGTTTTTTGAAAAAGAAGTCATTAGGTTATAAACCGAAAAAATCTGCAAATTTGGGAAGGCAAGACATTGATAAATTTATGAGAGAGGTTCCGGACGATAAGTACCTGATGATAAAAGTAGCGACAATTTTTGGGATAAATGGGGCTTGTCGACGTGAGGAGTTGTATACATTCCTGGTTAATAATATCGAAGACAGAGGAGAAGTCGTTGTTGTTAACATCCCGCATTCAAAGACACGTGTGCCTAGAAAATTTACAATTATTGGAGATGGAGAAGGTTTCAATCCTTTGGAACTGTATCGTCGTTATGCATCCTTACGGCCACGTCATGTCAATCACAACCGTTTTTTTATTTCATATCGTAACGGAAAATGTAGCATTCAACCGGTAGGAATAAAATCATTTGGCAAGTTCCCGAGTATGGTAGCATCTATTTTGGAATTACGAAATCCGGAGTCTTACACAGGCCATTGCTACCGGAGATCGTCTGCGACTCTGCTAGCAGATGCTGGTGGAGATGTACTGACGTTAAAGCGTCACGGCGCTTGGAAATCGGGATCTATTGCCGAAAGTTATGTGGCAGATTCACTTAACAATAAAATAAAAGTTGCTAGAATGATACAAAGTCAAAACGAATGTGATGCAGGTCCCAGTGGAAACATTTCTGCTTCACATATTTCTGACGTACAAGCATCGAATGCGGATTGTATTCAAGGTATTCCCGGGTCAATCTTTAACTTTAATGCTGACTCAAAATGTGTAATTAATATTAATATGTGTAATTCTAATCAATGTAATAATGTATTGTAATTATTGATTAATAAATGATGTGTTTATTAGAAGTATAAATAAATTGACACCCATCCATTGACAGAAGTGCTTTCTAAAGTTACCATAGCAACACTTTACAGGCACCGTGCCTGTAAAGTCTCATTTATCGAGTCAATCAAGATGACAGTAAACAAACTATTACATGTCAAGAGAAAATAAAAATAATTGTTAGGTTCAATTTTAGACCAGTTTGATTATAACTGTTGTATCAAATTAGTTTTTCGTGCAAATAAAATCTTTGCGAACTGAGACGTATGCGCAGTAGAATGAATTCAATTCCGATTTCAAACATTCGCAAATCCACTCTCTACACATATAAAACTGTTAAAAGTCCACCGCGCGTTATTCCGAATAGTTGGTCTGGTCAGTAATGGTTTTACACTGTCCGCAGGGAACGGACACTTGCCTGATCCTCTCACTCCTATGTACTGTGTACATACATACACCCACGGTTCTGCTCATTTTCGTTCCAGTGCTTTAATTGCGCGATTGCACCGTACATCCCGGACGTTTGTGATGCTGTTCTCCTCTGTGGTCCAGGCGTAAAAATTGCAGTCTACATAAAGCTTAAAAGGCGGACGGAAACTGGGAGAGAACGACAGCAGTGGAAGTGCTTGTTTACTGGTTTACATTACAATTCCCTGCTGCAGATGCATATGTTGCACGATTAAAATTTGCACAGAATGAGCTGTGATGTTTGCTAGTAGTTTGAATTGCGAATTGTTGTAATTGGATATTGCAAACCAATACTCACTCGTAATAAAATATAATTAATGGTTACCATAAATTTATATAATAGCATCAGAAATAGCATTACACTCATGTGAATTAATTATATGCGAAGAACAAGTAATGTGTCTTCTCTAATACGTATTACTTGATTTCTCGTTTGCAGCTCAAATTCGTCGATAGCGCAAAGAATTGCGCTATCAGGTCTAGTTCTCTTTATGTTGCATGGATGGCGCTACTGTAAAGTAATTTGACGAAAACCCACATTTATTCTCCATCTTCATAATAATAGTGCTAAAATATGTCAAGTAGATCGTGTGTTACTAATTCAAGCTATTTCTGCTTTGTTTGTGGTAAATATATGGTTGAAAAAAAAGGATATGCAATAACAGAACCGTTAAATTATGCATATTTAAATTATTTTGGTTTTGCTGTCAGAATTTAGACAAAACGTGGACACCGACATTGTCTTGCAATAGTTGCAGAGCTTATACAAGTTGTCGAATGGCGAGAGGAAATATTTCGACTTTTCAGTGCCAGTAATATGGAGAGAACAAAGTAATCACCAAACCGATTGTTATTTTTGTTTATCAAAAGTTGTTAGGATTAATATGAAAAATCGAACAAGTGTGCAATACGCAAATGTTTCATTTGTTTCAAAACCAGTTCAACGTTTACCAAATGATCCATTGCCAGTCGTTCCTGGTACTACAAGCAGTGATTTGGAATTATCTTTCAATGACATTATTCCCAGCAGTGGTGATATGAGTCTAATGAATGCCATTTAGTGAGTCAAGCTGAAGTTAATGATCTAGTTCGTGATTTACATTTATCAAAGCAAGACGCAGAATTGTTGGCTTCACGTATGCAACAATGGAAACATCTTGCAGTTGGGACTTTTGAATTTGCTTTAAGATTGAAATTACCATGTTAAATCTACACCTAACAAATCTAATTTCTTTATGTGATCCCTTCGCCTGTGTGTGTTTGCAAAAACAGCAAACATTTCAAGCGTTGAACAATAAGCATTCCCTGTACACGAGAAGAACTTACATTTAGCGCTGAATAATAGAACTGAAATGTTAAATTCTCCATTAGAGGCGGATATATGCGCCCGCTAATAAAGCAACAGTATGCCTAATCGTGTCCGTTTCAATTGTAATTAAAGATTAAAGAGCAGGAAAAAACAAACATGAAATGGGTGCCAATTTCATTGCCATTTTTCTCGGTAACGATATGTGAAATCGTAAACGTGCAAACAAGTTTTTTAATGTTACTGATGAGGGTAATTGTGGGACATAAAGTGGACATAATTGTGTCATATAAAAAGTTAATATTAATAAAAGGGAATGACTTGGTTTAGTGGCTCAATATTATATAAGTCCGTAGTTTTTTACCCATTTCAGTTCGATATGAATTTCAGTTTCTTCTTCAATTGTGTCCGACACGAAAATGAAACTCGTTACTACGTTTTTTATCATTTTATTTTTTCGTTACACACGACTGCAATTTCGACCACAATTAGGTCATTCCTAAGTGATTCAAAATACAAGAATGAAGAAACATAATCAAAAACCTGTATATATAACACAAAGAGAGATATTTTACGTTTTTCATATGCCAAGTGGTTGTCATATCTAGTCATTAGTGATTGTGCAACATCAGGTACAGAGTCAGTGTCATTTTTCGGACTGGTACAAAGAATTTACACACTTTTTTCATCTTCAGTAACAAGATGAGCAATACTCGAAGATCATGTAACTAATTTCACAGTTAAGCCTCTATGTGAGACTCGTTGGGGGAGTCGAGTTGTATGTTTGAAAACATTAAGATACCAAATAGTGGAAATCCATAATGCGTTGATAATCTTGAGTGAAACGGGCTCATCAGATATTTCAGTTAAACATGAAGCTCAAACACTCTCAGAACAAATATGCGATATTTAGTTTTTGTTGATGCTCTTCACTTGGTATAATATTTATACGATATTAACATTATGAGTAAGTCCATGAAATCTGCCAACATGGGCATGGCTTCAGTAGTTTCATTGATGAAGTCATGCACAGAGTACGTAAGTCAATATAGAGCGACAGGTTTTGAAAACTCACTGATAGAGGCAAAAGACCCAGCTGAATCACCAGCCGTAGAGCCCTTTTTTGCCAAGAAAATATTGCGCCGAAAAAATCGTATGTTCAACTATGCGAGCCGAGATGATTCCATAGTTAATCCGCAAGATAATTTTAAAATCACCGTTTTTAATGTGATTTTGGATAATGCTATGTCATCTATCCATGAACGGTTTGATGAACTAAGCGAATTTCAGCAAACTTGGGGATTTTTATTTGATCCCAAGCAAACTTGGTGATTTTTATATGGTCTTAAGAAATTACCACCTTCTAATGGGTTAATAAAATTTTGTAATGATCGACATTTAAAATTAAAAGACGACGCTGATTGCGATATAAGTGGTGCGGAATTATTTGATGAGTTGAAATCCGTATCAACCCTTCTTCCAACTATTTGTAAACCGTTGGATGTTCTTAGTTTCATAAACACCAATGGATTACAACATACTCTACCCAGCGCACAGTGGAGCAAGAAGTGCTCAAAGTTGGCATCAAATCAGGTTAACAAAACTGGGATTTCAAATATTCATATTCGAATTTAGATGAAATTTAAACATATAATCACCTCTTGAAATATTAAATTTAATCAACTTTAACAAAAATAGGAGTAATTTGTTGATAGAATAGCATTTATTCTTAACATTATTATAATTCATCATCCTCTTCATTGTGAGTATATTCAATATTATCATTTTTATCATCAATATCATCGCCTTCATCATCATAGTTGTCTTCACCACCCTCGCCAACATCATCAATATCTACATTTAAAGACGGATTGGATGGTAATTGCAGCTGATCCAGTGCTTCCTTGGGAATGAATTGTTGTTTTTTAAGTGGGCATCTTTCTTATATGTGTAATAACTGGGCCCGAGCTCAAAAGGAAGCGGTTCAAAATATCTAAAGAGTGCTCCCGATATTTTTTGAAAAGTTTATTACACACTTCTTGTGCTTCCTCACTTAATTGTCCGAAGGGTAGCAGCGGAGACAATTTCCGGCCCATGAATAAGATATTTGTGCATGGTAGGAGGCATACAATACCATACTTTACTTATACTTTACCACAAAATATCTCACAGTATTATAGGAGAATGCTCTGAAATTTTCCACATTAATATCATAGCCACTAGACACCGCAATCATTATGATATGCATCTTTTTAATTGAACGTACATCAATTTTAGTTATTTCGGATGACGTTTCAGGATTTCTGAAAAAACGCCTTGCCGTATTGCTATAAATTGAATTACCAAAACCTGGTTTCGGCGTGTCAATGATCAGTCCACATATTTCTAAAAATTCATTTTAAATGCGTTGCTTATTTTCAGCTACAATTTTTTTGTCATCTATCCCTCGAGCTTGCCATTTTCGTGTAGGTAATTTATATACTACATGCAGTAATCATTCAAAATAACGGATCCATCCGTGTAATAATGACAATCCAAATTTTAGAATTTCAGTTTCTACGTTCCTTTGGAGCATCTCGTCAATCGAGTTGAATTGTATTGAAGTTGCGCGACATAGGTAAAATTTTTGGGTCGATAATGTGTCACTAATACCATTGCATACTTTGCCGTCGACCATTGCAAAAATCATAATATGGCTCACTTCGAAAACTGTTTCGTCAATGGCTGTTTTTGTATTGTGAAGCCGATTGATTTCATCGTCCACTCTTCTTTTCTCTGCTAGTGATGATTGAGCTGTTTCTTTTAGAAATGTAATCTTTAAGAGCCTGCAGTACATTGTAGATGACGGTCATGGATTTTGCCATATAATTTTTGTGCCACTTTCGATGCGAAGTGGTACTTGGGATGTAATAAATAGTACTAAATCACTAGCTTTGGAACCATGAAATGCCTGTTTGTGAGAACTATATCGAAGCTCCATTTTGTGTACAAGCGCAATTGTTTTATTTCCGTGTCATTGGTACCGGCAAAGCAAAGCTTGTAAAGTAACTTCCACTGATGTAGAACACACTTTAACAAATTCAACTTTTGGATAGCAATCTTTTTTTTCCACTTGGACTACTTTTTCCTATTTCCATCCAACGATGGAAATGTCTCTGGAACACCCGTCCTAATTATATTATTTTGATGACGAGATAACTTACCATCCACCATAATCGCTAAACTCCTAATCACCGGACATACGTGTTTTTTGTAGTTCAAGCGATTTTTTAAACGATTTTATATATTTGCTTGCTCGTTTCGGACTGGAGGTTATTTCCTTCAATAATTTTGAGGCCTCTGCATTACCTGATGCTCCCAAACTTATTTGAGTAGCGTACGATAATTCTGCGAAGTTCAGAAATTACGAACTGTCGCAACCATCTGGTGCCCACACCACCAGATTTAAATCCTGCAATGAGAAAAGGAAGTTAAGTTGAAAAGAGTGCCCGATTGAGAAAACGGGTGGGGGGGGGGGGAACAAAAAAATAACAGATGTGAATTTTGTGGTTGTAAACTATCTGCGTGTATTAAACACAAAGGACGGGACACCGTGTCCGCGCTCCCTGAAAGAAAATACCTCCGAATTCACTGAATTCGGCCGAATCCCGCGTACGCATATCGGGCGATGCGAAGTGCCCTCGGAGCCACATTTTTTCTTACAAAAACGCAAAACAAGTACGGCACGAAACACGCAACGCAAATTTACATAAAAGAAAACGATATAACAAAAAAAATTTACAAACAGACATGGCTCGTTCGCCCACGTGGCGCCTTCGCTGCCGGTGATTGCGGCTTGGTTCTTAGGAATTCGTACTACTGCCAATTGCCGGGGACGCCGCTGCTAATTTGCGGTCTTCAGAAAAACTCTGGCAGGGTAGTCGTCGCCCCTAGCCGAGAACCTGGCAGGCTGGGTTGCTTCAGCCCCTACCCAAAAAAACGCCTGTAAAGCACATGGCCTTATTAATAATGGCCGGACACGTGTATTTACAAAAATGATGTTGGTTTTATTCACTTACTCTGGTGTTTGAGCGTGTATAGCCGATTATTGCTGCTCTGTCCCTCGTCTTGTGCCGGTGTCGTCAATCCCTCATAGGGCGGTTATTGGAGGACACATTTGAAATCCCGGAAACCGGTTGGCGATAACACTTTCACACTCGAAGAGAGTTGGCTACCTCTGCCTTCTGCCTTCATTCCAACGCCTCGTGGCCGAATCACAATTATACGCAGACCGGAAACGCGTCGACGTTTAAAAAAACGTGTGCGTAGCGGTTGCCTACGTTGACCCTCCGTGAGCGCAATTAAAAATTAAAACAGAATTCGTCTTAACCGACCGGAGTCATAACCGACCCGTTACAAATGGTTATTTAAAATTTTAAAATGATTCATTTTCGTAACCAACTATTGTTGTTATTATCATCACATTTTGTTCGCTTTTTAGTTTATACCACCAAAAACCTAAATTGACCTTCTAGTTCATCTAATCCTGACCTAGTCATAATATGAAAAAGTTCTAGTCAAAAAAAGTGTGAATTTATTCCTGAAACAAAACATAGAAATTGATGCAGCAGCAAAAATGTGAGGTTTGGATTCACACTGCCCACACTTAGTAAATCTCAAATTGCAACGACGAGTGCAAATATGTGCATAAAATAAGAACGATTATGATATACACAATAGCTGATCTACGATTTAAAAAAAAATACAACGTGTTCTAACTTGAATCACAACTAATTTCATTGCTCTTTGCGCGTGAAATTGAAAATAATTAATACATAGTATTGGCACTTTCATTAATCTTTTTTTTTATGATGGCATAATATTTCGTTACAAACCATTGTTACTGAAACACTGTAACATACCTGACGTTGAAGCTTCCATCGTAAAAGGATTAAAAAAATCAGCTGTTACACCAAAAACAACGTTATCTCAAATACGCGCAAATAATCTCGGCTAACAGCTAACTTTGAGAGAAGATAGGAGGGTAATATATAAGAGTAATATATATATATATATATTTGCAACTGTCACAATTAAATGATTGTTTTCAGGTCACCTTGGATATTCGGCTATTAAATGGTTGTAAAAGCGAAGGTGTAACCAGGTTTTCATTTTTGGACTTTATGCCACCTTTAAGTGCTCCTTGCCCCAGTGTGCAGCGTTTTGATATCATTAAGAATTTTGCTAACAATTCTTATAACTCGTAGCTGGTGGAGAGCGAAGTTTTAGCAAACTAAAACTAATTATGACGTATTTACGTTCAACAATGAACGATGTCAGATTAACTACTTTGGCGTTGTTATCAATAGAGAATTAAATAGCTTCGCTATTAGATGTGGCAGAAATAATTTTAAAAATGCCGATATGAAGGCACGAAAAATATTGTTTTAATATTAATAAGTTATGTTTTGTCAAACGAATTTGGGGGGAGGGGGTAATCTACTCAAATCGAAGACTTAAATTTTTTATAATTGTTTATAGTAACGTGTACGTTACTTAACAGCATCACATTCAAATGTCAAATAATAATAATATTCGGCTGGGGCACCTGTATGTCTTGGGCTAGGCTTGGTAACCCTTTTGTAGCATCTAAAACCTGACCATGCCCCACACGGGGGACTGCGTAACGTACCCAGGTTCAAATTGAAGGAGGTGATCGATAACCCCGTCGTAATATTTCAATACACACAAATGTATTGCCTGCAGTAGTGGAGATCCAGTGATTTTGAAATTGAAAGGCAATCTCTATAAATTCCTGATTGCATTTGTTGATTTCGGTGATTTTTGTTGTATGTAAACGGCGGTGGCGAGTTTGTGTCAGGTAACCGCCCGTAAATATCAAATAGCGCACTGGCAAAAATGGCGAGCGCGACGTAACGAGGTTTGCGAGGCAAGAATTGCGGCCGGGTATTAATAAAACATTTTGCATTTGCGTCCTGCTGGGGGTTGGGGCGATGGGAGTTGGATGGGGGAGCGGTTGAATGCGAGGCGGCGCGGTATCGCAGAAATTTGATTACGCCGCGCCGCCTGTTCCACGTAAAGTGGTGTTTTTTGTTAATAAATTGTTAACGAGCGCGAATCCGTAAGGGGGAGACCCCCGCCCTGTTTATTAAGGGGCTCGCATTGTTCCAATTTCTATGCCCGCCAGATAAAACCGGCCCTCCGGAGGACGGGGGCGGGTTATTAAAGAAGACCGAAAGTTCGTTAATCCACATGAAATTACCGCATGGATCCGTTGGAGCGGCGCGGCCGAGAGGAGGAGCAAAGGAGGCAAGTGGCTGCCGACCTCTTCTCCGCAACCTTCGCCTTCTTCGCCTCGTCTTTCATCTCTTGCCGGGCTTAAATTGTTGCCGCTGTGCGGACGTCACGTGTCCTGTGTGCGCCCTCATCCACGACGCGCACTGAGCCCTTTGTTCAATCCGGTATACAAATGCGTAATTATGGGACAGCTGACATTGCGCTCTCGCTAAGACATTGTTCGCCGGCCCGGAGTTCGCTGTTGATGAATAATAGTTGGGGGGACGTCACCGCGCCGCCCCTGCCCTCGAGCTCCAGCATACCAACCCACCACCGCCCCCCGGATGAAATGGAATATTCAAACACAGTTATACGTCGTCGCCCTTCTCTTCACACGGCGGGGGTGGCTTTTGTTTTCGTTTTTAAAACCCCTGGGTGCAGGGCCAATGATGACTTCAAATTATCAAGTGTCAGATGCGGACCAAAACAAGAAAAAAAACAATATTTTCCTAGAAATGCAGATGGTAGATCATTCTCATTTTCATAGTATCATAAAATTATGCCAAATGGTGAAAAACAACAATGCAGCTGGTTGATACATTCTAAATCTTTAGATTTAGTGTTCTGTTTTTGCTGATTGTAATTTTGTAAGAATAAGCAAAAGAGTATTAGGTTTATTAATGGATACAAGAATTAGCAAAAATTTATTTCAGTAATTCATAAGTAATCATCGAAAAGTCACATAAAAACATTTATTCTTAACAAGAATTATCAATACGTCTCAATTTAACCCCTTGTTGCCGGGGGCATCAATTCATTCATAATTTTGAAAATACTTTTGTTTTTTCGATTGATGGTTGTAATATTAAGCCAAAAGCGATGTTTTTAAAATTTTGTTAATATTTGTAAAAAAAATATAGTTTGAAAATATTGGACTTTGAAGTACCAACAGGCTGTGACAACGTGTCAAAGTGATCTGGCGAGGTGCGCTAAGATATTAAAAGTCAATGTTGAAAAACCCTCTATGTGGACTAATATTACTCAATTAAGTATTTCAATTAATATAAACAGTTTACCTAAAATTAAACATTTATTTCATGAAAAATAAGAAAACAATTTTTTTTTCATTACAACATTAATAGACTTTGCATGTGGTGCGTTTTGAATGCGGCTTTGATCTTCTGTATTGCACAAACTTCACAGAGCCCTCTTGTTTCTTCCATATTCAACAAAGTGTGAACCTCGCTTGGATAATCTGAGATCTGGAGAAATCGAATACGATCCACAGAGTTTTTTTCTATTGGTGTTCGATGTTGAAGGAAGACCGGATGAAGGACGATTTGTTTTCAACATCCTTCTATTATATGTCATTAATCCGTTAGCAACGGCACGGCAAAACTCAAGAAGTGATGTTTTTTCAGTTAGTTTTCAGTATATTATGTAGGAAATAATAAAGGCAATATCCAATATTCCCCAGAACAGACGATGCCACCATTTTTTCGATCTTATATTGCGAGCATAAACGTTTCGTAGTTGATCCGCATGATCTACACCGCCCATGTAGGTGTTATAGTCGAGCACTACTTGAGGACATGGAAATTCTTTAGATTTTCCATCTTTTTGGTTCCTTTTGATGGTAGATTCTTCGCTACCATGAAAATTGCTAGCAAAGTTTACAGCTTTGTTATCTTTCCATCTATAAACACCTACATCCGAATTGGATAATCGCTAATTATATTCCCCACGTTTTAAAGTTTTGTCTTCTTGTAAAACCGGTAATTCGTTTTTATTAGCCCGAATGCTCCCACATGCCTTCTGCTCGTAATTTCTCTAAGAGGTTGAGACTGGTAAAGTAATTATCAAAAAATACTTTTCCAAATATTCCCCATTGTTCTTCAGTTAGGCTCAAAACCACCCTTTCGCCAAGACCAAAGTTTGAGAATTTTTCTTTAACCTCGGCATCTTTTCCTTTATAAACTTCAAATTTTAGGACATAGCCCTTTGATCCGCCAAACACCATAGCTTGTAACCCCGTTTTATTGGCTTCATGGGGTTATATTGTTTAAGGCTGGACCTTCCTTTGAATAATATCATGGACTCATGACACTTATCTTGTTCCATGATAAACTCTTGAGAATATTCCATTCATTTGGTCTATTAGAGGTCTAATTTTAAACAGTTTGTCTTTATTTTCTTTGGGAATTAGGGTGTTGTCGTTTATATGGAGGTTGGAAACAATCTGGTCAAATCGGTCAAGGGGCATGGCTGCCCTTATACTTTCTACACCTAGATCTGGTGCAGAGGACCAGGAATCCCTTCAGCTGGGTAATCTATTGTAACTCATTCGGAAATTCATACCAAAAAAGCCCAAGAGTTCTTCTTTCTTTAGATTGAGTGTTTTATTTCTTTGTATGGAATAGAGGTTTGCCTGAGAAACAATACCATCTAGCATAGGCTCATTGATTTTCAGAAATATATCTGTGCCTGTGGCACAGCCAATAAAATAGTCTTTATTGCAACTTTCCGGAAAGGTATATTCGCAATCGAATTGGTCTACAACTTTTTTTCCAATGCCTATCTAAATTTGGACTTACTTTTATTTTCTTATTTTTGTTGGGGATATTTTCCTTGTCAATTTCATCATCCTCTTCCAACATTAAATTATCTTCAGCCTCTATAAGGATATTATTATGTACATTTTCTCTATCATCTGCAATTGCGATAGTTCCAAGTGGATTCTGTTCGAAATATTTGTCAAAGTTAGCTAATTGTACATCATATCATCTTCAATATCAGTGTCGAACTCATCATCCGTCGGAATATCTTCAAACGTTATATTCTCAGCTTCTTCTAGGAGCTGCTTTTCTGTCAAGGGAGGAATGAATTTGGACATCTAGAAAGAAAGTAGGTTTATTTCGAAAAACAAGATCAGTCTAAGTTTATAAATTTTAAAATCCGCGCCAGAAAATAACTGCGAAAATAGTTAGACCTTCTAAATTCCCACCGCTTCTGTAGCCTGACGGTACTTACAAGTCCCTTGAAGAATATGTACGTTATTTCTGATAATATGAATAAATATTTAATGAACTATTGTTATAAATGATCCTAAAGCAATATTCTTTCATAAATAATAAAAATAAACACTTACCTTTCACTGATTTGATTACCAAAACGCGGGAAGTTCTGTGTGTGAATTGACTTGCAGTCACTAGTATACTGCTATGATTAAAACAATAATACCTGCTCTAATATATGCAACCAAGACTGCACAACTATTTCATTACGTTATGTATTGAAGGACTTTAAAGAGACAACAGGCTGTACGATGATTTCTACTCAATATGTATTTTATAATGGCAAATAAATTTTTGGACTTTAAAGTTCCAACAGTCGATAAAGGGTTGAATTGTACAATTGATAATAATATTAAGTTGAACAGATGTTAGAAGATTGAACGGCTTAAATTATTGCTTTGCCGTAAGTAGATGCAATTTTATTCTTATGCAGTAACATCTTTCTCTTGGAGAAAAAAACTTGAAGTTGCAAATAAAAAATTTCTAAGTTTAATAGAATTATAAATGCTCCTATTTTAACGGACCATGTAGCTAGAATTAAAGATACAAACACAAGAATTGTTCACCATTTAGCACACCGCTCACAGGCATATATTCTTACAAGGTGAGACTGAAATAATTTATGGACAAGTATTAACATTATTTCCTTAAAAAAAAAAAACGTGAAACACAAATTTAAAAAAATCTAGGATGCCTTAGTTTCGTTATACTCCGAAGGGCTCTTCTCTCTATGATTTTCAATTTCTTCTTGGTCGACTCCTTGGCGTTGATCAGTAATATGGAGGAGTAGTCTAGAAGTGGGCGGCAGATCATTTTGTAGATTTGAACTGACGTTTGCAGGTTAATATATCGCTCCTATTTGCACTCTTTTGGCCTTTTTTCTTGCTCCCAGGCTCTATTTATCAGGCTTCTTATATTACGTTTTCCCTCTCCTCCGGTTGTTTGAATCATTTCAGCTATTATTTTGTCCATACCCGGAGCTTTTCAAATGTTTACCCCTCTAAAGGCTTCCTCTATTTCTTCTTCCGTTATTTCATTTTCAGGTTTCTGCCCTTCTTCTCTTATTGCGTATTCCACTTCATCTTTTGTTGGTTCATAATCTTTATTGAGTAGTTCTTGGAAGCACCTCTTCCATCTTTTCATTATTTCTGCACCACTAGTCAGTATCTTTTGAAAAGATTTAAAAAATGAAACTAAATATATTCTTGGAAGCAATAGATACTTATAATTCCTCTTCAGCTGCACCCGAAGACAATGGTAGATATACAGAACAAAAATGTAATAATCTTTGCTGATTGTAGGAGGTTTGCAAGAAAAAACGGACAACAAGTCATTGTACTTACTTCTTGTGATACACCTAGTTGTCTCATCTAGTAGTTTGTAGTTTGTAAAGCTTGGTGTGAGGACCGCCTTGTATTAGTACTGCACTCTTACCACATAGAACTCTGTCTCGTTAAAACTCTCCTTATATTTGAATGTGTAAGGAATCTTTTCCTCAAATTTGATGAAGCACATTTTTTGCCAGTGGACAGTCTGACCACTTATGTTTTTCTTTCTAATCGTAAATTTTGTCTGGGCAAACTTTTTCCAGTAAAAAAAAAATGTTGTCAATGACCGTATAAGCTTTGTCCCCTTTTTTTGCGTGCACTGTGGGTTATCATATTCCAATCACCTCGTCAATATGCCTTTCTTACATGCTTGTACTCCGACCCAATTGCCGAGTGCATTGAATCGTACTCCATTTCAGAATGCCCTGACTTCAGAAATTTAGGGTCGATTGTCTTCAAGTTTAAGGTGACAGCAGCAGCATACACATGCAGCTCACAAAATGATTCAAATTTTGGCCACCGTAGCGACTCTATAACAGAGGATTTCTTCAACATTTATTTTGGGAAAGAGCTTGTAAAAGCACTTTAAAGTAAAAAGTAAAGTTTAGTAAAAAGTACTGGAACAAGCAGGCGCAATTTCACAACTCCCCTACATCTTTCACTATCATACCACATGAAGCAGGTGCCTTCTTTAGAAGCTACATCATACACAGTAAAGTTATAGGTTTCCAAGCTACGTTTATAAAAAAGTGCCGATCGACGATTAAACCGCGGAACGCCGATTACTCTGTAATTATTCTAGTGTAATCCTGTAATGGTAATGAAAGTACTTACAAATGCAGTAATTATCCTATTGTAATTGCTCGCGGTGATTAGACCGCCGATTAAAACCGCCGATTAAAACCGCCGATTAAAACCGCGAATTAATTTAATCGAAATATCTGAGGGAGGTGAGTTAGAACTCTCCTAGCTTAACTACTTTCATCCATTTGAAATATTTCTTAGAGACACTGAATTTTGTATGGATGATAGAAAGTTGCTTACACAGCTGTAAGATATGAGGTGTATTCAAATAGTATCCATATCATTATTAAGGGTAGTCATGCTGCAGGGTGAGTTAGAACTCTCCTAGCTTAACTACTTTCATCCATTTGAAATATTTCTTAGAGACACTGAATTTTGTATGGATGATAGAAAGTTGCTTACACAGCTGTAAGATACGAGGTGTATTCAAATAGTATCCATATCATTATTAAAGGCAGCCATGCCAATCTCCTTTGTTCCGGAATTAAAACGATCACCCGGTATATCTGCGTTTCATTTCAAATTATACAGACACCAAAAGGGTACTTACCTGAACTGTTTGCTATTCTTTACTTAAATTTTTAAGCATCATATCTACTAAAGATTGCCCTTTTAACAATTTGCACAGTATTATGATTGTTTTTATTTCGATTGAAGGTTCTTTATGTTTTACACTGAACAATTCGCTAACAATATCAGCGGACAATAAAACCTTCAAAGCAGCTAAATGTACTAATCATTGACAACTTGAATTCTAACAATGGGTAACTCTAGTTATTCATTTTTTTGCACTGACAGAGATCGGACTTCCAATTGCAAAAACTAGATATCTTCAGTTATCTAAATGCTGCATTGATATAATTTATGGGTCATTTATGGGGCTAGGTGAAACTGCACACCCCCATATGCCGCCCCCCAGAGCCCGCGAAAATCGGCGCCTCAACGCACGCGAGCGCAAACACAAAGACGCGCGCCGCCGACTATAAACTTTTATTGAATTTAAATAACCCACTTAAAAAACCGCCCTCCACATATTGCAAATCCGGCGAGCGCTTTCCCCCCCGTTTCAACCAACACACACGCACCAAACATACTCCCACACACATCCCACTTCTGATATTATAAATACAAAGTACCGGCTCGTTTCAGTCGAGCGGCAATTTTCAATGGAATATTTCAGATGATACGTACATGGAATATCCCAGATTTGTCTGCATAAAACCGTTCGCCGGTTGAAGCAAATCCCGCTAATGAACTGTGAAGCTGATAGCTCCGCGTGCTGCTCAACCCCCCTTTATTCCGGTGAGCCCGAGGGGGACCGCCGGCGTAATATTTAATTTTGCTGCTGAAGCCCACACGACACTCCTTTGCGCCCCCGAGGAAAATAAACATTTAATCAGTTAAATATTTTAATTGAGACGGTTAACTCCACCCCGATCCGGCTAATCGCTTCGCGCTTTATTAAGATTAGCTCGACGGGAACGTGTGAGAACACTTTTGCAGCACCGGGAAGCTAACCGGCTATGGAGCACGCCATTTTCACAGGTTTTAATTAGCACAATTTGTCGAGAAAATTATCTGAAATGCTTTAGAAATAAAATTCATACTTGAATTCTTAAATTAAACAAGCTGGATCAACATTAATCGGCACTTAATATCAAGATGCATATGCGGGGTGCGGCAGGATTAAATCCCACATTTCCAAGGTAAATTCTGAAAAGAAAAACCGGCACAAGATAAGAAAAAAAAACATTTTTATTTATTAAAAGGTCATAAAATAATATGACCCGGTTTAATAAAACATATAATGGATTGAGTACGGTTATTAAATAGGCTGCGTGATTCGTAGGAGATTATGTTGAACGTTTTGAGCTGACTGAAATCAATGTGAATACATACTTTGCAACGGGGTATGTAGCTGTTCACGGTTTCGTCTTTCGGGGAATCTGTTTGTAGTTCTCGCGTGATAAGTATACGCACCACAATTAGCCGGCCTTAGCTGGCCGCATTTTCACTATATTCGTTGAATACATCAATGCCAAATTTTGATTGATGTAATGACAGATGTATGTTGTATTTTAATTTTTAATTTTAAATTTTTGTAATTGATCTAGTAGTGAAAAAATAATATATACAGCACGGTTATGGATACTATTACAGCCTCAGGTCATGTAACCCTCCGCGCTATCAATAAGAGAAAACCATGCACTATTATTTAATCACAGCTATTTAATGTTTCAATTCTAAGTATTATTCTATGGAGGCTAAGTCGTTTGCCTCCCGCATAAGAGGGAGCCAAAGTTATTTGCCTCCCGCATATGAGGGAGCCAAAGTTGTTTGCCTCCCATGGGAGGAGAAGTAGAACTTTCCTTTCTCATGTGAGGGACAAAAGTGTGTACATTCTATTGTGGGAGTAGAAAAAATATATATTGTCCAAATAGTGGCCTTGGCGGGAGATGCACATATTCAGTCGTCTATGGAAGTTTTCCATTACTCTGGTTAGTTCTCTGGTTTCTTAGTTCTACTCTGGACTCAAAAACGAAAATTTTGCATGTTTACGGCGGCGCCACAAAAATTGATGGGTGTGTCGTTCGCACCAATATGCCATTAGCAGTGGTATGTTTCCAAACATAATGTTCTGGAGAACTCTATCACTTTGTTGTTAAAGCTTTTTTTAACAGCCAGTCAAAAAAAAGCTTTAACAACAAAACCACGATGCTCACCCGATCAAAGCATCGTGACAACAGAATACCTCATTGTTACGTACCTAACGAGACCAATCGCGTCTCTCTACTTGGTCAGGTGACCGTTCAGTGATATTTTGAAATGTGGGAGTTAATTCTGCTGCACCATGTATTATCGTACAATATGACTATAAATATAAAAATTAGGCTGGTTATTTTATGACGAAATATTGCCTTTGTCAAATGGTTTTTACTAGATATTTTAAGTTCTTGTCGCGGTCCTAATTTCGGTGCCATTTTTCTAAAATATCGTCCCATAAAAATTAGTTTGTATAAAATATCAGTACCTAATAAGAATAATATCTTTTTATTAGATTGTATCATAAGATAAGTATTTTTCGGTATGAAAATCTGGACGAAAACGCCATCATTTTGTTAAAGACCATCGTTGCTAGGTAACGGTCTTTTTCGTCCTAAGCCGAAATAGTATATTAAAATACCAGTTGCAGATGGCATCTATTCAAGCACGAATTTGAAATTCCGAAACGAGCTGCGTAGCAGCGAGTTGAGGAACAAATGAGGACTTAAGACGAAAAAGACCGTTACCTAGCAGCCATGGTCTTTAACAAAATTATGGCGTTTTCGTAGAAGGACCTTCTGCAACGAGTGTTTTATACTATTTTTTTTTTCTATTTTCTGCATCATACTATTTTATAAATTAAAAAATTAAAATTTTAAATCTAGGGGATTTTGCGGTGGTTGGTGACATTTATGTGGCGTAAACATGTCGGATGTGTCGGATGATAATTTACATGGTGTCACTATAAATTCTCAAGACAAATCGCTTGCAACTGTTAATGTGTATAATAATTGTACTTTCCACGGTAATAATTTAACTTAAACTTCGTTTTCATTAATTTGCTGTTCTCTGTGAAATTTATTTTTTGACGTATGTTAGTTGACAGTTCAACGTCAACCGTCAACGCTACCACTACCAACATCAATGCAGTACATTTTACTAGTCTATTCTAGCACACCAACCGCTTATTCTAATCCTCAAATGACATCATTTGGGTGCTAGATACGACTTATTCTAAACGCAAAATAGAAAAAATATTTTTCGGCAGCAAAAACAAAAAAAAGTCAATGGTTGATTAATTTATAGCATACCATGGCTCTTACCATAGACTAGTGAGACCATGTAGTCGAAGATTTCATTTTGTGAAACAAATTTGAGAAATATGCCAGTAAAACATTCTCGGAGAGAGTTGGAATATTATATTCATGGCGGTATGTTTAAAATCTTTGATATGCCCTTTCATAAACTTCTTTTGATTTTTGAGGAAGCAACTCTACCGAAACTTGATTGACGGAGTCTCACATCTCAGGAGGAGTACATATTAACTCGTCTTCACTCGACATTTTAAAATAATTTTAAAATTTTCGTTTTTGATCGAACGTCACACTGACAGCGTAATAAAAAAATCACGGCATTTTTTTTTTAACTTTGTAGTTTGTAAAGAAGTTCGTATCGAATAAAAAAATATGTATGACACACGGACGACAAACATATTTCGGACTCATTGCTGTTGCTGAAGTCGCATTGCCTCGTCCAGCAATTTCCAGCAAATCGTCCGAAATATTTCGTTTTTCGTCCTTATAACATAAAATACTATTATTTACAATTTATTACTTAATCTGATGATATACAAATACAGGCAGACAAAGTTACAACTCATGTAATCGCGATACAATAAATAGATGATAATACCAGGACAGCGAATTCGAGCATACATCCAATACTTCTTTATCTAGATAGATACACTATGGTTTAGTCGACATTTATTCACTGAAACGAAACGCTTCAGAACTTAAAATTTAAAAACATTTCGTAATACGTTATTCATAGTTCTTTCTGTATGAGATTTTCTTTGAAATTAATCCAACATAGATTGTCAAGACTTGCTTTGGTAAAAACACAAAACAATAGAATACGGTTAATTTTATATTAAGATGTTTATCGTTAGTTATGTAACTATACCTTTTCAAGTTCAATTTGAGACCAATCAATTTCAAATTGAGACCAATCAAGTTCAAATTGAGACCAATAGATTTCAAATTGAGACCAATCAAATTTAGATTTACTTTGGTAAAAAAACAAAACAATATAATTCGGTTAATTTCATATAAAGATGTTTACCGTTAGTTATGTAACTATACCTTTTTAAGTTCAAATTGAGACTAATCAAGTTCAAATTGAGACCAATCAATTTCATATTGAGACCAATCAAGTTCAAATTGAGACCAATTAATTTCAAATTGAGACCAACCAATTCCAAATTGAGACTAAACAAAATCAAGTTGACACTAAACAATATCAAGTTGAGGGTAAACAAATAAAATTTATTATGACAACATAATTCATTCATATGTGTCGATACATAAAATAAAGCCGAAGCAGTACATCTCAAGAAGCAGCTGTGTGCTCTTTATAATAATAATGGAGATTGAAAAACCCTTGCTAATATGATGTTCATGAACATGAATTGAATTGAGAAATAATCACTTACTTCGATTAAGTCCATATAGCCCAATGTTGAACCCGATTGAGAATGCATGGCCAGTGATAAAATCTGATGTGAAAGCAGATTTGGTGATACAAATTTGAATGGAGAAGGCAGAAATAATATGACACAAACAGAGTTTAGGCTTTAAAGGTTGGAAAACATAATTAATGAAAACGCAAGTAAAAATAATGTTGTCAATGATTGTGCAAGATTTGTGGCAGGTGTCCAATCATTTATTCCTGTAGGGTTAAATATGGAAGACATATACTTTTAGTTTAGTAGTTTATTCCTTAGATTGTATTAATATTTCTTGTATAATGTTAATATTTAATATTACATGAATGAATAAATTATATTACAATAATATTTCGTTAATATACATATTGGTAATATTTTCAAATTGAAATTGTTTAGTGTCAACTTGATTTTGATTATTCTCAATTTGAAATCATTTAGAAATTGTTAGATCTCGAATTGAATTTGTTTCAATTCAATTTGAATTTGTTTCAATTCAATTTGAATTTGATTGTTTCCAATTTGAAATTAATTGGTCTCAATTTGAATTTATTACTTGCCAAAATGAAATTGATTAGTCTCATTTTGAACTTGAAAAGGTATAGATCTATTTGTAAGTTAGGCTATACTATTGTCTAGAAACTGGTTTGACTTGTTGTTTTAGTTCATTGCAAGGAACTTAAAGTTATTGAATATAAATTGCTTTGGAATATTTCTTATTTATTTTTATTTTTTTCATAACGAATCGACAATTTTTTTTATCGCGCCACTAGATTAGGTTTTTTAAGCTTTAAAATGAGGTATCGCAAGATGGGGGGGGGGGTCATTGGTAATTGAAATGGGTTGGCCAGGGGGAAGGGGTGATTTATTTGACGTTGTTTTTAAATTTCTCCCTCGAAAATTCAATCGATGTGTTTTTTTTAAATCAAATTACCGTGCATTCAAATGTTATTGAAACTGGCTAGTATTGATATGTGCATAAGGTATAATACTTACCATTGCATTGGATTAATAAAAAACTGGATAGTAGCGTATTTTGTATTATTAAATTGTTTGTAAATGTCATGACTGTCGTCAAGATTTATCTGTCACAGTGACATTTAAAAATCAGACAAAAAACTTGCTTCTAGATATTGTAGATTGTAGAACAAGCAAGAGAAGCACGTGCTTCAGTATTATAAAAAAAACATTATATTACGTTTGGCTTTTCGTATTATAATATCTTCTTCACTCTACAACGAGTAGAAGAGGACCGATTATGTTATGTTATGCAAATGTACAAAATTGAAGACGTCTTGTCGTACTGGCATTAGAGTTCTCTAAAAAGTTTATAACACTAGATATTTAAAAGTTTTACACAATTTTTAGTGTCAAAAGTAATTACGTTTTAATATATAAATATATATATATATATATATATATATATATATATATATATATATATATATATAGATATATATATATATATATATATATATATATTGTTAAGTTTTTTTTTTACTTTACCTATTTTATGGGTGTTGAATATTTACGTATTTACTTGTTTTGTAACTCCTTATTATTTCTCTTATCTAAGGGTCAATGGTAGGTTCAATCAGTACTAAATAGAGTCTTGTTCAAATGCTTTAATGAATTAATAATAACCAAAAACCTTAAAAACGTCTAATATAAAGTGAACTAGTCAAACAAATCCAAAACAATAGAAAACAAAATTATATTAAAAAAAACTAATAAAATATGACCAACATTAACAAAATAAATCCTATATACACAAGCTAACTTATGTGAGAATATGATTCTTGTAATTTACGCAAACTTTATACTTGTAGTTATCTTCTTGCTTTTGGTCCCTTGATTAAGTCGTCCTCTTGTCCCTGCGTTCGTCTTCTGATCCTTTGTTGATTCGCACAAAAGTAAACAGCTACTTTTGTGTGCGAAGTTTAGCGGCTTGAAGTCCTGATTTTCGAATATCTCCGTCACGGCTCCTATCTTGTTGAAGTCCTTTCCTTGTTGACTGCCTTTTTCCAGTCCTATGTCCAATCGTTGAACACGCGTTAATTTTATGTAATCTATTAGTATTAGGGCAACATCACGACCCTCGACCCACTACCGTCTCCCCTGGTCGCCGTTCACCCTCTACCCCCGACTCGTCAATCTGTTTCTTGTTGATTATTTCCGATCTTCAGTTCTTCAATCTCACATGCGTCTATGCACGAAGTCACCTGTCACCCGTGGTAACCGATCAACAACCTCCATCCGCGGATCCATAAACCTTGCGATTTTCTGTGTCCATAAAATGTCTTACACATTTCTCTGTAGATTTGTGCATACTTGTTCACATTCACATTTACAATATTTACAATAATTTTAGTTAGCTTGTGCCCTTATATATATATATATATATATATATATATATATATATATATATATATATATATATATATATATATATATATAAACAATCTTTATTGGGCTATCGACCCCATGGGGTCTTTCCGCTTTTAAATAAATATAAAATATTAAAAATAAATAAAATAAAGTTCTGCGATAAATAATATTTTTGCAGTTTCATATGATTCCAATAATTTATTGTTACATTTATTATTTTACAGTTGAATATAATCGTAATTTTAAAGAAGTTCTTCTGCGAGAGGGGATAAAAAGTACATAAATCACGTATGATTATATTGTAATTCTCGTGTTTTGCACGCTCGCACGTTAATTTACACGTAATCGCTTTAAACACGGAAGTGTTTCGACATATCAAACAGCGGTTGAAATTAATTCCGCGTTGAAATTTTTAATTAAACGTACGCACATAATCGTCGGCCGCACGTCGATACGGAGCCAGCCAATCAGCGCCGCGTCACCAATTAATTTCCACCTATAATCGTCCCATGCGGCAATTATATTTACATTTAATTAAAATAGTAAATTGTCGGGCATTAATAAATCGGCGCGAGGGGCGAGTGGGTGGTGGGTTAATTAATGAAAACGCCGATTAATTGCGGTAAATGTTTTGTAATGGCGCTCTAAATATTTTATGACGCTGCCGGGGCTAATTGCGGCCCGCGCGCAGGGCCGGCGTTGGGGGGCGGTTGAGCCGTGGGGGCGGCGGGGCCGATACCCGCAAGTCTTAATAACTTAATAAGCTGCGGCCGGGGGTGGAAAAAAAAGCGCCGCGCGAACGCAATGCACGCATCAATTTAAGGCCAAACCACCCGTTACAACCGTTAATTATATTCAATTTAGTGTTGAGCTATCGCTTTAATTACATCGTGTCAAGAGCGGAATTTATGTTTACATTACTTCTTACGCGCCCCGTACACGTATTGATTTATTATGATTGTAAATTCACGCCTCGTGGATCTGACACACGCCCGCCTTTTCCCAAAACAATATTATTAAATAGTTATTAATATTTGCGCTGCATCTGCATGTAATTGTTAAAAGTTGACCCGTTTTATGCGCGTGTTGTGGAAAAATGTGCGGAAACCTATTTTCGTACGGCCTAAAGGCAACATTCATTAAATCAACCGCACGGTCACCAGCGAGAGGAAATTATTGAATGCCACGGTTTGTATGTAACATGCAATTAGTACGCATTTTTACATCACATCAGATGTTAATATGCACGCTTCTGTAATTTAAGGTATTAATAAAACATTGCTATTATACCGGGTGATTCAAGTTTTATCACCATGGGTTTTTTAGGCATTTGGAGTTGCCCAAAAAATATGAAAATTTGGATTTATATAGGTCTGATACTAATCTACGGAAAGGTGGTTTGACTTTTTCGATATAATTATATAGACGGTTATAACATTAAAAAAACTCTTTTCGAGCAAAATTCTCTATCGTTATTTTTGTTTTATTTTATTCATAGAACCCATTTATGAAATCAAAAATTACCGAAAATGATTAGATTTAAAATTAAAGCATTTTTTACATTACTGACCAACTTTCCTCGGTATAATTTATGATTTTGTAAGTCCCTACAAAGCATTGACCGCGCCGGTGCGGTTGGAACGTTTTATGACTTTTTATGATTCCGCCAGTCGCCCGTGGGTTGAACGGGCCTTGCAGGACCGTAATAACTTCTTATAATTCATAATCTAACTTATTTCAGATAGTATGAATCGGTGATTAATACTTGGTGAAACATCTTTAAATTAGTATAAATAAAGCACTTGGTTAAGTTTTACAAAAATTATTAGAAAAAACTCTACAATTGTTTCAGTCTTGCGACCATTATCAAGAGCAAAATAAGACTGAATACAAATTCATTAAATGCGCTATTTATAATCTAATTCCTAGTCTAACATTATTAACACTTTAAGGTACATTTACGAAAAGACGTACTTTCAATAATCCCATTGAACACTGGATTATTTTCGAAACAGATCTGGTCATTCACAATGTTCCCCTTGCTTTCTTAATTTCCAGAATTTGCAGGAGGTCCATTCTTCTAAGAAAGCGACGGGGAACATTGTGAATGACCAGATCTGTAGAAAATAATCCAGTTTTCAATGGGATTATTGAAAGTACGTCTTTTCGCAAATCTGCTGAGTTTATTCACATGTCCACTATTCTTAAACTGGCATTCATCCGTAAACAACACTTTACGAAAAAAATGGGAACAACTTGAATCATATATTCGGCCCAACGGCAAAAAGTAACACGATTTTCAAAATCTTGCCCGTAAAGTTGTTGGTGCAACTCGATGTGATAATCGTGATATTTATGTTTCGATAAAATACGACTCACACCACTTTGGCTTATTCCGGTCTCATCCCTTATCTTTCGTGTTCTTACCTGAGGATCATTTTCCACCATATTTAAAACAATAGCTTGATTTAATTCGTGGCTGATCGGTAATTTTTTATAGCTTTTCTTCTTATGATGAAAACTTCCCGTCTCGGTTAACTCTTTAATTAACTAGGCAAAAATTTTATGTGTTGGATGTGGACCGGGATATCTTTCAGAATAAACTCTAGTGGCTTCCAATGGGTTTCTACCACATTCGCCATAAATTAGCAACAATTCCACTTTTTCATTGAACGAATATTGAAAAGGCATATTTTAAAAATCACTGTCAAATCACTGTTCACTGCTCAAGATCAAACTCGGTAATGAACTTAATAGTAAGACAACTCGGTTTACAACATAATAACAATCATCAAATTATTGGAAATAATCTTCTTTAAATGTAATTTTAATAGCCTGCAGACCAAAATATTATATTGCCAAATTAGTCGTTGCAGGTCTTTCGGAAACATACGATTTGTAAAAACATCCGTTTTGTTGCGTTTGCCAGAGGATGCTACTTGTAAGCTACCTGAAAATGGATAATGAAGATTTTCTCCACATATATTTGTACAAAGAGAATGTACAATGAGAATGATGACTGAAAACAATTTGCAGCAGATTTTAGAAACGTTGCCTATTGGAATTTAATTTGTTTCGTTTCTCTGTGCTCTAAATGGCTTTTACATTGGGCACTTAGCGAAACATTAATTTCCTTTCCCCGCCCATGCTAGCGCAGATTTTCCGCTTCTTGCGGCGAACGCTTAGGCGATCGCGATTCAAATGATCAATCATAATTTGACTCTGCGCTCGCCGTGTTCCTGACTAGTTTCGAGATTAATTCGTACGCTGGGGCCGTGAAGCAGGACAAAAACTTTATTGTTTCTTATGGTACATAAATCAATACGGAGTGAGCGGACGGTTTGTCCGCCGCCTCCAGCTCCTCCGCCGCGGCCTCCCTGTTTACTTCGTGCCCAGATTGCGGAAAATATCGTTTGTGTCGCGCCGCCGCTCCACTAGAAGGGCTTATTAACTGACCGATTTACAACTGGTCATGGGACCAGTTTTTCCAGTACACTACGTTTTTACAACGTCCCAGTTGAATAGCTGAAAATTAGTGCTCATTCAAGAGGGTTGATGTTAATGCCGCACTGAAATATAATTATCTCATTTAATATAAAAACTTTGTACTCCAATACTCTTGTACGAAATTTATCAAGATGACTATTAAGGAAGTGAAGTTTAATGCTCATATTGCATCCCATATAAAGTCAATGTGTTACAAACATAGGGAGGTAAACCCTCGCAAAATTTCATGTGGACAAAAACATGTCGTTGCAGCCAAAATTACTTTTTTGAGAAAATTTTACAATTGAAAAGTTCTAGTGTAAATCTAACGTTTGTGTATCTTCACAAAACCTGGATCTACCAAAATGGTTCGTCAATACGTCGTTGGATACACGAGACAGATTTATAAAGTAATCCTACCAAAATTAAAAGTGAAGGGTCAAGATTTACAGTTTTTCATGGGGATGTCAGTTGGGATTTTTAAATATGTGCGGTCTATTATTAAATTAAAAAAAAAACAACGATAGAAATTGTAAGGCAAGGGATGGAGATGTTTTTCAAAATTGGGTGGCTGAACAACTTATTCCTGCTTTGACCAGTTTGAAAGAAAACTGTGTGGTGGTCATGGATAATGCATCTTATCATTCCATGCAGTTGGATAAACCACTCACATTTTCTAATAAAAAAGGCAAAATGCAAGAATGGTTGCGTAACCACAGTATTGAATGTAACACAAAATATGTGGAAATCGTTGAAGCAACAGAGAAAAAAAGAGAAGAATTTGACATGTTTATTTTACCACACCAGTAATTAGGGCAGCATTTAATACAAATTGGCATACCTTAGTCTCCACACAATCCTTGTCAAAATTGCAGTAAATTGAATGTTTTTCAATGCATTATTTTTCATTTTCTTTCCTGCAGTTCTATTTTCATTTCAAATGATTTAAACTTTACATCTGGCAACAAAGTTATTTAAAAAATATAACCTCAAAATGAAAGCCGCTATCCTAAACATATTTGACAACTTCCATTGGAGAATTCAGTAATTTCCACCAATAAAAAACTAGATATTCATAGACTTACCTGACGCAAACTTGGTGAATAGAGAGTAGAATCCTTTCTTTTACTTTCTCTATATGATATTATGATATATAATGATATATATGATATATGTATAATACAATGAGAGGAATCATGACTATCGATAATCGCGTGAGTTGGGACCCGAAATATGTTGTCAAATATTAATTCCACGAGTCTGCAAGACGAGTGGAATTATTTGACAAGATCAATAGTCGCGATTCCAAGACTTTCCAAGAGTTAATACTTTCCGTCTTTCTCGGACAAAATATTATTCCGAGAGTTGCAGAACTCGATAAATTGGGCCCAACTGTACTTTTGGGCCCTTACAGTATTATATGGTTTGTGGTTTTGTATGTTTTCTTCAATATTATTTAAAGAAGAGTTACCGAAGCGCGATATTTGGTCTAATTGTGACATTTCACTCGACAGCATAGCACATCAGATGTGCAGAGGACCAAGTGTGATTATTACTTATAAGTCAATTCGAATTCTGATTATCACCTATTAGTCAGTCGCTAAAATAGAGAATAAAAGCATTATGAGTTAGATAATCAGGATATTATCAGAATTTTTTTGATAAAGTACAGAGGGTTGTTATGGATTTTGATACTTCGTTCGATATCAAAAGCAAAATATTGTTTTGGAAAAAACTCGATAGCGCTTAATTTAATTTATATAGCTACACATTTTAAAATATTAATTATTAGTAGCATAACTAAATTGGAAATAGAGGGTGTACCTCTACAGGTTGCACTAGAAACAATAGTCGACGTGAAACTAAAGTTAGGGTACCTATCCCTAACTTTCTTAATAGTCAAAACGATATTGAAATTTCAGACTTGGGATTTGTATTAAGTGTATTTTCAGTAGGTACATTCCTGCTACATCATGTGATACTGAGCACTTTTTGAGCATTTGTAGTTATAAATATGTATTTTTAGGAAAAAAAAGACAACATTTATATGATAATAATACATAATAATCTGAGCGACGTAAAATAATGCAGCGAAACAATACAAAATAAACCCGATTAAAATCCCCCGTATCTTAAAAAATATACAGGGTGTTAATACTAAGTTGTAACACCCAAAAATGGCAGTTAGAACGCATTGAAACCAACAACTTTTCTTAGTTAAAATTTTTGAATTGGATCCCAAGTTCATAGTTATTGGCGTTCTTTTGTTTTTCGAAAAATCGTCATTACTCCTGTATTTTAAGGAATATTGAAAAAATACAAAAACATTCAACATGCGCTTTCGGTTCTCTAAAACATTTGTATTTACAATTATTTTCTATTTTATCAAATAACAAAATAGCGACCGATCAAAAATTTCTATGCAAGATATTTTGAAAACCAATCGATGAATTTTTGAAAATAAAACATTTATGAAATCCTTGAGCCATCTTATAACATTAGTCTGTTTTGATAATTATGCATTTTTATACACAAATTATGCAAAATACGCACACAAATGATAAACGTGACAGAAACTTTCAAGATGAAGCAGAAATTTCTGAACAACAAGATCAAAAAGTATTTAAATTTGAACGTACAAACTAGAAAACACGTGCCTAAACTTGTTTAATCGCCTAACTTAAGGTTAGCCTACTTTGTTTTAAATGATTGTTGCAGATTGTTAAAATTTATCTTGTAATTCAATTTGAATAGTAACTTTTTTGGACAGATCGAAAAAAATGTTTCAGACAAATGTTATAATATAGTTTAAGGATTTCATAAATGTTTTATTTTCAAAAATCAATCGGGTGATTTTCAAAATATCTTGTTTCGAAATGGTTTTTCGGTCGCCATTTTCTTATTTGATAAAATAGAAAATAATTGTAAATACAAATGTTTTAGAGAACCGATAGCGCATGCTGAACGTTTTTTACTTTTTAAATATTTCTTAAAATAAGGGAGTAATGACGATTTTCCGAAGAACAATAGAACGCCAATAACTATGTACTTGGGCTCCAATTCAAAAATTTTAACTAAGAAAAGTTGTTTGTTTCAATGAGTTCTAACAGCCATTTTCGGGTGTTACAACTTAGTATTAACACCCGGTATATCCGAAAAGTATTCAGAGGTACCTACTCTGAAATATCTACTCTCTCTCTACTGGTTACGGAGAGTACTGTATTACAGAGTACTACAGAGAGTACTGGTTACAGAAAGAGAGCCTCAAAAAACCGTTTTGGTGGAAATTAATTATATAGTTTTAAAATTTGGTACACATACTCTTGAGCACTCTGGAATCTCATATCCGTTAAATTTCCCCTCCCTCGGTGGGGGCTTCATCCCTTAATATTGAAAAAGCACCCCCTAAACGATGAACTTGTGTTATGTTTCGCAATTACCACGTAAGCGGAGCACCGCCTGTTTTTTTTATATCGGGTAAAGTTAATGGCAACAAAATTTTGAACAAAATTTATGTTACATGGTTTGCCAGAAAAGCTACAGTTCACGCGGAATAGAGGCCGGAAATCCGGGCGGAAATAAACCATATAGTTTAGAAATTTGGTATACATACTCTTGAGCACTCTAAAATCAAATATCCGTCGAGCATCCCTTAATATTGAAAAAAGAAAATAAACTCAAACGGCGAACTTGTGTAATTATTCGCAATTATCTCGTTAACGGTGCACCGCCTGAAAATTTTCAGATCGGGTAAAGTTGATGGAAACATCATTTTGAACAAAAATTATGTCACACGGTCTGCCACAAAAGCTATAGTTTTGCGCGATTGAAATGCCTCATTCCTCGGAGCATGCGGGAGTTTTGCACTCCCTTTGGCTGATGGTCCATGATATTCTATGATAGGCAATCCATGCCACACAGTGGATTGTATGTTCCGGATTGAAAATTATCACGCGGTATATTTCTTAAACTTAAATTTAGTTTTATGTCCTATAGGAGATTATTGCAACTAAAAATAAAATGCAGAGTCAATGTAGGTATACTCTCATTTTTCTAAACTGGCGTTCACGTCATCAAACAGCCGTGTGATGAGGTTTTTTCGTACCAACGTGATTGTTTTCGAGAATATGCATAACAATAGTTTAATAATCGAAATTAATCTGAGGATCATTTGTTACATAACACTGATCACCGGTCGTTATAAATAGGTAATCGGTGTATTAACCGCGGACACAATTTTCGCCTGCCAATCATGTAATAAATCATGTTATGTTGGCGGCCGTGACATTTTTTCGGCGACGATGCCAAATCTTTTTCACTAACACATGCTCATACATGTGTGTATAACCAAACTTCTTTGACGTTTAACTTGTTACATTTTATCGATTATTACACAGCATATTTTGCCATTGTAGATGTTAAACCATAACCATAAGATTGATATCTGTACGAAAAACGGCAGAGAAGTCGACGAATTTGATACGAACCGCGCACAGTCGCACAAGATTGCACTGCATTTTTAAACACCCAGGACAGCTGGCAACCTTGTAAAATTGTGTCATCATTATTATGATTATTATTTTGATGACGTGAACGCCAGTTTAGAAAAAATAGAGTATATAATTTGTCTTCTTATATTAAATTCGGCAGCTTTTGATAAAGACATTCATTTGTTCCAGATGTCGCAAACTGTTAGTATTATTTTAAGTGCAGATATATTGATTGCTCAAACATGTTTACATGCTAATTGAAGTTACAGGGTGACCACGTGCGGTAGCCAGTATTCATAGCTTATATCAGTGGTTCCCAAACTTTTTCGACACGAGGCGCCATTTTTGAATTAAGATTTTCCCATGGCGCCCTTTTTTAAGTCAACGCGTCACTAATCACAATTAAGAGATAAAAATAAATAATACACGAGATAAAAATGTAATAAACACAAATATAATAAACAAGTCATATAACTGCATTATTGCAGAAAAAAATTATTATTATAAAGCATTACTATATTCCGCGGCGCTCCCTGTAAAGACCAACGGGCATATATGCTAGTTCTGAGGTATTATGTTCACATAATAATTAATAATAAATATTGGGCATGGTATGGATTGCATGTAATACGTCCAATCAGTTTTCGCTGTACCCCACGTACAGTGAACATTAGCTCGATCCCCTCGTGGAGGAATTCGATCGGCTGACGTGCCCCATTCACCGTCTGAGGCCCATAAATTATGTGCACACACATACGCACGGTGGATGTGGCGTTGCCAAAACGGCAATTTGTTTAAAATTAATTAATAAGTTCATACACTCGCACACATTCACACACACCACATGAGCCGGCAAACACCTCTGACACCGCTCTTGATAAACGAGCAGAGCGTACGCCCGACGCGACTTCACTTAATATGCGAGGTGCTCCAAATTATTACCAACACACGTGCAAGCATACACATCCACACGTGCATACACACAAGCATGCGAGCGCAGTGAAAAAATTAATTAATTACGAGCGGCTCGCATTTAAACGCGCCCGCCATTAATATTCAATTAAATCCACGTCCGGCCCGTGAAAAATTACAGTACGAGTGAGACGTTCCGGACTGCAAACACGTATTCATATTTATAAGGAAAACTTCGGCCGAAAACTACCCTTGTGGGGGTGGGGGCGATTTCTGGTTGGAAAGTTTTCGCCCGCCTAACGTTAAACCGTGATCACTTACTTTTATTAAAATTCCATAAGACGACGTGAGTAACGACCTTCCCTTCGTTTCCCACTCGCCCATTCTATGATTAATTGACATACGTGCATACTTTTGTGTGTGTTTATTTAAGTGCGTATGTGCGCATTCGTGTATGATTGTGTGTATTTGCAGGCATTCGTTGTTTGAATGGGAGTATGCAGGTATATATGGGTGTACATGTGTAGGGATAGGTGAGCTATATGAGTATGTGCACCCCTTTCAGTTGAAGCTCGCCGATATCGACCGTCTCAAATATTATACATTTAATGGATTTCTCGGCTATATCGCACGCATAGGATAAGCGCAGTGAGCACCGCATAGTCTGAATCGATTGGATGATTTCTACTCTTAGTAATGGTGAATATTTGATGTCCCTTGAGTGAGCTGCACACTGCGCTTAACCACTGTACGGAATCTAGTATACAATATAGAATCGAGAATGCACCGTAGGAATATTAATGCCGCAAGAGATGCCTTAAAGTATCACATTCTACAATCAGCCTTATTGAATTTGCCAGGTAACGTCATCCTAGCGCTAGTTGTCACTTCACCAAGTACTTATCGATCTTCTGAAGTTTTAATTAATTTATTGACAATCGAGTTAATCATCTGTAGAAGAATCTAATATTTTTCAAATACTTTTGCAAATTTACTACAGGTATGGTGTATGGTACTACATACATCATATGTGATTCATCAAATTATAAACTACATTTAATTCGTAATCATTTTCTCAATCTGTTTCTTCTGTTGACGAAATAATAAATAGAGCAATGTCGTTCATTTCTCTACACATAAGGGATATTTATAAGTTTTTGTTTGCTTGTACCCTTTTGTCAATTGTGTTTAACAATTTGCCAAATAACTTCTCCAAATAACTTTTTATATCCTTGAGAAGAAATTCAATAAAATAATATTAGAAAAGAATGGAAATTTTATAAATAATGAATCTTAACAACAAAATTTAACAAACAAATCTAATATTATAGTCAGACCTGCTGAACTAAAATTACTAAATAAAGGATTAAAATACGCAATAGAGGACGAGGAATTACCAATAGAAGAAGTTATGAATGATTTAGAAAATGCATCGAGACAACTAGACCCTGAAGAATCAAATCAATTTAAAAGCGCAGCTATGAAGATTTTAAAGAAAACAATGAATAGACAATACCTTTCACCTAAACGTAAAAAGAAGATATTAATTGGACTTAGGAAAAAAATAATGCGTACATTTGAAAGCGGATAAAGGAAACGCATTAGTAATATTGGACAAAAATGTATATACAGGGTGGTCACTTTTACGACGTCCACCATTAGGATCTATTAAACGGAATTACATACAGAGTTAGTCAAATGGGATAAAAGTTTGTTATTTTTGTGCCCCTCAATATACTGAAACGAAATCCGGGATATATTGCACAGTTCCTGATATATCGCTGAAAAACTGAAACAGTGCACTTTCATTTTCCTCTTATAACATTTTTATTTTTCAAGGAAATTTTACGAAACTTGGCACTCTTACATTTTTCGACGTCGAGCTTTCTGATCACAGTGCCAAACATATTCTGCGCCAACTAGATGCCCAAATTTTCATAGTCAACTTTTTAATTTCTTATGGCCTTATTCTTGGATTTTAATGGCATTCAAAACAGCGAAAAATTCCGATTTCAACCATTTATACATGATTTAGAAAATGCATCGAGAAAACTAGACACTGAAGAATCAAATCAATTTCAAAGCGAAGCTATGAAGATTTTAAAGAAAACAAAGAATAGACAAACCATCCACCTAAAAGTGAAAAGAAGATTTTAATTGAACTTAGAGAAAAAAAGCGTATATATGAAAGCGGATAAAGGAAACTCATTAATAATATTAGACAAATATGTATATGTCTTCAGTTCTTAGTTTATTAACAGCTGGTCCTTATATAAAAATTCAAAATATTCCAAATGAATCATATTCTAGAAGAGTAATTAAAACTTTGAAAGATAGTTCTAAATTAATAGATAAAAAACTAAATTTAATTTACGAAACTCAAATCTTCATTTTTCAAAATATACTGTTTACCAAATATTCATAAACAAGGCTACAGTTTCAGGCCAATAGTTTCTAATATTAATTCTTCAACATACTAAATTGCGAAATGGCTTGTTAAAGAATTTTACAAATTTAAATATGAAAATGATATGTCCATTCTAAATTCCGTTGATTTGATTTCTAGTTGAATATAGTTGAAATTATATATTTAGTTGAATGATGTTGAACTAAATTGAGGTGACAAATTTATTTCTTTTGATGTAACAGCTTTATTTCAAAACGTTCCAATAAATGAAACATTTAAATTTTTAGAAACTTTTTTAAAATCTAATTTAATAAATGAAGAAAAAATATTTTAAATTAACAAAATTATGCACCGAACAAAATATTTTTAAATTTAACTATATATTTCATAAACATTATTTTTAAATTATTTTGAAAACAATATAAAAAAAAAATATCCAAAATTTCCAAAGTTCGGCTTAGATATGTGGATGATGTTTTTGCTATTGTAGTTTCTAATTTTGGAAGTAAAGAGTTTTATTTCTATTCTAAATACCGAATTTGAGTCAATGAAGTTGAAATCGCTTTAGGTATATAAAGCCACTGTAATTATGCCGTCTCTGACACTGAGAATAAGAATGAGGTAGACTTATTATTTGTAAAATGACAATTTCCAATGTATAACCTCTGAGTTAAAAAGTTACCTTCAGGATTTTTGAGGTAGATTCATTATTAGTAATAAGACAGTGTCCTATTTAGAATCACCAGGTTAGAAATTTGCGCTTCTGGGTTTTCGCTACCACCTTAGAAGATCTCCAAGTTAACAATAGATCTAGATTAATAGTTTCTCAACCTTAAAACGTTATATTTCCAATATTAGAAAGAATTAATCGAGTTTGAATAGTTCTAGTTGACTTAACCTATTAATCTAGATCTATTTTTAACTTACGGATCTTCCAAACTGCTTCAGCAGAGATGCCAACTCTAAAGAGTAAATGCATGACAAAATCTATACCATTTCATCATATTCGAATCCGTGCGTTCCTATGGTAGGTGCAGTGATGGGCAAGTACCGGGTATATTGAAATTTGGGTAAATACCCACGGTATGTACCCTATGGGTAAATACAGGGTATATTGCAATTTGGATAAATACCATGTACCCGGTATTTATACCCAATAACCCAATAATAATTCATTTGATTAATGGAAATAAAAACAACGAAAATAATGAACATATGTCAAAAAATATATTTTAATTAAAAAAAAAAATAATACAGAAATATTTATGTAGGTTATTCTATTTTCTATTAAATAACAATTATAAGAGTGAGGGTAAGGGTATAAACTTAAAACTAAATGCACTTTAAACTTAAAAGTTCAAATAGTTAAAATGTTCAATTAATTACATTAGAGTTGAAATCAAATAGTGATTCAGATTTCAGATTCAGAATCAGATTCAGTCTGACTGTCAATCGTGTCAGTGTCACTATCACTCGTGTCTGAGTCTGCCTGTGTGGCTGAGTCTGATTTTGAATCCAGGTCCATAAGACTCATCACAGCGTCATTATTTTCACTTTCTCGCCGTTCACCTTCACCTTCAAAACCGTTACTTACATTCAATGCAGAAGTGGAACTTTGAAATTCTAGGCCAACAAGGCCAGCATCATCATGAGAAAATTGTGGAGAAATTGCAGAATAAGTACTCTTTGGTTACTGTTGATTGGACTTTATTGGACTTTAAATTTATTTTCTAATTGTGAAATAAGTATGTAATATTTCCAGCGCTTTCGGTTGTCAATCTGTTTCTTCTTTTATTATGAATGAATTAAAAAGTGCCAAATGATCTTTCAGTTTCTGCCGACGAAACTGGAGAAGTTAACATTCTTATAGCAACTTTACATAATGACGTTGTACCACACAAGCCTCTCCACCAAGAAACTGGAGATGTAGAGTGAATTCCACTCCAAAGGAAGCTTTTAGAATATAATTTGTGTTTCGAACGGTAATTTCCTAAATCGGCCATTATATTTTCTAGAGAATCATCTTTCATATCCGCTGCTACTTTATATATGAACTAGATGGCATCAATTTGTTGTTCTTGAGTAAGTTTGTTTGATCTTGAGTCTGATTTGATGAATATTGTAAAGCCGATGCAAAATTGAGTGGCTTTAAACATCCACTAAATTTTCCATTGGCTAGATCCATCAAACATCAAATCAGACTCAATATCAAACAAACAGACAAACCATGGCATGCTACTATCCGTTAATTATGAAGTGACGCCAACATTACATGACTGATGTCACAGTGACGTCAGGCAACCGCAAGCGTTCAATCTTCCAATACAAAATCTATTGCCATCTGTGCCACAACTTACGTCACATGCGATAATTATGTTGACTTCACCACATCGGAAAAAGGCGTGTATAGACGCGATATATACTTATATACTTATACTTACATATATACTTATAGAAGTATATATGGTCTAAGCTTTAAACCATGTCCTTTTCTCTTATCAAATGAATTCAAAATAATACTGCCTTCATTTTCATTCATTCCACTTTCCAAAAGATTTTCTCTTAGAGTTACTTAACATTTGACATATATGAACAAACTTTGTGAATAATACACTCTTTTGCTTGAAATGTATCTAAACATTCTATAATTGGTTTGAGGCATTCGAATAATGGTATCAATTTTAGGCTAAATTGTTAGATCATCTAATAAGTTTCTTTTCATATCTGCTGGTAGCACTTTAGATGCTTCTTCTTTTACAGCAAGGTGGTGAAGGGAGGTTTTAGATTTCTTAAAAGACTCGAGAAATCCCAGAAAACTACCCCAACCATTCCCCATGAATAAAAATCTAAAACAGAGAGATCGGGGGATCGACCACCTGTATAATTGAGTGTTTGTATCTATGAATTGTTTCCATAGCCTACTTCTTGAGTAGTTCGAAAATGAAATGTAAAAAATAATGATAATTTTATTATTTATAAAAATAACTATATCAAGTGGTATATCATTAGAATAGTTCAAAAAGCGCCTGTTTTATAAAGTCATGGCCAACTATGGTTTCCATTAGAAAAAAATCAACTTTGTCTCATAACTCAAAAATTATAGCTTTAATAAAATAATCGGTTAGATTGTATTATTAAGCACATAATTACGTACAACTTTTTCTTTTACACATTTTTTCTAAAGTCAAGAGTAACAGATCCATAGGCACCGAACCAAATAACAAAAAATATATTTTTTCGAGATATCTAGTTAGCCATGCAATTTTTCCAAAAAACAAAAAGCTCATGAAATTGAACTCGTAAAACTGCAATTATTTCCCCATTTAATCGTTCCTCTATCTCTGCTAGTTTCCGAGATCCCCATACTAAACATCCGAAAAGACTCACCCTGTATATGAAATATTGAAAGTGATGTACATCAGAGAATATTTAAAGAAATGTCAGTTCCTTTTATATCGAAAGATTAATAAATATAATTTTTATATCTCTACGACAAAATCTAGATTTCGAGGCCGTTGTCTTTTGTACTCCATTCTATGTCCTTGGTTCTGTAATCTCGCTCCTTTTGCTCTGCACTACTTTACACTACAAGAGCATAGATCAAACTGAACAACGATTATCTACAAGTACAATTTTCAAGCGTTGTAAAGAATTAATTTTAATGAAGGTAGTTATAATAACATATCACAATACACGTTATAAACGTGTTGTCCAGAATGAGGTCAATCGGTAGCAAAAAATAAAATATTGCAAGTCACTAGATTGAGACTTTGTAACAACTTTATACCCTTTTTTTTATTCCCTGTATGAGATACGTTGCAAACAGCGCCGGGAATCCCATAACGACATTTTTAAGTGTCCCCCATTACCATGCCGTATTTCTCTTTATATTCCAGGAGCGCGTGTGGTACATGTGTGTGTGTACCGGAATAACGCGTTCCGGGCCCGGTTATCTTATAATGAATACGGGGGGATATTATATCTCCGAATAATGCACCCCATTATAATCTCTCTGTTCCGCACATATCCAATAACGGCGCGGCCCCAACGTGAATAATTAAGGGGGCCACCGTGAGCGGATCGATGCGCGATTAAATGAACCGCCGACACAGCGAAAAACAACACCCAGATAAAAAATTAAACCGTCAACGCAAAAAGGAGACAAAGTACGGATTAGGAACGTGTATTTCCGCAGTTTTGATGAAAGATGCGGGTGTGAAAAAATATCTGATTAGTGGAATGTAACGGGGGGACAAATCCGTGGTGCGATACCCGATAAATGGCGACATAATGCAATTTACGTCCTGATTTATTTATACACTTTTGGTTATATAAACCTGGAAATATATTGAAATCTGTAAATAAGATGCGACATTTATAAGACATTGGAATTTATTTAAATCCCTGATGACAAATGAAGGTATGCATTTTTTTGATTATGTATCATTAAAACTACATAACTTAATCGTTAGTTTTTTAAGATTCGTTACATGGTGTACGAACAACTGGTATACAACTGATGTATGAATGACATTACACAATGTACAAAATTTTGTTAACTATTTTTTATTGGCCATGAAATTTGGCAAAACAAGAATGGAACATTACACTATGTGCAGATGTATTTAGTTCGTTTTTCGTCTTTTTTTGTGCTGCACATTCTACATCTGCGATAATTCAACTGTTGTTTTGGTAAATGCTTACCCACGTTTACCAGTCTTACTTCATTTGGAATTCACGCTTATTGAACAGAAATGGGGCAGATTTGAATCTTCGTTTTCTTGATGAGTATCCAGAAATCAACTGTCGTGCCAGATTTACGCGAAATGTTAACTGATCAATCTTGCTACGTTTGTTTATCTTCATCAAGATATAAGCATTCACGATAGCCATGTCAAGTAAATAGTATAATATTCTATGCCACCATTTGATTGACCTTCTGCCAATCGAATAACGCTCATGGAGTTGATCGAATCTGTCAACTCCGCCCATTAGTTGATTGTACATTTCTACAACTCTTGTACAAGAAATCTTTTGTTTTGATCCATCCCTTTTCTTGCGATCTATAGTAGTAGTATCTTTTGGGGAAAGAAAATTTGATAAAAAATGCACAGGTTTGTTATCCATCCATTTTACTGCGGAAATATATTTGTTTGTTCTAAACATAAAGTCTCCACGCTTTAGTTTAGTTTTATCTTTGTACATTTCTGGTAAACCTTTCCTATGAACTCTTACAGTACCTGCAGCATACACATCCATTTCTTTTAGCTTTCGTATTAGTGGCACACATGTAAAAAATTGTCGAAAGCTATTACACATTTTTCACGATTTATTATCGATGCAAGATCCAGTACAATCCTTTCGCCAAGATTTGTGCCTGTTACCGAATTTTCTGATTTTCCCGTATAAATATCATATTTGAATGTATACTCTGTTGCAGAATCTACCAAACACCAGAATTTGTAGCCTATCTTTATTGGCTTTAGCGACATATATTGTTTAATTGAAGCCCTTCCTTTGAAATAAATCATTGCTTCATCAACAGTAAAATATGATGAGTGACTATAGTTGGATTGACAAGACTGATTTAGCTTCTCAATCAAAGGTCTTACTTTATGCAGTTTATCAAATCCTTGTTGCCCTCTTGGAACTGCATGCCTGTTGTTATTGAGGTGCAAATTTTTAATTATTTTTTTATAGCGCTTGGAAGTCATAACTTGGGAAACGTGCGAAACATTCATATATGGATCAGTAGACCAATAACATGATAACTGTAGTAAAACGTGAATTCCCATAATAATCAGCATGCCAAATAATGCTTGTAGTTCATCCATACTGATATCCTCCCAATTATTTGAAGGACCAGGTTCTAAATTTTTATTACTTCTCCTTGTCATGTTCTGAACTGCATAAGTATTGGTCTCGCTAATTATTATTTGAAGTATGTCTTCTCCGAATATGGAATTAAAATAATCTATTTCTTTGGCATTTTTGTCAAAATCTGTAGTAGAATGAGCTTCTTTTTGCACATCTACAACTGCATTATCTAATTGCTCCGTATTCTCACTCCATTCTTCATTATCGAGAAATTCGTCTTTATACGCGTCATCATCATCATCAACATTATGCAATAGAGGAGAAACTGCTGCAATAAGATTTTTTTGAGCATCAATAGGAGTAATGTGAGTATTGGAACTGGAACTCGGAATTCTCGAAGAATTCATCTCCAAACTCTGCAATTCTTCTTCTGCTTCGTCGTCTTGATCATTTTCAGAGTCGATTTCATTATCAGGAAGGCTATATAGGTACTGCATTGCAGCTTCTGCTTGTTTTGGATCCGTTATGTCCCTCATTTGTTTTAAATATTACCATGTACTATAAAAGAAAATATGTATAAATATGGGCAGTGGGAATTATACTTCCCACTTTCAAGATCAGATATGGGCAGAGGGTATTATACTACCCACCATCAAAATCATGTTCTGTATACACATCGTAAAATAATTTGGACTTTGTGGCAAATTAAATAGTGCATCATACAGTAACAGTTTCAAATTTGTAAGAAAATCATTATTACTTACATATTCTTGAAGCGTCTAATAAATATTGCTAAAATTGGTCAGCTAACTCCTTCTGTTACACTTAAATAACGGTCACTTTGAGATTAGCAGAGGTTATGTAGTTAACAGAGTGGCGCAGAGCTCTGCAATTTTTGTTATCTAGTGCGCGCAAGTGTCTAATAGAAGGCAGCACATATGGTACGTCGGAATATAAAAACACACTGCCCATAATAGTTATTTACGTAGCAAGCTTAGTAAATTAGCCCTTATGGGCGAGCTGGAAAGTTTGCAGGGCGAGCGACGTAGGAGCGAGCCCTGTAATGCGGCGAGCCCCAATAAAGGCTAATTGCAAGCGAGCCGCGTACAACATTTTATTTTCTCTTGCTGAAAATTCAAAAAAATCATTATCTTTTGACATATTCAGAAACATATACATAGTTACACATAGTTTGCTGTGGTGTAAATGGATTGACAATTATCATTGTTTACAAATAGTAAAGCCGTCAATAGTGAATACAGACAGATATTGTGGCCAATTAATTATGGAATTTGATAGAGATGAAGAATTCGAAGGTGATTTTGATGCAAGTATTTGTGAAATTAAAGAAAATGTCGAAGCGGCGAATGTGTGCTTGATCCCAGAAAAATCCAGAGAAAGGTATCAGCAGCAATACAACTAATTCAACAACTGGAGGAAGAAAAAAGGCTTTAAGGGAGTTAATGAAGATTTAATTATGAGCTATATTTATGAAAAGTCAATTATTTACAAGCCATCATCATTGTGGGCATTTATGTCGATGTTGAAGAGTACCTTATTAGTTTACGAAAATGTAGATATTGAAAAATTCACAAAAGTTACCTGTTTTTTGAAAAAGAAGTCATTAGGTTATAAACCGAAAAAATCTGCAAATTTGGGAAGGCAAGACATTGATAATTTTATGAGAGAGGCTCCGGACGATAAGTACCTGATGATAAAAGTAGCGACAATTTTTGGGATAAATGGGGCTTGTCGACGTGAGGAGTTGTATAAATTGCTGTTTAATAATATCGAAGACAGAGGAGAAGTCGTTGTTGTTAACATCCCGGATTCAAAGAAACGTGTGCCTAGAAAATTTACTATTATTGGAGATGGAGAAGGTTTCAATCCTTTGGAACTGTATCGTCGTTATGCATCCTTACGGCCACGTCATGTCAATCACAACCGTTTTTTCATTTCATATCGTAACGGAAAATGTAGCATTCAACCGGTAGGAATAAAATCATTTGGCAAGTTCCCGAGTATGGTAGCATCTTTTTTGGAATTACAAAATCCGGAGCCTTACACAGGCCATTGCTACCGGAGATCGTCTGCGACTCTGCTAGCAGATGCTGGTGGAGATGTACTGACGTTAAAGCGTCATGGCGCTTGGAAATCGGGATCTATTGCCGAAAGTTATGTGGCAGATTCACTTAACAATAAAATAAAAGTTGCTAGAATGATACAAAGTCAAAACGATTGTGATGCAGCTCCCAGTGGAAACATTTCTGCTTCACATATTTCTGACGTACAAGCATCGAATGCGGATTGTATTCAAGGTGTTCCCGGGTCAATCTTTAACTTTAATGCTGATTCAAAATGTGTAATTAATATTAATATGTGTAATTCTAATCAATGGAATAATGTATTGTAATTATTGATTAATAAATGATGTGATTATTAGAAGTATAAATAAATTGACACCCATCCATTGACAGAAGTGCTTTCTAAAGTTACCATAGCAACACTTTACAGGCACCGTGCCTGTAAAGTCTCATTTACCGAGTCAATCAAGATGACAGTAAACAAACTATTACATGTCAAGAGAAAATAAAATTGATTACATAAGGTGGGATTAATAATTCCCCTCGCCTATGAAAGGGTTAAACCTTCTACCATTGAATTACTTGCTTTTGTCGATTGCTTTAATGAACTAATACGAGGCAGAGTCAAATGAAAACGTTACAAACGTTAAACAAAATTTATTGAAGCAAAGTCAAAAACAAACATGACATTTTTCCGCCCTGTTTGAATATGATCCTCTTTTATAAATCGCACATATGCAAAAGTAAGGCTTCACTTCTTGGTAAAGTTGACCCATCAAGCTGTAAATAAAACTCAGATGTATCTAATTATACAGGATGAATCTTCCACATATCGAGCCAGTTCATCAATTCTTCTTTGCACTGTATTATTACCCAAAGCTATTTTTTTGTAATTTCAGACAATATGACAATATATAATTCATGCGATGATTATCCACAAATGATTATCATGAAATGCTTGGAAAACATCCTCCTCTTTTCCAGTCAATTTTTTTATTTTTATTTGTAGACCAGTGTTATTAAAAATTACTTGTTCATGTCCGTGAAGCATCCGTAGTTCGAGTATATTTTGAGTCAATCCCGTTTAATTATGGATTGCTGTCGGGAATTTATCTCGTTCCAGGTCAATAATTACGCACACAACCAATAAAAAAGTGTCCCTCGCCTCCATTGAGCATCTCCAACGTTAGAAACTTTGGATCCAGAAACTTCCCGGCTTATCTCCCAGATCCCCAGAATCGACTTCCCCGGACTGCTCGTCCGACTTTTATCCCTATTTATTCTGTCTAATTATGCCGGCTGCATTGAGATGTAAAAGCGGCCCTTTTGTGGGCAGTCGAGCGCGAGACCCGGCGGTCCCGGAGCGCCCCCCAACCCCCCGGCCAGCCCGGCCCTAACTCCTAACTCACCCCAAATCGCTACCCAAAAAATTCCCGCACTATCCCTGCCACTCGATCCCTATGGAAACGCCGGAGTTTACCCGGAAACAAAGCCGCGGCCCGTTCACGCTCACCCGATTTTTTACCCACCCCCATGATTTTTTTTATTAACCCGCCCTTTAACCCCCGATTGCCATTACGGGGAAGTTACGCGGCGCGGATTGATTTAAGCAGCCGCTCGCAATTAAACCGCCCCCGACTTGGACCACCCGAAAAAGGTGCACTTTAAATTAATACTTTGAGGCGCGTTAACCCCACGGCAGGCGGCGGGGGGGGCCTTCTGCCCCGGCAAATCCGCCCCTGCGACGCCCGGAGGCGATGGGCCGGAAAGATCAGCGCCCCCGTCAGGAATTCGGGGATGTAAAAATAAAACGGGACACACGAAATTTTCAGTGCGGGACTTCAAAGACCGCCTCTGGTAACTGCATCGTACGGGGTGCTATGGAATTGTTTTCAAATACTAATAAATACATGAAATCAAAACAATTAACAGTAAAAGCAGCGGTTTAATCAAAAATCGATAATTATTATTTGTAATATTCTTTAGGATTTAATTAATTACCTGATTTTGCTAATTGAATTTGATTTAATTCTTTTTAATTTTAATTTTTAATTTAATTGAAATGTATAAAACATTATAGTATAATACGCTATTTATGCTCTATTGCCCGGCTATATACTCTAATTTTTCTAAGCTGGCGTTCACGTCATCAAAATAATAATCATAATAATGATGACACAATTTTACAAAGTTGCCAGGTGTCCGAGGTATTTAAAAATGGCTGCAATCGGCTGTTGCGCCCGTGCAATCTTGTGCGACATTGCGCGGTTCGTATCAAATTCGTCGACTTCTCTGCCGTTTATCGTATAGATACCAATCTTGTGGTTATGGTTTAACATCTACAATGGCAAAATATGCATTGTAATAATCGTGCAAATGTAACAAATTAAACGTCAAAGAAGTTTGGTTATACACACATGTATGAGCATGGGTTAGTAAAAAAGATTTGGCATCGTCGCCGAAAGATATCACGGCCGCCAACATAACATGATTTATTACATGATTGGCAGGCGAAAATTGTGCCCGCGGTTAATACACCGATTGCCTATTTATAGATAGACTGACCGGTGATCAGTGTTATGTAACAAATAATCCTCAGATTAATTTCGATTCTTAAACTATTGTTATGTATATTCTCGAAAACAATCAGGTTGGTACGAAAAAACCTCATCACACAGCTGTTTGATGACGTGAACGCCAGTTTAGAAAAATTAGAAATTGCAAAACATATGTAATTCCATTAAAAATAAATGAATTATGACTTTGTGAAGGGCGCCTGCAAATAATGAAACCTTTGAAATAATACTAGCATAGTATATAACGCCATTAGGCCGATATGTAGCAAATAACAGGCGCGGTTTGAAGTTTGTAAACAGAGGCGAAGCGAAGCGGAGCGGAGCGCAGCCGAGGTTTATATTCAACCAAGCCTGTTATTTGCATATCGGCCGTATGTTGTTCGATACTTTTTGTAATACCTAAATTACAAAAACTGGTCAATTTATCAATATTAAATTTCAAAATTAATAAACTAGTTATCCAGGCGCAATTTGATACCATAGCAACATCAACGGTTCAAATACAAACAAACAAATCAAAGTGAAATTAGAAAAATAATGTCAGATGTGCAAAGTTCTTCGTTTTGTGGTATCCCCGAAGATGTACTAAATGAAGCAAATGCTGCCACAATCGATTTACTTCCCCAAAAAAGCAGCAGCAGGTATGAGAAAGAATATGAAGACTTTATTGCTCATAAATTTGCGTTGTCATTTAAATAACGTCCACGGCCGTTATTATAACGGCCGAGGCCTTTACGCCTGTCATATCGATCAAGCAGACAGTACTGATAAATGTCAATAACACAGAGGTATTACAAAAAAATATTAACACGTACGAATTATTGTAATGATAGATGATTGTTCAGATACAATGCGCAAAAAAGTTTCTATTTCATTCATAAGAGGAAAACAAGGAAAAAAACCTTTTTCACAATAAACATTTATTACACTAAATGTACATTTCGATTGCAAAGCAATCATCATCAGTAAACAGACAAATACTGAATGAATATTCAGTCAGTTTATTCATTCAGTATTTGTATGGCTAGTGATGATTGTTTTGGAATCGAAATGTACATTTAGTGTAATAAATGTTTATTGTAAAAAAGGTTTTTTCCTTGTTTTATTTAAAAATTTCACAACCTCCAGTACTTTCAATATTATATGACTGAATATTCAGTCAGTTCATTCATTCAGTATTTGTATGTCTACTGATGATGATTGTTTTGGAATCGAAATGTACATATAATGTAATAAATGTTTATTGCGAAAAAGGTTTTTCTTCATGTTTTATTTTAAAATTTCACAAGCTCCAAAACTTCATTCATAAGAAAAATTATGAATATTTTTTAAATCGTCTTTTATCTATTTGAAGCAAATATTTCGGAAATTATATTTACTTCAAAAACTACTAAAGATAGCCCCACAGGTTTAGCAAAATGTGACTTTAACGGGCAATCTGAATAAATAAAAATATACATGGTGTTCCATTTAAAATAACAAAGTTGATGGCCACTTCCGGTAGAACCGGATGTGATAGACACATGTACGTATTTTTTTTTTTTGGAAGGTCACGATGAACCATGTTTCTGTGGGTATTTCAATGTTTTATTTCATGAGGAACCCCATAAACATTTAATTAACGACTTGCGTGGGACACCCTGTAATTTATTTATTCAAAACGTGTATTACTAAATAACTATTTCATGTTTATTTTTTTTACGATAATAATTAAATATTTAATATAGATAATGCGCAATAACTGCTCGTTCCATTGATACCATTACATTTTCTGTGGGTTAAACTAGCAAACATTAATTAGCAAAAATGTTAAAAATAATGTTAAATCCCTAGGTTCGCTTTTAATATACATAATATATTAATATAATTAATAAATTTAATCCAGCCTTACAACTTCTTGGTATTGAACTATTTTAAATCTTCAATTTCTATAACTGATAACTTACTGTAACATTTTCTAATCCCTTCAAGTTGAGCCAATATTGCGAATACGGTTTTTCTTCATGTTATATTTCAAAATGTAGAACCTCCAATACTTTCAATACTATAAGACTGAATATTTAGTCAGTTCATTCATTCAGTATTTGTATGTCTACTGATGATGACATCGAAGTTGACAAAGTTGAACCAATATTGGATTTAGTGAGTAAATATTAAAAAAAAACACTAGGCAACAAATTTGAATTTTTTTCTTTTTTCTTTAGTAACTATGTACAGGGTGGCCCAAATTGGATGTTTCTATAGGGGATTTCGGTAACTAGAAGAGATAGAGAAAATCGGATGGCGTATCCTCGATCTCTTTTTTCAAGTCAAACCCAATGGTGAAAATAAAAATTGACTATCGTCTTTTGTTTTCAAGTTATGGCCAAAAACTCAAAATATTCCATTTTCGTTTTTTATCAATATTTCATTTATTTATGATTTTATTAAGATACGAGTTGCATGTTCTTCAGGCACTTTTTTACGGTGAAGTGAATAAGTTTTCACTCAAGAGATACACCATCCGATTTTCTCTATCTCTTCAAGTTACCGAGATCCCCTATAGAAACATCCAAATTGCGCCACCCTGTACAGTTTTACTTACTTTTATAACAATAAAAACCAATTTATTCTGGCACGTCAGATTTAGCAACAAAAATTATTGAACTATAAGTTAACCAATATTAATTATGTATGTACAGGGTGGGCAAATTTCGATGTTTTAATAGGGTATCTCGATAAATATAACAGGTATGATAAAATGGAGCCCCCTCCCCGATATATTTTTTCGAGAAAAACTTAATGGTGAAAAGCAAAATTGGCTATTGTCTTTTGTTTTCGAGTTATTCGGAAAAAAACGATTTTTTTACTTGGCTGTAGGTCGCTTATTTATGAGAATAGAAAAAATCATGTTTACGTTCTGCGGCCCTTTTTTGATAAGAATGCAGCGGCGCAGTTAATTTTTCAAAAAACAGTGCGAAATTCAAGTCATGACATGTGGTTGTGGTTTTTGTTTAACAAACCAAAGTTGTACTTTTTTATATGGAACTCATAGTTGGCTGTGACTTAGCTAAGAAGAGGGAATTTTTCTTAGCCAAAGTTGTAGTTTTTTATATGGAACTTATAGTAGGCTGTGACTTGAAAAAATCTGCCATATGGGTTATTATTTTTTTTTCTGTGTGTCAATTAAGGTATCGATCATTGGCCTTATGATAAAAGTCTTCAAATGTGTCATAAAAAATTGAAAATATGCAAAGAAATATAAATTATTATGAAATTTGTTACACATAATTTGAACACAATTCTCAAAGAGAATCGTACTGACGACTGTGATTTTGAAGTTGAAGGCTGCAATGTACTACAAGTTCTTCAGTTAATTGAAGACATTTTCCTGAAATAGACATTTATTACATTCAAATGCAAATCTGAACAATTAAGGATCGATTTTCTGTAACGATTACATGGATACAGAAATTTATATTTAATAAATATTTGTTTGTTGAAATGTTTCAATTTTGATTAATTATAAGGTTCCACAGGTTTACAATTTCTGCAGATTAGTTCATAGTTCTTTCATATTCAACATGCAATTTTAGTATCGCGAAACACTATCAGCCATAAGCATAATTAACACTAGCAGCTACCAAAGATTAGTAGCTACTAATGTAATCAGAATGTGATTTATCTTTTAATCTTGGATAAATGACCTTCACTGATGTACTTTCTAACTGTTTTTAGTATCTACTAAGCTTTTTAGTAGCTACTAGGGACTAGGGTGGACTATGCATATGGCTGTATAAGTCCAGCAAAGTAAACCAAATACTAAAATAAAATAAATTGATGCAGACGTTTTACTAGTTAACTAATGAGCAATTAAATGTAATTGTGGGGAAAATACTTTAAAAAGTATAATCTTACCACAACGTCACGAAAATCTTTGTTGTTTTCTTCAGAATCCCTACCAGAATCCATTGATGAAAACCGGTGACACAAATTGTGAGAATAAACAAATTGTTCGTTAAAAATAAACGTAAATAGCAAAGTTACCTTGGAAATAACGCACAACTTAATGTATTAATAAATAAAATTTAGAACAACATCCAAAATAATAAATCATAGAAATGATTTTAAAAGTGAGTCATAGAAAAATATATATGTATAACACTGGAGGAAAGCCTTCTACTCTCCCTTGGATGATTTCTGCAGAAGGCCGAGGGCAAATTTCCGCGGGAGAGAATACATGCATTTTCTCCCTAGTTATGCAAATAACTTAATTCGAACGGCGATAATTATCGTGTATTTACAATTTTGTATTATTTTCTTCGAATTACTTCGCCACTTACATAGATTTTTATCAAATTTGTACGTATAAGTTTTGTTTTTTGGGAAATTTTGTTGTTGTTTAGTATAATTTTGTTAATCGTGTGAAAGTTCTTGTCGTTGCTTATATTCTGGTGTTTATTTCTGTTTCCATATTCCCTTTCCTTTCAATAATTTGTCCTAAGTATTTTATGTGTTCTACTTGTTCTACTTTCTTGTTATTGATTGTAATGTTTATTGCTTCTTTAGTTTCTCCTATTTTCATTACCTTTGTTTTTGATATATTTATTTTTCATCCAGCTTTTTCCAGTTCAGTTTCCCATATGTTAATATTTGTTTGTAAGTCTCTCTTATTTTGCGCGATGATTTCCACATCGTCTGCGAAAATACATTCAGCTATTGTTGTGTATATTAATTTGTTGTATCCTATCACTGTTTTCTTTGTCTTGGTTTTAATCTTCTTCATGATTTCATCCATTGCTATTATGAACAGAATGGGGCTTAGTCCACTCCCTTGTCTCAATCAATTTGTGGTTTTAAATTTCGTTGTGATTATGTCTCCGGTTTTGATACAATTTTCTGTGTTGTTATATAAGCTTTTGATTGCCCTCCTCAGTTTATATCCTATTTGTCTATCATTTAGTGTCTGACACACAAATTCTCTTTCCATTTTATCAAACGCATTTTCTAAGTCTACAAAGCAGATATACATATCTTTTGGTGTTCTATGGTCTTATTTAGTAGGTTTCTTATTGTAAGTGGTCTATTGTACAATGTGCTTTAAGGGGATTATTAATATTAAAATAATTTATATGTAGAAAATTAGTCAAAAATAATTTCAGAAAGTAACACATCAAGTGTCTAATAACTTCCAATCAGATTTTGTACTTAATTTTTGTTGGTCTATCAGCAATAGTCCGAGCGAGAATAGGTGGAACACCCTGTATATCCTTTTTTTCGATATCAATTGACCCGATATCAATTGTATTATAAATACACCATTCACAGACAGTACCTCAAATGTGCAGCACTTTTCAGAACAAATTGGAAATTGTGCAATTTAAGGTGATGCTTGAAATCTGTCAAATGCATATTTTATTGAGCAAGATGTAATGTGCACTTCATTTTGATGCAAACGCTAATTAGTTACCACTTACTCATTAAAATATGTATAATCTTTTTTTTTTTTAATTTAATACGTCGTGGTGTATTCTGTTACGTTTGGTGCTTCTTCGTTGTCTTTGTTTTGGTTGATATGTCTGTCGTACCAGCCTTTCACAAATCTGGAAAAAAAACGACAAATATTTGGAAAGAAGTAACATTAGAAGTTTGCTACAATCTTCCATTTATCATGGGAGATGTCCAGTCTTTCACAAATCTTGAAAAAACGACAGGGAATTTTTCTTTTTTCAGCAATATACGACATGTGCAGCCAATTTTTAATTTTCAGTCTGATTTTATCAAAAATTCTTATTGTTTAAGGTAGTTAGATGCTTTTTTCACGTTTTTCGCGTAGTAGGCTTATGTCTCATCTGTTATTGTGCTGTTACAATGCCGATCGTTTCATTGACAGAATTAATCACATTTAATTGTTTCTTGTTTGATTGCTGCTTATAATATTTCGCCTTTAAAAGTGCGAAATAGCTTATGAAAGTTATGTAAAGTTTGAAGTATGTAAGTATGTTTGAAGTATATACGAATTCTGAAGCTGCAAGTGTAAATAACTGTAATTACATTGAACTATCGTTCTGTGTTCAAATGCTTTTCTTTTTATATTTCTTTGATACTGTCTTGAGGTATGTTCTGGTATCAATGTCCAACAATAATCAGCCAACATTTCACTGTTCCACTTGCTTTGATAACGTTTTTCAATCAAATAAATGTCTTGATGAAATCTCTCGCCATGTTCATTACTGAAGTTACCGAGGTTCGAGGGAAAGAAGTCCAAGTGCGAGCGTAAAATGTATTTTTGTAATACCTCTGTGTTATTGACATTTATCAGTACTGTCTGCTTGATCGATATGACAGGCGTAAAGGCCTTGGCCGTTATAATAACGGCCGTGGACGTTATTTAAATGACAACGCAAATTTATGAGCAATATAGTCTTCATATTCTTTCTCATACCTGCTGCTGCTTTTTTGGGGAAGTAAATCGATTGTGGCAGCATTTGCTTCATTTAGTACATCTACGGGGATACCACAAAACGAAGAACTTTGCACATCTGACATTATTTTTCTAATTTCACTTTGATTTGTTTGTTTGTATTTGAACCGTTGATGTTGCTATGGTATCAAATTGCGCCTGGATAACTAGTTTATTAATTTTGAAATTTAATATTCCATTCTTGAAGTCTACATCTTAGTATTTCTGCTTGAGTTTTTGACAAATTCGTATCACGAATAAGGTCATTTAATTCTGACTGATTTATTAGGTGAGGTCCGTTGAGGTCAATATAGCATAGAAATTAAACTAGCTAAAATAAGTATCAATTTCACTTCAAAAGCGTACAGAAACAATAACGTCGTAGTTTTGTCCCACTGCATTTACAGTTTTTAAGAATAATGGGAATCATTATAAACTGCTTATTGCAACACGCCATAAAAATTATAATTATTCGAGTACTCGTAACAGTTAGCACACAGCCCTGAGACTCTAAATAACGGTTATCTTCCGGTGATTACGCTGTGATTCAAGTACATTAACATTGCATTCAGTTCTATTGCCTAGCATGCAAGATAAACATCATATAATAATATTGCAGATTGTTACTAGTACTGAGGGGTATAGACCTGAATGCATGGTATAAGTCATGCAGTATACATGTTGGCCGGCTGTGACAGGATCAGCACAAGTCGTAAACTCACTAGTTAATTTATGACGTCTGCGGCGAGCGTTGATCGGCTCTGGGGACTCGATTTACATCTACAATCACTAATATTTATTGTACAGAGCGAATGTAGTGTTCGGCAACGTCGGTTTGCAATTCTATGTAATGAATTAGCAAGAACATTGTTTTAAGCATCCAATTAACAAATCTAATCGCATAGCCTACTTGACCACCGGGTCTGCATTTTAACATTTAGTTATTGGCCTACTCCACCGCAGTGCGAGGAATACGTAGATATGAGGTTTTCTCAATTCCAGTACATGGTGTAAATACACCATGGTGTAAATAATAATAATCATGGTGTAATAATAATAATAATCATGGTGTAAATACACCATGATACCTAAATAGGTATAGTGTATTTCGTTGGGATGCCGTGCTACGTTGTAAAGTCTGTTTGTTTCACTTCAGCACGTAGGGTAAACCGTACAGTTATTGGCCACTTAAGATTTTTCAGTACGTGAAATTCTGTAGAGGGCGCAATTTCTAGAATAAAACCAAATCGAATAATGAGCAAGAAAGCTTAAATAATACTCTTTCGAATACATCTATTTATATCTGTTTTCTATAAACACATTATTTTCATTTTTTGTTTTAATATAAATGTGGATAAAACTGCAATAATTAGCCAGTTTTTCTAGTTATTGGCCACATCATTTACAGTAGTTGGTCACAGTGATTGGTATATTTTTAAAAGCCGAAAATTGTATTTGTAACTACTTGAGCCAAATGAAATTCGGAATAAAATTGTTTTCGATTTGTTTTTGTGGTACCATTATGGCACCACGTTTTTAAAAATAATAATGCATAATAAATTAATTCATAAACATAACTTTATTTATAACAGACATGACAATTACATATAACTTTTTTGACTACCTGGTTCACAATATAATAAAGGTTCGTTGATTTGTTGATTTAATGAATCAATATTAAATACACATGTAACATGGTAAGTGCGTTAACACGTAGCACATTTAATGCCAAATTTATCAAAAGAAATGTTATTTTCGCAGTAAAAACATAGGCCTTTGTACATTTTTGCGCTTTCAAATATTCGGAAGAATTCATTTCAGTAATACCACAGGAGCTTTGGCTTTTAATATTTGAAATAATATTTATTTTGTCAGTTTCCACATTATTTTCACTTTGAAATAATATTTTCTTAGCAGTATAAATCCGGGTTTTTTGTAATGTATTCTAAATCATAGTCCTTGTCTTCTTCTAGTAACAAAATATTTTTCAGAGTAGAAACATTATCGCGTTTTATATATGTATTTAAACGTTTGTTAATGTTTGGTTGTTTTTTTTTCTAATCTTAATTTTCACGTGTTCTTTTCTTAGGTTTTCTTTTTCTGCCTTTTTTGAAATCTAGCAGCCCCTCTAATATCATTTTCTCTTTGTAATTGCTTTGTTGATTCAATTTTTTCGTTGTTTTCTTGTTTCCATGTTGAAGAAGTTATAACGAAGGAAGATTTTTCTGTGGTTTGCAGGTGTTTTTGCACATGGCATAAAATTTTCAATACATGTACTTGTATCTATAGCTTAGGTTTATTTATGTTTGGCTCAGTGTCATCAGAAACAACAGTAATATCTTCTCCATCGAAGTTCTGTATAGGAATACTGGCACTATTCCATAATTTACTATTCAATAATTCTCTTATTTCACAATCATGACAGCTTGTGATTTCCAAGTTCTGTAGAACTATATCTTCGTTATTAGCATAAACAGTAGGTATATGTTCAATGTCAATGTCATCTTGAAGATTTATTTGATAATCATTAATATTATTATTACTTTGTTTGAAAATTTTATATATTTGATGCAACATAACAAAATATTCGTTATCGTTTTGCTCCTTGTCATTAAAGTCTACAATTGTAGTCGTGTTTTCTTCTCGTAAAATAGTTTTGAACTGATTCAATGTAATAAAAGCTCTAGTTGAATTATTTTTGTCTATCGCAGTTTCTAGTTTATTCATTTGCTTTTTATTTATTTTGCCTAAACACTTACTAAATTTGATCGGTTTTGTTTTTCTTGATATTCTTAATGTAATGAAATACATTTGCTTTCATCCACCCATTATCACTACAACCAATGCCCCACGTATCACGAACTGATTGGGCTACTTCTTGGGGTAATCTTTTGTATGGAAAAAATAATCATTTTTGGAATAATATTGCCTAAATTAATCATTTTTGGAATAATATTGCCTGTGGCTGAAAATGTGAACATTACAGCTGAATTTACTTTTGAGTGATGCTCAATTTCATAGACATTTTTAACACCTCTTGCAGTTAAAACGGTTTTATTTTTCGGGCACAAAAAAAGCAAGTCTCATCACCATTAAATACCCTTGATGCATCGTTTAGTATATCTGCAAGCCCCCTTTTATCTAAATATTCTTTTATTTTTTGGAACAACTTTCTTATATAATTTTCTGAAACATTAGCATTTGCCCCAGTTACTGGTTCTGGTGTCCGTGCACAAATTTCAGGATGTCTTTGTAGAAATGGTTTATATCATCCATCACCAGGTCTGTTATCCTTAAATGGTTTATTCCTTGGAACTGCTTGTAAAAAGTATCGGACCGATTCTTGAATGTCTTTTTTCCTTCTGGGGAAACCTTTTTGACAGCTATTTATAATCTACTCTTTTAATAATTTTTCTTTAGCAACTGGTAAAATTGGGACAGGCCCAAATTATGTTTAGTCGTTACATTTGTTGCTTATATGAAACTATATAGTCGCTCTTGGAACACCATATTTTATTGCAGCTTTTCTCGGACCCATACCATTTTTAACAGCGTCAATCGCTTTTGCAATATTATCTTCAGTATACCACTTTCGATAGAGAGCACCTTTACTAATTTTAGGCATTCTGCAATTATAATGATAAAATTTAATTATTGGTCACCACACGTATATAGTTATTGGCCCCCGGCCAACAATTATAAAATTGCTTATAATTACTTTTTTTATTGAAAAGACCATTTATTAAATTAAATTAATTACAAAAATTAACAAAAAAAAACTATTTATCAATTTATAGTGATTATGAAATATATTGGCAGGGATGGCCAATAATTATTTTTCCCGCAAATAATACCGACAATGATTCGCCTGCCTTAAATTATATACAGGGTGAGTTTTTTCGGATGTTTAGTATGGGGATCTCGGAAACTAGCGGAGATAGAGGAACGATTAAATGGGGAAAGAATTGCAGTTTTACGAGTTCAATTTTCACTCAATTGAGTTTCACTCAATAATAACAGAGCAATATGCTCCGAACAAAATAACAAAACATATATTTTTTCGAGACATCTAGTTAGCCATGCAATTTTTCCAAAAAAAACAAAAAGCTCATGAAATTGAGCTCGTAAAACTGCAATTTTTTCCCCATTTAATCGTCCCTCTATCTCCGCTAGTTTCCGAGATCCCCATGCTAAACATCCGAAAAAACTCACCCTGTATATATATATATATATATATATATATATATATATATATATATGCAATTTAACTTAAAAGTTACTATTGAAATAGTTTAATTTAACTATAAATAATCATATACTCCCAAAATGAAACAACAAATACTAAACGTGCTTACGTGACTATTTTGCTAAAATATTCGATCACATTATCAATTTACTTTCCTCTCCTTTTCAATGGACAATATGGAAAGATTGGTAAGTCGTGCTTGGCTCATTGTTGATCTTAAGCAAGATTTTATCAACTTTTATTTTAAGAAACTTCTTTTACAAGAAGCCATCGAAACACAAACAGTTAAATAAAATCTTAGACACAGCTCTAGACTCGGAACAGACTCAAAATAGTCCCATTTTATAATGAATTTCAGAAGCTCCAAGGTAGTGCAATGGGCCGCTTCTAGAAAATAAATGCTGGCGGCTACCAAGTGGCGCCTCAGTCTTAAAATCTCCAAATTTATATCCTCTGCAGAAAATTTATCATAGATTTTGTCAGATTTGGAACTATACCTCTTCAGTTCTTTTTCTTCTTCAGTTGACGTTAGCAGAGTTTTAGATTGAACAACACCAAATGTTATGAGAATGTCATCCATTGCCCTGTAACGATGGTCTAGTTCTCCGTAAAATCTATCAAGGCATTCTAACATAGCTCTGTGCACCTCTTCTGGCAATGTTAGTCCAGCGTCTTGGGCCAGGAGAAATGCATACGTTTTAGGAATCTCCTCCATCTTCTGTCAATCGAAATACCCTAGTCCTCAAATTTTTCAGTTGCGTAGGAAATAGCTCTTTCCACTATTTATACTGTTGTATCTGGTCCGGGTCGTACAAAAATTTTGCCGGGTCGCGCAAAATAAATAGATATAATACTTTTTCTTATAAATCATCACTAAAAAAAAATCTTGGTATAAAAGTTTCCGACGAAAATGGATAAATGGTTAACCAACAAAACCAGAAATTTAAATTATGATCAACCAAGTACGAGCAAAGCTAAACATGATGATCATGAAGATGCTTTGTCTGAAGTCCCTAAAGGCAGATATACAGCGCCAAAACAACAAGCGTAAAGCTAATTGGACTCGCAAATATTGTGATGAATATTTACGGTTTGGGTTCATTGTCGGCACCATAAAAATAATTTGCCTCTATGTGTTATTTGCAATTTGCAACTCTCAAATAAAAGTATGAAACCGTCAAAGTTGAAACGGCATTTCTTCTTCTTCTTCAGGTGCCTTCTCCGGTCCGAAGGTTGGCAATCATCACCGCTATGCGTACTTTTGAGATAGCCGCTTTAAATAGTTGGTTTGTGTTGCAATTGAACCAGTCTCGCAAATTTTTCAGCCATGAGTGTCGTCTTCTTCCAACGTTTCTTTTTCCCTGTATTTTCCCCTGTATTATTATTTGGAGCAGATGGTACTTCTCCCCTCTAGTCACGTGTCCCAGGTATTGTAATTTCCGCGTCTTAATGATGTTTATAATTTCCTTTTCTTTCTTCATTCTTCTAATTACTTCTATGTTTGTTATTCGGTCCGTCCATGGTATTCTCAATATTCTTCTGTACATCCACAGTTCAAAAGCCTCTAACCTTTTGATGTCCGCATTTTTAAGTGTCCATGCTTCAGCTCCATACATTAGAATTGGTTGTATATAGCATGCCGTTAATCTTGTTTTTAGTTCTAGGCTTAGATCTTTTCCACATAGAGCTTTTTTCATTTTCATGAAAGCTGTTCTAGCTTTTGCTATTCTAATTTTTATCTCCATTGAACAGTCGTTATCTTGGTTAATGGTTGTGCCCAAATAGTTGTACTTTGTTACCTTTTCTATGAGTTCATTGTGTGAACTCCATGACCATGAATTTGGTCTTCTTCGCGTTTAGAGAGAGTCCACATTCTTCGCTTGCCTCTGTCACTTTGTTGAGGATTCTCTGAAGGTCTTCTAAGTTAGTTGCAATTAGAGCTGTGTCGTCAGCATATCTTATATTATTTATCGGGATGCCATTGACTTTTACCCCTATTGTTTCGCCATCTAGTGCTTTCTTCATGATTTCTTCTGCATACAAGTTGAATAGTGTTGCTGATAGTACACATCCCTGTCTTATACCTCTCTTTATTCCGATTTCTTCCGATGTATTGCCGTCTATTTGGATTATTGCTTAGACATTTAGACACATTTAATTCTGAGTATTCTGATAAGCCGATTAGCTTTTTTGCTGATAAGAAATAGGAATTGATTGCTGCTCAATAAGAAGGAAAAATGCACTCTTTCCTCGCCAGTCAAATAAAAACCTTACTTTGATAGATTTTTTAAAATTCCAAATTAATAGCTGAGGCTGGGTATCCTCATAGTGCTGGAGAAAAAAAAATACTTCCCGCTTTAAAAATTGTCGCAAATAATTTATGCGGAATAAAGGAAGAAAGTTTATTTTCGGCGATACCATTATCAAATAATACAGTTAAACGGAGAATTGACGATATTGCGAAACATTTAGAACTAGTTGCTAAAGTAAAAAAAAAAACATGTTTTATCCTTGCAAGTAGATGAAAGCCCAGATATCGAGGATAATGCAAATCTAATGTGTTTTATCAGATATATTGACGAAGACACCATGGACGATTTTTTTTTTGTATAAGACTACCGACAAGAACGACCTCAGATGAGATTTTTAAGCTTCCCAATGATTTTGTCACTGGTCACGGTATTCATTGGATGAAGTGTGTTGATCTAAGTAGAGACGAAGCACGTGTAATGGCAGGTTGTCATAAAGGTTTGTTTAAACAAATTCAAGCCATTAATTGTGTATGTGTGCACTATTGTATCCATAGACAAGCGTTGGCTTGCCTTTAAATTTAAACATAACTTTGGAAGAATGTGTCAAGTTTGTAAACTACATAAAATCTCGTACATTAAATAGCAGACTTTTTACTGAATTAAGCAAGGACATGGGGACTGATCATAAACACCTCATTTTATATTGTAATTGACGATGGCTTCACAAGCAAACGTTTTTAAACGTATGTTTGAGCTAAAAGACGAAGCTGTGTTATTTCTGAATGGACACCCACCATCTAAAGAAGATGCTATTTTTCCATTTAAGGATAGATTCCACGATTTTGAGTGGTTAATAAAAGTGGCTTATTTGTGCGACATATTTGCTACATTAAATAAATTGAATTTAATTTTGCAAGGCTTTGGTTTAAATATTTTCAAAGTATCGGAAAAAGTCGCTGCAATAATTTAAAAAAATAATACTCTGAGGAAACAACGACTTTCAAAACGAAATTTTAAATCTTTTGAAATATTACTTAAATTTATTGAGACCAATGCAAACTATGATGGAGATTTACATCTACAAACACTATCAGTTTCAATTAAAGAACATCTTTCGGAGCTAATAAATAGTTTTAAAGACTACTTTCTGGATATTCCTTCAAATAAGACGTGGATTAAAGATCCTTTTTCTGTAGAAATTGGAAAGGTAGAAATGTTTATTCTTAGTGAACAAGAAGTTGATAATTTCATTGAAATTTCATTCGACACCGATCTGAAAAAAGTGTTTCATACTGTACCACTAATTAATTTTTGGTTGCGCTTTCCAAGGACTAAAAGGAGTATCCAAGCGTAAGCGAAAAATCGATACAATTTTGAAGTTTGGGAAACGCTGCGCTATAGTATTGTGTAATTTTTTGCCAATGTAGCTATTTACGCGAACTTTTCCTTTACCTAGTAGGGCAGAAGCTAAAGGAGTGATAGTGAAAATATGAGAAATAGTAATAACCAAATTCTGGGCGACCCTGTAATCGTTAATTCAAACCCCGGGACGAGCCGGTTTAACACTATGCAAATATCGTTGGTGACCATAAAGATCGCAATGGGCCGTTTAATCGCCTAGATGTTCCCTGGACCAGCGGTTTCCAACCCCCCGACTGTATAAATCCCCATCTGATCGCAATTAAACCGGTAAATATGGCGCGCTTAATCCGGACTCTTCGTTTTTTCGCCATCACAGGATTGAATCTGGGGCCCCGGCCCTTTGGCCCCAATTAGAATTAGTGCTGCCCGTGAATTGCCATGCCCCATCCCCCCGACCCCCGCCAGTAAATTCGTAAATCAATTCGCATCGATCGCGCATCAAATTTTAAAGCGCTACCTGCGATAAATCGAGTTGGCCGTGCTCCCTGGGGAGCGGGCTGGTGATAAGTGTATGCCGGTTTGTTTGCCGCGGGCGGAATCGGTTGGGGGCCGTGAATAAAACCGGTAGCGGCCCGGTAGTGGAGCGCGGGTACTCGAGTGTATTAAGACGTGCTCGCGATTTAAATTCACGACGGATCCAGTCGGCGGGGATCCATCAGTTTCAGCCGCCCCCGCGTATAAATACCCGCTGAAATTTATCGCCGCCGGTTTTGTTTGATGATTTCGGTGGCACGCACGAAACGGGTATTGCTGTTTATGAAACGGCGTAATTGCGACGACCCACCCAACCATTTTCTGCGCACAATGAAGTATCATTTAAATCATTGTGTAATGTCCAATTATATTACTCCCATTCACAATGTTATAGGCCATTGTTGTTTCTATAAAGCGTTTTTAATATTACATACTCATTGTGCTATTAATCCGCATAATTAATCAACACCTGCAACTTCACTATAAATCTCTAAAATACACCAATAATTGCCTATAATATTCAATGGAGATTTATATTCAATATATCCAATACTTTATATTATATTATATGTACATTTTTTATGATCGACGACGACACTGGTGACATAATGCACCATATGTCCTGAAGCTACACGTGTTCAAGTTATATTACAAATCAATACAATAATTTATCAAAAGAATACTGAATGAAGCTTCATTCATAAAGACTCATCATGACCAAAGCGCGGATTTATAAGCATAAAAAATTTCAAAATAAGCGCTTAAAAATGCATAAAAATCTCAGAAAATAAGCATATAAAATATCTAATAGATTAGAATAAGCACAAAAACGATGATTTTGTGTTAACCAAACACTCTAGACGTAACGGAGTAATATTAATACTGAATTCTCAGTAATAATATAACAAGAGAGTGAGAATAAATTGAAAATAATTTGACAGATTGTCGAAAACTTGTTGCCAGGCAATAGTCACGAGAGCCCGAAGGGCTCGAGTGACTATTGCCAAATGGCAACAAGTTTGAGACATAATCTGTCAAATTATTTTCTAATTTATCGAACTCTCGAGTTATATTTGATTAGATTATTTTTTGACGTTTTTTGCTTTCTAGTATTTCTTTATCAATTTCAGTATGCGAAACGCAGCTAAAGCGACTTTTATTCATTTTGTATGACACTTTAATATGATTGATAAATTAATAATTTGACAAATATTTTGATTGACAAGAGTGAACCTAGCTACCGAGATTATTCCCACTATAATAATCTCTAGACAATATTCCCAGTATAATAATGACGGGATTGGTCCAGAAGTATCAATATGACAAAAATCGAAATATATCATTGGTTTTGAGAAACGTCAAAAAATAATCATTACAATAATGTGCAACCAAATATATTCCTAGCTAATATAAATAATATGCTATAAAATTGAGAAAGAAGCAAATAAGCACAAAAAATAAGGAAATATGCACCACAAATGCATTGAAGCAATTATAAGCTTAAAAACTAAAAATATGCATAAAAGCACAGACATTTTTTTGTCACGTTATGTATATCAAAGAAAACCTTGCACACTATTGATTTTGAATCATGGTTGAGCCTATAAAGAAACCCTGTGAAATCTTTATGATCATGGTTTCCTGGAAACGCATTTTATTAACTCTGCAGAAAAAAACTAATCCCTCCTTATTTTTCTTTTCAGATGGTAACCAGGACGAAAAAAATATTTGTGGGAGGGCTGTCCGCGCCGACGACCCTCGAGGACGTCAAAAGTTACTTCGAACAGTTTGGTCCGGTGAGTGAAATTTATTTTTATTACCCCGACAAATTAGAAATGCCATAAAGTCAACTTTATTATGGTCAGGGAGGAGGCCGTGATCCTCGCCGCCGTCGTGGGCGGGAGGGACGTAAATGAAACGAAAACACTTCCTTTATGCCGCAAGTGCAATAATAATAATAATAAATTTCTTATTGCTCTTCTACGACTGCCGCGCTCGGGGCCGTAATGCAATTGCGTTTAGGGTTTTGTTTTCACAGCGCTTTGACTCAAAGATGTTAGGGTCCGGCTTGTATATATACTCCTTCCTGATTATACGCATCAGCTGAATTACTGATATGCGTTTGTTTAATTGCGGATTGAATAATATTTTTCTTTACAAAATACGAAAAATGTATAACTTTAACTACAACTACAACAATGTATAATTTGAATAATAAAATTAAAAACAAAATAAATGAAATAGAATTTTTTTGAGAAATATACCTATGTTCATATAATATAATATATATTTATTCACGTTGCTGTATACATATGTGACAGGTCAATAGGATATATAAGTATTTTTTTAATTTTGAGCCATACTTCTACTCCTTAAAATATTTACTATTCCTCGTGACTCACACTGTATTATCTCTTGTATTATTAGTAATTTCAAACAGCAACAAATCAGCAAAAATTAATACAAAAATATAAACAATATAAAATACTAATACCTAAAACTCGAAAAAGATTGTATATGGTAGTATTCAATAAAATAGTGAAAATGAAAACGGTCATTTTCAATTGAAGTAAGAAGTTGAAATTGGAGTCGTTATTTTATTGCATATGTCTATATATTAATAAACATTTTGTGGTAAAAACATAGCAAGTTATTTTTCTTTTTTTTTTCATCATTTGATTACAAAATTAGAATACAAGTTGTTTTTTTTAATATGGACTACCACGTAGTAAAGGTCGAAACCGTCCTGATGAATAAATATTGAAAGTTCTATCAAATTTCTCTAGACAAGATTCATTAAAATTATGAAGTTCTACATGATTTGTTTTAAAATTTTATAATTTTTCTAATAATTGGCAATCAATATTTTACTTTTTTGGAAATATGTGTAATAAACTTCTGATAATTCGAATGTTTTGGAAACATTGGACAATATGAAATACATATTTTTGGAAATATTGAATAGACATTTTACATAATTTATAAAAAAAAAATACCGATTTCAATTTTTTTCAATATTTTTTTGAAATTTTTATAGAATTTTGTAACCTTTCCATCAGTTACAAACTAATTTTTCACTTTTTTTAGACATCTGTATACTAAATTTACAGCTTCTTCTGAAAAATCGTTAAAACATAGATTTACAGTGTTAATTCTAAAACATTAAATTTCTATTTACTGAGGTTTAAAAATGTTGGCAATATGTCAGGGATATTTTACACAAATTCTCATAATTTCTAGAGTGTTATTTTTATTCGTTTAGGACAGTACTTGTAAACAATTTTCTATATTTTTACAAAAGCTGTATTCTAATTTTGTTATCAAATGTTGAAAGTTCTCTTAAATTTCTTTAGAAAAGATTGATTAAAATTTGGAAGTTCTACATGATTTGTTTTGAAATTTTGTATTTTTTCTAACAATTGGCAATAAATATTTTACATTTTAGGAAATATGTGTAAAAAACTCCTGAAAATTTGAATGTTCTGGAAACATTGTACTATATGAAATACATATTTTGGAAATATAGAATGAAAATATTACATAATTTATAAAAAAAATCTGATTTCTTTTTTTTAATATTTCTTTGAAAATTTTATAGAAGTTTGTAACCTTTCCATCAGTTGCACATACATTTTTCACTTTTTTAGACATCTGTATACAAAATTTGCAGTTTCTTCTGAAAAATCGTGAAAACATAGATTTACACTGTTAATTTTAAAACATTATATTTGTATTTACTTTACTATTATTTACTACATGATTTTTTATGGATTTTTTTAATTTTTGTAGCAATTACAGATCAATATTTAACTTGATTCGGAAATATGTGTATTAAACTTGCACTTTCTCTTGAAAATTCGAATGTTCTGGAAACATTTCACGATATGAAATACATACTTTGGAAATATTGCATAGATATTTCGCATAATTTATATATTTTCTAATTGAGTTAAATGATTTTTCTTTTTATTAATATTTTATGAAACTTTTATGTACTGATCTAATGTTGGCAACAGCACATGAAAATTTCACAATATGAAATACATATTTTGGCAATATTGCATAGATATTTTATAAAATTTATATATTTTCTAACTAAGTTAACTGATTTCTATTTTTTTTTTTAATATTACATGGAAATTGTACGTTTTTGTAACTTTTTTAACAGTTGCAAAACAATCTTTCACTTATTATTTAGACCAAACCAATCTTTTACCTTTTTTATATATTAGTGTACTAAATTTGCAGTTTCTACTGAAAATTCTGAAAACTTGTACACTTACACTGTTAATTCTGAGAAATTTAACTTGTATGTAATGATTTTTCAAAAGGTGTACGAAATTTACAGTTTCTTCTGAAAAAAACTGAAAACTTAATTATTTACAGAGTTAATTCTGAAATATGAAATTTGTATGTACTGTATCTACTGTATATTTGTATTCTTGATTTTTTTTAATGTTGGCAATACGTCAGGGATGTTTTACAAAAAAAATATATTTTCTAGGGTGCTATTATGCTAAAATATCTATTTCATATTGTGAAATTTGCAGGTGCTATTGCTAACATTTTTAAATATCAGTACATAAAAGTACTTTCATTTCTCATAATTAACACTGTAAGTAAACAAGTTTTCAGAATTTTTAGAAGAAACTGCAAATTTAGTACACATATTTCGGAAACAAGTAACATGTTGGGTAAATATATAAATTTTCCTGATTTATCAGAAGAAACTGCAAATTTCGTACACATTTTGACAAATCATTACATACAAGTTTAATTTCTAAGAATTAACATTGTAAGTGTACAAGTTTTCAGAATTTTCAGAAGAAACTACAAATTTAGTACACAAATATATAAAAAAAGTAAAACATTGGTTTGCTCTAAAGAATAAGTGAAAAATTGGTTTGCAACTGTTAAAAAAGTTACAAAAACCTATAATTTTCATGAAATATTTAAAAAAAAATCAGTTAACTTAGTTAGAAAATATATAAATTTTATAAAATATCTATGCAATATTGCCAAAATATGTATTTCATATTTGAAAATTTCAGGTTCTATTGCCAACATTGTTAAAGATCAGTACATAAAAGTTTCATTTCTCAGAATGAACATTGAAGGTATACAACTTTTCAGAATTTTGCAAAAGAAAGTGCAAATTTAGTAAATATATTTCGGAAAGAAGTAACATGTTGGGTAAATATATAAATTTTCAGGAGTTTTCAGAAGAAACTGTACACATTATGTACACATTTTGAAAAATCGTTACATAAAAGTTTCATTTCTCATAATTAACACTCTAAGTAAACCAGTTTTCAGATTTTTTAGAAGGAACAGCATATTTAGTGCACATATATCTAAAAAAAAATGTAAAATTAACATTGCAGGATACAAGTTTTCAGAATTTTAGAGAAGAAAGTGCAAATTTAGTACACATATTTCAGAAACAAATATTAACATGTTGGGTAAATATATATATTTTCCGGATTTTTCAGAAGAAATTGCAAATTTCGTACACATTTTGAAAAATCATTACGTAAAAGTTTCAGTTTTCAAAATTAACACTGTAACTGAGAGTTTTCAAAATGTTCAGAAAAAAACGCAAATTTTGTACACAGATATATGAAAAAGCAAACAATTGGTTTGTTCTAAATAATAAGTGAAAAATTGGTTTGCATCTGTTAAAAAAGTTACAAACGTTATTAAAAACAAAAAAATAGAAATCAGTTAACTCAGTTAGAAAATATATAACTTTTATAAAATATCTATGCAATATTGCTAAAATATGTATTTCATATTGTGAAATTTTCAGGTTCTATTGCCAACATTTTTAAAGATCAGTACATAAAAGTTTCATTTCTTAGAATTAACATTGTAGCTGTACAAGTTTTCATAATTTTGCAAAAGAAAGTGCAAATTTAGTAAACATATTTCGGAAAGAAGTAACATGTTGGGTAAATATATAAATTTTCAGGAGTTTTCAGAAGAAACTGTACACATTATGTACACATTTTGAAAAATCGTTACATAAAAGTTTCATTTCTCATAATTAACACTCTAAGTAAACCAGTTTTCAGAATTTTTAGAAGGAACAGCATATTTAGTGCACATATATCTAAAAAAAAATGTAAAATAAACATTGCAGGATACAAGTTTTCAGAATTTTAGAGAAGAAAATGCAAATTTAGTACACATATTTCAGAAACAAATATTAACATGTTGGGTAAATATATATATTTTCCGGATTTTTCAGAAGAAATTGCAAATTTCGTACACATTTTGAAAAATCATTACGTAAAAGTTTCAGTTTTCAAAATTAACACTGTAACTGTATGAGTTTTCAAAATGTTCAGAAAAAAACGCAAATTTTGTACACAGATATATGAAAAAGCAAACAATTGGTTTGTTCTAAATAATAAGTGAAAAATTGGTTTGCATCTGTTAAAAAAGTTACAAACGTTATTAAAAACAAAAAAATAGAAATCAGTTAACTCAGTTAGAAAATATATAACTTTTATAAAATATCTATGCAATATTGCTAAAATATATATTTCATATTGTGAAATTTTCAGGTTCTATTGCCAACATTTTTAAAGATCAGTACATAAAAGTTTCATTTCTTAGAATTAACATTGTAGCTGTACAAGTTTTCATAATTTTGCAAAAGAAAGTGCAAATTTAGTAAACATACTTAGGGAACAAGTAACATGTAGGGTAAATATATAAATTTTCAGAAGTTTTCAGAAGAAACTGCAAATTTCGTACACATTTTAAACATTCATTACATGAAATAAAGTTGATAGAGGAAGCCGTTACTATGTGAAAATTATCATGATAATATAAATATGAAACACGTTTCTACGTTTTTTATCACTTTATTTTAGATAGATAAATAAAGTGATAAAAAACGTAGTAACGTGTTTAATTTTTGTATCATTACATAAAAGTTCCATTTCTCATAACTAACACTGTAAGTAAACAAGTTTTCAGAATTTTGCTGAAGAAAGTGCAAATTTAGTACACATATTTCGGAAACAAGTAACATGTTGGGTAAATATATAAATTTTCAGAAGTTTTCGGAAGAAACTGCAAATTGCGTACACATTTTGAAAAATCATTACATAAAATAGAGTTGATTGCTTACTATGTGAAAATTATCATGATGATACAAAATTGAAACACGTTTGTACGTATTTTTTCACTTTATTTAAGATAGATAAATAAAGTGATAAAAAAAACGTAGTAACGTGTTTCAGTTTTGTATCATTACATAAAAGTTCCATTTGTCATAATTAACACTGTAAGTAAACAAGTTTTCAGAATTTTTCAGAAGAAACTGGAAATTTCGTACACATTTTGAAAATCATTACGTAAAAATTTCATTTCTCGGAATTAACACTGTAACTATACGAGTTTTCATAATTTTCAGAAAAAAACGCAAATTTGGTACACAGATATGAAAAGCAAAAAATTGGTTTGTTCTGAACAATAAGTGAAAAATTGGTTTGCATCTGTTAAATGAGTTACAGAAACCTATAATTTTCAAGAAATATTAAAAAATATATAGAAATCAGTTAACTCGGTTAGAAAATACATAAATTTTATAAAATATCTATACAAATTTGCCAAAATATGTATTTCATATTGTGAAATGTTCAGGTGCTATTGCCAACATTTTTAAAGATCGGTACATAAAAGTTTCACTTATCAGAATTAACATTGTAGGGTATACAGTTTTCAGAATTCTTCAGAAGAAAGTGCACATTTAGTACAAATATTTCGGAAAAGAGTAAAATATTGGTTTGCAGAAAAATTACAAAATACCATAATTTTAATGAAATATTAATAAATAAAAATAGAAATCCGTTAACTCAGTTAGAAAATATATAAATTTTGTAAAATATCTATTCAATATTGCCAAAATATATATTTCAAATTGTTAAGTTTTGAGGTGCCATTGCCAACTATTTAAAGATCAGCACATAAAAGTTTTATTTCTCAGAATTAACATTGTAGATATACGAGTTTTCAGAATTTTGCAGAAGAAAGTGAAAAATTTAGTACAAATATTTCGGAAACAAGTAAAATATTGGTTTGCAAAAAAATTACAAAATACCATGAAAAATCAGGTAGTACATACTTTCAAATTTTAAACAATCTTGTACATGTGAGTAGTTAAGCAATAAGAGTTCCACTTCATCAACAGCAGAGATCTCGATTAAAGTGATCTGCGGTTTTATTCGGCGGTCTAATCACCGCGAGCAAATTAATTACAATTGGATTACTGCGACGATTGCAAATACGCTAATTACAATTACAGTACACGTACACTGAGAGTATAACATAGTTGTAAGGTTGTAACTGGTAATTCACTTCACCTTATTAACTTCACTGCTTTCAATATCTATAATTAAAGTCACCGGTACAAATAGCAGTAAGGTCAAATTTCTTGTTTATTTAATTGGTTAATACCCACATTAAAGAGACAATCGAAATTGAAATGTTACAGGAATATTACCTCGATTTGGATCTGACTATAATGCTACGAATACATTACGATTATGTTAGGGGTTTGTTGAAATGTTGCAGTGATGCTGCAATTACGTTAGGCATACATTGCAAACTTGTAGCTATGTCATTGATTTGAATATTAAAAAGTACAACCTCGGTAAGAATTGTCGTTAACTAGTCAACTATGAACACATATGTTATAGTTACACATATGTTATTGTGTTATTGTTATTGTTACAATTGTTATTGATCCAATAAATTATGCCTTTGATATGAAAATTTTACAATTTAAATACGATTTAAATGTAATTAATTCATTGGTCAATTAGGCAAGTATGATGTTACAGAGATGTTAACATGTTATTACTTCGGCAAGTTGAATAATTTAAATGTTTTGCTCGTAGCAAAATTACCAGAAAGTTCACAACGTATGACTAGATTTTGTTCAGTTAGAGCACTAACGTCTTGCTTGGCAAGTCTGTATAGTACGAACTCTATAAACTGAAGCAATCAGGAAGGTGTTGTGCTGTTTTGTCCACTGTATGTCACCCGGTTTACCTAATTTCCGCAAATGATGCCTCCTAATGTCCTCCCAAGCCAGAAGTCGAGTGCTCAAGTCGTTTACATAAAATGCGCGGTGACTTTCATATAAAGCAGAGTGGTGTCCCTTCCGATATTGCGTCTCACAACCTGCACCAGTCCCCTGCCACCCCCAGCCACCCACCAAATGCCGCCAACTCCTGAGCAGGTTAAAACCGTTCCCTGCAGCTGCCGGCTGCTTATGGCCGATTTGCATGGACCTGGGGGACACGGTACAAAGAGTTTTACCGAGAAACTACAACTGGTATACTTTGGGTCAATCCAATTCGCAATTGAAATATGTAGGAAATAGACATCTACTAGAAAACGTGACTTTTCATGAGTATAATCTTATCAGAATGATCAGTAAACTTTTGACACACACTGTCTTCATATTTAGTATTAAATACATAGGTCACTCAAGATTTTTTAATACACCGCTTAAGCGTATGCCAGAAATTAATAAAGCTCTCTAAGACCTGCATATACTGTACCGACAACGCTTTTAGTATGGTGCCGACAATATATTGAGATGGAACATGATTTTGGCAAAGCAAATTATAAATAATTTACGGGATATTTGTTTTTGGTACCTAAGTTAGGGAGGAATGCGCTGATTATTTTTATTCAATTTCGAAATAATTAATATTATTCTAAAAACAGTAACTTTTAAATGAATCGGATAATACTCTTTATAATGATATTCGCGTATACCAGAGTTTCCCAAAGTGTGGGTCGCAACCCGGCACCGATATAATACTATATAATACATATAATACTTTTTCTTATAAATCATCACTAAAGTAAAATCTTGTTATAAAAGTTTCCAACGAAAATGGATAAATGCTTAATCAACAAAACCAGAAATTTAAATGATGAACAACCAAGTACGAGCAAAACTAAACATCATGATCATGAAGATACTTTGTCTGAAGCCCCTAAAGGCAGATATACAGCGCCAAAACAACAAGCGTAAAGCTAATTGGACTCGCAAATATTGTGACGAATATTTACGGTTTGGCTTCATTGCCGGCAGCAGTCAAAATAATTTGCCTCTATGTGTTATTTGCAATTTGCAACTCTCAAATAAAAGTATGAAGCCGTCAAAGTTGAAACGGCATTTAGACACATTTCATTCTGAGTACTCTGATAAGCCAATTAACTTTTTTGCTGATAAGAAATAGGAATTGATTGCTGCTCAAAAAGAAGGAAAAACGCACTCTTTCCTCGCCAGTCAAATAAAAACATCACTTTGATAGCTTTTTAAATTTCCAAATTAATAGCTGAGGCTGGGTATCCGCATAGTGCTGGAGAAAAAATAATACTTCCCGCGTTAAAAATTGTCGCAAATAATTTATACGGAATAAAGGAAGAAAGTTTATTTTCGGCGATACCATTATCAAATAATACAGTTAAACGGAGAATTGGCGATATTGCGAAACATTTAGAAGAAGAACTAGTTGCTAAAGTAAAAAAAAAACATTTTTTATCCTTGCAAGTAGATGAAAGCCCAGATATCGAGGATAATGCAAATCTAATGTGTTTTATCAGATATATTGACGAAGACACCATACAAGATTTTTTATGTTTTGTAAAAGGCTACCGACAAGAACGACCTCAGATGAGATTTTTAAGCTTCCCAATGATTTTGTCACTGGTCACGGTATTCATTGGATGAAGTGTGTTGGTCTAAGTAGCGACGAAGCACGTGCAATGGCAGGTTGTCATATAGGTTTGTTTAAACAAATTCAAGCCATTAATTGTGTATGTGTGCACTATTGTATCCATAGACAAGCGTTGGCTTGCCTTTAAATTTAAACATAACTTTGGAAGAATGTGGCAAGTTTGTAAACTACATAAAATCTCGTCCATTAAATAGCAGACTTTTTACCGAATTATGCAAGGAAATGGCGAGTGATCGCAAACACCTCATTTTGTATTGTAATTTACCATGGCTTCAAAAGCAAACGTTTTAAAACGTCTATTTGAGCTAAAAGACGAAGCTTTGTTATTTCCGAATGGACACCCACCATCTAAAGATGCTATTTTTCCATTTAAGGATAGATTCCACGATTTTGAGTGGTTAATAAAAGTGGCTTATTTGTGCGACATATTTGCTGCATTCAATGAATTGAATTTAATTTTGCAAGGCTTTGGTTCAAATATTTTCAAAGTACCGGAAAAAGTCGCTGCAATAATTAAAAAGAATACTCTGTGGAAACAACGACTTTCAAAACGAAGCTTTAAATCTTTTGAAACGTTACATAAATTTATTGAAACCAATGCAAACTATGATGGAGATTTACATCTACAAACACTATCAGTTTAAATTCAAGAAAATCTTTCGGAGCTAATAAAAAGTTTTAAAGACTACTTTCTGGATATTTCTTCAAATAAGACGTGGATTAAAGATCATTTTTCTGTAGAAATTGAAAAGGTAGAAATGTTTATTCTTAGTGAACAAGAAGTTGATAATTTCATTGAAATTTCATGCGACACCGATGTGAAAAAAGTATTTGATACTGTACCACTAATTAATTTTTGGTTGCGCTGTCAAAAGGAGTATTCAAGCGTAAGCGAAAAATCGATAAAATTTTTAATGCCTTTTGTCACCACTTATACGTATGAAGTGTCGATTTAAAAACAAATCATTTCAATGTAGGTACTGAGACTTAAAAGTGCCCAGGGTCCTGAAATTTTCCAACATTTCCATGCCTTTCCCATCATTGTACGCCCCCATTCAGCCGAGCAATCTGAGTTTTATTCTCGTCACACTCCTGTCCCATTATTCCTGAACTGCTTTCTCTTCAAGTGCAGACCTAATCAAAATCCAAGTGGCGGGGAATTCCCTATTTGCTTTCGGAATGCGATTGCAGGAGTAGTGAGTGAGTGAGCGTTGTTGGTAACTCGCCGGGGCTTACACGGCCCGCTAACTTGTCTGAGCAGACACAGGCGCTTCTCAAAACCGCACCCCGCACGTGTGCAAGAACTTTAATGCCACGACGTACACGACATTTGTGTCGCTCTTAATCGCCCCATCACCGCCGGCGACGGGGGCATGTGGGGGCCTCCGCCCCCGCCTCAGACCCGGAATCAGGAACATTGCCAACCATGTATGTACGTGCGTAATAACAGGCGAATTACCGCTGCACTACGACAGAATGGTGTTAATTGTTTTGAAAAAACTGCTTGTACATTCTAAACAAGAGACGCTTGTTCCTTTAAAATATATATTTACTAAAAATATATTTTGATTACGATATATCAGAGTTTACAATTACGACAAAAAAAGTGAACATTTCTTCTTCTTCTGCAAGTGCCTATCTGTTCCGGGTGTTGGCCATCATATTGGCTATCTTTACTTTGTTCATAGCTGCCCGGAAGAGGCCTGTAGTTGTCGTATAGTACCAACACCTCAAGTTTTTAAGCCACGAGATTTGTCTTCATCCAATGTTTCTTTTTCCTTCAACTTTGCCTTGTAGTATGCACTGAAGGAGTCCGTATCTACTAGAGTTTCGCATGATGTGTCCCAGGTAGTTTCCTGGTTTTAATCGTGGTCGGGATTTCTGTCATTTTGTCCATTCTTCGTAGTATTTCGGAATTGGTAATACGGTCTTTCCATGATGTCCTTAATATTCTTCTGTAGAGCCACAATTCATATGCTTCTAGTTTTTTTGTGTTAGCAACCGTCAGCGTCCAAGCTTCCATTCTATAAAATAACACAGAGAATACGTAGCAGCGTAAGAGTTTCATTTTGGTGTCTATAGTTAGATCACGACTTTTAAAGGCTGTGGCCATTTTAATGAATATATTTCTGCTGTTTTCAATCCTGCTTTTTATTTCCTGTGTCTGGTCCCATTGCTCATTAATAAAGGTGCCTAGATATACATATTTTTTAACTCTTTCGATGTTCCCCTGCTCCAGCTCCAGTTGCTGTTGGTAGTGTTGTGGGTTGTTCTTACTTATAATCATGAATTTGGTCTTCTCCATATCGTTATCTAGTCCATATCTGTGACTAGTGCGTATTAAGCAATTCATTATTAGTTGTAAGTCTTCTATGTTATCGGCCATGATCATGGTATCATCTGCGTATCTGATGTTGTTTATACGTTTTTCGTTTGAAGAAATTCCTTCTTGGGTATTTACTAGGGCTTCCCGAAATATGACCTCAGAAGAGATGTTAAATAGCAGAGGAGACAGTACACATCCCTGCCTCACACCGCGTAGAAGTTTTATTCTTTCTGTGCTATCGTCTCCGATTCTTACGCTTGCCGTTTGGTTCCAGTATAGGTTTGTAATTATTCTGAGGTCTTTGTCGTCTATTCCTGTGTTTTCCAGAATTTGTATCAGATTTTGGTGTTGGACTCTGTCAAAGGCCTTTTTGTAATCAACGAAACTCGCGTAGACACTAAATTATCATCAATTATGTTTAACGCCAAGGATAAAATAGAACCCTTAAACAAATCGGGTGTGTATAAACTTTTGTGTGAAAACTGTGACGGTTATTATATTGGTCAGTCAGGGCGGAATTTTAACATCCGGTACAAAGAACATTTGAGATCGTTTCATCTCAGAAAAGAAGATTCGACCTTCGCAGAACACCTTCTTAATGAGGGCCACGAGCCAGCTGATGACACCTTCAAGATTCTACATTTCGCCGACAAAGGGCTTAAACTGAATTTACTGGAATCGTTGGAAATCTTCAAATCCACACTTTCAAAGGACGGTCATTTACTTAATGATCAGACAGATCTGATATTCTCTCCCCTCTTCAATTGTTATAAAATTTAGGGTATATATTGTGTTTCATTCCCAATTTTTGTACTTAGTTTGACAATGACTATAAAGTAGTCGAAACTGCAGCCACTAAATTATTTTTTGTAAAATAAATGTGTTAGTGGAAGCAACAAAGTAAAATTGTTTTATTTCATTTATAAAAATAGTTCGGCGGTAGATTACAGTGAAGTTCGTATGCAAAATTAAGATCTTTTACTATACCTATATGTTACACCTATTATGTATATGTCTATACAGTAGCAGACCCAAAGCACTTCAACAGTTGATGGTCATAACTATTCAGTTAGCTACTTTTGCAGTGCTGTTTTCTCAAAATTTAATATCTGTGAAACAATAGCTTCGGAGCAGATGATTGTAATGTTGAAGATTTAGATATCAGACATTTCTTTATTCACTAGTGACTAGTGAACACAAGGTACTATAACAGCTATTTATGGTAAACGTTAATAAAGTCGAATTTTATCCACGAAAAAATAGTTTAGTGCTAGAGGCAAAGCCGATAATAGTTTAGAGTGGATAAAATTGCTTCATTCACTTGTATCTTACAAGATTTTTTCCAATTCGTTATCAGAATTGAAGAATTTGCATGTAGTGTCACATTATTAGGTAACAACGAAAATTTCAAGGATAGTGCGAATTTACCTATTTTTTTACTTTATTCAGAAAAATGTTATCGTAAACAAAATGCCCTAATATAGTAAAGTTATTTAATACAACCAACATACTGGCAGGATAACATGAAAATCTTAATGTGAGATATTCGGCTCCATATTTACTAAAAGCATCTAAAATGACCGGATTTGCTATTTGCAATAGCCAATTTGCAATGTGCAATTTGTCTTGGATTTTTTATGATTCCTTAAAGATGGGACACTGCACCCATGTTCCACTCAATACAATAAAGAAAACTTCATCATTTTTGTACTCTGCCCACACTATAGAATAAAGTGTAGGAATATTTTTTGCACCCAGAATAGTTGATAGCCAAATTTAAATTTCATCTCTTCATTCGTAGCCATTTATTCTTCTTCTTCAGTTATTCGTGTAAATTGGTAGATTTCTCCAAATCTGTACCTGAAAAGAGACACAAAACCCACAATAACAGGTATATTCATTTTCAAAATATCCTCAAATCGTAGGTCAAAGTTAGAATACAGAGCAGCTGACAATATGTATGAAAATATATTATATTTATTTTCATGTACTTACTGATAAAGAATTAGATAGATTTTTTAGATGCGAGTTGGCGTAGTGACTATATTTATTATTATTATAGTTTTATCTATTATACCAGTTGTATAAATTATATTATATTTCTTTTCTCTTACTGGTACAGATTTAGACATTTTTAGAATTTTTAGAGGATATTTTAAATTATTGACTGGTATAATGGATGAAAGTATAATATAAATAATTAACGTCATTACGCCCATTATGATCTAAAAATTCCATCTGATTATTTACCAGTAAGTAAAAAAAAATATATAATATTCTTTGTACAACAGCTGTAATGGATGAAACTACGTATATAATAAAATGTATGAAAGTGTTCATTGGCTTTTACGCTGCTGAATAATTTTGGAATTGGCTGAATTCCCCTCGTCCTAAAATTCGTTAGTAAAGAAGTTTTCCCATAAAAACAGAATTCGGCTTTTGTTTTTATTAAACTCAGTGCATCGGCTTCAAGCTGCTTGACCTAAACAAGCCCGTCAAATAAACTACGTATAAATTCTCTATAAAAGATCGATCCAAACAAGCATATTTTGATAGCAAACGTATCTCTGTTTGAAGCAGTAAACAATTAAATTCTTCATCACTGATGATACAGAGTGGTTTAAACAGTCTACCATTGAATGAATAGCTTTTGTCGATTGCTTTAATGACCTAATACGAGGCAGAGTTATATGAAATCCTTGAAAACGTAGGACAATATTTATTCAAGCAAAGTCAAAAATAAACATGACATTTTTCGACCCTTTTCGATTATGATCCTCTTATATAAATCGCACGTATGCTAAGAGTAAGGCTTCACTTATTGGTAAAGTTGACTCATCAAGCTGTAAAGAAAACTCGGATATTTTCAATAATACAAGGTGAATCTCCACCACTTGAGCCATTTCATCAATTCTTCTTTGCACCGTATTATTACCCACAAAGCACAAAGCAACATTCACCAATATTTTCCTACGGGAATATTTTTTGTTTGAAGCAAAAACTAACGATTATATTATTATTTCAAATACATAGGGTTCCTGTGACCCATCCTGTATTATCTGTAGAAAAGTGAATCGAATCAAATGCATTTAGTGGGTATTTGTGATTATTCAATTTTAAAGTATTTACCTAAATTAGAGACTAAGAAAATGTATAAATATGTACATGTTATTGCGGTTTTATTGAAACTTAACAGTTAACAGTTAAATGTGCTTAAATTGCAATAAGAGTTTTGTATCGCTCAGGCTAATAGCGGACGGCTTATAATAGCGCGCGGGGTTATTGTTTCATTGAACCTCAAGCACTTTGAAAAACTAAATCTGATCTGATGACGTTTTTGCTTCATTTTTCATGATTTGCCGTTTTTCACTTTCAATTGTCATTTACTCAAAAAATTTCTAATGTAACATGGCAACATATTTATACTGTCACTTTGACAATGAAAAGATCTCTAAAAATCAAGAACAAAATAGAGGGTTGTCATTTGAAAAAAACAACGGATAACGACATTAATCAAAAACAAACGATGGTTGAAGATCGACTGTCATGCAAAAATGTGTATTTTTATCAAAGAAAATCGACGTGTTCAAGGATTATTTTCCAAATTTTTTTATTTCGGTTTTAATTAATTTTTTCCATACTTTAGGCGCACACTGTATGTTGCACACACTAGACTACTTTAGTATCGCACACACCATTAAAATGTTGCAGCAAAAGTAAGTGACTACCGATTGAAAAATACTGTCTCATGGATAAAATAACAACGTTTTTAGATTGTTTTGATTACTTTGATTTTTCTCTATTTCAACGAATAAAAAGAGGTAAAAGAGGAGAATATAGTAACGAAAGGCGTGGAGGTGGCCCTGCATAAAGTAATAAATAATAATGCATGCAAAACTAATTGTGTATCTATTGGCTGCATCGTGGAGATGGAAATTTAATCCACTTATGCTCGCGTTACAGCCCGCTGCGGATGCACCACGTTTTTGGCAACTGGAGGCTTTGGCGGTTGTCTGCCTCCAGGATGTAGTAGTATCGGCGGCAGTTATGGATATTACCAGGGAGGTGATAAAGTACGGGGGGCGGCTTCGGCGGTATCTGGTGTGTTCCGGTGCGGTTTTCGGTGCAGTTAATAATTACAAAGTCCATCGTAAACCGAGTATCGAACACACACAAAATGGGGCGATTCTATTTTTACGTCGGGCATAAAATTAATGGGGGCCCAGGCCGGTATCGGTGGGACGCCAGATGCGGTTCCGGGGGCCGACGTTAATGCGTCACGTTTCGAGGTGGCGGGGGCCATACTTATTTATGTTCATCGGAGTTCTTAATTTAGTTATTACTTTGCGGCGGTATCGGCGATGGCCAGAAGGCCAGAGCCCCAGAAGCGCACCACAAATTACAACCGATATCGATGTGAATTACGTTGGGTGTATGGCATTTCTCGCCTCTTCCAATAAGCGCACTTTAATTAACATTGGACAGAAGATTAAGTCTAAAATTGAAATATGTAGTTATTTGTGTAGGTACATGACACATAGCACAATATAAAAATGATTCTACCCAAAAGTCTGTTTTTTCTTCTTTTTTTGTACGTTGACAATACTTCATAATAATGTAAAGATGATATTCAAATCTTAACTTAACTTAATATAAAACTCCTTTACAAGAAACAAAAATAGAGAAGATGCACCTGGGTACACCCGGACAGCCGATCAAAAAATGAAATAGCCTATATACTATGTAATTAGAGAAACATATGTAAAGACGTAACATTTACAGTAATTGTCAAAGGCTTAATATTTTTTTGTTTGTTTTAAACCCCGATAACTGGGATTAGTCTGTTAATTTCATTAATCCTTTTTAACTTTGAGGCCGTTTTTCTTGATTTTTTCGTATGTAACCTATTCAAAATGTTATATGGTTGAAAACAAATTAAAAAGCTCTACCGAAATAAAAAATAAAATATGTAGGTTGTCATTTAAAAAAACATTAATGACGTCATAACTTTAATTTTTTAATTTTTTGTTATTAAGAGGCCTCTTTACCCAAACGCGGTATAGGGAATTGCATGTAAATCAACTCCCAGATAATTCATGAACGGGTCAACATAATTACAATCGGAGACCTGATTTAGAAAGTTTAGACATTTATCTACATTAGTGCTGATTAGTTTTTAAGAGATAATAACATGGTGATTTATTATGTCGATTAAAAGAATGGCATGTTTAGCCGATTTGTGATATTTTCTTCGGTATTTATTTAATCAAGACAGGGTACATATAATGGAAATTCCCTCGGGGTATTTGTAGCTAATGTTGTTGGGAACGACCTTCTTTTTTTTTGTTCCGATATCTTAAATTATAATGGAGTATTATTGGCGACAAATAAATGCAATTTGGCGACAGTAATGTGCTGCCGCCAACCTGTACACAGTAGTACTAGACGTAAGCCCCTCCTGTCCGTTTGTCGCATGTTATGCATCTCTCTCTCTAAGGCCGGGCGCGCTCTGGGATTATTTGTTGCACATTTTAGATGTGAAAATAAAGGGTACCGGGGGAGCGGGGTACCGGTCATAACTGTTGTAGCCGATGGATGCTGGTCTAAACGCCATACCGGAAAAACTACAGTGCCTTGTCAGGAGTAGCAGCAATAGTGGGCCAGAAATTAGGTCAAGTGCTATTCATAGGTGTCAAAAATAAATATTGTAGTTTTTGCACTAGATTCAAGAACGCTGACGATGGTATTCCTTCGCATGTGTGCTTCAAAAACTTTGAGGGAAGCTCAACTAGTATGGAAGCCGATATTATCGTCTCAGATTTTCGTACCAGTGAGTCAATTTATGGCATAAAATACAATAAACTTATAGCCGATGGAGATAGCAGTACGTATAAAAAAATTTTAGATGCCAAACCGTATAAAAATATTTCGGTGGAAAAAATTGAGTGCCGAAATCACCTTTTGCGTAATTTTTGCAATAAATTACACGCCTTGGGATCAGAGACCAAATATCCTATAAAATTAAGGAGAATTTTAATTAAAAATACAAAGCGCATGAGAAACGCTGTAGTAGGTGCCATAGCACAAAATAAAACCCTTGAAAGTGGTATTACTTCGCTAAGAAGCGATATAGATAATATTATACCACACGTATTTGGAAGGCACAATGATTGTAAAATTTATTTTTGCAAGCGCAAGGAACTGGAAGAACCAATTTTTTTTGAAGAAATAAAAAACAACGAAGAATTTTATTCGAAATTATTGCAATGTTTTCACGGGCTTCGAGTGAACGTCATATCTCTGATTGAAGATGTGGACAGCAATGTTGTAGAACATTTTAATTCAATTGTAGCCAAATTTATTGGAGGAAAGCGAATAAATTTTTCTTTGAGGGGATCTTACAAAGCCAGGTGTGAAGCAGCCGTAGTTTCATTCAACACAGGAAGGCCGCATTTTTATTTTTATAAATCATCTTTTAACAAAAGCCCACGGAAGTTGATAAAGCGCCTCGAAGACGGAAGAAACAAAAAAACAATAGCCGCAAAAAACCGAATGAGGACAAAAAGCTCTATATTTAAAAAAACTTATTTTTAAATCTAAAACTAACGACAAGGATTATGGTTGGACTTGTGAAGAACCAAATTTATCAATAGAAGAATTTGAAGGTGAGAAAGCCCGCTTCCTACAAGCTCTCAGAGAAAGTGCCGAAAATCGCGATGTAATAGAAAGAGCAACCATTTTGCAAGCTGGGAGTGGTCAGTGGATAGAATATAGAAGAAAGATTTTGACTGCCTCTCATTTTTTCAATATCTGCAATAGGCGATTGACAACCAGCTGTAGAAATCTCGTAAAAAAAATAATTTACACCGACAGTGCGATACATTCCGAATCTTTTAAGCATGGTCGCACTTTTGAGTCGGCAGCAAAAATGCAGTTGCTCGCCAAGAATGTGTAAACATCGATGATTGTGGCTTATTTATATCTAAAGACCATCCTTATTTAGGCGCAACGCCCGATGGTTTGATAGGAAGTAATATGACTGTCGAAATAAAATGTCCATTTTCTGCATTTAAAATGGACCCTATCAACGCAATTGAAAATAAAAAAATTACATTTTGGAACATAAAAAATGAGTTGTGCTCTGTAAATACACACCACTCCTGGTATTACCAAATTCAGGGACAAATGCTTGTTTCTGGAAGACGCGGATGTCTCTTCGCAGTATGGACAGGTGATGAGTATCCGATGAAAGTAGAATACATACGTCATGATAATCATTTTTGGAACACCAAAATGTTGCCCATGTTAATTTTTTTTTATACAAATTGTATGTTACCTGAATTGGTGGATCCTCGTCATACGAGAAATTTGCAAATCCGGGATCCACCAGAAATTATTGAGGCACAACAAAAACTTATGGAGAAAAGAAAGAAAAATAAATAATTTCGAATTTGTAATAAACAATTTTTAATTTAAACAATTTATTTTTACTTTATTATTTATGATTCATTTATTTTTCTCCTTTTTTTTCGTAATATGAATATGTTGTAGACCATATCATTGGTATACAGGAGAAAGTGGTCAAGTCTAAAATTTAAAGATTTTAATTTTTTTAACATCAATCTATCTAAAACATCTAAAACATACTTATCTTTTCACGAGACACTTATTAAATCCATTTTCTAATAAATTCGATTTTTTTCTGTAAATTTGAAATTGACCTAGTCCAGTTTCAAATTAAATGTGCAGGAGAGAAAAAATGACCTTTAAATTAAGAATAATAGACTTGGACACTTTCTCCTGTATAACGATATATTCCATATACAGTATATCTCAGTGACTACCAGAAATAGCAAAATTAACATTGGTGAATTATGTATAGATCAACTATTGCAATGTGTATCTAAACATGTGATTTTCACAAATTTAATGCAGGTAGTTGAATTTATCAAATTTACCTTACTGTCAGGTTGCTGATATTTTTAGAATTTGCTGACTCAATACAACCATTTAATTATCAATATTTCATTAAATAATTATATCATATGAAAATTATTTGACAGAAGTAAATTTCCGCTTGTTTTAAATACTTTGTTTTGGTTGTTTTGGCCACTCAAAAACATGGCAATAGTTGATCTTTATATAATTTCCCAATGTTAATTTTGCTAGGTCTGGCAGACACTGAGCCACACTTTATGTAAAATTATTCTACCATACTTTCTAGGTATCTTCGAGTCTCCATAGCTTGAAAGTGATGTCGTTTTATCGGTTTTTTTTGCTATTTGTTTATCATTTCAATTTTTATTTTTATTTCAATTTTTTATTATTATTTTTCATTATGCAACATTTTGGTATTACGATTTCCGAATCAGAATTTTATGACCAACTGCGCCACTCGTAGTTTTTTGTCCAATTTAGCAACACCCTGTATACCTATTCAAGAAATAGTAGTTAATGTTATTGTTCATATATATGTTACTATTTGTTTGTTGTGTATATAATTTAATTACTTACTTCAATATTTCGGTGCGTCAAATAAATTAGACTTTATATTGTCTACTATTTTTGTCATTATTACATATCCTGTGTACTCGTATTTCCTATATAACCTGATATAATTTTACTCATTACTATTGTATTAAAATTATTAATTCACTAATTGTTTTACTTAGATTTACTTCATACAACGTTTGGCGCAAAAATAACGAAAAAAACGAAAAGTCAAAGATTCCATTCGGCTTGTCGCGGTTGTGACGAACGATTATAAAGTGATAGTCTTCAAATCTAGCGTTTCACATGCTGTACCCCCACTGTCTCTTTCGGCGTCTATCCGACCCAAACCATGACGCCCACCCGGCATCGGAGATCTCTTTTCTACAAATCGCGCTCTCTCTACACTCTGATCTCCGGTGACTAAAGAGGCCTCTTAAATCTGAAAAAAATATTTTCATATGCGCAGTAATTTATATCACTATCTCCCTTTTAGATTTTTTCTCTCTCATACATACAACGGAGTTACCGAATTTATCCGCTACTTAATTTTCACACTGTATGTATATATTCATATTTTTATAAATAAAAGCTGAAAATGTGACTTAGTGCTTAGTCAAGATTACTTGTTGTGATTACTTAAATAATATTTATGTGGGTTTTTATCCCGCATTGAAGCTGCTATGGCCTGGCCACTTTGAAATACATTAATTATTACGTCAAATTACATCTAATATGATGTTTCGATTCTCTACATCAGAAAATTATTTTGTGTGACATGTTATTGTAATACGTATTTCATATCTCGATTGTTCTTAATTGCGCTTGATTTAATTACTCGTAAGTAGGTTTACGTGTCGCGTTTCACCTTCGTTATCAATTACGTAATAAATCCATTTCCACTCCTGCTAGCCATGCGGACTGTTAATGTTTTTATAATCTCTGTTTAATTGTGGCCGATTATACGCGAGTTACATGATTAGGCGAAGTGTATGTGAAGGTGGGCTGGCTGTAATTCAGCCATGAATGAAATGTAATCGAGCATATTTGGGTGGTTTATAAAAGTTTCACGGGTGTATTAGGGGGGTAATGTCATTCCTCGATAGCTGTAGATTAACAACAGTAAACACACTCTTGAGATTATAGCAAGACTCGATTATGATATAATACTATAATAATATGAGCGATATCAGCGTGGATGATCGTGTAATGGATCGGCCAGTTAATGTTCTCAAGAGAACCAGCATCATCGATAAAATGTTTCTTAATATCAGCAATGAGCAGAATAGCTTCAACGTCTTCTGAACAAATGGCTGTAGATTTCAGCTACAATATTCAAGAGAAATCACGTTAATAGGCCAATAGCAACACAAAATAAAACTTACTGGTTTGATACAAGCCCTGCAAATTAATTTGCCGTTCTCATATTTTAATTCAGAATGTCCACGTATCTATTCATCGACGGAAGGTTTTACTTTCGGCATGTTATACAAGAAACTTATAAACACGTAATACACACAAGGCACAAGCACAACGCACTGAAGATTGAGATAAATTGGACTGAATTGATAGCACAATTGCCTCAGATGCGTTCTGTGCACGTAAAAATAGGGTAATCCCTGAAATAATCAAGCTTTGTTTACCAAATGTCACGTACGCACGCTCGCTTTGTTGATGATTTTGTGATAACCAAGCACTCTAGACGTAACGGAGTAATATTAATACTGAATTCTCATTACAATAACGTGCAACAAAATATATTCCTAGCTAATATAAATAATATTCTATAAAATTGAGAAATAAGCAAATAAGCACAAAAAATAAGGAATTATGCAGAAAAAATGCATTAAAGCAATTATAAGCTTAATAACTGAAAATATGTATAAAAGCACAACAAAAAATTGGTCACGTTACTTAATTTGCTGAAATTCGTATAGATACGAGGTCATTTTGGTCTGCTATTAAAACTGATGTATAGCACAATACCTAGAAATTAGCGCCTTTATCATCTGTACTATTTCACATAAAATTTAAAATGGAAATATATAGCGCACGCAAGTGTAGAAACAGTAGACACAAATTCTAAGACAGACTACATATGATTCACTACGAACATAATCTGAGATTCTGAGATTACTGTTTGCATATCACGCCCCACCAGTGCTTCAGTGTTTACATAAATATGTTTCTCCCACTTCTGAGACCTGGATTGTGGTGCTCGGACCTCAGCCGTCGTGATTTCAATATTAATCGCGGACGGCCGCGATACTAATGCCGGTCATTGGGCGAGGGACGGGTTCGTGTCGCCCGTGTAATGAGAGTGCAGCCTTACATGACCGAGACGCAAATTACGGACGACACGGACCCATCGTGGTCCTTAATCTCACGAGTCTGGGTTGTAATTTAATCGAACGTCTCCACGAACTCCTCTTTTTGCTTAATTAAAGCCTATTGATGGCACCCGACGCCATGACCTGCATATACACTGTGTATCAGCCAAATGGAATAAATTCGATAATAAATAAATGGGGGCGTGTTCGAAAAAACGCTGGGACACGTCGATTATTATTTTTAGTTGCGCATTTTTTTCAACAAAAACTTTTTATACAGGGTGTGTCATGTGACCGTGGCCAATACCAACTTTCTTATTTTAAATGCAACACCTGGTATATTATTCAAGTTTTGGATTCTTCAGAAAATTCTAGACATATTTCATGTACAATGTCCTATACCTATCTTCAACTGTTTCGGAAATATTAAGTGTTTTCAGATTTATTGCAAAAATTAACATTAAAAAAAGAAAATTATTTGATTACAGAAATTCGTTACAACACACTCAAAAACTAATAAGTAAAACTGTTTATTTCTTGATAATGTAAAAAAACAAAAAAAAAACAATAAATTTCAATGGAGGAGATGTTCAAAATGCTCGCCGTGAACGTCTTGGCAACATCCTAATCTTAAATAGAAATTTCTTCTAACGTTACTCAACATCTCAGGCGTGACCGATCTAATGGCAAGCATTATTCGTCTTAATATACACACTTAATATTTCCGAAACCGTTGAAGATAGGTATAGGACATTGTACATGAAATATGTCTAGAATTTTCTGAAGAATCCAAAAATTGAATAATATACCAGGCGTTGCATTTAAAATAAGAAAGTTGGTATTGGCCACGGTCACATGACACACCCTGTATAAAAAGTTTTTGTTGAAAAAAATGCCCAACTAAAAATAACAATCGACGTGCCCGAGCGTTTTTTCGAACACGCCCCCATTTATTTATTATTGAATTATTGAATTTATTCCATTTGGCTGATACACCCTGTAGAATCACCTAGAATCTGCTCAAAACGAGATTTAGAAAAAGACGTTTGTTACTGAATGCAAAGCAGTTTAATATTAAAAACACATAGTGCTTTTGGTTCGGGAAAACCTCTGATTTCGATAACGATTAGAGTACTTGTATCTGTACTAGAAAATTGTATGAAAGATTTTGAAGATTGCGCTGTAACTGTTCACCAGAATTAATCCAACTATTCGCCCATGAAGTCTACAAATCTCCTGAACCCCCTTCAGCGATCGCAAATCTTCGTTTCAACCCTCTTTGGAGATCGATGCGTTCCTCACTAGATAATTAATAGACACCGAGAGGGGAGCTCCTGGGGGATGCGGCTCCTCTAATTATACCTAAAAAATAGACTGGCGCCGCCCCTAAATTACATCCCCTTCCGGATCCAGGATCCAAAGTCGGTGAGTCCGTTCGTGTAGGTGTATATGTGGAATGTGGATGGCCGGTTCAATTAATATGCGAGTGCAGCGCGACACATATGGTGGCCACCTAAATTATTGAACGTACAATTATCATTTTCAGCACATGTTCCGGCGACGGTTTTATTCACCTCTTTTTTTTTCGGGCTGAAAGCCATTCCTGTACTGCTATTCGGGGCGATGCACATTAATCGATATGGGGAGTTCGACCGCAAAACCTCAAACACTGAAATTAGCAGAGACTACCACCATCTATCAGGTGTTTTAGATCGAAGCATGACATTTAAGCAAGATGCGGACCTACGGCTAGGCCCGAAGTCCTTAGCAGATGAAGTTATAGTGAGCCAAAATTGGATTCTATGTAATGGCATAGATTTCATAATTTTTACAATATCAGTAAAAATTCCTAGATTTAACGTAAACACAGAGTTTTTATAGATTTTTTATAGAAATCCCCAGTAGAAATTTATATAGTATTACATAGTACTATATTGTGGATACATCGATTTTAGATCGTAATATTATGTAGTAAATTCTAAGTTCTATGTATACAAGGTCCTAAATAGAATAGGATTGCATGGGCATCTTTCGTATTTTGGAAGCTAGAGATCTGGTTAAATGGGAAATTTGATGCAGTTTTGTATGCTGGTTCAGATTATGTTGCAATATTTTCAAAAGTCCGAGCGGTTTAGAAATTATTTAAGAAAAAAAAAATTCGCGATTTTCTAAAACCGCCGATATTTCCATAATTATTAAAGATGCGGAAATAAGTTTACGATAAAAGTTACTTGATTCGATCGCACAAACTTAAGAATCAAGTCAAAACAAAAGCCAAGATGGCAGTTTCCGAGATATTAATAGCAACTTTCTTATTTTAAATGGCCACCATATTTGATTTTTACACGTCTTTTCTCTTTTCAACGATGTATAACAACATATGTCAAATAAAAATGTGGGATATATCAATTGTTCCAATTTTTATTTTTATTCTATAAAGTATTTATAAAACAAATTAAAAAAAATGTAATACAACTAAGTTGTAAAATAACAATAGATTGTAAGAAATGCACAAAATGCTGACTGTTATAGGCTAAATGTTCAAAACGAAGCTAAACACAATTGAAAGCGCTTTAGAATATTGCCAGTTACTTATCGCAATGTGTTGCGATAACGGTTTTTATTGCCTCTGTCATTGCTTCACGAAGTTCATCTACATTTTTATAATTGCAGTTACTTCCATAAATATTGTTTTTTAAAGTACCCTACGAATAAAAGTCAAGAGGCGTCAAGTATGCAGATCTGGCAGGCCACTGAACAGATGTATTTGTCGCTATTACTATATTATTAAAACGGCCACTTAAATAAGTAATAACATCTCTAGATTGAGTGGAGCGGCGCCATCTTACTGGTACTATATTTGAATATTTTGTTTCAAAGGTAAATCATCCAATAAATCTTGTAAGGTTGTTTGAAAAATTTCCAAATGACATTGTGCAGTTAGAAATATTATAGCACCATGTAAATCATTTCCCCAATATGCCATAAAATACATTAAATTAAAATGGCCGCAATATTTGATTTTTATACGTCTAAATAGTCTTTCTTTTTCTATTTTAAACGATGTATAATCCTATGTCAGTGTTACTCACCAGTGAGTAAATCACTTTATCTCACTAGTGAGTAAATCACTTTGTCTCACTAGTGAGTAAATCACTTTATCTCACTAGTGAGTAAATCATGTTATCTCACTAGTGAGTAACCGCACTTGCATTTGCCATAGAATCACTATGTGTGGATTGTCCTGAGCCCAATAGTGTTCGTTATGATGATTAAATAATCCACAATTAGAAAAGTAAGATGCATCTATCCATAAAATTATATTTATAAAATCACCATTTTACGTAATTTTGTCGATTAACCTTCTGCAAAATTAATCTACGGATGTTATCATTTGCTTGTAAAGTATGAGAAATATGAGTAAAATATAAGTATGAGTAAAGTATGAGATGCTTTAGATTTAAATACGTAACTAACTTGATTTTCTATATGCGAGTTGAAATGTTCGGATTAGCGAATATTTAACGTTGTCAATTGTTTTTGTCCAAGAACTGTCAAAACTTTGAGCATTTTTTATAATTTATTGTTATTTTACAACTTAGTTGTATTACGTTTTTTAATTATTTTACATTTGTCTTAAATACAAATTGGAATAATTAATATTTCCCATATATTTCATTTTCACATAGGTTATTATACATCGTTTAAAATAGAAAAAGAAAGACTATTTAGACGTATAAAAATCAAATATTGCGGCCATTTAAAATAAGAAAGTTGGTATTAATATCTCGGAAACCGCTATCTTGACTTTTGTTTTGACTTGATTCTCAAGTTTGTGCGATCAAACTAAGTATCTTTCATTTTAAACTTTTTTCCGCATCTTTAATAATTATGAATATATCGGAGGAAATCGCGATTTTTAGTTTTTTAGAATTACTTCTAAACTGCTCCCACTTTTGAAAATTTTTCTTCATAATCTGAACCAGCATATAAAAATGCACAATATTGCCCATTTAGCCATATCTCTAGCTTTAAGAATAAGAAAGATACCCATGCAATCCCACTCTATTTAGGACACCCTGTATAATAAATGTTATGATGTATCTATGTTGTATGCATATAATATTATATATATAATTTTACTATGTTGTACTTATACACTTACTATATATTATTATTATGTTCGCCGTCATATAGTTCCAATACATAGCCATGATATATTATAACTATGTTATTACTATGCAGAGCGAGTTAAAAGTAAGGAACCACCTCAATGGAGCCTTTATTATTATTTTTAGAAAAAAAAAATGAATAAAAGTATGATGGCTGATTAAATGCAACAATTTGACGGTTTAATTTTTTTTATGACCCGTCACTTTTTGAAATTTAAGTTACCGAACATCTTTTAACCGATCTATTTTTGAATGGTAATCTATTTTTTGCTATTAATAAATTTGATAGCATTTATATTTCTCTTCACGAATATGTAGAAATACCATGAAGTTTCATAATAAAAAAATCTAAAAATAACGAGTTTAATGCTCGATGAAAAAATTGGGAAATATTAAAGGCTGCCTTGGAAAACATATAAAACAAGTTAAACAAATACGATGTACTTCTGGTAAATCTTTCAGGTATACGCACCGTATTTTTTTTTGTATACGTAAGTAACATAAAAAATCAAAAAGCACTTTTAGTTACAGTAATTGTTCAATGTGACACTGTCGACTTGACACATGTCAAGTCGACAATGTCACTGTCGACTCAGTGAAAAGACTCACATAAAGAGCGCAAAGCGCTCTTTCTTCGAAGTGGCAAGCTTCAAGACTTCAGGTGTTCTTTCCTACAGTTTCACAAGAGTTATGTATTCTTTGAAGAAGTTCTTCCTTAGGGGTTACTCTACAAGCATAAAAGATTCCTTTTATATGTCCCCAAAAAATATTCATAGTTTACAAACTATGGCACATTTAACGCATATACGGCTGGAGCTCTGTCAAGCAAAAACCAACAATCACTCCTTGTCTGTAGAGGTACATTTTCTAGCAATAATAACTTTTAAGAAACGTTAGTAATCGTTACTATTCAATGCATTGTATTGGCGTCAAACTTTCCAAGAATTAAGTGCATATCTGCGTGTTTTTCAAAAGTATACTTCATTTCGTAGTACAATGTTAAGAACATACTTGTTACTAACTACTCAAAACTAATACCAAACTGAAGTTATACGTTAGATACAAAGTTACCACCTAGGCAACTCTTAAGTAATACAAAACATTAAATATTGAATATCTGCTTACAGTACCATCTAGGCCCACATGTCAATATGAACTATTTTGTTTGGTTTCTTCCATCGCTGACTCAATATCCAAATTCACCGCCAAAGTCACAAATCACCATTAGCAAGCACCCTGTATATGTTTATTTCCTGTTTGGGACGGCAAAAATTTAGGGTGTTTTTTTGGTTTTCGGTTAAGTTCCAAGTTAATGATATTTAGATTTTTAAAACAAATTACAACTAAAAGAGTAAGATTGTGTCGACGCACGGGTTTGAATATGTACGGAACCGAAATGAACCGATGTATTTTTCGATTCGGCTCCGGTTTTCGTTCCGACAAAAATAACGGGTTTTTCCGGTTTCCGGTTTTCGTTTTAGTTTCCGTTGAAAACCCTGAATTTACGTACATAGGTGCATCAAACCCAGATTTTTTACCGTGTCGGGTGCATTGCCGAAAATATTTCTGGATTTTAAAAAATAACACCGAACAAAATTTAAAAAAAAACATTAATTGTTTTTTTTCTTCAAACGTTAGAAAACGATGTCATTATTTAACTCAGTTAACAGTGGAAAAATGTCACATTTCCGCCAGCGGAAGTTTTACTTTTCCTTTTCCAGCCGGCGGAAGGGAAAGTGTTGTCTTGGAAACATAAAATAAACAACGTGAAGCAATACTATAAATTACATCAAATAACATTTATATTCCTATTTTCCTGTAGATATACTGTTTTCACTAATAATAGATAAAATCTATAAATGCTTTCTTCAACTAAAATTATCACTGTCACTGACAAATGCTGAAATAGTTTCTGTCTAGAAAACAAAAAAAAACCATACGATGCGTTCTGTGATATTAAATTTATTTGTATAAATTATATAGGTATGAAAATTACGAGTTTTCGTTTTTTGCAGTACGTTTGAAAAAAAAATAGTATATTTAACTTGGAGGAGAAGTGAGACTTTGCATGGCTTGCCTTCTATTACGCGCCTCACTTCGTTCGGCGCGTAAACTCAGGCGCGCCATGAAAAGTCTCACTTCTCCTCCGCGTGAAATAATGTAGTATTATTTTACTTGCGTTATTGCAAAGACTGCATACAATGTAGGCAGAAGCAATCTGAGCACCGTCACAGTGAAAAATCATTTTCATCTTTTTCTTGCGGTTCCTATCCGATCCAGATATCGGCAGTTTTTGGCGTCGTGCCTAGCATCACATTGTTGACCGCTGCTGTAAAAAGTTTCGTTGTAGTGTTAGCGAACCAAGTTCTTACATTTTTCAACCACGAAATTAGTTTTCTTGCTACAGATTTTTTTTCTTGCTTTGTAGTTCGAAATCATCACCAAGTAACACTGAAATAACACTGAAGTAACACTGCCGCATTGAATTAGTCTTCGTAATTCGACCTACCCAGTACCTACTATCCAAAATGTCAGTTTTATGGGCAGAAAACTTAATTAATTAATAACATTACTTCTTGAAGTTATTCGAACAAGAACCGCTATGCCAATCCAAAAGGAATTAAATATATCAATATGGATAAACATAGCTGAAAATCAGCTAAGAGTTATATTAGTGTTACAAGCAGGGGCGGAGTTAGGGGGAGGAGGCTTTGAGGGCTATAGCCCAGGGCGGCAAAATCCAGGGGTGGTAATTTTTTTTGAAAAATACCAAAAACACATGTCGCAATCAAAAAAATACAGGGTGAGTTTTTTCGGATGTTTAGTATGGGGATCTCGCAAACTAGCGGAGATAGAGGAACGATTAAATGAGGAAAGAATTGCAGTTTTACAAGCTCAATTTCATGAGCTTTTTGTTTTTTGGAAAAATTGCATGGCTAACTAGATATCTCGAAAAAATATATTTTTTGTTATTTGGTTCGGTGCCTATGGATCTGTTATTATTGACTTTAGAAAAAATGTGTAAAGGAAAAAGTTGTACGTAATTATGTGCTTAATAATACAATCTAACCGATTATTTTATTAAAGCTATAATTTTTGAGTTATGAAACAAAGTTGAGTTTTTTCTAACGGAAACCATAGTTGGCCATGACTTTATAAAACAGGCGCTTTATCAACTATTCTAATCATATACCAATTGATATAGTTATTTTTATAAATATTTAAATTATCGTTATTTTTTACTTTTCATTTTCGAACCATTCAAGAAGTAGGCTATGGAAACAATTGAAAGATGCGCAACGCGTTGAATAATAAAATTCAAGTTAGTTATTCAAATTTTTCTTTTCATTTCGAAATTATAAACATTATTATTTTGGTGTAAAATGTTTATTTCGTTGGAGTTACAATTTTATATAAAAATTATTTCTGATAAAACAAAATTATATAAGTACAAAACTACTAAACAGGGAATACCAGACGATAAATTGAAAAACAATACAAGCATTTTAGAACGTAACTAAAGTAGTACCAAAACAACGTAATTAAAGTTAGGAAAGTATTTAAGACTAAATGTGTTCAAAAGGTTCACCATTATGATTAATGCACACCTTTTTAAAACAGAATTTGTTGCTTTTCTAACGGAGTATCCATCAATATTAGCAAAAACTTGTAACTTGTAAGTACAGCTTCTCTAGGGTCATCTACTGTGACGTACGATGTTTGATACACTCTTATCTTTTACCATTCCTCATAAATAAAAATCTAAAACAGAGAGATCGGGAGATCGGCCACCTCTATAATTGTCGTTTGTATGTATCAATTGTTTCTATAGCGTACTACGTCGAATAGTTCGAAACTGAAAAGAAAAAAAATCTCATAATTTAATTATTTATAAAAATACCTATGTAATATGACATATCATTAGATTCGTTGAAAAGAGGCCTTATTTTTAAAGTCATGGCCGACTATGGTTTCCATTAGAAAAAACACAAGTTTGTGTCATAACTCAAAAACTATAGCTTAAATAAAATGATGGGTACTGTATTATTAAGCACATCATTAGCTATAACTTTTTCATTTGCACATTTTTTTGTAAAGTCAATAATAACAGAGCAATATGCTCCGAACAAAATAACAAAAAATATGTTTTTTCGAGTTATCAAGTTAGCCATGCAATTTTTCCAAAGAAACAAAAAGCTCATGAAATTGAACTCGTAAAACTGTAATTCTTTCCCCATTTAATCGTCCCTCTATCTCCGCTAGTTTCCGAGATCCACATACTAAACATCCGAAAAATCTCACCCTGTATATACAAATAAATAAATAAATGACGATCGAAAAAAGGCAACAAAAGAGAACATTTCAGAATCAACCAAGAGTACTAAAATTCTTTAAAAGTTCAACGTCGAAGCACTTACCCTTAGAATTTTTTACTTTTTCGGATAATTTCACTCTAAATTCAATGAACATTTTATCTAGTATAGTCGTAAATTTACTTCGAAATTTAACTTTGTCAATTGCACAAGTATCATCATACTACAAGAATGATTGGTATGTTTTTGGACGTTTTCGCTTTCTTGACACTTTCTGATAATTCATATAACTATCATATGATAATAATATTATCATATAATTTTATGATGTAAGTTACCATAGATTTTGATAATTGCAAGTCTCTGGAAATTTTATGTCTTCCTTTTAACTGCAGTTCGAACTAAAATTTATTTCTGTGATATTTGTAATATAAGGTTTCATTAATTCTATTATTTAACTAATAAGATTAATGTACAATTATTACTTAAACTATAAAATTAATTTATATTTATATAGTTTATCAAAATGTTGTTCATTTTCCCCCAGAGTTTCAAAAGTTACAATTAAAGTTTAAATACCAAGATAAGCTTTAGATGAATCAAACTTTTTACTCCAAACCAATTGATGAACTCTTGAAGTGACTTTAAGAATGGTTGAAATATAAGAGCAAACACAGTTTTTAATGAGCAACGTGTTTAGCCATTTTGCGGTTGCATCAGATTTTCTTTAAAATATCCTAAATTTGTCTGATGTCTGATGTTAATTTAACCGCCTTAATGGCATAAATAAAATTTACTATTATTCTTAATTTATCTTCTGTTCTACTATCATCGGCCATAACAGCAAAATAATATGAATCAATAGTTTCTTTCACAAACATATTCAATGAGCAATTTGCGGTATTGTCTACAATTCCAAATAGATACACATCATCTACACACAATTCTTGCGAGGCTTATAAGTTTGTAAAAATTGTTAATTTTTTTTTTCAAAACTTCTTCTAAATAGTTTCCTCGATTTGTACGTTCGGCCTTTCATTATGGCCTCTAAACAAAACAAATTAGTTTGGTTTGTTATAAAGCAATTTCTACAGTGATCATATTTGAGAGGGCTATCAAAAAGAGACAATTTTTGCATAGCGACTCTATGATACTCAAAATCTCGATGTACGTGATATTTTTTCAAGCTTTCTTTAAATTTTTAAAGCCGATTGAGATAAAAGCTGGTTCTCTAGAACAGTGGCTCTCAACCTTTTTGGGATCACGGAACACTTTTTAATTGGTCTCGATTTTGGCGGAACACCATTATCATAAAATTTGTAAATCTAATGTAAATCACACAAAATAATTGGAAGATTAATATTTAATTGAAATAAGAATATATATTACATGGTAACTTATTTTAATGAGAAATTTGCGCTTGACGACCTTTACAAATTTCCTCAAGGTTGGGTCTTATGTAAGAGAGCGCTACTCTCATTTCTTCTTCTAAATTGGTCTTTCTCTTTTTTTGCTTTTAATATTTGTTAGAGTTGAAAATCCAAGTTCGCACAGATAGGACGTCGAAAAGAGCAACAAGATATTCAACGCTCGTTTTGCAATAAATGGATGTTCATTCTCGATGGAAATCCAAAACCTTTCCACTCCCTCTTCTTTGAATTTTAGTTGTAACGTTCGATCCGTTGATATATTAATAAACTCATCTGCTTCCTGAATAGAAAAATCTTGGTTCATTATATCAAATTCACAAAATGGATTTCGCGCCCAATCAAAGTCTTCAATATTAAGAGATGGAAAGTAATGAGTTATTTTGTCTTGCAATATTGACAAATGCTCTGCCACATTTGAAATCATTTCGTTAATGTTAACAATATTTTCCGTTGCTAATAACGGAAACATATCAAATTTGCGATTTTGAGCAATACGATTTTTCCAAAGCAAAAGCTTTTTCTGGAAAGCTAGCAATTTGTCTGCGGATGTCAGAATATTTTCATTTTTTCCTTGAAGAGATGTATTGACTGAATTTAAGTAGCTGAAGATATCGGCTAAATATGCTAGCTTAGTACACCATGCATCATTTTCCAAATATTTTACGTATACATCATTACCCTCTTGTCTAAAAAAAACTAGCAATTCCTGTTTCAACTCATGAACTCGGGTTAGCACTTTTCCTCTTGAGAGCCACCTCACTTCAGAGTGCAAAAGCAAACATTCATATTTGGATTCCATGGTGTTACAAAGTTGTTTGAACATACGGGTTTTTAATGGTCTCGATTTAATATAATTCACCATATGTACGACTTGTTCCAAAACAGACTTTAAGTTTGCTGGTAGACTCTTCGAAATCAAAGATTCCCTGTGCAGAAAGCAGTGAGTGGAGACTATATTTGAATGTATTGCTTTAACTCGACTACAAAATCCCTTAATACTGCCACGCATGGCTGGAGCTCCATCAGTACAGATTCCTGCGCAATTTTCCCAGGATAATTTCCATTCTTCCAAATAAGATGATACTGAATTAAATATGTCTTCTCCAGTTGCGTGACCAATAAGTTCCTTGCAGATTAAAAACTGATTTATTATTTCAGTGTCGTCAACAAAGCGAATAAATCCGATTAATTGGGCTTTGCCACTTATGTCAGTGGATTCGTCAATTTGCAGCGCAAAATTTTTTGTACTTAATTTCGCCGTCACTGCGTTCTCTATAAAACCTGACATATCTATAATTCTTCTTTTTATCGTATCGTCCGAAACGGGAATTTTTAGGACGTCTCGCTGCGCTTCATTGCCAAACATAATCTTAACAATTTCTAAACATGCGGGCAAAATTAGCGATTCTGCGATATCATGTGGCTTTTGCTTCAATGCAATTAGTTCTGCCACTTTATAAGTAGCGATTTGCGCTTTATCCGAAATTGTAACGCTCTTTCGAAAGCATGTTGCTTGCACTTCTTGATTTTTCAGCAATCTTTCGAAATAATCTTTACCTTTCGAAGTTAGACAAGAATGTTTTGTTGAAAGGTGTCGCTGTAACTTAGCTGGGACCATTGCACTGTTAGCCAATTTTTCACCACATACAATACATCTCGGAATAGGAACATCTTGACTACCGCTCCATGTAAAACCAAACTTCAGATATTCTTCCGAATAATGCCGAACTGATTCGGATATCTTTTTACGTTTATTTTCGGCATTTTTGTTGCCTTGCATATCTCCTTCAATTGAAGAAGACCTGCTTGTACTCGCCCCAACATTAACTTCACTTGCAGTCTTTCTTTTCAAAAATTTGTCCATATTTCAGATTTAAAAGTCTTGATTAACTGCTAAAATAAGCAACTAAAAAAGATAAGAATACTGTTAAAACTACACAACTTGCATTTCATCTTACCAATTTCCAACAATATAAAATATATATATACAATAAAAAACACACTCACGAAAACTAGATATTTATATAAAATTATGGCTGAACCGCAGATCGAAATTGCGCTTTTGTTATTTACGTACGAAGAAAGAGAAACAGCACGAAATCAACACTACGTAGCGCGCCCTGCGTTATCGAGTACACTAGAAATTTAGTGGTATTCCCCGGAGTAACTCCAAACGACGTAACTGTGTCGTTCGATACTTACACTGTTAATATTATTGACTGTTCCGCGAAAATTTAGAATAATATTGAATATTTTTGCTAAATTTCAAATAATTAACAAAACTATGTAGTATTTATTTTATAGTAATAAAAAAATTTACTGTTTCTTATTATATTATATTCAAAATTTTCGCGGAACACCTGGGACAGCTTCGCGGAACACCAGTGTTCCGCGGAACGGCGGTTGAGAACCACTGCTCTAGAATATTTTTTGAATATAGTTTGTGGAGGAAGCAGAATGTTGAATTTTGCCGGACGCTGTATTCTAGTTAAAAATAGTCCCGAAACCATTTATGTACTTTGGAAGCTTCTTTTGTTTTATACATCCTGCTGAATGCGGATAATAATAATAATAAATGTTTGGGTAAATTGAAAATTTACCACCTCCTTGCTAGTTCAATTGTCAGTAGTAATAGGTGTTTGATGGCCAAGAAACCAAGAAAACGAAGGAGAAAAACACAAGCGGTCAGAAGTATAAATCCGCCACTGGTTACAAGTAATGTATTGCCTGCAATGTGCTCCTTAAAGTGTCGATCTCGGAATTTGAACTTTTTTCGTTGCTTTTTTCTCTCGACCGGAGCCGTCTTTGAGTGTTTGTATTTATTCCGTCCAAGTGGGCATTTGGCTCATGCGGTCACCCGGAAACGCCATCGAGATAATGCCCCCTTCTCCACCGACGGCGTATCTGGCCGGCCATTAAACGGAATGATAGCCACCGCCGGAGGATTTGTCTTGCACAGGGTGTGCGGGCGTCCCACGGAACTTATGGAAAAATCAAATGTAATTTGAAAAAGATCGGCGCCGTATTTGCGCTAATGCGGCCGCCCCATTAACCTCCTGGGGGAGGCAATAAAAAAAGAAGCTGCCTGTGCAGGCTGTGTGTTTGTGTGGACATGGGGGTGGTAGGGGTGCTACCCATTTCATGTCCGGCGCCCGGGTTAAAGCCGGCGTGATGGAGAGATCGCGGGATTTAGTGAGGTCTAACTAAGTCCCGTGTCACAGCCGGATACCCGCTCTAGGCCTCCGGTATCCACTTTATCTAAGCATCTCTCCTCCGCCGCCTCCGCCGCAGCACCAGCAGCCATCGGATTTAATTAAATTGATATCTATTAACTTCCCGAAGACTTCCTGAATGTAAATAAGTTTCTCTCTAGTCGACTGCCAAGTTGAACTTCAGGTCGCGGCTTCGACTGCGAGCGACCGCCTCCTGTGTTAATCTACTTGGTGCGTGAATTTGTGAGTGCGAGTCTGTGCATGGGTGCGTTCAGTATTCACAATATTGGGGGAAGATTGTGTTCGGAGATTACTTCGTTTATACAAGTGGAAATGTTTAGATTGCGCCTATATATTTCATACTCGTCGCCGCCCCCGACTAATCAACCAGATAGATCTGCGAACTATCTTCACACACACACACACACATGCGCGCAAAGGAAACAAACACTCACCACCACCGCGGAATGGAGAGCCTTTATTATCGGGTTTATTTCTCGTGGTAATTTGTACATGTTAAGCGCCCTATTAACTCCCGCATTATAAATGGCAGCCGCACAAACTAGACACTAGACTACAATAAATCTTGACTAGTTGAACTATAATGAATACAAAGTACTTAACAATATTCCAGGGATAACAGGGAAGCATTGTATCGCGATATCAGCGGCCGAGGCGAAACCTGCGGCGAAACTTCAGGTTCCCACATTTCGCATCCCCCATCCCCCATGGCATCCGAATCCCGACTCTCGCCCTACTCTAGTGCGGCTCCTCAGACGTCCTCTCCATCCTTTCCATCGCTTCCCAGGCAGTGCCGATACAAAACGCCCCCGACTTATATTTATCTTCATTAGTCCCGTTTATTCTTGCCGGGATAAATCTTCCCTTGCGAAACGAACTAGCGAGGCGCGCGACTACCTTATTTCAATATTTATACACTTTTATATTATCTCTCCTCTTTTCCGCTTCTGGATGCGGACGCGCCAGCAGCCGGGAGCGGCGTGCTCGTCGGTCCTCCGGACGCTCAACATTTAAATATTAAAACACCCACTCCTGGGGGAAATTACCAACTCGAATCTGTGCGAATTATCTATCAACATTTAATTCGATTAGCCCTTTGCCCGATTAAAAACGGCACCTGGGGACCGACGACGAGCTCCGCGAATAATAGATAGCAACGCCGATAAATATGAGATTAGTTAATTTTACATTTTAACGAAGGGGATAGTTTAATTTTTCTACTCCCTTAACAGACAGTACACAATTTCCTTCCTCATATGCGGGAGGATAGTTCTACTTTTCCGGGAGGATAGTGAATACTATTATAGCCTCGGGTCATGTAACCTCGTCGCTATCAATAAAATAAAACCATGCACTATTATTATAGGTATTTAATGTTTCTATTCTAAGTATTTTTCTATAGGGAGGCAAAGTTGTTTGCCTCCCACAATTTTGCCTCCCTATTGATAGCGACGAGGGTTACATGACCCGAGGCTATAATAGTATTCACAACCGTGGTGTATACAGGGTGGTCACCTTTACGACGCCCACCATTAGGATCTATTAAACGGAAATATATACAGAGTTGGTCAAAAGTTTCTCATTTTTGTGCCTTTCAATATACTGAAACGAAATCCGGGCTATCTTGCACTGAAAAAGTGCACTTTCCTTTTCCTTTTATAACTTTTTTACTTTTGAAGGAAATTTTAAGAAACTTGGCACTCTTACATTTTTCGATGTGAGCTTTCTGATGACAGTGCCAAACATTTTCTGCGCCAACTAGAAGCCCAAATTTTCATAGTCAACTTTTTATTTTCTTATGGCCGCAATATTGGATTTTAATAGATAAATAGATAGAATTTATATCTAAAAAGTTTGAACATACAAATTTGTTACAAATTGGGTTCGAACGAGAAATAAACACGTCACAAAACAAATGTACAAGTACATACAAATTGCACTACACTAAATATTCACTAATGCTATATAGTTCCTTGGCACATAGGAAACTATGTAGCTGCTTCTTAAATACATTGATGTTTCTTATACCTTTTATATCACCTGGCAATCGATTATAGAATGATATGCTGCTGTGATGCAGCCCTTTTCAGTTAGGGTTAGACGGTGTTTTGTAATATTGTAATTTGATTTGTTTCTTGTATCATATTTATGATCTATTGCATTACCAATGAATAAATGTTTTTAAATAAGAGTAATATACACTCATACACATATATTCCGTACAATGTGAGTAAATTATTTTGTTTGAATGTACCTCTACAGGATGATCCCAATTTTAGGTTATACATTCTTCGTATGACTCTTTTCTGTATTATAAATAATCGTCTGCATTCTGTACTGTGTCCCCAACAACGTATCCCAAACCGAACATTTGATATGAATATGTTGAAATACATAATTCTGACTGATGCAATGTCCACCAAATTCTTAATTGTATTCATAGCATAGCATATTCCGCTTAGTTTGGTACATAACGTTTCAATATGTTCGTCGAAACTGAGAAGTTCATCAAGCTTGATTCCTAAAAGTCTAACGGCATTATCAGTGAAATCACCTATCACTCTCGATTTTTTCATATTCAAGCGTAGGAATAGCAGTGTTACTTTTAAAAATAATACATTTGGTTTTGTTTTTATTTAACATAAGTCTGTTTGATGTGAACCAATTATTTATTTTGCAGAGATATATATTACAGTCATTTGTAATATCTTGATAATTTGAGCCACTGATAATGACATCAGCATATGTGATTATCTGATGATCTGAACCGGCAATGCTGTAAATTATGTCATTTGTGTAAATCATAAACAGTAAAGGGTCCAAAATGCTCCCCTGTGGAACACCTTTCTCCAAAACACAGAGATTTGACAGATATTCGACGCCATTTATATTTATTTTGACAACCTGAGAACCGTTTGCTAAGTACGATTTAAACCATACCTTGGATATCCCTCGCACCACATATCGTTCGAGTTTTGTTAGAAGGGTGTTATGGTCCACACTATCGAATGTATTTGACAAATCAAGGAAAACACCACAGACTAGTTTCTTAGATTCAAGACTAGCTAAAATTGTGTTTATGCATTCACAAAGGGCTGTGTCTACTGATTTAACAGGCAGAAAACCGTGCTGATTTACATTAAAAAGTCCATTTGAAATGAAAAAAATTGAGAGTCTCTTTGATATCAGTTGTTCAACGATTTTCGAAAGAGACGTCAAAACGTGTATTGGTCTATAGTTGTCCAGCTGATTAATATCACCCTTTTTATGCAAAGGAGTGACAAGTGTAGTTTTGAATAACTCGGGGAAAACCCCTGAACTAAAAGATTTGTTAATAATGAACATCAATGAAGGGGTCAAATAATCAGAGTTATCCAAAATTACTTGCATAGGTACGCCGTCAATTCCACGACTATGTTTATTTTTTATTTCACAGACAGCATTAAATATTTCCGAATCACTAACTGGGAACAGAAAAAATGATGTTCTATTTTCCGGAAGCACAAGGTCTTGACTAAGATCATTAAAATTTGTGTGTTGTAAATTCATTGTTTTTACCATGTTAATAAAGAAGTTATTGAAATCATTTGCCAAGTCCTTTACATTGTTAGCAGCGGGATATTTGTTGCCCACAAATTTACCACGTTCACAATTGATTGTGTTCCACATTTCTTTAGATTTACCTTTTGCCAGAAAAATTCGGTTTGCATAGTACTTTTGTTTGTTCAAAATGAGAGTTTCTTTATAAATGTTTTGATACGTTATAAATTCTTCCATAAAACTGCCATCGACAGATGCTAGCAAATGTAGTGTGGAAACAATATTTTTTAATTGAATTGACTCTGGAGTAATTTGTATATTCCTACGCAGGTTATTATTTAGAACCCGTTTAGTCATTTTGGGAAAATGTGAATTGAAATGATAGGTAAATGTATTTAAAAATCGATCACATTCACGTTCACGTCATCCAATGTGTAAACACTGTGCCAAGACTCCACTGATATGCAGGTTTTAAATTCTGCCATATTGGTGTTTGTAAAAGACCGAGATGTGACATACTGCTTGACTGAGATTTTTTCAGTAATAAAATCAAACACAATCCAACAGTGGTCTGAAAAACCTTGATATACTACACTTGTTTTACAATAAGAGGAGTTAAATAAACTGTCGCTAATTATGATGTTATCAATACAATTTCCACCATTGATTGTCACTCTAGTGGAATTCTAATAGCATTCGCAAGAGCGAAAATTTCCGATTTCAACCATGTATAACACATGGGTAATGTGACATTATCTACCACCAAAAATCGATAATTAAAAAAATTGTTGCAAAAATCAAACTGCTGTGGGCTGCTCTAAAAATCAAGTTACCATGGAATAACAAATTACCAGTTTGATATTTCTTCAAACAAAAAAATCACTTCTGAGTAATTTTATTGTGTATAAAGTGCAAAAAGGAGATAATATCTTTGAGATTCGAGTAAAAATGGCAATATTTAAATATCCTAAATTTTAATTCATGAATGGTATTTGATCAGATTTATTAATGAATATAATGATTTATAATTTGCCATCTCGGCAAGGGCTCTGTAATATATTACATTATAGAGATTGTACATGTCCATTTTTTTCATGTTGAGGATAATATCTTGCCATTTTTACTAATCAAATATATTATCTCCTTTTTTGCACTTTATACACAATAAAATTACTCAGAAGTTATTTTCTTTTTATGAAGAAATGTCAAAATGGCAATTTGTTATACCATGGCAACTTGATTTGTAGAGCATTCCACAGAAGTTTGATTTTTGCAACAAATTTTTAAATTATCGATTTTTGGTGGTAAATTATGTCAGATTGACCCATGTGTAATACATGGTGGAAATAGGATTTTTTCGCTCTTTTGAACGCTATTAAAATCCAATATTGAGGCCATAGGAAAAACAAAAGTTAACTATGAAAATTCGGGCATCTAGTTGGCGCAAAAATTGTTTGGTACTGTCATCAGAAAGCTCCATCGAAAAATATAAAGAGTGCCAAGTTTCGTAAAATTTCCTTCAAAAGTAAAAAAGTTATACAAGGAAAAGGAAAGTGAACTTTTTCAGTTTTTCCGCGATATTTCAGGAACTGTGCAAGATATCTCGGATTTCGTTTCAGTATATTGAAAGGCACAAAAATGAGAAACTTTGATCCCTTTTGACCAACTCTGTATATACTTCCGTTTAATAGATCCTAATGGTGGGCGTCGTAAAAGTGACCACCCTGTATACTATTTTTTCACGACCAGAACAATTATAATAATTTAAAATTAAATATTAAAACATCTGTCATCACATCAATCAAAATTTGACATTGACGTTTTCATCAAATACAGCGAAAATGCGGCCAGCTAAGGCCGGCTAATGGTGGTACATATACTTAGCATGCGAGAACTACAAAAAGATTCCCCGAAAGACGAAAACTTGAGCACCTACATACCCCGTTGCAAAGTATGTATTCACATTTATTTTAGCCAGCTCAAAACGTTCAACATAAGCTCCTACGAACCATGCACCCGGTTTAATAAACGTATTCAATTCATTATATATTAGATTCAACCGGTCCACAATAGTAGCCGTAATCGGTTCAACGTGCGACATAATCTTCGTATTATTTATATTTATAAAAATTCGTACGTTCCTTGTATACTTTATTTTTAACATTATTCTAAATATTATATTTTGACTTTTGGTTTTTTAATTGTCATGCACAAGAAAATATAATATTTTTGCAAAATACTCTGAAAGGTCGTAGAAAAAATTATATGTATTACTCGAGAGCAAAGTGCCATTTCCTCCCTTAGATTTTCATGCTTCGCATCGGGCATCAAATATCCGCGGGAGGAAATTATGCACTTTGCACCTTTGTAATACAAATAGCTATTCTCTTAATAATGTCATTTTACGGCTGGCCAGCAATTGGCTACACCCACAATGACATAGTGCAATACTTCCTACATGCACAAAACTACACAGCATGTTTTATGTAGTATTGATCCATTTCTCTACAATAAGTAGTAAAAAATTATCAGTGATAGATAGAGATGTCTTGGCAATTATAAGTTGCATGTAAATAAATGGTGAAGAATGTGGTACATAAGTTACATCCAACTTGACCTTTAAAATTAAGACGGGATGAACCCAAAGATTATCACTAAAGACCGGATAAAAAGCACTTAAATACCAACATATTTTTGAAAAATAAGCATTAACAGATGCATGAATTTACATAAAAAAGCACAACAAATTTGCAAAAACCCAAACAAAATTTAACAAAGTGTATTTTTAAAATTTATTTTTTATCTCAGATTGTAAATGTAACTGCAGAATAGTATGGTAAACTTACCTAGATTATGGACGATCCTTTTATTATTTTGTTCAAAACATAGGACAGTTGAAGAACGCATTGACTAAAAGAGCGTCGAGTTATAGATGGAACAATGAATTCAATTTAAGGCATTTATTTTTTATAAAAGTACATTTAGTTTTAAATTTAAAAATACAGGGTGATTCATTGGGAAATGCGCATACAGTAATGCTAGATGCGGCACACCGAGGTAATTCTAAATAAACTATATTTTACAGGTCTATCGTTCTTTATAACCAATATACAGGATGATTAATTAATATAGCCAATTTTTTCAATTAATCATAACTTACAAACCACCGTTTAAATTTTTGTACTATTTGGTACGTATGTTCTTTGTCCAATGTAGTGTCGATTAAAATAATAAATGAAAATCTTATTCTAGGTCCTGCCTTAACAATATTAAGAGCAGAATAAATTAAGTAACACTGAATCTATTTGGTACTTCCGCATACAACTTTGTTCAGTCAAATCTAGATGTTTCGATAATAAGATGGCACAAAATTAAAAGTAAATAAATTTCCTTTCCCAAATGATCATTTTCCAGCTTTAATCAATAAAATCAGCGACTATTTCACATTAATCTTAATTTCTGGATCCTAACTTTAATGTAAAACGAGAGTAGTAGTTAGAACTGCAGAAAAATAATAAACTTCTGCGACCCGAATGATATAAATGTTTTTACTTGTATTTTAAATTTATTTAGATAAACAATAAACATAGTAAAAACTTACTCAGCACTGGGTTTGGAAAATTGTTTATTTTAATGAGTAATGCCTGGCACCTTGCACTGAATATAAAACTGTGCAGTATGCATAAGTGTTGATACATGTACAAATTATAATCACCACGATAATTAAATTTCGTTTCAATCTAGAATCATCTGAAAAAACTCTAAATAAGCGCAAAAGTGTAAAATAAGCAGAACATTTCATTCAAAAAAGCAAAAAAAAACACACAAAAAAAATGTTAAATAATCCGTTTATTTCCAAATCGGATGTAAATTTAATTCATTCGTTGATACTTTAGATTTTTACATAAAGCATAAAACTTAGAATCCGGTCTTTAATTATTACAATTGTTTGCGCATGAATGATGACCCATTTAGTGACTTATTTGAAACGATATTAATGCGATTTCGCCGAGTGAACGTTTGCCAACAATTCTTATCAACTGTACAACATTAATTATAGTTTAATCAAAGATTTGCTTTTCAGGTTCCATTTTTTAAATAGTTTGTCCCGGTTTCATTTCAATTCCATCATCATGCTTTTCATAACATTTGCAGCCTAAACCAGTTTTTCCTGAGAACTTTCGAGCTAATGTAAATAGAGCATAAGGGAAGAAGGGGAAACGTTAGTATTTACTAACAAAAAAATGGCTAAAATTCTGAAATTACAAAATCTCAAAGTTTTTCTTCTTCACCGAGTGATCATTTATATTTCATCTCTAATTATCCATGTATATTTTTGCAGCCAATAAGATAGGCGAGATGACCAATCTTGAATTCTGAGACACCAATCTGCGAAAATTTCCATGGATAACTAGAGCCGAAATTTAAATGATCACTCAGTATTAAACAGTATGTCCACGGATTGAGTGTACAGGGTCCGTCATTTCACCTCCCGTCTTCAATAGCTCAGTTACAAATTGAGTTAGGATTTTTATATTTTGCAGACTTTAGTTGCTTTCTAGGGTGTATTTCAGGAAAATATTTTTGATTATACAGGATGTCCCAAAAAAGTGTGACGTCATCATGATGTATATTTTTAGATTGCATGATATATTTTTTATCACTTATTTGGGCGCCTCTTATAGATGCCTAGATACCCATAAAATTTGATTGAAATCGGTTTAGTGACATTAGCACAAAAAAATAAAAACTGAAAAAAATCAGTTTTGCACCATTGGTTAAGAAAATTAATAAGGGATAAAAATAGTGCCTCGTTAATAAAACCATACAAGGTGCTCATTAAATAAGGTCTGATAGTTGCGTTAACCAAGTTTTATTGATATGCATTATACAGAGTGTCCAAAATTTAGTGTCAAACTTTTCAAACTTTAAAGCACTTTATTTTTCTTATTTTAAATTGGAACCCCAGTATATATTTATGTAATTCCATACGGAATTGAAAGACAAACATTTTTCCTTATTACAACCCTATCTCAATTCCTAACACATTCAAAGATATTTGCAGAAAACTCGTTTTATCAACAAATCCAATGGCCATTTTAATTAATCAAAATCAAAGGTGGGTTTGAAAAACAATTTATTGACATTAAAGTTTAACAAAGTGACAAGAGCCAATGTTGACTGTAGTAATATAAAAGTTTAAAACTTTTTCAGCCAAGGTCTTTATACCCAAGATACAAAATTTATTTTTTGTCATGGAAAATATGATTTTCATAATATGACAAATATTATGACCTATATTGACACATGTGGATATGACTTTCATATTCGCATTTCAAAATATTACATTCAACCTGTTACGAAGAGTGGCAATGTCATTTCATACTCGTCTTCGTTTGTGCCGTCAAGAGGGCGGAAGACATATCGAACATAAGTTCTAGCAATTAATTAATTTTAGAAATGCACAGTTATGTTATGCTTTTATGAAATTTTATTACTAAAACTATTTTTTATACAAAACTTAATACTTTTACGATGTGTAATAGGTTTAGACGAAGATCTGTGAAACCTTTAATACCTTCGAGATATTAATTGTAACTACAAAACATATTATGTCAATAAATTGTTTTTCAGTCACCTTCGAGTTTTATTCTTTAAAATGGCTATTGGAAAGGTTGATAAATCGAGTTTTCTGCACATAACTTTTAATGTGTTAGGAATTGTGATAGAGTTGTAATTAGGAAAAATGTTTGCCTTTAAATTCCACATGGAATGACATAAAAATATACTGGGGGTCCAATTTGAAATAAGAAAATTAAAGTGCTTTAAAGTTTGAATAGTTTGACACTAAATTTTAGACACTCTGTATAATGCATATCATTAAAACTTGGTTAACGCAATTGTTAGACCTTATTTAATGAGTACCTTGTATGGTTTTATTAACAAGGCATACTTTTATCTCTTATTAATTTTCTTAACCAATGGTGCAAAACTGATTTTTTTCAGTTTTTATTTTTTTGTGCCAAAATCAGTGAACCGATTTTAATAAAATTTCATGGGTATGTAGGCATCCATAAAGGGCACCCAAATAAGCAACAAAAAATATACCATGCAATTTAAAAATACACATCATCATGACGTCACACTTTTTTGGGACACCCTGTATTATCATAAATATTTTTCTAAAATACGCCTCAGAATGCAAGTAAAGTCTGCAAAATATCAAAATACTAACTCAATTAGAAACTGAACTATAGAAGACGGGAGGTGAAATGACGGACCCTGTATATCACAATTTTTGATATTTGCTAAAAATCATTCACAACCCACACTGTAGAATACGGTGTAGGAATCTTTTTTTGCCCAGTACGAACAGTTGGTAGCCAAATTTAAGTTTAAATTTCATCTATTCATTCGTAGCCATTTCTTCTTCTTCTTCTTCAGTGATTCGTGTAAATTTGTAGATTTCTCTAAATCTGTACTTGAAAATAGACCCAAAACCCAATCAGGTATATTCATTTTCAAAACATCCTAAAATCATAGATCAAAGTCAGAATACAAAGCATTAAAGTGCAGACAATATGTATGAAAATATATTGTATTTCTTTCCATGTACTTACAGGTAAAGAATTAGATAGAATTTTTAGATGAGAATTCGGGTATTTACTATGTTTATTATTATTATAGTTTCCTCTATTATACCAGTTGTATAAATTATACAGGGTGTCTCTAAATTACGTGGACATGGCTTAACCACAGATATGTGGAAGAAATAAAAAAAACGATTTAACAAAACTTATCTCTACAGGGTGTATCAGCCAAATGGAATAAATTCAATAATAAATAAATGGGGGCGTGTTCGAAAAAAACGCTCGGACACGTCGATTGTTATTTTTAGTTGCGCATTTTTTTCAACAAAAACTTTTTATACAGGGTGTGTCATGTGACCGTGGCCAATACCAACTTTCTTATTTTAAATGCAACACCTGGTATATTATTCAATTTTTGGATTCTTCAGAAAATTCTAGACATATTTCATGTACAATATCCTATACCTATCTTCAACTGTTTCGGAAATATTAAGTGTTTTCAGATTTATTGCAAAAATTAACTTGCCAGCGCTCCCTAGCGCTCGCCAGCTGACCAGTGGTTCCACTTTGGGAACGACTGGTGGAGATGCTATTTTTGTTTCATTATTTCACCCTGTAATTGTTAACTGGTGTGTGTAGTATTTATAAATTGTTTTTTTTTATGTAAATGATGGGTTACGTGTAATTACATTGACGTTTTTAAGTGTCGGCGTTTGGAATGAATGCGCAATCAGCGGTTCGACTGGCGAGCACAAAGGGCGGACGCATAAAAGGAGGGCAACCGCGCGCTTCGCATGAATGACGAGTCGACAGGGGGGGATCAAACACACACGCACAAAACACGCTAAACATATTTAATACAATCATCAATAAAAAAATCTCATTTACAGTCGGAACGGGAAGGGCAGGGACATAATAACGGGGAGAAAGAGAGAAATTTCATATTCGGTCGGAAGTATCAAAAGACAATTCCGCCCTTTTTTATAACTTTTCGTTTTATGGCCTCCGACACTCGGAAAAAAGACTACATAAGAAATATAAATTGTGAAATAAAGGAGCGTTACGCGTTTTTTTCCGCCGTGCGTGGGAGGGAGAGGCTCAATGGGAAAGTTTAAATCCGGCGCCAGGTTTTATTGAATCGAATTACATATTTACGCGGCTCTGCCGCAGGAAATTCGGGCGGATTTTAATTCCGCGCTCTTGTGCCTCATGCATCGGCGTGGGTGGTGTGTGTGTGTGTGTGTATGTGGGGGTGGAAGCTGGGGGCGGCTGCGACTGCGGGAGCGCCGATATTACGGCGTAAACAAGAAACCGACCCTCGGGCGGGCACTAAATCGTTCAAACATATATCTCCATTAAATTTATGCTTGTCAACTGCAAGTTTGCTACCATTCGAGTGATACGAGCGCCGAACCAAAACTCTCGTGCATTTTTCCCTCTGGTATTTATAAACCCCAAGAAGTTGTAAGGGAGATTAAACCCTGTAAGTTGCTGGCTGCGTTGTTTTGCTTTTCGGGGCAGAAGAAGGGTGTTATTACGGCGTCGCTGTCAATAAAGCGGTGTTTTTCCGGGTGGAATAAACTAGCGGGAAGGCGCAATAACGATGAACAAAATCTCATTGGTAAAGTCGGTTTAATGACTTTCCTGAAGGAATTACTGTGCAGGGAAGGAGGACGAGCCACGGAAAGCAGGAGGGTGGGAAAAAGGAAAACAACGAACGCGCTCGGCGGGAAAGTTCTGGTCGTGTGTGCGTAACTGCGGCTCGGAATACATTTAAACTCTCCCCAGGACGACCCGAAGCACGCCACGTCGTTAGCATGAGATGATCGAGGCCCAAGGATCTCCCAACAGTAAAACTAAACTTCCCGCAATCAATATTCACGGTTATTTATAAAGTTTGCGCTATTGCTCAGTAGATGTCGCCGGCTGTGCCTTTTAATGTGCAAAAACGACATCTATTGAATTGCACGAGGGACGACTTCGATGACTTTCCATGACTAACGCACCCGAGACACAGATTACGATTATAAAACTGCCACAATCAACTATCATCTAAAAATATAGCAACACATAAAAATAATGATGATATTTGTAACGGTTCGAACCCAGGTGTTGTACAAATTCTCATAATTTGTAATATTTATTATTCATTGCATTTATTTAACTGCAATTCATCCTTAAATGCAATTGGATGCGTTTGATTTCTTTAACTGCATATTACATGAATTCTTATAATTCAAGTAATTGATTTGGCTCGTGATTTACAAATTCTCGTAATTTGTAATATTAATTTGGCTCGTGATTTAGTGGTAGTACTCTACGTTATGTTTGATTTTTAAATCAAAATCGTGATAACTCAGTTTGGTTCGTCTTATGGGTAATGTGTCTGTTAGTAATTTTTGTTAGCAAGTAAAACACAGATACATGGATTTCATATGATTTATTCATTTTAAAAGGTTATGCAAGCGACAGGTAAATAAAAGACAATTTTGTTACTCTAATTGGACGTTATTTATTTAGTTATATTTATTTAAATTTTGGAATAGATTTGTTTAATAATTATTGAAAACTTATTATATTCTTTGAATTTGAATGATTTATTTTATTTTGAAAACAGAGTAACTTATTAACACCACGGTTGGAATTACAAAGTGTTACTTAGCGACTTCATGCACCACAATCTTCAAATTGTGCCGAGAAGGATATCCGATACATGTCATCACTGCATAGAAATTCATTAGCACGGTGCCTACCAATGTATTTCGACGCCACCTTGTGGATAGGAACGAATCACATAACTTCACATTAAAGTACTTCAAGCGATTCCAGTGCTGCAAGCACCCAATGTGTCCTCATTCGGAGATATTGCTAGTATTCGCGTTTACCAACACTATCAGCCATGTGATCGTAAAAACTTTAATAGGTATTGTTATTCAAAATTGATTATAGATTAGTATGATACAGCTCTATTCTACTTCAACTTTTCTATCTACTTAAGCACATACGAACATTCGTTTCATTCATTCATAATTCTGAGATTTCTTGAATATCGGAGGGCTGAGCAAGTTTAATTATACGATTTAATTACAAATATCATTGAATTATTTATATCGAAATTATTAAGTTATGTTCCCCTGACGCAACTTTTTATTTAACTACCGATTGATTAATGAGGCCACACTGTTTATCAAATGTTTGCGACGAGAAAAGGAAGGCATATTACATAAAATGCAGTTAGGGTCAACTCCGCAGTGGCGTGAGGCTCCCTACATTTCATACCCTTATTAAACTTCGTTCATTACCAGCGGCAAGGCGCGGTAATATCACTAGATAGGTTACATTATTATGGATAAATTACTTTAGAATTGTTAGTGTGAAAAGATGTTTGATCAAATGTTGTGCGACAGCGGAAAGGAAGGCATGTTACAATATTCTCCGGTCAGTACGAAAATATTGTCAGGACAAGGTATAAAATGCAGTTAGGGTCAACTCCGCAGTGGCGTGAGGCTCCCTACATTTCATACCCTTATTAAACTTCGTTCATTACCAGCGGCAAGGCGCGGTAATATCACTAGATAGGTTACATTATTAGTATGGAATTGACTTTGGAATTGTTAGTGTGAATTACATTTGATAAACTTGTGTTATATATTCACCTGAGGAATTAATGTTTAAAGTATATGAGTCGTCGTCGGACAGCGTGACGTTCTGTCTCGATCGGTACATCTAACTGGCTCCGTTTGAGTTCCGCACTTCTATTTATACTGGTATACTGGTCCCCCACTTTTTACTCTTCTTCCCCCGTCCTATGATAATTTTGCTTACCGCTGCAAATTGACGCCTTCCCATACGTGTCACCGAATTACGCAATCGCCGTTTCGAGTTCCCGTCTTATTCCCACGACCTATTTCTCTGTGTCATCATTTTGATCGGGTGCTTATTTACATTTGCCCAAAACTACGAAGTCAGCAAAATGAATGTACTCGCTTGGGAAACGCGTCGTCTGCCGCGGCCTGCCATGATATTTACGCAGTTTTGTTCCGACTCGTAAAATTATGGATTTTAATATTATTAGGTTCTTACATATTTATAAAATAATAGCATGTACAGTCATGCTCACATAAATCTAGTACAAACAAATTGACATTGCCATATAAAATTGCTATTGTAACCTAGTTTTTTGTACTAGATTTATGCGAGCATGACTTTACAACTATACTCTATTTAATAACTAGGAGGAGTAAGTCCCAAAACCCAATTTACACTGTAAAAAGTTACCAGAAAAATCACCAGATACTTTTGGCGGCAATTTTAAAATATTTCATCTGTATAATCACTAGTTTTTTTTTAAACAAATCAAATATAATATAATTGTCATTTACGGTACAAGTGGGCGAAGTAATGGATTGCCCACTGAAGTTTGGCCCACGAAGCCCTCCGGGCTGAGTCATTTGTACTCAGTTTTTACCTAGTCATAAAGCTAACCTACAAGCCTACGAAAATGCAGCTATTTCGAGGTTAGTTTTATTTATTTATTACGCCTGAATGCCATACATTATATAGGCATGTGTTTATTTTTGCAATATTATACATTCGTGAAGCTAATTGCGTACCTTAAAGGGAAATCCCGAACTTATACCCCGAAGAAGGCAAGAGACTTTAGCGGATGCAGAAGATAGGATATATTTGATGAAGAAAGTTGCTCTAATAATGGGTATATCCGGGGCATGTCGGTGTGAAGAACTTACCAAAATGTGCATAGATGACGTTGAAGATAAAGGGGCATATTTGTTGGTTACTCTGCCAGATACTAAAACACGGACGAAAGATAAATGACCCAAATCCAATCGTGAACGCTTTTTTTGGAGGTGAACGTGAAAACATCGCTGAGCTTGTACTGGGTTCAGAATCCATCACAATAATATAAGCAAAATTAACTATTAACACTGCGAAGATAAGTTCTGAACAGAACTAATTATTTTCTTGCAAAATTTCGCGAGATATTAAGAAAACAAGAGTGACGGACGCTTCGAATTGAGGTTATATGCGTTAAAAACAGCGGTGCCTTGTGAAATGGGCATGCTTTCAGCCAATCACAGGTGTAGGCTAGCGCGCGCCAAATTTGAATCGCTCCTCCTAGTTACTAAATAGAGTATAGATGAGTATTTATTGACTTAGTACATTTATACGTATTCAGTCAAATATTATCATATCCTGCAAACTGCAACTGCAAACTAACTATATTATGGAAGATTCTACTGGTAATTTCAATCGGATGTATTTCCAAAATGAATTGTTAGAGTGAATTCCGAATAGATATACAGGGTGTTACAAAATAGTGTAAAATATTTTAGAAGGTAATAGTACATACATACATACATACATACATACATACATACATACATACATACACACACACACACACACACATACATACATACATACATACATACATACATACATACATACATACATACATACATACATACATACATACATACATACATACATGCATACATGCATACATGCATACATACATACATACATACATACATACATACATACATACATACATACATACATACATACATATATACATACATACACACATACACAATCCATCCCTTTTTTACCCATTGGGTGTCGAGGTAATAGTATTAACCACAATTAAAAAAAGTCTTGATAAACCTCAAAGTAACAGTTTCGGAGATATGGAAGATTTTTAACACCCTGTATACTTGATGAATTTATGCTTTAAAGAGGAATCCTGTTAGGGGCTTCGAAAAGATCAATTGTAATATTTAGGCTTGTTATGACTTTCAAGATTATTATTACAATACTTCACCGGACCATTGCCAGGGCCGGATTTAGACTTGATAAGGCCCTAAGGTATTTGAGATAGGGGGCCCTTTATAAGTCCAGATATTATATGTCAGTGCCATATATGATTTTCGGATCCCTAGAGGTTTAAACTGAAATACAATTAAGAAGTATATACAGCATGTCCCTGGATTGAGTTTACAAGAGGGTTTTTTTTTTAAATTTTAGTTTTAAGTAACAATGTTATAGGAATTATAATTTCTATGTTGTCTAAAACTACCTGTTCAGTTATTGAAACTTTGATTAATTTATACAGGGTGTTGGCAAAATTAAAATTTTTAAATCTTATTTTGACACTTTTTTAATGACTACTTGTCAAAGGAATTTAAAGTTACATTTAACACCAATAATGAAAAATTAAATCATTCAAACAATCCCCCAAATGCAGAAAATGATACTGCATTCTATGAGAGGCAACTATTGCGGAAATCTAAAACAGTCTTCAGGAGTTCCATACCTGGCTTGAACTGTGTGAAGAAAATGGTGAAGGATTGTTTAAATTATGTTATTTTTCTAAAGTGTCAAAATTAGATTTTTTATTAAATTTAGCCAACACCCTGTATAAATAAATCAATGTTTTAATAACTGAAATAGTAGTTTCACCAAGGAGGAATTTTAATTTCTGTAACATTTTTACTTCAAAGTAAATATTTAAAAAAAATCCTCTTGTAAACTCAATCCAGGGACATACTGTAGTTAATGAAATAATGACATTAACTTAAAATCATTTTTATTCATAACAAACTTAAAAATGCAAACTCTGGTAAAAATAAACAAAAATTATTTTAAAAGGCACAATTTACAAAGGCTAATTATCTAATCTCTTGAAACATGTTATACGGATTGAAGAATTCTATTAAATTCAAATATTTTCTTTCTTGCCTTTGCCATAACAAAGTCACTAATGACATCATAAAATGATAAACTGCGTAGTTTGTCACTTTCTATGCACATGAGATTGAGGTAACATAATTTATCTTGAGTCATTGTTGTTCTACATTATTTTTTTATTCTCTTCAGCTGAGAAAAAGATATTTCTCTTGAGCAATTTGCAACCATCATACTAAGAAACAATCTAAATATTGCTTCTACATTAGGGAATGTTGATTGGACAAGATCGTTAAATATTACCATATACAGATCCACAGATCCAAACAGACCATCACAGAACTCCTTCATGAATCTCTTCTTCTGTAGCTTCTAATTTTGTTAAGAAAGATAACTTTTTTTGCAGAATCATTGTATACTGAGGTACTCTGTACCAGATTTTACTTTAATGCGTCCATCACATGTATACATGTTTTGATTCTGAACATGTCTCTTGGCTCAAGGTTCTCTAAAGCATCATCTTCATCATAATTGAATCTTTTAAATGACACAATTTACATAAACTTATTATCTAATCTTTTGAAACAAGTTATAAGGATTAATGAATTATATTAAACTAAAATATTTTCTTTCTTGCCTTTGCCAGAGCAAAGTCACTGATGGCATCATCAAATGATAAACTGCATAGTTTGTCACTTTCTTTGCACATGAAATTGAGGGAACATATTTTATCTTGAGTCATTGTTGTTGTAAATTCATTTGCAACCATGAGCAATTTGCAACCATCATACTAAAAAACAATCTCAAAATTGCTTCTACATTAGGGAATGCTGATTGGACAAGATTGTTAAATATTACCCTATACAGATCCTGATGTGTCAGACTATCATGTTCCGTTGAACCATAGGCTTGATTATGCCTAACATATTGATGAAAATGCTTGACTTCTCCTACAAGATTCATGTCCACATCTTCAGGATTTGTTTGCCATAAAGCACTAGCTTCTTCACGAATCTCTTCTTCTGTAGCTTCCATCAGGAACCATCATACTAAGAAATAATCTCAAAATTGCTTCTACATTACGGAATGCTAATTCGACAAGATTGTTAAATATTACCCTATACAGATCCTGATGTGTCAGACTATCATGTTCCGTTGAACCATAGGCTTGATTATGCCTAACATATTGATGAAAATGCTTGACTTCTCCTACAAGATTCATGTGCACATCTTAAGGATATGTTTCCATAAAGCACTAACTCCTTCACGATGCTCTTCTTCTGTAGCTTCTAATTTTATTCAGAATGTGAACTATTTTGCAGCATCTTTGTATACTGAGGCCCTCTGTGCCAGATTCGACTCTAATGCATCTATCACAGGTATAAATGTTTTGATTCTGAACTTGTCTCTTGGCATAAGGTTCTCTAAAGCATCATCCACATCATCATTGATGTGGATGACCTTCTTCTATATCTGCTTTTTTGTAATGAACATCAGACAATTTTTCCTGTACTTTTTCTTCAAAATGATCGAACATATCCCTGAAACCTTTAACAAAATCCGAAAGTGAAGCATACAATTTCCTACATACATCTAAACTAATTTGGAGGTCTTGCACTGATTGATAAGTCTTGTGAAATTCATCCAGCAAGTAACTCCACAAATATAACATTACCATAAATTCAAACTTCTCCATTTTTTTGAAAATGTTTACGACATGATTTCTTGTTTCGCCCTTCTCTGTAGTATCAATATGCAGCTGATGCAAAACAGAACTTATTCCATCATAATTATCAAGTATTGCACTTGTGGCCATTAAATGTGCTTCCCATCTAGTCTTTGACAAGGACTTTGGAACTTTTGGATCATTTTAGAAGAATGACAACAGGACTGCCCATATATGTGTAGACGAAGAAAATTAATTATATATATATATATATCTTGAATAATTACAAAAAAAGTCCTCGTTGCTGGCCAATATACTAACCATTCTCTGCATTTTTTTTACCATTAGCCCGTTTGGGATAGAACAAGCTTTTTGAGCAATATCTGTCTTGGTTTGCAAAAAGCTTCTTTGATTTTTCAAATAAGCCATTTGGGTGCATTGAGTGACATTCTGACGGACTTTTTTCTACCTAGTATAAAATCTTATTTTTACTTGAATCGCACCATAGCCCTACATCATTATTTTTGTTTTTTAATGCTGAATCTTCTGTGCTTGTGATACTCTCTGGTTTATAAATCCTAATATTTGTTGCTTTATTCGTTGAAGTACATTATATACAAGTAGATGTACTAGGTTTTGTATCAGGAATCGGATTAATATCCTGTGACTGACTCCCAGTGGTAGAGCTTTTTGGTTCAGACTGATTATTTCTATCTATCTATCTTTGTTAAGAAACTTTCTAATTTTGTTAACCTGCTAAGCTCTTCTTCGGCTCTCTGCTTCGTTTTCCTCTTTTGAGCTCCATTTTTATAACTTCTGGCAGTTCTGGCACTTGACACTTGTGAGCAGAATATTTTATATAAGTATAAACAAACATAGTTATTATGAGTGCGTATTTCACGCAGCCGTTAATTACTAAAGGAAGAGGAACTCGTAGGTGGAAAACCTGAATATGTATAACGCAACAGGATTGTATAAAAGTTTAATTGTACTAAAATGTCTCTTTTTACATGTTGAAGTGAAATATTTTTTAAATGCAAATAGCATACGGACAGGGGAGCTCTTTAAATGTAATTGTTGCGGTCGCTTTGTGTCTGCCGTGATGGGGGGTAAATTGGGTCCGATTTCTAGATCTGACGTGCGCCAGATATATCGTGCGGGGGCTTTTGGGATCGAATTGAAGCTCGACTGACAGGCCGCTTTTAGCGTCCGGGGGTAAAATTTGATATCGTCCGATCGTGCGAGAAAGCGTGGAATCACTTCCTCCAACGTGCGCAAGAAGCCTATTGGGTTATTGCCGGCCGAGCCTTCGGGGACCGGTAATTTGGTGTATTGATCCCAGCCCCCCGCGCCTCCCCAACCAACAAGGCATTAAATATTGAAGAATAAGGGATATCTTGTTAATGTTGCCACCGCCTCGGCCCTCGAGGGGCAAAAACAATGAGCCCCGGATTGCGGTTGAGTTCGTCATCGTGAGCACACAGAGTTGCACACAGGCGAAGGGAGGCAAGTGAAGAGTCCTCCGGAGAGGATGTGCAAAGAGGAGGGCACTCGAGTTCATGCGACGCGTGACGGGGCATGTCCAGGGTACAAAGCCTGAAAAACACTTCTCTACATCCTACAGCGTTGAGCCACTCGACGACGTCTATATCCGCTGTATAAGCATAACACGGCCAATTATTCTGCGGTCCCGACATTCCCCACACTCCAGCTCAGAGATCTCCAGAAAGAAATCCAACTTACGTATGTAGTAGCAATGTGCAAGAACTATGTGAAATAATATGTCAATTGCATCCAGCAAAAGCACACCCCAGATTAGCTCCAACAATGACTTATATTTTCCATTAAATGAATTGCAACGTGAAATAATAGTAATAATAATAATAATAATAATAATATATAATTACAAATGTGTCGCTAAAAATGGTACAATGAAACAGGAAGGAATCAGTGGCACTTCAGCTGTGGGAACTCAACACTCAATCTTTTTTCGCACAGAATTTGAAAACCTAAAGCGATAGAGAAACACCGTTTGGTGATGAGTTTAATGTGGTAACGAATGCGTTCTAATTATTAATAACAGTTCTGCAAGTTCCTTAATGGTATTAATTTTCTGAATTATTGATTTCAAGCAGTTTTTTAAAGTAATCAATTGATCGTAGATATTATCATCTTTAAAGTCAGTTTGATATTTTGTAGCCAGTTATGTTGCTCCAATTTTTACGAGTTCGTTTGAAAAGGAAAGTAGTTTATCCGGTTGTAAAATTTGAAATACATTATTTAAATCATTGAAACTCTGTAATCGTTTTTTTAGTTTGAGAAATCAATATATCTAAACTGCAATAATATACGTCTATTCTATTTTACTTTATATATATATATATATATATATATATATATATATATATATATATATATATATATATTGTTTAGTATCTGTTTCTGTTCGAAGCGAAATAAAGATTATTAAATAATATACGTTGACTCTGAAGTATGATTCCTGCTCAGAAATTCTCTCATCTTCTGATAAGTCATCAAAAAAGCGCTTTCTTACCCTGTGTCTAATTTTTGAAAATTGGTGTTATATTCCACTCGTTTGCTAGATCTCTGGAGTCATCTTGCAAACCGTTGAATGAATTTTGTATTCCGTTTTCTAAAAGTCTGTTCAAAGGATTTCTTAATAAAATACTGGCTTTTTGTAAATCAACATGTTCGTGCTGTAGGGCTTTAGAAATAGGGTCGATGGTTTCAAATAGCTGAGAAAAAAAGCTAACAAACACTAAAAAATCGTAACTCTAATATATTTATTATGTTTTGACATTCGTCACGTTCGTCTATGTGTGATGAAATTAAATTTAGTTGATATAAAGCTTTGATAAGTACTAGATAATATTTTTTATACCAAATAAAGCATCATTTATTGACGTCCATCTAGTAGGGCATACTCGTTTAAGAGTAATTTTATATTTTTGAGATGAATCATTACTCAACTTTGCCCAGCGTTTTATGTTATTGCCAAAAAAAGTATATATAATTTCCAAATGGTCGAAAAATTATGACACTTCGGAAATATGTTTAACAAAATGATTTAAAATTAAATTTCATGAGTGACATTTAGACAAATCAATGTTATATTTTTCAATTGTATTTAAAATTTCAGTTTGAAGTTTTGCTGCAGTACAATCAACTACAGATCTAAAGCCTCGTTTACATTTGGAAAACTTACGATGTGTAAACTAGAAAAACGTCTTACTTTCTTGTTTTGTTTCTTTCTTGAAAGACATATTTCTTGTTTTCACATAGTAAGTTTTCTGGCGCCAAGTACTTTCCGCCAGTAAACTTTCCAAATGTAAATACGGATTAAGCCCCAAAAAGGACTCGCAGATTTTGATTTTTATTCGTGCATCATTATGTTCGATTATCGAAATATATCTAAAAACTACTGAAAGTTTTTCAATTTTTGAGAGGTCTTGTGTTGTATCCAAGATAATCGATAAAAAATTAGCTGTATTAATTTCCAAACCAATATTGTTTCTAACTGTAGTTCCAAGTAAATGCATATCTCATTGTGAAACGTTGGGCTTACATAATGTATGTCACCATTTGGCTCTAAATGAGTTCTTTTAGGACTGGATCATAATTAGATAATTAGTGCAAAATTGACATGACATTTCCAGATTTGGAATCATGGCCTCTTAGAGGTAAAGTGCCAGAAATTTCGCCAGAAAGCAATTTTGCTATTAATTTCACTTTCAAAATAAATATCAATTGTATTTTTCTGAAATCAATTTTTATAAGATAAAGTCGAGTTAATATGCTGCTGAGATTTTACATGGTCAGTATAATATTTTGTTTAAAATTGCTTCTAATGGAAACACCATTAAGCCATTCGGAGGAATACGATTTGCTTTGATACTCCGCTAACAACGAACAAAAGTGGCAATATGTTTTGTTTAAAATAATGGAATAACATAATCATAAAAATCTTACAATTTTTATATCAGTCTTATTTATGTATGAGTAATGAAACTTTGAAAAACATCGCTTAGTTTCGGGATCCTTTGAAAATGGTCCTAGAGGTTGAAAGGCCCAAATTTGAAAATTATGTTTCTTTCGTATTCTGCAAGGTTGTTGCCAAAATTTCCTCTATTTGAAGAAGATATATTATTAGATTCTTCACATTTCTTAGCATCTTCGTTTTGAAATTCTTCTATTCGTGGGGGCTCTGATAAAAGATCTATCTATAAAATACAAATACAATTAAATTGAATATTGCGGCGCAATCATGTCGCAATATCAAAAAAAGTCCTAAATATTTAACGAATACAGAAAGCAATCCTATAAATCAATACGAAATCAGCCAATTTGCGCAATATCATTTACATTTTTGCAATGTAGTAGAAATAATCCTTAAGCTAACACTTACCAAGATTTACACTTTCAGGATTAGGAGAAACAAATGTACTTGATTGTCCAAATTCTATTGTGCTTGGGAAATTATATACACTTGGTTCAGATACTCCAAGAGAATCTATAACAGAAAATTTTTCGTGTCAAAAATAAGCATTTGTGTAATTTATTTTCAAGCCTCATACACAATCATAATATCATGCAGGATAGGATTTCAGGATTAGGAGAAACAAATGTACTGGATTGTCCAAATTCTGTTGTGCTTGGAAAATTATATACACTTGGTTCAGATACTCCAAGAGAATCTATAACAGAAAATTCTTCGTGTCAAAAATAAGCATTTATGTAATTTATTTTCAGGCCTCATACACAATCATAATATCATGGAGGATAGGATTTCAGGATTAGGAGAAATAAATGTACTGGATTGTCCAAATTCTATTGTGCTTGGAAAATTAGATACATTTGGTTCAGATACTCCAAGACAATCTATAACAGAAAATTCTTCGTGTCAAAAATAAGCATTTATGTAATTTATTTTCAAGCCTTATACACAATCATAATATCATGGAGGATCGGATTTCAGGATTAGGAGAAATAAATGTACTGGATTGTCCAAATTCTATTGTGCTTGGAAAATTAGATACACTTGGTTCAGATACTCCAAGAGAATCTGTCACAGAAAATATTTCTTGTCAAAAATAAGCATTTATGTAATTTATTTTCAAGCCTCATACACAATCATAATATCATGGAGGATCGGATTTCAGGATTAGGAGAAATAAATGTACTGGATTGTCCAAATTCTATTGTGCTTGGAAAATTAGATACACTTGGTTCAGATACTCCAAGAGAATCTGTCCCAGAAAACATTTCTTGTCAAAAATAAGCATTTATGTAATGTTTTTTCAAGCCTCATACACAATCATAATATCATGCATAAAATCAACAATATTATAATTTTAATTTGTTGTTACTGAAAAATAGCATAGACAAAAATCTCTGAATGAACCAAACCTCACCCAATCATTGATGAATTGATTATTTACATTGTTAGATTATTTTCCAAAAACCTTATAATTTACAGTAAATTTTAATTCAAATAATTTACATGTAGGTTTGTAGGTACCTACCGATACTAATATCCATACCAGTAACACTACTTGACTGTTGAAAAAATGACGAAATTTTCGGCTTTTTTTAGAAATTTCATATTTTTAATGTTGAATATAGAAGAGGAGGGTTTGCATTAATTTTTCTAGCAGAGTATTCTAGAATTTTATTTATATTTCATATTTTCTGTTTAATTTTTCTTTTGATAGCACCACTGGGGTACACTCTCTTTTTTTCGCTCATAGTTTCAATAACTCACTACACTAATAATCACAATGTAATCACTAATCACCGACCAAAATATATTCCACAGGACCACACTAAACCGTTTGGGTTGAATTTGCGTGTATAATTTCACCATCATCGGGACTTCCCTGTCTTACATTTGGTAATAGTGTTGCAAAGGACGATGCGCGACACTACTAACCAGACATCAGCACTTGAAGTAATAATTAGTCCGCGGGGAATTACACTTTTTTCTACATGTTACTAAGTTACAATTATTGATCTCCATGTTTCTTTGCGTTATAGTATATAACGCCATTAGGCCGATATGTAGCAAATAACAGCCGCGGGTTGAAGTTTGTAAACCGAGGCGAAGCGAAGCGGAGCGGAGCGCAGCCGAGGTTTATATTCAACCAAGCCTGTTATTTGCATATCGGCCGTATGTTGTTCTATACTTTTTGTAATACCTAAATTACAAAAACTGGTCAATTTATCAATATTAAATTTCAAAATTAATAAACTAGTTATCCAGGCGCAATTTGATACCATAGCAACATCAACGGTTCAAATACAAACAAACAAATCAAAGTGAAATTAGAAAAATAATGTCAGATGTGCAAAGTTCTTCGTTTTGTGGTATCCCCGAAGATGTACTAAATGAAGCAAATGCTGCCACAATCGATTTACTTCCCCAAAAAAGCAGCAGCAGGTATGAGAAAGAATATGAAGACTTTATTGCTCATAAATTTGCGTTGTCATTTAAATAACGTCCACGGCCGTTATTATAACGGCCAAGGCTTTTACGCCTGTCATATCGATCAAGCAGACAGTACTGATAAATGTCAATAACACAGAGGTATTACAAAAAAACATTAAAGATTTTATATTCTAGTTTTGACGCACATTTTTCGATAACTCTGTGAGGTGTTGAGAATGAGAGTTGTTTCATAATAGTAGTGTGAATTTCGGGTGTTTACAAAATCACATTGGATGGCCTCTGTGGGATATCCCCTAGATGGAATAATTTAGAGCTGTTGCGGATTTTTTTTATATTCATTCACTGGGATTTTATCAATATGACTTAAAAGTTAAAAGTATGAGCAACTGCTTATTTATTTCAATTTCGACTTAACTTTATTCGTTTATTTATAATAATATGTGGACAAAATGTGACGATGTTTTGCTTATGCGTGCTGGGGCCCCTATACAGTGGCGTTACTGCAGATTGGGGCCCCGAAAACGAACATTTACATTTGGGGCATCTATGCATAGATCGCATAAAGTATTAAGAACTGGATTTATTTTTTCCCCTGTATAAATTTTGCAAAAACGCTTCAACAGGTCAAAATGATTTTTTTTCAAACAAATATTTTAATAGTTTTACTTTAACGCACTTTTTCTCATTTTTTTTCAAATGTTACATGTTGAAAATGTCATGTTGTTGAAAACATAATAAAAAGTACTATCAAAATCAATAATAAAAAATATAGATTGCCATTTAAAAAAAATGGCTCTAACGTCATAACTTCAAAACGGAGAGAGATTGAAAAATGAAAATGGTCTCAAAATATTTGTTTGAAAAAAAAATCATTTTGACCTGTTGATGCATTTTTCAAAAATTTATACAGGGGAAAAATAAAGCCTGGTCTTAATACTTTATGCGACCTCTGTATAATGTATACCGCGCGTTATTTTTATCTCTGAACATAGGCTATGTTCAGTTTTAAAACGACAGTACAAAATGCATTGCTAAATAGTTAATATAAACATAAACATTAATATAAATATAAGTTAATATAAACTCTGTTTTGAGAAAATTTATTCAACGCAATATTCCTCAAAGGGACTCAAATATTCCAATTCAAATGGTACCGAGCCAGCAATAGTACACAGAGAAAGTACTTAAATATTCAAATTCAAATGGTACCGAGCTGACAATAGTATACGGATTTTGAGAAATTTATTTACAGTGCATTATCCTGACAGACGAATCCAATCAATCGAAACAATGTCTAATATAATCGCAAAATTTAATAGTAGTTACATGATGCGTCGCTATTGGTGATCATAAAAGAACTAGGATATGCCATATTTTAACTGAAGAAATGAAATGAAATGTATTGTGTTATGCCAAAGAAGAACCAATATCTTCCATTTGGCAAATGAGTTACTATTTCGGGATTAACGGTTGATGATTGTTGATTGAACATGATTAATGGGATTGGTATCGCAGGATAATGCACTGAAATTAATCTCGGACAATCCGTATACCAGCCAGTTCGGTATCATTGCCCTATTTAAACACTCTCTTGCGTTGAATACATTTTCTGTCAACAGTTTTGACATTTGAAATGACAGAGTTCTTGTAACGCGGTCTGTAAATTTGGTTGCATACTATTGTGTTTTAGCAATTAATTTGATACTGGCGTTTTAAAACTATACATAGCCTATGTTCAGCGATAAAAAAAACGCATGGTATAATAATTGGGGCCCATGTCGTTCCGCAGTACTCCGCAGTTACCCTAAATACTCCATCTCGCGGGGCGCCTCGTCTGGCTCATTGTAGTTTCGCCACTGCCCCTACAGCTCGGGGGCCCCTGTAGCTCGGGGGCTCCTAGAGCTCGGGGCCCTGTATCATTGATTCAGCTAATACAGCGGTAGCTACGACCCTGATTGTAATGAAAGCTCGTGGAAACGCATTTTTTTTTAAATTCCACGATTCTGCTGTATCATCAAAACCTTTGCTGATACCGCAAAAATAATGTGATTTTTGAAATCAGGGCCTTAAATAGACACACATATCGTTGGTATCAAAATGTGTGCTCCCCAGTTTTATCTTTTATGACGTACCGGTCATCTCTTAAGGTTGCGATATTTGATGAGTAAAATCGAGCATTTTAGACCTTTACGCAGGCGAACACCACTGCTGTTTGAATCAATTAAATCCTTTGTTTTATATATCAAATTATTCTTAAAAGTACAAGAATTCTATAGACATGCGTCATAATCTGTCTGCGGATTTAGTTATTTCGTAATAAATTTCTGAAAATCGTTAATTTTTCAGGCATGTTTTGTGTCAATCAAACCAAACTTTCGACGATAAATACATTTTCAGCGCGAATTTAATATACGTCTACATATTCTATAAAGCGTTACCAAAAGTTTCGTCGTGACTGCAGTTAATTTTACAAACTGGTTTGTTTGTGGTGTTCGCCTGCACAGTATGATGCAAATTCTATTATTACATCCATTTTGGCAACGTGTGTGTACAGATACCTGTAAAGAATCGACGAATTTACCAACGCCATTCGGTTTAATAGTTCAGCTTTTGTGTACTAGGCGGCTGATGAATGTTTTGCGGCAGAATTGAACGATCAATCTGAATATGCAAAAATGTACATGGTGTTCAATTTAAAATAAAAAAGTTGAAGTACACTTCAAAGAAGTGAAAGGAACTGTACGTATTTTCGTTTAGGAGAACACAATGAAGTATGTTTCTGTGGCTCAAGAAAAATCTATTTCATCAGGAACCCCATAAAGTTTTAACCAACTACTTGCGTGGAACACCCTGTAGACATTTACCAACGTTTTTTGCCTCATAACCTAGTCGTTACATTTACTACTCTATTGAATATTGGAATGATGAGGTACAATATTTACTTACGCGTCATAATCCCGTATTGTACAATCCTCAAAATTATACGAATCTTCATCCAAAAATTCTTCTCTTATAAGCGTATCTGTGTGATTTTGTTCGTGTTTTGTCCAATCAGAAGATATTGACGGTTGTTCCTCATCCATACACTTAGTAATAGGTAGATTAATTTCTACATGATCTGTATTCACAACCTTATCGATCATGTCTTCCAAAATATCTGTGGCAACCTTTTTTTTTGCTAATCTTGCAATTGCAATTTTAGATTTATTCGTCCTTTTATGTCGTTTTGAATAAACACGTTGGTTGTATGCCGCACTTTTGCCCATGTTACAAAGATAGGTACACTTATAAACACTGGTATATTTGATAAACAAAAATGTATGTACAATAATATATATATATATATATATACAAATCGCTGATATTAAGCGTCCGGGAAAATAGGTGAAAATATGTACAAAGCAAAATTTGTACAAATGCAAGACACATAAAATTGTTCGGGGTCACTACACGTATAATAAACTGCACACATTCACAGAAAATCCAAAATAGCCAATAATTTCAAATTTATTAACACGTTCGCGGACAAGACGGCGCGGCGCCGCTATAGGTATATGGACAAAGCGGCATATGCTGACTCAGTTCCAGACTCAGTACATGAAGTGTCGCTATGAAGTCTACAGCGAACTTTTACATGAACAATCAATCCAATACATATGTATGTATAAATATGCGGATATATTTTTATCATAGTTCTTGTGGAAGCAAAGTTGCGTTCCACCCCCAGGGGTGGAAGCTGAGAATCTTAATTAAAATAATTCAATCCAATACCACACTGTTCTAAATTCATTTATATAGGTTTATATAAGATTAAAATCTGTCGATTAGTTTTAAAGAAATTATTTTCTTAAGTTGAGCAAAGTACAAAATAAACATGTATTGTCAGCAACAAAAATTTATTCAGAAACATACGTACCAAGAGCGAACTGCGAAATTATAAGCATTTATTTTAAAAACAAAGCCAAAGCTGCATCTCGCGTTTTCAATCAAAATGCTCAAAACTCTATTCAATTGAATAAATCATCATAGGTCCGTATCTATAGTCCGTGCTTGAGCTTGAGTTCTACTCAAGTCGTATATATGGTTGCATATTTTCTATAAACGCTTATGCGTCAAACGCAACCAAATATACGCAAATATACGACTTGAGTAAAACTCATGCTCAAGTACGGACTATAGATACGGGCCTTAGTGCTGTCAAACTGACAGTTTCATATTGGGTACGTATGTTGCTGGATAGATATTTGTTGCTGAAATTACATGCTTGTTTTGTATTTCGCTCAACTTAAAATATTTATTTGTATATCAAGGCCGAGAAATCTCATTTTAGGGACCGAGAGAAAGTTTGTCGCCGAGGCCGCTTGCGGCCGAGGCAATACAATCTCGAGGTCGCTAAAAGATTTCGCGGCCGAGGTGTACACAACGTTTTTCGTGCAATTGATGCACGCTGCAATGAGTCTCCTAGGTTGTGAACAAGCGACTGTCAATTTTGACAAAATAATAAACGTCAAAAAAAGTAATCGATAATTCAGTTAAACGAAGTAGAAATGAATACTAGTGATAGTGAAGTGAAGCGAAGGGGTGTTATCAAAAGTGTTTTATAGACTGGTGCCAGAGAAATAACGCTATTGAAATTATTTTACTTACTTCCCTGAGGGAAGTAAGTGATTACTTACTTCCCGTTACTCATAGTAACCAAAGCTTTATCGGTAAGTGGGACTTACTTCCACTAAATCAATGTTATAACAGTGTACTTACCATGCAGGGAGTGGAAAAACAGTTATAAGCAATTCGAGAGGTAAGTTTTGACTGGTCTCGCACTTTATTGCTAGCCCTCGTTGTCGCTCGGGCGCAAACTCGACCTCGACTGGTAAACGATACTTACCTCCCTTATTGCTTAAATAACTATTACAAAACTAGACATCTATCTCATTTAAAATTACATTTCATATAAATTAAAGATATATAAACATTAAATACATATGCCTCTGAAGATGGATTTTCATAACCGAAACTAGTCAGGATAAAGAAATAAATCATAAAATACAATAAAAATAAATATTACTTGCCACTAAGTACTAAATATAACAACCTTAAATTAAGTTTAACGTTAGTTTCATTTATATTAAATTTATATTTCATATAAATTAAAGATATATAAACATTAAATACATATGCCTCTGAAGATGGATTTTCATAACCGAAACTAGTCAGGACAAAGAAATAAATCATAAAATACAATAAAAATAAATGTTACTTACCACTAAGTACTAAATATAACAACCTTAAATTAATTATATTTTGTCTATGAATAAATATATTTCAGTTTCATTTTCACAAAGAAAACAATTTTTGCTTTGGTTTCCCATGTATCTGAAATGTATCTAGAGGTATCTACATACTCTTCAAATGTATCTGTATCTGTAGCTAGATACATTTTTAAATTTGTATCTAGATATGTATCTAGATACAGTTTTTCTGAAGTATCTATATCTGCATCTAGATACAAAAAAAATGTATCTGTTACAACACTGATTGGAACCATTGCGTCGAAAAGGCCAGAAAATATACTTTAGATAATATTTGATACCTCTATGGGTATCAAGCTACCATTAGCACTAAAAGAAAGGGGGGCGCCAGGGATGGCCAGGGGGTCCGGAAAAAATAGTATTTATTTTCTCATAATGACCCTAGCGTTCCTATAAAGAAATCATTTCTGTAGGGTCGTTATTGCGTATGTAAGACTCCTTAAAATTGGATATTTATAATCATATAATATACTGGTAGTGGTAGGATAAAGTAAATTAGAAGTGTTAAATTACTTTTCACGCAAATTTTGTGAATATTTCGAAAATTATAAATAATTCGATGATTAATTTTTATTTCTAAATTTGCATACATAAGTGTCATTCGTATAAAAACTGATAAAAAATAAATAAAAATTCCAAATATTCCGTAAACCAGAAGTAGGAATAGAATATGCACACTTGAATCTTATAAAATTAAACATTCTGAACAAAGTAGTTTCTATGTAGGAGTAACATATTCCTAAAGTTATATATAATACATATTGTAGGTTATAAGAAAATAAGGCATGTCCCTGATTTTCGCATTTCGTTTATGTGCGTCCAGTCCGGCCGACTTATATGTTTTCAGGGTACGAGTCGAGCCAGTCATTGTTTTTCTAAGCTGTTTTTGCATGACCTTGGTGATAGAATGGAATATGCAAGCGCGCCTGGCGCTTGCATATTCCATTCGCTTGTACGGACGAAAGTTATATGTATGTATATACTAGTTATCACCAGAGAGCGCCACTTCCTCGACAATATTCGTCTGTCCTTTACTATAGGTCATTCTTCGTTCACAATATCGCAACCTTAAGGTTTGGATTGTAGCCCCCTTGTGATAGTGATAGCAGCCGCCAGGTTGCGAATACCAGTACCACCGAGTGCTTTGTAAGCTCGCGACGTGGCATGCTGCGATATGAGAAATTTTATAAACAATTGAAAAATCTAATAAACGTGCCAACAACATTTGCGTTATAGGCGTCACGTTTCCGCTCTCACCTGTCTGCGTCCGAGGAGGAGGTATAAACCGCGCGCCAATTAACTGGGACGTAAAGAGCTCACGGGAACAAGAGGAGCAAGGGCGAAGGGCAAAGGAGGAACACAATCAACAACTTTTATGGGGACGGCCCTAAATTGTGCCGTGACTACGCGCGACGGTTTATTGTGACTCGCAATTATCCACATGGGGTCCTAAATCCACAGTCATTAACCGGAAGTTCGGTCTAAGTGCGCCTTAATTCAGCCGCCCCCCTCACTTGGCGTTTTTTCTCATATTAATCCGGGAAGGTGGGGAGGCCTGTTTTTAAGTTTAATTATTGCGCAGCCCCTGGGAGGCAGTTACACTTAACAAATGTAAGACCCCGGGAAACTCGCAAGTTTTAATTAAACACGCGAAAAATGCACGCTCACCTACCTACCTACTACTACATTGATTCTCTAATTGCTACGGTGCACTAATTAAAATGCCACAACCTGAGGGAGTCCTGACAAATTTTCGGGCGCTGCTTATTAAGCTAAGAGTGGCTCCGGCATTCATTTTTTAGAATTATCTGGCGAGCCCTCACACGCGCACTGAAAAACCATTTATCCCCCGGCGGGGTCTGCGGGGGGGCGGCCGGCGGGGGTGTGGGGATTAGTAATTTATTTGTTTCCATGTAGAGGCCATCAGTCATGCCGCATTAGGGATTCACGCCGTTTCCATGTAAATGCGCGGTTTATAACACGGCAAAAAGTAAATAACGTTAGCTCCGGGGGTTCCCCGAGGAGGCGGAGGAATAAGAAAGCGTTTAATATAAATCGGAGTCTCATTACCAGTTAATGACGGCCGCTCCTTCATCAGTGATGCAGCCTGATGGCCGGAGCTGGGGGGCCGCTCTAACACACTGTCATTTATTTTTGCCGCCCCCCACGCCCCACTGGCTTCCCGGCCGTCCCGTGTCTATCCCGTGCCATCCATCTCCTACAGGACCGACTGGTCGCGGCAGCTACATCATTAGCAAGTTGAATTATGGATTGTTTGCGAGCCTCTCATCTCGCCGCTTTGAAACGTATAAATCGAGTTTATATAACACTCTTTCCGAATGATAAATACAATATTTCCCATAGATAGAAATTCAGATTAGCACCCTTCACCCAAACCACCGCGGCCACCCCGAGCCGGTGGTAGCGCATAAATAAGGCTTCTTTTGTGCGATTTTTTCGCTTCCACGCCCGGGCTGTCTATTATCGACACGGATCGGATTACTCCGATTTACATAATTCCCAAATGAAGATGGACATAAACCGTCGGCCGGGTTCTATATGTGTGTTTGTGCGGAAAACGTTTTCCCTTATGCAAGTGGCAGAAAACACTTAATCAACATAATGCGAGCTGAATAACCAGATAACAAGGGTGCTGATAAATCGACGGCTCTTTTTGATTACCATATAAACCTACAAATCGGTTTCCGGGTTGCGTAACAATTACCTTCAGCGAATATCGATTTCACGTGTTTTCATCGCCGCGAATCGTGCAAACTAGAATAACATACAAATCCGCAAATTATTATGTAAGTGAGCTGCATAGTTTATCTCGGCGTTCCAGGCGTGTTGAAATTTCACTATAACTCAAGTGACAGTCATAACAATCTTGTTTGTATCAATATCTCAAATTCAGCGTGGCAGACTAGACCTATTTCGTTGTTATTGTTGCGAAAACGCGGCCAAAACCTCCAAAAACACTCATATTTAAACAACGTTATTTATTAAAAGTAATAATGGAATTCAATTACATATACCCGAGAACATACACACAAGCTTTTATGTTAAGTTATAGTCTTGGGTAAAGAAGTTATTAAGCCGTAAACTTAACCATTTTTTGCGAAATTATGCGAAAATAGCACCCACGTAATTCGCCTGGACTTATGCTATTAATTTAAATAATTAACGTGATTTTTTCCCCTCAATGGAGGGACATATTTGTTGGTTACAGTGTTAAATGAAACGAAAGTTATTTGTTTAGAAAACTCTGATAAATGAAGCAACTTTATCGTATTTTGATAGGAAGAGGAAATTTTGATGGAGCCGCAATTAATTACGTGCAAAATTAGAGGTTGGAATCATTATTCCGTTTAAAGCTACATATATACAGTGTGAGCAACCATGCTTGAGGTTTGATAGGCAGGCAACCAAATACGCATGTTGGTATAACTGAAAATATAAAAAGAATATCCCCTCGATTGTTTTTCCAGTGGCGTAGCAAACAACCATCAAAACAACAACAAAATGAATTAAATATTTAATCATAATTACATATTTTTAAACGTTACAATAACAGTTTACAACAAATTTTGAAAATGGCGGCCTTCGTTTTCAAGGCAGATGTTAATTCTACGTTTTTTATTTTCAAAAACATATTGGAGCTGCTCTGGAGTTATGTTTCTTATCTCTTCTTCAATTGCTTCTTGGAGTTGGTTTAGGTTGTGCATCCTATTTTTAAAAACATTATTTTTCAAATGTCCAAAAAGATCAAAATCCCACGGCGTGAGGTCTGGTAAACGTGGTGGCCATAATCCTGAGCTTATCAATCGATCATCGTAAAATTCCCTTAAATAATTAATTATCGCAAACGCAGTATGAGTAGTGGCTCCGCCTTGCTGAAAATAACTCATTATTTGTTCATCATCATGTACCTGATTAAGAAATTCATCCAGGATGATTGTTCGGTAACGCTCCGCATTGATTGTTTCATTGAAAAATATAGGGCCAATTATCCGACGTCTCGAAATTGCTACCCAAACACCAATTTTAAGTGGATGTAAATCTGTTTCGATGAACATATGAGGATTTTCTGTAGCCCATGTACGATAATTTTGGCTGTTCACATATCCTGATAAGTGAAACCACGCCTCATTAGTGAAAAGTGTCCTGTCTAGCATATCGTTATCATTTAAATGTGAATTAAACCGATTGCAATAATCAATTATTTTTTGAGAATCAAGTGGGCGAAGTTGTTAAACTACCGATACCTTATACGGGTGCAAATGGAGAATTTTCTTCGCGACTTTTCGGCAACTTCCATACGATACTCCTGCAAGCGGATTTAAACATTTTAATTTGTATGCCATAAAGACCACATGATTGATAAAAAATAACTTTTTTGCACCCTAAAATTAAGAACCAACCTGTTTGTGCTGAAAGTTTTCTTATAGATTTTGTTGGACTTTGTTCAAGCCGTTGTTGGACATCGGCAACAATCTCTTCTGTTAAGGTAGACGGTCTTCCAGTTGACTTGCCCTTACAAATACAATTCTTTCCTTCAAAGCGGTGAATGATACGGGTTTTATGCTGGATAAATATTTTGTAAGTAATGTTGACATCGGGCAAGGCTTCGTTAAATTGATTCATACACGATTGTAATGAATATGTCCATGTCCCGTCTTTATTAAGTGTTATACTTCGATAATGAACCTTCAGGATGAAGGCATCATGTTGTGGTGTAAAAACCATTACAATAGGAAAGCGATTTCACTTAAACTCTGTAAATTTAGAACAAAACTTAACTTTTATAATTTTATAACCTTAAAAACTGCAAATCACTTACCAGAAATCATAGATTTACTCAGAGTAGCCCTGATAAGAACTGGTATTTATGAAGCAGAAGACAAAATAACTATATGCGAAGAATTGGCACAATGGTAATAAATAATAATACGACGCGGGCGGCACTGGGCTGGGGCTGTAAAATCTTTTGACTTTACAGTAAATTTAATTGATAATAAACTTGGAGCGAAGAAATTTACCAGTCTTTTCGGCGGGAAATTTAACTTGACTTCAATCATTGTTGCTCACTCTGTAGTTTACTTATATACCAAAACTAATTTCTCTAACTTTGCCCATTCGACAACTATAGTTTTTTTCTTTCTTGTGTGTCTGCTAAATGAACCCAACTATACTATTTAAATTAAAATTACTTAATACATAGCAGGTTTTTAGTTTTACAAATATACCATGCATACTTCGTGTTTTTTTTACAAATCCAATGAACATTTCATAGTAAATACACTGTCAATATATACGGTGGTTCGTAAGAAGGCAAAATGTAAAAAAATTGTCGGAATTTCATCAAATTCGGAAAGCACATTCATTTTGAGATAATTTAAAACATAAAGTAAACAACATACAAATATGGCTGCCCTGTATAATAGCCGGTGGCTATAAATGGCTATTATACAGGGCGACCAATCTTAAATGTGAAATTAAAAATATGTATATTTCCGTAATATTTTGTATCTATGGAGAAATTGTGTTAATTTGTAACATATACTATTTTCATTTTAAAACAACTATTATACAGGGTGATCAATCTGAAATGTCGTATTAAAACTGCTAGAATTTAGCGTTATTGGGAATTTAGACACAACATGGGCCAATTTATAAAGTCATTGATGTTATACAGGGTTATTAACATAAATTGTTAAATTAATCATGGCTCCAGCTGTAATATTTGGCGTTTATAAATTGATGTACTGAAGAAGCCAATGAAACCTGCGATAAATTATATCGAAGGTATCGTACGGACTACTCCAGAAAAACTTCCAGAATTGATACGACAACATATTTGTATGTACTTGTATGTACTTGTACATTTGTTTTGTGACGTGTTTCTTTCTCGTTCGAACCCTATTTGTAACAAATTTGTATGTTCAAACTTTTTAGAAATAAATTCTATCTATCTATCTATCTATCTATTTGTTTAAGAGACTACTGATTAATTCAAATCTGCATGTCTCAACATTCCAAAACTAAAAAAAAAAACTAAATTCCGAAGAAGTGTTGTAACTTATGGATGGAGAATGTAGTTCGAAAAAAGAATCAGAAGATGAAGACTGATTAGATGAAAATGAAGAAGAAACTGCCGAGTTAAATATTGAAGAAGAAGAGGAGGAGGACAAGGAAGACGAAAATTCAAACAAATTATTTCATATACTTACTCCAGATTGCCTCAATGGGTTAATTTTGGCTTTACAATGATATAAAATCATTGATAATTTATAATTTGTTCTAAACGCGATTTAATGATTTTGTTTTTTTAAATATATGCAATTTTTTTTAATAATTTTACCAAAATATGTAAATTTATTTAAAATAAAAATATGGCTATTGAACAGGGCGACCAACCTTAGATGTCAAATTGAAAAGCTCGAATAACTTCACACTTTCTCGTTATTATATTCACATAGAAATAAATTTACATCAAACTATTATGAAAAAGAAATGCATTTGGTTGTAGCAATATACGGATTATTAGTATGAAATCTTAAGTTATTATCTGAAAAGAATTTTATCAAATTTTTGTTTTATGATAATCTTAAATCGTTAAAAATGAGAAAAGGTTATTAAAACATGTAAATAGCACTTATTGTTAAAAATCATTGTAATATATTTGCATTTAGTGTTAATAAACATTGTAATATATTTATAATAATATTTAATTAGTGCAAATACGATTCACAGAAAAAGTCGAAATGTACATTTAGATAAAATAAATGTGTTTAAAGGTTTTTTTTTATTAATACGATTCACATAGCCTTAACGCTAGAATTATCAGAAAATAATTTTAACAAAGAACTAAATAAACGATATCAATTGGAACTGATAACGATTTTCCAACAAATTTTATTGAAAAGTTAATAAACAATTAAGATATAAAATTAGAATTACCCACATTCGGAGGCTTCAAAGCAACAACCAACCAACTCCAAAAAACTAAGATCTGAGAAAACTGAGTTAAAAGTTAAAAAACTATAACTTTTTTATTTATGACAGTTGAATAACAAAAAAAATGGTATACAACACATTTTTACTTAAATTTTTGCATAAGCAAAGTTGTATTTAAACCAAATTTAGTTTTTTAAATTTATTAACGATATTTTTAATGGATTTGGTTGTTTGTTGCGCTGAACGATTTAACGATAGAATTATCAGAAAATAATTTTAACATAGAACTAAATAAAATATATCAATTGGAACTAATAATGGTTTTCCAACAAATATTATTGAAAAGTTAATAAATAAAATAGATACAAAAATACAATTATCCATATTTGGAGGGTTCAAAGCAACAACCAAACAACTCCAAAAAAACTAAAAGCTGAGAAAACTGAGTTAATAGTTAAAAAAAAGTCATAACTTTTTTATTTATGACAGTTGAATAACAAAAAAACAAATAATGATATACAATACATTCTTACTTAAATTTTGGCATAAGCATTGTTATTATTTACATAGAAGTAAATCTACATCGAACTACTATGAAAAGAAAAATGCATTTGGTTTTAGCAATGGATGAAAGAAATTTTATCAAATTTATGTTTATCATTATCTTAAATCGTTATAAATGAGAAAAGGTTATTAAAACATGTAAATAGCACTTTGTGTTAATAAACATATGTAATATATTCATAATACAATTCACAGAGCCTTAACGATAGAATTATCAGAAAATAAATTTAACATAGAACTAAATAAAATATATCAATTGGAACTAATAATGATTTTCCAACAAATATTATTGAAAAGTTAATAAATAAAATAGATACAAAAATACAATTATCCATATTTGGAGGGTTCAAAGCAACAACCAAACAACTCCAAAAAAAAAACTAAAAGCTGAGAAAACTGAGTTAAAAGTTAAAAAAAAAGTCATAATTTTTTTATTTATGACAGTTGAATAACAAAAAAACAAATAATGATATACAATACATTCTTACTTAAATTTTGGCATAAGCATCGTTATTATTTACATAGAAGTAAATCTACATCAAACTACTATGAAAAGAAAAATGCATTTGGTTTTAGCAATGGATGAAAGGAATTTTATCAAATTTTTGTTTATCATTGTCTTAAATCGTTAAAAATGAGAAAAGGTTATTAAAACATGTAAATAGCACTTTTTGTTAATAAACATATGTAATATATTCATAATACAATTCACAGAGCCTTAACGATAGAATTATCAGAAAATAATTTTAACATAGAACTAAATAAACGACATCAATTGGAACTAAGAACGATTTTCCAACAAATATTATTCAAAAGTTAATAAATAAAAAAGATATAAAATTACAATTACCCACATTTGGAGGGTTCAAAACAACAACCAACCAATTCTAAAAAACTAAAAGCTGACAAAACTGAGTTAAACGTAAAAAAAAACCATAACATTTTTATTTATGACAGTTGAATAACAAAACAAAAGGTATACAACACATTATTACTTACATTTTGGCATAAGCAAAGTTGTATTTAAATCAAATTTAGTTTTTTAAATTTATAAACGATTTTTTTAATGGATTTGGTTGTTTGTTGCGCTGAACGTTCTCAGCAACCTGGGCTTGATTTTTTTTTGTGGTGCTATTATTAATTTAAAGCAACTGTTTAATGTATTTTAAACATTATGGTTATGAAAACAAAACACATTTTTTTAATTGAGGTCAAATTAATTATTGGATTATTACAAAAAAATATCCAAATTTTTAATTGAGGTCAAATTTCATATTGAATTATTACAAAAAAAATATCCAATTTTTTAATTGAGGTCAAATTTAATATTGGATTATTAAAAAAAAAAAAACCACTTTACACACGGTAGTACTGAAAACCATGGCTACATTCAAAAAAGCTTCATTGTTACAAGTAAAAAAGTCATCATTTTCTTCATCAACATCATGATCTTCAAATTCTACTCCCCTCATTCTTGTAGCAACCTCAAGAGGTAAATTTCTAAAATACTGGTGGTGGACTGGGGGGATGCAAGGAAACATAGACTACATGTCTTTAATGCATATCTTAATTTGAAAATATTGAAAACAAATTATTTCTTATCAACTAATACGGTGATCCAAAACATTGATTTAATTCTACCTAACCTGGGCAACTTAAAATCATAAAAGCAGTGCATATTTCGAAAATGTAATGTTTGAAAAAAAAGTTTTGCTTACAAAATTACATTGAAGTGGGGGTTGTTTTAAATATGAGGGTTAATTAAAATATATTTCTAGTCTTACCTTCATCACTTTCTGGGGATCAATCACTATCAAAATGTATTGTTTCTTCAAGACAAAAGAAAACAAAATAATAAACTACATCCTAACTTAGAATTATTGGAGTTGGTTTGTTGTTGCTGTGAGACCTTGCTGTAGCCTGTTAGAGCAACAAACTAGCATTCTGCCAGCAAACTACGAAACTTTAGACTTGGTTTGATGTTGCTCTGAAAAATATACATTTTTTCATATACCTTATCATTACTAACTATGGAGCTGGTTGGTTGTTGCTTCGAGCCCTCCATTTATCCAAAATTTCAAAATTTAAATAAATGTACATATTTTGGTGAAATTATGATGAAAAATAGAAAAAAAAAATCATAAATTAAAAAAAAACAAAATCATCCAATCGCGTGTAGAACAAATTATAAATTATCAATCATTATATATAACTGTAAAGCCAAAATTAACCCATTCAGGCAATCTGGAGTAAGTATATGAAATAATTAGTTTGAATTTTCATCTTCCTCGTCCTCCTCTTCTTCTTCCTCAATATCTAACTCGTCAGTTTCTTTTTCATTTTTATCTAATCCGTCTTCATCTTCTGATTCTTCTTTCGAATTATATTCTTCATTCATAAGTTACAACACTTCTTCGTTTTTTTAATTTTATTTTGGAATTTTGAGACATGCAGATTTGAATTAATCAGTAGTTTCTTAAACAGATCTGTTGTATCAATTATGGAGGTTTTTCTGGAGTAGTGCGTATGATACCTTCGATATAATTTATTGCAGGTTTCATTGGCTTCTTCAATACATCAATTTATAAACGCCAAATATTACAGCTGGAGCCATGATCAATTTATCAATTTAGGTTAATAACCCTGTATAATATCAATAAAGTTATAAATTGGCCCATGTTGTGTCTAAATTCCCAATAACGCAAAATTCCAGCAGTTTTAATACGACATTTCAGATTGATCGCCCCGTAAAATAGTCATTTTAAAATTCAAATATGGATGTTATAAATTGACACAATTTCTCCATAGATACAAAATATCACGGACATCTACGTATTTTTAATTTGACATTTAAGGTTGGTCGCCCTGTATAATAGCCATATTTGTATGTTGTTTACTTTATGTTTTAAATGATCCCAAAATTAACGCGCATTCAAAATTTGAAGAAATTCCGAACATTTTGTACATCTTGGCTTCTGCGAACCACCCTGTATGTTAGTATTTGCTATGATATGTTCATTGGATTTTTAAAAACAAAAAAAATCGAAATATACATGGCATACTTGTAAAACTAAAAACCTGCTATATATGAAGTAAATATTTAGATTGTATGAATCAGTGGTTAATACTTGGTAAAACATCTTTAAATTAGTACAAATAAAGCACTTCGTTAAATTTCACAAATTTTTAATAGAAAAACTCTACAATTGTTTCGGTCTCACGACCATTATTAAGAGACAATTTAAACTCAATCAATCAATTTAGGTATTTATTTGATTTTTGGTAGGGAGATACCGTTTGAAGTTTAGTACTATAAAGTTTAAATTACCTCTTGATAATGGTCGTGAGACCGAAACAATTGTAGAGTTTTTCTATTAAAAACAAATTAAACACAAAGTTTAATTTGCCTCTTGATAATGGTCGTGAGACCGAAACAATTGTAGAGTGTTTCTATTAAAAAATTGTGAAACTTATCCAAGTGCTTTATTTATACTAATTAAGTAATTATAATTTAAATAGTCTAGCAGGATTTATTTAGCAGAATATCTACGAACATAACTTTTGGCATTTAAACGATCTTGACGCATGGGAGGACAGCCCATTTTTTTAAAATGGGACTAGGGGTTGAGTGACTGCTCATGTGAAAGCTTACTTAATTTGCAATAAAACGGTGTATTTATATTTAAAATCTGTCGACTAGTTTGCAAGAAATTATATTTTTAACTCTTACTCTTTCGTTACTGGATACATTTTTGTTGTCAGAATCTCATATTTATTTTGTAGCTTACCTTTGCTTACATTAAACAAATAAATTCTTGCAAACTAATCGACCGATTTTAAACAGTGTTTTCTTTTAATAAAATTGTAGTCGACGCAAAAATATTGTAACTGACTCGTGCATTACCATTAATAGCTATTTGTGCAATATGGAAAATATTTGGCATATACTTCTTTAAACTCCATTATTATGACTGCGTAAGTAACGCACGTTTGAGTAAAAAAAACATTAAAAATTAAAAAAAAAACAGACAATACATTCTTTTCTTTTAACTCAAAACGTGCATTATTTACCCAGTCATTTGTGCAATAAGTTAGGAAATGTAATTTTTTCCATACTAGGCATGGGATTTTTGACCGAGGCGATAGCCGAGATTGAAAACATGTCGTGTACGGAAAGAAATACATTTCGTACGTGTTGTACGTATGTTGCACATTTGTTGCACGTTTGTTGCACGTATTGCACATATGTTTTCTACTAGAGTTTGGAAAATAAATTAAATTTGGATAATTTTAATATTTTAAAATTATTTCTAAATTAAATAGCAGAGTCAAGATTATTCTGCTTTTAATAATGAAGAGCTTAACGTAAATAATAACCCTATTTCTACTTCCACAAAGACCTGTTCTGGAATTTCAATTACGAATTGTGAACATGTTTCTATTAAGATTTATAATAATGATAAAAAATAACATGTACAATTTCAATAAATTGATTTATAACGTTTAATGTTGAAATATTATTTCCGCACTTGTTAGGAAATATTCCACTGTTCGTAACTCAAATTAGTATTTTAATGTTGAAATATCATGTCTGCACTTGTCCGGAAATATTCCACTTTTTCTAACTCAAATTAGTATTCAAATGTTAAAGCTTTCCAAGATCTAGTAGAAAAACAATATGTCGAGTGTTAATCGCCTTATTAATACACTAGTTCATTAAACTGCTATTGTGGCATGTCTTCATAATAATAATTATTATTATTATCATCGCAGCACTCCTCCACGTCAGGCGTAGTTAATAGCTTACTGTCATTATTTTGACAGATACCTCTGACCCAATTACTTTACATTTACCAGGGACCGGTAAACTATTACTGGTTATGTCGGCTTTAACAGGAGAGTGACTGCCCTATTATTATTATTACTATTATCATTCTGTTAATTACTTATTTAATTAACGATTTAACGCTTGGCAACGAGCGATCCACGATAGTTGGAAATTTTGCGTTCAAGGACTTCACTTTATCCATACTTATCGGGTTCTTTAATGTACACGCACAATTTAACCTGCTATAGCCTGCTATTATTATTATCATTATTATTAGGTATTATTACGATTTTACTTTCACATTTGCCCGGAGGCACTATAATTGTTCTTTCTTTCTTAGCCATTGACCCCTTGTACCCTTGGGTATCGGGGGCTATACTATAATTGAACAGCAATTAATTAATTATTAATAAATAATAACAATAATAAGAATAATTGCTTACGCAAGAATAGCGTAAGTCGATTTATGCGGTTTTTGAGCAAATTTGTTTATTTGAATATTTGTACCCGTATTTACAAGTCTGTTAAAAAAATATTATATTATATAATAATATAATTATTAAACCGCTAGTTTGGCTGACAGGTTAGAACGCTTGCTTAGCATGCACGAAGACCTGGGTTCGAGCCCCAGTACAGGTAGTACATTTGTACTAAGAAACTAGTGCCATTCGCCGTTGGGAGCTCATTAACGGCGCTCTAGAGATCGGGGGCGAATTTCTAGAGTAACAAGCCCTAACTCAATACACACATTTACACAAATCACACGGCAGAAGGACCCACGTTGGTCGATAGCCAGTTAGGGATAATATCCCTAACAAAATACAGTCACTATAATTATTAAATATAAATATAATAAAATATAGGTACTGTTAATACAAATTAAAAAAAAACCAAGTCTAATTGCTATATTACAACTTTTATTAAGTTTTGAATCTTTCGACGCGTTTTTCTCGAAGCTCATTTTTTCGACTTACGCTATTCTTGTACCCATGTCCATAATTGTTCTAATCTACTATAATTGTTAGTATTGAAAACATACAACGATATTGATCCTTCTCCAGGATCTGAAACTGATACCTCTTCGTCTGTTGAGTGAATTCTTAGCTCTGCCCGTCCACTAAGGTGATCACTCTCAAAACTGAAATGAAATTGTTCACTACGCACAGATTTAAGTCCCAGCGCTGTCTATTTTATATCGTCATATGACCTTTCTGTAATGCAGTATTTTCCAAGCGAGGGGCTCATGAATCAGTCAACCTAGGATGGGGCGAATATTATGATGGAAATTGAGTGAGCACCTAAAATAAAGGTCGACGTGAAACGACATCTCCCTTTGAAAAGTTATGGCCTACTCTGTAAATCTATATTTTGTCCAAAGCACAATAAGCGAATTTTATTTTAAAATATTAAATATGTTATATTAAAGAAATGCCCAAATAATATCTGATTTAACATTCAGTTATTTTCAGTTATCATAGTATTTTGGATAAACGTGTGTTAATATGGTCTTGAAAAGTGAAGGACCTAAAATTGAATATTTGATTTGGTTGTTTTACTTCTTCGGAGATGTTGGGATTGTAAATTTATTGATTTTCTAAAGTAGTCTCTTTTCTGTTAATAAGTTTATTAATAGTGTTAATATTAAATCAATGTGTACTGTCCAATTGTTTAATGATTTGAGATTTCTTTATCTTCAGGGGATAAAATAATTTCCTTATGTGGCCTTATGCAAATACTGTGATTTAGGTCCATGTGCACTGACATCCGTGAATATAATAATAATAATAATAATAATAATAATAATAATAATAATAATAAAACAATACGTGAATTATCCAGTCCACCTTCATATGGAAGGGCACTTCTCCCCCACAAGAGTACTTCAGTTCTTACTTTCATGTGCTGGGACACTTCTTAATCACATGAGTACTGCAGTCTCACTTTCATGTGTAGGCAGACTTCTCCCTCACATGAGTGCTCCAGTTCTCACTTTCATGTGTAGGGACACACATGATTTTGTTTGTTTTCAATGCGTTGAGTTTGCGGTAGAAGTAAACAGGCAGCAGACTCCAGGACTTATATTAGAAATTTATTATGCGTCGACTACAATTTTGGTGCATGCGCCGGGTGAAATAATTATACCCGGCGCACGCACCATAATTTTAGTCGACCGATAATAATATTCCAATTTAAGTAGATTCATAATTATTCTAACTGTTTGTATGTTACTTTCTTGTCTTTATCTATGTAGATTGAGGAGTATTAGTACTCTCATTAATAGTATTATTGAGGATATTTAGTATTATATAAAGTGGGTACAATATTTACTATAATTTGAATTATTTGTAATTATATCATATTCATTAATTTTGCATATATCAGAGGGACATACTATCTATATACAGGGTGTATCGTAACTTCCGTAAAAGCTTCAGGTAGCAGACTATCATCCCAAACTCCGTTAGGTGTATAGTTTCTTCATATGAAGCATGAAACGAAAATTAAATCCGATAATACTGTTAGGTTTGTTTAATGAATGAGTAGTAGTAAGATTTGTTCCAAATACATATTTACAACATACTTGGATGCTTGGATTTTTGATAAAATTCCTAAAATTCTCTAATACTTTTCTGCAGTTTGAATGAATGCTTTAAAAGCTTCTTGTTATTTATCGTTTTCATTTATTCACGGTTCATTAAATTACTTTTACAAAGTCATGAAATTAACAATTTACACTTTTTTTAATTATTCCAAATAAAAAAATTCTACAATTATCTTCTGATTGTTTTTTTTTAAGATATTTATTTTTGGAGTACTCCCCTTAATACATAAATTCATAAATCATTACCATAAACTTGCTAATTTTCTTAAATGTTAAAAAAAATACGGGAATAGATTATTAAAACTTCATAATAAAATTCAGAACCCACACATAGTTACAAAAGGTTCTAATTATAATTCTCTGTGGGTTTCATCAATCATCAATCTTAAATTTTGAATTATTGAATCAAATGAATATTTTACAATTTTTTTAGTTATTACATCCAACATGAATTATTGCAAATAGTAAATTCGAACACTTCTCTTCTAGATTATTAAAACTTCATAATAAAATTCAGAACCCACACATAGTTACAAAAGGTTTTAATTATAATTCTCTGTGGGTTTCATCAATCATCAATCTTAAATTTTGAATTATTGAATCAAATGAATGTTTTACAATTTTTTTAGTTATTACATCCAACATGAATTATTGCAAATAGTAAATTCGAACACTTCTCTTCTAGATTATTAAAACTTCATAATAAAATTCAGAACCCACACATAGTTACAAAAGGTTCTAATTATAATTCTCTGTGGGTTTCATCAATCATCAATCTTAAATTTTGAATTATTGAATCAAATGAATGTTTTACTATTTTTTTAGTTATTACATCCAACATGAATTATTGCAAATCGTAAATTCGAACAATTCTCTTCTAGATTATTAAAACTTCATAATAAAATTCAGAACACACACAGAGTTGCAACAGGTTCTAATTATAATTCTCTGTGGGTTTCATTAATCATCAATCTTAAATTTTGAATTATTGAATCAAATTCATGTTTTACTATTTTTTAGTTATTGCATCCAACATGAATTATTGCAAATCGTAAATTCGAACAATTCTCTTCTAATTGTGTTTCTTTAAGAATTTGTTTGGAGTTCTCCGAAATTTGAATCAATCAGTGAGTTAGAATGAATTACCATGGTTTAATATATCCTTGTTTGTCAATGATTATCATTCGTCATTATTCACTTTCATAGACGTTTTAAAGTAGTCTTGCAAAGTCTTAGATTAATATATTACTATTTTGTAATATTTGCAATCTTTTAAATTATTTTAGATACTTTCTGTTTATAAATTTTAGTGATATATTTGAAATGCTTGGATTTTTCTTATTAGAATTTTACTTTCACATTAACCCGGAGGCACTATACTTGTTCTTTCTTTCTTAGCCATTGCCCCCTTGTACCCTCTTGGGTATCGGGGGCTATACTATAATTGAGGAGCTTACGCAAGAACAGCGTAAGTCGATTTATGCGGTTTTTGAGCAAATTTGTTTATTAGAATATTTGTACCCTTATTTATAAGTCTGTTAAGAAATATATAGCTACTGTTCATACAAATTGCAAAAAAAAAACAAGTCTGTAATTGCTATATTACAACTTCAATTATTGCAAATCGTAAATTCGTACAATTCTCTTCTAATTGTGTTTCTTTAAAAATTTGTTTGGAGTTCTCCGAAATTTGAATCAATCAGTGAGTTAGAGTGATTAAAATATTCTAGTTTGTCAATGATTTTCATTCGTCATTATTCACTTTCATAGACATTCTAAAATAGTCTTACAAAGTCATGAAATTATTTAGATTATTGAGATATTTAGTTTTATATACTTTCCTTTTATAAATTTTAGTGATATATTTGAAATGCTTGGATTTTTTTTATAAGATTAATAAAATGATCTCATACTTTTTCAGAGCTTTGTATAAACTGACATGCTTTAATTTTTTTCTTTGTGTTATTTAATCGCTTCAATTGTCATTCATTCGGATTTCTCATATTAAGGTTTTGTTTAAATATAAATCAAATTATGTACCTCCTTAATTTGTGCTGCTTTCAATTGTCATTATTCACTTTTATAGAAATTTTAAATTACTTTATAAAGCCATGAAATTCATATGTTACTATTTTTTAATTATTTTATATCGTAAATTCCCACAATTCTCTTCTGATTGTTTTTTTTTTAAATTTGTTTGAAGTTCTCGGAATTTTGAATCAATTGCTCAAACTTTCTAAGTTTCATCAATGTTTATTAAAACTTTTGAACGTACAACTGTGTTTCATAAACTATCTCATACTTTTCCTGAGTTTAAATAAATTGCAATGCTTTTAAATGTTCTTGTTCTTTAATGGTTTTCATTTGTCACTTTTATAGACATTTTAAATTACTTTGCAAAGCCATGAAATTCATATTTTACTATTTTTTAATTATTGCAAATCGTAAATTCCTACAATTCTCTTCTGATTGTTTTTTTTAAGAATTTGTTTGAAGTTCTCGGAATTTTGAATCAATTGCTCAAACTTTCTAAGTTTCATCAATGTTTATTAAACATTTTGAACGTACAACTGTGTTTCATAAACTATCTCATACTTTTCCACAGTCTAAATAAATTGCAATGCTTTTAAATGTACTTGTTCTTTAATGGTTTTCATTTGTCACTTTTATAAAAAAAATTACTTTGCAAAGCCATGAAATTTATATATTACTATGTTTTTAATTATTGCAAATCGTAAATTCCTACAATTCTCTTCTGATTGTTTTTTTAAAGAATTTGTTTGAAGTTCTCGGAATTTTAAAACAATTGCTTTGCAAAGTTTCATCAATGTTTATTAAAATTTTTTAACGTACAACTGTGTTTTACAAACTATCTCATACTTTTCCAGAGTTTAAATAAATTGTAATGCTTTTAAATGTTCTTGTTCTTCAATGGTTTTCATTTGTCACTTTTAAAGAAATTTTAAATTTAGCAAGCTTAATTTAAAATTTCTATAAAAGTGACAAATGAAAACCATTAAAGAACAAGTATATTTAAAAGCATTCAGTCATAAAATTAGTAAATCACTATTTTTCTTTTATTAATACAAATAACAAATTCCTACAATTATTTTTCGATTGTTTGTCTTTTTTTTAACAATTTGTTTGGAGTTCTTCGTAATTTGAATCAATTGCTCAAATTTGCTAAGTTTTGTGAATGTTAATTATAAATTTTTGAACGTACAAGTTTTACAAATTATTTCATACTTTTCCAAAGTTTGTTTAAATTGCAATGCTTTAAAATTTTCTTGTTATTTGATCGTTTTCATTTGTCATAGTTCACTTGTCACAGTATCGCAGTATTTGATGGAAGACGTTTATTGAAAATATATGACATCCATCAAATCAAATTGTCAATAATCCTTTGAACATGGCTGAATGAGCCGAAACACTGTATTTGGAAAATGGAAAAAAATATATGTATATGAATCAAAGCAAGAGTTACAGATAGATATAATACATTTATAATAATAATAAAAGAAAGTTAAATATACGAGAAAGTTCAATAAGAAAGAAAGTTAAATAAAAGAAAGTTAAATAATAAAACAAAATTGTTTGACACTGATTGGTTAAGCAGTCGAAACTATAGTCACAACTCAACACAAAATTAAGTGATATTAACAAGGTGTTTGATATGAACAGATTAAATAGTCGAAACTATAGATAGTCAAAAATCAACACAAAATTAAGTGTTGATTAACAAAGTGTTTTATTTATAATTTCGATATTCCGAAATAATAACCCATTTTTCTTTAATAGGAAATGCTTGATTTGTTAAGCAGTCGATACTATAGTCACAACTCAAAACAAAATAAAGTGATATTAACAAGGTGTTTGATATTAACAGGTTAAATAGTCGAAACTATAGATAGTCAAAAATCAACACAAAATTAATAATATAATAATAATATAATATCTTTATTGGTGCTATCAACAATACGTTTTACACAGGTCATACATATTTTGGATTGAATACAAATTTAAAATCAGTACATAAAAGTAAAAGTATACAATCCACTGCACATATATAAAATAATCATCTTAAAAATTGTAAGAAATATAAAATATAAAATATAAAATACGAGCCCTAGAGAATAAATGGTAATACACAACGACAGTGATATAATACATTATAAACAGTTACACCTAGAAACTAAAATTTACAAAGCAGCGCCGTTCATAAGGTATTCATCAAATGAATAAAAAGCAGAATTAGTTAGATACTTCTTACATCAGTATTTAAACGGAATAATAGGCAATTGCTGTATATCAGGTGGCAATACATTAAAAAAATTGATACTGTAGTATCTTACTGTAGTAAGTGTTATTAACAAAGTATATTATTTATAATTTCGATAATCCGAAATAGTAACCCATTTTTTTTAAATAGGAAATACTTTAAAAAACATCAATATGCAGCGCACATTTGAACGTTTTATATTTTGAATATAACAGTTTCAAGGAGTTTTCATACTATAGATCAAACTATAGATAGTCAAAAATCAACACAAAATTAAGTGTTATTAACAAAGTGCTTTATTTATAATTTCGATAATCAGAAATAGTTTTTTTTTTTTAAATAGGAAATACTTTAAAAATACTTGCAATAAAAAACATCAATATGCAGCGCACATTTGAGCGTTTTATTTTTTAATATAACAGTTTTAAGGAGTTTTCATAGAAATTTATTTGAACAATTTATTTTTTGAAAATTACAGTTTTACGAAGTTTTTATAGTCATTAATTTGAACATTTAATTTTTTTATAAAACAGTTTTAAGAATTTCATTGACTTATTAGAGATATATTTAAACATATTAGACATATTACATTGAGAGAATAAAGTGTTTTATTTATAATTTCGATAATCCGAAAAATGTAACCCATTTTTTTAAAATATTAAATGCTTTAAAAATACTTGCAATATAAAAAAATATCATTATGCAGCGCATATCTGAATGTTTTATTTTTTGAAAATAACAGTTTTAAGGAATTTTCGTAGACATTAATTTGAACTGCTTTCAAGGCCGCTTGAAAGCGATGATTTATTGGAATAAATCTGTTCGTGCTACCGACAGTCAAAATCTGACAAAAGTATATTTTAACAAATTTTTTATTGTTTAACAGTACCCTTAAACCGCTATGCGAGGCACGAAGGGAAGCCAAAATAGATTCGGCAAGAGCAGTACATGAGCAATATGAAGATTCATGCGCACTTGAAGAGTTAATGAGAAGTGCAGATAATATTGTTACATCTGAAGCTGAGAGCATTTTGAATGCAATACAAACTATGCCATTTCCTTCAAGCTTACAAATTTGGTTTATAATTTTACACAAAATAAATAAAATCAATAAATTATTACAATCAAAAACAATCATTCTTGATTCAGCCTATAAACTTGTATTTTCCAAGTGAACTATTGTTCTGATATGGTGTGTAATGTTAATTTTTTTCTCGCAGTTTTTCTACAACATAATACATGCTTGTACCTAGGCGAATAGCAACACAAAATAAAAATTAGCCATTCTTATATTTTAATTCAGAATGTCCACGTATCCTTTCATCGACGGAAGGTTTTACTTTCGGCATTTTATACAAGAAAACTTATAAACACGTGATACACACAAGGCACAAGCACAACGCACTGAAGATTGAGATAAATTGGAGTGAATTGATAGCACACTTGCCCCAGATGCGTTCTGTGCACGTAAAAATAGGGTAATTCCCGAAATAATCAAGCTTTGTTTACCAAATATCACGTACGCACGCTCGCTTTGTTGATGATTTTGTGATAACCAAGCACTCTAGACGTAACGGAGTAATATTAATACTGAATTCTCATTACAATAATGTGCAACAGAATATATTCCTAGCTAATATAAATAATATGCTATAAAATTGAGAAATAAGCACAAAAAATAAGAAAATATGCACAAAAATGCATTAAAGCAATTAAAGTCTTAAAAACTGAAAATATTCATAAAAGCACAAAAAAAAATTGTCACGTTACTTCATTTGCTGAAATTCGTATAGATACGAGGTCATTTTGGTCTGCTATTAAAACTGATGTATAGCATAATACCTACAAATCCGCGCCTTGTACATTACAATTCATTAATGTCTCTTTAGATGTATTCTTCATGGTTGTAATGACATCTCTTCTTCGCGATAATTGTAAGTGGAATTGGCACAGTGCAAAAGTCCTACCGGTACTAGAGCTGCAGAGGGGGACGGGAAGTGAGAGCGCGAGAGCGCCTTAAACGAAGTTACTTAATTTGCCGAACTGCGGGGCGCGGAGAAGTTTCGCAAATATTCTCCATTAAAATTATAAACCGGGCGATTTTAATTAGTCTAATATGGAATAAATGGTGCATAATTTTGGCGCGCGCGCTCCTAGCGAAAACCGAGATGATAAATGGCTCCTCACCCTCCGGCGCAACGCAAAATAATTAATTACAAACTATTCGCGCCTAGAGCGGAATGAATCTGCGATATCGATGAATGGCGACGGATTACGACGAGTGCGAGCTTGCGTTTATTATGATTAAAAGTGTGTACGTCGCCGGGCAGTAAATTTAATGAGCGCGATAAATCCGAAATCATAAGCCCGAGTGTCGGGGCCCTGGAGTTTTCAATTTGTAATTCGATTTATCCGAGCGTAAAATGTGTTTACGTCTTCGGTCTTCGCGTGTGGAGTTACGGCTTTCGACCCCGCAGCAGCCTGATTTATCTCGAACCAGATGCAGTGGATGTCTTCACACTACTTGCAAATGCTTCAAACAAAATACCACCAAGAAATAATACTTACAACTTTAATCTGCAATAATCGATATTTACTTTATTATATTATCCTGTTTAGTCTAGATAACACTATTGCAGAGTTTCCCAAAGTGAGGGTCGTAGAAAAATTTTGCAGGGTCGCTCAAAATAACTAGATATAATAGTTTTTCTTATAAATCATCACTAAAAAAAAATCTTTTCATAAAAGTTTCCGGCGAAAATGGATAAATGGTTAATCAACAAAACCAGAAATTCAAATGATGATCAACCAAGTACGAGCACACCTAAACATCATGATCATGAAGATACTTTGTCTGAAGCCCCTAAAGGCAGATATACAGCGCCAAAACAACAAGCGTAAAACTAATTGGACTCGCAAATATTGTGACGAATATTTACGGTTTGGGTTCATTGCCGGCAGCAGTCAAAATAATTTGCCTCTTTGTGTTATTTGCAATTTGCAACTCTCAAATAAAAGTATGAAACCGTCAAAGTTGAAACTGCATTTAGACACATTTCATTCTGAGTACTCTGATAAGCCAATTAACTTTTTTGCTGATAAGAAATAGGAATTGATTGCTGCTCAAAAAGAGGGAAAATGCACTCCTTCCTCGCCAGTCAAATAAAAACCTCACTTTGATAGCTTTTTAAATTTCCAAATTATTAGCTGAGGCTGGGTATCCTCATAGTGCTGGAGAAAAAATAATACTTCCCGCTTTAAAGATTGTCGCAAATAATTTATGCGGAATAAAGGAAGAAAGTTTATTTTCGGCGATGCCATTATCAAATAATACAGTTAAACGGAGAATTGACGATATTGCGAAACATTTAGAAAAATAATTAGTTGCTAAAGTAAAAAAAAAAAACATGTTTTATCCTTGCAAGTAGATGAAAGCCCAGATATCGAGGATAATGCAAATCTAATGTGTTTTATCAGATATATTGACGAAGACACCATACAAGATTTTTTGTTTGTTTTGTAAAAGGCTACCGACAAGAACCATCTCAGATGAGATTTTTAAGCTTCCCAGTGATTTTGTCACTGGTCACGGTATTCATTTTATGAAGTGTGTTGGTCTAAGTAGAGACGGAGCACGTGCAATGGCAGGTTGTCATAAAGGTTTGTTTAAACAAATTCAAGCCATTAATTGTGTATGTGTGCACTATTATATCCATAGACAAGCCTAGGCTTGCCTTTAAAATTAAACATAACTTTAGAAGAATGTGTCAAGTTTGTAAACTACATAAAATCTCGTCCGTTAAATAGCAGACTTTTTACCGAATTATGCAAGGAAATCGGGAGTGATCATAAACACCTCATTTTGTATTGTAATTCACGATGGCTTCAAAAGTAAACGGTTTAAAACGTCTGTTTGAGCTAAAAGACGAAGCTTTGTTATTTTTGGATGGCACCAACCATCTAAAGAAGATACTAATTTTACATTTAAGGATAGATTCCATGATATTGAGTGGTTAATAAAAGAGGCTTATTTGTGCGACATATTTGCTACATTCAATGAATTGAATTTAGTTTTGCAAGGCTTTGGTTTAAATATTTTCAAAGTATCGGAAAAAGTCGCTGCAATAATTTAAAAAAAATACTCTGTACAAACGACTTTGAAAACGAAATTTTAAATCTTTTGAAACATTACATAAATTTATTGAAACCAATGCAAACTATGATGGAGATTTACATCTACAAACACTATCAGTTTCAATTCAAGAACATCTTTCGGAGCTAATAAATAGTTTTAAAGACTACTTTCTGGATAATCCTTCAAATAAGTCGTGAATTAAAGATCATTATTCTGTAGAAATTGAAAAGGTAGAAATGTTTATTCTTAGTGAACAAGAACTTGATAATTTCATTGAAATTTCATGCGACACCGATCTGAAAAAAGTGTTTGATACTGTACCACTAATTAATTTTTGGTTGCGCTGTCATAAGGAGTATCCAAGCATAAGCGAAAAATCGATACAATTTTTAATGCCGTTTGTCACTACTTATACGTATGAAGCTGCGTTCTCATCCTTGGTGTACTTAAAAAATAAGTATCGAAACAGATTGAATGTCGAATCTAATTTGAGAATAAAATTAACATCATTACCTCCTAATTTGAAATTGTTAAATTGTTGTGTGATGACAAACAACATCATCCTTCGCACTGAGGACAAAATATGTGTAAACAAAATTTACTATAATTGTTAATTTTTAATTACTTTATTATTTAGCAATTTTTGTGTATGAAATAAACAAACAATTAACTTCATTTATATTAATCTATAAAATTTGTTTTGTAAATAAATGGTACTTTTCCATAAGGTGGGTCGCGAAAAATTTTAGAACCTCGTACCAGGCCGCGGTCAAAAGAGTTTGGGAAACGCTGATCTAGATAATAGAGGCTATATCAGATATATATATATATATATATATATATATATATATATATATATATATATATATATATATATATCTATATATATATATATATATATATATTTTCAATTATATTCTATTTTCGCTTCCATTATCAATATTAAAAAGTGCGTTTCTCAGTGTGTCTTGTTCCAAGGGTGGCCGCGGATAAATCATGACGGATAGAGGAATAACAGGTTTAACGAAAATTTATGCAGTATTAATACGTTGCCGTTCCCTACTGGAGGAATCGCAGCCTTTTCGGGGTTTGCGTGCCCCGCAGAGTCCGTTCCGGTTATCGCACTTCGTAATCTGGGTCCCACCGTGAAAACGGCACACCCAAATCCTTTAGGCGGATATACATGGGGGATTAGGGAAAGTATGGAGGTGCGAGGTTATAGAAATAAGTCCCTTAATATTTTCCAAAGATATAGGACAATCTGTATATACTCTAATTTTTCTAAACTGGCCTTAACGTCATCAAACAGCTGTGTGATGATGTTTTTTTCGTACCTACGTGATTGTTTTCGAGAATATGCATAACAATAGTTTCAGAATCGAAATTAATCTGAGGATCATTTGTTACATAACACTGATCACCGGTGGTTATATATAGGTAATCGGTGTATTAACCGCGGACACAATTTTCGCCTGCCAATCATGTAATAAATCATGTTATGTTGGCGGCCGTGATATTTTTTCGGCGACGATGCCACATCTTTTTCACTAACACATGCTCATACATGTGTGTATAACCAAACTCCTTTCACATTTAACTTGTTACATTTGATCGATTATTAAAATGCGTATTTTGCCATTGTAGATGTTAAACCATAACCACAAGATTGATATCTGTACGATAAACTGCAGAGAAGTCGACGAATTTGATACGAACCGCGCACTGTCGCACAAGATTGCACGGGCGCAACAGCTGATTGCAGCTATTTGTAAATACCCAGGACAGCTGGCAACCTTGTAAAATTTTGTCATCATTATTATGATTATTATTTTGAAGACGTGAACGCCAGTTTAGAAATATTAGAGTATAAATTCATCAAATAGTTGTATTGTAAATTTATTCTATTCAAACGTGAAAAGTTTAGAAACTACCATAAAATATTTATATCATAGGTATTCTCAAAAAAATAAAATTATCCCCATGCATTATTTTAAAATATGTAGATCAGGGTTCCTCAAACTACGGATCATGACTAATTAAGAAAATGTTTAAATTGCCATAAAAAATATACAGTATTTCCATACATCGAATTTGTAAATTTGTAACAAACACAATTAGGTCAATCCATTTCAAATCACGCAATATAAATAAAATTTATTGCTTAAAATTTTTTTTAGTGGCCTGGATTTTTTTTTCATGTGTTCCCTATAGGTAGAAAGTCGCATAACACTGTTTGAAAAAAAAATATTATAAACCATATTTTTTTTTTCTGGCAGCCATTGTTAAAATGGCTGTTGGGCAAATATGAATGAAAAGCTTAATACGTTTGTAAAAAGTATTGAAGTTTGATGATTATCAATGTTTGGGCTTTTAGAAGTATCAAAACATCAAATTTGATTGTCACTTGTAGGAATATATCTCTGATAGCTTCTTATTTGCTAACTTAGCACTACACGAACGTGTGAAATTCGCTGATCTATTACTCTAAATGTGGTTGAGTCTAAGTCATAATTTTTGTGTAAGATATTCCTATGTGTATAAAGAACATTATGTAAAATGTTCACTTGTTTTTATTCAGTCCCTTTTTAGATATTGACATGAGAAAATTGACGTTAAAACGCTTTAGGCCATTTTTGAAAAGCTCTAGAAAACAAAGGAGTGCATTCTCAGGACTAAAACTTATACTGTAGGTAGTTATGTAAGTATTTGACACAGAAATAACATATTATTAGGAAGTCTCTTATCCTTCATTAAAATTTATGGTCTTAAAAAGTAACGATTGATAATTTTTTTCCGAGTTTTCACAGAAAGATTTTTACTGACTCTCTTGCATGATAGAAAATTTAAAAAAAATGTTTGCCTGAAGTTCATTTTATGCTGAACACTGATTTGAGCCTGAGTGATTTGAAATGGAGGTACTCAATTACAATTTTAAATTTCAAAACATTTTCAGTTTAAAGATTTTTTTTTTTAATTTAATGTTATTGATAATTACATGAAATTTGTGTCAATTATAATTCGGTGACAAATATTTCCATATCTATGATAGAAATGAAAAAAGGAAAGAATGAAAAGATTAATGAAAAATAATCGTGGTACATTTTCTTCACTATATTTATTTGTGACTAAATGTACATTTCGGTCACAGAAATGTACATTTAGTCACAAATAAGTATAGTGAAAAAAAGGTACCACGATTATTTTTCATTAACAATTTCATTCACGTGCTCAAGAAACATATATTATATGAAAAGATTGCTCATTTAAATTTTACAAATTTTCGTTTTACTAAATAGTGGTACAGACAGACGTATTTGTTATGAATATTATCATTTACTTTAGTAAATATAATTTTAATTGGTCACTTCCAAGCGGCCTTGCTTGGTACATTCATTAAACAAACCTAACAAATTGTAATTTTTTTTTAATGCTTCGTACGAAGAAACTGGAAACTGTAGGGTTTGCGTTGATAGTGTTAGGGTTCTCATTCATTTCTTGATGTTTTAGTGGGAGATTTGGGACACCCTGTATATATATATATATATAGTGTCCCAAGTAGAGTGGGATTGCATCGGCATATTTCTTATTATCAAACCTAGAGATCTGGTCAAATAGGCAATGTTATGCAGTTTTGTTTGCTGGTTCAGATAACATAGAAAAAAAATCAAAATTCCGAGAAATTGGAAATAATTCTAAAAAAACTGGTTCTCATACATTTCTTGATGTTTTAGTGGGAGATTTGGGACACCCTGTATATACAGTATGTCCCCGGATTGAGTTTACAAGAGGAAAAACTTTTTTTCTTTTATTTTACGCCAAAACTTCAAAGGAATAAGATTTTATGCTTGTCCTGAAACCAGCAAATCTCTAATTAAAACTTAATTATTGTGACTCAGTGGAAAGAAAAGTTCATTTTTCTATTGATTTCGGACTTTCTCTACTTTTTAAATCCCATCACATTAGCCGTTTTATTTTTTGACGATGTCACTTTGACAAATGAGTACGCAAGTTAAATAACAAAACTGTTTGTGAAAACCATAATTTTAATAAACAGCAGCTCAAAGAAACAGCTTTAAGATTAAAAAATCATTTTTAACAAGAACAATCATTATTTAATTAACCGTGTGGTGTGCCGTTGGTTATCACGGGATAATAGGTCCATACTTTTTTGATAACAACGTTAATCAGCACACATATTTAGATATGTTAGAAAATTTTCTTAGCGATGGGCTTCATGCTTCAGAAAATAATTACAGACGAACAATGTTTTTTCAGCAGGATGATTGTCCTGCACATTATTCTCGCATTGTTACTAACTGGTTAAATGTTAAATTTGGAGATCTGTGGATTGGAAGAAATGGTGTAGTATTGTGGCCTGCCAGAAGTCCCTATTTAACAGTTTTGGATTTTTATTTGTGGGGAAGTTTATTGCAAATTGTGTATATGGATAACCTACCTAATAATGCCGAAGAATTAAAAAATCGAATAAGTGACGACGTGGCATCATTGTCCATCGAAGAAATTCAAAGAAGTTTCAAGGACCTTCGTTTTAGAGTAGAATTGTGCGCAGAATTGGGTGGAGGGTTAATTAAATAATGATTGTTCTTGTTAAAAATGACTTTTTTATCTTAAAGCTGTTTCTTTGAGTTGCTGTTTATTAAAATTATTTTTATCACAAACATTTTTGTTATTTAACTTGCGTAAACTTAATTGTCAAAGTGACATCGTAAAAAAAAACGGCCAATGTGATGGGATTTAAAAAGTAGAGAAAGTCCGAAATTAAAAGAAAAATGAACTTTTCTTTCCACTGAGTCAGAATAATTAAGTTTTAATTACAGATTTGCTGGTTTCAGGACAAGCAAAAAATCTTATTCCTTTGCAGTTTTGGCGTAAAATAAAAGAAAAAAAAGTTTATCCTCTTGTAAACTCAATCCGGGGACATACTGTATAGTGTCCCAAGTAGAGTGGGATTGCATCGTCATATTTCTTATTATCAAACCTAGAGATCTGGTCAAATAGGCAATGTTATGCAGTTTGCTGGTTCAGATAACATAGAAAAAATTTCAAAATTCCGAGCATTTGGAAATTATTCTAAAAAAAAAACTAAAAAGCGCGATTTTCTAAAACTTCCAATATTTTCAGAAGTAATATAACAAGAGCGTCAAAAATAATCGAATATAGCTGACGTATGTGATATGTGTTCTGAGAAATACGCCGAGTCCGTAGCACGAGGCGTATTTTAAGGAACACATTGAGCAGCTATATTCAGATTATCTTTGATGCTCGAGTTATATTCGTAGGACTATATACCGAATAATAAATGTAAATGCAAGAAATATTATGTCAATTTGACTTTCGTGTATACATATTATGATTCACAGCAACTTGATATTTATTAATACCTAAATTAAATTAAATTCATAATTATGACTTATAAGAACTTGATTTATTTATGGTATGTAATATTAAAAGTACAATTACTAAAAATTACTGAGCCACTGGAATTATTATTATTATTAGATGAATCAAGAGAAACTGACGAAGAATTATTGATAGAAGAATTTTCAATATCCGATTCCATTGATTCACTTATTAAATTTGAAATAAGATGATTTTCACTTAGATTCAAATAAGGTTGAATTGAAGCAGTATTGTTGTGTCCAGTTATATTTATAGTTTCTTTAGCGTTAATACCCGTACTTGATACCTGACTAACTGTACACGATATGTTAGAATGATTTGTTATTTTTACAAGTTTGGTATTTATTCCGATGCTTTTAGCAGCACTTTTTGTCCATTTACTAATCTGATTGTATCCTAAGGGCATGTTTTTATACCAATAGCTTTTCCCAATCTTTATTTACTGTAAGAAACAGGCGATTAGTTTTAATGTTAGGGCCCGTTTAGAAAACATTTTCTTTAGAAGTCGAACGGGGCACATGTCTATATTGTTTGAATTTGGAGTAATCCATTTACTATATGCAATTTTCTTATCACCTCCTTGTGGTGTTTTGGAGAAAATTGTGTTTTATTCCATCCGACCTGTTGGCAAACCGTAATTGTTTATTTCTTCTTTGAAATATTGTGTCAAGCAAGTATTTGCTTCTCCTGCTCTCCACGCAAGTTCAACAGACGCAATATGGTAAAACTTTCGCTGTAGACCATCGGGTGTATTTCCATTAAAAGAATTTATAATTATTGCTTGTTCTTCATGGGTTAAAGCCGACGAACTGCGTTTTCTTTTTTCCAAATTGCGTTGTAAAATTTTGCTCTTTGAATTGCGAGCATCTCTTGCTTTTTGAAATATAACGCTTTTAAAAGGATCTATAACTCTTTTGAATTTATTATAATAAGTAAGTTGAATATGCTTAGCCGTGAGATACCAGAGTGTTTTCAATACTCCTTCTTTATAATCTTCACCATTAACTTTTCACATGTTGTAAGCCCAGTCTACCAAAATTTTACATAATTCTTCATCCGATTTTTCTTCTTTCTTATCATAATATCTTTCTGAACAGAAGTAATCAAATTGTCTTATAACACAACATTCTGTTCGCACTGTAATAATGGGTTTTGTGGATGTGACGGATTCTTCGATTTTATGAATCTTATCAGATCCAAATCGAATTATATTGATCGCTTATTATATACTCAATGCAAGAAATATAATGTCATTTTGACTTTTGTGTAAAAATATTATGATTCACGGCAACTTGATTTTTATTAACACCTCATCGAAATACGCAAACTAACGATATATTCGAAACACGCCCCATGACAACCAGGTAATTAGTAATAAGCGCTGTAATACGACGTAACTAAGGAAAATTCAATGTTGTGATTGGTCCATTTAACTATGAGGTGTATAGTCATAATTATTAAAGATGCGGAAAAAAGTTTCAAATGAAAGTTACTTAAATACACGATAAAAAGTACAAAAACTTGTTTCTTTAACTTTTTTCTATCTGTACTAATAACCGAAATATTTGCTGTTTCACAATAAATCAAACCGACTGTATTACACCTTCGGGGGGCAACGTATAAAGTATGGGTTTCGATTATTAACTAATGCCCCAGTTTGCTTCGTCGAATTCGTGTGTTTTCCAATTCTTTCACGAAGTGTGTGCGGCAAAGCTTGAGAAGCGTTCGCCGAGATTTAATCGAAGAATCGATGGGTAATCCAGAAGCCCCCTTCCACGGCCACCTCCGCGGGGGCGGCAGGAAAGGGTTGAGCTCCATTATCTCATCAAGTTTTAATCCTTAATAAGAGCGGGCTTCGCAGCACACGGAACGGAACACGACACCTGCACCTGCAGAACGAGGGGCTTCGCAAATGCGATTACTGGACGTTCAACTCGCGGAATTCGGTGTGTGCATGTCTTGCCTGCAGGGCCGGGGTCGGCTGGGGGCCGAATGGGGGCCGGGGGGAATCCCGCAGTCGATGATTTGTAACTGGCACGTGTGCGCATTCACGTGTCCCGCGGACGCGGGGGCGCACGGTGCGCGCCACGCAAGTTGTGGGGCGGCGGGCGAGAGGCGTTAAGAAGTAAGAATTTCCAAAGTTCCCCGTGAATTACCTGCCACCAGCTCCGAGTTTGGTAATTTATCAGCGGCCCGGGATACGCAAGTGGAGATGAAGTCAACTGGAAAATAGCTTCGACCCAACTTGCATATAGAGTTCCACTCAAATCAAATATTAAAATAAATGATGTTATTCCATCCTTGCGCCAACCCCCGCATCGCCCCCCGCCTCGTGGGCCTTCGCGCCAGAACTTTTAATTCAATGTGATGTTTCCGGAATTTCCACGCTGTTAATTTTTCAGATTAGAAATAAAGCTAGGAACCCCTCGAGCACGGCACGAATAAAAATGTAACAAGGTGAAAATTAAAACAAATTACGGGGCGTGCGGGACGTGCGCGAATCCAGGATTCCAGGAAGGGACAAGGGAGGGAGAATGTTCCCGGGCAAAAGAACCAACACAGGGCTTTAAATTATATTAAAAAAAACACATCAAAAACCAGTGCACATTCCGCTTTTACTTTAAATAGAGATATTTTTCTGCACAAAAATACATTTCGATTTATTACAATAATTGATTTAATATACCGGTTTTTATTTCTTTACTACAAGATTCTTTTTTAGAATTACACATAGGAAATTCCTTGCGGGTAGATGCAGGCAACCAGTTATACATTGTCAATGATATGCGTAGTAAAGAAAAAAAAGCCCGGTATATATTATTATACAGATATATTCATGTACTGGCTTGTAATTTTTACATTTTTCTTGCAATTTATATATTATTACAATATAGCAGTGTCGTCGGCAAAAGTGGCAATCGTATTAGGGTCTATCGCTGGTGTATAATAAGCAGGGGATAGGCCCTAACACACTGCCCTGTGGCACACCTGCCTTTATTTCCTTTAATTCAGAGTAAGCATCTTCCTGCTTAATTCTAAAAACTCCATCTGACATGTATGATTCTAGTAATTGTGTGTATGGTCTGGGCAGAAGTTTTCTAAATTTGTTGTTGATTTTTAAATAAATTAACAATGAACGCAACACGCAAATTATATAGGGTGAGTTTTTTTTTCATTTTAAGCATTGAGACCTCGGAAACCATAAAACATAGAACATAGAGATTCGGTTAAAAGAGGAAAGAGTTATCATTATAGAGCTTATGCAAGATATGCTTTTGTTTTTTTGAAAAAATAAAACATATACTTTGAATTATAATACAAACTTTCATCATTGCTTTCACATTTTTGGAAAGGACTTTTTTTTTATATAGCTGTATAAGGTTTGCTATATTTACTCTCACAAATAAATGAGATGCAGGATTTTTCGTTGTATAATTTTAATAGAATTTATTTTAATTAGAATAGAAAAAATTATAAAATTCTCGTAGTAAGAGAGAAAAACAGTTTGCCATGGCAAACTCTGTTTTTGCTACTCTCAATAATACAAATAGTCCTGTATCGTGGTTATTTGTCAAAGTAAGTATGTAGAAGTTTTCATAAAGTTAATTTTCGAAGATGTCCTTGTATCGCTATAAAGAGAAAAATGTGTCCTTTTTAAACATGTCTAAGCCAACTATGGCTGCCATTTGACCTTTGACCCGACCTTTTGACCCAAACTGTAACTTTTTTTTCAAATAAGAAAAGCATATCTTGCATTAACTCTTAAAACGACAACTCTTTCCTCATTTAACCGAATCTCTATGTCTTATGGTTTCCGAGATCCCAATGCTTGAAAAAAAAAAAAACTCACCCTGTATAATATTATGTCACCATTTTTTTAAGAACATGAAACATAATGTCCTCAAATTTACAAATATAAACATACTAGGTATGTTTTTAAGTAAGTACCTTTTTGTATTTTAGCCCTGCAGCGCTGATACAACTATTGGCGAAATATATATGCATATAACTTCAAAATAGCGCATAAAAGATAACCCCGAAAAACAAAACGCAATATTGCAATCTTTTCAAAAGTCGGGACTTTTTTGAAACGTCGTTGGACGCGGGACAAATTTCTAATAATCGGGACTGTCCCGCCAAAATCGGGACGTCTGGTCACCTTAGTCATATGTCAATATTTTCTATACACTGTGTATCAGCCAAATGGAATAAATTCGATAATAAATAAATGGGGGTGTGTTCGTAAAAACGCTCGGACACGTCGATTGTTATTTTTAGTTGCGCATTTTTTTCAACAAAAACTTTTTATACAGGGTGTGTCATGTGACCGTGGCCAATACCAACTTTCTTATTTTAAATGCAACACCTGGTATGATTCAATTTTTGGATTCTTCAGAAAATTCTAGACATATTTCATGTACAATGTCCTATACCTATCTTCAACTGTTTCGGAAATATTAAGTGTTTTCAGATTTATTGCAAAAATTAACATTAAAAAAAGAAAATTATTTGATTACAGAAATTCGTTACAACACACTCAAAAACTAATAAGTAATACTGTTTATTTCTTGATAATGTAAAAAACAAAAAAAAAACAATAAATTTCAATGGAGATGTTCAAAACGCTCGCCGTGAGCGTCTTGGCAACATCCTAATCTTAAATAGAAATTTCTTCTAACGTTACTCAACATCTCAGGCGTGACCGATCTAATCGCAAGCATTATTCGTCTTGTTAAGTCAGCTAAGTCGAGGGGTTTAGTTTTGTATACAATACTTTTGACATATCCCCATAAGAAGAAGTCTAATGACGTCAGATCAGGGGATCGTGCTGGCCATTCCATCGATCCTCGCCTCCCTATCCACCGATTTGGAAATATTCGGTTGAGGTAGTTCCGGACATTGATTTGGTAATGGGGCGGTGCTCCATCTTGCTGAAACCATATCATATTCGCTGGAACTTGTGGGTTTGCTGGATCAGGATATAAGTTTGTCAAAGTTGGCACAACATTATTTTGGAGTAGTGCTAAATAATTATCACCATTTAAATTGCCATCAATGAAAAAGGGACCTATGATATGTTCTCCAACAATTCCTGCCCAAACATTAACCTTTACAGGGTATTGCGTATGTTCTTCTCTCATCCAGTGAGGATTTTCCGTCAACCAATAGCGGCAATTTTGACGATTAGCATGACCGTGAAGTGTAAAGGTGCACTCATCAGAAAACAAAACATGTTCTAATTGGATCACATTGTTATCTAACATTGCCATCATTTGTTCACAAAAATACGTTCTCCTATCAAAATCGTCTTCCATGAGCTCCTGAGTTGGTATCATTTTATAGGGATGCATTTTAGTTTCTTTTAATGTTCGAAAAATCGATGAATGGCTAACATTGAACATTGTGGCTGCTTGTCGACTAGAAGTATGTGGGTTTTCCACAAACTCAAGCATAATATCCAATTTGGTATCATCACTTATTGCATTGGCAGCTGCTTTTTTTATCTGCCTTATATGTCCAAGCTCACGAAACTGCTTTTCTATTTTACTAATTGTTCCATGGGATATAGGCGGCAAATTTGGAAATTTTTCATGAAATAAGCGAGCAACTTCCATTTGTGTCCGTGTGTTATCTCCATAACCAATCATCTGTAGAATTGTAATTTTGTCCATTTCTGTTAAATTAACCATTTTTCTGATATGCAGTTAACGAAATTCAAACGACTATAACACTGACAACTAAACTGTCATGCAGGCAGACAACAATTTCCTAAGGCCAGGCGTTTTAAAGAAAAGTAAACAAAAGTATTTATAGCGTTTGTTTATTTCATATCCGTAAAAAGGTAAAAAGGAACGCTGAAATGGTTTTTGCTTACTTTCTCATTATCAAGACCTAAATGGGAAATAATTATTGAATGTGTTGTAGCGAATTTCTGTAATCAAATAATTTTCTTTTTTTAATGTTAATTTTTGCAATAAATCTGAAAACACTTAATATTTCCGAAACAGTTGAAGATAGGTATAGGACATTGTACATGAAATATGTCTAGAATTTTCTGAAGAATCCAAAAATTGAATAATATACCAGGTGTAGCATATAAAATAAGAAAGTTGGCATTGGCTACGGTCACATGACACACCCTGTATAAAAAGTTTTTGTTGAAAAAATGCGCAACTAAAAATAACAATCGACGTGTCCGAGCGTTTTTTCGAACACGCCCCCATTTATTTATTATTGAATTTATTCCATTTGGCTGATACACCCTGTACATATATAGAATTACTTGCAATTCTTGTAGGTATTGCTAGAGTCCATCTTACTTGACATTGCGGTTTTTTGAAATAGCTCCTTTAGTGCTATGTTCAAGCGTGCTTCTACGTTCATCCATTTTTCTAAATTTCTCCATAATTTGCTGAAGAGAGTTTTGAATGAAAGCGTTTTGATCTTGCTTTAGGGTTTCATTTTGAATATAAGTTTTGAATATTTTTAATGACTGCTTGTCTGTATGACTTTTTCTCTATACTTGTGCTGGCTATAGGCATTTGTTGGCTATTTCTCTGTGGCTGTTTAGGTAGAATTGAGGAGCTGGGTACAAGAACAGCACAAAAAATACATTAAAGCAATTATAAGCTTAAAATCTGAAAATATACATAAAAGCACAAAAAACGAATAGCAAGTCGATTTATGCGGGTTTTGAGATAATTTCTTTATTAGAATAGTTGCACCCTTATTTATAAGTCTGTTAAAAAATATATAGCTACTGTTCCTAGAAAAATATTAGAATATATAGCAATTATTGCTGTATTACAACTTTTATTAAGTTTTTAATCATTCGACGCGTTTTTCCCGAAATTAATATTTTCGACTTACGCTATTCTTGCACCCATGTCCACAATTGTTTTTTTTATAGCGTTTGTCTTTTAATATTTGCATTTATTTTGCAACCATGCATCCTCTATAGTTGCTGGATGTTCTCCACCACAGTGACAACATTTTGGTTGAGCATTTTTTCGTTTATCACAGTCTATTATCAGGTGCTTTCCGATATATCTCACACAGCGTGGTTCCATGGAGTAGTATGACCATACGCTTGACTTTTTTTGCATTGTTGCACAAGCCTGGATTTTCTCAAGGGTAGGATTTCCCTCCTACTGCTAATATATCTTTTATTCCATATATGTTATCAACACTCTCATCGTGATTGAATGAGAGCACGAACATATTTAGGGGTTTTCTTGTATCGCATTTTAGTTTAGAGGTGGCTGCAATGAGTTTGTAGCCACGTTTTTTCATTTCCTGGACAATATGATCAGGTAAAAAATGCACACAGTTTACTTTGTTAGTATCACTTAGGTTTATTTAAATAGAAGAAGAAGAAGAAATTTATTGCCAGGGTATAATTTTTCGTAATATTTATGTATATATTGGTATGGTATTAGATGTTTTGGTCCTGGCAAAGGGCTATCGACCGGAGTCCTTCCGCCCTTGGTGGTCATTGTCCTTGGTTTAGTCCATTTCCAGGGAATACAGTATCTCTTTTATGGTGACTTTGTTTTTATTTTATTTTCCAGATGTCTGTAGTGGCTGGGGTGAATTGAGTGATGATGGTTTTATTTGAGTAAAGTAACCTTGTTAATATCACTAAGCTTTATTTATTTAAATAAACCTAAGTGATACTAACAAAGTTACCTGTGTGTGTGTGTTTTTTTAACAATTTCCTAATGTATTACAAAGTAAAGCTGTCAAGCGTTACTCATCTTATATGATCTGAGTTTATGGAATGGTACATTTTGTTGGCCATAACTTTAACTGGCCTATTTCGCTTACAGCCAATTTCATAATCAATTTAAAGTGACTTTAAATTTTAAAGCTCAGTTTAATTTTCAAAATGCGTTTCATAACACACATTTATCCTTTACAGTTAACTTTAATGTAAAGGCCATTTTCTGAGCTTTGGCCTTTTAAAGTCTCCTTTTAGTTCAAACATAACCTCGCTTGTGTGGTGTTTCGATTAGACAGGAGTATACACAAAAGCATCGTGTATCTGTGCGCAATGTATCACTTCAATAATTTTACATCGTCAAGTAGTGTATCAGAAGATGAGGAAATCTCCTCATGCGACGTCCGAAAATTTATCGAAAAAGAAAAAAATATTTCGAATTATACGCTAAGCAGGGTTTCTATGACAGATTCAGGTTAAGAAAAGACACGGTCCAGTCTTTATTAAAGTTATTTATTGGTATACGACTCCCACCACATGTGCCCTTCATGTAACTCTTTTCGTTTCCCTCAACCTTCCTGACCTTCGTCTTTAAATTGTCGATTTTGATTTCATTTGGTCCATTGTCTACATTCGCAATGATTTTGCATAAAATGCAAGCCGGACACGTTTTCAAGATTCATCCAGCAGCAAAAATATGGCATGTAAATAAAATTAATAGCAAAGTGTTTATATGATACTTACTTTTTCTTCATTAGAAATTTTATTTGTTGTTTTACATTCTATAATGTGTTTTTCTTTCCCTATCTCCTCCAACAGCATTAACTCCTCTTCATTCGTAAAATTGGAGCCTCGGCCTCGTTTTGTAGCACTTGGTTAGACATATTAATTCACTTAGAATTCGCTTCACTGAACATAACCGAGATATAGTGGAAAAACCTTCTTCAATATATTTCCTCGGAACATAAGGGACCTTCCAGCTAAATACTTTAAAGAGGTCATAAAGAAATATCTTTTGGGCAAGGCCTTTTATAGTGTGGCGGAATATCTACATAATGACTTCTCAGACTGTTTATGCGCTCGTCGGGAGTGACATCTTTTCTTTCTTTTATAACAATTTGTTTTATTATATTTATCTATTATAACTCTGTTTTGACAAACTTTAAAGCACTTTATTTTTCTTATTTTAAATTGGAGCCCCTGTATATTTTTATGTCATTCCATGTGGAATTAAAAGACAAACATGCTTTTGCATTTCGTTGTGTGTTTTTAATGTTTTAAGTTTCAAGTTTGATGTATTCTATATTTTATATTTTGTATTTTGATTTGACTTGTGCACGCTTTTTGTGTATTAGCACGAATAAACGTATTATTATTATTATTTTAACCTCACAAATTGTTGAAAGTCGCAGCTTCAGGCTGACCAACACGAAAAAAATGTACTTTTGTTAAAGTTTTATTTTGAAACGGACCAAACTTGTAGCGTTTAAAGCTTACTTTTACTTAAAGTTCACATTTATTAAAGCGTCTTGAAGTAGTTTATTATGAAATGGGCTGTTATTCTCATAAGAATGCCAAAGATATGCCTTTTCATTCAATGTTGCTGAGAGTTTTTTAAACTCCATCTCATCTTGGACGTTCATTTTAATGTGTTTATCACTATTGACTTTAATCTGAGCGTTAGGAATTTTACTTACCATAACATGCAGTTCATTAGAATTCTTATCGATGTCCACTATAATAGGTGGAGGTTCAAGTATTTTTTTAGGTTTTTCGACATTAGCCCTGTTAGTGCTTTGTGAGGTATCCATTTTTCTCTTTTTAGTATTTTTCGCACGAATCCACCTTGTCTGTCGAGCTAATTCTTCTTCAGCGGTGTGGTATTCTTCGGTCGGTTCTTGCTGCTGCCGCTGCTGCTGCAGATGTTGATTCTGGGTGTTTAGTAATGGTTCGATTCTTTCTTGAATAGCAGCGATTTGTTGCTTCAAGTCGTCAATTATTTTGGAGTTTTCTTCTCTTTCATGTTGCAAGGTATTATACAGGGTCCGTCATTTCACCTCCCGTCTTCTGTAGCTCAGTTACTAATTGAGTTAGGATTTTGATATTTTGCAGACTTTACTTGCATTCTGTGGCGTATTTTAGGAAACTATTTTTGATTATACAGGGTGTCCCCAAAAAGTGTGACATCATGATGATGTGTATTTTTCAATTGCATGGTATATTTTTTGTTGTTTATTTGGGTACCCTGTATGGATGCCTACATACCCATGAAATTTTATTGAAATCGGTTCAGTGATATTAGCACAAAAAAATAAAAACGGAAAAAAATCAGTTTTGCACCATTGGTTAAGAAAATTAATAAGAGATAAAAGTATGCCTTGTTAATAAAACCATACAAGGTACTCATTAAATAAGGTCTGATAGTTGCGTTAACCAAGTTTTATTGATATGCATTATACAGAGTGTCCAAAATTTAGTGTCAAACTTTTCAAACTTTAAAGCACTTTATTTTTCTTATTTTAAATTGGAGCCCCTGTATATTTTTATGTCATTCCATGTGGAATTAAAAGACAAACATGTTTCCTAATTACAACTCTATCGCAATTCCTAACACATTGAAAGTTATGTGCAGAAAACTCGATTTATCAGCTATTTCAGTAGCCATTTTAATGAATAAAACTCGAAGGTGACTTTGAAAAACAATTTATTGACATATCATGTTTTGTAGTTACAATTAATATCTCAAAAGTATTAAAGGTTTCGCAGATCTTTGTCTAAACCTATACACATCGTAAAAGTATTAAGTTTTGTATAGAAAATAGTTTTAGTAATAAAATTTCATAAAAACATAACATAACTGTACATTTCTAAAATTAATTAATTGCTAGGACTTATGTTCTATATGTCTTCCGCCCTCTTGAAGGCACAAACAAAGACGAGTATGAAATGACATTGCCACTCTTCGTAACAGGTTGAATGTAATATTTTGAAATGCGAATATGAAAGTCATATTCACATTTGTCAATATAGGTCATAATATTTGTCATATTATGAAAATCATATTTTCCATGACAAACAGTAAGTTTGGTATCTTGGGTATAAAGACCTTAGCTAAAAAAGTTTTAAACTTTTATATTACTACAGTCAACAATGGCTCTTGTCACTTTGTTAAACTTTAATGTCAATAAATTGTTTTTCAAACCCACCTTCGATTTTGATTAATTAAAATGGCCATTGGAATTGTTGATAAAACGAGTTTTCTGCAAATATCTTTGAATGTGTTAGGAATTGAGATAGGGTTGTAATTAGGAAAAATGTTTGTCTTTTAATTCCCCATGGAATTACATAAAAATATACTGGGGTTCCAATTTAAAATAAGAAAAATAAAGTGCTTTAAAGTTTGAAAAGTTTGACACTAAATTTTGGACACTCTGTATAATGCATATCAATAAAACTTGGTTAACGCAACTGTCAGACCTTATTTAATGAGTACCTTGTATGGTTTTATTAACGAGGTACTATTTTTATCCCGTATTAATTTTCTTAACCAATGGTGCAGAACTGTTTTTTTCAGGTTTTATTTTTTTATGCTAATGTCACTAAACCGATTTCAATCAAATTTTATGGGTATGTAGGCATCTATAAGAGGCACCCAAATAAGTAACAAAAAATATACCATGCGATCTAAAAATATACATCATGATGACGTCACACTATTTTGGGACACCCTGTATAATCAAACATATTTTCCTGAAATACACCCTAGAAAGCAACTAAAGTCTGCAAAATATTAAAATCTTAACTCAATTAGTAACTGAGCTATTGAAGACGGGAGGTGAAATGACGGACCCTGTATAGTGCTTGCTCATTTTGGGTATTTGGAATAAATTTTTTGGACATGATTGTGTTATAATTTGTTTATCCGGCTTTATTTATTATGATATTTAATTATGATTGTGAGACACATTAGTATATTTGTTAAACATTCACTGTTATTGTTTTTAATTTGGCACTTGAACCACTATGATTGCAGCGCCCGTAATATAATTGGGACGCATTGTGACTTCACTCACTCGAGTGTGTGAATTTTTACATTTGATATTAATAATAAAATTGACTCTATTATCAAGTAGGTGATCAATAAATTAAGGTGCTTTTCATGAACCTCTTGCGACACCTTGTGTATTTATGCACGGTTACGAGTGGGTCGTCTTGGCGAGGCAGCGAGAAGCGCTGCCGAGGTCGACAATAGATGAGACACGTCGTCCTAATGGCGCAGTTCCGGCCACGTCAGGAGGCCGCTCTGATGGAGTTTCATTGGATGATAAATGTGCGAAGAACTCATTATGTGTCGCCGTCAATTTATCTATATAATTATAGTTGCACGACGCGCCTAGACGAACTACGAGGCGCCCGAACTTCTTAATTCGCTCTTTGTTTTCGCTCCCCTGGCTAACTTTATATACAACTCAAATTACCCGAATATGAGCCCCCGTTTGCGTTCGAGCAATTGTTTGCCCCTCATCCCCTTCTGTAATGGAGCGGTAGTGACTCTTGAGACGCGAGGCGACGAATAAAGTCGCGCTCCTCGAATTTGCAGATGATCCATCTACCATGCACGCGTGTATGCATTCCAGGAGACGAGACGTTGATTAAAATATCTTATCGAAGGGAGGGGAATGAAAATATTATTCCTTCAGAGAGAGCGATGCAGCGGCCGCTTTGGGCTTTGACTCCCCCGCACTTTACGTATCTCAGAAGAGCGGGCGCGATAAAAAGGAATAAAACACATAGCAAAGCAAGCACCAAGAATCCAACCGAATGCATGGAAATGAGCGAACACTTAACTCGTCCCACTAAACCCCTACATATTCCGCTAGGAAGGATTCAATCCGTAAATGTTGAACCGTTATTGGTGGGACAACGACGGATTGCTAATTACAGTGCACGCACACACCATACACCCTCGCATATATACGGCAAACACCCTCACACGTACAGGAAATGATTGCAAACCCGATAAACTTAGTTTGGGGGCGGCAAGGCCTGACGCAGCGAGGTCGCCTGTAAAGCGGCCGCAAATGCGGGGGGCACAGAAATTACAAGTTTCACGGGGGTGTCTCGGGGGGCCTCGGGGGTGGCGAATTAATGACGGCGTGTAAATGGCGGAGGTGTGGATTATAACGCTTTCTTATCGCCGCGTTAAGTAACGCCAGGGCCAGCAGATAAACACCGCCGGGGACACACGTCGCCTCGTTACTGGGGGACGGGCGGGATGGCACCCACCACAGGGACCACCAGCGCTAACAAATTACCCCCCACTGTAAATTCCTGCCTAAATGATTAATGCCTTTGTGGTCAGATCTAAATCCGAACCGACCAGCATAATTACACGTGTGTAGGAGGAATATAAGCGTCCACCTGATTTCGCGTAAAAAATGCGTTAACTCTTTCACGAGCAGAGACAGGCGTAAAATAAAACCACACGTGGAACACCAGTTTTTAAACATGTATATCTAACATAAAAGAGAGCCTTCTTTAATTTTAAAAGTACATAAAAAGCATTTACAATTAGAAATAGAAAGTGGTATTTGACATGAGATGCTTCCTTTTAAACACTAATGGGGTGGATTCGAACATGTACGTATTACGAGAAAAACTTCCAACTTATCTTTTTTTTCTAATTGTATACAATAAACGTGAATGATATAATGTATCTGAGCACAACGTCACTTACTAATTGCAGCATCTAAATGCTTGTAATTACGCCACCATGTAATTTTTTTTCCGCTATAGTAAAAACAGTTCTATTTTTGACATAGGCAACTTCATTTACACTTATTACACATGAATATGGGAATAAAAGTTATCTTCATGCTATTGTTAATTTCTATTGTGGAGTTTGTTATTTGACTGCTGAAGTACGAAATTATTATTAGTTTCAGCAATATTTGTGAGTTCCAAACACATGAAAAGGCAACAATGATGAACTATTTTAAGACGCAGGAGACATTTCACTCATTACTCATGAAGATGGCAATAAAAGCTTTCTTCGTGCAATTCAAATTGCTGTTCTATCATTTGATAGTCAACTACTTAAATACTATATTATTATTGGTTTCAGCAATATTTGTGGCTTCCATGCACATGAAAAGACTACAATGAAGAATTACTTAAGGGCCCACGAGTTTAAATGTACATAAATTACATAACCTCACTTTTAAAATCGAGGGCATTTTCAAATTATTTGTACATAAAAATAACCAGATATGCATGAAAATGAAATCTTCACAGGCAACATCCCCAATTCGGGCAGATTACTCCATGGCACAACGAAGCTGTAAACTGAAAATCATGCAGGAATTAATGAAATAAACGAGCTGCGACAAATCTAATAATTGAGGCGTTTATTTTAAAAACAACAAAAGTTCAAAAATGAAAAATCGAGTTATTAACAGTAAACGGCTCTCAAGGCCAATGTCTATGCACAAACAAACCCGTTTTCTCGAAAAACAATACAAGTCGCGTGTACCAGGCCAATGAAAGTATGTCCATCGGGTTTCTTTCTTAAGTGTCCATATCTAAACAAAAAGCAAGAAAAATCATCAGGTAAAATTGAAAAATCTTAAGGACTTAATGGGTTTCTTAGAGCAACCCCAAAATATATCATTTTATGAACTGTTATTTGCTGAACAATATTTAAGTGTTGTAGATAAGGAACCCGAACTGGAGGAGGATGACAACAGTAGTGTTTGTGAAGAGTTTTAAATTTCATTTAATTTTTTTGAAAAAGTAAAGTTTATTTTGTATTTGTTATTTTATTATGTAAAATATAGCAATTCTTTAAAAATGACACATGTCCATCGGGTTTCTTTCTTAAGTGTCAATATCTAAACAAAAAGTAAGAAAAATCACCAGCAACACTGATGATTTAGGACTTAATCTTATGGAATCTTAAGGAATTAAGGAATCTTAAGGACTTAATGGGTTTCTTAGAGGAACCCCAAAACATATAATTTATGAACTGTTACTTGCCGAGCAATATTTAAGTGTTGTTGATGAGGAACCCGAACTGGAGGAGGATGACAACAGTAGTGGTTGTGAAGTTTTAATTTTTTTTTTTTTTTTTTGAAAAAGTAAACTTTATTTTGTATTTAAACTTTATTTTGTATTTTAATTTGTTGGCATTAAAAAATGTCCACCAAAAGGCAACACAAGTCCAACTTTCTTCCCCGTTTTTCTATTATTTCACAGTTCTTATTTAAAATAATTTTTATATTTAATATATATATATATAAACAATCTTTATTAAGCTATCGACCCCATGGGGTCTTTCCGCCTTGCCTAGCATAATACATTACATTATACGTACGTTACATTATACATTACTTTACATATTATATTATATAACATTACCTATATGTGATTCATGAGTGATTATTTTGATAGTGTGAAGAGAGTGTTATGAAGTGTAATATGATTCATGAAGCGTTTTTGTCGGATGTAATTTTGTAGTGCGTTTGTTTTGTCTTTTAATACACAATTCGTCGAGTATTGTCCTATTGTCCTGTTTTTGTTGAAATTTATTTCGTAGTTTGTCCAGTCTTTGTTGGATGGGTATGATTTTGGTGATCTTGTATACATTTATGTTTGATATGTTATGAAGATGATTGTCCTTATGTCTTAATTTAGTGAGAAGTCTTAATGTCTTCCGTTCAGTTACGTCCGTAATTCGTTTTTTTATATTTAAATAAATTGAAATAAATTTAATTTGATTAATTTTTCCAGTACTTTGAGTATAACTTCCACTGTAACTTTTTTTAAATTTCCCATAAAACTGATTTTTGGACATGTGCACTTTTTAATAAGGAGGTCATGGTAGGTATCCAAATTCATATTTTCCAAAAAAAAATCGCTGTAGAATGGCGACCATCTTGAAAAAAGACAGTATCCTCGATATCTCACCCCCTATTGGTCAAATTTTATTAATTTTTTATTTTGTTTTGTAAGTAAAAATATTCCTTACAACTTTTGTTTGAGATATATTAAAACTAGGGTGTTCCATTTCAAAGTGATGGAAGTTTGAAAGTATTTTACCTGAGGATAACGGAATCAATCATGTTTGGGTGAATTTTGCAAGTTTTTATTTTACCGGGAACCACATAAACTTTGAAAGGTCCATTCGCGTGAGACACCCTGTATAGTAATATAAAACACCATAAGAAAACGCATTTTATTTTAAGGTTACAAAATTATCAAACTGTTATGAAAATTATATTTTTCATCCTACACTATAAGAAAATCGAATTTTACAAAACAAACAAAAGTACAACAATTAACTAAAACTTCAAATCAGACATATACAGGGTGAGTTTTTTCGGATGTTTAGTATGGGGATCTCGGAAACTAGCGGAGATAGAGAGACGATTAAATGGGGAAAGAATTGCAGTTTTACGAGCGGAATTTCGTGACCTTTTTGTTTTTTTGGAAAAATTGCATGGCTAACTAGATATCTCGAAAAAATATATTTTTTGTTATTTTGTTCGGAGCATATATCTCTGTTATTATTGACTTTAGAAAAAATGTGTAAAGGAAAAAGTTATAGGTTATGCTTAATATAATTTGTTGCTTTTCTAACGGAGCGTCCATTAATATTAGAAAAAAACTTGTAGTACAGCTTCTCTAAGGTCATCCACTGTGACGTACGATGTTTCATACACCCTATCTTTTACCATTCCCAAAGAATACCCCATAACAATTCCCCATAAATAAAAATCTGAAACAGACAGATCGGGAGATCGGCCATCTCGATAATTGTCGTTTGTATCTATCAATTGTTTCTATTGCGTACTACTTTGTATAGTTCCAAAATGAAAAGTTAAAAATAACCATAATTTAATTATTTATAAAAATAATTAAATAATTAATTATAAATAACTATATCAAGTGGTATATCATTAGAATAGTTGAAAAAGGGCCCTTTTTATAAAATCATTGCCAACTATGGTTTCCATTAGAAAAAACTCAACTTTGTTTCATAACTCAAAAATTATAGCTTTAATAAAACAATCGGCTAGACTGTATTATTAAGCACATAATTACGTACAATTTTTTCCTTTACACATTTTTTCTAAAGTCAATAATAACAGATCCATCGGCACCGAACCAAATAACAAAAAATATATTTTTTCGAGAAATCTAGTTAGCCATGCAATTTTTGCAAAAAACATAAAGCTCATGAAATTGAGCTCGTAAAACTGCAATTATTTTCCCATTTAATCGTCTTTCTATCTAAGCTAGTTTCCGAGATCCCCATACTAAACATCCGAAAAAACTCACCCTGTGTAAAGGTGAATGATATAATATGTCTGAAAACAGAATTTATATTTTGAATAAACTAAAGGAAATTGGAAACATGCACTTGCTTAGCTCTTCTTATGCACAATGTACATAATTTTGAACTGCGCTCTGGTTGATTTAAAGAAAGGAGCTGCAGTTCAAGGCGGTGCAACGTTTTGATTTCTTCATTTTTGCATACCATTTCTTAAGGTAGATCGCGAGGCTTTAGCACCATGTTGAGATAAATCTAATAATGTATAAATATACGTAGCATATACAAGTAGAAGAACATTTTGCGCCACCGTTTTGCACTGCGTCGATATATTTTGCAACAATAACAATAACTGCATATGGATGTGGAATCTGATATACACGTATGTTACAACGTGCCTCTGTTCGTTTTACTTTACACACATTTAGAAAATAACGTCAGTAAGTAAAGTGCCATAAGTGCCGTAAGTGCCATAAAATAATCAAGATGTTCCGACAATCCCACCAGTGGTGGATTTAGGGGGGTGGAGGCTATGAGGGCTATAGCCCAGGGCGTTTTTTTTTTGGAAAAATACCAAAGCCACAAGTCACAATAAAAAATAAATAAATAACGAACGAAAAAAGCCAAATACAAAAACTGAAGCAACTACCTCCTTCAACTTCAAATATTAGAAACGACTTTTTTGTCACTTTTATGCTGAGATATCGTCGGCTTAATGTTACAAGGTACAATGTGAAAATTTATAAATTTGGGAATAAGGACTTTAAATAGGTTTGTTAGTACAGAAAATGATGTATTGTGCACTGTGATTAGATTTTTTTTTATATCTCAGGTTATATTCTATTATAATATTATAATTATAATATTACATTATATTATATTATAAATATTCCAATTTATACCTTCTAACAAGCTCAAAGGTCCTGCCTTGAAAACATGTGGTCATGTAAACTTGTACATCTAAAAATTGAAAAAAATGTTACATGCAACCTTATAACACCAAGCCGACGATATGTTATCTCGATTTAACGCACCAAGTAATAAGTTACAATAATAAATCTTTATTGGTGCTATTAACAATAAGTTTTACATAGGTCATACATATTTCGGATTGAATATAAATTTAAAATCAGTACATAAAAGAAAAAAACATAAAATACATTGCATATAAAATAATCATCTTAAAAATTTTAAGAAATATAAAATACGAGGCTTAGAGAGTAATTAATAATACACAACGACACAGTGATCTAATATATTATAAACAGTTACACATATAAACTAAAATTTACAAAGTTGTGCAGGTCATAAAGTTTCATCAAATAAATAAAAAGCATATTTAGTTAGGTGGTTCTTACACCAGCATTTAAATTGAATAATAGGTGTATTTCACGTGGCATACTAACGTGGCGTACATAATTGCTGTATATCACGTGGCATCACATTAAAAAAAATGATACTGTAGTTTCTAGTGCCTGTTTTTGCCTTTGATGGGCGACATTTTTCAGTACGAATATCATTTCTGGCCACGTTTCATACGAGTGGTAGTCCTTTTTACAAGAGCACGTTATGACCTGTGTAAGACGTATTTGTCATTAGCACCAATAAAGATTATTATTATTATTACTAGAGACAGGATGTTCAGGCAAAATGCCTAAAATGCCTAAAAATGCCTATTTTTACAATATTTATGCATAAATGCCTTTTTTACTAATAAGCGCAGATTTTGTCCTATTTGCTTATTTTCAAGATATATAACTTACCTGCTACCAGTTTCTAGAATTTTCACATAAGTTATTGAAGCTATAACTATGAGGAAACTATTGTTGCTAATTGTATTTTAAATAGGCAATTAAAACTCTTCCAAGATTTAAACGCTCATTGTATAGCGCGATGGCAAAATGCGCCAAAATGTTACCTGCGTCTTTAATCCGACCGGCAAATTGCGCTGAGTACTTGAGTACTTGAGTACAAAATGCTTGTGGAAAACAAAACAATAGAAAACGAATTATCTTTTATTTTAGCAAATTATTATTTTCTTCCTGAAAAAATTACATCTCTAGAAAGTATAGGTTAGGTCTATACTTTCTAGAGATGTATTTTTTCAGGAAGATGCATTTATGCAATGCTGTTAATATTATTAATACTACAATTACACAAATTTGTTATGTTTCTGGTAACAAAGGTCGACTGATAAAACACTAATATGAAACTATTCAATGTGAATAAAGATTTTGACGTTTTAAAGGAAATTGCCGATACCCTTTCGGGAAACACAAAAGAACAAATAAATTATGATGCAATTGAAACTGCAAGTTTTAAATATGAGCAGGTTACATCGGTGGACGTGGAAAGATCATTTTCGCAATTGAAATACGTCTTATCGTACAGAAGACACAATCTTACTATAGGAAACCTAAAGAAATACCTTGTAATCAGCTGCAATTAAAATATGTAACAAACTATTTTGTAAGAAATATTATAAAATCAATTTTATTATTATGCCTGTTACACATTATACACTTTTAATAAATATTTTAAATGCCTATTTCGTACTTTTTAATGCCTTTTTTTCACATTTTTAGTGCCTTTTTGCCTGCCTATTTTAATGCATTTTAGTGCCTGAACATCCTGTCTCTAATTATTACGTACACCTGTTGTGTTTAATGAACAAAAGACATTCCAAAATATTGAAACATGGTGCATGGTGAAACATGCAAAAATTTTTGGGGTTTGCAATTTTTCTCTACAGTCAGCTCTGTATTCAAGACCTGCCACTGTCCGAATAGCTCTTCTTTGTAATCTAAATATATCGCTCATTACAGCCGAGTGTCCCCATAAAATGATACCATATTTAATAATTGCATAAAAGCGTGATAAACCTTAATTAACATTTTGCAATGTATTGCTCGTGTTAGATTTTTTAGAAGATACACATTTTGTGTTAGGCTTTGTTTTAATTTGACCCCATGTGCGTCCCATGTTAGATATGAATCTAGAACGACACCCGAAAATTGGGTAGACACATTTCTGAGATCTGAGAAGATTCGGAGAAATAGTCTGAGTTTGATCTATCAGTATAAAATGTAACAAAATTTAACATTTATAAAAATTGAGCAATTGGCTTATAGAATTAATGAAACTTAATATGAGAAATATCACAGAAATAAATTTTAGTTCCAACTGCAGTTGAATGAAAGATACAAAACAGCGTCAAGAAAGCGAAAACGTCCAAAAACATCAAAATCATTCTTGTAGTATGATGATACTTGTTCAATTGAGAAAGTTAATTTTCGAAGTAATAGTTACAACTAAATACTAGATATTTTAAAGTGAATTTAAAGTGAATTTTTCCGAAAAAGTAAGATATTCTAAGGGTACCTGCCGAAGCTTTGCACACAATGTCAAAGTGCTTCTTGGACGTTGCACTTTTAAATAATTTTAGTACGTTTGATTGATTCTGAAATTTTCTCTACCAATCAATTCTACATCTCCTGTGATGGTTTTATCTGAATAGTTTTTTTTTTCTGTTTGTTTCATCTTCATACTAATTTATTTTCGCTTTCATTAGTGCTTAATTATAGATGTCTAAGTCTAATCCAACTATTTACACTATTTTACTTCTGTTGCAAAGAATACATAACAAATTAATTGCGCAGTTCTCCTGGCGAATGTAATGGATGACTCTTGAGTTTCCCAACACTACCGATCTCCGAGTTAAAAAACTATTTGCAATTTACTTTCCGATTGCAAGCCCCGAGGCAATCTTATAATTGTTCTTGGGCGGTTCTCATGGGCGTTTGGAATTAAAATCGATGTGAAATCGAGCGCTCAGGAGCTGCTTGGTATTCCAGAGGTTGCTCGGCCGCTCGGTGACAACTTGTAACCTATCTTTAGGGGCGGTAGGGTTGGAAGATTGGGGGGGAAAAAACTGGAGTGCGTGGTCCACGATTAATTCCCCGGGCCGCGGCGGAATCGCGGAACAAGAGCGAGTTAATTTAACTTCATAAAAGATATTTAAATATTACCACAACTTACATAAACGAATATTTAACGCAAGAATTCTGCCGAAATTCAATTAAAATCCAGACCTCGGAAGACAACTTTATAAAACTCATGATTAAAACATCCCGAAACGTCGGACGCCGCGGTGCTTTTGAAACAGTGCGCACAATGGGAAAGTTTTTAAACCTAGAACCCGATATACAGCTGTATATGTGCACATAAGCGGCTGTATATAGTGTCCGGGATGTTGGAGGAGCGCGAGGTCGTGTGGCAATTAATTGAAGAGGGTGAGCCGCCGTAATTAGTGACGTGATTGCACGTCATTACCAGAAGGTGCGCTGCCAGAACTGCCATGGCCCTAGCTGCCATGGCCGGTGACCGAAAACTGCCGCCGATCAGGGCCAAACTTTAAACTTTCATCCCTCGGATTAGAGTCGAGTGCATCGAGCGAGACAATTTCCCTCGGCAGGGTAATCAAATAATCCCGCACTCCCGACGTATCACATCGCCGTAAAATATTAAAGGTAATTTGCATGTGGAGGTGTAAGTTGTCCTGGAATTCGCATAATCCCAGCCTGGATGTTGCAAATGTGGACAGCTAGTTGTTTAATGAAGGTCCCCGAGGGTTTCGCATTAGCATCCGGAGTTGAGGTGGCGGTGGCGGCGGCGGCGGCGGCGGCGGCGGCGGAGGAGGAGGCTCTTCCTCCCGGGATCTTGTGCAACCTCGGGCCCCCAAAGCCCGCATTAAATACAGTCCTCGCAATTACACTTGCTCAACGAGATAAAATTGAAAAAGGACCGAGGAGACGCGCTCCGGAGCCCCGGAATCCCGGAGTCAGACCCCCACGCTCCGGCTCATCCTGCATGCAAGTGTACAAATACACTCCAGTTTCGCTGTGATTTACACGCCCGGATTATCACTGGCAAGCACACTAAAGTATACAAATTAAATAGATAGTCTAAAAACCATTCTGCAAACTGTATAAGCTATTAATCAGTTATATTATGTTTTAAGAAACTAACCGCATATATGACAAAATAAAAATCACCGCATGCTATTATTATCCTTAAGGTTGTTATATTATTATTTTGTACTTACTGGTAAAAAAAAATAAAATATTATTTATTTATTTTATTTCGCCAATTATATCTACTATCAACTCTCCCAACACATAAATTAGCTAAAATTTGAAATAATATAATTAACAACACTATAAATTACAGAAACGAAATTATTCAACACACAAACAACACAAAATTACCAACAAAATCCACTTTAGCCTCATTTGACATCACAAATGTATACACAAATATACAAATTAATGAAACACTTATTTACACACACAATATAATTAAAAAACACATACTGAATCAAACAGAAAGTACCGACATCTACAAATTATTATTATTAATATATAATTATAATTATAATTTGTTATTAATATTAACAATAGAACACAATTTGTGTTTTTTCAATAACAAGTATTATAAAATGAACGATGGACTCCCTATGGGCCCTTAATGGCATTCATGCAAACATCTTTCTTGACAAATTAGAAAACCTAATTATTAATAACACAGACTCTTTCATAACACAGTCTTTCATAACTCTTTGGAAAAGCTATATAAACGACATATTAATAATATGAACAAATAATAACAAACACACAATCACAGATTTATATAATTACATAAACACATTACACAAAACATCAATTTTACCTTAGAAATAGAACAAAACAACAGTATTCAATTCTTAGATCTAACTTTATATACGACAAATTACAAAACGAATTCAATATTTATAGAAAACCTACACAAACAGACATAATTATCCCAGGAAACTATTTTCACCACAATACACACAAATACGCTGCCATACACACATGCATACACAGAATGTTAACAACATCTTAATGAACATAATAAATTAAACGAAATAAATTTAATAAAACAAATCGCCTTAAATAATGGTTTCATTATAAACACAATAAACATAATAATTAAAAAATCAACATACATTTATTTCAAAACTAAACAATATAAATAATAACACAATAATAATAAAAACACAAACAGAAAACGATAGAAATACATGTTATAAATCATTCACATTTCAAGGAAACATAAGTTACAAAATTAACCAAACACTTAAACATTATAACGTCTTTTTCAACCTAACACACAATCAAAACACAGCTATTTCACGCTAAAGATAAAACAAACTTTTTAGATAAAAATAAAATTTACACAATAACCTGCAACGATTGTGTTGCATAATACATTGAAGAAACCGGAAGACCTCTAAATTATGAATAAAGGAACATTTAAGAGACATAACATTTCAAATTTTGGACGACCCCTATATTTTCACAATCATACTTTCGATATGAACAAAAATACTAAACTCTTATATAATACAGATAAAGGCTTAAAAATTTTTTTTATTAGAAGCGTTTGAAATAGATATAACTATCAATACAGAACACAACATACAGGTGCCTTAATGATCTAACTCAATTAACATTTAAACCTCTTTATAAATTTTTAAATAATCCACTTAACACCTAATACAACAAAGACAATTAAAAGAAACTTTGCCAAATTATTTAAATTACAATTAAAGTGAATTCAAGGTATATAAATATTGAATACGTAAGTAAATAATTCTAAATATATACATATAATATAACTGAAACACTTATTTTACACAATTCTTATTTATGAATTGATTTTACTTTTTAGCATCAAAACTAATCCCCATAAACTCCATAAAAAAAATCACACATTTTAAGTCTTCCCCACACTAACAAATTACATAAAAACTAAATCTTTTATACACACTATAACATTGAACACATAACAAATACTATTATAATTTATATTTAACCTAATTAATTTATTGTATTCTTCGTAGATGCCTCTGATGATGGTTATATATATATATATATATATATATATATATATATATATATATATATATATATATATATATATATATATATATATATATATATATATATATATATATATATATACAGAAAAACAAGGTGTCTCCTAAAAAACGCCGCCGGCCATAACTTCTTTATTTATTATTTATTGGCCGATTTCAAAAATACAAAAACAAGATTAAATGGCTCCACATGTTCTACAAAGCGGCCCTAATTTTGTTTTTTTGCAAAATCAACTTTCATTTCAGCGAGAGTCAACTTTTATTTTTTAAATAGTTACGTATATTTTGTTATTTTTTTCTGGTAGAGATGATTTTTTCTGAATCCAAAGATGTATAACATGTTGGCCCCGATGGAATATTCGTTACAGACAAAAAAAATGTTTGAATAGTGTTTCAAGTGTGGCGTGAAAAACAAAGCAAACACAATGTACAAAACACAATAAATACCTCCTAATTGTATATTAAATACAACTTATGCAATAACGAGATGGCAGTTGTGTATTCAACAAGGTGGCCGTTATTTTGAGCAACTTTTGTAGATACGTTTGTGTTTTCTGATGCATATTTTCAATTATTCTAATAAAATATTACATATTGTTTTCCGCATTGTGTTCGCTTTGTTTTTCACGCCACACTTGAAAAACCATTTAAACATTTTTTTTTCTGTAACGAATATTCCATCAAAGCCAACTTATTATATATCTTTGGATTCAGAAAAATAATCTCTACCAGAAAAATAAAAACAAAATGTATGTAACCATTTGAAAAAAAAAAGTTGACTATCGCTGAAATAAAAGTTGATTTTGCAAAAATAAAACAAAATTAAGGCCCCTTTGTAGAACATGTGGAGCCATTTAATCTTGGTTTTGTTTTTTTGAAAGCGGCCAATGAGTAAAGGAGTTATGACCTGCGGCGTTTTTTAGGACACACCCTAAAATATATATGAGCATTTCCATTACTTTTCGACAACTTTTTTTGGATCAAAAATTTCCCAAGCATGAAAATGTTAGGCTTTTTAGAGCGAATTAAATTCGGACTTTTCGTTCCTTTTTTCGTTTACCTAGAAAATAACTTATGAATTGAAGATTGATTGAAGGTTGAAATTTTGGTAAAGTTTCTTAAAAATAGCGCATTTTAAAATAAATTTAAATACACACGGTGGTTCGTTTTCGTCTTTTATACATTTTTAGAGAGTTAATTATAAGCAATATCAAATTATTAGGCAAATACTTTGCGAATCTTTATTTTCATTTTTTTTTTTAAATTGTAGGGTGACTAGAGACTTAATTTGCTTTGAACTGTAATTTATCTTAAAAATAGCGCATTAAAAAAAAAATAATTACGCACGGTGGTTCGTTTTCATCTTTTATATCTTTTAAAGACTTAAGTATAAGCAATAACAAATTTTTAGGCAAAACAATTTGTTACGAAACTACATTTTCATTTTTTTTTTTAATTTGTTAGGTGAATAGAGACTTAATTTGCTCTGAATTATTTAAAAACACTTAAAATATAATTTGGCACCAATCATAATGTTTACTTTTCAATTAGTGTTCAATGACTTTGGTATTTCTGAAGTTGTACATTTCTAAAATCCTCCACCAAATCCACCAAATTTCAAAATTTAAGACAAACACAATAAAAAAAAATCCCTTAAAAATTCAATGAAATTCATTATTGCCAATGATATTTTTGATATCTATTTATGAGATTATATTGGAGAGATCTTTCTGGAATATTTCTATAGTTTTGAATCGTTGATATATTAAAATATTAAAATTGACAGAATGTTTAAAGTGTTCAATTTGGCACTATTCATAATGTTTGCTATTGAATTGTAAAGACAATACAATAATGTTCATTGACTTCTTTGGTATTTCTGAAGTTGTAAATTTTCAAGGCCCTTCTAACTTCTAAATGAAAAATTAATGTTGCAGGCTTGTGGTTTTTGCGATTTTTTGTCATTGTTGTATTATTAATATATTTAAATATAATAAATTAATGGTTGCCTGACTTTGGCCAAAAATATTCTTCAATAATAATCAAAATAATCTTCAAACTGGCCTTGAAACTTTATTAATTAAGTACTTTACCGCGAACGTGAATGCCCTGAGTGATAATGAAAAACACTGTGTGCTGATGTTTGATGAATGCCCAAATTTTTCTCAATTAAAAAAAAAGGACTTACACCACTTTTTTCAAAATTAACGGCTCATATCTAACTGCTTTATTTAATAAGCTATTTGCGAAATATCGATGTGAAAACAAAATAGTATTTAAAAAAGAAAATTTAAAGAAGCTTTGCTGAATTTTTTAAGTATACATCATTCACCATGAATAAATAAATGCAATGAACAGAAGCAAATTATTATTGACGAATTAAAATCAAATTATATAGACACTTACGCTTGGATATGGATTATTTATTTTCTTATGATTACATTATAATAATAGAGTTGTTATGTTAACTTATTACGTGCGAATATACAGATTTGTTAGAATTTATAACTTGTGATTTATTTTAAAAGTTACTAATAAAATGTATCCTTGTTTAAAGTACGTACGTATACACTTTGTGTAATAATGTGGCAATCAATAATCAATTAGTATATTCTGCTATTTTGTTGTTAACATTTAAAATTGAGTTTTATCGTAGTAATATCGGGATTTTGTAGCAATTTTTTTTTTGCTACAGTATCAGATTATTTTTGTATGTATTAATTATTGAGATTTATTATTGCAAAGAAGGTGCACATCTGTCTGGCCACTGTTGATTTTCATTGAAATACGTCCAATCAGAAACTAGTTATAACCAACTATAACCAACCAACAATGACAATAGCAATAAATGTAATGAAAATAGCGTCAATTCAACTCTCCAAAAATTAACGCAATTAATTAAAACTCAAAACGTTAGCCCACAATCATAACAAGAAAAATTGAAAACTTAAAGGCCTTTACCAAAACAAAAATACGTGAACCGGTCCACGACCTTTGACTATATCCAAATAATCCGTGGTTATACCCAAATACAAACTAGTAAGAACCCAATGAGGACTCCACTAAGTCATACCAATCCAAAATCGTCTAATCCACAAGATTTAGAAAGTTTGCGTAACCAACTAACATAGCCAAAATGGTCAAGCAACGTTTACGTAATCACAAACTATGTCAAAAACGATAAAAACCGTTCTTCAAAGTAAATGACACAAAAAAACTATACACCACGTCCTCTCCGCGTCAACAATAATATTAAAGGTTTACCAAGGTGGTAATTGTAACAATATATGTAAGTTTGCCCAATTAGTCAATTGTACAAATTGTTTTACATATGTACAAACAATGAAAATAGAGAGCGTCAATTTACGCGTATGCTTTGAATATACCAGCACTAATAAATTTCATATATACTAAGTATACAAAGGGTCTCCCAAAAGGAACGATATGTTTTTAAAACATCATAGCAACCTTATCGAAAATTGTAGAAATCTCATTAGCTGTCATTTGTTTTTAGTATAGTTTGACAATTCATCATAACAAAATACACGCTTCAACAACGTGGTATGATATAAAATGATGTGTCATTAGAAAAAAAAATCAATATGGAATATTAATTATTTCTTTAGAAATTTATTGTTTACCTAAATGTTATATATCTGCATACTTTCCAAGTTTTTTATGCAAGGTGCTTTTTAAGAGAAATACTTAATTATTTTTTTATTTAAATAGCTTCTAGAGACATTGCTCTGTTAATGTTTTCTTAAAGCCATGTAAGTGTTAATTTACAGTGTCCTAACTATTATTTATTATTATTTAATAAATATCTAGTTTTTTTTTTAAATAAATTTTTAGTGATCAGGAATGTGCCTTTAAAATATTCAGTAATCTATTTTTTTAAATTGTTATCAATAATCCCTTTAACTTTCGGTGTGGGCTAATTCAGTAATCTTATACTAGCACTTAATAAAAAATATCTCTTGTTATATCTTGCATGATTTCCGAAAATTCCGAAAAAAAATCTCTTTTATATCTTGCACGATTCCGCACTATTTCGATTTTCCCAATTTTGAAAAACGAGATTTTCTACGTAAGTAAAAATCACTCGGTATATCTGATAGGGGCAAATAAGGTTTGTAGATAAGAACAAAGTAATTAATGCCGTTATAAAAGTTGTTTGAAATATCAATAATAAACCAAATTCTCATTTGATGCCGACTTTTTGACGGTCATTGTATATTCATTTACCTTCATTCCTTTTGTTGTTTCTGCTCACTTTTTAGACAATTATCAGTTAAAATATGGTATGTACTATAAACAATAATCGAGTGTTGGTTTCCATAAATACCATTGTGTCAGCAGTAATGTAAATTAAAAATATATATTCGGGAAAACACCTGTAGTCATTTTTAATGTAAGCACCAAAAACACTGGTCGACAAATTTTGACGAATGTGTCCCTTCAATTTAAATGCATTTTTTCGGAAAGTTTACTATGCATATGTACGAAAAGCAAGAAAAAATGTTGGAGGTATTTTTTTTTTAATAAAATTGTTCCACAACTTACTTACAAAAACAGGTTCTCAGTTAAAGATAGGCTAGAAAAGTGATACCAGTAACTGTCAAACTGAAATTCGAAGCCAGTATTGCCATAAAAATTAATCGAAATCTATACTGTGTCGCGAAAAATTTAAAAAAAAAAGTGAAAAAGTTACACATTTTACAAAAATTTATATATCTCAAAAACCTGACGTCCCAGAAAGTTTGTTTTTTGGCGTTTCTGAAATCAGCAAAAAAAATTCTATCGGAATCAGCAATTTATGTATAAGGGACAAAAATTGTGTAATTTTTCACATCTTCCAAAAATGTTGATCCATTGCGAGCCGGCATCCAACTCTCTGTAACTTAAGAGACAATGCCCACAAGGGTCGTACACTTACTCTTCGACGTTTTACGACTTAAATTCTGCACAGACGCCAGCATGGCCCCCTTTTTCCAAGCGCTCGTAATTCGAGAGTTTAACGGCCGTTTAGGGCCGCACTTGCAGTGTAACCGTGCATTATCTGGCAGCCGCACTTTATGTTTGCATTAATAATTGCCCAGGCGCATATAAATGTATGCACATTTGCGGCACGGATAAATCGCAGCCGGTTTTACGTCGCACTAACTCCGCGTTAATATCAAAAACGCAATTGCCACGTACACGACGTTTATTGTGTGACGCTGATTGCGAATTGTGTAATATTAAATTTATCGAATATATTAATTTATATTTAAATGGGCGGAAATACCCGTTCTGGGGTTGATAGCCTTAATAAAGATTGTTATATACCGGGTGATTCAAGTTTTATTACCAGGTTAAAAATGGCGACTTCTAGTTGAAATAAAAAATCCAAAATAAGTACACATGTTTAGATATTGATGAAGCCCAATCTAACGATAAAAAAATAATTTTAAACATCCGGCAGTTTATACGTAATTTCACAAAGAATTCGTAATTTTATTTATATAGTTTTTGTCAGAACATACTTTAGTGCTATTCCAAACATTCCAGTGTAATCCTAGTAAAAAAATCGCACCAATTATTGAATTAAATGAATTTTGATATTGCAACAGTAAGATTTATTACTAAATAGTAAACTATGACGGGTGCTACCAGTAATAGTCCCTATAATGGATTTTATGGGTTTTATGATAGGTCCGTACCCAATCCCTCCTGCAAGGCCCGTTCAACCCACGGGCGACTGGCGGAATCATAAAAAGTCATAAAACGTTCCAACCGCCCCTCCGCGGTCAATGCTTTGTAGGGCTCATGACTTACAAAATCATAAATCATACCGAGGAAAGTTGGTCAGTAATGTAAAAAATGCTTTGATTTGAAATCTAATCATTTTCGTTAATTTTTGATTTCATAAACGGGTTCTATGAATAAAATAAAACAGTTTAGGGCAAAAATAACGATAGACAATTTTGCCCGAAAAGAGTTTTTTTTAAATTTTATAACTGTCTATATAATTATATCGAAAAAGTCAAACTACCTTTCCGTAGATTAGTAACAGACCAGTGCTAACCATGTTAATTGTGCACTACTATCCAACAAGGTTTTTTTTTAACAAAATATTGTAAAAAAAATAAATGTGGTAGAAAATATTCTTGCGGTAGTTAGGTTATGTGCGTACTTATATAATATGCACATGCCTGAAATGTAACTTCAGTAAGGAATGCTTGCTGCTTACATAACATTTCGTGAAAATTAGTGAGCAGCATTTTGTGGGTGTTATTGTATTCGGAATTAAAAAAAAACAATGCCTTGCATGAATCACGTTAAATTTCGGGGGTGTAATGAATTAAACGGGCACAATAATCCGCGGGCCCCGGGCGTACAAAGGGCAGCCGCCTCCGAGTACGTGAAAATATTAACCGAGAAGCGGCGGCAACGCGCCGTTCCCCACCTCTATGGGGGTTGTGGGGGAGGTAATGTGCGGCGGCGGTGTTTAAGGGCGATTTAGCACGTGGCTTTATGCCGCAAGCAGCACGGCCGGGGTGCGGGGGGCGGCAGGGGCGGCCGTTCGGCTGCGGCCAACTATTGAATTATGGCAGACTTGGCTCGAATGTAAATGCGTTGTATATCGGAGCCCCGAAGCCCCCTAGCCCCCTCTCACCTATCGGGGAGAGATTTACACGCCGGCCCTCGGATAAGATTACAAAGGCGCGGGGGGCGGCTATTAGTTGCCGCTTTTGTGTCGCTCGCGCCCCCGCAAACAAAGGAATATCGCCGCCGGTTAATTCTTTTTCGAGCACATGACTTTCTAACTAAACAACAAATTTTTAATCAAATCATTATTTATACGGGAGAGGTGGCATAAAAGGGACACGTATTGAAAGGGACAATTCAAATTACGCGACAATTACAAATCTTCCCGAAACAGAAATATTCATAAAATATTACACATCTGTATTTTAAAAATTAATGACATTACATTTACCTTATTTAACTTTATTTATATATTTGTCTACATATATGGACATATGCTATGCTTTATTTAGTTATTTTAATTCAGCAGTTGTAAAAATAATACTCGACTTGTTTATTAAATTTTTTTGTTCAAGTTCATTATCTATAAAGTTTCCATTCTTTTTTAATATTATTTTATTGAATTTCTTCTCTCGTGTATTAATTTATCAATAACTTTTTTCGCGATAACATTATTATTTTTTTCTGAAAATATATCCCATTCTTATGTAGATACTTCTTTTGATATGTTTAAATGTAAATTATAACATTTTAAGTTGAAGTCTTCTATAATGTGTACCAATTTCTAATTGTAACTTCTTTAACAAAAATCAGGTTTTTAGAACATTTTCACCACACAAAATTTCTTAGTACTGACAAATCTGCAGTTGCAGCACACCATTTTATATCAGGCCACATTTTTTATTTTTAAGATTAATTATTAAAACATAGTACAGACAAAAAATTAAACCATTTCGAATAAATTTATATGAAAAAATTCCAGCCTTGGTTACTTAATAATGATCTGTCTTCTTTAAATAATCCTTCTTTAAAATTTATCAAAGTATCAAAATGATTTCAAAATAAATCTTTCGAAGTTTAAAGTACATATAAATTAATTGTCATAATACATGTCAACTGGACTGCTACTGACGATGAGTGCATAGCGCTTGACATATATATACATATACATACATATATAGACAAATATACAGGGTGGTCACTTTTATGACGCCCACCATTAGGATCTATTAAACGAAAATATATACATACAGGTGGCTTAGTTATCCTCGCTCGGACCATTGCTGCTAGACTAATATAAGTTTTATGAAAACATCCGATTGGAAGTTATTGGACACTTGATGTGGTACCTTTTAAAATTATTTTCGAGTATACAGAATGTACCATAAATCCGGGACATAATATTTGGTCTCTTTTTTTAATTGATCACCCAGTATATTATTTCATTTTTAGAATCTGCTTTATGTGGGCTTCACAAATCAGTTTTATTATTTTAGATCAGATGCAACGTTGCCAAGTTATTCACATTTTAGTAAAATTTAATGAAAAATCATGGACGTGGAAAAAAATTCAACAAAGCCTTATTATAAGAGATCAATAAAAGAATCTGCTTTATGAGGGCTTTACAAATCATTTTTATTATTTGAGATCTGATGCAACGTTGCCTAGGTATTCACATTTTAATAAAATTTAAAGAAAATTCATGGACGTGGAAAAAAATTCAAAAAAAAACCTTATTATAAGAGATCAATAAAAGAATCTGCGAATGCAAGTACTCAAGTAATGTGCCAAAACATGCACAGTATTTTGAGTCACGCAGAATACACAGGGTGTTCGGAAACAATGATATAATTTTGCTATTTTCAAATGGCTAAAACTCATTTTTTCAAATGGAACACCCTGTATATAGAATCATATTCTGAGTGCTCATCTAATGAGCTATTCAATTGTAGCATATGGACTGTAATCTAATAATACTTTTTAATAGTTAAAACTTTTTACACCCATAGTTAGTAGACTGTACATGGGTACTATTATTTGCCCACTTTTTAACTTTACCCACCTTTTTGTCAAATTTAATTGATCTGATGTACCATCATAGTTAGTTCATATCTTTTTTTTAAAGATTTTTATCTCTATTTCTAAGTTACAGCCGCCTGAAATCGCCAAAAAGCTAATTTTTCTTTTAACACGTAATTACATAAAAAACATTAGTCAAGCTGGCAATAAGTTAGATGGATGGGAGAAGAAACATTTTGTAGTTTAGTTTATTAGCTTTCATACCACATATAATAAGACTAGTTTGGGACACCGTCAAGGTGATACCGCAAATTAAAAAAAATCGAATTTCTCATGCGAATTTCAAATGCGACCTTGTTTCTAATTTGAAGATGACCACGTAAACTTACATATGTCAATAGAAATCGTACAATATTTCATCGTGGAATGCAATAATGGCTAAGGACCGCTATACCCCTTCGAGATTCTTTCCAGAAAATTTATTTTAACAAAGTTATCGAATTTATGTTTTACGTTATTTCCACACTGTATGCATGATTGTAATAGTATATTACACTATTAGGTTGGTAAGTGCGTTATAACAGAATCGAGAAAAAGTTTGAAAAATCGAGACGAAATCGAGATTTTTCTATTTTTTATATTCTGTTAGGCACTTAAGAGGCCTCTTTAGTCACCGGAGATCAGAGTATAGAGAGAGCGCGATTTGTAGAAAAGAGATCTCCGATGCCGGGTGGGCGTCATGGTTTGGGTCGGATAGACGACGTAAAAAGACAGTGGGGGTACAGCACGTGAAACGCTAGATTTGAAGACTATCACTTTATAATCGTTCGTCACAACCGCGACAAGCCGAATGGAATCTTTGACTTTTCGTTTTTTTCGTTATTTTTGCGCCAAACGTTGTATGAAGTAAATCTAAGTAAAACAATTAGCGAATTAATAATTTTAATACAATAGTAATGAGTAAAATTATATCAGGTTATATAGGAAATACGAGTACACAGGATATGTAATAATGACAAAAATAGTAGACAATATAAAGTCTAATTTATTTTACCACCGAAATATTGAAGTATGTAATTAAATTATATACACCACAAATAAATAGTAACATATATATGAACAATAACATTAACTACTATTTCTTGAATAGGTATACAGGGTGTTGCTAAATTGGACAAAAAACTACACGTGGCGTGGTTGGTCATAAAATTCTGATTTGGAAATTGTAATACCAAAATGTTGCAAAATGAAAAAATAAATAAAAAATTGAAATAAAAATAAAAATTGAAATGATAAACAAATAGAAAAAAAAAACAGATGAAACGACATCACTTTCAAGCTATGGAGACTCGAAGATACCTAGAAAGTATGGTAGAATAATTTTACATAAAGTGTGGCTCAGTGTCTGCCAGACATGGCAAAATTAACATTGGGAAATTATATAAAGATCAACTATTATTGCCATGTTTCTGAGTGGCCAAAACAACCAAAACAAAGTATTTAAAACAAGCGGAAATTTACTTCTGTCAAATAATTTTCATATGACATAATTATTTAATGGAATATTGATAATTAAATAGTTGTATTGAGTCAGCAAATTCTAAAAATATCAGCAACCTGACAGTAAGGTAAATTTGATAAATTCAACTACCTGCATTAAATTTGTGACAATCACATGTTTAGATACACATTGCAATAGTTGATCTATACATAATTCACCAATGTTAATTTTGCTATTTCTGGTAGTCACTGAGATATACTGTATATGGAATACATCGTTATACAGGAGAAAGTGGTCAAGTCTATTATTCTTAATTTAAAGTTCATTTTTTCTCTCCTGTACATTTAATTTGAAACTGGACTTGGTCAATTTCAAATTTACAGAAAAAATACGAATTTATTAAAAAATGGATTTAATAAGTGTCTCGTGAAAAGATAAGTATGTTTTAGATGTTTTAGATAGATTGATGTTAAAAAAATTAAAATCTTTAAATTTTAGACTTGACCACTTTCTCATGTATACCAATGATATGGTCTATAACATATTAATATTCATATTACGAAAGAAAGGGAGAATAAATGAATCATAAATAATGTGCAACAAATAATCCCAGAGCGCGCCCGGCCTTAGAGAGAGAGAGATGCATAACATGCGACAAACGGACAGGAGTGGCTTACGTCTAGTACTACTGTGTGTAGGTTGGCGGCAGCACATTACTGTCGCCAAATTGCATTTATTTGTCGCCAATAATACTCCATTATAATTTAAGGTATCGGAACAAAAAAAAGAAGGTCGTTCCCAACAACATTAGCTACAAATTCCCCGAGGGAATTTCCATTATATGTACCCTGTCTTGATTAAATAAATACCGAAGAAAATATTACAAATCGGCTAAACATGCCATTCTTTTAATCGACATAATAAATCACCATGTTATTATCTCTTAAAAACTAAACAGCACTAATGTAGATAAATGTCTAAACTTTCTAAATCAGGTCTCCGATTGTAATTATGTTGACCCGTTCATGAATTATCTGGGCGTTGATTTACATGCAATTCCTTATACCGCGTTTGGGTAAAGAGGCCTCTTAACAATCGTATAGAGCAGTGGTTCCCAACCTTTTTAAGATGTTGTACCGGTATCTAGTAGACAATATGATGGTTTACCTGTAAGTACTTATTTTTGGAAAAACGAGTCCTACGCCCCTTGTAGTCCTAATGTCTCTGTCTCTGTCTCATGATTCTGTGTCACATTGTTACTTCACTGTTATCGATCACCATAAAAGGAGAAAATATTCGGATTGAAAAAAGACAGACAATACAATTTTGTTTGACATTTTATTGTATGAAAAACACATTATTTTACGCAAAATATTGTTTTTCTTATTATTTATCGCGTACCGGTAGCTCGACATTTATGTACCGGTACCGATACGCTTACCACAGGTTGGGAATCGCATAAACCACAATCGCATAAACCAAATAAGCTAGCAAAACTTTGAGTTGTTTCTGATTTAATTATCTTGACTTTTATGACAAAATGGTGTACAAACGTATATTCAGAGTATTTTGAATGTATTTCGTTAAAAACGTTCTGTGGTTAGAAAAGTTGTTGGTAGGCATATTGTTCTTGGTTGATAATTTTGTCTTTAAGCAAGTGATTGGTGATTTGAATTTGGATGGTTTTCTCTAATACTTTATTTAGTGTTGATAATAATGAAATAGGCCTGTAGTTTTCCGGGTTGGTCTTATCTCCTTCTTTGTAAATTGGTATAATTGTGCTAGTTTTCATATATTCAGGATATATTCCTTCTTCGAGTACTGTATTTATGATTTCTACAAGAATAGGTGTTAGTATTGTTCAGTTTCGTTTTAAGATTTCGTTTGTTATCTTATCAAAGCCCAGTGTTTTGTGGTTCTTTAAATTTGTTATTATGTAGTTAATTTCTTCTTGTGTTGTTTTTCGGAAGATGTGCGTTTCGATTTGCCTCTTTGTTTTTGTTGTTACGGGTGTTGTTTGGCTGCTTCTTATTTGTTTTTCTGCAAGTTATTTGCCTATATTTGCGAAATATGCGTTTATTTCATCAGCGATTTCTTCAGATTTATTTGTGGTGCCCCCGGTTTTTTTTTCTTATATTTCTATGTAGTTTTTGTTTGATTATTTTTTGTTTATTTGGTCATTTATTATTTTCCACAATTCGTTTGGATTGTCTTTATTTATTTGAAATTTGTTTTTGTAGTATTGCGTTTTCTGTTCTTTTATTTGTGCTGTTGTTAATTTCGTTTGCTTGTTGTATTCTTGTCTTATTAACTCATTGTTTGGAGATTTTTTTTAAGTTGGTTTCTTTGTTTTATTTGTTTTATTATAAAGGTATTTATCCAGGGGGTGTCTGTTCTTCTTTAGATATTATTTGTTTGTTGTTTTTTTTCCTATTATTCTTTGCAACGTTTTTGATAGCTTCTCGAAGCTGTTTATAGAGTGTATGTTCATCGATGTTATTTCTTCTGTTATTTTTGGTTGGTTTGTTGTTGTAGTTTTGAAGTATTGATATTTTAGTTTTATTTTCCTTGTTTCTTTTAATTTTGTATTGATTGCACAGTAGTCGGATATATTTGAAAACTCTATTTTGATGTCGTCTATAAGTTGTGCATTCGTGATGACGTGATCGAGTATTAAATTGTTTCCATTGTTATTTTGCCTTGTGAAGAATTTATTTGATATTTTGTTTTCCACTTTGTATCCGTTTTCCTTCAATATATTTTTGTATTCATTTGTTGTTTTGTTTTTTTGTAATAAGTTGATGTTTATATCTCCTAGAATAATATGTAGTGTTCTTCTATTTATGATTCGATCTTTTAATGTATTTTTCAGGATGTTAAATGTAATATGAGGGGGTTTGTATATTAGTGTGATGTTTTCCTTCTTCAGTAATATTGTGATTTGATGCTTGTTTTTATGATTAACATTTGAATACCACCCCACATGATTAAATTCTGGGTATGCTGTTGTTACTACAAGTACCTACTTATGATAGTGCTACCTAACTGTATTAGATTGTTTTATGAATATCTATCAAATTTACATCAGTACAACGATAATGCAGTGGGGCCCACACAATGAGAATTATGCTTGTTAATGAGCATTGGCTTGGAGCGTTATTAATATGTGGAACTTTTTTGAATACAAATTGAATGTGATTTATTTTCCAGTGAAATTCCATTATATTTAAATACGTTCTGCGAGGCCGGGCGATGCGCTTTTCAATCATATTTTCCACCGTTGAGAGCGATCGCTCACGTGCGACCGATTTCCTCCACGTTGCGGTAATTGTTTCCGGCAATCCACGCGAGAATGGGCCGTCGGGGGGCGGTGTCCCGGGGGGCGGCGGTAATTAAATAAATCCGGCAAGGAATGAAATATAAAAAAGCGCCCCCCGGGGCCCGCCCCGTTGATTACACGCAGATTAACGTGATCCAGGGAAATCAGTTGATAACTCTATTTTCGAAATTATTCAGCTCGCCGGGCTGGCCGGATTCTTTTTATGCAAGTCGCCGTGGGAGGGGCCATTAAAAATATAAAGGGGCCGTTATGATTTTACGAGCGTCCCCTCATCGTCAGCGCCGCCGCCTTAATTATTCATAATTTGGAAGCGGAGGAGCCGCCGAGAGCGTATGGCCAAAGTGAGCTGTCGAGCGTCGCGATTTTCGACTCGATTTAGGGGCGACACCGTGATAAAGGGGACCCCTAAAAACTCAAACGTACTTTTTAGTACTTAAATGCAGGGACTGTAATAAAAAAAAATATATAAAAAGTTGTGACCAGTAGTGATAATAACGAATTTGCAAGCCGTGTGCCCGGCGCAGGCACCATTTTGTAAATTATTATTAATTTTATTACGTATCAATATTATTATAAAGAGTACACAACTCAGTAATATTCGATTAGTGGTGCCAATAATTGGCTATCATTCACTAAGTTTAGTGAACGATGAAGGATTTATCTTCTGTGCGCCCGGCGCATCCACCAGAATGAAAAAATATTACATTGTGTTGACTTGGTGTAATGGTGGTACAATTTAACCATTTGATGGCCAATGGTTATCATTGATTAATTTTAGTAATCATAGGGTGAACCATACAGTTATTGGCCACTTTAACCTTTTTCAGTACGTTACAGAATTTTACGTATAACCAAACTTCTTTGACGCCAAAAATTAGAGTATACTCTAATTTTTCTAAACTAGCGTTCACGTCATCAAAATAATAATCATAATAATGATGGCACAATTTTACAAGGTTGCCAGCTGTCCTGGATATTTAAAAATGGCTGCAATCAGCTATTGAGCCCGTGCAATCTTGTGCGACAGTGCGCGGTTCGTATCAATTTCGTCGACTTCTCTGCCGTTTATCGTACAGATATCAATCTTGTGGTTATGGTTTAACATCTACAATGGCATCATATGCATTGTAATAATCGATCAAATGTAACAAGTTAAACGTCAAAGAAGTTAGGTTATACACACATGTATGAGCATGTGTTAGTAAAAAAGATTTGGCATCGTCGCCGAAAAAATATCACGGCCGCCAACATAACATGATTTATTAGATGATTAGCAGGCGAAAATTGTGATTTACACCGATTACCTATTTATAACCACCTGTGTTCAGTGTTATGTAACAAATGATCCTCAAATTAATTGATTCGATTCTTAATCTGTTGTTATGCATATTCTCGAAAACAATCATGTTGGTACGAAAAAACCTCATCACACAGCCGTTTTATGATACATCTCCCCCGGTATCATTCCGGGGTTTTTTAATGTACTTATTCTAAATCAAAGTCCTTGTCTCCTTCTTGTAACAAAATATTTTTCAGAGTAGAAACATTATCGCATTTTATACCGGGTGATTCAAGTTTTATTACCAGGCCAAAAATGGCGACTACTAATTGAAATAAAAAATCCAAAATAAGTACACATGTTTAGATATTGATGAAGCCCAATCTGACGATAATTTTTTTTATTTTAACCATCCGGTAGTTTATACGTTATTTCACAAAGAATTCGTCATTTTATTTATATAGTTTTTGTCAGAACATACTTTAATGCTATTCCAAACTTTCGAGTGTAATCCAAGTCAAAATAATTGAACCAATTATTGAATTAAATGAATTTTGATATTGCAACAGTAAAATTTATTACTAAATAGTAAAATATGAGAGCTGCTACCACTAATAGTCCCTATAATGGATTTTATGGGTTTTATGATAGGGCTGTATCCAATCCCTCAGCCTGCCGGGTGGATACCGACGCATGGATTTCTTCAGGGCCGGAGCTCAATATTTACTTAATAATAAAGTCATAAAACGTTCCAACCGCACCGGCGCGGTCAATGCTTTGTAGGGCTCTTGACTTACAAAATCATAAATCATACCGACTGAAGTTGGTCAGTAATGTAAAAAATGCTTTAATTTGAAATCTAATCATTTTCGTTAATATTTGATTTCATAAATGGGTTCTATGAATAAAATAAAACAGTCTAGGGCAAAAAAAACGATAGAGAATTTTGCCAGAAAAAGTATTGAAGTTTTCCCATAATTCATCATCGGATTCAACACTTTCAGAATTCAGGGGAGCAGGAGACAGATTTTTTATCTCACCAATTGGTACAGTTTCAATCGTTTGAATTAACTCATCTATAATCGACTGCATGGCACCTTCTGCGTTACCTTCAATGCTAAATCCCATTGTTTGAATCGCGGATCAAGGAAACAAGATTTAGCTACAATACTATTCGTTTCCAAATGTCCTAACCGCCAGTCAAGTATATCTAACAATTTTGTTTCTAGACTATTGCCTGTTTGTGTTGCTAATATTTTATTTCGTATTGCACTTTTTAAACCTCTAACTAATGGAATGGCACGGGACAACGTAGTATACATTTCTCCTGACAGTTCCTTAGTCATTTTTTCCAAAGGTTTTAAAAGACTAATGCAATATGTTATAATTGTCCACTCATTTGCATTCAAGTTTTGTGGTGGCGATTCTAATAAACCCAATGTAGCCGATAATGGTGATCTAGTATCCATTAATCTTTGAATCATGATTATTGCAGAGTTCCATCTTGATGGAACATCTTGCTTAAATTTTAACTGTGGAAGACCCAATTGTTGTTGCATTTCATTTAATTTATAACTGGCTACGTTACTCATTTTAAAATGCATACGTCTGCATTTTTTTAAGAGTTCAGAAAATTCTGAGTTACTTTTTATGCAGTCATGGACTGCCAAATTCAAAGTATGCGCTACGCAATGGTAATTTTGTTGGCTTAAATATTCAGTTATTGCTTTTTTAATATTGGCGGAATTGTCAGTTACAATTATTATAATTTTGGTTGATATATTCCATGTATCTAACACTTCTCGTATCCTAGTAGCAATATTCATAGATGTATGTTCATTTTTGAACTCCGATGTTGACAAAATTATAGAATTCATTCTAGATTCAAAAATGAAATGAGCGGTTATAGTTAAATAGTTTTTGTTACTATCCGAAGTCCACATATCAGTGGTTAAAGCAATAAGGTCGATGGTATTTATAGTTTGTTGTGTTGCATTACGTTCTAAATTATACCTCTCTGGAAGCATTTTTTCGTATAATATCTTTCGCGATGGTGGCATATACTCAGGACATAATTCCTTTGTGTATAACATAAATCCTGCTTTTTCAACAATACGAAGAGGTTCGCAATCTAAAATTATCATGTTCACTAGGGTGTAGTCTATTGACTTACGTTTAATTTCGGACAGAGTGGTGGAAGTGAATGTAAATAATCGTAGCTGCCGCATTCCCTTTGGTGCAATTGGAGCATTTGTTGTACTAGCTGTAACTTCGCACAATTGTCAAGATGCAGGACGAATATATATATATATATATCGGTTGTTCCCTGGTTTGGCGATCTTGACATGGACGGTGCAAGATGAGATCCATCAGGTTGAACATCAGTGGATGCCAGAAACTGAACAAGATGTTTTCTTTTCAAATGCGATAAGAGATTTGTTGTATTCCCAAAATGTTTGTAACTCAGTTTACATAAATAGCACGTAACATGTGTACCATTTGTTTCTTTATTGAAAAAGTCCCACACAAAAGACTTCTTCTTAGGTTCACGTAGCCGTGACATTTTGGAAGGCCACAATTCACTGATAGGTCGAAACTCGAAAGCAAACTTTAAAAAATAAGAAGGTACAAGTTTTACTAGTTGTACGAAGTGTATAATTTAAAAAATTAATACCTTGGCCCAGACACGTCGGCACGTTAGGAGCACACGACTGCAACGGCACAAATCCCCTGAACGAATGAATAGCTGCGGCCAGCTGCGGCACGCGACTTGGAAATCAAATAAACAAACACAGGTGCCGACTCGGGTTGGAAAACTCGGATAATCATTCGAGTTGGAATATTTACGACTCGTAATTTCTCGAGTCATAGGATTATTCGACTCGGCACAACGCTAGCTAATACACTTATCTATGTAATCTATTCTCATGGAAAAAAAACGCAACTTATTAATATCACACATCTAATTTCATCATCGTCTTGTTTTAAAAAAAAAAATAAAAATTGTTAATGTACAAATTGTAATATGTTGTTCTTTTTAGTTTTGCTTCAAGGTGATCAATGCGACCGGTTTCGATCAATCAGAAACCGGTCGCAAAAGCAAATAAATAAAATAAAATTAAGGAAGTACACATTTTATACTGAATTTTATTATTGGGAAAATCGAAGCCACGGCTATGGAATTAAAGTCGAAGCATAAATTCACTATGACCAAAGCGCGGATTTATAAGCATAAAAAATTACAAAATAGGCGCTTAAAAAGGTTTTAAAATCTTAGAAAATAAGCATATAAAATAGCATAAAGATTAGAATTAGCACAAAAACGCAGAAGAAGCGTGAAAAAGCATATTTTATTTTTTATGTAAATAGCGAAAAACAAAACAAAACATAATTTTATTAGCGATTAAGAACGCACTATAGGTAGATAAAAGTAATAAATCTAAATTTTCATATTTTTTGGCAACTCCAAATGCCTAAAAAACCCATATAAAACTTGAATCATTTTATGGTTTATGTATTTAAACTTTTGTTAATACTTGTCTGTTTGTTTTTCTTTCGAATTTTAGTTTCCATGTGTTCATTATATGTTTTTTCCTTTTCTTTTTTTTTCAATTCTAGCACTAGACTGTCTTATATCCTTTTCTCTTTGTAAATGCCTTTTTGCTTCAATTTTTTCATTGTTTTCTTTTTTCTATGCTGAAGAAGTTAAAACGAAAGAATATTTTTCTATGATTTTCTTTCCCTTTCGCTCAGGGGTTTTTGCACATGGAATATAATCTTCAATAATTTTATTCAGCTTATATGCTTATAAACCTATAAGTTTATTTATTTTTGCCTCCGTGTTATCAGAAACAACAGTAATATACAGAAGTTCTGTATAGAAATATTGGTACTATTCCATCATTCACTATTCAATAATTCTCTTATTTCACCATCATGACAACTTGTGATTTCCATGTCTTCGTTATTAGCATAAATAATAGGTATATTTTCAATGTCAAAGTCACTTTGAAGATTGATTTAATAATAATAATTATTATTATTACTTTATACATAAAACACATTACTTTTTTAGTATCACATAAAATTATTTATTGATTTCTTACTAGTTTCGACTACTTAAGTAGTCATAACTTACTTATGTAGTCGAAACTAGTAATAACACTAGCATCTAGTAACAAGTAATGACACTAGTATCTAGAAACTAGTAAAACACATTACTTTGTTAGTATCACATAAAATTATTTATTGATTTCTAACTAGTTTCGACTACTTAAGTAGTCATAACTAACTTAAGTAGTCGAAACTAGTAACAAATCAATAAATAATTTTATGTGATACTAACGAAGTAATGTGTTTTATTTATAATTAATAAAATATATCACGAAGTAGATGCCACCACCATTTAAAATATTATTACTTTGTTTGATAATTATATATATTTGATGCAACATAACAAAATATTCGTAATCGTTTTGCTCCTTCTCATTAAAGTCATTAAAATTTTAGTCATGTTTTCTTCTCGTAAAATAGTTTTAAACTGATTCAATGTAATAAAAGCTCCAGTTGAATTATTGTTGTCTATCTCAGTTTTTATTTTATCTATTTGCTTTTTACTCATTTTGCCTAAATACGTACTAAAATCGATGGCATTAGGATCAAATGGATAAATACCACAAGCCTTGAATCCATTAATTATAGTGGCAGGTTTAAGTTTCTCAATTACCTTCTTAATTACAGGTGCATTTTTTTCTTTTGTAAGTACTTCCGTAGGAAAATTTCTTCTAAATTCCAATGCTGCAGATTTCCATCCATTCTCAAAGGTTTAAATGCAGAGACATTGGCGTGTTGTAAAATTCTTGTGGAATTAGGATTGTGTTTGCTTTACTTTTCACGCCTCACTTGAAAAACTATTCAAACATTTTTTGTTATCTGTAACGAATAGTCCATCAAAGCCAACTTGTTATACATCTTTGGATTCAGAAAAATAATCTCTACCAGTAAAAAAATAAGAAAATATATGTAACCATTTGAGAAATAAAAGTTGACTATCGCTGAAATGAAAGGTGTTTTTGTAAAAAACAAAATTAGGGCCCTTTTGTAGAACATGTGGAGCCATTTAAACTTGTTTTTGTTTTTTTTTTTTTAAATCGGCCAATAAATAAAGGAGTTATGACCAGCGGCGTTTTTTAGGAGACACCCTGTATATGCAATTTAACCAAAAAAATATTGTTGAAATTGTTACATTTTACTATAAATAATCATATAACACCAAACAAATACTTAAATTAGCACCCAAGAAATTCTTAAAATTAACTTGGTATTTCCACTTTCACAGTACACACTTATCCCGCCAATTCTATACAATCAATAGGTGGGCAGCTGACAGTAATATCACATACACACTAGTAGAACAGGATTGCCAGATTAGAACACCTATTTTTTAAACTGAATTGGGCACAACACAACCTTCTTATTTTAAATTCATTTACTTGTGGCCAATAACTGGTGGGTAGCTAACAACTGTACCGTTTGCCCTATAATGCTTATTGTAATCGCCAACATATAGTGTAATTTCATCTACACTGTGTATCAGCCAAATGGAATAAATTCGATAATAAATAAATGGGGGCGTGTTCGAAAAACGCTCGGACACGTCGATTGTTATTTTTAGTTGCGCATTTTTTTCAACAAAAACTTTTTATACAGGGTGTGTCATGTGACCGAGGCCAATACCAACTTTCTTATTTTAAATACAACACCTGGTATATTATTCAATTTTTGGATTCTTCAGAAAATTCTAGACTTATTTCATGTACAATGGCCTATACCTATCTTCAACTGTTTCGGAAATATTAAGTGTTTTCAGATTTATTGCAAAAATTAACATTAAAAAAAGAAAATTATTTGATTACAGAAATTCGTTACAACACACTCAAAAACTAATAAGTAATACTGTTTATTTCTTGATAATGTAAAAAAACAAAAAAAAAACAATAAATTTCAATGGAGGAGATGTTCAAAATGCTCGCCGTGAACGTCTTGGCAACATCCTAATCTTAAATAGAAATTTCTTCTAACGTTACTCAACATCTCAGCAAGTCAGCTAAGTCGAGGGGTTTAGTTTTGTATACAATACTTTTGACATATCCCCATAAGAAGAAGTCTAATGACGTCAGATCAGGGGATCGTGCTGGCCATTCCATCGATCCTCGCCTCCCTATCCACCGATTTGGAAATATTAATATTTCCGAAACAGTTGAAGATAGGTATAAGACATTGTACATGAAATATGTCTAGAATTTTCTGAAGAATCCAAGAATTGAATAATATACCAGGTGTTGCATTTAAAATAAGAAAGTTGGTATTGGCCACGGTCACATGACACACCCTGTATAAAAAGTTTTTGTAGAAAAAAATGCGCAACTGAAAATAACAATCGACGTGTCCGAGCGTTTTTTCGAACACGCCCCCAGTTATTTATTATTGAATTTATTCCATTTGGCTGATACACCCTGTATATGCGCTCTAAAGCATTAGTAAATTTGTGATTGTGGCGATGAAGTGTAAAAACACTGCAGTTTAATATTAAATGAAGCACAACCAGTGCATTATAAATAATTATATCGGGGACGCGAATTATTGTAACGTTGGTAATTAAAAACTGCGTCGCTTGAATCGCTCTCGCGTCGAGGGGTTAATTGAAATCGTTCCGCGGAGTTTGCATGGCGCACGTTTGTATATGCGTGTGGATGAATGTATAAGTACAATATATATAAACACATACGAATAATATGTGTGTATGCATGTGATGTGATGTGTGTATGTGTGTATGTGAAAATTGGGGAAGGGTGTAGCCGAAACGGCCGGGGATAAAAACGTAATGCACGATAATTAATTATATTCAACAAAAGCGACGTCCTCGCGGAGCGCGCGGAATTATTTCGAGGGGCATAAATCATTCCGTTTTTAATTGCGGTGCTAGTTTTTTGCGCGCGACGACGATAATCCGGTTTATTGCGGTGCAATTTATGAATAAAGCGGCGCACGGGGGTGTAATTTGGGGCTCCGAAAAGTACGGAAAAAAATCGGGAAAAAAAAAACGCACGCCCTTGTATACAATTACGCGTCCGCACACACCGCAAGCAAATCCTTTCAGAAAAATAAATATTTCTACTCAGGATGCGCATACATACACATACAACCACTAATACATACACTACATACACACAATCATATATACACACACATACCGCACACTCATTCATACACACATGCACACAGGGCCGGATTTGGACTTGATAAGGCCCTAAGCTATTTGAGATATGGGGCCCTTTATAAGTCCAGATATTATATGTCAATGCCAAATACGATTTTCGGATACCAAGAGGGTTAAACTGAAATACAATTAAGAAGTACATAGATACTGATATCAATAATAAATCTTTAACTTAAAATTATTTTTATTCATAACAAACTTAAAAATGCAAACTCTGTTAAAAAGAAACAAAAGGTCTTTTAAAAGGTACAATTTACAATGGCTTATTATCTAATCTCTTGAAACATGTTATAAAGATTAAGAAATTATATTAAACTAAAATATTTTCTTTCTTGCCTTTGCCAGAGCAAAGTCACCGATGACATCATCAAATGATAAACTGCGTAGTTTGTCACTTTCTATGAACATGAGACTGAGGGAACATAATTTATGTTGAGTCATTGATGTTCTAAATTCATTTTTTATCCTCTTCGCCTGACAAAAAGATATTTCTCCATAGCAATTTGCATCATACTAAGAAACAATCTCAAAATTGCTTCTACAATAGGTAATGCTGATTGGACAAGATTGTTAAATATTACCCTATACAGATCCTGATGTGTCTTACCATTATGTTCCGCTGAACATAGGCTTGACCATGTCTAACATATTGATGAAAATGCTTGACTTCTCCTACAAGATTCATGTGCACATCTTCAGGATATTTTTGCAATAAAGCACTAACTCCTTCACGATGCTCTTCTGTAGCTTCTAATTGTATTAAGAATGAAAACTATTTTGCAGCTTCATTGTATACTGAGGCCCTCTGCGCCAGACTCTAATGCATCCATCACAGGTATAAATATTTTGATTCAGCACATATCTCTTGGCTCAAGGTTATCTAAAACATCATCTTTATCATCATTGATATGCCTTCTTCTATATCTGCTTTGCTTGTAATCAACATGAGGCATTTTTTCCATTGCCTTTTCTTCAAAATGATCGAATATATCCCTGGAACCTTTAACAAAATCCGAACGTAAAGCAGACACTTTCCTACATACATCTAGACTAATTTGGGGGTCTTGCAGTGATTGACTAGTCTTGTGAAATTCATCCAGCAATTAACTCCACAAATATAACATTACCATTAATTCAAACTTGTAACGTTCCGTTAAGACTTATATTTATCGTTGCATTTTTTATCGTGAAATTATTATATAATTTCTTGATTATTTTTGGCTCCTGATTTGTGATCGTATTTAGTACTTACACGTCGTGACGTTTAATTAACTACCGTGATTACCTTCGAGGTACGTCGCTATTGGTAATGTGTTAGAAAATGTAAATCATGGGTTAGTATAAGAAAGCACAGATTTATGGATTTGTTTTATTTATTCAATTATAGACACGCTGAAATTGTAACAGACAGGGAAATAAAACACAGGTTGACGATAATGATGTGAATTGATTTATTTTCTTTGGTTCATTAACCTTATGAGGGCCTGTAGAATATCTTTTTGTGATTCATTTACCTTATGAGGGCGTGTAGAATATCTTTTTATTTATTATTTCTTCAATTACTTTCGAAAATGACGAAAATGTGACTGTGAAGTTTATTGAAGGTGAAATTGTTATACATGCACATACATCTCTCGTTTCTCAGATCGTTTACCACCATGCTCTTTCATTCCATTTAACTACGGGAAATTGATATACGGGAATAGAACTATTTAAAGATGTTGAAATATCCTTAATAATGCATGCATGATTACTAAAGGTGTCTCGAGATCTTCCCGAATCACATGATCGTGTCGGTGTTCACACCATAATGTGATTATTGGAGCCCCAATGTCTACGTTGATTGAGGTAAATTAGTGATTCTACCCACGACCCCAGCAAGCGCCCATGCCACAAGTAGTCACCACCGTCTGACATATTACAAGGTGTGTCAAATAACAGTTCCTGCTACTTCAATCGGAATGGTTTATGTATTGTTATAGTTTATCATTACGAACATTTGGAGCAATTTAATATCTATATTGACCAGTAATTCATGCCTCATTTTCTCTACGATCATTCATGAAGTACCATATAAGATGTTAATAATTCCACATGTGATTTGTTTTCTACCCTTGACATTATATTATATTATCTGTGTTTTAAATGAGGACGATCTGTGTCTTGTTTCCCTATTAGGTTTTAATGACATTTAATAATATAACTTGATATTATGCGATGTGCTTTGCCTTTTTACGAACCAAAATGACGATGCCAATTATTATGTAAGATACGTGTTTGTTTGAATTATGATTACTCGTGCCAGTTATTCATACTGGCAGCCTTGTACCTTTTACGACTGTTATTGATATTACAACAGCGTGGATTCGCGATTTCCGAGGCTGACGCGCAGGAGGCGATTCCACAATTACATTTGTTTGGCAGTTGCGCTATATCTAATGCGTCAACTACATTTGTAACTGCTATGTCTAATTGTCCGAACACGAAAGCGACTCATCCGTCTACTTTTGTTCCCTAATAGGATATAGGTGAATGGTTGATACTTTGGTGGTTTATTGGATAAAATAACACTCCCGTGAATTGATACTGAAACTGACTTGTGAATATTGCCCCGGTTGTTTTGCAATATTATTTTGCCTCGTACCTATAATTCTTCGTGTTTTTAGGTACAACTGCGTTGATTCGTATTTTCTGGCGCTTGAGAACTATCGTGACTATGTTATCTCGCGGACCGACGTAACACATCTGATCGACTTTAATTCTTGTAAGCGTGTCTCTGCGATCGAACACCGATTGATCCTCCTCTCTATTCGTTTTGAGTTTAAATAATCTCACAGACGTTACTTCAAATTCTCTCCGCACATCCCTACAGCTAAAACTCTCGCGTCCCTTGTAGGGTGGTCACGAATGGAAATTTCCACTGGAGATCTGGTCTTTTTTACAGTGAACTGCCTAGGCACATATCTACCTGATGGTGCTCATATGTGGTGTCCCTCTAGAATACTTTGGCTCGCCACGCCTTTTTCGTGTTCGTACGCGTCTCTGGTGTTTACTAAGGTATTCGTTGGCGTCGCGATGTCGCACATGATTCTGGCACTAATCTACTTAATATAACTGTAATTTTGTGGTACTCATCTTTTATTTTAAATATTGGTCTTTTTATTACTCATTTAATCAAATATCAAGCCTGTTGGAACCTTACAAACTCCTCCATTTTATTCAAAATATTTAAGGCTTCATTCTTGTTTCGCCTCTCTCTGTAGTATCAATATGCAGCTGATGCAATGCAGAGATTATTCCATCATAACTATAAAGTATTGTACTTGTGGCCATTGAATGTGCTTCCCACCTAGTCTTTGACAAAGACTTTTGAACTTTTTAATAATTTTTGAAGAAAGACAACAGTACTGCCAATCTATGTATACATAAGGAAAATAAATTATATATTTCTTGAACAATTCCAAAAATGTTTACTGCGTCTAAACAACAGACAACTGCTGCTCTACCAATAAGATGGGAATGACCAGCACATCGAAAATACCTAGCATACATGTTCATCTTCAATATTATTTCTTGAATACGTTTGGATTTGCCAGACATATTGGCAGCAATATCATATGACTCGCCTCGACACTTACTAAAATCCATTTTGCACTCATTTGTAAGGTAGTTGTGCACCATCTTAGCCATACTTTCCACTGTGTGGCTACCCATCTCTAGGAAAGTTAGAAAACGTTCAATAGGGAGCCCATCATCTGGTGAAACATAGCTCACAATAACAATGAGATGATCAATATGCGACAGATCTGGAGTGGAATCTACAGATAAACTGAAGTACCCTGCAGTTCTTAAATTATCCAACATTTAGCATCATACAACATCATTCTGTTTGTTTTTTGATGCTGACTCTTCTGTGCTTGCTCTACTCTCTGGTTTATAAATCTTAATTTTTGTTGCTTCATTCGTTGAAGAAGATTCTATACAACTAGATGTACCAGGTTCTGTATCAAGAATAGGATGAATATCCTGTGTCTGATTCACTGCGGTAGAGGCTTTTGGTTCATCAGACCCCTTATCTATCTTTGTTAAGAAACTTTCTACTTTTGTTAACTTGCTACGCTCTTCTTCAGCTCTCTGCTTCGTTTTCCTCTTTTGAGCTCCACTTTTATAACTTCTGGTTGACATCTTGACATCGTGTGTGTCTGTGTTTGTTTGTATGTGTTCGTGCGCGCGTGTGTGTGTGCATATGTATATATGCATGTGTGCATGTGTTTGTGTGTTTATTCCTGTGCCAGGTTTGGCTCCGTAACACGCGCTTAACATGCAAAACGAATCACATTAAACAAAGCATGACGTTAACTCCGCCCGCGTTTGATCTTATCTGGGCATATTTATATCTACGTACGGCGCGCGCGTGTATGGGCCTGTGTATGCACGTATTTGTATGCATATGCGGATATGTGTATGTGTATACCGAGAGGATGCAATCGATGTTAACGGCATTACAAGTAGAATTTGATTTACCGATGCGCTTCGTTATCGCGCTCTCTCCTCAATCAATGAGGAATATTCGGCAAGGAGGCATGCGACAGCTCCACGCCAAAATGGAACAGAGGGAGAGCCAATTTCATTAGATAAATTACATACTTTCAACGTAAAGTCATAACTAAATATTGCCTGCATGCTACTGGCAGTAAATCAATGCTAACAAGCCGTGCAATGTACTAGGGTCGCTCGAAATCAGCAGGCATTACGTGAAGGCCTGTCTTTACACTTGCACCATTATACAGACACCATTTTGTCATAAAAGTAAAGATAATTAAATCGGAAACAACTCAAATTGTTGTTATCTTATTTGGTTTATACGATTGTGCGAAAAACGTTATACTCTACACGGCTGTTAAGTGCCTAACAGAATGTCGAAAATTGAAAAATCTCAACTTTTGTCTTGTTTTTTTAAACTTTTTTGTAATACCTCTGTGTTATTGACATTTATCAGTACTGTCTGCTTGATCGATATGACAGGCGTAAAGGCCTTGGCCGTTATAATAACGGCCGTGGACGTTATTTAAATGACAACGCAAATTTATGAGCAATAAAGTCTTCATATTCTTTCTCATACCTGCTGCTGCTTTTTTGGGGAAGTAAATCGATTGTGGCAGCATTTGCTTCATTTAGTACATCTTCGGGGATACCACAAAACGAAGAACTTTGCACATCTGACATTATTTTTCTAATTTCACTTTGATTTGTTTGTTTGTATTTGAACCGTTGATGTTGCTATGGTATCAAAGTGCGCCTGGATAACTAGTTTATTAATTTTGAAATTTAATATTGATAAATTGACCAGTGTTTGTAATTTAGGTATTACAAAAAGTATCGAACAACATACGGCCGATATGCAAATAACAGGCTTGGTTGAATATAAACCTCGGCTGCGCTCCGCTCTGCTTCGCTTCGCCTCGGTTTACAAACTTCAACCCGCGCCTGTTTTTTGCTACATATCGGCCTAATGGCGTTATATACTATTTCCTCAATTCTGTTATAATGCACTTACCAACCTAATAGTGTAATAAACTATTGTGAGGCAATTACATTCCCGATTTCTTTAAACTCCGTGCGTGACATGTGTACAATCAGTTGTTTAAAACAATTTCGTATATTTTTGGTTTCATTATTTTGAGTTAATAATGTATCTCGATTTCCATTTCTAATTCCCTCATTGTTTGTAGCGGTGTGTGTTTGTGTGAAGCGTGCCGTTCGTTCAGGGTTTATTGATCACGTGACGGCTTTGGTGGATGGCGCAGAGAACGGGAACGGCCCGGTGCTATATTTAGACGGCGATATATAAGGTCGAAGAAATGTGAAATGAGAGGCCAATAATAGTAAAAATTCCATACTGTAATTGGTTGAGGCGGTGATCCCATATATCAAATGTGTGCGTTGGGGGTAAGGTGTAGGTCAGAAAAGTGGGTGTCTGTAGGGGGTTGTAGGATTTTGAGGAGACAGGTTTGAGGAGGGGTTGTGTGGATACATGATAGTATACTAACTAGTGCATTTCAACGCCACAGACTGCAACCAAGTTATAATTCAGCTTAATTAGACATTCAGTAAAATGAAATATGTCTTTTGCAATGATAGTTTATCTCATGGTGAGAGGCAGTGTCTCAAACAAGCCGACTAGATTACATTTCTATAATAAAGGTTCTATGATGATGGGTACTGTAACGGTTCGAACCCAGGTGTTGTACAAATTCTCATAATTTGTAATATTTAGTATTCATTGTATTTATTTAACTGCAATTCATCCTTAAATGCAATTGGATGCATTTGATTTCTTTAACTGCATATTACATGAATTCTTATAATTCAAGTAATTGATTGGGCTCGTGATTTACAAATTCTCGTAATTTGTAATATTGATTTGGCTCGTGATTTAGTGGTAGTACTCTACGTTATGATTGATTTTTAAATCAAAATCGTGACAACTCAGTTTGGTTCGTTTTATGGGTAATGTGTCTGTTAGTAATTTTTGTTAGCAAGTAAAACACAGATACATGGATTTCATATGATTTATTCATTTTAAAAGGTTATGCAAGCGACAGGTGAATAAAAGACAATTTTGTTACTCTAATTGGACGTTTTTTATTTAGTTATATTTATTTAAATTTTGGAATAGATTTGTTTAATAATTATTGAAAACTTATTATATTCTTTGAATTTGAATGATTTATTTTATTTTGAAAACAGAGTAACTTATTAACACTACGGTTGGAATTACAAAGTGTTACTTAGCGACTTCATGCACCACAATCTTCAAATTGTGCCGAGAAGGATATCTGATACATGTCATCACTGCATAGAAATTCATTAGCACGGTGCCTACCAATGTATTTCAACGCCACCTTGTGGATAGGAACGAATCACATAACTTCACATTAAAGTACTTTAAGCGATTCCAGTGCTTCAGGCACCCAATGTGTCCTCATTCGGAGATATTGCTAGTATTCGCGTTTACAAACACTATCAGCCATGTGATCGTAAAAACTTTAATAGGTATTGTTATTCAAAATTGATTATAGATTAGTATGATAAAGCTCTATTCTACTTCTACTTTTCTATCTACTTAAGCACATACAAACATTCGTTTCAGTCAGTCATAATTCTGAGATTTCTTGAATATCGGAGCGCTGAGCAAGTTTAATTATACGATTTAATTACAAATATCATTGAATTATTTATATCGAAATTATTAAGTTATGTTCCCCTGACGCAACTTTTTATTTAACTACCGATTGATTAATGAGGCCACACTGTTTATCAAATGTTTGCGACGACGGAAAGGAAGGCATGTTACAATATTCTCCTGTCAGTACGAAACTATTGTCAGGACCAGGTATAAAATGCAGTTAGGTTCAACTCCGCAGTGGCGTGAGGCTCCCTACATTTCATACCCTTATTAAACTTCGTTCATTACCAGCGACAAGGCGCGGTAATATCACTAGATAGGTTACATTATTAGTATGGAATTGACTTTGGAATTGTTAGTGTGAATTACATTTGATAAACTTGTGTTATATATTCACCTGAGGAATTAATGTTTAAAGTATATGAGTCGTCGTCGGACAGCGTGACGTTCTGTCTCGATCGGTACATCTAACTGGCTCCGTTTGAGTTCCGCACTTCTATTTATACTGGTATACTGGTCCCCCACTTTTTACTCTTCTTCCCCCGTCCTATGATAATTTTGCTTACCGCTGCAAATTGACGCCTTCCCATACGTGTCACCGAATTACGCAATCGCCGTTTCGAGTTCCCGTCGTATTCCCACGACCTATTTCTCTGTGTCATCATTTTGATCGTGTGCTTATTTACATTTGCCCAAAACTACGAAGTCAGCAAAATGAATGTACTCGCTTGGGAAACGCGTCGTCGGCCGCGGCCTGCTATGATATTTACGCAGTTTTGTTCCGACTCGTAAAATTATGGATTTTAATATTATTAGGTTCTTACAGTACTACTCAAAGCCTAAGCAACATAAGTCCAAATACAGGGTGTCCAAGTTAAAGATCCACAGCATGGGAATCTCGGAAACCGTAAAAGTTACAAAGGCGGTTAAATTACAAAAAAGATGCGCAACTAGTGGTCAGTAATATTCTGTTGAGAAAATCAGAAATTTTTGCTTACTTCCGGAGATCTTTGACAAAATCCGAAATCTTGCAATTTCGTTTTTATATTTTCCTGAAGTTATTTAAGAAGGTATTGTTCAGGCTTATAAAGCATGTTTTATCACTACATTAGTTTTTCTTTATTCAACAGGAGCTAATCACATGGGGCATTACCAATATGACGTATATTAAACATACGGTATCAAAATGTAACATTAACTACGTTATTGATGTCAAAATACGGAAAAATAAAAGAACTTACCAATCAAACAGTGGTGTGCCGTCTAACTACTGAGCCTTACATTGGCGCATCCAAGTAATGGTTTATAAGGTAGCCACCTGACAGCTCGGTATTACCGAAGTGACACAAAAGTGGTGGCCAAAGAATAGCATTTAATTAATCCCACTGTATAATTAATCACCTACATTTATACACATGTTTTAATTAGTAGGATTGTTCTACTTTAGAAAAATAGCAATATTAAGGTAGCTAATGTTCACGTGTAGAAGAAAATAAATAAAATTACATAATGAATGAGGTTTGGGACAATTTCCAAAATGGTATAACGGCACTTTCATTTTGCACTATATGTAGACAAAGTCCAAAATTTGTGTGATTACATTTAACACTACATTCATATGCAAGAGTAACATGCTTGAGCAAACTTTGCATTGATTATTTGCAGAAATTGTTCCTATTTTTATCACAGCATAGCATGGGACCTAAATTCTTCCAATACCTGACACTTACCTGTAAGAGTACTTATCTCTAGTTGTTATTTTGCTAAAACGATTTAAGTACCAATATATCTTTATTACTACAAGTTTTATGCTTGCTGTAACGATATAAATGCATATATACCTATTTAGCAAGAACCTTATTCCGACAACAATAGAATAAGTCGATATATTCCGTTATAGGCTGTGAAACTTTGGCGTGCTTTAAAAAATCTTGAAAACTAGAAGGATTAAGTATATTTATTTGCTTTGGGAACCCCCTGTTTTCTACCACTCTGGTCATTGTAGATTTATATTTTTCTTGTAGGTGATGAGTTATACATTTAGGTTCCTAAATTCCTAATAAAATAAACTTTGATATCTGTCGACATACCGGGTGATTCAAGTTTTATTACCATGGGTTTTTAAGCATTTGGAGTTGCCCAAAAAATATGAAAATTTGGATTTATATAGGTCTGATACTAATCTACGGAAAGGTAGTTTGACTTTTTCGATATAATTATATAGACGGATATAATATTAGAAAAAAACTCTTTGCGGGCAAAATTCTCTATCGTTATTTTTGCCCTAAACTGTTTTTTTTATTCATGGAACCCATTTATGAAATCAAAAATTAACTAAAATGATTAGATTTCAAATTAAAGTATTTTTTACATTACCAACCAACTTTCCTCGGTATGATTTATGATTTTGTACGTCAAGAGCCTTACAACGCATTGACCGCGCCGGTGCAGTTGGAACGTTTTATGACTTTTTATGATTCCGCCAGTCGCCCGTGGGTTGAACGGGCCTTGCAGGATCGTAATAACTTCTCATAATTCAAAAACTAACTTATTTTAGATTGTATGAATCGGTGATTAATACTTGGTGAAACATCTTTAAATTAGTATAAATAAAGCACTTAAGGTTAAGTTTCACAAAATTTATTAGAAAAAACTCTACAATTGTTTCAGTCTTGCGACCATTATCAAGAGCAAAATAAGACTGAATACCAATTCATTTAATGCGCTATTTATAATCTAATTCCTATTCTACCATTATTAACACATTAAGGTACATTTACGAAAAGACGTACTTTCAATAATCCCATTGAATCCTGGATTATTTTCGAAACAGATCTGGTCATTCACAATGTTCCCCTTGCTGTCTTAATTTCCAGAATTTGCAGGAGGTCCATTCTTCTAAGAAAGCAACGGGGAACATTGTGAATGACCAGATCTGTAGAAAATAATCCAGTGTTCAATGGGATTATTGAAAGTACGTCATTTCGCAAATCTGTTGTGTTTATTCACATGTCCACTATTCTTAAATTGGCATTCACCCGTAAACAACACTTTACGAAAAAAAAGGGATCCACTTGAATCATCTCTTCGGCCCAACGACAAAAAGTAACCCGATTTTCAAAATCTTGCCCGTAAAGTTGTTGGTGCAACTCGATGTGATAATCGTGATATTTATGTTTCGATAAAATACGACTCACACTACTTTGGCTTATTCCGGTCCCATCCCTTATCTTTCGTGTGCTTACTTGAGGATCATTTTCCACCATATTTAAAACAATAGCTTGATTTACTTCGTGGCTGGTTGGTAAATTTTTATAGCTTTTCTTATGATGAAAACTCTCCGTCTCGGTTAACTGTTTAATTAACCTGGCAAAAATTTTACGTGTTGGATGCGGACCGGAAAATCTTTCAGAATAAACTATAGTGGCTTCCAATGGGTTTCTACCACATTCGCCATCAATTAGCAATATTTCCACTTTTTCATTGAACGAATATTGAAAGGGCATCTTTTAAAAATCAGTGTCAAATCACTGTTCACTGCTCAAGATCAAACTCGGTAATGAACTTAATAGTAAGACAACCCGGTTTAGAAAATAATAACAATCACTAAATTATTGGAAATGATCATCTTTAAATGTAATTTTAATAGCTTGCAGATCAAAATAACAATGAGGGATTAAGCAAATATTGAGCTCCGGCCTTGAAGAATCGTTGCGTCGGTATCCACCCAGCAGGCTGAGGGATTGGGTACGGCCCTATCATAAAACCCATAAAATCCATTATAGGGACTATTACTAGAAGCGGCCGTCATATTTTACTATTTAGTAATAAATCTTACTGTTGCAATATCGAAATTCATTTAATTCAATAATTGGTGCAATTTTTTTGACTTGGATTAAACTGGAATGTTTGAAATAGCATTAAAGTATGTTCTGACAAAAACTATATAAATAAAATTACGAATTCTTTGTGAAATAACGTATAAACTACCGGATGGTTAAAATTAATTATTTTTATCGTCAGATTAGGCTTCATCAATATCTAAACATGTGTACTTATTATGGATATTTTATTTCAATTAGAAGTTGCCATTTTTGGCCTGGTAATAAAACTTGAATCACCCGGTATACCATTAAAGCATGTGACTACAGAAATATACAGAATTATATGCTGGTTTGTGGGGTTTATTCAGGTTTTTGTCCAGAAACGAATTAACAATTAATTAAACGAGACCTTCTTAACCGTCCATTACGATTAAATCTGCGTAGCTAAATTAGCACCGGGGCGCATAAAGGTAACCATACGCACTCCTTTCTTCGTGGGGATGGGTGTTAATTTATAGGTATCCTTGTCTCTGTGAATCGAACGACCAGGTAATGCCCCCTTATCTCCGGCGCCGCTATGGGGGCGATAAGAAAAACGAGTGATTTGCCCCCCTGTGGGGGCGATGGCGACCGCCCCAAGGATCGTTGACCTGCCATAACCGTCCTCTGCATCCTTGTCAGGTTAATTAATGAAGTGGTCCGATCGAGGGTCGTCCAACTCACTGTAATCACCGATTCTGACGCAACCGTAATGGATATTGTGAGCAGATTTCGTGGGTACAGAAAAATAGTTCTTCGGCAACGCTAAAATCCCGCCGAAACCTACCGGTGTGGCATTAATTTAATTAATCCGTTGAATTACCGCGTGATTCTTGCATAAATTCCTCAGGACTTTCACCAGGGATTTAAGGGCGTGTTTGTCTAAATTAATATTAATCCGCGACCAAAACAGCCCCACCCTTCGCCTTCCTGTTCCAGTTTCCTCCTGGCTGCTCGCTCATAGTACGTCCAACTGTTTTACATTATAATTGATAGAACGGAAGGTAGAGGAGTTTCCGTGAGGCATCGATAACACAAAGGTTCGGTTCCCTGGGAGCCATTCGACTGATATCCCTACCAAGACGTTCATCAGTTCGGCACTTTAATGGCACCTCGGGGGCCACCTCGAGGGCCACCTCCCGGAGATAAATAAACTATTAAAAGTTTCATTCAAATTAGGGCGGAAAAGGGAAATTTACGCTGCGGAACAAAATACCTACCCGTTCGATTCCGCAATGGAGCGAATTCCGATCGCATGTGTGTGTGGCCAATGGGTTATTAATTTGTGAACACGGTTCGCGCATTTCGGATAGCTATTCAACGATTTTTGCATTTTCAAGCGCAGCCAACAATTAAAACTCCCAACAATGGCTCAATAAAGGGTGAAACGCGGTGCTTATTTAATTGTATTGTGATAACTTTCATGCTGTAGCTTACTAAAGAGCAAACACATTTTTACAATCATATTTTTATTTAAAATATATGTTACAGTGGTTATGTCTGTAATGGTTCAAGTAAACACAGACCGACGACGAATGAGAATTGTGGGTTAATTTGTAATTTCTCAACATTTGTCTCAAATTTTGATTCATGATTCATTGAATGGTAGTTATACTCTAATTTTTCTAAACTGGCGTTCACGTCATCAAAATAATTTGATTCGGTTAAAAAATAATAATGGACCTGAATTATTATTTACATATTAATTTTAAATTTAAGGTTGTTAGTACTTACTGGTAAAAAAATATTTTTATTTTATATTATGATTTATTTATTTTATTGTGCCTGCCTAGTTTCGGTAATATACAACCATCATCAGAGGCATCTACGAAGAATACAATAAATTAATTAGGTTAAATATAAAATTAGAGTCAATTTTGTTACAAACTGTTTAAATATACATTATAATAGTATTTGTTATGTGTTCAATGTTATAGTGTGTATAAATGATTTAGTGTTTATGTAATTTGTTAGTGTGGGGAAGAATTAATATGTGTGAAAATTATTTTTATGGGGGTATTAATTTTGTTGGCAGAAAGTAAAATCAATTCTTAAATAAATATGCATTAACCCCAAAAAAATATCAATTTTCCTCTTCTTTCAATAGAATTATATATTGCACTAAAACATCACCCACAAAAACAAGAAATAAAAGGGAAATGCATTAAAATAATCAAAATAGCAGAACAAAAAAAACACTTATACATAATCAATTTTTAATAATATAAAAAAGAAAATTAATAACAGCAACTTAACAATTGTGACTGCAGATAAAAATGCAGATCTAGTAATTTGAAATATAACAACCTGTATAAATAAATCAGAAAATTTGCTCGATTCTTCAATATGTTCTTCTATAAAGTCTATCTGCAGTTGAAGATTTTGGTCTACTATTAACATATCACAAATATTTTGTTCCAATAAATCACAAATTTCAAATCAAAAGTTCTTCTATTATTTTTCTAATGTTACATTACAATTTTTGTTTGTAATTTATTAGTTAAAGTCTTTAATATGGAGAGAAGTCGAGCTTATTTGGAATATTTGGTTTAATTTCATCCCAATTTTGTGGATCTAATACAGATAGATCTTTACAAACATCAAAGGAATTTTGGAATCGTTTTATCATAGACTTGATTACGGTATCTATTATTACATTAAATGTTTCAAACATACATTTGTCATGTTCATCGTCTAATGTTTCATCTCCATATTTTTCTCCATTCTTTCGGCATACGAATTACTGTTTTCTTCGCAGTTCATTCAATATTCTCTCAAATGTCATTTCAGAATTATGTACTATATGTTTCATTATGTACTAATTTTTCTTCCGCCCATACTGCGAATTAGTCTGAAAGATTTTTTACTGAGTCGCAATTCTACGAAACTTCTAAACTTTTGTACTTTTGCACTCTGCGCCATCTGTGTAGATTTGTAGCAATGGTGTTTGTAAATCAAGGGCTGCGGGAAAAAGATCGGAGTCCAATTTGGTCGTTTTCCAGAAAACTAAATTGAAAGTTTCAAGTCTAATAAAGGACAGAAAGGACGAATGAAAAAACTTACTGATTATAATTGATCTACTTTGACAAGATGTGAATTAGATTATTGAACAAAAACATGAAATACACATAAATAAAACTATTAAAACAATATATATATTTATTAACAAGTCATGGACACTGATCGTTTTTATCCGTATTTTTAGATTTTTTATGTAGGGTATAGTACAGTATAGGTATGTACATACAAACCATATATTTTCAAATGAAATACAAATTTTTGATAAAATATTACCGATTATTGTCCATTCGGGGGGTCGTCTATAAATTAGTCTTCTTCATCTAGATCTTTGATCGTTTTAAGTCAACATCATATTCTATTTCTTCGTTTTTGAAGCGAACGGTGATCGTTTTTCACTGTTTTACTTCATGTGTCGAAACTACTTTTCCCATACTACAATATGGCACCATCAGCTCGATTTCAATTAAAATGGAATCAAAATGATATCAAACTGAAGAAATACAAATCATTCCTCCTCGTAGCCCTTCAAATATTTTGATCGTGGTCCAGTAATGTAGAATCTTTTGAAAAATATAGTTGGTGTTAAAATTACTTCGTATTTTAAATATTGCCTGTGAAACTTTTTTCCATTGCCCTCACATTACTGTTCGTGTTTTTGGGTTTCTCTATTGTTTCTGACACCAATTTTACTTCTACATACAAAGGTGACTCAACATTCCGTATTTGCCCAATATTTTTTAAAATGCCATTGTCCAGCCCACCAACTACATTCTCTCTTGTTTCTCAAATGGAGATTAACCTTTTCTTCGTTAGGTTTTGAGCATTGGTCTATTGTACACATTTTGAGTGGTACTAGTCTTAGTCTACTGCTATTGAATAAGTTTCAGCAGTATTTCTTTTTTCTGCTACTATTTTGATATTTATATTTTATTTTTTATTTAAATCTTATTATTAGATTTCGTAATAATTTAATTATCTGACCGAAACGAAACAAATGCACCAGATCTAACTTAAATATTTGATGTAAGGACCATTAAAATTTGCCCAAATTTTTGCTATGTAGATTTCTAGTAGCACGATTCAAACTCTTGGCCTGTATCACATCTTCCAAGAAGTTTAATAATATTTATTATTCTACCAATCATTTGTCTATTATATAACATTTTTCTCTTTGACTTTCAACTGTTCAGACCACTATAATTTATCAATACGATTTGAACTATAAAATATTTTGAACCAAATATAATACATATTTTTTGTCGCGTTTGTGTAAATTGCATCTAGTGGTAGTAGTGACAAGATTCAACAGAAAAAAAAAGAGTTTGTAGCGCCGGCGCCTTACAACTATTTGAGACCGGCGCACCGGGAAATTTCCCGGCTTCCCGCCGGCCCCATCCGCCTCTGCTCACCACTTAGTGGCATGCTAGCAAACATCTTTCTTGACAATTTAGAAAACCTAATTATTAATAACACAAACCTTTTTAATAAAACGATACGTAGATGACATATTAATAATATGGACAAATAATAACAAACACACAATCACGATTTACATAATTACATAAACACATTACACAAAAACATCAATTTTACTTTAAAATAGAACAAAATAACAGTATTAATTTCCTAGATGTAACTTTATATAAAACAAATAACAAAATCGATTTCAATATTTATAGAAAACTTACACAAACATACATCATTATCCCAGCAAACTATTTTCACTACAATACACACAAATACGCTGCCATACACACATGCATACACAGAAAGTTAACAACACCTCTTAATGAACATAATACATTTTATAAAACAAATCGCCTTAGATAATGGTTTGAATATAAACAATAAACAAAATAATTAAAAAATCAACATACAATTATTTCAAAAAACTCAACAATATAAATAATAATACAATAATATCAAAAACACAAGCAGAACACGATAGAAATACAGCATATTATAAATCATTTACATTTCAATGAAACATAATCAACAAAATTAACCAAATAACTTAAACAGTATAACATTAAAACGTCTTTTTCAACCAAACATACAATCAAAACACAACTATTTAACGCTGAAGCTAAAAGAAACTTAATTTTGTTACCGGAAGTACTACACATAACAACCTTAAATAATATTTTTGTTTGATATACCAAAATCTACAGAAAACACGATTTCTGTTATAGAAATTTTCATCGCACAAGCCAAAGTGAAAATGGTATGAAATAGAAATGGGGCTACAAATAATATAATTACGATTTCAAAATTAAGAACCTTTATTATACTTACAATTGAGGACTACAAATTGTTGCCATTTCTCAATATTTGTCTCAAATTTTGATGCATGATTCAACGAAAGATAGTTTACAATAGTTATCAATGTTTGAATAATGGCACTACCATTTGAATACATTTCGTTAAATATGTTCGTTATATCGTCGGCTTAATGTTACAAGGTTGTATGTGCAAATTTTTAAATTTGGGAATAAGTATTTTAAATATGTTTGCTATATCAAAAAATGATAAATTTTACACTGTCAATAGATATGTTTTTATTACAGATTCCTAATGATCCAATTTTAGTCTTCCAACAAGTTGAAAGGTCACGCTTTGAAAACATATATATAGCCCTGCAAAGCTATAGAACTAAAATTAAAAAAAAATGTTACATGCAACCTTGTAAAATGTAATATGTAACATGTAATACCAAGTCGACGATTTGTCTCAAATTTTGATGCATGATTTAATGAAAGACAGTTAAAAATATTTATCAATGTTCGATTAATGGCGCTTTCATTTGAATACATTTCGGTAAATATGTACGTTATCTATCAACCGATTTCGACAAAGTTTGATGTACTTAGCTATTTGAATTTTTCTTCTGGCCTCTTAATCCAATTTTTCCACGCAGAAAATAGGTCCTTTATCGGATTTACCTAAAAATATATAAAATGTTGGCTATAGGCAGGGATACATACTATTTGGTGGTCATGGTTTTGAATCAGATTTGTAATTTCGAGATTTCTATGAAAAGACACGTGGTCCATTACAAAATGCACTCCATCAATACCATTGCCATTATTATTATTATTATTATTATTATTATTATTATTATTATTATTATTATTATTCAGATGGTTGACTAAAGTTACTAGGATGTTCTTTCGTATCAAAGAGTGAATTACAATTGACTTACAGTGAAATCGTTATGATTATGTACATTCTAAGTGCATTCGACATGAAGGAAAAGCATTTGATGTAAAGTGAAACACAACTGATACATGGTGAAAAGCAATCGGAAAACTCTATATTTCAAATATTTTTCTCAATGAATTAACTGATATTATCCGTTACATTTGGTTTCCCTGAATAAATTTCTTCATCCACCAACCATCCATATTTGTTATGTACAATTTTTTCTTCTTCTTGGAGTGCCGTTCTCGATCCCTCGAGCGTAGGCGATTTCAATACAATTTTTTAATAAGATAAAATATAGAAATTCCATTTTTTACTTTTTTTTTCCAAACATTTTCTGATTTCATACCAGGAACAGAAGTTGCATGAGATCGTTTATTCGTTTTTAATTTTTATCTCGGTAACTAAGCATCACACAGCATTGCGGTTTGCATATTTGGATTCAGCATTCATTACTCTATCAGTATATCATACTGTGTGTGCACTCAATTTAAATTGAAATTTTCCAACTACCTTTTGCAATTTTCGGACTTTCTACCAGGAACACAGAAGTTGCACGAGATTCTATTCTTTTTTAATTTTTATCTCGGTAACTAAACATCGCAAAGCAGTGCCGTTTGCATTTTTGGATTCAGCATTTACTACTCTATCATACTGCGTACTCAGTTTTAATGCATTAATGAAAAGACATTTTCCAACTACATATTTTGTACTTTTCGGATCTGTAATCTGAAATCTGTAATTGTTTTTCTCCAAACTTATCAAATAAGCGAGAAAACGGCGAAAAACTAAGCACCATTTTCCCCTTCTTTTCGAAATCCAAAAACAAAAATAGTATATTAAAAAACAAGTCAATGGAAAACTCTTCGCTGCGCTCCTCGTTTTTCGAACTTGAACGCGTGTGCTAATATGTGCTGTTTTGAAACGTGTTTTTATTTATTACTACTGCTATTACACACAACGAAAAATATCCATTAAAAATTAATATGATAACTTAATATAATAACGACGTTATTAGAATGTATGTCAATTGTAATATTTTATATCTGACATATACAGTATTTCCACGGATTGAGTTTACAAGAGGGATTTTTTTTTAATTTCTACTTTAATGTAAAAATGTGATAGGAATTAAAATTCCTGCTTGGTCTGAAACTACCATTTCAGAAATTAAAACCTTAATTTATTTATACAGGGTGTTGACTAAATATAAATAAATTTAATCTAATTTTGACATTTTAGAAAAATAGCATCATTTAAACAATCCCCCATCATTTTCTTCACATAGTTCAAGCTTTGGGGTCTTCGTCTCCTGAAAACTGTTTTGTATTTCTTCAATAATTTTTGATGCCAATGCCTCTCGTAGGCGATTTGTTAAATTTTCAGTATTATTTTCAGCATTTGCCGGATTGTTTGAATGATTATATTTTTTTATAATGTTGTTAGATGTAATTTCAAATTCTTTTTGCAAATAGTAAATAAATAAGTATCAAAATAAGATTTTAAATTTTTTATTTTGCCAACACCCTGTATAAATAAATCAAAGTTTCAATAACAGAAATGGTGGTTTTAGATCAAGCAGGAATTATAATACCTATAACATTTTTAATTAAAAGTTAAAATTATGAAAAATTTCGTCTTGTAAACTCAATCCGGGGACATACTGTATATAGGGTGTTCGAAAAGTGGCATCAAATTTAAAAATGGAATAAAACATGATTTTCATTGAACATTATATTTTTACAAACATATCAAGAAACATCTCAGATTTATGTTATGAATTAAGCTGTAGATTTGCGAGCCTAAAAGTCAGATGTTTACAAATAAAACCGATTTTCATTTCATAGCTTGTGTCCTGTTTTCCCATTCCAAAAACGTTGATCGATTTCTTGCGCCAACCGGACTTTGAGGTGCTGTAACTCGGAGACTATTTGCAGCAATCACATGATTCAAACGGACTTTTATAGATTATTATAAATTCTACAACTTTTATATTTACGATGATAAAACAGATTTTTATGTAATAATTTGTGTCCTGTTTTTCCATTCCAAAAACGTTGATCGATTTCTTGCGCCAACCGGACTTTGCTGCAAATAGTGTTCGAGTTACAGCACCTCAAAATCCGGTTGGCGCAAGAAATCGATCGACGTTTTTGGAATGGGAAAACAGGACACAAGCTATTAAATAAAAATCTGGTTTATCATCGTAAATGGAAAAGTTGTAGAATTTTTAATAATCTATAAAAGTCCGTTTGAATCATGTGATTGCTGCAAATAATGTCCGAGTTACAGCACCTTAATCATATGATTCAAACGGACTTTTATAGATTATTATAAAATCTACAACTTTTCCATTTACGATGATAAACCAGATTTTCATTTAATAGCTTGTGTCCTGTTTTCCCATTCCAAAAACGTCGATCGATTTCTTCCATTTACGATGATTCAAAAAAGCCCTGCGGGGAGAAAATGGGGGAAAACTGATTTAATTCTACTGTTCGAAGTATTAACTATATAGTATCGCGCTACTGACATGAAATGTGTAAAATTTTATGTAATATTTCCTGCCTAAATCGTTATTGTCCAATAGAAGAAAACGAGACAAATTGACAAATCGACAAATCGACTACAATTTTTCAAAATGGCTGCCCCTTCCGACGGTAGTGGGGATACGCTTTTCTGGTTTTAGACTTTTCTTATATCAACCTCAACAATTCTCAAAGAACAAATCTGAAGTACTATTTTTTTCCGAGGTAACAGCATTTTCCGACAATTTTACTGTTCTATTATACTTATATCGAAAATTACTAGGAGTATTATTTTTCATTTGACATTGACATTTCACAAACAGATAATAATAAAAGTTGCTACACCTTAAATAATAAAATTTAAAAAAAAGTGTGATAATTAAAAATGTGTGATGTATGTTTAGTTTGATAAAATGCATAAATGTAATTGTAATTATGTAATTAAGAATGTAAAATAGAAAAATAATTCTTAGAAATAGAAAGTAATAGAATAGTAAAATAGAAGTAGTATCTACTTTTACAAGTTTTTCAACTTAAGTATTCATACTATTTCTTGGTTATTGAATATAAACTGAATATAAAATTATTGCTAAAAACTCTATCGGAATATGTGGCTAGTTTAAAGGGTTTCGCAAACATGTTCAATTTTGAAGAAATGTAAACAGGCTTCCATTCGTGTTAACATTAAACATTGATTTCGGGTTTTTGATGCCTTTCGTTCGCCAAAATAGAAGTAGTATCTACTTTTACAAGTTTTTCAATTTAAGTATTCATACTATTTCTTGGTTATTGAATATAAACTGAATATAAAATTATTGCCAAAAACTCTATCGGAATATGTGGCAAGTTTTAAGGGTTTCGCAAACATGTTCAATTTTGAAGAAATGTAAACAGGCTTCCATTCGTGATAACATTAAACATTGATTTCGGGTTTTTGATGCCTTTCGTTCGCCAAAATTGTTGTTTTGAAATTGGTGGAAAGGTTTTACCCTCGAATTGAACGTCTGGTGACATGCTTTATTCGATCTGCGTATAAGTTCTGCATTCAGTAATAGCGTAATAACACACTAAGCAGTGTAATATATCTATTACGAGCAAAATAGCAGAATCACACAGGTATAGAATGCAATGGAATGCAGGCTGTTTAATAGTGAGACTGAAAGACAGTTGTTTACAGACAAAACCGGTTTTCATTCTTTAGCTTGTGTCGTAATAACCCATTCCAAAAGCCAACCTTACGCCAACCAGACTTTGTAGCGCTGTAACTCTGAGACTATTTGCAGCAATCTGTAACGGTCCGGAAACGTCTTTGGCAGAAACTGCCTTTTAATAATTAATTGGCGCACAGACCTGCACTGTAGACGACCGTACTCGTACCTTTTTTTGGTTGTGGTGACGTGTTTCCCATATGTGTGTGATTTTTAAAATCGCCGGCGAGACGCCACCATAGAGAGAGAAATCAGTTGCCTTGCGTGTCGTACGGACGTGCCAGAGGAACTGTTTTAATTGGTGTACCACCATCCGGTTTCCGGGATAATAAACGGGGAAATCACATGATTCAAATGGACTTTTGTAGATTTTTTCAAGTTCTATAACTTTTATATTTACAATGATGCAAAAACGACTCATACGGGAAGAAAATTGGGAAAAACTGAATATTGATATCTTTGACTACCTCTACCGTTAGAAAATATCAACTGTACAGTACAGCTCTAATGACAAGAAATGTGCAACATTTTATGGGCAATATTTTTTGTCTAAACCGTTTGTGTCTATAACCAATAGAAAACGAGATAAATCGACTTTTATAATTTTTCGAAATGACGGCACCTTCTGACGGTAGTGGGGATAAGCCATTTTGGTTTTAGACTTATCTTATGTCCCTGAATACTGGAAGTACTATTTTTTCCGAGGTAAAACTACAATTTTGCTATACTATTTGCGACTGACTGCAGGTAAACCAGGAAATTAAAAAGTTATATTTTTATAGTTGGCATAATTATGTATACTATTTATTATTTAGATTATTTTACTTTTTAAACTACGTCCTGCCATGAGATATGTCATTTAGAATACTGCCAAGCAGCCATTTCATTACATTGCCACGTCTGTTTCAACTGAAAATTACAAAATGGCTTATGAAAATTACGAAAAGTACGGTATGTAATATACAGTCTGTCATTTCACCTCCCGTCTTCTGTAGCTCAGTAACTAATTGAGTTAGGATTTTGATATTTTGCAGACTTTACTTGCATTTAGGGGCGCATTTTAAGAAAAGATTTGTGATTATACAGGGTGTCCCAAAAAAGTGTGATGTCATGATGATGGGTATTTTTAGATTGCATGGTATATTTTTTGTTGCTTATTTGGATGCTCTTTATGGATGCCTACATATCCACGAAATTTTATTAAAATCGGTTTTGTGATTTTAGCACAAAAATATATAAACTGAAGAAAATCAGTTTTGCACCATTGGTTAAGAAAATTAATAAGAGATAAAAGTATGCCTTGTTAATAAAACCATACAGGGTACTCATTAAATCAGGTCTAATAGTTGCGTTAACAAAGTTTTATTGATATGCATTATACAGAGTGTTCAAAATTTAGTGTCAAACTTTTCAAACTTTAAAGCACTTTATTTTTCTTATTTTAAATTGGAGCCCCTGTATATTTTTATGTCATTTCATGTGGAATTAAAAGAAAAACATGTCTCCTAATTAGAACTCTATCGCAATTCTTAACACATTAAAAGTTATGTGCAGAAAACTCGATTTATCAACTATTCCAATAGCTATTTTAATGAATAAAACTCGAGGGTGACTTTGAAAAATAATTTATTGACATAACATGTTTTGTAGTTACAATTAATATCTCGAAAGTATTAAAGGTTTCACAGATCTTCGTCTAAACCTATTACACATCGTAAAAGTATAAAGTTTTGTATAAAAAATAGTTTTAGTAATAAAATTTCATAAAGACATAACAAAACTGTGCATTTCTAAAATTAATTAATTGCTGGAACTTATGTTCTATATGTCTTCCGCACTCTTGAAGGCACAAACGAAGACGACTATGAAATGACATTGCCACTCTTCGTAACAGGTTGAATCTAATATTTTGAAATGCGAATATGAAAGTCATATCCACATTTGTCAATATAGGTCATAATATTTGTCATATTATGAAAATCATATTTTCCATGACAAAAAGTAATTTTGGTGTCTTGGGTATAAAGACCTTAGCTAAAATAGTTTTAAACTTCTATATGACTACAGTCAACAAAGGCTCTTGTCACTTTGTTAAACTTTAATGTCAATAAATTGTTTTTCAAACCCACCTTCGATTTTGATTATTTAAAATGGCCATTGGAATTGTTGATAAAACGAGTTTTCTGCAAATATCTTTGAATGTGTTAGGAATTGAGATAGGGTTGTGTTAAGAAAAATATTTGTCTTTTAATTCCACATGTAATTACATAAAAATATACTGGGGTTCCAGTTTAAAATAAGAAAAATAAAGTGCTTTAAAGTTTGAAAAGTTTGACACTAAATGTTGGACACTCTGTATAATGCATATCAATAAAACTTGTCAAAAACGCAATCGTCAGACCTTATTTAATGAGTACCTTGTATGGTTTCATTAACGAGACACTATTTTTATCACTTATTAATTTTCTTAACCAATGATGCAAAATTGATTTTTTTCAGTTATTATTTTTTTGTGCTAATGTCACTAAACCGATTTCAATCAAATTTTATGGGTATGTAGGGATCTATATGAGGCATCCAAATAAGTAACAAAAAATATACCATGCAATCTAAAAATATACATCATGGTCACACTTTTTTGGGACACCCTGTATAATCAAAATATTTTCCTGAAATACACCCTAGAAAGCAACTGAAGTCTGCAAAATATCTATCCTAACTCAATTAGTAACTGAGCTATTGAAGACGGGAGGTGAAATGACGGACCCTGTAGATGTAAAACTGTAGAATTCAGGTCTTTTATATAAAAGTTAAATGGAATTTTTAAAATTACAAATGTGTACTATGATATACAGGGTGGTGCATCGGACACCGCACCATAGGAATTTACATGTAAAAATTTAAATACTTACATATTGTCTTCCCTAATTATTTTAGAGAAAATCTTTAATGAGCTCTTTTGCAGAGCAACATTACTGCATCAATTTATGCTATTACTTTATATATTTTATTATACATAACCTAAAAAATCAGCGAAATAAAAGCTATATAAATATGCAAAAAAGCCTCATTTGTTTCAGTATTTATAGAAATATGCAAAAAAGCCTCATTTGTTTCAGTATTTGTAGAAAAACAAATTCAATTTTTTCTAATTATTTTAGAGAAAATCTTTAATGAGCTCTTTTGCAGAGCAACATTACTGCGTCAATTTATGCTATTACTTTATATATTTGATTATACTTAACCTACAAAATCAACGAAATGAAAGGTATATAAATATGCATAAAAGCCTCATTTGTTTCAGTATTTATTAAAACAAGCAAAAAGCCTCATTTGTTCCAGTATTTGTAGAAAAACAAATTCAATTTTTTCTAATTATTTTAGAGAAAATCTTAAATGAGCTCTTTTGCAGAGCACATTGCTGCGTCAATTTATGCTATTACTTTATATATTTTATTATACATAACCTAAAAAATCAGCGAAATAAAAGCTATATAAATATGCAAAAAAGCCTCATTTGTTTAAGAATTTATAGAAATATGCAAACAAGCCTCATTTTTTTCAGTATTTATACAAATACAAATTCAATTTTTTTTTTCGAATTAATTATTCGCCAATGTGTCCTGCTTTGTTTACGCGAGTAAGATTAATGAAGTTTTTTTTTCTATAAAAACTTATGATAAAAAAGAAACATTTATAGCATCTTGTATTTTGTTCACATTGTGAGAAGATCGATTGCATTATCCAAAGTATAATGCATTAGTTCATTATGAATTAATGAGAGCTTTAAAACAGCGCGACTAATAACAGTTCTAATAAAATTAACTTTTATGATGGCCGGGAATTATTACACCGCGGTCACTTAATGGCTCAGAACGCATACATTAATCACAGCTCCGTACCGGGTTATAAATTATGTAATAAAACGAACAGAATTTTATGGATGCAATGTGTGAATGTAATAATCATTATCATAATGTAATAACCTCCCGGTATATTAAATAATTCACGTCACAAATGATTAACAGCTGTGAAAAATTATGATGCAGTATCGCAATGGTTTTCAAAACGGACACAAATTATAATATTAAGTTTAATTAAATACTGATGTGCAAACTGTACAGACGTAAAACATATCAGGCGAATAGTATTAATAAACACACAATGGGATTCTGACTATTCAGATTTAACACGAATCTACGCCATATTCGTATTTATTTTGCCGCACATTCGATTCAATAATACTTAAACCAGGGCTATTTCAGGGCCTAATTAATTATCGTCCCTGGAGTACAATGTAGTACATCTGAGAATTTTAGCTTGCATATATTTTGCGTGTTACAATGGACCGAATATTATAATATTCACCCGTTTTGTTGTATGTAATTTGGTCAGAATAAAATAATTAAATTACCAATCATTTTAGTCACAAATCACAAAAATAGTCACATAACGTTTCTGACTCAATGGCAATAAATAAATGGCTCAGTTTGTAGTACATATATATTTTTTTTAGAATGTGCTATGGATAATTCTGAATGTGTAGTGGGAAACAACAATTATGCTATTACCTGTAGTGAAAACAAACCCTATGCCTTTTGAGTCCGATGCAAAAATCACTACGTCACGCATATTCGCCAATTATTACCTATGTCACGCATATTCGCCAATTATTACCTACGTTAGCATAATTTTAAATTATTCTACCGTTTTTCATGTCTGATTTTTTTGTTTTTTTTTGTTGCAGATTGAGGACGCTATGTTAATGTTCGACAAACAGACGAATCGACACAGAGGTGAGTAAGCACATTTAGATTGCGATGTTTCATTTTAGAGGATCCGGGACCCTAAGCTTTCAGAGTTCGGCCATTAAGCGTAATGAAAACTGCGCTTATTTACTCTCCAGGGCTCGATTTAGCAGCGAGCGATCGCCGACGGTAGATTAGATCGCATCTAAAGCGGTCTGCAATTAACGTATTACGCATGCAAAACATGTAAAACTCACCGCGTAAGTACTTCATTACGAAGCATTTTGGTTACATTACCCACAAAACAGGAGTAATATATTTCAATTATGTAATGTATACTTCGATATGCATAAAATAATAAATAACTACTGATGTGTTATACAAGCGTTTATAAATATTCTGATACCAGGCAGGACTAGTAGACCCAAAACTGTTAATAAATCAGTACAAACTTATCGATTGGTTATCGCGAAGAAAGTTATTATTAAATATAATACACTAGAGAAGAAATTCAATAAAATAATACTAAAAAAAATAGAAATTTTAAATATATTGAACCTGAACAAAAAGTTTTAAGAAACAAATCTGGTATTATTTTCACACCTGATTAAAAATTACTAAATAAAGGATTAAAATACGCAATAGAGGACGAGGAGTTAGCAATAGAAGAAGTTATAAATGATTTAGAAAATGCATCGAGAAAACTAGACGGTGAAGAAACAAATCAATTTAAAAGGGAAGCTATGAAGATTTAAAAAAAGACAATTAACAGACAGTACCATTCATTTAAAAGTGAAAAGAAGATATTAATTGAACTTAGGAAAAAATAATGCGAATATTTCAAAGTATATCTTCTGTTCTTAACTTATTGACATCTGGTCCTTATTTAAAAATTAAAGAAGCTCCAATTGAATCCTATTCTAGAAAAGTAATTCAAACTTTGAAAGATTGTCCAAATGTATTATAAAAAAACTGAATTATAATTTACGAAACTCAAATTCCCATATTTTAAAACTATACTGTTTACCAAAAATTCATTCACAAGGCAACAGTGAAATATCCAAAATAATACGAAACAATAATACTAATTTTTTTTGTAAAATAACCTTTAATAAACATTGGGCAAATCCTTTTTCAAATCTTTATAATAAATTTAAATTAACCCCGGCCTTCTCTAATAATAACAAGTTAAAGCAAAATTACCAAATATATTAGACAAGGAACCTCATTTACAAAAGACAGAAATTTACCACATAAATTGTAAACATTGTAAAAAATGTTATATCAGACAAACAAAACAAAAGATATATAAATGGTATTTAGAACATTTACTCTACAGAAAATATCATAGTAGGTACTGACAAATCTTCAGTTGTGGCACACCATTTAAAACATTTTTAACTTTGAAGATGTTAAATTATTAAAACATTGTACAGATAAAAATTTAAACCTTTTCGAACAGATTTATATGAAATTATTCCAGCCTTGGTTACTATAATCATCTGACTTTTTTAAATAATTCTTTTTTTAAATTTATCAAAGTATCAAAACACTTTCAAAATTAATCTTTCAAAGTTTGAAGGACATATAATTTGAGTGTTATAATAAATGTCAACTAAACTGTTACTAACGATGACCGCGTAGCGCTCGATATACAGGGTGGCCCACCTATCCTCGCTCGGACCATTGCTGCTAGACTAATGAAAATTGAGGTAAAAATCCGATTGGAAGTTATTGGACACTTGATGTGCTACTTTACAAAATTATTTTTGAGTGTACAGAGTGTACCATAAATGCGGGCACAAAATTTGCTCACTTTTTAAAGTGGATCACCCTGTATATTCTTACATTTTTGGAATCTGCTTCAAGAGGGCTTCACAAATATATTTAATTTTAGGATCAGATGCAACGTTGCCAAGTTATTCACAGTTTAATCAAATGTAACGGAAAATTATAGATGTGGAAAAAAAATCAACAAAACTTTATTATATGACATCAACGAAAGAATCTGCGTATGGCACCAAGCGATGTGTCAAAACATACACAATATTTTGCGTCACGTAGAATACACAGGGTGTTCTGAAACAACGATACAATTTTTGGCTGAAACACTTTTTTTTTTCAAATGGAACACCCTGTATATAGGATCATATTCTGAGTGCTCATCTAATGACAGCTATTTAATGGTAGCATATGGACTGTAATCTAATAATACTTTTTAATAGGTAAATAACGATCAATCTCAATAAGTTTTAGCCATTTGAAAATAGCACTATCGTTATTTACCTATTATAAAGTATTATTAGATTACAGTCCATATGCTACCATTAAATAGCATTCATTAGATGAGCACTCAGAATATTATGCTATATACCGGGTGTTCCATTTGAAAAAAATGTGTTTTAGCCAAAAATTGTATCGTTGTTTCAGAACACCCTGTGTCTTCAACGTGACTCCAAATATTGTGTGTGTTTTGGCACATTGCTTGGGTACTTGCATTCTCAGATTCTTTCATTGATCTTTTATAATAAGGTTTTGTTGAATTTTTTTCCACGTCCATGTTTTGTCGTTAAATTTGATTAAAATGTGAATAGCTTGGCAACGTTGCATCTGATCCCTAAAACTTAAAATGATTTGTGAAGCCCACATGGCGCAGATTCCAAAAATTAAAAAATATACAGGGTGTTTCATTTAAAAATGAGACCAAATGTTGTGTTCTGGATTTATGGTACACTCTGTACACTCGAAAATAGTTTCAAAAAATGGCACATTAAGTGTCCAAATACCTTTCAATCACGAGTTTTTTTTAATTAATTTTTATTAGACTAGCAGCAATGGTCCGAGCGAGGATAGGTGGGCCTCCCTCTATACAGGGTCCTGCAACAGTGCGTCGGGCTTTCCTAGCACGTTTCCCGTGAAAGATAGAAAATATGTTTCGTACAAAAAGTTATTGGTTTAAAAATCTTTATGACGTAAAATATTTTCAAATATACAGGGTGTCCCAATTTTGCGGAATAACAAAAACACACATTTGTTTAAATGGAACACCATGTATATATTCAAGGTTTCTAATGACAATTTTCAACCTCTACATTGCTGTCTATTTTGTTTTGTATTATGTTACAGTGTTGCCAATTTACAATTTTTTTCTCCAAATATCATGCATAAGCGAACTCAACATTAAAAAATCGTAGCGACCTCGTTTTTTGAAGGTAAGAATAAGTTTTAACAATATTCTCAGAATGGTTAATAAGCAGCATGTTGGTAATGAGCAATTTGAATTTAGTAATACAGGGTGTTCAGAAAAAAATGGCAAACTTTACAAATTTCAAAGCGGTATAACCCTTTTTTTTAATGGAATGCCCCCTATTTTATGTCATTGTTCGATAGGTCTTTTCCTTCTCTTCAATTTGATGGTGCATATCTTATAATATTGAATATCTCAACAACTATAGGGTTCAGACATAAGATATGCTCCATAAAATTAAAGAGACGAAAAAGACCTACCGAATAAAGACATAAAATATGGCGCATTCCATTAAAAAAATGAGTTATACCGCTTTGAAATTTGCAAAGTTTGGCATTTTTTTCTGAATACCCTGTATTACTAAATTCAAATTTCTCATTACAAAAAGGTTGCTTATTAACCACCCTGCGATTATTGCTAAAAAATATTCTTACCTTAAAAAAATGAGGTCGTTTAAAGTTGAGCTTGATTATGGATATTTTGAAAAAAAAAATTGTAAGTTGGTAACACTGTAACATAATCCAAAACTAAATAGACAACATTGTAGAGGTTGAAAAATGTCATCAGAAACCTAAAATAAATACAGGGTGTTCCTTTTAAAAAAATGTTTGACTTTGTTATTCCGCAAAATTGGGACACACTGTATGTTTGAAAATAATTTTATAGCATAAAGAATTTTAAACTAATAACTTTTTGTACGATACATTTTTTTCTATCTCTCGCGGGAAAGGCGCTAGCAAATCCCGACGCACTGTTGCAGGACCCTGTATATATAAAGTTGAATTAACGATATTTTTGTGTACACATTTTAGACATTACATCCGTGGACATATATCATGGATGTATGTCCTGTATATATATAAACAAATATATAAATAACGTTGTTAAGGAAAGGTAAGCGTAATTACATTGTTTATTATAGTACTACAAACACTTAAAATTATCGAAATTAAAGTCATTTTTTTCAATCTCATGAAAATATACACATAAAATACACAAAAAAAAAGTTGTGGGAACTACACTAATATTGTTGTTGGACTGCAACAATTGTTTCGCCACATAGTGGCTTCATCAAGCAAATGAATGTCGATAACCCGATGTAGCCACTGTGTGGCGATACAATTGTTACAGATTTCAACAATAAAATGTGTAAAACGCATATAGCTTGTATTTTATTTTTGCATATATCAAGAAGAGTTATCACATATTCGCCTCAACAGTACACTATTTGATACAAATATGGTTCGATTATATAATATGAATTATTAATTATTTATAGGTTCAGTTTTAACACTTGTAAGCCTGCTTAAGTGCATATATCAAGAAGAGTTATCACATATTCGCCTACATAGAGTCGCTATGCAAAAATGATCACTTTTTAATAGCTGTCTCAAATATGATCACTGTAGAAGTTGTGTTATTACAAAGCAAACACCAAATTTGTTTTGTTTAGAGGCCATAATGAAAGGTCGATTAGTACAAATCGTGGAAACTATTCAGAAGAAGTTTTTGAAGTACTGAAATGAAAATTTACATTTTTACAAAGTTATAACCCTCCCAAGAATTGTGTCGTTCATTGTTAAAGTGACTTATCTCCATCTTATTGCATGTTGAAATATTAAGCGTTTTGCAAAATCATCTATAGAAAAAAATAATGAAACAATTTTTTTTTATTACTCACTTTTATTATTTATGAAAGTTTCGAGATTATAAAAATATTACAAATGAGTAATAAAGATCAATATTTATAATAAATAACGAATATAACTTTTTTTCTATGGAGTTACTTCACTGTTATAGTGGCTGTTGGTGAAACAGTGAATAGTGATTCAATATTTATAGTAAATAACGAATATAACTTTTTTTCTATGGAGTTACTTCACTGTTATAGTGGCTGTTGGTGAAACAGTGAATAGTGATTCAATATTTATTATAAATAACGAATATAACTTTTTTTCTATGGAGTTAATTCACTGTTATAGTGACTGTTTATAGTGAAAAGTGATTTCATCATCGGAAATACGTCTATCGGTATTAGATGTGATTGAACGGGTTGGTATATCAACTGGAAGGTTTTTATAGTCCCCCTGATAAATTGGTGGAATGTACCGTAGAAGATCAAGCATATCTTTTTTCTTTGCAATAGTGATTGGTCTTCTTGATGGATAGAGTGTGTCCTGCAGAATGTGGTTCAAATTGTTTATTGATCGCCCTTGCTTCTTATTACTTAGGTCTATTTCGTAAAACGGTATATTTGGGTTTAATGTTTCTTTGAATTTAAATTGTAAGGATGATCCCTTTCAAACCTCAGCCATCTAATGTTTAGCCAATTAAACGCCATAACCACAAGTAGTCTTTTTCCTGTTTGTAATAGATTTTTTCTAAAATAGCAGTACCTAAAACTGAGTGTTTTAAAATTTTGCAAATTGAAATCTTTTAAATTCCATTAGGGAAACAATAAAATGAGGTTGCTTTCGCTTGGCCTTTCTTATTATATTAATCCATTGATCTGGGCTATAAATTTATCCATAACGTCGACTAGCACTATCAATTGCTCCAAATTCCCTATCGTTGGGAAAATACGAGTGCCCAGATATTAAGAACCTGTGGTCTAATGTGTCAATACTAGTCTCAAGGTCTTATACGAGCTTCACAAGAGAGATGCTTGTTTAAATGTTTCGCGATTTTGTCCGGTACATGAATCTGAATACATAATAATGTGTTTTTGTGTTGACGCATTAGTCTTCAAGAGCTTTACAAGACAAGGCGCAATGTCTTGAGGTCCCCTTCCGCCTTCAACTTCGTCCCAAACATACATGTATCCCGTACTATTATTGAAACAATGTATTCCCAAATTATATAAATGAAGGAATCACTAGTTTAGCTGACAGGTTAGAACGCTTGCTTCGCATTCACGAATACCTGGGTTCGAGCCCCAGTACAGGTAGTACATTTGTACTCAGAAACTAGTGCCATTCGCCGTTGGGAGCTCATTAACGCCGCTCTAGTGATCGGGGGCGAATTTCTAGAGTAACAAGCCTTAACTCAATACACACACATTTACACAAATCACACGGCAGAAGGACCCCCGTTGGTCGATAGGCAGTTAGGGATAATGTCCCTAACAAATACAGTCACTACTACTATAAATAAAGGTTTCTTTTATAGTATGCCACTGAAGTGGTTAATTTTGGGCAAACTAAAGCTGTTTGCAAGTGATAAGTCAATACGTAAGCTTAATTTATTTTCTTGGAATCATTTTCAAGGTTTTCTCTTGCTGAATCTGCTTTTCGTTGATGCAATTCTCTTTGCGTCTCAAGCTCCTTCTTAACGTTTACATTATCTGCTCCCTGTATTTTCAAATTTAAGTCATCGCAAGCCTTGCAGCTGTCTTGTCGTGGTATTTTAAAATGGAGGCTAAACTTGGTATTGAATATTTTAATATAATATTTTAGTTTCTTGGGTTCAGTCATTTCAGTTTCTTTATACAGATCGTACATCTTACATATAGTCAAACCACAATACAAATACTTTCTATTACGATTACTTTTTCGTGTATAATGACTTTGATAGGCTGGAAAGCTTTGAATGTGGGCAATGACATTGGAATCATTAAATTATCGTGAACTAGTTGTACCATGTTTATCTTTGGCTTGTGAGACATTATTTTCCATCATTTATTTGAAACGTCTTGGGATAATATTTCTTACACACAAATTGTGTCTTCTTACTGGACTTTATAAAATACTTAAAGGAAATATTTATACAGGGTGAGTTTTTTCGGATGTTTAGTATGGGGATCTCGGAAACTAGCGGAGATAAAAGGACGATTAAATGGGGAAAGAATTGCCGATTTACGAGTTCAATTTCATGAGCTTTTTGTTTTTTGGAAAAATTGTATGGCTAACTAGATATCTCGAACAAATTTTTTTTTGTTATTTTGTTCGGAGCACATTGCTCTGTTATTATTGACTTTAAAAAAAATGTGTAAAGGAAAAAGTTATAGGAAATTATGTGCTTAATAGTACAGTCCAACCGATTATTTTATTTAAGCTATAATTTTTGAGTTATGATACAAACTTGTGTTTTTTCTAATGGAAACCATAGTCGGCCATGACTTTATAAAAAAGGCCTCTTTTCAACAATTCTAATAATATATCATATTACATAGGTATTTTTATAAATAATTAAATTATGGGATTTTTTTTCTTTTCAGTTTCGAACTATTCGAAGTAGTACGCTATAGAAACAATTGATAGATACAAACGACAATTATTGAGGTGGCCGATCTCCCGATCTCTCTGTTTTAGATTTTTATTTATGGGAAATGGTAAAAGACAGAGTGTATCAAACATCGTACGTCACAGTAGAAGACCTTAGAGAAGCTGTACTTACAAGTTACAAGTTTTTGCTAATATTGATGGACGCTCCGTTAGAAAAGCAACAAATTCTGTTTTAAAAAGGTGTGCATTTATCATAATGGTGAACCTTTTGAACATATTTAGTTTTAAATACTTTCCTAACTTTAATTACGTTGTTTTGGTACTACTTTAGTTACGTTCTAATATGCTTGTATTGTTTATCAATTTATCGTCTGTCATTCCCTGTTTAGTAGTTTTGTACTTATGTAATTTTGTTTTATCAGAAATATTTTTTATGTAAAATTGTAACTCCAACGAAATAAATATCTTACACTAAAATAATAATATTTATAAATTCGAAATGAAAAGAAAAATTTTAATAACTAACTTGAATTTTATTATTTAACGCGTTGCGCATCTATCAATTGTTTCCATAGCCTACTTCTTGAATAGTTCGAAAATTAAAAGTAAAAAATAACGATAATTTAATTATTTGTAAAAATAACTATATCAAGTGGTATATCATTAGAATAGTTGAAAAAGCGCCTGTTTTATAAAGTCATGGTACTGCTATGGTTTCCATTACAAAAAACTCAACTTTGTCTCATAACTCCAAAATTATAGCTTTAATAAAATAATCGGTTAGATTGTACTATTAAGCACATAATTACGTACAACTTTTTCCTTTACCCATTTTTTCTAAAGTCAATAATAACAGATCCATAGGCACCGAACCAAATAACAAAAAAAATTTTTTTCGAGATATCTATGTAGCCATGCAATATTTCCAAGAAACAAAAAGCTCATGAAATTGAGCTAGTAAAACTGAAATTCTTTCCCCATTTAATCGTTCCTCTATCTCCGCTAGTTTCCGAGATCCCCATACTAAACATCCGAAAAAACTCACCCTGTATATAATAATTTCTTCCTTCACGAGAACGATCTTTTGAGCGTTTTCTGTTTTCTGTTGATTTTTGTACTAATGCATATAGATACGAATTTGCAGATTGAAATCCTTTAAATTCCAGATTGATTCAGATACGACTTTTCGTTCACTGTCTGTAAATAACATAATACATTTTTTCGCACACCCACAATCAAAATTTTCGAAAATTTTCCTGCGCACATTAACTCCATTGGCAGTAAAATATTCTGTACTACAATTACGTAACAACTTCCTTTTATTAACTGTTATTATTTTTTTGTAATACCTCTGTGTTATTGACATTTATCAGTACTGTCTGCTTGATCGATATGACAGGCGTAAAGGCCTTGGCCGTTATAATAACGGCCGTGGACGATATTTAAATGACAACGCAAATTTATGAGCAATAAAGTCTTCATATTCTTTCTCATACCTGCTGCTGCTTTTTTGGGGAAGTAAATCGATTGTGGCAGCATTTGCTTCATTTAGTACATCTTCGGGGATACCACAAAACGAAGAACATTGCACATCTGATATTATTTTTCTAATTTCACTTTGATTTGTTTGTTTGTATTTGAACCGTTGATGTTGCTATGGTATCAAATTGCGCCTGGATAACTAGTTTATTAAATTTGAAATTTAATATTGATAAATTGACCAGTTTTTGTAATTTAGGTATTACAAAATGTATCGAACAATATACGTCCGATATGCAAATAACAGGCTTGGTTGAATATATACAAACTTCAACCCGCGCCTGTTATTTGCTACATATCGGCTAATGGCGTTATATACTATTATAAACTAACCAGATTCTGGGGAGATTTTTTCAGCTTTAGGCTGAAATTCAGATGGGCTATAGCCCTCATAGCCCCCCCTCCCCCCTAAATCCGCCACTGGATTGCAACATTTACTATATTTTGTTAGCAAAGTATGGCCACTTTGCTACTTTAAAAATCGTTAGAGGCGATCGAGAGCGAAGGAAACTAGGGTAGAATTAATGCCCTCGTTTTTTTTTTAATTAATTGTCGCTTGGAGCGTTGTTGGATTTAAACAGAAGTGGGGAAATTAGGCGTTGAATTAATGGCCCTGGCTGTATAGTCAAGTCATCGGGACGTCCGGCGTCGGGGCGCACCCGCCGCCCTCTCGCGGGCAACACACAAACTGGAGATAAATGATTATTGTCTCCACGTATAAGGTAAAAATGAAGGGATTAATCGGCGCAATTAAACGGCTGGAAATTCCGCAGTGGCGAGCCTCACAACATAATTGTAATAATAACAAATGGTAACGACATCAGTATGCCTATTAAACGCTAAAGTGGGTGGGATTTTAAACCAAATGTGTAATCTTTTAGACCCTGTAATCCCCGAGGTTAACTAACACCACCGTTCGAGGTCGACCAGGGTCGGGTCTAGCAATCCACCCCCGCACCACTAAGGTTTATGATTAATGCTCGCGTCCGGGACGTGATTAAACAGCATTGTTTTTTTCGTATGGCAAAAAGCGGATAATCCTATCTGCAAGGGATGGATTGAAACGTAAATGGTGGCGGGTTTGTGCCACTTATGCGCTACTTTTTCGTGTTTAATTTTCACCAATCTTACAATCCAATCATACTTTGCCAGCAAAAAATGGCACAAATAGATTAATAATAAAAACATAAACACCCCCACCTCCACGCACTGTCACCGGCGCGGCACCCTTGATGAATCACCGAGGGGTGATTAATTAATAAACAGCGGTATATTTTGTCGAGCAATTTATCAAAAAAATTGAAGCCTTTAACGTGAAGAAGCTCAGCGGCTCACTCTCCTCAACCCCTCATCATATATACAAACTAATTGCCCTCAGACGTACGAGTGACGGAGATGTATGGGGCGGCATTATTTTTTCTAATGAAATGATAAATAGCGGTTTCATTCTGGAGATGCGATTCCCCGGGGATTTCCGAGCGAAGTGTGTTAAAAATTTGTTTACGTCCAATCCGCGAGAAAGGGTGCGCGCGTCCGTGGAAAACTTTTCCACCCCAACCCTAACTCGCGGCATCGCGACCTTCCCGCGCTTCCCAACGAGCGCTGTATATAATGTAGCATCCATATATTCATATAACCATCTAAATTTTAAATCAACGGAACGCCGTCGTAAACTTTTCTTTTAAGAAAAATGATACATTTTAAGTTCAAGCGGGGCGAATTTATGAAAGGAAAATTCTTATCTTAGCAGTCGCCCAGAAATCGTTCTTTATATTGTTATGTAAAAGTCCGTGGGGCGGTATGTCTGAGGGGGGCGTGCGCATAAACAACCCCATCGGGGGGCGCCGCAAGAGTGCATTTCGATAATTGAAACGATCCGGGGGATGGAGCGCGAGCGTCGGTGCTGATCAGTCTCAAAAGATGCAGGGAAATGGCCAAGTTTCCGGATCAAAACTTTCCGCAGCGTGCATTAGCTGAAATCAGTTCACCTTCCATCGAGCCAGGGAGGGGGCGTTGATGGCCCCCGGAAACGCACCCCCGCGCCACCCCCTCCCAGCCCGCCCTCGCAAACTTCCGGTTAAATTGCATTTATTTGTTTTCGTGTTCTGATCGAACAATCTCCTATCGCACATGAACTCACACAAACACGGCGAGATGGACACGTGAAAGCACACAAACGGGCGCAAACCCTAATCTGTATTGAAACTCTGCGATAAACAATACCGTAATAAATTAGAGTGGAGGCGCGATGCATTACACGAAACAAATGGCACTTTGGTAAACTATTATCAGCGTGAAACTTGGTGGTCAAGCAATTAAACGTTCGCGCACAATCATGCAGTGCTAGATTTAAATTATCAGAAAATACAGAAATAAATAATTCCAACTAAAACCTACGAAAACTTCAGAAAACCTAAAAAGGCAATAGGTACTTTCGGTTTCTTACACATTACTTTCTACACATTCGGTTACTGGCGAGGAAGAGAATTTATTATATTTAACCATCACTTCATATATGAGGCGTTGAAAAGGAAAGTGGTGTAAGTCACTTTTTACTTGATTATAGTTTCCGCATGTTGACAACATTTACAATAGTTACCAATACACGATTTGTATAAATCGACTATTGTGTCACAGATGTCGCTCAAAACATTAAGTCGGTAACGTAGTTTACAACATATTTAGAGGAAAAGTAATGCAAGTCAGTCTTACACCATTTTACTTTTTAACCATTCGACTATACGCAACTCTTACACAAAAAGTGAATACAAATGAGCGAATCTAGTGAATCGGAGCTTCATCAAGAATCGGAATCAGAATTTGAACTGTCGATAAATGACAATAACGGAAGCACAACAGGTATTTAGACGTATATTCATTAACCTTCACTACCTAACCTAACTTTTTTCTTAAGATACAGAATCAGAAGATTTCGAAAATATTTCCAATCATAGGAAAAATGCGATTCAGAGAACCTGAACAGCACCTTGAACATGTACGCAAAAGAAAGCGCAATTTAGGACTTCCGTATACTAGTAAAAAAGGAACAAAATGTTGATGGAAAACAATTTATCAACATGAACTGCAATTGCCGATTTAAATGTTTTGATAACATTTGTGACGTACCTGAAGGGCAGTCGGCGCGTTAGGCCGTGGAGCGAGTGGAGGGTCCCTTCGAAGTAGTAACGAGGGCCAGGCTCTCGGTGTCAGAGAGTGGGGGGGGGGTTAAAAAAAGGCTCCACGTAATTTTAACCTTGTGGCTACTTCGTCGCAAAGGGGGGGCTCCACCCTACCTGCGTGGGTGGATGGCAGACAGTCAGCGAAGTTCAGAAATCACGAACTGTCACAACGCTGACCGCTTGGCGCCAACACCACCAGGTTTAAATCTCGCAGTGAGAATAGGAAACTGTAACTGAAATAAGAGAAAACGTGGGGGAACAAAAAATAACAGGTGTGAGTTTGTAGTGTAATATCGGCGTTTATTCACACACAAAACGATGGACACCGTGTCCGCGCTCCTGAAAACAAATACCTCCGAACGCCACCCTTTCGCGCAGGGTTTACTCTATTCGGCCGAATAAAATAAGCTCCTAATCGCGCGATTGAAAGGGCCGAGGGAGCAACCTTTCTCGTACACAGCGCAAGACACGTACGACACGAAACACGTAAACGCAATTTACACACAAAAGAATAACCAGAAAAGTGGCTCAATCGAGCACACAAAAAAAAATATATATATTGGGATCTCTGGCCTGTGTTCCTGAGGGTCTCGCTGTTGGCTGGGTTCAGCCCCGGGATGTCGGCGGTTTCCGTCGAGGACGCCTGGGCTTGGTCCGCGGCCTCCAGCCAAGAATGGTTTTGGCCGAGCTGTTTAGCCCGTAGCCAAACGCCTGGAAGCACATGGCCTTAATCAAAATGGCCGGACACGTGGCTTCACGAAGAGGAAAAGAAATAACTACTTACTCAGGTGTTATGAGCGTGTTCTCTGCCCCGTACTCGGTGCCTCAATCCCCCTCAAGGGTGGTTAGCTGAGAACCGTTGATTATTCCCGTAAACCGGATGGATGAAACCTTAGCTCAACGGTCCTTCTGGCACGATCTGTACTGGACACGAGTCAATTGAGTTCTGCCTCATGGCGGCGCTCCGCCGGCGAATTTTAAAAATCGCTCACGGGGAAACGCGTCACCACAACAAAAAAAAAATGCGACCACGGTTGCCTATCGTGCAGGTCTATACGCCAATTAATTATTAAAATGCCGTTTCGGCCAACGCTATCTCTGGACCGTTACACATTGCCCTTGATGATTGGATGAAATAATTTAATGGTTTCTAGAAAATAGGGAGTTTCTCTGGTCAGAACGCTTATCTCTGTGGTCTAGTAAAAAAAATGACATTAAATAAAAACGACCAAGAAGAATTATTTCTTGGTCGTTTAAAATAGGGAGTTTCTCTGGTCAGAACGCTTATCTCTGTGGTCTAGTAAAAAAAATGACATTAAATAAAAACGACCAAGAAATAATTCTAGACAAGGCAAAAGCTGTAGTAACACCTACTTTATTCATATAAAATCAAAGTCTGTTAAAGTGTGCAAATCATACTTTCTCAAGACATTCCAAATCTTAGATGAAAAATCTCAGAAAAACTTCGAGATTTTTCACCGGGAGAATATCTTAGCTGCACTTATGATAGTTTTGTTCTTAATAATATTATAAAGGCCTTTACAATGTAAATTTATGTTTGACCTTATTCCAACAAAGTTCAGCTTTTATCATATTCACGTATAACTTGTTTCTATTTTAAATCCACAAATTATTATTATTGTTGTTGATATTGTTACTATGGTTATTGTTTGTTAAAAAATCATTGTAGCTCGATAAAATCTTAATATTTCAGCCTTAAAGAATCGGAATTTATCACACAATAAAAATATTGTCAGGATGTTCAATTTCGGGCGTCCATTATGCCAAATGGACCAAAATGTTTATTTATTCATTTTTCTGCAGTACATAGTATAACAACTATACATAACTATTAATTACTGTATGTTTAATTAACGACATAGAACCATGTAAACTATTTATATTTCTATCATTTTGTATTGTAATTCTTGAAACAATATTTTTGGTGTAGACCGACATTACATTTTTCACATATAAATTGAGATTTTTTTCCACATGGTTTACACCTGCGATGTGTGTCCGAATATACTATTATATGGCTCACATTATCAAGACGGACATCACTAGATGGCAAAGATACTCTTCCTTTTGTAGGTTGTGTCCTGTATATTTTAAGTAAATTTTAGGCTAAATATCTCCTGAATTTTAAGAGGTTCACACAATTCGGTTCTTTGGTTTAATTTTTTCATTAGCAACCAGCCATATCTATTAGTATCAGTCATATCTATAAGATACGCAAAGATTGGCCAGTACCACTTCCTTTGACATATTCTTGAGCGGTTTGCAGCTATCAAACATTTTTTTTTGCCATCCATAACTTGATTGTATTGCGCCATCATTTTTTGTTGACCTATTGCTCTTTTTGTTTTGATTACCCTTTACAACGTGAAGTTTTTACAACTTCATTATTAATGAAGTTTGACGCAACGGAAACTACTTTATTATTTTTCCATTTATTAATGGAAAGATTATACAGTAGTATTATTATTATGAAGTAGTATAAGGACAAATAATATATATATATATATATATATATATATATATATATATATATATATATATATATATATATATATATATATATATAAACAATCTTTATCTGGCTATCGACCCCATGGGGTCTTTCCGCCTTGGACAAATAATATTTCTTTATTTATATTTATTTATTATTTTATATTTATTTATTTGCAAGAAATTTTAGGCTACCCCTTTCTTCCTTATTTCATTATTATTAGCTTGAAAATGGACAATTTTCCATCCTATTCTCACGAATGGTTCCAGTTGCACAAATTTTCAAGTCTGCCAGATGTGATAGCAGTTGTATTCCTGTAAAATAATTATCAAAGAAGTTTTTGTAGCCCAAATCCGGTCCTTTTTATCTCGAAATTAATGATAAATCTCCAGAAATCATGACAATTATAGGGAAAGCTGTAGAAATCTCAAAAAATATTCAGAAATCGTGGAAACTGTAGGAAAATCTCTGGAAATCTTTGATAATTAATAAGAAATCTATAGAAATCAATAAAAAATATTAATAAGTCTTGGGAATTATTGAAAAATTATTAAGATATCTTGGGAATTATTATTTTTTTTATAAATCTCGATAATTATTGAGAAATCAGTAGAAATCTCGAATAATATTGAACAATCTTGGAAATGATTGAGAAGATATTGAAAAACCTCTTAGACTCTTAGTAATGAAATATATTGAGAAATGATAGAAATTATTGGAAAAACTCTCGAATTTTTGGATAATTTATTTATTTATTGAACGGAAAAAAGACATTTTTACATATATTACAAGTAATTGACAAAGTGTACATACCACTATCACCAGAACACTAAAATAACTAAAATAACAATAATTATTGAGAAATCTGTACAAATCTTGAACAATACTGATAATTCTTGGTAATGTTTGAGTGAATCTTGAGAAATCTCTAGAACTATTAGTAGAGAAAAATATTGAGATATCATGAAAATTATTGGAAAATCTCTGGAAATCTTTATCATTTCGAAATCACTGTTTAGTAATTGCTGAACTACGTCACCGCCCAATTCAAATTGTTTGGCATTAGTTGACTTACCAGTATATACAGTGTGCGCCTAAAGTATAAAATAAATTCAAATTGTTTGGCATTAGTTGACTTACCAGTATATACAGTGTGCGCCTAAAGTATTGAATAAATTCAAATTGTTTGGCATTAGTTGACTTACCAGTATATACAGTGTGCGCCTAAAGTATCGAATAAATTCATTAAAAGCGAAATACAAGAATTTGAAAAAAATCCTCGAACACGTCGATTTTCTTTGATAAAAATACACATTATTGCATGCCAGTCGATCTTGAACCATCATTTGTTTTTGAGTGATGACGTCATCCATTGTTTTTTTAATGACAACCACCTATTTTTTGTTCTTGATTTTGAGAGATTTTTTCATTGTCGAAGTGACAGTATAAAAATATTGCGATGTTACATAAAAAAAAATTCGAGTAAATGACAATCGATTATACACGAGCCGGCGAGGCTCGGTAAATATTGAAATTTAAACTGGGTGGTTTATATAAAAGTTATAGACTAAACTAATGTATTTTTTAAGTGGAACACCCTATAAATTTTTGAATTATTCTTGTGTTCCTGCACAATTGATATAAAAAAAATATTATTGGGGTTGATACCTAAGCGTTTCCATGTTCTTTAGATGTTGATACAAACATTTTTGCATCTTTATTAATTTTTTATTGATTGAGTTAACAAGCTCCAATTCGGTGCGTAGTTTTATTGATATTTGGCTTTCAATAATAAATTTTGATCTGATACATAACTCCCGATATCATACAGGGTGATCGATATTCGCAAACTGCACCATTTGTTTTTTTTAATGGAACACCCTATATACTATTTAATGGTATAAAAGTCTATCCAGTAAGCTTTCAATTTATATAGACTTTCCTATACTCCAACCTGATATACACTCTAATAATTCGGAATTTATTGGTAATTGACATGCTGGTGTCAATTTTTGTTCATAGTTTGCTTTATTCATAATAATAATTACGTAATTGACATATTGGTGTCAATTTTTATTCATAGTTTGCTTCATTCATAATAATAATTTCGTAATTGACATGTTGGTGTCAATTTTTGTCAATAGTTTGCTTTATACATAATAATAATTTCGTAATTGACATGTTGGTGTCAATTTTTGTTCATAGTTTGCTTTATTCATAATAATAATTTCGTAATTGACATGTTGGTGTCAATTTTTGCTCATAGTTCATAATTTCGTAATTGACATGTTGGTGTCAATTTTTGTTCAAAGATTGCTTCATTCATAATAATAATTTCGTAACTGACATGTTGGTGTCAATTTTTGTTCATTGTTTGCTGTATTCATAATAATAATTTCGTAATTGATATGTTGGTGTCAATTTTTGTTCATAGTTTATAATTTCGTAATTGATATGTTGGTGTCAATTTTTGTTCATTTTTTGCTGTATTCATAATAATAATTTCGTAATTGATATGTTGGTGTCAATTTTTGTTCAAAGATTGCTTCATTCATAATAATAATTTCGTAATTGATATGTTGGTGTCAATTTTTTTTCATAGTTTATAATGTCGTAATTGACATGTTGGTGTCAATTTTTGTTCATTGTTTGCTGTATTCATAATAATAATTTCGTAATTGATATGTAGGTGTCAATTTTTGTTCAAAGATTGCTTCATTCATAATAATAATTTCGTAATTGACATGTTGGTGTCAATTTTTGCTCATAGTTCATAATTTCGTAATTGACATGTTGGTGTCAGTTTTTGTTCAAAGATTGCTTCATTCATAATAATAATTTCGTAACTGACATGTTGGTGTCAATTTTTGTTCATTGTTTGCTGTATTCATAATAATAATTTCGTAATTGATATGTTGGTGTCAATTTTTGTTCATAGTTTATAATTTCGTAATTGATATGTTGGTGTCAATTTTTGTTCATTTTTTGCTGTATTCATAATAATAATTTCGTAATTGATATGTTGGTGTCAATTTTTGTTCAAAGATTGCTTCATTCATAATAATAATTTCGTAATTGACATGTTGGTGTCAATTTTTGCTTATAGTTTGCTTTATTCACAATAATAATTTCGTAATTGATATGTCGGTGTCAATTTTTATTCATAGTTTGCTTTATTCATAATAATAATTTCGTAATTGAGATGTTGGTGTCAATTTTTGTTCATTGTTTGCTTTATTCATAATAATAATTTCGTAATTGACATGTTGGTATCAATTTTTGTTCATAGTTTGCTTTATTCCAATAATAAAAAAGAGAGGCACCAAACGCCATCTCTCGGTGAAATCAAAATGTAACAAAGAAAACAAACATAATAATAATTTCTTCGAAAAGTGATGAAATTAAAGTAAAGTATGATTGTTTTCTCAACACGACCACTGAGAGACGTGGTCCAAAAAAAACAAGCCATTAAAAGATAACAAGAAATATTGGAGACAATATGAACCAGGAATTGTAAACTACCCCAAACGTGTGCAAAAAAAACGTGTTTTAACCCAGAAATGAATCACTGCTTTTAAAGTCGGTTGTGGAAAATCCAAGCATACGTTTAGGTAGATGAAATTAATGCCCAGCTGGGAATTAGCCGATCATCAAGTTGCAAAATTTTGAACAAATACAAAATTCATCCCTACCACCTTAATGATATATTTTTATATATTGATGCCATCACAGAGATAGTGTCACATAAGTCACAGTATAAGGTACATATAATAAAATAAAGTAGTTCTATTTTTGACATAGGCAACTTCATTTACACTCATTAGACATTAGAAGATGGCAATAAAAGCTATCTTCGTGCAATACAAATTTCAATTGTGTCACCTTGATACTAAATTTTAATTAGTTTCAGCAATATTCGTGGCTTCCAAGCACATGAAAAGACTACAATGAAGAATTACTTAGGGCCCACAAGTTTAAATGTACATTATTTACATAACATTACTTTTAAAATTGAGGACATTCTTACAAAGTACAAGTATAAAAACCTTCCATTCCATTGTCCATTTTATTTTTAATAAACATAGAAACATAAAGGGTTTCAGCCCCTGTAACTGTACATCATTTTAAATCTGTAGTATCACAAGATCCAATAATGTAAAGATATATAGGGTCTTCCATTTATAAACCGTAAGATTAGTATCTAACTTTTATATGAACCACCTTGTATAAATTTCAATATTTTTATGAAATGCAGCTCATTTTTCTACGCAACTCTTTTATAAAACTTATTTGATATTTTGATTAATAACCCCGTTTTTACACAGTTACTGGAGCGTTAAAACACCCTACATGTATAACACCGTATCAATATATATATATTATTACGTTTTTTTTTTTACTTTACCTATTTTATGGGTGTTGAATATTTACGTATTTACTTGTATTGTAACTCCTTATTATTTCTGTTACCTCAGGGTCAATGGTAGGTTCAATCAGAACTAAATAGAGTCTTGTTCAAATGCTTTAATGAATTCATAATAACCAAAACCTTAAAAAACGTCTAATATAAAGTGAACTAGTCAAACAAATCCAAAACAATAGAAAACAAAATTATATTAAAAAAAACTAATAAACTATGACCAACATTAACAAAATAAATCCTATATACACAAGCTAACTTATGTGAGAATATGATTCTTGTAATTTACGCAAACTCTATACTTGCAGTTATCTTCTTGCTTTTGGTCCCTTGATTAAGTCGTCCTCTTGTCCCTGCGTTCGTCTTCTGATCCTTTGTTGATTCGCACAAAAGTAAACAGCTACTTTTGTGTGCGAAGTTTATCGGCTTGAAGTCCTGATTTTCGAATATCTCCGTCACGGCTCCTATCTTGTTGAAGTCCTATCCTTGTTGACTGTTTTTTTCGAGTCCTATGTCCAATCGTTGAACACGCGTTAATTTTATGTAATCTATTAGTATTAGGGCAACATCACGACCCTCGACCCACTACCGTCTCCCCTGCTCGCCGTTCACCCTCTACCCTCGACTCGTCAATCTGTTTCTTATTGATTATTTCCGATCTTCAATTCTTCAATCTCACATGTGTCTATGCACGAAGTCACCTGTCACCCGCGGTAACCGATCAACAACCTCCATCCGCGGATCCATAAACCTTGCGATATTCTGTGTTCATAAAATGTCTTACACATTTCTCTGTAGATTTGTGCATACTTCTTCACATTCACATTTACAATATTTACAATAATTTTAGTTAGCTTGTGCCCTTAAGATTATAATTCTATCTAATACCTATCTAATAATAATAATAAATCTATTCTAATTAATCTACTCTACTTATAATACAAATACCATCACAATATATATATATATATATATATATATATATATATATATATATATATATATATATATATATATATATATATATATATATCTTCTATTATTGTGTAATTTATATGAAATAGGCACAATTCGTCGTGCACATTTGCATGGTTGCGATGTTTCGATTTATAGTTATGTACATGAAAAGCTTTATTGCTCAAGTAAATAGACCTGTGTCACGAAAACTGCCGAAATATTCAATTCTATGCGCAATTGTAAGCAATCGCGTATTTATGTAGGTCAATAATAAAACCAGTATTGACGTATATTGTTTCATTGCGTAGTGAGTTTAGGCTGCGACTAATCAATACTCCAGGATTCGATTAGCAGCCAGTGCTATGTTAAAACTATTTAGTTGATCTTCGAATTGCTTCTGTTGATGGTAACGGCAATTACCACCTGAAATCAAAGTAAAATATAGAAAAATATAAAAATATTAGAAAAACCAAACCTTTAGTTTGGTACGATTTCACTAAGATACTACAACAAAAATTTCAAAAATATCACCAACTACAGGGCGTTAATACATAAAAGGTTGATTTTAGTAATAACCTCTGAAGATTATGCTGATATCTTTTCAGCATCTCTTTCTGATATCATCTTTTTGATATATTTTTGATATCATTACATTGTGGAGCACTGAACGTATTCTGGACACACAATGGCAAGCTGAGCTATCTGTATTATTTCCTAAACCGCCAAATGTGTAAGTCTTTTTCGTCTTGAATATGAATAATTTTTCTAGAAACTGACAAAAGTATAGTATTCGTAGGACATATAGAACAAACCGAAATAAGCATAAAAGTCTTAATTTACAGGTGTCCTATAATGAACCGTTTCAGAAATATGGTTGATTTTAATTTTTAGATTTATTTTTTTACATTGTAGTCAAAACATTTACATTCATTGTGCAAAGTTTAAGTTGTACCTAAAGTCCTATAACAATATGTAGATGCTTTTTATTACGAAAACAAATATTTACGAATTATATAGGAATTATTTGAAAGTTGGTAGCATTAGTGTTAGCACATCTATTATTGATTCCTTATATTATCAAATCGATTTTCTCTGATCCCTCTATGGTGGGCTTCTATTTGCTCACGGTGCGGGTAATCCAGGAAAAATTGGAATCGTCGCCTTTATTATCCCACCCCCTGGTGCTGGCGCATCACGTTGATTCCGCGGGTTTCAATCGGGATTAAACCGAAATTATCCGTCCAATGCATAAATCAGTGAGGGGCATGCGGGGGCGGGTGGGGGCGCTTAACATTCCCGCTTTTGCCTCTCGGGCCTTCCCCGTCACTCCATCGGACGGCAATTGTTAATGAAATAAAGCCCTTGTACTGTCCAGGGGCCAAGGGAGCGACGTTTTGACAGTGATATCAATAAATGTTCGTATATCGATGAACCCCCAAAGGTAACGGAAATGCAATGAAGAGCTGAGGTAACGGAATTAACGCAAGAACAGCGGCTGCAATATTGAAATATTGAGAGATTAAAATGATTAAGCCAAACGAAAAGCGTTCAAATGTGATTTTGTTGGCAGTAGTGGGAAATTACGTTATTTTTTCAGGCTATTCGTTTTAAATGGCACTTTCCGTAACCTATAGGGCTTATTAATAAATATGAATAGTTGGACGCAGGCATCGTCAAAAAAAGTATCAATGCGATGTCAACATAACGGTAGTTTGTTATCATGTAGCATATCGCAAATATTTAAGTACCTATTGTTTTTGGACATATTTTGCTCCATTCCTTAAAAAAAACAAAATGTATACACTCCAGGGGCAAAACTAGTCTGTTTCAGAGCGCCCCTCTGAAGGGGGACGCTAATAAGTGCGCAATAAGGAACAAAAATCGACCGGTCCAAGGTTTTTTTTCTGGAAATTCTCATTTCATAAACACCGAATTTATTCCAGTTAAGGTTTACATACCCATAAAATTTTATTAAAATCGGTTTAGTGATTTTAGCACAAAAAAATAAAAACTGAAAACTACAGTTTTGCACCATTGGTTAAGAAAATCAATTAGAGATAAAAATATGTCTTTTTAATAAATCCATACAATGTATTCATTATATAAGGTCTGACAGTTGCGTTAACCAAGTTTTATTGATATGCCTTATATAGGGTGTCCAAAATTTAATGTCAAACTTTTCAAACTTTAAAGCACTTAATTTTTCTTATTTTAAATTGCAGCCCCTGTATATTTTTATGTCATTCCATGTGGAATTAAAAGACAAGCATATTTCCTAATTACAACTCTATCGCAATTCCTAACACATTTAAGAAACCAAACGCAACTTTTATGGTAACGCAATTAGTGTTGCACCAGACAAGGCAAAATGGGAAATGGGACGTCCAACGGCATACAAGCCTATAGTAATAAAAAATATAAAGGAAGATCTCATAAAGACTGTTAAGGAAGTTGCAAACATCTTCGGGAACCACTTCTCAACTATTGCAGAAGAAAAGTTGACCAATCAATTCGTTGTTCGCAGGTCAGAACTATGTACAACAACCACCATTATGCCCAATATATATGCCTACTCTAATAATAATATTGGTAATAATATATTATAATAACAATAATAATATTATATTATATACCCAATAATGTTATATGTGGCACTTGTATCACCTCATGATGTTGTTAACACAATAATATCAATAAAAAATAACTATTGTGCAGGAAAAGATCAAATCCCGCCCAAGATATTAAAAGAGGTAGCACACGAAATTTCTTTCCTAATTCCTAATTCCAATAATTAAGTCTTTCCTAATTCACTAAAAGTAGCCAACGTTCTGCCAGTTCTCAATAAGGCCCCAAAAGAAGACTTTATTGACTACAGACCAATTTCAGTTATCATCACCTTCTCAAAGGTTATTGAAAAACTTATCGCTGAGAAATTGTGGACATTTTTAAACAAATACAAACTCGTCAGTGAAAACCAACATGGGTTAAGGCAAAATAAATCGACCGAGACAACAACTATCGACCTGGTTGAGAAGGTTGCTAGAAGCATAGACAAATTATGGTAAATTAGGTAAATTCGTAGCCGGGTTATTTTATGACTTTTCAGCGGCATTTGACACGGTCAGTTTGCAGTTTACGCGCGAAAAACTTTTTGCAATTTGCGTGCGGTTAAGTGCTCTAAACCTTATAGTGTCCTTTCTGAAAGAACTGAACTGAACTGAAGAACTGAAAGAAAAATGTATATTTGCGTAAATGACAATATATCGGACACTTATGAACTCAAGAAGGATGTAGTGTAGGGATCTAAGATGGGTCCCAATCCTCTTCTTGTTGTTTATAAACGACATCACGTGCCACGTAAAGGGTAGGCATGTTGTAATGTTTGCGGATGACACAAGTATTATTGTTTAAGCGGAAAGTGTACATGAACTATGAACTTGTCAGGAAAATTATGGTTGCTAACGATGAAATAACACACGGGTGCAAGCAAAATAATGTTGCGTTGAATGCGGATGAAACGGAAAAGATAATATTCTATAACAAAAAATAACCCAACCATCTACTGGTAAGCGTCTCAGAAAGCACAATGTTTCTGGGCAGCTTTCTAGATGAAAGATTATCGTGGAACCAACAAGTTGACTATATATCTACAAATTTGTCTAGGACTTATATTGCTCTCCTTAAATTGAGACGCTATTTCAATACAAGCACACTAATAAGTATATACTACGTGATTTTTTTTCCGCATTTGACCTACAAAATTCAAGTATGGGGAAAGACGACCAATAGCAACTTGGCTAGATTGTTTGTCCTACAAAAAATTAATTCGTTTAAGTTTTAACCTACGTATAAGAGGATCATGCGCCCAATATTTAAAAAGAACAACATCCTGACAATGACTGGGCTTTATATTTATAAGTGTGCGTTATTTGTATTTATAAATGGGGTGAATTTTCGTAAGAACAATGTATTCATGTATATCTATATATACAGGGTCCGTCATTTCACCTCCCGTCTTCAATAGCTCAGTTACTAATTGAGTTAGGATTCTGATATTGTGCAGACTTCAGTTGCTTTCTAGGGCGTATTTCAGGAAAATATTTTTGATTATACAGGGTGTCCCAAAAAAGTGTGACGTCATCATGATGTATATTTTTAGATTGCATGGTATATTTTTTGTTACTTGTTTGGGTACCTTTTATAGATGCCTACATACCCATAAAATTTTATTGAAATCGTTTAGTGATATTAGCACAAAAAAATAAAAACTGAAAAAAATCAGTTTTGCACCATTGGTTAAGAAAATTAATAAGGGAAAAAAATAGTGTCTCTTAAAAAACCATACAAGGTACTCATTAAATAAGGTCAGACAGTTGCGTTAACCAAGTTTTATTGATATGCAGTATACAGACTGTCGAAAATTTAGTGTCAAACTTTTCAAACTTTAAAGCACTTTATTTTTCTTATTTTAAATTGGAACCTCAGTATATTTTTATGTAATTCGATGCGGAATTAAAAGACAAACATTTTTCTTAATTACAACCCGATCTCAATTCCTAACACATTCAAAGATATTTGGAGAAAACTCGTTTTATCAACAATGCCAATGGCCATTTTAATTAATCAAAATCGAAGGTGGGTTTGAAAAACAATTTATTGACATTAAAGTTAAGGTTAAAAAAAGGCTCCACGTAATTTTACCTCGTTGCTACTTCGTCGCAAGGGAGGCTCCGCCCTACCTGCGTGGGTGGACGGCAGATAGTCAGCGAAGTTCAGAAATCACGAACTGTCACAACGCTGACCGTTTGGCGTCAACACCACCAGATTTAGATCTCGCAGTGAGAAGAGAAAACTGTAAATGGGATAAATGAGAAAGAAAACTGTAACTGAAATGAATATAGAAAACTGTAAAGAGAAAACGTGGGGGGAGCAAAAAATAACAGGTGTGAGTTTGGTATGGTAAAATGTCGGCGTTTATTCACACAAATCAATGACGGACACCGTGTCCTGCGCTCCTGAAAACAAATACCTCCGAGCGCCACCCTTTCGCGCAGGGTTTACCCTATTCGGCCGAATAACATAAGCTCCTAATCGCGCGATTGAAAGGGCCGAGGGAGCGACCTTTTTCGTACACTAGCGCAAAACACGTACGACACAATTTACACGTAGACACAATTTACGCACAAGAATAAACCGAAAAGTGGCCCAATCGAGCACACAAAAAAAGAAATTATATATATTGTCTGGAATTTATATCTGGCCTGAGTTCCGGATGGTCATCGCTGGTGACTGCTACAGCTCCGGAAGGGCGACGGCTTGCGTCGTAGACCTGGTGCTCGCTCGCGGCCTCCAGCCAGGAATGTTCTGGCCGAGCTGCCTAGCCCGTGGCTAAACGCCTACAAAACACATGGCCTTAATCAAAATGGCCGGACACGTGGCTTCACGAAGAGGAGGAGGAATAACTACTTACTCCGGTGTTATGAGCGTGTTCTCTGCCCTCTAGTCGATGCCTCAATCCCCCTCAAGGGTGGTTAGCTGAGAACCGTTGATTATTCCCGCAAAACGGATGGTGATATACCTTATCTGCAACGGTTCTTCTGGCACGATCTATCTTGGGCACGAGTCAATTTAGTTCTGCCTCGTGGCGGCGCTTCCGCCGGTGAATTTAAAAATCGCTCACCGGGGAGACGCGTCACCACAACAAAAAAATGCAAGCATGGTTGCCTACCGTGCAGGTCCATACGTCCGTTAATTATTAAAATGCCGCTTTCTGCCAACGCTATTTTTGGACCGTTACACATTTCAAAATATTACATTCAACCTGTTACGAAGAGTGGCAATGTCATTTCAATCTCGTCTTTGTTTGTGCCTTCAAGAGGGCGGAAGACATATAGAACATAAGTTCTAGCAATTAATTAATTTTAGAACTGCACAGTTATGTTATGTTTTTATGAAATTTTATTACTGAAACTATTTTTTATACAAAACTTAATACTTTTACGATGTGTAATAGGTTTAGACGAAGATCTGTGAAACCTTTAATACTTTCGAGATATTAATTGTAACTACAAATCATGTTATGTCAATAAATTGTTTTTCAAAGTCACCGTCGAGTTTTATTCATTAAAATGGCTATTGGAATAGTTGATAAATCGAGTTTTCTGCACATAACTTTCAATGTGTTAGGAATTGCGATAGAGTTGTAATTAGGAAAAATGTTTGTCTTTTAATTCCACATGGAATGACATAAAAATATGCAGGGGCTCCAATTTAAAATAAGAAAAATAAAGTGCTTTAAAGTTTGAAAAGTTTGACACTAAATTTTGGACACTCGGAATAATGCATATCAATAAAACTTGGTTAACGCATCTATCAGACCTTATTTAATGAGTACCTTGTATGGTTTTATTAACAAGGCATACTTTTATCTCTTATTAATTTTCTTAACCAATGGTGCAAAACTGATTTTTTTCAGTTTTTATTTTTTTGTGCTAATATCACTGAACCGATTTTAATAAAATTTCATGGGTATGTAGGCATCCATAAAGGACACTCAAATAAACAACAAAAAATATACCATGCAATTTAAAAATACACATCATCATGATGTCACACTTTTTTGGGACACTCTGTATAATCAAAAATATTTTTCTAAAGTACGCCACAGAATGCAAGTAAAGTCTGCAAAATATCAAAATCCTAACTGAATTAGTAACTGAGCTACAGAAAACGGGAGGTGAAATGACGGACCCTGTATAACAAAATCCCAAACCATGTAAAGGCAAATCAAAATATCAATGGTTTTAAAAATCAACCCAGAGCTATCATTGAAAAGTGTCTCTACTCATAGTCTGAGTTTAAATGTATATAACAAAGTATCAATTTTTATAAGTGTTATATATTTTTTTATTTTTATTTTTTTGCATATGTATATTTTTATATTAAATTGTATCTGACTTGTAGAATCAACAATGTATGTTCCTTTTTAAGGATGAATAAACCGAACTGTACTGAAATATTGATGGGCATGCGTGTATATTTTATTCCAAATGAGTTCAGCCCAATTTTACAAAGGTTGTTCCAGCAATAACTTCACAGAATCAATTTAAATATCGTTAACGCTGAAGTCCGCCGAAATTAAACTTGTCCTGTCGTAATTTGTACGCAAAGTGCGCATAAAACCGCCGCCTCGCACACTTAACGATGGGCACACAGACAGACACACGCGTCCCATTTAGATTTAACGTCCGGACCATAAACCTGCGTGTTATAAACGAACCGGCATTCATAAACGTAATTCGGAAAATTCGCAATGATCGGCACGACGTTGCGCGAAATCTGCCCCACGAGGGGCCGTAAATTCCGTCCCGCTAGCCGGCGCTTTAAAAGACAGATTTTATGGGTTATTGTAATAGATTTCGAGCAGTAAAACGCGAGCGAATGCAAATTAATGTTTGTATTACTAGAGGAATTATTATTCTATGCGCCCTCCTGGCGGTTTCAATGTAGTTTATATGGAAACATTTAGGGCACAATCTACAAAAATTGCATTGAAATGAACGATTTTGCAGTAGTAAGACCGGGGTCCAATGATTATGTTAAAAATGTGAAGCATGGCGATACATTTGTGGGTCGCATATGCACTAGCAGATAGAGAATTAGATAAGAAAGGGACACATGACCTGATGAGTTTAACGCCAAGGGAACTGCTGCCAGGCAAATTGCACCGCCTGAATATCTTAAACCCACTATAACATTTAATAAATCACTTATTTATTGTATATCTGAACACAAATTTAATTCAGCTTGTACTAGAATTCAATGGGAGAATTCACTATGTTCAAAGTAATTCAAAGAAAAGTAGAGGACATAACATAAATAAATTAATGCTCACATTGGATGTATGAACCAAGGTAGTTATAAGATGAAAAATTCGTATAAAAGCTAAAGAAGGACGAGGCTCGTGACAGTTGATGCCAGACTAAAGAAGCATCGCCACGTTAACGTTATATTGTGTGTGAGTTAATTTAAACAAGAAGATTGTCAATGATATGTATAATACAGAAAAAAAGCCCGGTATACTCATATATTTCGTGCATTTTCTTTATGAGGTCATATGCAATAGATCTTTATCTTCATATGTTGGATAGAAATTCACGTTTCTTCTTCTAGGCTTACAGATTTACGTAGTGATGTCATAATTAAATATGGTATTGTTTGCAATTAGTTAATAATTTCTAGTGAAATTTGTGTGTGAAAATCTTTAACGTTTGTTCAGTAGGTTAGTATTGGCCGGCGCTGGCGTTTGCATTCTAGCAATAAAATTGTGTTGCAGGCTGTGAGCGCTTTCAATAGCATCCACATCAAAGTTTTATCCACGTGTAGCGATACAAGCGCAAACAATTACTCGCTAATCAATTACAATCCGGACTTTGATTGGTTCCCAATTGGAGACGTCGAAGCAGGCGAGCGAGGAATTTAGCATGCACGACGCTCCAAGGGACGTACTACCAAGGGGGGGTGGCGTGTCGTGGACGGTCTGAGGAGGGGGGGGGGGGGGGTCTGAGACGACGCCGCATTGAATATTCCCCCAGATCCCGAGATATTCATAATCTTGTTACTGCATCATTGATTGGGAGCTCCGGCGTTTGCCTACAATTCCTGACATAATTAAACTAAGATGCAATTATGCACTGTTAACGCGCCGCCCGCATGGAGCGTCCGTATACCCCCCCCCCCCTCCTTCTCCTCCTCAAAACGGTTTGATTGATATTAATCGCGGCATTCCGGGCTTAAGCGCCGCTGATGGGAAATCTAAATTTAGCCCGCCTGCAAGTTTCCCGAGTAGAAATGGAATGCCCAGAGCGTCCTGTTTGCACTGCCAATTGAGCGGTTTAAAAAGCGTGCCAGGTGTTTTTGCAATCGAAACCGCAGCGACGTTAAATATTACCTGGCGGTGATAAATCGCCGGTGTTTCCAACTTGGCGCAATAATTTCCTAGCCCGAGTTCAAGAATTAAAACCGGGCCAAGTCGGGGGGTGATTAACGGAAGCGGTGCGCTCAATACCTGGGGTGAAATGGGGGCGATTTATAACCGGCTTGGATTGACTTCTTAGACAACGCGAAAAAGCGTCCCGTTAAACTTTTAAATGCTACACATTAGTCGCCATGCAATGGCTGCAGCTTGGTGTGAGACAAGCAGCTGATTTATGTATAAATTGGAAATCCGTATTCTTTGAAGATCAGACGGAAAAATTAAGTGCCCTAAATATAATAATAAAGCCCGTATGCGACATATTTGTCTAAACGTCGTTCGGCGTCTAAACCGGGTATCATGTTACATTGCCGGGGGCCATTAGTAAATGATGCGTGCGCTTGCAAGGGGAAGGCCTGAGCATCTTGCATCATTCACCAAACCGAACTACAGAACATATCTTGTTAATTGTGTTGCATAACTATAAAATGTCACGAAATATTTAGGTAATGATATAAACAATCGATCACACGACTTTAACATTAACGACGATTGATTTGACAGAATTTAATGCTTTATACTCTTGTGTCTCTGTTCTCAACACACCTACATCAAATTTTAAGTTTAATTTTAGGTATAACAAAAATAGTTTACGAAATGATCGTCCGACATACCACTCAACCTGAATAAATTAGTGGCTATTTTTAGTTTCATTTTGCACTGGCAATTTCATTAGATTATTAGTTGTAAATTTGGTATGGTTAAACTACATTCACAACCACTCAATTTATAATTAACGTAAAATTTGGTTCTTCCAAAACAAAGTTCTTCACAACGGCTAAGTTAGTACTTAATTTTTGCTGCAACTGCAATAAGTGCAAATCAATTATTGTTTTATACAATGCCAACAAATAATGGAGTAAAACAAATTTTAAAGTTTTACCCATGGCATAGCAAAAATTTGCGTCCTTGTCAAATTATATCAATAAATCAAACACGAAGGATTAGATCTTTTATTAATTTCAACATAAAATTTGCAATGTAAGGCTTACGGCAATATTAGGGACATTAGAACAAGTACGAATAGTAAATATCTAGAAATGTACTTTACATGCGTTTATAGATGCTAATTGATCGATTATAGCGTGCGAACAAAAATTATTTTCATCCAAGAGGGCTTGGGCTGAAAAACGTAGGGCTCGGTTTAGATCACAATTATAAGGGTACGATATATCTAATCAAATCTTGGTTGAAATTGTGTCTAACACATGAGGTGCCAAACTGATGAATTTTAAGCTAAGCTGTATGGCTTTGCAAAGCAAACGTTGATGATAATAATTTATGCTCGCACGGTATAAGCAAAATTTATTTTTTTCTGTTTTTTCTCCTTCTTCACTCAAAATAGCAAGATCCGATAATCTTGATGGGCCAATGAAGCTCTTAAATAAGATATAATCAGTTTAAGTTTACTGATCTTTCACAACTCATTGAAACCGATACTGTGAGCATAATTTGAATAGCAAATATTGGATTTCGAAAATCTCTTCATCTATATATTTAACAATAAAAATAAGTAGCACTTCAGGCTTTGAAAGAATTACGTTTTTCCTACTACTAAGTAAAGTTCTGTTGTCTACTATTTAATTGTACCGTTGCGGCCATGTTTCAAAATCCCCCTTCTGATGCAAAAACATTACAATCGGCCTTTTTAAATTTTGAAGTGACTTTTCTAAATCTAAATTCTAATTCTAAATGTCTGACTTTTCACCGACTTGATATTATAAAAATTAAACCTGTAACTACTAAACGTATTTCGACAAAATTGAATAAAATATTGTATGAAACACGTGAGCTAAGGATGTTTTTTTCAAAAACATCCCCTTAGCTCACTTGTTATATAAATAAATATTAATTCACTAGCGGATTCAAGAACATTTTATTTCACTTGTAGATAAACAAATGTTTATGACGTTTGCTAAGAGGTGATTGCTGAAGTATAAATCCAATCAAATTTGTGTATCTGTAGTCACGCGTGCGACAATATCCAATCAAAATAACATTAGACTGATTACTACCCATGGATAGTTTTCACTTAAAAACCCTCCGTTTTCGGCGTCGGGTTGTTGCAAAGCAATGTGCTTTCGAAAACTCTAATTGAACTTAAATAAACTGTACCTTACTATTGGGTTAATACTACAGATAATTAAATGGTGATAGTTGTATTGAGTCAGTAAAATCTAACAATAATAGCAATGTGAAAGTAATGTACTTAAATTTAATACTTTTAACTACTTGCTTCTTCATTTGTGTTTAATTACAACAGCAATAGTTGATCCTAAAATAATTCACCAATGTTATTTTTGCTGTTAAAAATTTTTCACGGCATTAATTTGTGCTTGTTTAAAAATTTTATTAGCCTCCATCAGATATACCGAGTGATTATTATTTATCCAGTAAATCTCTTTTTATCAAATGATGAAAATGAAAATACTGCCATTTTTTTTAAATCACGCATGAGATCGATGAGATTCTATTATTGCGTGTAAGTTTTAGATTACTGAATTATTTACAGTTCATAAGTATTTTTTGTCTTCTGCAACTTTTGCAACAATTAAAATTGTAATGTTTTTTTCATATTTTTTAGATTTCAGTTAGGTACGAAAACTAATTCTCAAATTTTATTTTCGGGTTTGATAAAAACTTATAACATGTATCAGTAGCAAAAACAATTCGGAATACTAATTATTTCTTAAGAATTTTTATTCATCAAAATGCTATGTCACTGCATAGTTTCTACGGTTTTGATGCAAGGTGCTTTTTAGGAGAAATATTTCTCAATGATAATTAATATTTATTTAGATAGCTTCAAAAAATATGAATCACCTCTTGTTAATGTTTTAGTTCCACAAAAACCCTGTTTGTGTTCATTTATACTGGCCTAAATGATGAGATGATAAATATGAAAAAACATTTAAAACCTAATTTTACCAAGTTACAGATAACAAAAAAACATGTCCTTTAAATGTTTCAGTAATCTAAAACTAACTTGCAGTAAAAATATATCAATGATATCTCGCGCGATTTCCGAAAATTTTGCATTATTTCAATTTTCATCATTTTGAAAAACGAGATTTTCTGGGTAAGTAAAAATTACTTGGTACATCTGATGACATCTTTTAGACAAGCATAAATTAATGCCGTATATTTTTTTATTTTTTTGTAAATCAATAATAATGAAAATGCCCAATACGATACCGACTTTTTGGAGGTCACTGTATATAATATATTTATGATCAAGCGGATTATCACAAATTTAAATTATGAACGAATTCATTTTTATGAATAAATAGTTTCCCAGAAGAAGACAAAAATTAAGAAATTAGAAAAATCTAAAAGAAATCGTAGAATTTATTATATGTATGTATATACCTATTGTGTTAAGAAAACAATTACTCTAATTATGTTCATCAAATGTAGAATCAACTCGGTCTTCTCCAGATATGAAGAAATTGTTTAGTTCAATTGACTCTTAAGTATTGGCAGCACAAGTACCAGATTTTACGTTTTTAGCGCGTGTGTGAATCACTCACACATCTAAGTTGCGCACGCACAATATTGCACTGGAGATATCTACCCCACATAATTCACCCCTGACGTTTCACTCCGCCTACTGCGTTTGAGAGGGGGCGTTTAATTCTTCCCGTAGACAAGTCGGGATGTTTGCATAAAGCCGGACTACTGTTATATTTGTGGTTCATTCGTGAGAGACATTCTTACACAGAAAAAGATACAATTACGAAATTAAAATAATAACTTACCTGGTAGTGTGGTAACACGCGAAGAGATAATCGTCGTAGTAATTGCAATAGGTCGAATGTCAGAAATATCAAAGTTTTCAGGAAAAACAAAAAAACTCCTGTCTTTACCCTACCTTTCCGATTCGTTCAATTTTTTAATAATCTAAATCGAATTTGAACTCTTTTAACCGGGTCATCGTTAATTCAGTGTAATTTGCATAAACTACGTCATCTAAATTGACATACGATATTTTGATTATTAAAGTTGGCCTCATTCTTAGACATAAGCCAAATTTTCAAGTTAGCATAAAACTAAAAACGCTGAAATAAGGCATACAAAATAAAACATTAGACAATAAAAAAAAAATCTCTTTTTCTGCGGTAGTACGTAAACTAGGTTTTTACGCACTCTGCGCGGTGCGTAATGTAGTACTTTTTAGCACAAGGGCGTAAAAAAATTAACTGTGCGTAAAATAATTTTCACGCACAATTCATTCACTCACAAATTAAACAAAAGATAATATTTTGCATCAAATTATCGCTGTTTTTCATAATTGCTATCGTAGAAAAAACTTTGTATAACGCATTATCGTAAAGTAGTGCTTTACGAACTTGTATCATAATATCTATTATTATAAATAATTTGGGGGTATTATAATTAATTAAACACATTAAAATTAAATTATTTTATTAGCTCATTTACATTACCTTTGGTTTTTTAACTTACAATAGAGATACACTTGTAAGATAATCACAAGAAATCACAAGGTGCGAATATATTTTTTTATCATTTTCTTTTCCTAAATAGTGGTGCAATTTGAAGACATTACAACATCTACTTTTTTTATCATTTTCTTTTCCTAAATAGTGGTGCAATTTGAAGACATTACAACATCTACTACTAGTAAGATAATCACAAGAAATCACAAGGTGCGAATATATTTTTTTATCATTTTCTTTTCCTAAATAGAGGTGCAATTTGAAGACATCACAACATCGTCCGTGTAGAGAGAGGAAAATTCTTTCGAAAAATAACTGCGTCGCCTTAACCTTTAAAAGGTACGCGGTATACAGGGCGATCCAAAATAAACCCGTCAGAAATTTATATTGTAACATATTTTCAAAATTTTTTGCCGTTTGCTTATAGGTTCCTTCAAATACATTTGAATTGCAACAATCATAAAAATATGTTGCTAATATTAAATCTTATTTTGTATAAAAAAAATTAGTGCCTATTCATTTGCTTAGTTTTCTTGAAATATAATTGAATTGCATCAATTAATACATGATATATGATATCAACAATTTTGCATTATTTGTGAAATTTATATTCTAACATATTTTAAATTTTTTTGGCTGTTTGCTTATAGGTTTCTACAAATACATTTGAATTGCAACAATCATAAAAATATGTTGTTAATATTAAATCTTATTATGTAAAAAATAAATTAGAGCCCATTAATTTGCTTACAGTTTTCTTCAAATATAATTGAATTGCATCAATTAATACATGATATATGATATCAACAATTTTGCATTTTTTTGTTTAAGATTTCAAATGATTGATCGTTTATCTTATCTTAGCAACTTTTGGAGAATGCATAGTTTTGCGATTTTTGAATGCCAATCAATGTAGAGGCTGCGGTGGAGTGAGCGTTAACGCGTTCGCTTCGAGACCGCAAGGTCCCGGGTTCGATTCCCGGGTCTGCATTTCTGGGGTGGTTTTTCTGTAGTTTTCCCATTTCCTTGCAACAAATGTTGGAGATGTGCCTCTACCATCTATAAGTCGCATGCAGGCGCAGATGGGCAATAATAATAATGCCCCTCTCCTCTTAACGCCCGCATAACTAGTAATAGTTCAGGGGCCTATGGTAAAATAAAATGTAATTGGGTCAGAGTTGTCTGTCAAATAATGACAGTAACCAATTACGCCATAGGTGGAGGAGTAGTAGGAATTATTATTATTATTATTATGTATATCTACAAAACACTTAGAGAATTTTGGTCCTCCTTTTCAGTTTTTGACAATTTTTGGATGCTCAATGTATGTGTATTTACAAAAAATTTAGAGTATTTTTGACATCCTTTTCAGTTTTTGACAATTTTTGAATGCCAATCAACAATTTTGCATTATTTGTTTAAAATTTCAAATGATTGATCGTTTATCTTAGCAAATTTTTGAGTGTTCCATACATAGTTTTGCGAGTTTTCAATGCCAATCAATGTATGTGTATTTACAAAACACTTAGAGAATTTTGGTCCTCCTTTTCAGTTTTTGACAATTTTTGGATGCTTAATGTATGTGTATTTACAAAACATTTAGAGTATTTTGGACATCCTTTTCAGGTTTTGACAATTTTTGAATGCCAATCGACAATTTTGCATTATTTGTTTAAAATTTCAAATGACTGATCGTTTATCTTAGCAAATTTTGGAGTATTCTATACATAGTTTTGCGATTTTTGAATGCCAATCAATGTATGTGTATTTACAAAACACCTAGAGAATTTTGGAGATCTATTTCAGTTTTTACAATTTTTGAATGCCAATCAATGTATGTGTATTTACAAAACATTTAGAGTATTTTGGACATGCTTTTCAGGTTTTGACAATTTTTGAATGCCAATCAACAATTTTGCATTATTTGTTTAAAATTTCAAATGATTGATCGTTTATCTTAGCAAATTTTCGAGTGTTCTATACATAGTTTTGCGATTTTTGAATGCCAATCAATGTATGTGTATTTACAAAACATTTAGAGTAGTTTGGACATCCTTTTCGGTTTTTTGCCAATTTTTGAATGCCAATCAATGTATGTGAATTTACAAAATACCTAGAGTATTTTGGACATCCTCTTTAGTTTTTGATAACTTTTGAATGCCAATCAATGTATGTGTATTGAGAAAACATTTAGAGTATTTTGGACATGTTTTCCAGTTTTTGACCAATTTTTGAGTCGCCCTGCATACATAAGTATATCAATAAACTTTCATATACACCATCACCAACAACAGTATCATAAAATATCGAATAAAATATATGTCATATATATATGTATCATACAATATAGTCACTTGTTTTAGTAAATAAATGTGGCTGCTTTCATTTACTAAATATATACAATACATTCTTGTATATACACCGCTCATACACACATTCCTTTCGATGAAGCGACGCCATTGAGTGTTAAATACGAAATATTTTAAATACTATACAATCTTAGTCTCAAATTTAAAAGAAAAGTTAAGTACGAAAAATAATGATTTTATAATTTTTCGAAAATTTCAGAAAGTTTTTTACAAACATCAAGTTTAGATTATTCCAAATAAACCCAAATTCCTGGACGAATATTGGCCAGTACTTGGTCATTGCTCGACCAGTACTTGGCCTTTGCCTGAGTAGTACTTGACCATTCCTCGACATCGAAAGTTATATTCTCCAAGCCTCTACATTCTTGCGCTCGACAGTTTTTCCAACAATAGTCCTGCTTCTTGTTGTAGTGAAACTTCAAAAGTCAGAATATTATTCTTTACAAAGTCGAGAACTAATTCTGTCCCAATGCTTTGTAAACGATTATTATCCTCTACATTCTTGCTCGACAGTTTTTCCAACAACAGTCCTGCTTCTTGTTGTAGTGATATTTCAAAAGTTAGAATATTATTCTCTACAAAGTCGAGAACTAATTCTGACCCAATGCTTTGTAAACGATTATTATCCTCTACATTCTTGCTCGACAGTTTTTCCAACAACAGTCCTGCTTCTTGTTGTAGTGAAACGTCAAAAGTCAGAATATTATTCTCTACAAAGTCGAGAACTAATTCTGACCCAATGCTTCGTACACCATCTTCAAAGGACGCTTCTCAGATTTCTGGTTGACCTGCACTGCCAAGTTCAACTGGCAAAATTAAGGCATCTGTGGTTCCTCCTGAACTTCTTGAGACTCCTCAGGTTGCTCTAGACAGTGAAAAATTAAAAAAAATAAAAATGACAACAACGCAGCTTAGCAAAACACAACGTCATTAATTACATGAATTCTTACCATCAGTGTCAGTGGCATCAGTCTCACGTGAAATAATGTTGGTAAAGCTACTAAGTATCGGCCATGACTTCCATCATTTTGATAGTTTTCTTTTTATACAATAAAATCAGATTCAATTGATCATATATCAAAATCTTGGCCAGCTTGGTCCTACTGCAAAATTTTGAATGTCAAAAATTAATGTAACAAACATGTACTAATGTATAATCATTTTATCATTATTTAATTTATTGATTAACAAAGTTATCAGTTTCTTATGAAAACTGTCATGTCTTGAGCAAATAATTTTGTTAAACGTAAGTGAACGAAATAAAAAGTAGGTTTATATTAGTTGCAGAAATAATCTTGAAATGTTCACGAACACTAACAATAATAATGGTCCGTAACGTACTTTTTTAAATACATAATATTTTTTAAATAAATAAATAATTTAACAGTGATATAGAAATTACTTACCCCTTATTTTTTATGAATAAAAGCAATATAAATTTCAGAACACAAGTAAAACAATTTTCCGCTTACTTGCTCTGAAAGTTCATTTTTCGGTCTTAAATTGCGGGCGGAAAATGATATTTAAGAGGCTCTAAGGCCTCTAAAATTTTCACAAATTTTCCCATAGATGGCAGCATTCTTTTCATAAAATAGTGTGACGGTGATAGATATACTACCCTCAATACTGCTCTAAGATTTGTAAATTTATGTTTCACATTATTCATTTTTGTAGCTTTCTATACTCATTGCACTTTATACCTCCTTGGAGTAATTAAGGCATCGTTATCCCTAATAAGCGTAACCCACGGATATTTATATTTAATTGTAAACCTCATATTGCAGCCCGCCATCCTACTCGAAGTAACGATGCCAATTGCCGTGTCTTTTTTGCTCTCTTGTGTTTATTTGTGTGTATGTGTACATAGAGAGGAGGCCCTAATTGCGAAATAATCACGCCCTGGGCGAAATCTCCTTTTAATCGGGGGCGGCTGGATTCGAGTGGCCCGGCTGGAACGCGTTAATTACGCCATTATCCGGTGGCGGGGGTGTCGGGGGTGTTTGTTTATCCGCCGTGCCTCTCGCCGCCCCCGATACCCCACGAACGGGGGGCCTCACGTGGGGCCAGCGGATGGAGTGCAGAGGAGCCGGAATTATGGGCCGGAAGGCCATCGGTCAATACAAGCGTCGGGGTGTGCTGTGCAAGCGGAAAGCTAACTGGGGGCGGCTGTTTACCGAAACGAAAAAACAGAGCTAATATTGTTGCCGGCGGATCGGGGCCCCAATTAACCCTAGTAGAAATCATTACCACCGTCGCATTGACTTTTGCTTAACATAGTACTACGCCAAGTACCCAATCTATTTGAATTTTCGAAACTAGACTCAAGCATTATCTTTATTTAGGGGAAAACACGCGGCTTGGATATTTTTTTTGTGATTTAGGGATTGTTCTAAATAATTGTTTGATACAAGCCCTGCAAGTTGATTTGCCGTTCTCATATTTTAATTCAGAATGTCCACGTATCCATTCATCGACGGAAGGTTTTACTTTCGGCATTTTATCCAAGAAAACTTATAAACACGTAATACACACAAGGCACAAGCACAACGCACTGAAGATTGAGATAAATTGGACTGAATTGATAGCACACTTGCTCCAGATGCGTTCTGTGCACGTAAAAATAGGGTAATCCCCGAAATAATCAAGCTTTGTTTACAAAATATCACGTACGCACGCTCGCTTTGTTGATGATTTTGTGATAACCAAGCACTCTAAACGTAAAGGAGTAATATTAATACTGAATTCTCATTACAATAATGTGCAACAATATATATTCCTAGCTAATATAAATAATATGCTATAAAATTGAGAAATAAGCAAATAAGCACAAAAAATAAGGAAATATTCACAAAAAATGCATTAAAGCAATTATAAGCTTAAAAACTGAAAATATGCATAAAAGCACAAAAAAAGTCACGTTACTTCATTTGCTGAAATTCGTATTGATACGAGGTCATTTTGGTCTGCTATTAAAACTGATGTATAGCATAACACCTAGAAATCCGCGCCTTGCTAATAACCGAGATATTTACTTTGTCACAATAAATCAAATAGCCTGTATTTTAAGAAATCTGCCATGATAATCGCAGCAATCGAAAATCAAACAAAAGATCGGCACGCATTATAATAATCCATCTGATTTCCATCACCTCGCAAATTTTCGTCCTTAACCCACATAAGTTTCAGGACGTGTGCATTTGAGCATATTTTTTCCGGTTTCCGCTTCTATGCCTGCTGTAATATTTTCAATCCGCAGCGAGCTAAACGTAAAAACCGCCGCCGTTTTGACAATTACAGCGAAGACGGATTAATTTTTCCATTACGGAAGCCTCCCAGGCGTCCACTTTTTCCTCCCTCGTCCTTCCTCCCATAATACCGTGTATGTTTGGGGGCGTGCGGGGAAAAAACTGAAAGCCGTGTTTGTGTCAGGAAACGGCGACGGTTCAAGTTCAGCCCGCAATTCAATCAACAGTAATGAATCGGGGTCAATTACGAACTTTGTGGTAGGTTTTCGGGTATTAAATATAACAGTATATAGAGACGACTTAATTTAATTAAAGTGTTAGTATTATTTGAGAACACTTTGTTGGTATACTCTAATTTTTCTAAACTGGCGTTCACGTCATCAAACAGCTGCGTGAGGAGGTTTTTTCTTACTAACTTGATTATTTTCGAGAATATGCATAACAATAGTTTAAGAATCGAAATTAATCTGAGGATCAGTTGTTACATAACACTGATCACCGGTGGTTATAAATAGGTAATCGGTGTATTAACCACGGACACAATTTTCGCCTGCCAATCATGTAATAAAACATGTAATGTTGGCATCTGTGATATTTTTTCGGCAACGATGCCACATCTTTTTCACTAAAACATGCTCATACATGTGTGTATAACCACACTTCTTTGACGTCTAACTTGTTACATTTGATAGATTATTACAATTCATAATTTGCCATTGCAGATGTGAAACCATAACCAGAAGATTGATATCTGTACGAAAAACGGCAGAGAAGTCGACGAATTTGATACGAACCGTGCACTGTCGCACAAGATTACATAGGCGTAACAGCTGATTGCAGCCATTTTTAAATACCCCGGACAGCTGGCAACCTTGTGAAATTGTGCCATCATTATTATAATTATTAGTTTGATGACGTGAACGCCAGTTTAGAAAAATCAGAGTATAATGATTATTTTGGCTTATAGTGAGGTTTCTAATCTTTGAAGTTGAAGGAGGTGGTTAGATGCTTCACTTCTTGTGTTTGCCGTTTTCGTTCGTCATTTATTTATTTATTTATTTGTATATTTATTTTTTATTGTGACTTGTGCCTTTGGTTTTTTTCCAAAAATTGGCCGCCCCTGGATTTGCCGCCCTGGGCTATAGTCCTCATAGATCCCCCAACCCCCTAAATCCGCCATCGGCAGTGTGTCAATTTTGTTAGAACTACTGACTTATTACCCCTTTTTATTTTGAATTCACACGCATTCCAGGGCGCATGTTTAATTACACTGAATATTAAAATTAATCAACCTTCAGTTTTATACCCCCAAAACCGATTAATCAACCATCTTAAGACCAGGCTTACCTACAAAACTCTCATTATCTGTTTACACAGTTTCTCAAATTTTAATTTATGTTTTTTCTACAATGTCATGTCGGGCGTGTCGTGGCCGTCTTCGTCAAAGGAGTCATTAATCTGTATTAAATGCGAGGCATTAAAACATTAATATCCTGCGGCCGCTAACGAAGGCCCCCGGAAAAAAAAAACTTTTAATTACACCGAAACCTGCTGGCTAGGGCGAGCAATGATTCTGGGTGTATCGGGTTTGCAATGTGCGCCCAAGAGTAATGACTGGAAAAATATAATCACTGCCAGACACTCTCCATTCACTATTCCCAATTAAGAAATTTTCGCTACACTTCGTTATATTTTGTGGAGGAAAAAATTGTTATACTCTGATTTTTCTAAACTGGCGTTTACGTCATCAAAATAATAATCATAATAATGATGGCACAATTTTACAAGGTTGCCAGCTGTCCTGGGTATTTAAAAATGGCTGCAATCAGCTGTTGCGCCCGTGCAATCTTGTGCGACAGTGCGCGATTCGTATAAAATTCATCGACTTCTCTGCCGTTTTTCGTACATATATCAATCTTGTGGTTATGGTTTAACATCTACAATGGCAAAATATGCATTGTAATAATCAATCAAATGTAACAAGTTAGACGTCAAAGAAGTTTGGTTATACACACATGTATGGCATGTGTTAAAGATGTGGCATCGTCGCCGAAAAAATATCACGGCTGCCAACATAACATGATTTATTACATGAATAGCAGGCAAACATTGTGCCCGCGGTTAATACACCGATTAACTATTTATAACCACCAGTGATCAGTGTTATGTAACAAATGATCCTCAGATTAATTTCGATTCTTAAACTATTGTTTTGCATATTCTCGAAAATAATCACGTTGGTACGAAAAAACCTCATCACACAGCTGTTTGATGACGTGAACGCCAGTTTAGAAAAATCAGATTATACGCACGCCATGTGTATACCAATAACAATATTATGTCAAAATATGAGTCATACCCGTATAAAGTGTCATACCAAACAACATCCAAATCAATGTAAACGTTTTCTTTTCATAAGCAAATTTTGTTTTTTTTTAATATACTTTGAAGTTGATACTTTGAACCAAACGCATTTGTATATAGATAAGTTTTGTTAAATCGTCTTCTTTTGATTCCAGTAATCTGTGGTTAAGCCATGCCTACATAATTTAGAAACACCCTGTATACCAATTAATGAAACACTTACTTACACAAATAATATTATTATACAATACATACTAAATCAAACAGAAAGTACAGACATCATCAATTTAATTAAATTAACAATAGAACATTTTTTTTATCATTGATGCATCATATTGCTTGTTTAAAACATCGTGTAGCGTGCATAAAACAGGCTTTCAAAAACGCGCGTTTCCTGTAAAGGTTTCCATGGATACAAAACAAGTATCCATGGATACCGCCATAACATGGCGGTATCAGCCGCCATGTTAGCTAGTTATTTATTCAGTATCTTAGCAACGATACTAAAACTGTACGGCAAAATCGACGGCACATATAGAAATTATAATTACAAATGTTTAGGCCAATTTACGGCATCAATGATAAAAAATAGCGTAAAGTATGAGTGGATATCTGGCCTTTCAAGCACTCACTCTATTCAAAAAACCTCCCCGCTCCCCGCTGCGCGGGGAGCGACGGGTCGGTTTTTTGAAAAACGTTCGTGCTTGAAAGGCCTTGATATCCACTTATACTTTAATATACTATTTTTGTTTTTCAATAACAAGTATTATAAAATGAACAATGGACTAATTATGGGCTCGCCACTTAGTGGGGCGATATACATTGGCGATAAATAATTTCTGAACACAAATATACGCGGTGTCTACAAAAACATATCCCCATTTTGAAAGTGTGCAGAAAGTACATAATCTACTTTATGTACTTTCTGCACCCTTTCAAAATGGGGACATTTTTTGTAGACACCGCGTATATTTATGTTCAGAAATTATTTATCGCCAATGTAGAGCAGGTTTGAGAGATGTTTTTTTATACCGGTAGATGTCTCTAGAAGCACGTTTGATTACAGTGACTTTATGACACAGTGGCGACAATGCCCAAGTCGCCGCCATGTTCAGGCAAATTTTGGCGGGACATTCAAATGATATATGACTTGACATCGACGATTGTCATAATTCAAAATGAATCCACAGTTAGGAGAAATCGACAAATTAGTTGGAGAAATGACTTCTAAAAACTCTATCAATACCAAAAAATACTTGTCGTAGCAATAAAAATTCTGACCGAATGCCCTCGGCCAGTAATAAATATTTGTAATTTTTAATCATTTTCGGATTGATGAAAAATTAGTTCGTAATTATCACTGTCTTAGAACATACCAAAAAAAACTTGTAGTCTACATGCAAAAAAAAATTCTGACCGAATGCCCTCGGCCTGTAATAAATATTTATAATTTTTCATCATTTTAGGATTGATGAAAAATTAGTTCGTAATTATCACTGTCTTAGAACATAACTACTGATAATTTCTAATACTTTAACAGGCCAGTTCGTTGATAAAACGGCAAAAAAATATTTATAGTAAATATCAATATTTCAAATTTATTTTAAAAACTATACTTACATAATGCATGGTGTTTTATTGTGGAATAATTTTAATTGTTGATTATTAATTTCACTTGTTATTTAAAAAAGTAAAACATATATGTTTTAAAAGTATTTATTACAAACTATGTACAGAAAAGTTTATAACAAAAAAAAACAATAGATTAAAAAGATAAGATAAGATTAAAATAGAATTAAAAAGACAATAGAAAGTGAGGCAACTTTCTCATCGATTTGCTACCACATACATTCATAACACGATCAATCTTCTTTTCTACAATTTTTAACGGAAACGTTAAAAACCGCGTGATAATTTTGTTTTGTGAATTGTGACACTGATATGGTTGTTGGGGACTAATTTAAATTTGTCAAGAAAAATTGTCTAATATTTGCATTTTGTGTTTCTATTACCACATTATAATTTTGTCGGAATATTGTTTCCATTTGTTTAAACATTGCACATGTATCATAATTACAATAAAGTAATGCATTTTTTTATAACCCTTAAGTGTTACTAATTGTGCATATGTAGCTCTAGTTAAAGTTTTGGATCCTACCGATTTAATACATAAATTACAAACTGTTTAAAACCATTGTATACTTGTAATTAAGTAACCACTTATATTGTTTAAAGAATTAATTTCACTGTTATTGAAACATACATCTTTTAAGACAAAGTCGGATGACATAACAACAGTAGAAGAAATCTGTGAGATCGGATTGCTACATATTGTATCCAAAAAACCTGATAAAAATTCACTGTCATCCTTCTCATAACTTCCTTTCGATGTGTCTTAAGGTGATTCCTACCGCGCGCGTAGTAATGAAAATTGTGCAAAACACGACAATCGCCAAGTCGTCCAGCGCCCTTATTTTACAATAGATTTTCATAATTATTTTTTTATAATGTGCTAAAAAGTTGAAATAACGGATGGGTAAACTTATATTGCCACTAAATTAATTAAAATAGTGGCAAAAAAACTTCAAATATGGGTGATAATGTAAATTTCGGTCTTTTTTGTTTACATTTTATGGTTAGTTACGATTATATATATGAATATATAAGTTTGCACAAGTGTTACTTGGACTTCTTAGCACGTTATAAAAAAATAATTATGAAAATCTATTGAGACATAAGGGCCCACCACGAGCGGGCGATTTACGGAAAACAGAAATTTACCAAAACCCGTAAATCGCCCGCTCGTGGTGGGCCCTTATGTCTCAATAGATTTTCATAATTATTTTTTTATAACGTGCTAAAAAGTTCAAATAACACTTGTGCAAACTTATATAGTCATATATATTATCGTAACTAACCATAAAATGTAAACAAAAAAGACCGAAATTTACATTATCACCCATATTTGAAGTTGTTTTGCCGCTATTGTAATTACTTTAGTGGCAATGTAAGTTTACTCGTCAGTTATTTCAACTTTTTAGCACATTATAAAAAATAATTATGAAAATCTATCGAAACATAAGGGCGCTGGACGACTTGGCGATTGTCGCGTTTTGCACAATTTTCGTTACTACGCGCGCGGTAGGAATCAATCACCTTAAGGGTGTTTTCGCAGTCGCCCAAAATGTAGTGTTTTCGTAATTCCAACAAATCGCCGTTATTTCTGAACAGATTTGCTTTAAATTTCGTGTACATGTTCAGAGGTAAATTATCATGAAAAGTACCAGGCTGTTTTTCCTAATATTGATTTAATTTTCGAGAAAAACTTGAAAACGTAGCAAAATAAAAAATAAAATAAAATATTTTAAAAATAGGGCTTGGTACATTAGTAGATATTATATAGAACTCTTAGAATCTTAGAAGATATTGCGAAACGCATATACGTTTTAAATTGTGTTTCATTTGTAAAGCAGTGGGAATTCTTTGCTGTGCAAACAACAATTTGCCTGAATATGCGGACCAATCAAAACTGTGACCACATCTGTCGCCACTGTCCCTATAAAGCCACTGTAGTTTGATGACTTGGAGCACCTTACAGTTTTGTCATCACTGCTTATTTTATTACTTCCGTAAGCAAGTTTTTGAGTTTTTTAGTCAAAAAGAATTTACTATGTTTATTTTTTTTCTAATTACACTGGTCCACAAATACAAATTTGACTGGAAAAGAGGGGGGTTTTTGGGTAAGTAATTTGGGTGCGTAAAATTCAAATTTGCCATCAGAATTGCGCTATCAGGTCTAGTTCTTTTTATGTCGAATGGATGGCGCTACTGTAAAGTAATATGACGGAAATCCACATGTATTCTCTATCTTCGTAATAATAGTGCTTAAATATGTCAAGTAGATCGTGTGTCATCACTATTTATTGTATTACTTCCGTATGCAAGTTTTTGAGTTTTTGAGTCAAAAAGAATTTACTATGTTTAATTTTTTTCTAATTACACTGGTCCACAAATAAAAATTAAAAAAATTGACTGGAAAAGAGGGGGATTGTTTTCGAAGTAATTTGGGTGCGTAGAATTCAAATTTACCACCAGAATTGCGCTATCAGGTCTAGTTCTTTTTATGTCGAATGGATGGCGATACTGTAAAGTAATTTGACGGAAACCCACATGTATTCTCTATCTTCATAATAATAGTGCTTAAATACGTCAAGTAGATCGTGTGTTACTAATTCAAGCTATTTCTGCTTGTTTGTAGTAAATATATGGTTGTAAAAAGGATATGCAATAACAGAACCGTTAAAATGTGCACATTACTTTGGTTATGCTGTCAGAAATTTAGAGAAAACGTGGACACCCACATTGTTTTGCAATAGTTGCAAAGCTATTTTATACAAGTGGTCGAATGGTGAGAGGAAATATTTCGACTTTTCAGTTCCAGTAATATGGAGAGAGCAAAGTAATCACCAAACCAATTATTATTTTTGTTTATCAAAAGTTGTTGAGATCAATATGAAAAATCGAACAAGTGTGCAATACGCAAATGTTCCATCTGTTTCAAAACCAGTTCAACGTTTACCAAATGATACATTGCCGGTCGTTCCTGGTACTACAAGTAGTGATTCGGAATCATCTTTCAATGACATTGTACCCAGCAGTGGTAGTTTGTATGAGTCCAATGAATGCCATTTAGTGACTCAAGCTGAACTTAATGATCTAGTTCGTGATTTACATTTATCAAAGCAAGACGCAGAATTATTGGTTTGACGTATGCAACAATGGAAACATCTTGCAGTTGGGACAAAACTAACAGTTTATAGAGAATTAAGCTTGGAATTGGCTGCATATTTTGAGAAGAAAAACACCATTCTCTTCTGTAACGACATTCAAGGTTTATTTCAAAAAATGAACCAACCATATGAAAAAAAAAATTAGTGGAAATTATTCATGGACGGCTCTAAGTACAGTTTAAAGGCTCTTCTTTTACAAAATGGGAATAAAAAACCATCTGTACTAATTGCTCATGCTGTTAATACTAAGGAAAATTACGACTCAAATTTTAACTTTACTCAAATACGTAGATCATAATGGAAGATATGTGGTGATTTAAAGGTTGTGATTGAATGTACTATGTATATCGTAAATTCCAAGTTTTAGTTAAATCAAATTTATTTATGTCATTGGTTTGTTGACTGGTATGCAAGGAGGTTTCAGAAAGTTTTGTTGTTTCCTTTGTTTATGAAATAGTCGAGCTACAAGTCGTCATTACACCAGAACAGATTGTCCACAAAGAACAGAGTATTCTCCTGGAAAACACATTTCAAATAATTTATTAAGAGATCCAAATGACGTTCTACTTCTACCACTGCATATAAAACTAGGTCGTTTCAAAAACTTTGTCTAGGTTCTGAATAAAGATGGTGCTGCTTTTAAACATTTGTTAGCGGTTTTTCCTACAATTTTGCATGCTACAATTAAAGGAAGCATATTTGTTGGTCCTCAGATCAGGAAGTTATTGAATGATGATTATTTCTCACAATGTTTATCAGAGAAAGAATCTGCAGCCTGGCAATCTTTCAAAAGTGTTAATAAGTAACTTAGGTACATATAAATATAATCTGTTAAAACGACAAGCGGAGCTAATTGATGAGCAATTATAGAAGGACAATTGATACATGTGTCATTAACACCGAATTCTGATGTTTTCGAATTTAGAAGTTAAATGCTTACGCATGGACAATGTAGTCCAACTTTTGAGGTGATTTTTGGGTGTTGTGTTGGGATGTGTGAATGCATGCGTGAGAAGGAAAAGTCACTCTCCCCCGAACCAAACAGAAACGGGGGTGGGGGGAGTTTTCCAATTGCGGGCGCTGAAGGAAAAACGGTCCGTGCATGCGAATCCGTCCGGTTGATGTTTTGACATGTGTGCGGTTCGCGCATCCGGGGAACCCATAGAAACTCCGGTGGCTCCGGGCATAGTTGTGATTCCCTGGAGTAGACAAGGCCGTCAATAACGATACGGCAAACAAATTGAAAATCCCGGCACACGGCACGTACCCACGTCGCATCCGCGATCCGAAAACAAACTCGCATCGCACAAACACACACACTATTTGCAAACACACATGCACACATGCATGCAGACGGACAGACGTACAGACCGACAGACACATTCAAAATCTCCCACAACGAGTAGTGTTAATTTAATTCTTGCACACCTCACCGATCCGTTCGTGTGGCTTTTATTGTCCGCGGAGCAGTTCGTTACTTTCGCCATTTATCCGGGAATTGGGTCGCACGGAATTCTCCCGTTTTCGGCGGGGAGCGTTGCGATTACGGCAAAAAACCATTACGCAGACCCCCGGAATAGATTATAATAATCGTCATTGTAAATTATTCCGGAGGCGCTGCTCCGGCCCGGAGCGCGCGATTCATTATTCAGCGCTCCGGCGAAAAAGAGAGCGCTGGAACGTAATGCGCGATAAATAAGTAATCGGGGACGGCAAAAACTAAATAACTAAATCCGCAGATGGGTATCTCGTTACTCCAAAGACCCGAACGCAGGATGATGGTTATTATTTCCACTAATGTTGATTAAAACTCCTCAAAACTACACCAACACCCACGCTTTTACACATACAAAAGTATACCCACAAAGAAGAAACAAACAGCTGTAGTGTACCAAATTCATCAATACATCATAATTTAATAATAATCGAGGGGCCTGTTCGCCTTATAAGGAAGAATAAAAAGTAAGAAACATTGATGCAGGAACCCTAGTTTTAGAAGAAAAAAAGTTAAGTGGTCTATAATCTGATCACGAATATGTGCTTAGTTTTTTTCCAGCACGTCACGTTTTCAGGAAAAATGTGTTGGAAATTTTTCATAGAAACTGCCAAAAATATTGAGAAAATATTTATTGAAACTATATTTAATAGAAAATTATACTGCAACATTGAGTTGTTCATTAAAAAAACAATGCAGTATAATCTACGTTAGACAATCGTTGTTTTTTTTTTTTTATAAAATCGTTCCCTTTTTCCATCAAAACTGCGTTTTGTAGTTTTCTTTTTGTGGATTTTTGTGAGCGAGTCCCTCTTCAAGATCCAGCAGTAATCAGCCATCATTCTAATATCCCATCTTCCTTGGTAACGTCTCTCCATCTCCTTTATGTCTTGATGGAACCTTTCTCCCTGTTCCTCGCTGACAGCTCCAAGATTTTCGGGAAAAGATGCAACGTGGGAATTCAGAAAATGACGGTTGACTCATATTGCATCCCAGTTTTTTTAAATAATTTTCGACCATGTTGGCTACAATTTCTTTGTAACTTGAGACTTGTTGTTTCCAAGGAAACCGTCTATGACTTCTACGAAAGAACTCCATGCTTCAGATGCATCCTGGGCCATTGTATTCTGAATCAATCTGTCCGATTTTAAGGTTCGAATATTAGCCATTTGAAAATAGCAAAATTGTATCATTGTTTCCAAACACCCTGTGTATTCTAAGTGACTCAAAATATTGTGTATATTTTGGCCCATTGCTTGAGTACCTGCATACGCAGATTCTTTCATTAATCTCTTACAATAAGGTTTCGTTGAATATTTTTTGTAATACCTCTGTGTTATTGACATTTATCAGTACTGTCTGCTTGATCGATATGACAGGCGTAAAGGCCTTGGCCGTTATAATAACGGCCGTGGACGTTATTTAAATGACAACGCAAATTTATGAGCAATAAAGTCTTCATATTCTTTCTCATACCTGCTGCTGCTTTTTTGGGGAAGTCAATCGATTGTGGCAGCATTTGCTTCATTTAGTACATCTTCGGGGATACCACAAAACGAATAACTTTGCACATCTGACATTATTTTTCTAATTTCACTTTGATTTGTTTGTTTGTATTTGAACCGTTGATGTTGCTATGGTGTCAAATTGCGCCTGGATAACTAGTTTATTAATTTTGAAATTTAATATTGATAAATTGACCAGTTTTTGTAATTTAGGTATTACAAAAAGTATCGAACAACATACGGCCGATATGCAAATAACAGGCTTGGTTGAATATAAACCTCGGCTGCGCTCCGCTCCGCTTCGCTTCGCCTCGGTTTACAAACTTCAACCCGCGCCTGTTATTTGCTACATATCGGCCTAATGGCATTATATACTATTTCCACGTCCATGAGTTTTCGTTAAATATTATTAAAATGTGAATAACTTGGCAACGTTGCATCTGATCCCTGAAAATTAAGATGATTTGTGAAGCCCTGATGAAGCAGATTCTAATATTGAAATAATATGCAGGGTGATCCATTTAAAAGAGGGACCAAATTTTGTGTCCCGGATTTATGGTATACGAAAATAATTTTAAAAAGTAGCACATCAAGTGTTTAATAACTTCCTATCAAATTTTGTCCTCAATTTTCATTAGTCTAGAAGCAATGGTCCGAGCTGGGATAGATGGGCCACCCTGTATGTTACTAGGGAAAGGAGAGATTTATGCTACAAATTCTTGACATTATATCGTTCTCGGACAGGAACTAACTACTATGGCATTCAAGTTTTTAACAAGTTATCATTCGAATTTAAAAGTCTACCTTTAAAAACATTTAAAAGGAGAACAAAGGAATTTTTAACTGATCGTGCGTTCTATTCAATAAAGGATTTCTTACTATCCGAGTTTGATTAAAATGTTTTATTTTGTAATTGCATTATTATTGTATTATTGTATTATTGTATTATTAATTTTTTAGGTTTTAATATATCAACCTATCAACTTTACAAGTACAATAGATCAAATCTATGATATTTTCTATTGCAGTTGACCAAATCTGTCAATTTTTAATTTGCGAGTGTCAAAATCTACTATTTTTTAAGTGCGATAATTAAAATCAGTCATTTGCATCTGCATTTGACAACATATGTAGAGGTTTTACTTTCAGCCGTAATTTGCTATAGCATTTGTCGAAATCTACCAAATATTCATACTGAAGTTATTAAATCTGCTCAATTGCAATATTCTGTCAATTTATCAACAAAACTTTTTAAACACTATGCTGCAGTCGTAGAATTCGGCCAAACATCTATTGCTGTTGTCAAAAGAATGTGCAATTTTCCAAAAACTGTCATATTTTCAGAAACTGTCTCAATCTTCTGTCGTTTTAGCAATGTAACTGCTCAAATCCATCAAATACTTAGTTTTATGTATACCAGTGGCTCTCCTACTGTGATTTTTGATCAAATTTACAAATACAATATGTCATATGAGCTGCTCGGGTGTAAAACATGTTAACTGACATTTTCGTGAAATGTAAAAAAAATATTATTCTTTCATTATAATGATTGTTTTCTTTAATCGAATAAAAAATGTGTAAGGTAATGGTAAGAATACATAATGATGCATTTTACATGTAGGTAAAATTGCCGTATTATGATTTCTTCTGGGTTAAAAATGTATGATAATTAAAATCGGATTTTGGCGGACTTTAGTCCCGAGCAGCTAATATTTTCTATTGGAATTAACCAAATCTGTTAATTTTTAATTTAATCTGAGAGTGTCATAATCTACTATTTTTAAAGTACAATAATTAAAATCTGGCATTTACATCTGCAACAACTACCAAAATCTGTCGATTTTCCGAAATCTACCAAATTTTTATACTAAAGTTATCAAATCTGTTCAATTTCAATTTCTGTTAATTTATTTACAAAACTTAAAATGAAATACTACGCTGTAGATGTAGAATTAGGTCAAACATCTAATGCTGTTGTCGAAAGGATGTGCAGTTTTCTCAAAACTGACATATTTTCAAATACTTAGTTTTATGTATACCAGTGGCTCTCCTACTGTGATTTTTGATCAAATTTACAAATACAATATGTCATATGAACTGCTCGGGTGTAAAACATGTTAACTGACATTTTCGTGAAATGTAAAAAAAATAATCTTTCATTATAATGATTGTTTTCTTTAATCGAATAAAAAATGTGTAAGGTAATGGTAAGAATACATAATGATGCATTCTATATGTAGGTAAAATTACCGTATTATGATTTCTTCTAGGTTAAAAATGTATGATAATTAAAATCGGATTTTGGTGGACTTTAGTCATGAGCAGCTAATATTTTCTATTGGAATTAACCAAATCTGTTAATTTTTAATTTTATCTGAGAGTGTCATAATCTACTATTTTTAAAGTACAATAACTAAAATCTGGCATTTACATCTGCAACTACCAAAATCTGTCGATTTTCCGAAATCTACCAAATTTTCATACTAAAGTTATCAAATCTGTTCAATTTCAATTTCTGTTAATTTATTTACAAAACTTAAAATTAAATACTACGCTGTAGATGTAGAATTAGGTCAAACATCTAATGCTGTTGTCGAAAGGATGTGCAGTTTTCTCAAAACTGATATATTTTCGTCTGAAATAGTCGCAACCTTCAGGTCTTTTAGCAATGTAACTGATCAAATCTATAAAATACTATACCTTTTCAAGTTCAAATTGAGACCAATCAAGTTCAAATTGAGACCAATCAATTGCAAATTGAGGCCAATCAAGTTCAAATTGATACCAATCCAGTTCAAATTGATACCAATCAATTTCAAATTGAGACCAATCAATTTCAAATTGAGACTAATCAAAATCAAGTTGACACTAAACAATATCAAGTTGAGAGTAAACACATAAAATTTTATTACCCATGCAATCCGACTCTTTTTAGGACACTCTGTATATACAAATGTTTTCGAGAACCGAAAGCAAATGCTGAAATTTTTGTATTTTTTAAATATTCCTTAAAATAAGGGAGTAATGACAAATTATGAAAAATAAAAAAAACGGCAATAACTGTGAACTTGGGCTCCAATTAAAAAAATTGAACTAAGAAAAGTTGTTTGTTTCAATGAAATCTAACTGCTATTTTCAGGTAATATAACTAAGTATTAACACCCTGCATAGTTATTTATTCAACATTCAATTTACGTGACTTTTGTTTATGCCCGGCGGGCAATAATGGAGCTCTGCGTGCAATATACAGAGAGTGCATAAAGTATTAAGACCTGGCTTTATTTTTCCCCTATATAAATTTTCAGGTCAAAATGATTTTTTTTTCAAACAAATATTTTGAGACCATTTTCAATTTTCCATCTCTCTCCGTTTTGAAGTTATGACGTCAGAGCATTTTTTTTTTAAATAACAGCCTATATTTTTTATTATTGATTTTGATAGTACTTTTTATTATGTTTTCAACAACAGGACATTTTCAATATGTAATATTTAAAAAAAAATTACAAAAAGTGCGTTAAAATAAAACTTTAAATTATTGTCAATGTGCAGAATGCATCTAGTTACCATTCAAAACAACGTTAGTTAAAACAAAATTACGAAAACAGGCTTGGATTTTAAATATTGTAATATTTTTACAGTGTGAAGTACAGTCTGCAATTGAACATCTCATGATTTTCGTAGATTTAAAAGAATTGACGTCAACAACTGCCGAAAATATTTTTATGGCGTTAATAGACTGTTTTACTGATTATGGATTTGATAAAAATTATTTACAAAGAAATCTCATACGATTCTGTTCAGATGGTGCATCAACAATGTTTCATGTTAAATAATTCCTAATGGAACTAAAAAAGACACAATGCAAGCTTCTCTAAGCAAAAAATAAAGAACATTCCACTTCATGCTCACATTTAAAAATTCAAGAAACAATTATTCAATCTAACAAGCAAGTTTTACCAAATGTAGTTAAAATATTTAATTCGGAAGCAATTAAGATTACTGTAAATTTTTTTAACACAGTTTATAGTCTTGTTAAACGAAACAGACCATATATATATAGAAGCAGCTTTGGATTTACAAGACAAAAATGGTGTTAATATAGGAAATTGTGTACATTCCAGATGCACTGACACTAAAATTGTCGAAAATATTACGATGCAGATTAAAAAACATTATTGTTTTTAAAAACATTATCAATCAAAATTCAATTTTTTTTATCATAATTGACGAAGCTTCTAAAGCTTCACTTGCTCACACGAAGCTTTACTTGCTAAAAATAAGTACTTTGGTAATATTTTTACAGTGTGAAGTACAGTCTGCAATTGAACGTCTCATGATTTTCGTAGATTTAAAAGAATTGAAGTCAACAACTGCCGACAATATTTTTTTGTAATACCTCTGTGTTATTGACATTTATCAGTACTGTCTGCTTGATCGATATGACAGGCGTAAAGGCCTTGGCCGTTATAATAACGGCCGTGGACGTTATTTAAATGACAACGCAAATTTATGAGCAATAAAGTCTTCATATTCTTTCTCATACCTGCTGCTGCTTTTTTGGGGAAGTAAATCGATTGTGGCAGCATTTGCTTCATTTAGTACATCTTCGGGGATACCACAAAACGAAGAACTTTGCACATCTGACATTATTTTTCTAATTTCACTTTGATTTGTTTGTTTGTATTTGAACCGTTGATGTTGCTATGGTATCAAATTGCGCCTGGATAACTAAATTATTAATTTTGAAATTTAATATTGATAAATTGACCAGTTTTTGTAATTTAGGTATTACAAAAAGTATCGAACAACATACGGCCGATATGCAAATTACAGGCTTGGTTGAATATAAACCTCGGCTGCGCTCCGCTCCGCTTCGCTTCGCCTCGGTTTACAAACTTCAACCTGCGCCTGTTATTTGCTACATATCGGCCTAATGGCGTTATATACTATTATGGCGTTAATATACTGTCTTACTGACTATGGATTTGATAAATATTATTTACAAAGAAATCTCATAGGATTCTGTTCAGACGGTGCATTGACAATGTTAGGAAGAAAATCTGGAGTAGCCACAAAATTAACTGAAATCTGTTCAAATATAATCCTGTGGCATTGTTTGAATCACTGATTGCAATTGGCACCAGATTATTCCATAAGCGAAATTAAACAAGTAAATGATTTTAAAATATTTTTAAACAAAATATATGCGATATCGATAGCCCAATAAAGATTGTTTATATATATATATATATATATATATATATATATATATATATATATATATATATATATATATGCGATATATCATCAGTCAAATAAAAACCAAGCCGAATTGGAAACTATTTCTAGTAATTTGAATTAGAAATAATAAAAATTGGTCGCGTTTTTGGACCTCGTTGGGCATCCTGTAGTCTACGAGCAGCTACTGCTGTGTGGCGAGCATACCCAGCGTTGTATAAACATTTTATCCAGTCCAAATCAAATTCAGGAATGGCCAAAAGATTAGCTAATACACATTTTATTGATGATTTAGCTTTGATGATAGATATCTTAAAAGAATTGTCAATACTATCCAATGTGTTACAATCAAGAAAAAATATTATATCTAAAGCTGATCAATTAATTGAGCGTTCAATAAGAGCTATAGAACTACACAAGAATGATAATTTTGGTGTCTACGAAAAAAAAGTTCAAAATTTAACTTCATCAAATGAGTTCAAATGCATACCATTTGATTACAATAATAAATTTGTAGCTCTTCCCAGAGAGCAATTATTAGATAGTGTGGCGAAGAATATGAAAGCAAGACTTTTATCAGCTAGTCATATAAATATGGACGAGGATAAGAATGAGAACAATGACTCTAATGAAAAATGTATGCAGCTCTTCGAGATTTTAGATCCTTCTACCTGGTCATTAGATAAAATTATGTCACCATGGCTAGAAGGTGAGAAATGATAAAAAAATTATGTGAAATTTTTAAGTTTTAAGTAGATGTTAATGATTTTCGTGACTTTGTAGACCCAAACACACAACTGAAAAATGTTCAGTTACCTAATTCAATTTTAAGGGCTAAAAAAATAGCAAGCACAATTTCTATTAGCAGTTCAGAAGCTGAGAGAGGTTTTAGCCTTATGAATTTAATTGCATCAAAATTTAGAACCAGCCTTACTGTGGAACATATATCGAATCTGATGACAATAAATTTATTGGGGAAACCAATAGCAAATTTCGATGCCATTCCTTTTATTACATCTTGGATGAACCAGAATCACAGATTAGCAACAGAAACTCTACATTAATTAATCAATTAATTAATTATGCATATACATAGCATAGTATGGTAAATTTGAAATTTATCAGTTTTTTGTGCAATAAATGTTTTGTTTTGTTATATATATTTTATATATGTATACACTGTGTATCAGCCAAATGGAATAAATTCGATAATAAATAAATGGGGGCGTGTTCTAAAAAACGCTCAGACACGTCGATTGTTATTTTTAGTTGCGCATTTTTTTCAACAAAAACTTTTCATACAGGGTGTGTCATGTGACTGTGGCCAATACCAACTTTCTTATTTTAAATGCAACACCTGGTATATTATTCAATTTTTGGATTCCTCAGAAAATTCTAGACATATTTCATGTACAATGTCCTATACCTATCTTCAACTGTTTCGGAAATATTAAGTGTTTTCAGATTTATTGCAAAAATTAACATTAAAAAAAGAAAATTATTTGATTACAGAAATTCGTTACAACACACTCAAAAACTAATAAGTAATACTGTTTATTTCTTGATAATGTAAAAAAACAAAAAAAAAAAACAATAAATTTCAATGGAGGAGATGTTCAAAATGCTCGCCGTGAACGTCTTGGCAACATCCTAATCTTAAATAGAAATTTCTTCTAACGTTACTCAACATCTCAGGCGTGACCGATCTAATCGCAAGCATTATTCGTCTTCTTAAGTCAGCTAAGTCGAGGGGTTTAGTTTTGTATACAATACTTTTGACATATCCCCATAAGAAGAAGTCTAATGACATCAGATCAGGGGATCGTGCTGGCCATTCCATCGATCCTCACCTCCCTATCCACCGATTTGGAAATATTCGGTTGAGGTAGTTCCGGACATTGATTTGGTAATGGGGCGGTGCTCCATCTTTCTGAAACCATATCATATTCGCTGGAACTTGTGGGTTTGCTGGATCAGGATATAAGTTTGTCAAAGTTGGCACAACATTATTTTGGAGTAGTGCCAAATAATTATCACCATTTAAATTGCCATCAATGAAAAAGGGACCTATGATATGTTCTCCAACAATTCCTGCCCAAACATTAACCTTTACAGGGTATTGCGTATGTTCTTCTCTCATCCAGTGAGGATTTTCCGTCAACCAATAGCGGCAATTTTGACGATTAGCATGACCGTAAAGTGTAAAGGTGCACTCATCAGAAAACAAAACATGTTCTAATTGGATCACATTGTTATCTAACATTGCCATCATTTGTTCACAAAAATACGTTCTCCTATCAAAATCGTCTTCCATGAGCTCCTGAGTTGGTATCATTTTATAGGGATGCATGTTAGTTTCTTTTAATGTTCGAAAAATCGATGAATGGCTAACATTGAACATTGTGGCTGCTTGTCGACTAGAAGTATGTGGGTTTTCCACAAACTCAAGCATAATATCCAATTTGGTATCATCACTTATTGCATTGGCCGCTGCTTTTTTTATCTGCCTTACATGTCCAAGCTCACGAAACTGCTTTTCTATTTTACTAATTGTCCCTTGGGATATAGGCGGCAAATTTGGAAATTTTTCATGAAATAAGCGAGCAACTTCCATTTGTGTCCGTGTGTTATCTCCATAACCAATCATCTGTAGAATTGTAATTTTGTGCATTTCTGTTAAATTAACCATTTTTCTGATATGCAGTTAACGAAATTCAAACGACTATAATACTGACGACTAAACTGTCATGCAGGCAGACAACAATTTCCTAAGGCCAGGCGTTTAAAACAAAAGTAAACAAAAGTATTTATAGCTTTTGTTTATTTCATATCCGTAAAATGGTAAAAAGGAACGCTGAAATGGTTTTTGCTTACTTTCTCATTATCAAGACCTAAATGGGAAATAATTATTGAATGTGTTGTAGCGAATTTCTGTAATGAAATAATTTTCTTTTTTTAATGTTAATTTTTGCAATAAATCTGAAAACACTTAATATTTCCGAAACAGTTGAAGATAGGTATAGGACATTGTACATGAAATATGTCTAGAATTTTCTGAAGAATCCAAAAATCGAATAATATACCAGGTGTTGCATTTAATATAAGAAAGTTGGTATTGGCCACGGTCACATGACACACCCTGTATAAAAAGTTTATGTTGAAAAAAATGCGCAACTAAAAATAATAATCGACGTATCCGAGTGTTTTTTCGAACACACCCCTATTTATTTATTATTGAATTTATTCCATTTGGCTGATACACCCTGTATATATATATATATATATATATATATATATATATATATACATATATACGATATATATATACATATATATATTTATATATATATATATATATTTATATATATATATATATATATATATATATATATATATATATTATACTGTACAAAAGTAAATGAAGACAATGTACTCATTTACAGTTTTTTTTTGTTTCGAAATAATAGCTAGCCGGTTGTTCAAAATTTGGCAGCCCACCCCTGCATCCATATTTTATTAATGTTCTGTGTTTTATGAAACAATAATTTTATGTGTATTTGACATTTTTTATAAGCCGCTAACTTTCCATGCGCAAACTTTTATGCATAAATTGTCGCTGACCACGCGGTTGAAAGGAAATGTTTAAGTTGGTTAGATTATGTGAGGTGCAAAAGGTGGGTTGTTAATTTAGGTCGTTTAGATCTACCCCTACGTGTGTGTTGCGGGTCGGAACGCGGTCCCGTTTAATTCAATTGAGAGTTGTGCGCGTCTTGTTTATGCGCGCGTATCAGTGTCGACTAGAGGCGGCTGGGCTCTTTGGCCCCCGAACAGGGTCTGGGGATTATTTATCGGAGGCAGTAAACGCCACATGCAGACCTCGGGGGTTCCCCGGACGAAAGTTGTGCGCGGACGCGAGTTACGACCGGAAGCCGTCGCCGAATCATTTCCGTTATTTACGCGTCCATTATGTGGACAAAGTTTGTCGCCACTTTAAAATCGACACCGCCGAGTTATGTCGCAATTCCTTCCCTGTCTCGCTCTTTCGCAATGTGAGCGAGCGTGTGTGTGTGTGGATGTGCGGGGGTGTATAATCCCTCGCGAAAAGTGCCGTCGCCTCCTTCTTTCAGACATTTTTCAAGCTCTATCCAATTTCCGAAAACAATTGGAACTCCCCCATCCGTCCGATAAGTCTGGTATACGTTCGGGACCCGGGGAAATGGAACCGGGGGCCCCCGTGTTTGTTTACTCTCTGGTGGAACTTTCGGAAAACTAACGCGCACACACACACAACCGCACGATGGTCGGGGGCGGCCGGTGCAGGGGGAGGCAGACGTGCCTGATGGATAGCGCGTCGCCGCGACGCCGAAACGCTCTCCGTCGCTCTTCCTGTTTTTACATTTAGATTCGTTTTTTATCGGCGTGCGTTTTCGGCGTCGCCCATCTCTCATAATTGAATTCCTACTTCTGGCCCCATATTTTATTCGCCATCATAATTGAGTTACAAATCATTGGGGCTTATTAAAATCTGACGGCGCCACCGCGTCCGCAGCACCTACGCCGCCTCCCGGGGCTCCCTCGCGGGGGCCATTCCGGTCACGGAGCCAATATGCGGGCCCCCCAAATTGACGGCTGACGCTGCCAAATTAACCACCGGGATGTGGACAGAAATCGATGCAGGCGTCACAACTCTACGTGAAATATGAAATCAGGAAATGCCAATTCATTTAAATTGCCTTAAATAGATTCATCTGTTTCTAACTTATTCTTACCAGTGGTTGAAATGGACGCTTATTTCAAACTTTAGGGCCTATGCGCGAACTGAAGATTAAAGATAGGATTTCTTTCGTTATTTTTCTCTTTATTGGCAGGCAAATACGCAACTTTTCCGCACTATTAGAATACGCTACATGAAAATTCGCATTTTTCGACCCACCCAACTGAATAATACCTTCAAATTCTTGACAACATATTATTTTAAAAGAAAGTTAGTGAACCAACTGAAACTGACACGCGTTTAAAATATATGATGAATGTGTTTTTTTATGGAGAATATAAAGTAAATAGGGGATGGCTTTCATAGTGTTTAAAAAATGCATCTTTGTAATGTTTAAATGGTGTATAGATAATAATAAATATAGTTATTTTGTAAAGGATGGAATGAACAATTGGAAAGATACTTGTCAGCGCATTCAAGTACACGAGAAAAAGAATATACAAGAAAAATGGGTTGAAAGCTACATGCCTAAAATTGAATGTATATATATTGTTACGTTTTTATTTTTTTACTTTACCTATTTTATGGGTGTTGAATATTTACGTATTTACTTGTTTTGTAACTCCTTATTATTTCTCTTATCTCAGGGTCAATGGTAGGTTCAATCAGAACTAAATAGAGTCTTGTTCAAATGCTTTAATGAATTAAAAATAACCAAAAACCTTAAAAACGTCTAATATAAAGTGAACTAGTCCAACAAATCCCAAACAATAGAAAACAAAATTATATTAAAAAAAACTAATAAACTATGACCAACATTAACAAAATAAATCCTATATACACAAGCTAACTTATGTGAGAATATGATTCTTGTAATTTACGCAAACTCTATACTTGCAGTTATCATCTTGCTTTTGGTCCCTTGATTAAGTCGTCCTCTTGTCCCTGCGTTCGTCTTCTGATTCTTTATTCATTCGCACAAAAGTAAACGGCTACTTTTGTGTGCGAAGTTTAGCGGCATGAAGTCCTGATTTTCGAATATCTCCGTCACGGCTCCTATCTTGTTGAAGTCCTCTCCTTGTTGACTGCCTTTTACCAGTCCTATGTCCAATCGTTGAACACGCGTTAATTTTATGTAATCTATTAGTATTAGGGCAACATCACGACCCTCGACCCACTACCGTCTCCCCTGCTCGCCGTTCACCCTCTACCCTCGACTCGTCAATCTGTTTCTTGTTGATTATTTCCGATCTTCAATTCTTCAATCTCACATGCGTCTATGCACGAAGTCACCTGTCACCCGTGGTAACCGATCAACAACCTCCATCCGCGGATCCATAAACCTCTGTAGATTTGTGCATACTTGTTCACATTCACATTTACAATATTTACAATAATTTTAGTTAGCTTGTGCCCTTAAGATTATAATTCTATCTAATACCTACTTAATAATAATAATAAATCTATTCTAATTAAACTACTCTACTTATAATACAAATACCATCACAATATATACTATACTATACTTGTTGTTTTCAAAGTGTCCGACAAAAAAATGCCCTTGAGGTCAAACAAGTATTCGAGTGAATAATTGTGATAAGTGATATATTTAGTTAAATTACTTGGAAAGAGGGACTAGCGTTTCGTCATTACTTTCATCACTATAAATCTGCGAATACATTGTTATTTGAGAACGAAGATTTAGATCACGGTATTTTTTTTAGAAATAATTTTACTCTTACCTAAATTCGATCCGTTACTAAAATGGCATTTATCAAAAATAATCTTTACCAGTAAAAACCTAAAAGATGTCACAGAGGCAAAATCTTTAGAAAGATGCAATTTAATAATACTAATATATGAGTCGTTTGACACCACAGTGGTGTAAGTCAGTTTTTTTTTTCTAAATTCAGATAAGTCCAGAAATATGCAAGGAACAACATCTCTTGTATATTTCAGGACTGTCTGAATTTAATAAAAAAAACTTACTTTCACCACTCCGGTTTTCAAAAGCTCTTATAATCTACCATCTCTCAAATCATTCTGTCTACTGGGAATTTAATTAGAAACACTATATTGTCAAAAGTAAATATTGCAATCATATACAATATGTCCCCGGATTGAGTTTACAAGAGGAACAACTTTTTTCCTTTATTTTACGCCAAAACTGCAAAGGAATAAGATTGTTTGCTTGTCCTGAAACCAGCAAATCTCTAACTAAAACTTAATTATTGTGACTCAGTGGAAAGAAAAGTTAATTTTTCTTTTCATTTCGGACTTTCTCTGCTTTTTAAATCCCATCACATTGGCCGTTTTATTTTTTGACGATGTCACTTTGACAAATGAGTTTACGCAAGTTAAGTAACAAAACTGTTTGTGAAAAACATAATTTTAATAAACAGCAACTCAAAGAAACAGCTTTAAGATTAAAAAAAATCATTTTTAACAAGAACAATCATTATTCCTGTTCTTTCCTCTTATCTTTTTCCTCATGTAAACTCAATCCAGGGACATACTGTATATTAAAAATGGACACTACTCAGAACATTACTCAAAAAGATGAGTGCTGACTGCTCAGTCATTGTACAATGTATTAGTATTGAATGGCAAGTCATTTACAGGAGAAGGAATGTACAACCTCATTTCAGATTAACAATTTTTAACTTTAATTAATGTTAAAGGAGGAATTAAGTTCATACACAAATGGTATTCCATACTTAAAATGTATTTTTTGTTGTTTCGTATTTTATGGAAACTAATATCAAAATAAAATGTTCCCCTGTTTTTATTGGAGGAGTATTTATGTAATATTCTGTTGAGAAAACCAGAAAATTCCGCTTACTTCTGGAGATATTCGACAAAATCCGAAATTTTGCGATATCGTCATCATATCGTTTTTATGTTTGTAAGACTTCGGTTTTCCCAATATTTAATAATTAGGTATATTTTACTTGTAATCATAAATTCTTGTAATTTATGATATTTGTTTTGGCTCGTGATTTATCTATTTTACTTTTATTTTGTGTGATCGTATAATGGCAGTACTTCTTTACGTTATGTTTGATATTAAATCATTATCGTGACGACTCAAACTTCTTTTAGAGGTAATGCGTGTGTTAGTAACAATAATATTAATAAAATAAAGACAAAGAATTATAGATTAAGTGTAATTTATTCACTTTCAAGGATTTTGCAACAATAATTAAACATCAACTTGAATTTAATGACTTTCTTTATTGACTCAAAAAGTGTTAGTTAGTTTTGGATAAAAGATGTACTTAACGTCAATGACTTTCACACATTGCTCAATTCTACGTGCCCGCAAAACGGCTCAATGCATGTCACCACTTCATGAAATATGTCACTGTTTGTGCCTTCCAATGTCATTTTTCATCTATTACTTCAGGATTCACTAACTAGGTGTTGATAGATACAATTTTGTTAAATACGTCCTGTAAATTGTTCGTATGACTGATATTAATGAATTTGCAATAAGAATAAATAATGTTTTTACTCATTACACAAAACAACCCATAATTTGCCACAGTATTGCCCAGTTATTATGTAAATTATACCTTAATATTTCATAATTATTCCCTGGAGAACATTATCGTTCTTAGATTTCATCTTGAAATTTAGAATGAAATTCGTTAAATAAGCAATTCTGATAATTTTATGGATTTCATTTACTTAACCCCTTTTTTTTTGTTAAAATTTTGTAATATTTCCGATTTAAACTAAATCTTAATTTGATTCAAATCCATATGATTAATGATTCATAATTAAATAATGTTTTGCCACTTTATCGAAGAGATATTATTTAGGTTATATTTTAACAATTTATACTTATCCCCTGAAGAGTATTATCCTTTCTATTCTACATTTTAATTGATATGTTTAGATGAATTGTTAACTTGTGAGGAGAATTGTTAATCATGTCTACTAAGGTAAACACAATTAGAGATGGTAGCATGCTCCTGTCGGAACGCGAATGACACTGGAAATATTATCTCATTAACATCCACGACACCGCTCATAGCGTATGCCAGAAATTAATAAAGCTTTTGAACAACCCACGTATGTGTAACCGGAACGATTACCTCATTAACATCCACGACACCGCTCATAGCGTATGCCAGAAATTAATAAAGCTTTCGAACAACCCACGTATGTGTAACCGGAACGATTACCTCATTAACATCCACGACACCGCTCATAGCGTATGCCAGAAATTAATAAAGCTTTCGAACAACCCACGTATGTGTAACCAGAACGATTACCTCATTAACATCCACGACACCGCTCATAGCGTATGCCAGAAATTAATAAAGCTTTCGAACATCCCACGTATATGTAAACGGAACAATTTTATATATATTTCACGGGGTCTTCGTTTTTGGTACTTTAGTAGGAATGTAGTGATTATTGCTACTCAATTCCGAAATAATCAATACCATCCTGAACACAGTCACTTTCAAAATAAATCGGATAATACTCTTTGTAATGATATTCGCGGATACTATTAACGAAGATAATAACGGACTGACGCCACGCTAATCTGGAACCAACTAAACTTTTTGTATGCAGAACGATGCTATTTATATTAAAATTTTGCCCACTCAGCGATGTTGTGTGATTTCCCGTAACATTATTTCTAATTTCGGTGATCTCACATAGGCCCTATAGCAAGGTTATTGACCTAAAAATACTAAATTGTTATGATTTGTCATCGGCCGGCTCTGGCGCCAGTGTTTTGTTTATAAAATTGCGTCACCACGCATCGAACGCGTCTTAATAAGTGATTATAAAAGTTCTCGTGATTTCGTTTGCAATCGATTCAAATTTAATTCATATTTAATCAAATTACTTATAAAATCCCCCAAATGATCACCCCCTTCCTATTCTAACACAATACTTGGCTTTTACGTGTGTTTTTCAATGTTTATACCTGAGTATGAAATTGTTATAATTTTATTTCGAACCGTCTCAATTAATATCAGTCATTTTTCGTAATAATATATATATAAATTAATTCATACAAAATATGTGCATTTCGATCCCTTACATGTTTTACTGAAGTTATTTGAAACGGTATAAAAAAAACAAAAGGTACTTTCTCGTTGCCCCTTTTTCAGCTCTACAAGACAACGTTTATACATTTTCAGTACAAAGTTTCGTTTCGAAGAAAACATAATCAACTTTATATTTTTATATGGCCCCCTAAATAAAGTACACCCTGTATTAAATAGCATTTCCTTTTACGAATTTAATGATTTATATCACAGTATGATTTATCAAGTTTTTATTCAGAAAAAAAGCGTGTTACTACATTTCGAACATCAGGTTAGTACCTCCGTAATAATTGTTGTGTAAGAAAATTGCTATAAATATTAATTTTAATACCAATTGTGCATATTAATAAATATATGGGCAAAGGCGTTTGCTATCGACATTACTTTTTTTTATAACAGTTCTTGAATATTTTGAATATTAGTTCATTCATCCTGTGGCACTACAACCATATGTAGATCTTGGCGTCCTCCACCAGCCTCTTTCAAAACACTCTGTCCTTGACAACCTCCCTCCAACTTCTGACCGTCATTATGGTTTCTTTATGAAAACATATTTGACGCATTCTTGAAGTACCTTATGTAAAGGGTGTCTGGATAGATTATAGTTGATTTATATTAAATACATCATATACTTATCAAAATGAAAACTTTAAGTTCAAAAGATTTTTGTTTCAAAATGTTGTCCACACACAGTCTATATATATTGAAATACAGTACAGAAAAAAAAATCTAAAATATTATTTATCTTCAGAGATCAACTGTCCACAGTCCGAGGCGGCCCGATCCCCGGCCTTAAATATTTCGTGACTAAGCATTATGTTGATGTGACGATGGGGCAACTATCATGCAGTCAATGACGTTAATTAAACATTATACGTCCAGAAATGATTATATTATGATAATGACTATACGATTGAGTTCAGTAATGAGGAACATGTTAATTATTTCAGTTATTGCGGTGCATAATCGCATCAATAGATTCCAGCATACATCGAACTGTAGTTGCAGCCATCAGCTATGGCTTTGGAGGTGGTAGTGCAGTTTGGCGTTTTGTTCTGTAGGGTGGGCCTTTATGAAGTGGCTGGCGCCGGTGTAATGGATTCGGACCGAACTGTTTCATTAGCAGAACTGCTACGGCCCCGGTATTAGAGGACATGCATTATGCAGCAGCTCCACGTTAACTGTTATCGACTGGTTTGTGTGTATTAATTATTTAATCTGAGCAAACCGGCCAACTTCAAACCCCGGAGCTGCCGTCCCGGCGTTTATCGCCGCTAATTTAACCCCCCAACCCCCATTTCCGGTTGAGTGGGCGGGGGTGGTCGTGAACCGCGAGGCGACGCTCGATAAATCGCGAGAGCTGCGAAGGCGCAAAGATTGATTCCGAAACGGGTAATTGGACGTGATTTATGCACTTTTCGCGTCCCGCCGGCGGCCCCCGGGGGCGCGGGGGCGGCCGGGACGCCATCAATTCGCCATCAGCCGAATTATTATTTCGCAATTACGGCCCGATTAATTAATTTGTTCCGCGCAAATGAGCGCGCAAGCTGTCCGGGTGGTGGCGGCGCGGGGAATGGGGCGGGGATCGTTACCCGCCTCCGCCAAACACTTATCGTCGAAATATAATCATGCAGACGCTCGAAATCACCACTTTAAAGCAGCCCTTTAAATCGCCTCGCTTTATTTTTTGCCCTCAAATAATACTCACAATTTTAACGAAATATCTGCATTAAGCTAATACACAGATTAGGAAGAATAGTGTATACTCACGATGTTTTTGCGTCAGGGGAGTTTATGGATATTCAGTAATTTTGTTGGCAGTATTTCGGAAATAACTGAATTCCCCAATGGCACTTGTCATTTTTTTTAGGTTAAGTACTTTTCAATTTGAGGTTATATTTTTTAAATAACATTGTTGCCAGATGTAAAGTTTGAATTATTAGAGATGAAAATGGAACAGAAAAAAAAAACAAAAATAATGCATTGAAAAACTTAGGAGAACTTAGGTATGCCAATTTGTATTAAATGCTGCCCTAATTACTGATGTGGAAAAATAAACAAGTCAAATTCTTCTCCTGTTTTCTCTTTTTCTTCAACGATTTCCCGAAACCCCCATGCCATTTCAATAGGAAGATATTGACAATGGTGTTAGAGTAATCTATGAACCTCATGTGCCTGTTCCCGCAATGTCTCGTGTACTAAATATCGTTTTTGCCTATTATTCCGAAAAGCTTTGATAAAATCCCACAATAGTTTCTTCGTAAAATTTGTGTTAAATTCAATACTGTGATTACGCAACCATTCTTGCATTTTGCCTTTTTTATTAGAAAATGTGGGTGGTTTAGCCAACTGCATCGAATGATAAGGTGCATCATCCATGACCACTACATTTTTTTCTTTCAAATTCTCCAAAGCAGGACTATGTTTTTCAATTACCCAATTTTGAAAAAGTTCTGCATCCATTGTCTTATGATAATCTCTATCGTTGGTTTTTAAATTTAATAATAGCCACCCATTTAAGAACCCCAAATGACATGCCGCGTGTAAAACTGTAAATGTTGACTTTTATTTTTGGTAGGATTACTTTTTAAATCTGTCTCATGTATCCAACGACGGATTGACGAACCATTTTGGTACATCCAGGTTTGGTCAAAATACACAAACGTTAGATTTTCACTAGAATTGTTAAGATTAAAAAAAAAATTTGGATGCAACGACATGCTTTTGTTCACATACAATTTTGCGACAATTTACCTCCCTATGTTTCTAACCATTTGACTTAATAATTTTGAATAATGTTGTACGTTCCCCTTCAAATTCTAATATTTCTCGCGAATCTGCCAATAGTCTATCCAAAGTAAAATATTGAAAAATTAGTCGTTACAGGTCTTTCCGAAACATAAAATTTGTAAAAACATCCATTTTATTGCGTTTGCCAGAGGATGCTCCTTGTAAATTTTTTGTTTTTGTTCCTAAAATTGTTTCTATTGCGCGTCGGCTCAGCTACAAGGATTTTCAAATTTTAATAACAAATAATGCATTTCGTGCTGCTTCAAGTCCGGCTTCAAACTGCCACTACACTCTGATTTTTCTAAACTGGCGTTCACGTCATCAAACAGCTGTGCGATGAGGTTTTTTCGTACCAAAGTGACTGTTTTCGCGAATATGCATAACAATAGATTAATAATCGAAATTAATCTGAGGATCATTTGTTACATAACACTGATCACCGGTGGTTATAAATAGGTAATCCGTGTATTAACCGCGGACCCAATTTTCGCCTGCCAATCGTGTAATAAATCATGTTATGTTGGCGGCCGTGATATTTTTTCGGCGACGATGCCACATCTTTTTCACTAACGCATGCTCATACATGTGTGTATAACCAAACTTCTTTGACGTTTAACTTGTTACATTTGATCGATTATTACAATGCATATTTTGCCATTGTAGATGTTAAACCATAACCACAAGATTGATATGTGTACGAAAAACGGCAGAGAAGTCGTCGAATTTGATACGAACCGCGCACTGTCGCACAAGATTGCATGGGCGCAACAGCCGATTGCAGACATTTTTAAATACCCAGTACAGCTGGTAACCTTGTAAAATTGTGCGATTATTATTATGATTATTATTTTGATGACGTGAACGCCAGTTTAGGAAAACCAGAGTATAGAAACGTTTAATTGATACTTTTTGTTGCAGTTGTATAATTGTTGGCATGTTGATTAATATTTTTACAGAAGTGAAAATTATTTCTGGGTTCGAATGTGCAGTAACAAAAAAATTAATAATGATATCTTCTTAAACTGCCAGTTGAAGCGATTAATTGATACTTTTTATTGCAGTTGTATAATTTTTGGCATTTTGATTAATATTTTGACAGAAGTGAAAATTATTTCTGGGTGTAAATATGCAGTCCAAAAATAAATAATTACATCTTTAAAAGCTAGTGGTGAAAACATTTATAAATCTGACAATGTGGTAGGAAGTAAATATCTAACAGACATCGACACAAACAAATAATTAACTTCCGTTGCCTCACTGAATCAGTTTGTTCAACATGACAAAAAGAAAACCCAGTGCAAAAGGGTCTTGAAGGCATAATACTTTTTGTTGCAGTTGTATAATTTTTGGCATTTCGTTTAATATTTTGATAGAAGTGAAAATTATTTCTAGGTTTACATATGCAGTCAAAAAATAAATAATGATATCTTTAAACGCTAGTAGTGAAAAAAAATATAAATCTGACAATGTGGTAGGAAGTAAATGTCTAATAAACATCGACACAAAAAAATAATTAACTTCCGTTGCATCACTGAATCAGTTTTTCCAACATGACAAAAAGAAAACCCAGCCAACTCGGTTGCAAAATGGTCGTAAATGTATAATACTTTAGATTCTGGTATAGTATGGACTATTTTGAGTACAACAGTTCATACGGAATCTACAATACTCATAACACACATCAGTTGTGTGATGAAAACGAACAGGGTATTAACCAGCTTGTGCCGGATATGGGGCACTTAATCTCGAGTGGGCTAATTTAAAATTTTATGTAATCTCACTCGCTCTCATGTTTTCTGTATCCGACACTCGTTGGTTAACATACTGTAGGTACAAAGGGCAAAAAGCGACAGCCGGATACGTCAATTATTTAACAAAAATCTTCTTAGTCGCTTATACAGGGCAATCAATAAGGGCGGTAACAAATTTCGATTAAATTAATACTCGAATACACACAATGACGACAAAAGTGATGGTGGAATCTGTGGAGTAGACTTTGACAGCTGATTACACCGATATTCCGAATAAGTACAAAACAATGTAAAAAAACAGTAAAATGCGCTCGATACCGCGCTGAAAACTTGAAAATAACCAAAAGCTGACTAGACAGATATACGGAATAAGAATATTATACGATTCTGATGAACGACGAAAAAATATAATAAAACGCGCTTGATAGGGCTGATGACATGAAAATTACCACAACCTGATAAGTATATTGATATGATTGTGGTGAATGAAAAAAATAACATCTTCTGAGTTGAATGAACGGATATTTAGAAGAAGTGTATTGATATGATTGTTATAAATATAAAAAATATTGACGCGATTGATTCGTACGATGACTTCTATTTTTCCGAAATTTTCATTTTCCTAAACTATGTTATACATGATTAGGATGGTTGAGACCTTTACTTTGTGGTAATCCATTCAGAAATTCAGAATAAAACTCGGTTTTAACCTAAGGTTGAAACTCGAGTCGTGGTTTACGGTTTATATGTGTATATATGTAGTCTTATATGGATATATATATGTAACAATAAATTGTGTGGTTAAAACATAGTAGTGTTTTATTCTGAATTTAATATGTTATAAAACTAAATAGATAGACTAATTCAGGTATTCAGCTTTGCGTTTAATGAACGCCGTATATTTTGTAACAAACAATAACTACATATGAAGGTTTTGTAAATTATACAGTTTTGTTATAAAAACCTTGTAAACGAAAGTACAGTTCGATTTTCTGGACAGGTATTGGACAAAACTTGAAGCAAAGCACATCAGGTGATATGTGAATACGAAATTTAACTTTAAACGTGTGAGCCCCAGAATTTTTGAGAAACTTTGAGAATGTGAATGCATCTTCGGTGCACCGTGGTGACCTCAAATACAAAAATTTCTCAAAAATTCTAGAGCTTACACGATTTGTTCGTGATGTAAATTTCGTTCGTGATGTAATTCTGAGAAAAAGAATTGTTAGATGTTAGAGTTACGAACCCTTATGCATGTGGTTCTTGCAGCGACTAAATATTTTCATTCTGTAATTATGAAAAGAAGAAAGTTAGATGTTAGAGTTACGAAGCCTTATGCATGTGGTTCTTGCAGCTATAAATATGTTCATTCTGTAATTCTGAGAAGAAAGTTAGATGTTAGAGTTATGAACCGTTATGTATGTGGTTCTTGCAGCGACTAAATATGTTCATTCTGTAATACTGAGAAGAAGAAAGTTAGATGTTAGAGTTACGAACACTTATGCATGTGGTTCTTACAGCGACAAGATATGTTCATTCTGTAATTCTGAGAATAGGAAAAGTTAGATGTTATAGGTATGAACCCTTATGCATGTGGTCCTTGCAGCGACTAAATATTTTCATTCTGTAATTATGAAAAGAAGAAAGTTAGATGTTAGAGTTACGAAGCCTTATGCATGTGGTTCTTGCAGGGACTAAATATGTTCATTCTGTAATTATGAGAAGAAGAAAGTTAGATGTTAGAGTTACGATCCCTTATGCATGTGGTTCTTGCAGCGACTAAATATGTCCATTCTGTAATACTGAGAAGAAGAAAGTTAGATGTTAGAGTTACGAACCCTTATGCATATGGTTCTTGCAGCGACTAAATATGTCCATTCTGTAATACTGAGAAGAAGAAAGTTAGATGTTAGAGTTACGAACCCTTATGCATGTGGTTCTTGCAGCGACAAGAAATGTTCATTCTGTAATTCTGAGAATAGGAAAAGTTAGATGTTATCCTTGCAGCGACTAAATATTTTCATTCTGTAATTATGAAAAGAAGAAAGTTAGATGTTAGAGTTACGAAGCCTTATGCATGTGGTTCTTGCAGCGACTAAATATGTCCATTCTGTAATTCTGAGAAGAAGAAAGTTAGATGTTAGAGTTATGAACCGTTATGCATGTGGTTTTGCAGCGACTAAATATGTGCATTATGATGGTTATTAATAGCGTCTAGTAGTGTCTGGTAAAACATGCTTCATCACACAGCAGTTCATAAGTTATGAAGAGTTATTCTGTGCTTGTTGTTGCAGAATCCAATTACAAAACACTGATTGTTACTGTTTAGCGCCGGTTGCTAATTATCGCCGGGCTGTAATTGCCTATACCTATACTTTGCCTATAATATTTGCCTTGGCTGTAATGCCTATACTTTGACGACGATTCAACCCACACAAAATGTTGGGAAACTGAAGATTCGTTGCAATACGCACAGTGATATTGATGGATCGTTAAGGACACTCTTAATAAAAAAACGACAACCCAATTAGACCAATTATAACCCAATCATCAACATACGAACAAAACAAAAACTATTATAAAAATTACAAAAACTACTTTAAAAAAATATACACATAATTTAGAAAATATACTATCAATGAATTCAACTACACCTAAATTTTACGGTAAACCTAAGTTACGTAAAAAAGACAACCCAATTAGATCTTCTATCAACTCTACAACACATAAATTAGCTAAAATTTAAAATAATATAATTGAGAACACTATAAATTACAAACTAAAACACACAATAAATAACAGAAACAAATATATTCAACACATAAATGACATAAAATTACCAACAAAATACACTTTAGCCTTATTTGACATCACAAATTTATATACAAATATATCAATTAATGAAACACTTACTTTCACACACAATATGATTAAAAAACACATACTAAATCAAACAGAAAGTACAGACATTTTCAATCTAAATAAATTAACAATAGAACAAACAAATTTTTCTTCACAAACGTCACAAACGTGACACTTTGTATCCTTACTCTTTAAATTTGCGTATCCTTTTTATACTTTGCCATTGTTGATGTTAAACCATAACCACAAGATTTATAACTGTAAGATAAACGGCAGAAGTCGACGAATTTGATACGAATCGCACACTTTAGCACAACAAACACATAGGAACTCATTTGACTGGAAGCGTCAAATACCCATGGCTAGTACGTAAATGCGCCACCGTAGCGCTGCCGCCTTGATGTAAATCGCCTATAGTTTTATTTGTGATTTTCTTTATTACAAAAAATAACACTAAATGTACAGCTAGTTAACGTAAAAAATACTCATAACAGTTCGGTAAAATAAGCTATCAACACATTTTGCGAATAATTGACTACGTTCTTCTCTATGCACCATTTAATGAATCTTCGGTGTGCAACCTCATAAATACTCGCCGATTTTGCAGGCAGCAATCCTTCTATAGCAGCTTGTGCGATTTAAGTAATTTCAGCTGGTTCGTGGCTTGTGTACTCCATAATAACACAGTTTTGAACAACTAAAAACTGTAAATGACAATTTCTAATTGTTCTGTTTATTACAAATTCGTCCATAGCAAGCACAGATGCTCGTTTTGTATTTTTCACCTTTTTTCTTTAATATATTTTTGAAGAAAAATATTCTTGCGTTTGAAGAAAAAGTAACATGTTTTATTCGGAGAAAAAGCAACTTTGTGGCTTCGTCTGTATTTGCCGGCCTCACAAGTTCGGCCGTCAAACTTACAGACTCACCACACAAAGTGTAACTTTTTCTCCTAATAAAACAATATACTATTGTTATTTCAATAACAAGTACCTATAAAATGAACGATGGACTACTTATGGGCTCACCACTTAGTGGCATACTAGCAAACATCTTTCTTGACAATTTAGAAAACCTAATTATTAATAACACAAACGCTTTCAATGAATACATAACTCTTTGAAAACGCTATGTAGATGACATATTAATAATATGGACAAATAATAACAAACGCAATCACAGATTTACATAATTACATAAACACATTACACAAAGACATCAAGAACAAAATAACAGTATTAATTTCTTAGATCTAACTTTGTATAAAACAAATAACAAAATCGAAACACTTATTTAAGAATTGATTTTACTTTACTAATAAGAAAATAATGCTCTTCTCAATTCGTCACCCTATCAGGCACCAACTAATTTAACCAATTTCGTATATACGAGATCGCAATGTATATTGAGCATATTAAATGAATCACCCTGTATAGTTTTTCCGCTGCAGCTATACATTTGGTATGTAATCTGGCGTTGACTATTAATTTAAAACAAAATAGGCGTATAATGTTGGAATACTTTACCAATATCGGAAGGCGTTCGCATGTTGTAATCAAAGACATTAATACTACTCCGAAGGAAAAGCAATTGTAGGAACGAAGCAGGGGTCATTTGCTCTAATGAAATGCGTGCGGCCTCCGGGTTCCATGGGGGCCTTCGCCGCCCCCGCAGCCACCATTCACCCTGCCAGCACACCTCTTCCTGCTTCCAGCGAGGTCCTTGATAGATCATTAGCTGGTAATTCGGCGGTGCGCCGAGGTCCCGCTCCTCCGGGCAAGCCGCCCACCGCCCCCCTGGTAAGCCCATTTTTCAAGTGGTCCCGGTGCGTGATCCGCCTCTTGTCAGGAACGGTCCCGGATTAATGGATCCCGGCGATTTACGAGGAGGCTCGCGTGATGCCCCATCGGTTAATTATTTCCTCGATCCAATATATCCCGGGCCCAGACCGTATCAGCTTTAAACATATGCTTTGTTCCTGAATGAGAAATATACTGTGCCCAGATACCGATCTTAATGCTACCTTTATATATCACCCAGCTGCACCGTCTCTTTCGCGCGTGCATCGGCTATATGCAGATTCCAGTGCAGGTAAACAAAGAGGCTCATTTGATGGCCACCACCACAAATCGCCAGGTGATGCTATGAGAAAAACCGCGTGGATAGTCTAAAAGCGTGATAAGTTACTAGCATGCATACATGTATTCAAACGATTTAATTTATATTCCTTCATACATATGTATGTTGACATGTAACAATAAATAAATAAAATTAGGAGAAAACCACCAAATAGAAAATTTCACTGGCTAACACGATTTTTGATAACTTACTTTTGATAGTTCTTTCTTACTAATAACGGTGTGCTGAATTCAAATGCACGTCAAATTTTGCCTACCACATCCAGTTTTTCCTCTACAGCATACTTTCATTTTTGAAAAAATTATGTTCTGATCATTTTATTTAGAGCACTGTTTTTATAATTAATATAATTTCGGTAAAAAATAGGCACAAATCACTGAAGAATATTCATAAAATTGCAATAACAATGCTACACATACAAATGTATGACTACTTTGGTACATTCACACCAATGTTTACTTGAAAACACAGAAACACGGTTCACGGAGTAAACTTTCATTTGTACAAATGTTTGGATTTCTGTATTTCCGTAGGCGACATATTTGTCTAAACGACGTTCGGGGTCTAAACCGGGTATTATGTTACATTGGCGGGGGCCATTAGTAAATGATGCGTGCGCTTGCCAGGGGAAGGCCTGAGCATCTTGCATCATTCACCAAACCGAACTACGGAAAATATATTGTTAATTGTGTTGCATAACTAAAAGTGTCACGAAATATTTAAGTAATGATATAAACAATCGATCACACGACTCTAACATTAGCGACGATTGATTTGACAGGATTTAATGCTCTATACTCTTGTGTCTCTGTTGTCAACACACCTACATCAAATTTTAAGTTTAATTTTAGGTATAACAAAAAAAGTTTACGAAATTATCCTCCGACATACCACTCAACCTGAATAAATTAGTGGCTATTTCTTGTTTCATTTTGCACTGGCAATTTAATTAGATTATTAGTTGTAAATTTGGCATGGTTAAACTACATTCACAACCACTCAATTTATAATTAACGTAAAATTTGGTTCTACCAAAACAAAGTTCTTCACAACGGCTAAATTAGTACTGAATTTTTGCTGCAACTACAATAAGTTCAAATCAATTATTGCTCTATACAATGCCAACAAATAATGGAGTAAAACAAATTTTAAAGTTTTACCCATGGCATAGCAAAAATGTGCGCCCTTGTCAAATTACATCAATAAATCAAACACGAAGGATTTTATTAATTTCAACATAAAATTTGCTATGTAAGGCTTACGGCAATATTAGGGACATTAGAACATGTACAAATAGTAAATATCTAGAAATGTACTTTACGTGCGTTTATAGATACTAATAGAACGATTATACCGTGCGACCAAAAATTATTTTCATCCAAGAGGGCTTGGGCTGAAAAACGTAGGGCTCGGTTTAGATCACAATTACAAAGGGACGATATATCTAACCAAATCTTGGTTAAAATTGTGTCTAACACATGACGTGCCAAACTGATGAATTTTAAGCTAGGCTTTGCAAAGCAAACGTTGATGATAATAATTTATGCTCGCACGGTATCAGCAAATTTTATTTTTTTCTGTTTTTTTACTCAAAATAACAAGATACGATAATCTTGAAGGGCCAATGAAGCTCTTAAATAAGATATAATCAGTTTAAGTTTACTGATCTTTCACAACTTATTGAAACCGATACGGTGAGCATAATTTGAATAGCAACTATTGGATTCCGAAAAACTCTTCATCTACATATTTAACAATAAAAATAAGTAGTTCTTCAGGCTTTGAAAGAATTACGTCTTTCCTACTACTAAGTAAAGTTCTGTTGTCTACTATTTCATTGTACCGTTGCGAGCATGTTTCAAAATTCCCCTTCTGATGCATTAACATTACAATCGGCTTTTTTAAATTTTGATGTAATAATAAATTTCTGACTTTTCACCGCCTTGATATTATAGAAATTGAATGTGTAACTACTAAACGTATTTCGACAAAATTGAATAAAATATTGTATAAAACACATGAGCTAAGGATGTTTTTTTCAAAAACATCCCCTTAGCTCACTTGTTATATAAATAATTATTAATGTACTAGCGGATTCAAGAACATTTTATTTCACTTGTAGATAAACAAATGTTTATGTTTGCTAAGAGGTGTTTGCTGAAGTATAAATCCAATCAAATTCGTGTATCTGTAGTCACGTGTGCGACAATATCCAATCAAAATAACATTAGACTGATTACTACCCATGGATAGTTTTCACTTAAAAACCCTCCGCTTTCGGCGTCGGGTTGTTGCAAAGCAATGTGCTTTCGAAAACTCTAATTGAACTTAAATAAACTGTACCTTACTATAGGGTTATTACTACAGATAATTAAATGGTGATTGTTGTACTGAATCAGTAAAATCTAACAATAATAGCAATGTGAAAGTAATGTACTTAAATTTAATACATTTAACTACTTGCTGCTTCATTTGTGTTTCATTTCAACAGCAATAGTTGATCCTAAACTAATTCACCAATGTTATTTTTGCTATTAAAAACTTTTTCACGACATTAATTTGTGCTTGTTTAAAAACCTTATTAGCCTCCATCAGATATACCGAGTGATTATTATTTATCTAGTAAATCTCGTTTTATCAAATGATGAAAATGGAAAAACTGCCAATTTTTTAAAAATCACGTATGATATCGATGAGAATCTATTATTGCTTGTAAGTTTTAGATTACTGAATTATTTACAGTTCATAAGTATTCTTTGTCTTCTGCAACTTTTGCAACAATTAAAATTTTAATGTTTTTTTCATGTTTTTTAGATTTCAGTTAGGTACGAAAACTAAATCTCAAATTTTATTTTCGGGTTTGATGAAAACTTATAACATGTATCAGTAGCAAAAACAATTCGGAATACTAATTATTTCTTTAGAATTTTTATTCATCAAAATGCTATGTCACTGCATAGTTTCTACGTTTTTGATGCAAGGTACTTTATAGGAAAAATATTTTTCAATGATAATTAATATTTATTTAGATAGCTTCCAAAAATATGAATCTCCTCTTGTTAATGTTTTAGTTCCACAAAAAACCTGTATGTGTTCATTTATACTGGATTAAATGATCAAATGATAAATATGAAAAAACATAAAAAACCTAATTTTTGCAAAAGTTACAGATAACAAAAAAACATGTTTGTTTGCCACTCACTTGGGTCATATAGCGTCATACCCATTGCATCTAATAAGCCTGGTACATCGTGGCAATAAACTAAATCCTGTTCTGCTCTAAAATATTGCAAGAGTTCTTTTTCTCTCGTTCGATAGAGACTAGCGTGTGTACCTTCCTCGAGCAAATTCTTTTCATGTAGCCTTGAAGCAAGTACTTTTGAGGCCTCTTTTGAAAGATTTAGATCTCTTACTAGATCATTGCTGAACGCGCTGATAGCCTGAAGGGCTACCAGCGCGTTAGGCCGCGGAGCGAGTGGAGGGTCCCTTCGAAGCAGCGATGAGGGCCAGGCTCTTGGTGTCGGAGAGTGGGGGGGTTAAAAAAAGGCTCCACGTAATTTTAACCTAGCCACTACTCCGTCGCAAAGGGGGGCTCCACCCTACCTGCGTGGGTTGACGGCAGACAGTCAGCGAAGTTCAGAAATTACGAACTGTCGCAACGGCTGACCATCTGGCGCCCACACCACCAGATTTAAATCTCGCAATGAGAATAGGAAGTTAAACTGAAAAGAATGCCCGATTGAGAAAACGTGGGGGGAACAAAAAATAACAGGTGTGAATTTTGTGGTGTAAAATATCTGCGTTTATTCACACAAAAGACAGGACACCGTGCCTACGCTTCCTGAAAGAAATCCCTCCGTCCGCAACCCTATCACGCTGGGTCCACTAGACTCGGCCGAATCCCGCGAACACGTAATCGCGCGATGCGAAGGGCCGTCGGAGCTACCTTTTTCTTACAAAAACGCAAAACACGTACGGCACGAAACACGCAACGCAAATTTTACACAAAAAAAAACGATATATCAAATGAAATTAAAACAGTAAATGAGAACAAGAAAAATATATATAGATCCGGCCTGTGTTCCTCGTGGCGACTCCACAGGCGATTCTAGGCTCGGTTCCTAGGACGGGCGGCGGCCGGCAATCGTCGGGAACGCCGTCGCTAAATTCCAATTCTCGGAACAACTCTGGCCGGATGTTCGTTGCTCTTAGCCAAGAACCTGGCTGGCTGGGTTACTTCAGCCTTTACCCAAAAAAACGCTCTGATGTTTTGAGCGTGTAGAGTCGAGTAGTACAGTACCCTCCCTTGCCTTGTGCCTGGTGCCGTCAATCCCTCTTAGGGTGGTTAAAGGAGGACACGTTTTAAATCCCGGAAACCGGTTGTCGATAGACCAAAGAAAAACTGTGACCTCGTGACACGTCTGCACTCTAGGGAAGGTGACTAGCTTCTACCTCATGGCGGCGCCTCGCCGACGATTTTAAAAATCACACGCATATAGGAAACACGTCACGTCTAAAAAAACGTGTGCGTATCGGTTGCCTACGTTGGCGATCCAGGCGCGAAATTAATAATCAAGACAGTTTCTGTCGGAGGCAAAGCCGGACCGTTACATAACTTTGGCTAAATGTTTGTGGTATTTAAGAGGAACCAAAATATTTACTTTTGATTCATGCTCAATATCACTTACCATATCTTCCTCGTTCTTAAGACCCTCAAGTATTGCAAAGTCCTTAACCACTAGCACAGGTATTTCCTTAGATTGGGGTAATAATGAGTTTTTGCCATGACTCGAAAACAGAAGACGACAGCCAAGTTTTATTTTCACCATTGAGTTTGCCTTGAAAACCGAAATCGAGGATACACCATCCGATTTCTCTCATCTCTTCTAGTTACCGAGATCCCCTATAGAAACCCCCAAATTGGGCCACCCTGTACAAGGGGACGCTTTCGTGGCGGTTCGAAATTTAATTTGTATTTATAAATACGGCAAACACGAACTTCCCTCCCGATTTCCGGCGAAGGAGTTGCTCGGATTTGAATTTAAGATGAACCAACAAAGGCGAATAACCATACAAATTGGGGACGCGTAACGTGGATGTTAGCTCTCCACCCCCCCTATAAAGTGAATAATGCCGAGATTTGTGGCTGAACGAAAAAAATTCAAAGTTCCGTATAAAAAATGCCACAAAGAAGTATACATGCAAGAGTTATAATATTTATGATAGCACAGTTTTTTTTACAAAATATGCTTTACATTGGAGATTAAGATATTACTTTACGTTAAAGTGTAAGATATCATTTAATTTTTGGCTTTAAGATCGGTAAAGTTTATGGTATTACATTATAATATAACCGAATAACTTCATAAATTGTATCACCCGTATACTGCATAGATTTTCGGGTGAATAAAAACATTCAAATTAAAAAATGCCACAAAGTGTCCGTAGTATACAAGCATGAGTTATAATATGATTTTACAGATTTCGACAAAAACTAATTTACGTTTCAAGGCCAATGAGCCAAATAAGTTTGGGTCCCACTGCCCTAGATAATGTATGTAGTGCAAGCAATTAAAATGTATTTTTTTTTAAATATACGATCTAGAAACTGAAACCGTCCTTATCGTTGCAGATCGAATATAAATCGGTATGTGATCGACTCTAGGAAGATTAACCATACTTAGGTAGTAGGCTATTGCTGAGAAATGAAATAATAGCCAATTATTTTAATACAGCAGCCGCTGAAGACATTAATAACTGCAGATGTGTAGTGCTTATAATCCACTTCAATCAGCATTAATGCATCCGCATTTAACTACCCACCCCCGGCCTTTTACCGTAATTACCGGACTAATATGAAAAGTGCGCACAACGTTCACATACTGCCGCCCCCAGCGGCAAAATCCGTGTCTTCACGTGACGTACGATGTGGATGAACGCACGGTGCACATGCATCCGTCCTAATGCGGACTCGGCCCCCGCAAACAGCCTTTTTGCCGCCTGAGCGGCGGTTTTATATTTTCGGAGCGACGTGTAATTAGGAACGGCCCTAATTGGGGCCGCGGCTGCCGCCATCACTGCCGCCCCCGCAGCCGCCGCCGCCGCCCCGGGCCCCCTTTTATTTTTACATATCGCGAAAAAATATTTCATGCGCGCAAAACGCCGAGCGACGCTTAATGCGTTCATCCCCGATGTGTGCGAGGGTGGGCATGCGGGAGACAGATGGACGAATGGGGGCAGTAAAAAACGGTAAAAGGGGTGGAAGGTGTGTGAGTGAGTAAGTTCCGTTTTAATGTGCGAGCATTTTTGCTCGGCTGCAAAAATAGAGCTTGTTTTTTTTTACTTTCACAGTATTATAATAACTTCGAAAGCTTAATGGTAACATACTATAATAGTAAATTAAACAACAAGTGAAATAAGTCTTTGTTTCTAGCACGAGTCCAAATTCAAAACACGAGCCTCGAAGCGGCGAATATTTTTAACAAAACAATTGCTAAAACTACTTTTTATAATTTGCACCTGTTTTTTTTATAAAATAAGTATGTATTTGAACATAAGAAAATAGACATCTATAAAAATTTAAATAAAATTTCAAACATTTACAATGAAATAAAATCAAAAGATATACAAAGAAAAATTACACTTATCAAACCTCTGATGATGGTTTACTGAACAAACCGAAACTAGTAAATAAAAATAAAAATAAATAAAAAATAAAATTTAAAAAAATATATCTTTACCAGTAAGTACACACCTTCAATAAACAACTTTTAATATGGATAAAACCTTAAACTTAATTTAATTTTTAGTTGAATTAAGATGCGCAATAATTTTCTTGTTTCGTTAATTAAAAACATTTTCTGTGGGTCAAACTGGCGAACAAGGTTAAACCGAACAGTGGGTTAAACTGCTGATGCTCATAATTCAGCAACACATGCTATAAAATAATATTTAATAGATATAAATATTCAATGGAGGAAATAATGTTAAATTAAAATTTAAAAAATTAACTGGTGTCTGATAACACATACGGGTCATTTCATGTCAAATGATCCAAAATGTTGCCACTTTTTGACCCTGCCTTGGATTTTTTTCAAATTTAGTTGATGTAATGTACCATCATAGGTAGTTATTTTTTTTTTTTAGATTTTTATCTCTGCTAGTTTTTAGGTTACAGCTTCCTGATATCGCTGATAAACATATTTTCCGCTAACACGTAATTACATAAAAAATATTACTCAAGCTGGAAATAAGTTAGATGGATGGGACAAAAAACATTGTATAGCTTAGTTTATAAGCTTTCATACCACGTATAATAAGACCAGTTTGGGAGGGTAACACCGTCAAGGTGATGCCGCAAAATTAAAATAATCGAATTTCTGAAATTTTTGATTTTTTAATTTTGCGGCATCATCTGACGGTGTTACCGTCCGAAACTAGTTTTACTATATGTGGTATAAAACTTTATTAACTAAGCTACAAAGTGTTGTTTATCCCATCCATCTAACTTATATCCAGTTGGAGTATATATTTTTATATAATTACGTGTGAGCGGAAAAATACCCCTTTGCAACAAATTCGGGAGGCTGTAACTTAAAAACAGATAAAAATAAAAATAAATAATATAGACAACTTCTGATGGTACACTCATGCTCACATAATTCTAGTACAAACTTATCGACATTTCCATATAAAATTGCTATTGTAGCCTAATTTCTTGTACTAGATTTATGTGAGCATGACTGTACATTAAATCAGCCAAATTTGAAAAAACTGTAAGAGGGTACGGTTTTTCGATGAATCACTAGGTATGGAATTACTAATACTCAGACATTTTCATCTTCATTTTGTTTTTTTTTAATTGTGCTGCTAATAAAACTTGATCCAAACATCTGTTATTTTGTAAGACGTTGCCACAAACTATTTCCGTCAAAATGCTAGGTTTATAGAACTTCCGTTAGTTTGGGCAACATCATGATCCATGCATCATAGTTCTTCATATTTTTTCAATAAAAATAAGTTGCCTAGTGAACCACTGAAATATTAATTAATCAATTTATTAAAATTGAAATTAAAAAAGTGTATCTGAAACTTGAATAAAGTGTATCCACTTTCCTGCCGTAAAGCGACATACGAGGGCTGATCAAAAAGTTCCGGGACTTATTTTATATAAATGTATTGGTAATAGATACACATTAGAAAACTAAATCCCTTTCAAAGTACTCTCCTTTTGTAGATATATACTTTTCCCAACGCCGCTTCCACTACAGAAATGCCCTCTGAAAGTCTTCTTCCGAAGTTCTATTCAGTTCCTCCAGCGATTTTTTATTTTTATTTATTGCTTCAACATCATCAAATCTCTCTCCTTTTATGAGCCTCTTCATTTTCGGGAGGATAAACTGTCATTGCATTTTTAATGCAAAAATCGCAAATGAGCAGCGTGGAATGAACAGAGGGCGCGGGGTGGGGTCATCAACTTTGGGACTAACTTTGCCTCCACCTGACGCATGTGTAGTTTTTCTGTTAAAATTTCTTGGCATGAACCGAATGAAATGTTACATTCCTCTTGCCATATCCGATTTAGACGATTTAAACAAACGAGGACATTCACTTGGGCCACATGATGGTGTCGTCAGTCAAAACTTCTTTGAACCTCTTGAACCATTCGTGCCACTTCGAACGACTCAAACACTCATCCCCAAAAGCCGTTTGTAACATGTGAAAAGTTTCTGTAAAAGTTTTTCCCAAGTTCACACAGAACTTGATGCAAACGCGTTGCACTTGTTTTCCTTCCATCACAAAAAAAAACACAAAATCGCCGAACACAAAAATGTCGGTTTACTAAAATAGCTGTAACTCCGCTTTTAAACAACCTATTGACGATCTGCAAAAGCTGCTGTACTCAGGGAGAACCCCTCTACACAGTGCTGCCAACCGCGTTTTGCTCCGTCGCTTCGTTCGCGCACTATTTTAAAAGTCCCGGAACTTTTTGATCAGACCTCGTAATATGCTCATACAAAGTTTAGCCCTAATCTATTTTCTATTTTCCTTGATGTGAGAAATGTCAAGTAAGTGTCAGTGTCATTAATTACAATTAAACAGCTGACTTCAGCGACATTTTTTATATTTGGTGCACTGATGAGCCGAAAGTGTACCCCGAAACACCGTTCCTGAATCATTTATAGCTTTGGTTTCGTCATTTAGACGAAGCTTTATAATACTTGATTTATAAAAGTTTTAAACTGAATGTTAACTTTAAAACATTGTTAAATTTTAAAGAAGTGAGGTTATGAAAAAACACATTTATACAATAGCATTTTAACAAAAAACTCTTTTTTGCATTCCACTGTAGTTTCATTGTTAATTAAATGGTTAACTTTGCGAAGCACAGAAGTCAGAGCAGCCATAATGCGAAAATGGATATAGATATCATACCTTTGACCAGTCTAATAACTCCAGTTACACGTACTGCACCGATGGAGATGGCATCGATAAAGATGTATTTTTGTGATTAGGGTACTTCCGGTAGCTGTTTACTTTCGTTGTAGATTTGCACAACCCCCAAAAATAACGTCTTCGCTCTAAGCAGATTATGAGTCATCATCAAACTTCACTAAGATGTGATTTCATACCGTGAAAATTAATTATGTGCAAGTTTAATACCGGAGCTTTTCTGAAGTCGATCTTCCCGAGAGAAGATTGAAATTATCAACAATATGTCGAATGATATAAAATACCAAAATCTATAAAAACTCATTATTTCATTCATATAATCAAACTAATCTAACTTATTAAGTAGTCAGGAACAGAATTTCGGCAATTGCAATTTAAGATAATCCGGCCCTGCATACAAACCGGCAGCGCCTTCGTTGCAGAATGCCTGAACTAGAAATTGAGTAAACGTATTGGATAACATCCCATTCTTGTTAGAAAACAGAACTTCATAAAATTAGCTACATAATTATGATTTGTTTTTTTATTCAATGCAATCTTCTTATTATAGATTTAATTCTTTATGTCATACTCCTTTTTCACATTGAATTTTTTGTTGGTAGTAGGAGTAATCAAATTTATTTATTGCAATTATTTATTTAAGTTTTTTGAGACAATGTCACGCATTAGCAAACGAGGAATACAAATTGCATATTTTTTAAATTTATTTATGTACAGTGTGCGAAAATCTTATGAAGAAAGAAAACACCGTCAGATTTCCCGCCCTTAAGCTTCCTTCGGTATGTATACGAGCATACAAATCTATCAGTCTACTTCTGAATGCCTTTCTTACTGTCTGCTAACAATTTTTGTTAAGACACCTGGGCGTTTCAATTGTTTTAATTGCACGACATCTTCGCGAAGTCATTATTACATTATGTTTTTACCACTGTTCGCAATTTAAGAATACTTGAAAATCAATCCTAATCTAATTGTGATTACATTTTCATAAGCGAGTTACTTCCCAGCAGCTTATTGAAGCACCTGGGCGTCTTTGTCCACGTTCTTGACGGTGCAGTCGCGCGCCATATGCATTACACATTCAGTTTATATTACAGCATCGTAACTCCATTTTACTACTTTCAATTACCGCCGTGCGATTCCTGTGTGGGTGAGCGGCTTACGTGTGTGTGTTTTTTTCCCAGGGTCCGCTCAGGGCGCAGACTCGCCGCCCCCGCAAGCTCCATGCAAATGAGTGCAATAACTACCCCGCTAATCCCGCATTCCTCATGTAAACTCGGAGGAGCGAAAGCGGGGCGATGTTTACGATGTTGCGAGAATCCAATTCAATTCCGCAAAGAAGCAATAAAACGAACCCACCCCGCCCACCTTGTGAATTATTGACCTTTAATTATGAGATTAAAATCCACGTTTTTTTTTATTTCGCTGGCGCTTTTGTGAGGACGCAGTAACGTTAATCCGCCTAACATAATGGTCAATTAAACGAGCTCGTGCGCAAACAGACACACATGGGGTGGCTGCGGCGGGGGTTGGGCTTATTTATTGCATAAATACACAAAACATAACCGCAAATCAAGCGGTCGTGTAGCTCGCGAGCGCGACCATAAACACGAATTAATGAACACATGTGCAGTGTCAGTTGTGCGGGGGCCGCCCGTTCGTAGGCGGCGAATTGCCACCCCCGCCGCCCCCCCCGGGGAAGGGCGGTTTAAGGATTTTAATAACCGAGAATGATACGCGCCAGAGTCGTATTTTTCTTTTCGGAGCTTTACGCCCGCCGGGGGACGTTTTTTTCGAGAACGATAGAAGTCGTTACGGGCCTCCCCGGATAAGCGGGGCCCCACTTAATCATCGAAGCGGTCAGGGCTTCATTATTCCGGAGCGGAATTTTACTTTTTATGGGAACCTGGTGGATATCACAAAATACCGGACGAAATCTTTCTCATACGACTATATATTCGTATGTTATACAACTAGACGGTCGAAAAGAATCAATTATACGAGACGTATTGCCTAAAACACCACGAGACGCGCAGCTCAGGTAGTGTTGTAAAAGGCAATACGCCGAGATTCGCGTATTTTTCGATCGTCGACTTGTATAAAGAGTTGTAAAGTTGTATAGGTTATTTCATAAACAAAACAAATCATAGGGCGAACAAATTGCCCTATGATATAAAATATAGGTCTATTTGAAAAAATTAAAATATGATGTTTCTAAGTGGGCACTGAAATATTGACATTTTTTAAATACCTATTGTCAAAATTGACAGATGTCAGAATAGAAGAATTCCTAATAGGCAAGTGTTTCTGCAACTGATTTTACACATGCTGGTGAAACCGGAATGTTCTCAAGTACACGTATTGTTTCTGAAGGGTAAGGGCTCGGTATGGAACTTAATATCTTCTTCAAGTTGCACTTGCCTATTAGGAATTCTTCGATTCTGAAAAGGACGTCGATACTCTTCTACTGAACGAACAGAATTACTATTACAAAATCCATAAACAAATACCATATCTGCATATTCTCTAAGACTGAAAATATGAGGCATTTTTATAATCTCGTAAAACAACTACAACTGTCACTGACAACGTTGTCAAATTTAACGTGAATTAATGCTACTAGTATTTTGTTTTGTTTGTAAGTTCAGTATTACATTTTTCTTTAATTTTGTAAATTGTTCAAAATATCTTTGAAACAAATGAAAATCGGACTTGATAATAAGAACTTATCTTGCTTTTTTTTTGCTTCCTGGACATTTTTTTAAAGTATGAATTTCATTGTATGAATTTCATTGTATGAAAATTCATTGTATGAATTTCGCTTCAATAATACGAGGGCTGTTTGACGGAAGAGTGACTTTTCAAAGGTTAGTAACACTTTCGTTATAATGATTATGTTGCTAGCTCCTGAGGTCTTTCGGAGGTCTACTGTCAAAATTTGGCACCAATCTGACAGATAGATTATGTTTTATACTTATTTGAAGGAAACTGTTCTCGTTGTTTTGTAAATATGTAAAAAAAAATATTCGAGTGTTGATTAAACATTATTTTCTACGTGAAAAAACAATTAAAGAAACCGAGGAAAAGTTACGTAAATATTATCCAGAATCTGCTCCGTCCCATGGAATGATTTGTAAGTGGTTTCTGCTTTTAAAAGTGGCCATATGAGCACGGTTGATGCAGATCGTCCGAAACCATCATTTACTGTGACTACTCCAGAAATGGTTAATAAACTCTATGGCCTTGTAATTGGCAATCGTCGAATAAAAGTTTGTGAGATAGCTAATGAAGTAAACATCTCAACCGAACGGGTATACAATATTTTGCATGAACATTTCAATAAGAAAAAGCTATCCGCGAGATGGTTGCCGCGTTTGCTTAATGGTGATCAAATGCGCGCTCGCATTAAGAATTCAGAAGAATGTTTGGCCGTTTTCAACGTAACTCAAAAGATTTTTTTTGTCGATATGTCGCAGTAGATGAAACTTGGATACATCATTATACTCCAGAAACAAGAATACAGTCTAAATACTGGATTTCTCCATGCGAATATGCTCCCAAAAAGGCAAACACACTTTTTTCGACCAATAAGGTCATGGCCACAGTTTTTTGGGATTCTAAAGGTGTAATCTTTATTAATTGTTTACAAAAAGGAAAAACCATAACTGGCCAGTATTATGCTGATTATGCAGACATGTATTGATGCCGAACTTGAAAAACAACGACCGCATTTGATGAAGAAAAAAAGTGTTGTTCCATCACGATAATGCGCCCTCTCATTCGTCTGCAATTGCTACAACTAAATTGACTGAATTGCATTACGAATTACTGCTTTATCCGCCATATTCGCCAAATCTGGCTCCCAGTGATTTCTTCTTATTTCCAAATTTAAAAAAATGGCTGTGTGGAAAAAGATTTCAGGCAAATGAAGAGGAGATAACCGACACAAATGCATATTTTGAAGACTTTCCGAAAGATTACTTTTTGGAAGGTTTAAAAAAATTGTAAACTCGCCGGGCTAAGTGTGTACACTTGAAAGGGTGTTATGTTGACAAATAAAATATATTTTGAACAGAAAAATAACGTTTTCATTAAAAAGTCACTCTTCCGTCAAACAGCCCTCGTCTAAGGTCCTTTAAATTCTAGAGTCCTGAATTTAACAATAGGTAGTTCACCAGGTACAGTCTTTAGTTTCTATCCAAAAAAAATGGCATTTTAAAGTTAGTAAAAAATAAAAGTTCAACAAATTTCAAGCACACCGCACCATGTGATTGGCAATAAGTTTTAATGAAATAATAAAAATGTGGTTTATTTTATTACGCATTTTTATAAATACGTGAAGAATTAAATCTGTAATGTAAGTTACAGAATGTACTATGAACAAAAAAAAACAGTACACTCTTAATAGAGATTTTAGCATAATTTATTCCATTAAATGAGTCTTGAAACAAAATAAATTATAAATAAATAAGACGTCTTTCAAATTAATTAATATGGTATCCACACAGTACAAGATCTATCTAAATGCTTGTAATTACGTCACCATGTAAAATATTTTTGTGCCGCTCCAGTAAAAACAGTTCTATTTTTGACATAGGCAACTTCATTTACAATTATTAGACATGAAGATGCCAATAATTTGCTAACTTGTTTAGAAATTATGAAATTTTCATTACATATCCAAAATTTTCAATATCAGACCGTTTTCAATGAAAATTACAAAATTAAAATGATAAATTACAAAATTTAATCAGAAATTGCAAAATTTTCATTAACATTTCTGAAATTTTCAATAAAGGTTAAGAAATTGCTAATATATAAACTGAAATTTAGTAGAAATAGCTTAGTTTTAATTACGAATTACAAAAAAATAGTAGGGAATTTCGAAATATTGACTGGAAATTACAAAATTTTAAAGGAAACTATAGAATTTTCATTTCTAATGACAAAGTTTCAAAGCAGCATTAGCAAAATATTCAACACAAATTATAACTGGTTTGGAAATTATGAATTTTTATTACATAACCAAAATTTTGAAAATCAGACAGTATTTCCATTGGGAAATTACAAAAAAATTATATCAAATTACTACATTTAATGGGAAATTGCAAAATTTTCATTAGCATAATGAAATTTTCGTTAAAGGTTAAGAAATTGCTAATATACAACCCGAGATTTAGTAGAAATGGCACATTTTTCATTACAAATTATAAAATAACAGTAGAAATTACGAAAGATTGCCTGGAAATTATAAAATTTCAATGGAAACTATGGAATTTTCATCAGAAATGCCAAATTTTTAGAGCACCATAAGGAAAATTTTCAACACAAATTGTAACTGGTTTGTAAATTATGAATTGTTTGTTACATAATTAAAATTTTCAATATCAGACCATTTTTAATGAAAATAACAAAATAAAAATGATATCTATTTACAAAATTTAATTGGTAATTGCAAAATTTTCATTAACATTTATGAAATTTTCATTGAAGGCTAAGAAATTGCTTATATATAAACCGAAATTTAGTAGACATGGCAAATTTTTCATTACGAATTTTAAAATAACAGTAGAAATTACGAAATATTGTCAGGAAATTAAAAAAAAACAGTGGAAACTATGAAATTTTCATTAGAAATGCTTCCCCTTCCTCTTCCTCCTCTACTTCATCATCCTTTCATACTCCACTCTAACGTTCTCTTCATGCATGCAATTCATATTTCAATTGCGCCATCTTGATATTTAACTACTCATATACTAAATTATTATTAGTTTCAGCAATATTTAGTGGCTTGTGGCTTATGGCACGTGAAAAGACTTCAATGAAAAGTTACTTAAGGGCCCACGAGTTTAAATGTACATTATTTACATAACCTTACTTTTAAAATCGACGGCATTCTTAAATTGTGTGTACATAAAAGTAACCAGATATGCACGAAAATGAAGTCCTCACAGGCAACATCCCCAAGTGGGACAGATTACTCCACGGCACAAACAAGCTGTAAACTGAAAATAATTCAGGATCTAATGAAATAAATGAGCTGCGACAAATCTAATAATTGGTCCGCTTTATATCTGACAATATTACAATAGTATATTAAAATACCAGTGGTAGAAGGCATCTATTCAAGCACGAATTTGAAATTCCGAAACGAGATGCGTAGCAGCGAGTTGAGGAACAAATGAGTGCTTGAAGGACCTTCTGCAACGAGTGTTTTATACTATTTTTTTCTATTTTGTCGCATAATACTATTTTGTAAATTAAAAAATTAAAATTTTAAATCTAGGGGATTTTGCGGTGGTTGGTGACATAAATGTGGCGTAAATTTAGGCGGCTGTGGAAAAAATGGGATTTGGACTTGTCAGGCAGTAAATTTTCTAAGGTTTTTTTGTGCAATTTGCCTAATTTTCGGCGGCTTTAGTGATAAATTTTCTTCAGTATTCATTTTCAAACAACAAACGCAAAATTGCGAAAATAAAATCTGACGTTTCAAATTATGTCAGTTCAACGTCAACCGTCAACGCTACCACTACCAACATTAATGCAGTAAATTTTACTAGTCTATTCTAGCACACCAACCGCTTATTCTAACACTCAAATGACATCATCTGGGTGCTAGAATCGACTTATTCTAAATGCAAAATAGAAAAAATTATTTTATTAACGGAAACATAAAAAGAAGTAAAGATTCAGAAAACATAATTAATAAATAAAATATATAATCAAAGCAGATGTTGAAACTGTACCATTTGGTTGTAAACACATTTGCACTCGTCTTCTTTTATTGTTGAAAATGTTGATTAGCATTTGAGGAGTTATGGTTCGGCACACATTTACGATTTCTGCCATTAACTCTTCCAACGTATGCAGTCTTCTTTGCAAAACTCTATCTTTTAAATATCCAAAAATTGAGTAGTCCAGCTGAGTTAGATCTGGAGAGCGTGGTGGCCATAGTACATGACTAATTAGGCTATTATCAAAAAATTCTTGCAGATAGGTAACATTGCTCTGGCTGTATGAGCTGTTGTACCATTTTGCTGGAAATATCCGTTCTGCAATTCTTCATCATCTAATTGGTCTATGAAAAGCTGGACAATTTGTTGCCGATATCTCTCACTGTTTATTGTGTCATGAAAGAATATAGGCCCAATTATTCTGCGGCCAACCAAGTTCCAACCTTGTGAGGATGTAGTGGTGTTTCCACAAAAAGATCGACATTTAAATTTTCCATAAAATTACTCAATCGGCGTTGAGGATCCACTGGCAACAATTCTTGCACCACTAAGACCCTTTAAGGGTGTAAATTCAACGTCTTTCTCACAATCTAAGGCAGGTGCTCGAGGAAATTCCAGCTTGCATAGCCTATTTACGAATTGACTTTTGAGGGCTTTCTTCGAGTCGTTCACGAACATCTGCAACAACCTCTCCTGATACTGAAGGTCTGCCTGAGGATTTCCCTTTCTGAACAGTACCAGTTTCCCTAAAACGGTGCACTATTGGTGAAATATGTATTGACAAAACCAAGTATTCAAATTGGTGGTCAGGGAACTTTTGTTGAAATTGCCGAACGCACTCTGGAATTGAATAAATTTATTCTCTATTTTCGAATCGTCCATTACGAAAGTATGCCTCAACAATAAAAGTGTACATTTTAATACTCTACTGTTATTATGTTGTCGGACAGTTGCAGGTATGGTAGACAGTGACAATTCTCAAATAGTACGGTATGCAAATTTGAAAGACGGCACAATTGAATTAAAGTGATTACATAACAACAATCATTTAGGTATACCTTGTATATTATACAGATTTCCTCCGTGGCATTAATTCCTGATAAGTTTAATAATGTAACGATTCTGTGTACCTATGTACTTTGAAATGCTGTTGCATGATTTGATCAAACAATAAAGCATTCCTGGTAATAACGTGCTGTTGCATTGTGGATGCAGTCGCAGATTCGCATTGTGTTAAAAATGTAGATTTCTTCGAGTGTTCCGACGGGTTCGGCGGTATGGAAGCGCTGTGAGAGATAGAGAGGCGACAATCAGAGCGTTCAACGTCGCCACTTCAAACTTAAATTAGTTCGCCGCCCCCGCCAGATTATCATTGTTGTTATTCGGCGGGGGCGGCATTTGTACGTCAATTATTCCGCCTACGCCTCGCGCGCCTCCACACTTAATAATAACGTTCGATCCGTTGATTTTTACGGCGGCCCCCTGAAACCGCCGTGATTGCCTGGAATCCCATAAAACGCAGCAAGCACACAGGACGTGGTGGAGTGGAGAGTTGGTACAGTGCGTCCCTGAAATATGTATAATATAACACCTAATTATTGCCGGGCCATAACGGTAATCCCCCGGCGGAATACTAAACGCGCATTTTCGAGTCATAATGTTCCGGGGGCGCATAAATTCCGGGCCGTAAAAGATATTGTTGTTGCGCGCGGGACAGGACTTTGCGTGCTTTATTAGCTTTGCGGGGGAGGCGGCGGGGGTGGTGCCGTGCATTAATTCGCTTTATAATTACGGCGAGTAAATAACCGTGCGCGCACACACGCACATAAATCAGCCGCCTCCTCTCGCAGTCAGTCGAACCGTTCTTAATTGCAGCGATCGGCGAGGCGGATTCCTGGCGGAGGCGCCGGGTGTCCACGCTTTTGCCGCGGCCCACGCCGCGGGGGGCGGCCTGAATAAGCGGCCCCCTTTATTGCTACGCGCGGAACACCTGCTGCGCCGTAAATTACGGCCAGCCGTGGGTCGGGGGCGATTGCGTGCGTACATGCATATCAGGTGTGAGGGCGGCTCTCCTCCGCACTTCCTGCCCAGATACGGACGCTATCGCGGCGGCGATGTATCTGCTTAATTGCCGCCCCCGGGCCACCCCCCGACCCTGCAGCGGTTTCCCACCGCAGGGAGGGAGTCGCAAGTTTCCGCCGCAATCCTGTTCTAACCGGAAACATCTGGAATCGAACTCATAGTCCTGAAATCACCACCCAATTCACGGCGTAATTCATCCCCAATGTCGAAAGATAATTTCGAAACAAAATTATGTACCTCCCACGTATTGCAAACAGTTTTAATATTTATGATTATTATTTATCATTCCGTGTGTCATAGTGAATTTATAACTTTAATTCCAAAGCCGTGGCTTCGATTTTCCCAATAATAAAACTGTTAAATATTCCCACCTAATTCTCTCTAATAATACCAATATTCATACACCGCCTTCCAAAATTAAAAAAATATACAGGGTGTCCAAGATATGGATTCACAGCATGGGGATCTCGCAAACCGTAACAATTACAAAGGCGATTAAATTACAAAAAAGGTTGCGCAATTTAGAAGTCAGTTATATTCGGTTGAGAAAACCAGAAATTTCCGCTTACTTGTGACGTACCTGAAGGGCAATCAGCGCGTTAGGCCGTGGAGCGAGTGGAGGGTCCCTTCGAAGTAGTGACGAGGCCCAGGCTCTCGGTGTCAGAGAGTGGGGGGGTTAAAAAAAGGCTTCACGTAATTTTGATCTCGTTGCTACTTCGTCGCAAAGGGTGGCTCCACCCTACCTGCGTGGGTGGACGGCAGACAGTCAGCGAAGTTCAGAAATCACGAACTGTCACAACGCTGACCATTTGGCGCCAACACCACCAGATTTAAATCTCGCAGTGAGAATAGAAAACTGAAACTGAAATAAATGCCCGATCGAGAAAACGTGGGGGGAACAAAAAATAACAGGTGTGAGTTTTGTAGTGTAAAATATCGGCGTTTATTCACACAAACGACGGACACCGTGTCTGCGCTCCTGAAATAAATACCTCCGCACGCAGCCCTTTCACGCAGGGTTCACTCTATTCGGCCGAATACAGTATGCTCCTAATCGCGCGATTCAAAGGGCCGACGGAGCGACCTTTCTCTTACACAAGCGCAAAGCACGTACGGCACGCAACACGTAAACGCAACTCTTACACAAAAGAATAAACGATATGTCAATAAGGAATTAAACGGAGGTCTGGCTCAATTGAGACCACAAAAAAAATGTATCAATATCTATATATATATATCTCTGGATATCTGGCCTGTGTTCCTGGTGGTCGTCGCTGGCGGCTGGCTACAGCTCCGGGAGGGCGGCGGTTTGCGTCGTGGACGCCTAGCGCTCGATTCCGGCCTCCAGCCAAGATGATCGCGGCCTCCAGCCAAGAATGGTTTGGCCGAGCTACTTAGCCCGTAACAAAACGCCTGCAAAGCACATGGCCTTAGTAACAATGGCCGGACACGTGGCTTCACGAAAAGGAAAAGAAATATCGGGCTTAACTACTTACTCAGGTGTTATGAGCGTTTGGAAGTCCCTTGCCCTGTACCTGGTGCCTCAATCCCCTCAAGGGTGGTTAACTGAGTCCCCGTTGGTTATCCCGGAAACCGGATGGTGGTACACCTTATCTCAACGGTTCTTCTGGCACGGCCGTACTGGACACGAGGTAGCTGAGTTCTGCCGATGGCGGCTGCTCGCCGGCGAATTTAAAAATCGCACTCATGGGAAACGCGTCACCACAACAAAAAGTGCGAGCACGGTTGTCTACAGTGCAGGTCTATGCGCCAATTAATTATTAAAATGCAGTTTCTGCCAAAGATATTTCTGGACCGTTACATACTTCCGGAGATATTCGACAAAATCCGAAACCTTGCGATTTCGTCCGTATTTTTTTGATAAATTTTGTCTTCGTCGTACATTTCAACCCTACTACACTAACATGTTCAAAATGTATTAACAAGACTTTTTTCTGAATAAAAACATACTGCACAACGATACTGTGATATCTCCCTACCATAAATCAAATAAATACCTAAATTGATGATTAGATAAACTAAACTTCAAACGGCATCTCCCTACCATAAAAAGAATAAATCGAAGATATAAATCGTTGAAATCGTAATAGGAAATGCCATTTCATACAGGGTGTACTTTATTTACGGGCCATATAAAAATATAAAATTGATGCTGGTTTCTTTGAAACGAAACGTTGTACTGGAAATTTATAAACGATCTCTTGTAAAGCTAAAAAAGTGGCAATGAGAAAGTGCCTTTTGTTTTTTTTTATATATTTTCAAATAATTTCAGAAAAACATAAATTTTGTCGAATATCAAACCAATTACCACTAGATTGCGCAAGTTTTGTGTGAAAAAAATGATGACGTCATTGCGCAAACATCGATCACGTTTGTAACGTGATTGGTATTTGAAATTTCGAAATCGCATTTGATATTTATAATTGTCATATCCGAGCGACTTTATTAGAAACATAAAATGCAGCATTATGAATTTCCTGCTTTAAAAACACCCCGTAAAGTTAAAATATTTCAATAATGTTGTTACCTGTTGTAGTATATGGTTTCTAGTTAGCTTTATGAAACTTGGAGTCGTTTGAAGATTTATTTCCCTGACCAAGCAAGAATAACTTAAGAATTTTCAGCATATCTTAACTAATTGTACGAAATTTTACCGCCTATTCGTTTTATAGTTCTTTTCACTGTTGTACAGTATCAAAACTATTATGTTGACATATGTGCATATTAATGTATGTAAAATTTTACATATTTTCCAGATCGAATTCTTACTCTTTTCGGTATTTCTTGGACGACTTTCATCGATATTTTCCGCTATTTCTTCTGTCAGGAAGTTAATAAATAGTTCCATTGTCAGACTGGCATTGACCAAAGAATATATACTTTTAAACTTTTCACTGGGCATCTTAACAAAGACGAGATTAAATTTTCACAACACAGTAGTGAATACAAATGATGGAAGACACAATAGTTATATTTTATTTGCACAAAGATGGAAACAAATAAATTATACGACAGGGCGTTATTTATAAACAATGGTAATCATAAATGCGCGCTATGGCAACTCGGTAGGAAGAACGCGGTAAATTTGAAATGTGAACAACAGCGCCTCTGATAACGCTCTACTTCACTATAACTCGTCTCTTTTTCCCCCATAAGCCTGTCGGAGCCCTGACATTGACATAAGTGAAAACACCACGGTGAAAATACCACGTGGTGTTTCCACGAGTAATATAACAAGTGGTGTTCTCATTATCGATAATAATATTATAAATACTACAAATTTTAATCTCAACGACAAAAATGCACCGGGTCCGAAAGACGAGATCCATTTTCCGAAGATTTTGTAACCTTCAATGTTTTGTACCTATGTTATGTGTACTATTTCGAGAAAATAAAGGCTGAATCTATCTCTATATTATATTATTATATTATATTTTCATCAAAATTTGTCATATTTTCAACCGTGATTGTTAAAATTGTCAATATTTCTTCTATTTTCAACTGTAATTATCAAAATCTATGGAGATTTTATCGTCTGTCGCGAAAAACCCGTAAAATTTTAAACTTTAATTGTTGAATATCTTTCAGCGTTATTCATAAATAATTAAACGTGATTTATCGGTATTTTACAAAGGGTTGCCATCGTTATTAAAATTAAACCATCGTTAAACCGCGGCTTATTTTTTGTGAATAACACTGTTTAATTTTATATGAAACATAACCATGTTTGTTTGAGTTTCCTTCGAGTTTTTGTTTTTTTTTTGTTTTGTTTTTTTTTTGTTTTGTTTCGACATACTTGAGCAGTTGCGGTTAAAAATGACATATTTTGACAGTTTATGTAGGAAGTTTGACATATTTTAACATATTCGCACGCACCTGGAGCTAAAAGAATACAGATTCTGACAAGTTTTCACAATTGGAACTTGGCAGATTTTTGCAGTTACAGTTAGAAATTGTGCGGAGTTTCATAGCTGATGAAAATACTTCTCAGTCAAAAAGATGACAAATTTGACATAAGCAATTGAAAACTAGTCAGATTTTGACGGTGCCAATTGAAAATTTGAGATATTTCTTATAGTTGCAATTAAACATTTGACAGATTTGAAAACTTAAAATTGAAAATATGACAGATTTTAATAATTACAATTGAAAGTTTGATAGATTTGGGCATTTGTAATTAAATAATTGACATATTTTGACAGACATTAACCATTTCACAAAATATGATAACTGCAATTCAAAAAATTATAGATTTGGATGTTTGCAAATGAAAATTTTATTGATTTAGATAGATTTACTAGAAAATTTAACAAAAGTACATCGTTGCAATTAAAAATTTGACAGATTTGGACTATTTTAGTTGAAAGTTTGACAGATTTTAACAGTTTAAGTTAAAAATTCGACAGATTCTATTTGCTTTAGATAGAAATTTGAGAAATTTTCCTATTTTTACAGATTTTTACAGATTTACCGGTTTTCACATTTTATATAAAACAAATTAGGGATTCGGGTAGAACTGCCGAAAATTTGACATGTTTTCTTAGTTGTAGCTTTGAATTTGACAGATGTCAACGTTTATTATTAAGATTTGAAGCATTTTTTTTGGGATTTGTTGGTTTTTTGAACACTTTATAAGGAGTGTCAATTAGTTATCTGCTGGTTAGATATATCTACATTCTTGTAAACTACCTGAATTGTATCTTTCTTGTCTTTGTTACTTAATGCTTCAATTAAAAGTATGATAGATTTGGGCAAGTAGAACTAAATATTTGACATATTTTCACTGTTGCAATTGAACATTTCACAAAATATGATAGCTGCAATTTAAAAAATGATAGATTTGGATGTGAGCAAATGAAAATTTGATTGTTTTTGACAGATTTACTAGAAATTTTAATAAAAACACATCGTTGCAATTAAAAATTTGACAGATTTTGACTGTTTAAGTTAAAAATTCGACAGATTCTATTTAGTTTAGATAGAAATTTGACAGATTTCCCATTTACACATTTTATATAAAACAGTTAACATTAAAACATTAAGTATATATACATGTCTATATTTTATATTTTATGTTTTGTATTTTGTATTTTATTATTTTATTTTAGTGGAATATTGAAAATGTAATACTCTACTGAGAGTCAACATACAAATAAATTATTATTATTATTAACAAATTGGGGATTCGGGTAGAACTGCTGAAAATTTGACAAGTTTTCTTAGTTGTAACTTTGAATTTGACAGATGTCGACGTTTTTATTATTAAAATTTGAAGCATTTTTGTGGGGATTTATTGGTTTTTTGAACACTTTACAAGGAGTGCCAATTAGTTATCTGCTGGTTAGATGTACCTACATTGTTGTAAACTACGTGAATTGTATCTTTCTTGTCCTTGTTATTTAATGTTTCAATTAAAAGTGTGATAGATTTGGACAATTGTAATTACATATTTTACATATTTTCACAGTTGCAATTGAACATTTCACAAAATAGATAGCTACAATTAAAAAAGTTATAGATTTGAATGTTAGGAAATGAAAATTTGATTTATTTTGACAGATTTACTAGAAAATTTAATAAAAACACATCGTTGCAATTAAAAATTTGACAGATTTGGACTATTTCAGTTGAAAGTTTGACAGATTTGGACTGTTTAAGTTAAAAATTTGACAGATTCTATTTGTATCAGACAGAAATTTGACAGGTTTTTCCATTTTTACAATTTATACAAAACCAATGAGGGATTCGGGTAAAACTGCTGAAAAATTGACATGTTTTCTTAGTTATAGCTTCGAATATGACATGTGTCGACGTTTATTATTGAAATATTAAGCATTATGTGGTATTTTAAGGTTTTTTTAATACTTTACAAGGAGTGCCAATTAATTATCTGCTGGTTAGATATACCTATGTTATTGTAAACTACCTGAATTGTACCTTTCTTTTCCTTATTAGTGGCCTTTCAAACTGTAAGATAATTATCCGCAACTTTATCAGTACCTTTCTTGTCCTCGTTAGGGGTATTTCAAACTGAAAGATAATTATCCGCAACTTTATCAGTACTATTAAAGACCCACCCCCAAAAGCAGTCAGAAAAGTATCCAAATAATTATTAGATTGTCACATAAAACTGGCCAAAACAGACCATGCAGTAAGGGGTTAATCCTACTAGATTAAATTAGTATTTCACATTTTTTGCAAAAATTTCATATTTTAACCGTAGTTAAAATTTAGCCCGTGAAAAGTACCTAAAATGCTCTACAAGAGTACAGGAGCATCACCACAAAAAAATGATACCGAGCCATTTAAAAGAAAAATGTCGGTGACGTCACAACAAATAAATGACGGTGTTTAAAAAAATTTTTTTTTCCAACTTATAGCTAAAACTGTCCCATTTAAAAATATACACTCAGATGAAAAAAAAATGGGTCATTGGGTTATTGTTTGCAAAAAAAACCTTTTTTTTTAAATTTTGGTGTTGATATAGTCCTTAGAATAAAATTTTTAGTGTTTTACAATAAAAGAGACCGTCAGGATGTAGAAAGAAGCAACATATGGTACTTATTATTTATTTAATGAACATTAATAAGCGAAAACGATAATGTACGTATACACGAAAGAAAATGCATTTTTGCAAAATAAACTTAACAGAGATTAATAATGAAAATGACAGTTAATCGAAAACAAACAAGTCAAAACCCAGTAGCCATTTTGATCCTCTATGCATAATGCCGAATGAGCAATAGGTAGTGAAGAACGCATAGCTTTAAATGTTATTTTCGCTTTTTAAATAAAATGATAGGTAGCATATGTTGTTTTTTTCTACATCCTGATGGTATCTTTGATTGTAAAACACAAAAACTTTCATTCTAAGGACTATACCGACATCCAAATGTTAAAAAAATGGGGTTTTTGCAAAGAACGGCCCAATGACCCTGTTTTTTTTGCATCTGAGTGTATATGATTTGTTCAGTATTAAATAACAAATGAAGTCGCGATAGTCTTGGGCACTTTTTATCGAACAGACTGTATATTTAATTTTAACATGTATGTAATTTTATTGACTTGAGCACACAAATTGTATTAGCATGACTAAAGTAAAGTATTAATAATAAACAATTCCACAAATAGTAGCAGTATAATAATAAATTTGACAATAGATTAATAGAAAATATAAATTAACACATTTCGGTTTCCTAATTGCTAATTTCGAGATGAAATTTTTCATTTAATTTCACAGTATTATTTTGTCAATTGTATGTGTGTTTATATATATATATAAACAATCTTTATTGGGCTATCGACCCCATGGGGTCTTTCCGCCCCAATTGTATTTTGTGGCAAATCAGTTTAAAATTAAATTAGAATAGGCCTTTAAATTTCGTATGAGGGTAAAACTAGATGTAGCTTGACCACAGCTAATATACCTACAGGGACCGGATTTTGACTTAGACTTGATAAGGCCCTAAACTATTTGAGATATAGGGCCGTTTACAGTCCAGATATTATGTCAGTGCCAAATATGATTTTCGGATACCTAGAGGATTAAACTGAAATACAATTACGAAGTATATAGATAGTAAAATAAAACATCTTTAACTGAAAATAATTTTTATTCATAACAAACTTAAAAATGCAAACTGTGATAAAACGAAACAAAAGATTTTTTAAAAGGCTCAATTTACAAAGGTTTAAAATTTCCTATGGCAATCGGTAGAGGGAAAATTTGTAAGACTTTTCCCAAAACAGTTCGATCTAATCTCTTGAAACTTGTTATGCGGATTAAGGAATTCTATTAAGCTAAAATATTTTCTTTCTTACCTTAGCCAGAGCAAACTCACTGATGACATCATCAAATGATAAACTGCGTAGTTTGTCAGTTTCTATGCACATGAGACTGAGGGAACATAATTTATCTTGAGTCTTATTGTTTTAATTTTATTTTTTATCGTCTTCAGCTGACGATTTGAGAAACAATCTCTACATTAGGGAATGCTGATTGGACTAGATCGTTAAATATTACCATATACACGACACCTGATATGTCAGACTATCATGTTCCGCTGAACCATAGGCTTGACTATGTCTACCATATTGATGAATTTGCTTGACTTCTCCTAGAAGGTTCATGTCCACATCTTCAGGAAATGTTTGCCATAAAGCACTAATTCCTTCGTGAATCTCTTATTTTGTAGCTTCTAATTTTGTCAAGGATGAAAACTTTTTTACAGCATCATTGTAGACTGAGGTACTTTGTGCTAGACTTGACTTTAATGCATCCATCATAGGTATCAATATAGGCGTATATAGTAACTATTCTCTGTAATATTTTTCACCATTAGCCCGTTTGGGGTAGAACCAGCTTTTTCAGCAATGCATCCTAATCACGTAAATCCTGCACTGTACCTACACTAATAAGTAGCCACTCAAAAGTACTGAGTTTCACCGCTTCTAATAATACGAGGGCTGTTTGACGGAAGAGTGACTTTTCAAAGGTTGGTAACACTTTCGTTATAATGATTATGTTGCTAGCTCCTGAGGTCTTTCGGAGGTCTACTGTCAAAATTTGGCACCAATCTGACAGATAGATTATGTTTTATACTTATTTGAAGGAAACTGTTTTCGTTGTTTTGTAAATATGTAAAAAAAAAAATTCGAGTGTTGATTAAACATTATTTTCTACGTGAAAAAACAATTAAAGAAACCGAGGAAAAGTTACGTAAATATTATCCAGAATCTGCTCCGTCCCATGGAATGATTTGTAAGTGGTTTCTGCTTTTAAAAGTGGCCATATGAGCACGGTTGATGCAGATCGTCCGAAACCATCATTTACTGTGACTACTCCAGAAATGGTTAATAAACTCTATGGCCTTGTAATTGGCAATCGTCGAATAAAAGTTTGTGAGATAGCTAATGAAGTAAACATCTCAACCGAACGGGTATACAATATTTTGCATGAACATTTCAATAAGAAAAAGCTATCCGCGAGATGGTTGCCGCGTTTGCTTAATGGTGATCAAATGCGCGCTCGCATTAAGAATTCAGAAGAATGTTTGGCCGTTTTCAACGTAACTCAAAGGATTTTTTTCGTCGATATGTCGCAGTAGATGAAACTTGGATACATCATTATACTCCAGAAACAAGAATACAGTCTAAATACTGGATTTCTCCATGCGAATATGCTCCCAAAAAGGCAAACACACTTTTTTCGACCAATAAGGTCATGGCCACAGTTTTTTGGGATTCTAAAGGTGTAATCTTTATTAATTGTTTACAAAAAGGAAAAACCATAACTGGCCAGTATTATGCTGATTATGAAGACATGTATTGATGCCGAACTTGAAAAACAACGACCGCATTTGATGAAGAAAAAAAGTGTTGTTCTATCACGATAATGCGCCCTCTCATTCGTCTGCAATTGCTACAACTAAATTGACTGAATTGCATTACGAATTACTGCTTTATCCGCCATATTCGCCAGATCTGGCTCCCAGTGATTTCTTCTTATTTCCAAATTTAAAAAAATGGCTGTGTGGAAAAATATTTCAGGCAAATGAAGAGGAGATAACCGACACAAATGCATATTTTGAAGACTTTCCGAAAGATTACTTTTTGGAAGGTTTAAAAAAATTGTAAACTCGCCGGGCTAAGTGTGTACACTTGAAAGGGTGTTATGTTGACAAATAAAATATATTTTGAACAGAAAAATAACGTTTTCATTAAAAAGTCACTATTCCGTCAAACAGCCCTCGTAGATCTGATAGTTAGGTATAAAGTATTGAGTATGTTTTATCGAACAATTTCTGAAAGCTTGGGAGTAGTGCATTTCTGAGCCTTCTTCATTATTTATTTCATTATTGCGAAGCGGTTGGTTTCCTTTTATCGCAGAAATCCTGCCTGGCAAGCAGGACAGTAGTGGTAAATTGTGATGAGTGCGGGGGTGATAATTCCTTCTTTCCATTCAATTTAATTCCGGCGGGTACGGAAGTGCGAGCCGACCATCGTCCCACTTCCGTGCATCAAGAAAAATTACCCAGATTGAATTTCTCTGGGGGCGAGGGAGGTCGCGCGTGTCTGGGGGCGGCATGGGTGTGGGGGAGCGCGCGTGTTAATAAATAATCGTGGCGGGCGTCGGCGGAAGAGACACATTAAGCGCTAATAAAAAGACGAATGCGACGTCGCCGCGGACGGGGAAAAAATAAAGAGGTTTGGTCCTGTGGGGGGCGGCAGGATGGGGAAGCGCTCAAGGAGGAAGCGCATTGATACATAAATCGCCCGGCACACGTAAATATAATCCCGAACAAAGGAAACTGTTTAGCCAGCGACAGAGGTGAATTAAACGGGCAGCCATTGTTATCTATTGTGTAATGGATATGGGGTATCTATACCGTTTCCTAACGCCGGAGGCCTCCGGCAGTATTTCACAGATATTGCGCCGGCCCGGGCCGCGGTTATGATGTTAAAATTCGGAGGGTGTGTATTCGCATACACACATTCAGAAATACACACACACAGCCGCATATACGGCCGCTTCCGATTTAATTACTTGCCCAGCACACATTAGCGTCGCACGTAATCGCTTTACTGGACCCCTTACACACACACACACGTATTCACGTATATGTGCATGGACACCTGATATTCCACTAATATCGCTAAACGCCCTGTGCTACTTGCAGACCACGGCGTATTTAATAATTCATTCCGAAAGGATCCGCGCAGGAATCCCATTACATTAGAGACTAATACTAATTTTACAAAATTTAATGCACGGGATCCGATAACCGTACTCACCACAGACATAATCCCCAGTGCATAATTTATTTATTTGTTAGTTAGTACCGCCAATACCGGATTACGAGATTTTGAACGAACATTATATGGATAAAACCTTAAACTCAATGAAAACGGCTAGTACACCAAAACTTGTTAAGGGTGTTTTCGCATTTCGGCTTTCGCCGATTTTGAGGATCTCGGCACAGCAATGTCTATCTCTCTCTCGTTGCCAGCGCATATTTATACTTATAATTTATACTACTATCATTTCTATTTACAGAAAGATTCCTGAGAAAGGAAATCAATTCAAAATATCAATTTTACAATTGCATCTAACGTTTATAATCCAAATTACACAAAATTGTGCAATTTGGATACAATACTTCAGTACTTTATTGTAGGCCGACAATAATAAAGTGTAGGTATCACTGTTTAAGTCAATTCTTCACCTGCTCAATAATATGTTTATACTTATATGTAGTTACTGTAATGCTATGCATCGCTTTCTTCTATTTCTGGATTGATAAACTTTCATAACTATAATCAGTTTATTCACTTCGCAACAGAAGACGAAAAATCAAATCAAAGCGAAAAGAAAACCAATGCTCTGCTTCCAGTTTATAATTGAAACTGAGATAACTTCAAAATTCAAATTCAAATTCAAAACTATTACCAAATTATGTATTCTGGTATAAAGGATTATCCTTTTACTTTGAATTGTGGGTGTTCGCATACTAACAAGTGCAATTATCCAAAGCGGTCAATCCGAAGGAAGGTGCATACCTACTTCGGGTTGACCGAGGAGGGTACTGTGCGGAGGGGCAAGGAGCGGCCGACAGAGCGATAGCATCGAGATTTTTGTGAAAATTGCCAATCGAACTTCCAATGTTTAAGCCACATATTTTTTTTTTTTTAAATTTGATAATGGATTCTAAGAGTTCTTTATAATATCTACTAATGTACCAAGCCCTATTTTTAAAATATATTTAAAAAAAAAAAAAATATTTTGCTACGTTTTCAAGTTTTTCTCAAAAATTAAATCAATATTAGGAAAAACAGCCCGGTACTTTTCATGATAATTTACCTGTGAACATGTATACGAAATTTAAAGCAAATCTGTTCAGAAATAACGGCGATTTGTTGGAATTACGAAAACGCTACATTTTGGGCGTCTGCAAAAACACCCTTAAAATTATTTAACAAAGGACACAAATATGCATTAACCCCCAAAAATATCAATTTTTCTCTTCTTTCAATAGAATTAGATATTGCACTAAAACATCCCCCAAAAGAATAACGAATAAAAGTAGAATGCATAAAAATAATTAACGTAGCAGAACAAAAAAACACTAATACATACACGAAACCTAATGAAAAAGAAAAATCAATTCTTAATAATATAAAAAAGAAAATTAATAACAATAACTTAACAATTGTGACTGAAGGTAAAAATGCAGGTCTAGTTATTTTAAATAAAACAATCTGTATTAAACAAATTCATTTATTTATATTTTATATATTTTTATCTTCTTTCAATAGAATTATATATTGCACTAAAACATCCCCCACAAGAATAACAAATAAAAGTAGAATGCATAAAAATAATCAACATAGCAGAACAAAAAAATATTAATACATACACGAAACCTAATGAAAAAGAAAAATCAATTCTTAATAATATAAAAAAGAAAATTAATAACTACAACTTAACAATTGTGACTGGAGGTAAAAATGCAGGTCTAGTTATTTTAAATAAAACAACCTGTATAAATAAATTTATAAATGACAACAATTTCACATTACTAACCAAAAATCCAATCATCTCTTTTTCAAACCAAACAAAACTATTATAAAAAACACAAAAACTACTATAGAAAAATATACATATAATTTAAAAAAAAAACAATAAATCGAATTACACCTAACTTTTACGGTCAACCTAAGTTACATTTACCCAATTGGATCAATACCTTCCATCAACTCCCCAAAACATAAATTAGCTAAACTTTTAAATAATATATTTAAGAATACTATAAATTACAAACCAAAGCACACAATAACGAACATATTCAACACATAAACAACGCAAAATTACCAACAAAATACACTTTAGCCTCATTTGACATCACAAATTTATACACATGTATAGCAGTTAATTAAACACTTACTTACACCCGCAATATAATTTAAAAAAACCATATTAAATCAAACAGAAAATACAGACATCTTGAATTTAATTAAATTAACAATAGAATAAAAATGTTTTTTTAATAACAAGTATTATAAAATGCACGATGGAGTACCTAAAATTTTAAATAATATAATTAAGAACATTATAAATTACAAACCAAAACACACAATAAACAACAGAAACAAACTTATTCAATACATAAACAACACAAAATTACCAACAAAATACACTTTAGCCTTATTTGACATCACAAATGTATACACAAATATACCAGTTAATGAAACACTTACTTACACACCCAATATAATTAAAAAACACAAACTAAATCAAACCGAAATTACAGACATCGTCACTTTAATTAAATTAACTATAGAACTAAATTTTTGTTTTTTCAATAACAAGTATCCTAAAATGAACAATGTACTACTACCTATGGGCTCACCACTTAGTAGCATACTTGCAAACATCTTTCTTGATAATTTAGAAAACCTAATTATTAATAACACAAACCGTTTCAATGAATACATAACTGTTTGGAAACGCTATGTAGATAGCATATTAATAATATGGACAAATAATAACAAACACACAGTGACAGATTTACATCGGTGGATAGGGAGGCGAGGATCGATGGAATGGCCAGCACGATCCCCTGATCTGACGTCATTGGACTTCTTCTTATGGGGATATGTCAAAAGTATTGTATACAAAACTAAACCCCTCGACTTAGCTGACTTAAGAAGAAGAATAATGCTTGCGATTAGATCGGTCACGCCTGAGATATTGAGTAACGTTAGAAGAAATTTCTATTTAAGATTAGGATGTTGCCAAGACGTTCACGGCGAGCATTTTGAACATCTCCTCCATTGAAATTTATTGTTTTTTTTTTGTTTTTTTACATTATCAAGAAATAAACAGTATTACTTATTAGTTTTTGAGTGTGTTGTAACGAATTTCTGTAATCAAATAATTTTCTTTTTTTAATGTTAATTTTTGCAATAAATCTGAAAACACTTAATATTTCCGAAACAGTTGAAGATAGGTATAGGACATTGTACATAAAATATGTCTAGAATTTTCTGAAGAATCCAAAAATTGAATAATATACCAGGTGTTGCATTTAAAATAAGAAAGTTGGTATTGGCCACGGTCACATGACACACCCTGTATAAAAAGTTTTTGTTGAAAAAAATGCGCAACTAAAAATAACAATCGCCGTGTCCGAGCGTTTTTTCGAACACGCCCCCATTTATTTATTATCGAATTTATTCCATTTGGCTGATACACAGTGTATATATAAACTCATTACACAAAAACATCAATTTTACTTGAGAAATATAACGAAAAAACAGTATTAATTTCTTAGATCTAACTTTTATGAAACAAATAAAAAAATCGAATTCAATATTTATAGAAAACCTACACAAACGGACCCAGCAAACTCTTTTCATCACAATACACACAAATACGCTGCCATACATACATGCATACATATATTGCTAACAACACCTCTTAATAAATAATATATTTATATTATAAATTAATAAATATATTATTAATAATAAATTAATTTAATAAAATAAATCGCCTTAAATAATGATTTCAATATAAACACAATACACAGAATAATTAAAAAATCAACATACAATGATTTCAAAAAACTAAACAATTTAAATAATAATACAATAATATCAAAAACACAAACAGAAAGCGATAGAAAACGACATATTATAAATAACTTACATTTCAAGGAAACATCAGCAACCAAATTATCCAAACACTTAAACATTATAACATTTATACGTCTTTTTCAACCAAACACACAATCAAAACAGAACTATTTAACGCTAAAGATGAAACAATTGATTTTTTATAAAAGTGGAATTTACACGATAACCTGCAATAATTGTGGTACAAAATACATTGTACAAACCGGGATGCCTTTAAAATTAAGAATAAAGGAACATTTAAGAGACATAAACATTTCAAATTTTGGATATTTGCACAAGCATACTTTCGACATAAACAAAAATACTAAACTCTTACACAAACGGCTTAAAACAAATTTTATTAGAAGCTTTTGAAATAGATAATACTATCAATACAGAACACAACATACAATGCCTTAACATACAATGCCTTAATGACCAAATTAATTAGCATTTAAACATATTTATAAATTTTTAAATAATCCATTGGACACAAAACAACAAAAATAATTAAATAAAACTTCAAACTACACAGCTATCAAATTATAAAAAGATATATAAAGATTAAATACGTAAATAAATAATTCTAAATAAAATATATTAAATAACAAAAACACTTATTTAAAAATTGATTTTATTTTCTATCACCAAAATTAATACCCCCACAAAAAATAATTTTCACACATTTTAATTCTTCCTCACACTAACAAATTACATAAACACTAAATCATTTATACACACTATAACATTTAACACATAAAAAATACTATTATAATTAATATTTAAACATTTTGTAACAAACTTGATTTTAATTTTATATTTAGTCTAATTAATTTATTGCATTCTTCGTAGATATGCCTCTGATGATGGTTGTATATAACTAGTCAGGCGAAATAAAATAAATAAATCGTAAAATAAAATTAAGAAAACTGTTAAAAATGAAGTTTTTTTCCCAAAATTAGTGGAACGATTACAGTGCTATAACATTAATCGCATAACAAATACTATTATAATTTATATTTACACATTTTAGATTGTATGATTCGGTGGTTAATACTTGGTGAGACATCTTTAAATTTGTATGCATAAAGCACTTGGTTAAGTTTCACAAAAAATTGTGAAACTAAACCATACGATTTATTTATACAAATTTAAATATTTTGTAAGAAACTTAACTCTAATTTGATATCTAACTTTATTAATTTATTGTATTCTTCGTGGATATGTATCTGATGATGGTTGTTTATAACCGTAATTAGTTAGGCGAAAGAAATCATAAAATAAAATCAAAATAAATATTATTTACCAGTAAGTATTAAATATAACAACCTCAAATTACTTGTTTCGTTTAATGCTTTAAAGAAGAATAATATCATAGACTGAATTCTAATGAATCTAGTAAACAGAAAAAAATGTCACTCAGGAAGACTCAATTCTAGTGAATCTAGTAAAAAGAAAAAATGTCACTCATGAAAAAAACATTACCACATTGACAACTTTATATTTTATTTGAATAAAAATAATCCATCAATCTATGCGTTCCTGATCTCTACAGAATCTCTACAGAAGTTTACTAAAAATTGAAATATTGCATTGATAAAGCAAATTCCCTATTTGGGAATTACAATAAGTACAAGTAACTATCCGACTCCAGGTAATTTGCTCGCTGAACGAAGGCGTGGAAATTAGAATAAATAATTAGCAACTGATTTGGATATCCAAGAACGTATACAGGGTGATTCAGACCACCCGTATCAGGCCTTTTTCTCAGCATCTTGACGTTGTAGAGGTTAATAAAAATAACTTAACGTAAGCCTACCTTAAGAATTGAATGGATGTAATTTCGATATCCGGAAGTTACCGGAAGTAGCTGTAACTGCACTCAACTTCAGAATTTTAAATGGAAACCTAGGTCATGCGTAGCATCGTTGGATTGCTATTTCAAAAAGAAACAACTTTTGTAAGCAAAGTTTTTTAATGTAAATGATATGCTTAACGAAATAAAAATTTATGTTTCAGACAATCAGTCCCGCCATTTTTTTTAATGTATGACGTCATAGGGGTTCAGAAAAAATATAATATAATATAAGCCTACCTAAAGAATTAAATAGTGATAGTTTCGATTCTTGGAAATAACCGGAAGTAGGCGTAACTGCTCTCAGCTTTTAAGTATGTTTTTAAATACTATATTTTTTCTCCGATTACTGTCAAAGTGACTGTTTTAGGCGTGCTTTCGCTTGTAAAATATACAATTCTGGTATAATACGTCAGTGCTAGTCATTGCTAGGCAGTAAAACTCAATTGTACTGGAATATTCTTTCTGACCTTAACCACATATTTTTCTGATAACCTAGGCAGTAAACACGCCCAAAAATTGTCACTTTGTGAGTAATCGGAGAAAAAGTATAGTATTTACAAAAATACTTGAACGCTGAGTGCAGTTACGCTTACTTCCGATTATTTCCAAGATTCGAAACTTTCACCATTAATTTTTTTAAGTAGGCTTCTGTCATGCTATTTTTTTTGCTCACACCTCTACGATATCATATTTCCGAGAAAATGGCGGGCCTTGTCTGAATGTATAATTTTTATTTTGTTACGAATATCATTTGCAAAAAAAACATTTGATACAAAAGTTGTTTCTTTTTCAAATACCTATCCAACGAAGCCTAACATAATATAGGTTCCTTTAAAATTCTGAAATTGAGTGCAATTAATTTCCGGCAACTTCCGGGAGTCGAAATTACCTCCATTCAATTCTTCAGGTAGTCTTATGTCATAATTTTTGATTTTCGAACCTCTACTATGTCAAATAAGCGAGAAAAATGCCTGATACGGGTAGTCTGAAACACCCTGTACATACTACACGACAATAATTAAGAAGGCAGATGCGATAAGTAACTGCCCTAGCGACGGGGGATAATGTTATATACATGGAAAGCCGCAAGAACCGAGACGATCTGGAATCACCTGAGCAGCACATTCAAGAACATAAATCAATCTGAGGAATATCATTAAATTCAACAAAATAAGAATTACAAAGTAACAATTATAATCATAATAAATTAATTATTACAAAACAATAGAACATACTATGTGGATGAGGTACCAGAGGTACCAGATCTCAAACTGTTCTGTAATTATGGATGCCTATGAAAATGTATTTCTAACGGAAATTAAGCAGTAGAAGTTTTTAACTTATATTGACGTTTTGTCATATGTCGACATATATTTTGTCGACATATATTAAAATGTTTCGTTGTCATTTTGTTTCTACAACTACATCCAACTGAATCCTGAATTTTATCTGAATATCTGAATCCGAATATTACTATCAATTGCGTCAACTAGAGTTGATTAGAAAACAAAAAAAAAGATAGACACGAAATGTTTAGCTGTTGGACAACCTTGATGTTAGAAGTCACGTAAATGTCAATGTCATTAATCACAATTACCACATCACATTAACTCACTTCAGCTAATTTTTTTGTATTTAGTGAACAGGTGAGGCGAAAGTATACCCCGAAACCCCGGTCCTGAATCATTTGTAGCTTTGGTTTCAAAGGATGTTAATACATACATTGCAACGGGGTATGTAGCTGGTCAAGTTTTCGTTTTTCGGGTAATCTTTCTGTAGTACTCTCGTACTAAGTATACAGTCTGTTTGATTTATTGTGATACAGCAAATATCTCGGTTATTAGTATGGATAGGAAAGAAAGTTAAAGAAAAAAGTTTTAGTACTTTTTGTCGTATATTTAATCCTAATATGAGAAGAACAATTGAAAATCAAATAAATACGTGAAAGCTATAAGCTTCATTTTCTTTAATGGAATACCCTGTATATTAAGATTATTTTTAATAGGCAATAAAATTAGCTTTATGATGATACCCCATAAGTACCCCTTTATTATACAAATAACGCGACAACTGCCAATAAATGAAATTTATCAGTTGCTATGAATTACAATTTAAAGTGTCTGTTCAAAGTGATCTCCGTTGTTTGCAATACATTCTTCAGATCTCTTTATTAAATTTCGTCGTGCTTTTTGCAACATGTGTGGTGTTATTTGGCCACATGCCCTGCGAATACGATTTTTCAGATCGTCTAGATTTTCTGGACGAGTGAACATAAACTTTTTGCTTCAAACATCCCCAAATAAAAAAATCTGAAACAGACAGATCAGGCTGGCCAGTTTCTGGGGCCACCATTTGCAAACAATTTCACAAAAAAACATAATTTCCAAAATATCTTTGACAATATTGCGTTGTGGGGATGAGCTCCATCTTGCTGGAAACACATATCACGATGTATTTATAGGGGGACATAAATCCAAATAATCTTCCAAATCTGTCATAAGAAAGTTTACATATCGCTCCGCATTCAACGTTCTTTGATAAAAAAAGGACCTATTATTGTATCACCTAACACACCTGTGTTGGTATCTGTGTTAAAGTGGCCCAGCTATTCGTATGCGATAAAATAATCCATAACGTCATTGTTGGGGGACTCGCCGTAATAAAACGAAAAACGGCTACCCGGAAATGTATGAATTTATTATTGCGAAATTACTAGTTAAGCACAATAACAAGCGAGCAAATGACGGGGCTCCTCCCGGGACCTATCTGCGATCGCAATCGAAGAAGAACTCACTCTTAGAGAGCATTACAATTAGTTTTAACAGATTCACAAACAATGCCAGCCCTTCCGACTGGCGAGGGATGCACCAGCTTTCTACAGTTCCAAGAATCTGTTTACAATGGCACATTCCGCCGCTATACGTCCCCTGGTCAGGCATATCGTTAGGCGTGACTAACTGGCCATCCCTCGGAAGAGCACGTAACATTACACAAGAAATATTTACAATAGAAACCTAACTAAGACATTCCACAGGACTGTACAGTCATTACTATTGTCACCTTTTTTGAATGGAGTAATAATATAATCTTAAATTGAACAAATTGCAATACGTGGTTTATCTGGTAGAAGGTGCAGACGGTTTCAATAAATTGGGGAAAGAAAATCTCACTTTTGTTTATTCGAGCTGCACTTGTAAGACGCACTAAATTAAAGGCAGTCCTTCCGCTGGTGCAACCGGGTCTGTTCATGTACTATATATGGGGGGTGTTTCGACAAAGGAGCGCGAGCGTCGTGTGCACCTAGCTTGGGCAAAGGCTAACGATGTATGTTCTCGTTTGTCCGCATCATTAAACACCGGGCCACTTTGACCTCCGGACCTCCGGACCTCCGTGCTCCGGGGGCGGCGGACGCGAGGAGCTGAGGAGTAGGCCGTGACGTGTCCGATCGTGCATTGTTTCCCTTGACATCGCAAGGGGCGAGAGACGTAATTATGCGCACGGTGAATAATTCAGGGGAAGAGAGCGACTCTCCGCATCCCTCACGTGCATTAAACCGTAATGGGGTGGGAAGGCGCGGCCCCAGAGTCCGGACCAGGGCGGCTTCGGGGGGGGAAATTATGAGAGCTAGTTACCGTAATGCCCGGCGGTGCTTTATTTGCGTACTTTTTCATTGCACTAAGTGAATTATTCAAGTCGGACGGCGCGATCATCCGTTTCTCGGGGCGCGGCGTAACGCTAAATTATTACCCCGGGTCTCTGGAAGACGGGCGGCTCCGGGCGGGGGCGGAGGATTCCGGCGTGATATTTCTGCGAGGGTTGGGAGAGATATATAGATCATTGGCAAAGTAAAAGGACAGGGGAAATAACACACGGGGGAACATCTTTTTTTTTTCTAATACGCCTCGCACATTGCACACCCTGACGTAGGACCTGATAAATGCTACTCGGAAACGAATGTAAAAAATTAGAATCGAAAACTATAATATAGCGATATAATAATGGTATTTTACTCAACAACGCTCAACAAGGTGACAGACTCGCCTGCGGCTCGTCAGTATTGCCAGTAAAAACCTTCTTAGCCGGCTTATAATCAAAGCGCGGATTTATAAGCATAAAAAATTACAAAATAAGCGCTTAAAAATGCATAAAAATCTTAGAAAATAAGCATATAAAAAGCATAAAGATTAGAATAAGCACAAAAACGCAGCAAAAGCATGAAAATTAATATTTTATTTTATATGAAAATACAGAAAAACAAAACAAAACGTAATTTTATTAACAAGAACTCACTATAGGTAGATTAAAGTAATATTTTTATAACATAGGTTTTGATGATTAATATTAATAACAATAATAATTAATAACAAATAATGATTACTGCTCATTTTTGAATGAACTAATAATTAAATGTTTTTCTAAATTTTCAACGGAAAATCCCATTCTCCTATCACTGAGCACATTTTTTAAGTGTGAAAAGCTTCTCTCCACATCCACACTTGTAATCGGTGCATATTTTAATTTGGGAACAATTGTAATATTTATCAGCAAATCTTCCACGAAAGCTCCTTTTAAAACTGTTGATATTTTTTGTAACTCGCCAAACCCTTCATTTTTTGACAAAACTGCATCTCATTTTTTAAATAATCTCTCCTATAGATCTCCGTTCGTTTGAGATGTCGTTCCTAAAATGTTCAACTATTTGAACCGCAACTACCAAGTTGTGTCCTTTGCTTGGAGTTTATCAATCGCTTTGCTCATGAAACTGTAGTTTGTTTTTAAGAATGCTAAATTTTGTACAACCCTCCTATCTTTAAGAACTTTATGGCATTCTTTAATTGCCTCCGACACATTTTCGGGAAACTCTAACAGAAGCTACTTAAATGAATCGAAATGGTCGGCATAATAGTAGGCAGCATCTAGCCACGTACCCCATCTAGTTCCTAACCGGTGCCGGAGGAAGAGGTACATTTGGCATTATTTCTCTAAACATTTCTACCCTCAGTGGAGCTTTTAGGAAACTTTTCTTCCCGGTTTTTATCAAATCATTAACCAGGGAAAATTTCAATCTAATCGGTTCAGCAACTCGATTTAAACCATGTGCCAAACAGCTATTGTTTTTACATTTCAATTGCAGCTTACTAAAATGGGTCTTAAATATCAATTATGAAACAATGACCTTTTCCATATTCCTACGTTAAGTATTGGATTTTAAAAAGTATAACAAGTAGTTAGCTCATTTGAAACTTTACTACGACAAATTCTTCAAGAAGAATCATGAAGTGTACCTCTTGCAACAGTTGACTCCTATAGGACTTATAAGCATAAATTTCATGCTTATGTGCTATTCTCTAAAACAACCTCCACATTCGCTACCACTAACACTAACTTCTGCCACAATTACCGCCAGTTTAACTTTAATTGTTACACTATTATAATATTTGCCTTCTATTTTCTCTTGAAAACTTACACACTAAAGTCTCTCATGTTTACGGATGCTACTACCAAGACGATTAGAATATTTGTTTCTGCTATTGTCTCACATATAAATTTTACACCTACATTTAAATTATGACGCTCAATATAACCAAGTCCCGGGGATAATCCGCTTTAAGAGAATTCTCGCACCGTCCTGGTGGCAATTAACGTTATCACCGCACGAATTTTTGCGGCCGCCTCAGGGGGCGGCAAAAACCCTAGGCCGGATTATGCACGCGCGCAATTTATTATTTCCGTGGAGGCGACGGGAATGTGGCTAAATAATATCGGTGCTGATGGAGGCGGCATCTGCTGAAAAATGCGCGAGATTTCTACGTTTATCTGCCCCGGCCTGGATCCGCATCGTAACTTACACCAGGAGTAATTTACGGTTTCCTATGGGATAATGAGGGAGAGAGCGTGAGGATCGGTGCGCTCTCGTTTATGGTTATTTTTCTGGGGAATTAGCGGGGGTGGCTGGTGGGCGTCCCGGTCCCCCGTAGCCGCCGCCGGTGCAGATGGGCGGGAAATGAAGATTGATGAGTGATAAAGCGGGGGCGGCAGTTGACAGAACGAGTGTGCCGAGTGATGAACGCGCCGAAACGACGTATCATTGCGCGCGGATTGATTCATTAGCTCCGACGGCGGCATCTAGATTAATGGCGACGCCAGGTGCCACGTGTAAGCGTCCCGACGCATTCACAAACCGGTAATTGCCAGCTGCTCGTGTCTTTTTATTCACAATACTGCATTCGTCAATTAATGAAATTTAGAATTTCAGCGAATCGTAAAATTAGTTGATCGTCGACTATCGAATGAATAAAGTTATCCCTCAGTAATGTCTGATTGCGAAATTATTGATTACATTGAATTTCGCTCTTGAGCTACAGCAGTTATATCCAGTACAATTCTAGCCATTTTTTAAGTGTAATAATTATATAATATATGTCCCTCAGTAATATCAATATAACTCATCAATATTACCTAAAAAAAAACAGAGAAACAACTTGTTATGTTTTTACTACAAAATGTTTATTGATATATCGACATATACAATAAAATAACGACTCGAGTTTCAACTTTTTAGGTTAATTTTCAAGTGATTTTCACTTGAAAATGACTGTAAAGAGTTGATATATCAATAAACAATTTGTGGTAAAAACAAGGCAAGCTGTTTCTTTTTTTTTTTTAATATGGACTAATTAGTCAAAGACTATGGCCGCCACGCTCTCTTCTGAAAAGTATTTCATGAGCAATTAATATGCATTGCAGTTTTGAATAAAAGTTACTTATGTTTATATTTATACCAGAACGGTTATGAGTTATAAAAGTACCTTTTATGAAAAATAACTTTAAATATTTGTTATGGTTTCATATATTTTAGATACCTGTCACTATAATATGTTTTATAAATATTTTCTTCTTAATTGGAGTATTTACTGTTGGTTATAGAGAGTGTCCTTAGTAGCTAAATTTCCCATATTTTTCATTTTGACATAGGTTGTTTGTGACGTGCCCGAAGGGCTATCAGCGCGTTAGGCCGCGGAGCGAGTGGAGGGTCCCTTCGAAGCAGCGACGAGGGTCAGGCTCTCGGTGTCGGAGAGTGGGGGGGTTTAAAAAAAGGCTCCACGTAATTTTAACCTCGCCACTACTTCGTCGCAAAGGGGGGCTCCACCCTACCTGCGTGGGTTGACGGCAGACAATCAGCGAAGTTCAGAAATTACTGTCGCAACGACTGACCATCTGGCGCCCACACCACCAGATTTAAATCTCGCAATGAGAATAGGAAGTTAAACTGAAAAGAATGGCCGATTGAGAAAACGTGGGGGGAACAAAAAAATAACAGGTGTGAATTTTGTGGTGTAAAATATCTGCGTTTATTCACACATAAGACAGGACACCGTGTCTACGCTTCCTGAAAGAAATCCCTCCGTCCGCAACCCTATCACGCTGGGTCCACTAGACTCGGCCGAATCCCGCTAACACGTAATCGCGCGATGCGAAGGGCCGTCGGAGCCACGTCCTCCTTACAAAAACGCAAAACACGTACGGCACGGAACACGCAACGCAAATTTACACAAAAGAAAAAAAACGATATATCAAATGAAATTAAGGTAATAAATGAGAACAGGAAAAAAATATATAGATCTGGCCTGTGTTCCTCGTGGCGACTCCACTGGCGATTCTGGGCTCGGTTCCTAGGACGGGCGGCGGCCGGCAATCGTCGGGAACGCCGTCGCTAAATTCCAATCCTCAGAGCAACTCTGGCAGGATGGTCGCTGCCCCTAGCCAAGAACCTGGCTGGCTGGGTTACTTCAGCCCTTAACCAAAAAAAAACGCTCTGATGTTTTGAGCGTGTAGAGTTGAGTAGTACAGTACCCTCCCTTGCCTTGTGCCTGGTGCCGTCAATCCCTCTTAGGGTGGTTAAAGGAGGACACGTTTTAAATCCCGGAAACCGGTTGTCGATAGACCAAAGAAAAACTGTGACCTCGTGGCACGTCTGCACTCTAGGGAAGGTGACTAGCTTCTACCTCATGGCATCGCCTCGCCGACGATATAAAAATCACACGCATAACGGAAACACGTCACGTTTAAAAAAACGTGTGTGTAACGGTTGCCTACGGTGGCGACCCGTGCGCGCAATTAATAATCAAGACAGTTTCCGTCGGAGGCAAAACCGGACCGTTACATGTTATACATCCTTGGAAAGAGGAAAATAAAGTCTATTTTGACGTATAAATTTCAAAGAAAGTTGCTATTAATATCTTTGAAACCGCCATCTTGATTTTTGTTTTGACTTGATTCTCAAGTTTGTGCGATCGAACCAAGTGAATTTCATTTTAAACTGTTTTCCGCATCTTTAATAATAATGAATATATCGGAGTTTTTAGAAAATCGCGATTTTTAGTTATTTTAGAATAACGTCTAAACTGCTCCCACTTTTGAAAAGAACAGAAGAACAGATACAAATAATGCAAGTCAGATCATAAGAAATGTGCGTGAGGTTTTTTCAGTCACTTATCCCAATAGACCTATTCCATCAATGGGAACAATGTTTAACATTATTTCAAGCTTTACCAACCACATATGCGTTGAGTATAAACACCACAAACGAATTAGAACAAACTATGTCTTAATACAAAAAACTATGTTAAACATCTTAAGCTATGCAGAAGAAAATATACTTCGGAGTTTCGTCTTCTTCAATCAGAAAGGTTTTTAAAGAATTTAAATAAAAACCTTAAAAATTTAGAAAACAAAATCTATTAACTAATGATGACAAAATTTAAAAAAAAGTAATAAAAAAAGTAAAAACTAATTGTTTAGTGATGTTTAATTTAATAAATAACAATGAAGAAATTTATAAAATATAGTATTTACAGCCGAAGCATCATTTACATTTGAAGGTGAAGTAATTTCTCAAAATTATCAGTTAGTCTCTATTGATTTATCATATCCTCTTTCCTTGTAATTCCTTTCCTTACAGATATTGGTCAAGGACTAATCCGCACCTCCAAAATTTAACAAGGACTCAATACAACACTTGGGCTAATGTTTGGGCAGGTGTTATTAATAATACGTTAATTGGCCCATTTTTTCTTAGATAGAAATTAAAATTCTAATTCCTTCTTAGTCTTACTTCGTACACAAATAATTCCACAGATCCAAAACTTGAATGTCAATGATGTCTGGTTTCAAATAGATGGAGCCTAACTTTCCACTGCAATGATAGGATGTTATTTAAATTACTTGACTTTACTTGAATGATCTTTAACCCCTTCAGACCTGAATTAAATTTCATTGATAAAAAAAATATTTTTGCATTAAACAAGTAACTACGACATGCTTGGATATATTTTTGCATATTTGCAAACAATATAATTTATGTGTAAAAAAAAATAGGGGTTGTACATCATCATGGACATGAGGTCTGAATGTCCATTAAAAAAAAAACAGGTTTATAAAAAAAAATATATTTATTGTTTTTTGCCAACATAAGTATACAACAAATATTGGAATAAACTTAAAAATAAAAATAAAATAAATTTAAATTCTAAAAAAATATAACTGGGACAAAATTTTATTGTTTTCTATGAAATTCGGCAAAACAATTTCGATCTTTTAACAAACACAAATGTACATTACATTTATCACATAAAAAATGAGATCGTCCAGAACATGAATTGCGTTTGCAGCGCATTGCTTCCTTTTGGCCGTTGTGTTTTGGCATATGATCCAGATTATCATATTGCACATCAAGCAGTGGTCTTCTTTCTCCACGCTGCATTTTTTTTTTGTGGTGTTAAATTACTGCTTGATGAGGATGGTCTACCAATTTTTTTTCTTTGGACAAGTTTATCAGCTTTGATCAATGCTTCTGCGACAGACAACTTGAAGTTCAGAAAATCTAACTGTTTTTTGGGCATCACATTATTTTCTTTGCAATCCTTTCGGTACTGAAACCAACCATTTGCTAATGCCAAATCCACTGCATGCATTATTAGGCGAAGTGTCCATTTTCTAGATTTTATATAAATTCTATACAACGCAATCATTTGATCCAGAAGATCTACACCACCCATTGATTTGTTGTACAATGCTACAACTTCTGGACGTTTGACTTCGATAAATTTCTTTTTTTTTTATCCCATCGTTGAACCTTATCTTCTTTACCAATTCCTACAAAATTTGATGCAAGAACAACAGATCTATTGTCCACCCATTTCACTAAAGAAATTTTATCTTCACTAAGAATTTCCTCTGAAAATCCTCGTCCTTTTTTCAACGCAGCACTGTCCGTGATTATATTGGTTTTGCCAAATCGATTTATTCTGATTGTACCTGCGGCAAGAATATTCCTTTCCCTTAGAATATGCAACAGCTGGTAAGAGGAGAAATAATTGTCATAGAACAATTTATGACCTTTTCCTTCAATTCTATTTGTCAAGTGTAAAACTACTGAAGCTCCGAGTCCAAACTGTTTTAAAATTTCTTGATTTAGTTCCGTTGTCGCTCCTTGGTATATTATGAAGTCATATGCACATCCACTTTGACCACACAAAACGAATATTTTTATTCCCCATGGACTTGGCTTGCCTTTGATGTACTGTTTTATGCTGAGATTACCTCTGAAAGGCACAATTTGCTCATCAATGCAAAGACATTCCTCCATAGTCAATTCTGAAAATCGTTTTCGGACTGCCTCAAAGATTGGACGAACTTTGAACAACTTGTCTTCGCAATCGTTTGGTTTGTCTAAATTATTTACAATATGTAAATTCGTACGTAATTCAAAAAATCGGTGTCTTCGCATATTTTCTGTAAATAGACCAATATCTAGCTCAGTCTTCCAAAACATTCTTACTCGAGGAAATTTCAAACAACCAATTGCTATGTGAACACCAATTAGTGTTTTCATCTCATCTGAATCAGTCAATTTAAAATTTGCTTTGTTGCTTTGCAAAGCATACAGATTGGTACATTGTGCCATCAAAATAAATATTTCATTTGTAATGTAACGTTTGAAATATGATAGTGAACTGCCCAAATCATCAATATTTTCATCTATGTCCTCTGATGTTTCAACAGGCTCAAACTGTATTTCAGGTGGTTGTATGGATTTTTTATGCCACTTTATTTTTTGTTTTTCTGTAAGGTAGTCAAAATTATTATTATCTGCTTCAGTTTTCTGAGCATCAGAATCTAAATCATACAAAGTATCAAGATGTTTTTCTTGGATAGCTGTCAGGCTTTCATTCCCAATTCTAGGCAGTATAGCAGGATTTTTTACAATGAACTCATCAGGATCGTTTTCTTCATCTGACGAGAGCTCCAAATCAGAAAATTCGCCCCGTTCTAACATTTGTAGCATAGTTTCAACATCTTTCTCATTGTCTAAGTTGAAATGCTGTTGACTATTTTTCTCTCCTAAAAAGTAATAGGGACCTTCAAAATTAATATAAACTGACAGTAATGAAAGAGAAAATATAAAAAGAGAAATAATTTCAAATAGTAAATTTATAATTGTATATCGTTATGTAGAATAATATTACATGCTCGAGACCATTTGTACATGATCGTGTACACTAACTTAGAGTAACAGAAACAGTTACTTATCAACGAATTTTAGGCCCAACAACTATATATATAATACATTATATTGCTAAAAGAAATGTGTTATGAATATTTTGTCTTGGTTCTTAACAGTTTTGAAATTACAAAGGTTTATTATCTGACTTACCTGAAGTACTCGCCATTGTAGTAAACTGTCACTTTATAAATTGATTAGTTGATTTAAAAAATGATAGATGGTAGCTGCAAACACATTTCTATAATATTAATATCGCACATGGACATGTACATCTAGTTGCAGTAGTTTTATCTATTATGAATTTTGAATAAAATCGAAGAGCATATTATGTACATGTTCGTGTACAAGGGATCTGAAAGGGTTAAATAACAGCTATCTCGACAGAATATTTTACTTTATTATGTTCAGAGTTAAAAAAATATACAATTTTCATTCAAATTATGTACTTTTATGTACTAATTCAAGTTCGCATCTAAGATACTGTTTCAGCAGAATTGTAAATTTTTACAGTTTTGAATAAACATCGGCTCAATCAGTTCTACTGGTTAATACGTCTAGGTCACGGCCTCGGCCTGTTTAATTCATAGATTACCTCCTTTAAATGAAATTGCCGGTGATTGAGAGGACCGTCGGCGTCCTCTGCAGACGCACCGGAATAAAATTAACGATAAATCACCGGTTGGTACGTGCCGGTCCTCCTGGGGGCCCTGGGGGCGGCGCCGGTTTGCAGGATGGATCATTTAGGTGTAGAAATGTCAGAGCGAGCGCGGAATTACATGAATCCCCGCGGGCCCAGGAAATGTCACCACTCCGGCACCGACTTGTACATACAATAATGATATCGTCCTGGGGGAGGACGCCATGGACTACATCCAGGACTACCCGCCTCACGAGCGACATTATTATACATACCCACTTACACACAGGAATTCTTTAGTGCACCGCAAGTTTAATCAACTTCATAGGAATGTTTTAAGAGCGGATAATGAAACTCTGCTTTTTATTGAAAATCATAAAAATACTGATTAAATGTCTGCGTGGGTAGCACATGGCTTTCTCCGTATTCAATGATATTGACAGATTACTTCCACAACTCAAAGCTTTATGTGATTTTTTTTTGCTGAATGACAAATCCAATCAAATTCGGTATCATGTGTCATATGTTATGCACTTAACATATTACTATTGATAACTACCCTTGGATAGTTTTCACTTCCATGTTGATGTTGCTAGGTCGCAAAAAAATTCACAGTGCTAATAATTAAATAAAATTATTAAAATATCATGTTGACATTGTCAGGTGAGGTTTAAATCGCATAATAATTTCTAACCAAATAACCCTGGAGCATTGATAAATAACTTATAATTTTGTCACAATTTCCTCAGGTATATTGCTTTAGGGCAACAGCCCTCCGCCTTCGGCGTCGTTGCCAAGCAATGTGCTTTCGGAAACTGTGATAAAATTATTTCGTAGTTATAATTGCCCTTGGGTTATTTATTACTACTGTAAATGTTCAGTTGATGTGAACCAGCAAATATGACTTTATTAGATTGTATGAATCGGTGGTTAATGCTTGGTGAAACATCTTTAAATTAGTATAAATAAATTATTAGTATAAATAAAGCACTTGGGTAATTTTCACAAATTTATGAAACTTAACCTAGTGCTTTATTTATACTAAACTATGATTTTATTTCTCAAAGTAAAGTAAATTAAAGTATTACGTTGTACATACTTATATTATCTAAAACTGTGATGTAGATAAAACTGTGATGTTTTAATAATAGGCACAATTCAATAAGAGTTAAGTTTTTGTCTCTAATCATGTATTTTCAAGAAGTGATTCGGAATATGTGCACACATTACCTCAAAAACATCGCCGTCGCTATTCGAAGTAGCTGATGAAAGCTCGGATAGACGAGTACATCCAACAACCTGATATATTTATAAACTCAAAGTCAATTTGATGAAAAGCCTGCCACCAAGTTAAAAGATATCCAGAATTAAAAAAAAAAAACTTCAACATAATTTGAAGTATGTAATTGATTTACATGGCACGCTAGTTTTTATCGATGAAATCTGTTTTCATTTTTCAGAAAATCCAAATTATCTCCCTAACTACTAACTTTTGAGAAAAATATAAGGGGTGGAAAAGGTGTAAAATGAGACGCTGAATACGACTAAGTAAAAAATAGTTCTATTTCTTATGAAATCTTCATTTGTATTCAATTGTCCAATAGGTTTGTAACTAATTATATCTTCATTTGTGTTCACTTGGGACATACAATTTGTATTAGACTCAAACGGACTTTTCACTAGTGATGTATTTTTTGTCGTCATCCTCATCAGTGTTATTACTGTCATTGTTTGATTTTGAATCTGCCAGTGAACTGTCAGAAGCAACTATTGATTTCTTGTTTTCAAGTATGTTCAAATCTATTGGTGACTTCTCTGTAATATCTGGTAATTTACTATAATCTTGTTTGTTGTCATTGACAATTGTAGGTTTACTTTCTTCATTTACATCTAGAACTGCGTGTAATTTTGCAGTAGTATCTGATGATTTATCATCGTGTTGACTGTCGTTACTTGGTATCAAATCAGAATCTAATTTGGCAGTGATTATGTCTTTACTATCAACATCATCTTTTAAATTTTATAATCTCCGACTGTTCAATTTGCTCCTGGCTATCATCAATTATGTTTTCATTAGCCAATGAATCTCCAAGAACTGATGGTGTATCATTATCATTGTTAATTTCTTAGGTTTCGCCGTTATGTTCCAATTCTTCAATGCTGGCCAACTGCCGTGTTTATATACAATTTATACACTACTTTATTATCGTCAATTTTTGTACTATCTGCTTCATCAACTCCATTTGATGATTGTGGCTGCAGTTTTATCTGCAATATCAAGGTTTTCATGCTTATTACCTACATCATCAGTACCAGATTCATCTAAAGTAAGTTCTTGAGTATTCACTTTGTGACGTGCCTGAAGGGCAATCAGCGCGTTAGGCCGCGGAGCGAGTGGAGGGTCCCTTCGAAGCAGTGACAAGGGCCAGGCTCTCGGTGTCAGAGAGTGGGGGGGGGGGGGGGGGTTAAAAAAAGGCCCCACGTAATTTTAACCTCGCCGCTACTTCGTCGCAAAGGGGGGGTCCACTCTACCTGCGTGGGTTGACGGCAGCGAAGTTCAGAAATTACGAACTGTCGCAACGGTCGACCATCTGGCGCCCACACCACCAGATTTAAATCTCGCAATGAGAATAGGAAGTTAAACTGAAAAGAATGCCCGATTGAGAAAACGTGGGGAGAACAAAAAATAACAGGTGTGAATTTTGTGGTGTAAAATATCTGCGTTTATTCACACAAAATACATGATACCGTGCCTACGCTTCCTGAAATAAATTATTCCGCCCGCAACCTTATCGCGCCCCCTTCACTCGATTTGGCCGAATCCCGCGAATTCGTAACGCGCGATTCGAAGGGCCGTCGGAGCGACTTTTTCTTACAAAAGCGCAAAACACGTACGGCACGAAACACGTAACGCAAATTGTACACAAAAGAAAAAAACTATATATCATAAAATTAAAATAGGTGAGAACAAGAAAAAAATATATATAGATCTGGCCTGTGTTCCTCGTGTGTGACTTCGCTGACGGTTCTGGACTCGGCTCTCGAACCTGGATGCCGCCACTAGCTGCGGTCTTCAGATAACTCTGGCAGAATGGTCGCTGCCCCTAGCCAAGACCTGGCTGGCTGGGTTACTTAGCCCTTACCCAAAAAAAAACGCTCTGATGTTGTGAGCGTATGGAGTTGAGTCGTATAGTACCCTCCCTTGCCTTGCGCTTGGTGTCGTCAATCCCTTTAAGGGTGGTTAAATGAGTTCACGTTTTATATCCCGGAAACCGGATGGTGATATACCAAGGAAAACTGTGACCTCGTGGCACGTCCGCACTATAGGGAAGGTAACCAGCTTCTCCCATCATGGTAACGTCTCGCGACGATTTTTAAAAATCACACGTAGGACGGAAAACACGTCACGTTTAAAAAAAACGTGTGAGTATGGTTGCCTACGGTGGAGGTCTGTGCGCTCAATTAATAATTAAAAGGCAATTTCCGTCGGAGGCGATACCGGACCGTTACAACTTGTTTATTGTTACTTAACTTTTCAGTACTGGTTCAGTACCTTTAATTCCAGTACCTGCAAATAATGACTTAATTTCGTCCTTACCAATATAGTTACTTTCAGAAATTGAAGTTGGAACACTCTCAACAGTCTTATCGTTTGCTTCAATATCTGATGGTCTTATTCTCATAACTTTCCTCCTTGATTTCGGGTTTTAATGTTACATCATGTTCAGGTATACTATTTAGCAAGTTTTCATCATTTTCTGCACTATTTGGTAATATATCTGCAGTTTGATGAGTGTTATCAGCAACCTCTTCAGCAGATTTTTCTGCTCCTGCGCTACTTATAGTACCATCAGTGCCAACCTCAGCACTTCCAGTTGAAATGTCATCAGCCTGCTTTGAATCAGGACCATCAACACTGTCATTAATAGATTCCTCACCTTTACTGCCAGTAGTACTTTCAATAGAATGTACTTCTTCACATGTTAACTCCGGTTTCTCATTTAAATCACTTTCCTCCTTAATTTCGGGTTTTAATGTTACATCATGTTCAGGTATACTATTTAGCAAGTTTTCATCATTTTCTGCAGTATTTGGTAATATATCTGCAGTTTCATGAGTGTTATCGTTATTTGCAGATGTATCGTTTATGCACTAATACTTGCTGCTGAAAGATTTTGCAAATCCTTGTCATCTGAAGAAGTTTCTACTTCTTTGGCTGCAGGTGATGTATCAGCAACCTCTGCAGCAAATTTTTCTACTCCTGCGCTACTTATAGTACCATCAACGGCATTCTTAATCTCAGCACTTCCAGTTGAAATGTCATCAGCCTGTTTTGAAACTGGACCATTAACACTGTTATTAACAGATTCCTCACCTTTACTGCCAATAGTACTTTCAATGGAATGTACTTCTTCAGATGTTAACTCCGGTTTCTCATTTAAATCGTCATTTTTACACTTTGAATAATTTTTAGACATTGGATCGGGTTCCTTATTAGCTTCTTCGTAGCTTCCAAAATTTCTTTCTTCTTCGCAATTTTAACCATGTCTCCTTCATTGTTATCTAGCTTCGCATCATCAATATTTTGTAATGTATTATTGTCGGTCACCCTGTTTTCATCAGAAGTTGTGCTTTTTTTCTATGCCACCGGTTACTTTATTTTCATCTACAAAAAAGGACCTATTGTAGTATCACCTAACATACCAAGCCACACATTATCTGCAAATCTGTCTTGGTATCTGCATTCCCGAGTTTGAAGTGGATTCTCAGTATCCCAGTTATGGTCATTTTTTCGGTTGGAGATTCCGTTGTTGTTGAAATTGGATTCATCGCTCCAATAAATTAAATTTAATGATTGTTGATTATTGTTGAACCAATTATAAAATATTATCCGCCTGTCAGAATCACCATCTCTTAAACTTTGTACTCATTTAATTTTATACGGTTTCATTTATGTTTTCTTAAAATAGAAAATATTTTATACCGACTTATTCCTAAGGCACGTATTGAATATCGTGGATGTGCTCTCAAATAGGCCAATATCAAAACTTCATTATTTTCTTCACGTTCATTTCTTGCCATTCGTAATTTATTATTAGAACAGCCATTTCTCTGTAAATTTGGTTCAAGTCTTGCAACAGTGCGATAATGTGGTGGTCTTCTTTCTGGATACATGTTTCCATAAGTGATACTAGCTTCTCTAGAATTATCGTTGCATCTAACGAAGTCCTTCAGCATATCCATTATTTCATCATTAGTATATTAATGATCACCCATCTCTAAAGATGTGAATCAACAATACGCAGGACGGGAAGTTGCTAAACCACTTTGACATTAAAGTGATAGCAAATTGATTTACCTCAACGTGCAATTGTAATTCATGGCAACTAATAAATTTATTGGCAATTGTCGCGTTATTTGTATAATAAAAGGATACTTATGTGGTATCATTATGAAGCCTATTAGAAATAACCAAAATATACAGGGTGTATCATTAAATGAAGTGAAGCTAATAGCTTTCACGTGTTTATTTGATTTTCAATTGTTCTTCTGACATTACGATAAAATAGACGACAAAAAGTACTAAAACTTTTTTCTTTAACGCTTCTATCTATACTTATAACCGAGATATTTGCTGTATCACAATAAATAAAACAGACTGTATTGTTTGTTAATTTAAGCTAATTTGTTTTGTTTTGTGTTAATAAACATCGAAGTTATTAGAGTTTAAACTGTTTCCTTTTTTTTTGCCGGGCCGTGTATAAACAGTAGGTACTTATTCTGCCATGAATAGGTGTTTTGCAGAAAATTATGTTAACTTTTAAAAGACTAGTAAATTTATAATTCATTATTACCATTTTTATATGTTATACCTACTTATTATTTAAAATGTAGAGTAAATATGTACTATATTTTCAGTATTTTGTGAAAATAAATTCATCCAGCATTATGTCAGACTATTTGCATTCGGTTATCGAATTTGTGTTATTGTGATGTAAATAAGAGTGTAATTAATGGCCTGGGACGGTGGGCTGGTGCATGGGAGAGCTTGCTTGCCAAAAATGCCTCGCGTTGGCGTCGGGGCATTATATTAAATATAAATCAAAACGGCCAGGTCCTGCGTTGGATCCGCCGCCGTATACACGGCGGCCATGCATCATAATCTTTCTCTTTTTAGACTTTTCGGTCCGAATCCGACGTACATTTACAAATTTATTCACATTCGAAATCCCTTAACACCGCGCGACATTATTCAGATAAGTTTCAAGCGGCGGAGGCTCGGAAGGCAAAAGTTTAATGCGAAAGTTGAACCGCCATCACCACCGCAGCCGCAGAAAGCCGCAGAAAGGATAGAGGAGAGAGTAGAGAAGCGGGGATAGTTTTTCGAGCGGAACGCTGACCGCACGGATTTGCGTTTTCGCCGAATACGTATTCGCGTACAATCAGAAGGATTTCTGCAGTGGAATGCGAAATTTCAGACCCAGTTTCAAGCAAATTTCTGTTAAAGCCAGGCCATTCATCAAATAATAACCGTGCTTTTCGTACATTAATAATAAATACAAGGAACTCGAAAATGCATTTTGAAATACACTAGTAGATCGTAAAAAGCCACATTTTGGAATGGCCAAGAATAACAGAGAAATTGAAGTTGCACATTTTTTGACATCTTTAGCTAAACCAAATTCACATTACGCAAAAAAACTGTCCCCCTTTTTATGGCCGCGACTGTACACTAATAACGTCAAAATATTATTTCAATATAAATTCGATTTAACGACCTAGAGCGTAAAATTGAAAATGCAGTTTTATATTGGGTTTTGGCCGATGGCCGACGAATAATTCAATGTTTGAGATTTTTGTCTAATTTAACCAACTCTTACCGTTACGATATCTCCATGTTCAGCACGATAACTGGGACACCCTGCATAAACCATTTAAAAATCGTAAGATATACTTAGCATTTTACATTATAAACCGGGTATGAAGGTTTTTACTGGCGATATAAGGAAACGACTGACGAGCTGCAGGCGAGTCTGTTACCCTGAAGAGCTAATAAAAACCATTACCCGGTGTATAATGTACAATATTTTATTAGTTAAACATGCGCAAACAGTTAAGTGAAGATCTGTTAGTGTCAAAATTTTGCTAAACACAATATCATAATTTCAATCATAATTGAGAGCAATTCTACAAAACAAGGAGGACACGGGATTAGCGCATCATTGCATTGAGAATAATCATTTCTTCAGAAATGACAGCCTGGAGGTAATGCACACCGGACACAAAGGGAGACGGCTGGATTTACTCGAAATCCTAGAAATTCGAAAAGCGGTCACTAATGGGGATAATATTGTGAATGAACAATTAATCTTTGATAATACGCCTTTGTTATGCGGCATCCGTTCGGAAAAACCAAGACTGTAATTCATTTATTGCCATGTTGTAAAATTTTTCTAGCTTAGTATATATTGCACATTTGTTAAATTTTAATTTTAGTATCTCTGTACTCTTGAGAATGGTCGTGAGGCCGAAACAATTGTAGAGGTTTATTCTATCAATACAGTGAAACTTTGACCAAGTGTTTGATTTAACCTAATCATAATGTTTCACCAATTAGTATCCACACATAGTTTCAATTTAAAGAATATATTCATAATTTTCTGATTTTTGAATGTATAAATATTTCTTAAGCTTTTTTCTTAAAAAGTTGTTAACAGTACCAACACATTAAAAGTGCATTGTTCAAAACTGCATTTATTTTGTTTGCAATAGTTATCACAGTGACGAGAAGAAGCATGTTTCGCATACTACGATGCATGTGTATTGTGTAATCATCATGTGCGAAATTGAAAGATCTAGAAATTCGAATTTTCGATATTTCAAAATATTTTGTATATTTGAATATGGTTGTATAATACTTTTTTGTAGTAAATTGTCATGCTAATTGAGGGGCCCAGTTCAAGAACAGGGTATCTCTATAAATTTAACTTTACAAGGAACCATAAATACTTGCTATAATTTTACCTTCTGTTGATATATATATATATATATATATATATATATATATATATATAGATATATATATATATATATATATATATATATATATAGATATATATATATATATATATATAGGGTGTCTCAAAATTCACGCCCGTCCTCTTGGGATTAGATCCAGGAGGCTTATAAAAATTGAAAATTAAGAGTGGAAAATTTTCCGTTTACCCTTTGTTATAGAGTTATTGATAAAAAACAAAAAAAAACAACTTTAAACTTTATTAAATGCTTCTTCTGCAAGTGCCTATCCGTTCCGAATGTTGGCTATCATATTGGCTATCTTTACTTTGTTTACAGCTGCCGGAAGAGGCCTGTGGTTGTCGTGGAGAACCAACTCCAACCATCTACAAAAATTGATTCGAAGCTCCCTATCTCCGTCATGCAAAACTTGAACTTTTTGGGGCCTAAATGGATGCAAACCATTTCTCCTTAACAATCTGTGAATTGTATCTTTTTGGGCATGAGTTTGGGACGATATAATTCGAAGGGTTGTACTTGATTCCGCCTGAAAAAAATCAAGAATTTGCTGTTCTTGATCGATGCTTAGCTTAGATCGACGTCCTGTCTGATTATGTCTAGGATTCAAATTACAGAACTTTGTTCTGGCCGTCTAATAGTTTTTGCATCAGGGTTACGACGATTTGGAAACTTCTCTGCATATGCCCTAGCCGCAGCAGAGGCATTGTCATTGCATGCACCAAACGCTTTCAACATATCCACATAATCTCGATTACTGTAACTCTATAACAAAGGACAAACGGAAAATTTTCCACTCTTAATTTTCAATTTGTTTTAGCCTACTTGATCGAATCCCAAGAGGACGGGCGTCAATTTTGAGACACCCTATATATATATATATATATATATATATATATATATATATATATATATATATATATATATATATATATATATATATATATATATATATATATATATATCGTGACCTACCTAATCCCCAAAAATAAAACAAACAAAATATTAAAGAAAAACATAAGTTTTCTAACAACTATAGAAAACAACACCATATATATATATAAATATATCTTTCAATATATTTTTTGTTCTTAGATGTTAAAGGAGCGAATTAAGTCAAATTAATATTGGATAATAACAATAATAATGGAAATACCTGTTTATTGTCCAATAATATTAAAATAACTTAAAGAATGCCAACTTAATAATTTTTAATTTGAACACAAGCTTTTTTATTGGAAAAGAATAAAACTAAATACATGCATATTTTTAACATAAAAAAATAACACTCACTCCCTCATTATGCTCATTAAGATTATTTTCTTGGCACAAGACTGAAATTTTTGTAACATTGTTTTGAATTAAGTATAGGTTTTTATCCATAAATTACCGGTTATACAGGATGTCTCCTAAAAAACGTTGCTAGCCATAACTTCTTTACATATTGGCCGATTTCAATCAAACAAAAACAAGATTAAATGGCTCCACATGTTCTACAAAGGGGCCCCAATTTTGTTTTTTTTGCAAAATCAACTTTCATTTCAGCGATAGTCAACTTTTTTTTTTCAAATGGTTACATACAGAGTGGTCCGTCTATCGGACCACTGCTGCTAGACCAACGAAAATTGAAGAATACATCTAATTGGAAGTTATTGGACACTTGATGTGCTACTTTTTAAAATTATTTTCGAGTATACAGAGTGTACCATAAATCCGGGACACAAAATTTGGTCTCTTTTTTAAATGAATCACGCTGCATATTCTTTCCTTTTTAGAATCTGTTTTATGTGGGCTTCATAAATCATTTTCATTTTTTGAGATACGATGCAACGTTGCCAAGTTATTCACATTTTAATCAAATTAATCGAAAAATCATGAACGTGGAAAAAAATTCAACAAAACCTTGTTATAAGAGATCAATACAAGGATCTGCGTGTGCAAGTACCCAAGTAATGTGCCAAAACATTCACAATATTTTGAGTTACTTAGAATAAACATGATGTTCTGAAACAACGGCACAATTTTGCTTTTTTCAAATGGCTAAAACATATCATGCATAGCTTCATATTCCGAGTGCTCGTCTAATGAGCTATTCAATGGTAGCATATGGACTGTAATCTAATAATACTTTTTAATAGGTAAATAACTATCAATCTTAATAAGTTTTAGCCATTTGAAAATAGCAACATTCGATCGTTGTTTCAGAACACCCTGTGTCTGAAACAACGATCGAATTTTGCTATTTTCAAATGGCTAAAACTTATTAAGATTGATAGTTATTCAACGTGACTCCAAATATTGTATATGTTTTGGCACATTGCTTGGATACTTGCATACCCAGATTCTTTCATTAATCTCTTATAATAAGGTCTTGGTGATATGTTTTTCAACGTCTGTTATTTTTCGTTAAATTTGATTAAAATGTGAATAACTTGGCAATGTTGCATCTGATGCCTAAACATAAAAATGATTTGTGAAGCCCACATAAAGCAGATTATAAAAATGAAAGAATATACAGGGTGTACCATTTAAAAATGAGACCAAGTATTATGTCCCGGATTTATGGTATACTCTGTACACTTGAAAATAATTTCAAAATGTAGCACATCAAGTGTCCAATAACTTCCTATCAAATGTTTTCCTCAGTTTTCATTAGTCTAGCAGCAATGTTCGGAGTGAGGATAGGTGGGCCACCCTGTATATTTAAGGTTGTTAGTTTTATACTTACTGGTAAATAATATTTATTTTAATTTTAATTTATGATTTATTTCTTTCGCCTGACTAGTTTCGGTTATGAGCAACCATCATCAGAGGCATATGCATTCAATGTTTATATTTCTTGAATTCACTTGAAATCTAATTGTAAAATTTTATAGATGTCTAACTTGAAGTTTTCCAAAAAAAAAACTTCAAGTGAATATTCAAGATATATCAACAGTGGATGCATATGCCTCAGGTGATGGTGGTTCTTAACCGAAACTAGTCAGGCGAAAGAAATAAATCATAAAATAAAATAAAATAAATATTATTTACTAGTAAGTACTAAATATAACAACCTTAAATTCTTTTGAATATTTTGAATGTTCGGAATTTGAGTTATATTGAGGCATATTGCATGAACAGCAATATGCCTAAGAGCAAAACTGGAACAACGGCAGCAACAACTAAAGAACCTAAACGTAGAAGATATCCTAATATCCTTAATAGAATCCTACGTATTCGACATATTTGTCTAAACGTCGTTCGGCGTCTAAACCGGGCATCATGTTACATTGCCGGGGGCCATTATTAAATGATGCGTGCGCTTGCAAGAGGAAGGCCTGAGCTCATGCATCATTCACCAAACCGAACTACGGAAAATATCTTGTTAATTGTGTTGCATAACTAAAATATCACCAAATATTTAAGTAATGATATAAACAATCGATCACACGACTTTAACATTAGCGACGATTGATTTGACAGGATTTAATGCTCTATATTCTTGTGTCTCTGTTGTCAACACACCTAAATCAAATTTTAAGTTTAATTTTAGGTATAATAAAAATAGTTTACGAAATTATTCTCCGACATACCACTCAACCTGAATAAATTAGTGGCTATTTATTGTTTCATTTTGCACTGGCAATTTCATTAGATTATTAGTTGAAAATTTGGCATGGTTAAACTACATTCACGACCACTCAATTTATAATTAACGTAAAATTTGGTTCTTCCAAAACAAAGTTCTTCACAACGGCTAAATTAGTACTTAATTTTTGCAACTACAATAAGTGCAAACCAATTATTGCTCTATACAATGCCAACAAATAATGGAGTAAAACAAATTTTAAAGTTTTACCCATGGCATAGCAAAAATGTGCGCCCTTGTCAAATTACATCAATAAATCTAACACGAAGAATTAGATCTTTTATTAATTTCAACATAAAATTTGCAATGTAAGGCTTACGGCAATATTAGGGACATTAGAATAAGTACAAATAGTAAATATCTAGAAATGTACTTTACGTGCGTTTATAGATGCTAATTGATCGATTATACCGTGCGACCAAAAATTATTTTCATCCAAGAGGGCTTGGGATAAAAAAACGTTGGGCTCGGTTTAGGTCACAATTATAAAGGGACGATATATTTAACCAAATCTTGGTTAAAATTGTGTCTAACACATGACGTGCCAAACTTATGAATTTTAAGCTAAGCTGTATGGCTTTGAAACGCACGGTATGAGCAAAATTTATTTTTTTCTGTTTTTTCTCGTTATTCACTCAAAATAGCAAGATCCGATAATCTTGATGGGCCAATGAAGCTCTTAAATAAGATATAATCAGTTTAAGTTTACTGATCTTTCACAACTTTTTGAAACCGATACGGTGAGCATACTTTGAATAGCAACTATTGGATTTCGAAAAACTCGTCATCTCCATATTTAACAATAAAAATAAGTAGTTCTTCAGGTTTTGAAAGAATTAGGTTTTTCCTACTACTAAGTAAAGTTCTGTTGTCTACTATTTCATTGTACCGTTGCGAGCATGTTTCAAAATTCCCCTTCTGATGCAAAAACATTACAATCGGCCTTTTTAAATGTTGATGTGACAATAAATGTATGACTTTTCACCGACTTGATATTATAAAAATTAAATCTGTAACTACTAAACGTATTTCGACAAAATTGAATAAAATATTGTATGAAACACGTAAGCTAAGGATGTTTTTTTCAAAAACATCCCCTTAGCTCACTTGTTATATAAATAAATATTAATTCACTAGCGGATTCAAGAACATTTTATTTCACTTGTAGATAAACAAATGTTTATGATATTTGCTAAGAGGTGTTTGCTGAAGTATAAATCCAATCAAATTCGTGTATCTGTAGTCACGTGTGCGACAATATCCAATCAAAATAACATTAGACTGATTACTACCCATGGATAGTTTTCACTTAAAAACCCTCCGCTTTCGGCGTCGGGTTGTTGCAAAGCAATGTGCTTTCGAAAACTCTAATTGAACTTAAATAAACTGTACCTTACTATTGGGTTATTACTACAGATAATTAAATGGTGATTGTTGTATTGAGTCAGTAAAATCTAACAATAATAGCAATGTGAAAGTAATGTACTTAAATTTAATACATTTAACTACTTGCTGCTTCATTTCTGTTTCATTTCAACAGCAATAGTTGATCCTAAAATAATTCACCAATGTTATTTTTGCTGTTAAAAACTTTTTCACGACATTCATTTGTGCTTGTTTAAAAACCTTATTAACCTCCATCAGATATACCGAGTGATTATTATTTATCTAGTAAATCTCGTTTTATCAAATGATGAAAATGGAAATACTGCCAATTTTTTTAAATCACGCATGAAATCGATGAGATTCTATTATTACTTGTAAGTTTTAGACTATTGAATTATTTACAGTTCATAAGTATTTTTTGTCTTCTGCAACTTTTGCAACAATTAAAATTTTAATGTTTTTTTCATATTACGAAAACTAAATCTCAAATTTTATTTTCGGGTTTGATAAAAACTTATAACATGTATCAGTAGCAAAAACAATTCGGAATACTAATTCTTTCTTTAGAATTTTTATTTATCAAAATGCTATGTTACTGCATAGTTTCTACGTTTTTGATGCAAGGTGCTTTTTAGGAGAAAAATTTCTCAATGATAATTAATATTTATTTAGATAGCTTCCAAAAATATTAATCTCCTCTTGTTAATGTTTTAGTTCCACAAAAACCCTGTATGTGTTCATTTATACTGGCCTAAATGATGAGATGATAAATATGAAAAAACATTGAAAACCTATTTTTTGCAAAAGTTACAGATAACAAAAAAGCATGTCCTTTAAATGTTTCAGTATCTAAAACTAACTTGCAGTAAAAATATATCAATGATATCTCGCGCGATTTCCGAAAATTAGCATTATTTCAATTTTCATCATTTTGAAAAACGAGCTTTTCTGGGTAAGTAAAAATTACTCGGTACATCTGATAGACGCTAATACGGTTTTTAGACAAGAACAAATTAATGCCGTACATTTTTAAATTTTTTTTGTAAATCAATAATATTGAAAATGCCCAATACGATACCGACTTTTTGGAGGTCACTGTATATAATATATTTATGATCAAGCGGATTGTCACAAATTTAAATTATGAACGAATTCATTTTTATGAATAAATAGTTTCCCAGAAGAAGACAAAAATTAAGAAATTAGAAAAATCCAAAAGAAATCGAAGGATTTATTATATGTATGTATATACCTATTGTGTTGAGAAAACAATTACTCTAAATATGTTCATCAAATGTAGAATCAACTCGGTCTTCTCCAGATATGAAGAAAATGTTTAGTTCAATTGACTCTTAAGTACACAAGTACCAGATTTTACGTTTTTAGGGCGTGTGTGAATCACTCACATATCTAAGTTGCGCACGCACAATATTGCACTGGAGATATCTGCCCCACACAATTCATCCCTGACGTTTCACTCCGCCTACTGCGTCTGGGAGGGGGCGTTAAAATCTTCCATTAGACAAGTCGGTATGTTTGCGAATCCTACCTCCAAAATAGATCTCAAGTAATACAAGTCGACGGTATTATGGTCCTCGTATTATGGTAGTGCAGATCGATTTTTGATTGTTATTGCGTAAAAAAAAGTAAAACGCGTGTATTAAAAAAGCAAACATTTCTGTGTGACGCGGAGAGACTTTTTTCCATGGGATGTATTTAAACAATCGCCGAGGCGCGGAATTTTGCCGACGAAAAACCCGCCGAGCGCGTATATCAAATAACACAATTATGCAAATCGCGTTTCATAGCTTATAATCTGACACTTTTAATGTAGATATCCAGCGAGCCCCCCGCGGCGGCGGCGTGGCGTTGGGGGCGGCTGATGTAGCGGCTGTACGTGAGAACGAGTATCGCATTTTTACGTCCGGAGCGGCGCATTATTATGGAAATTAAACTAATTTATTTCGCGTTACTACAATTAAAAAATCCTATTACGAGATCTCAGTCGGCAGGGATGAGCCGTACCCCTACACCCACACCCCCACACCACCATGCCACCGGCGGTATTAAGGGAGATATATAGTCGCGCGTCAGTGCCGGGGGTTTGGGGGTTGGGGGCGTGGACGAGATTGTTTTAATGCCCCTAGGGTGAGAGAGGAGGCGAGAGTTTAAATGAGCGTGTGTATGGAAAACTCGCCGTTTTGTGACTAAGCGTTTTACTTTATTCGACGTTAAGTGTTCAAGGAGAGTGCCAAGTATTGCGCTGACTGCAGAAATTTGGCACTGTCCGTGCGGATGACCACGAAGCTACAACATCCACACAAATTGCTATTGTTGAATCACACCTACGAGTAGTTTATTAAATTAGTTTAGGTTTGATAGATAGAGCACTGTAATCGTTCCACTAATTTTGGGAAAACACTATATTAAAAATACAAACAATTACACGCTAAGACAACCAAAAATACAAATAAATATAACAAAATGAAACAAACTGGACAATTATGGACAAACTATGCATCGAACGAGCCACTAGACCAGGGGTCCCCAAACTACGGCCCGCGGGCTAGATCCGGCCCTCGAGACGATTCAATCCGGCCCGCCAATATTTTATTCTTTAAGTTAATTAAAAAATATGTTAACTGTGTTTTCATAAGTGAATAATAACATTTGTGATTGGTACAGAAAACACAGATTTTACCGACACTGCATAAAATTCACAATATGAAGCTGAAGGGTGGTAGCTTGATGTAGAATTTTTTTAATGATATTGCAAAACCTACTGAAAAAAAAATCCCGACTGTAACCTAAGGATGGTTTAATTTTCTCAGCCAATCAAAAATATAAATAAAATTAAAATTAGGGTACCACAAATTTATTTGCCTTTTGTCATTACAATTACACCTATTATTTTTGTACTCAAATTATTATTCAATGTTTAATATTTGCAGTTAAATGTGGGAATTATTTTTAAAGATCAAATGCTTCAATTGAAAGTTTAAATTTATGTCACATATGATATGAAATTAAATTCATTTGCAGCGAATTATATTGATCGTGTTAACAAAATTAAACAAATTTATGCTATTAAATGTCAAATTTCCAAATACAAATTTCCGGGGGTGTTCATTTCTGATTGCTTATTGAAAAATTATATTAAATCTACAAGTGCAAGAGATTAAATTTGACATATTTTCTATTGCAACTACCCAAATTTCTCAAACTTTCATTTACGAGTGTCAAAAACTACCATTTTGAAAGTGGAATAATCGAAATATGTCATTTGCACCCATCTGCATCAAAATCTATGAAATTTTTATTTACAGCTATAATTTGCAATAGCATAGTCGTATCATGGCCAATTTTCACAATGAAGTTATTAAATCTGTTCAATTTTCAATTGTAATTGTCAAAATCTGTCAATTTATCTACACAACTATTTAAATACTATGCCGCAGAGGTAGAATTCGTTAAAACTTTTATTGCCGATGTCAAAAGTTTCAACTGCTACTTTCAAAAACTGTCATATTTTCGTCTAAACCGTTGTAACCTTATGACCTTTTAGCAACGCAACTGGGCACATCTGTCGAATACTAGACATGCTTAACTTCTATTTAAAAAAAAGTAAAGTCAATTTCAGAAAAAAAGTAAAATCAATTTTTAAACAAGGATCATCAAATTCAGAAAAAGTAACATCGGCTTCTGAAGTAATTTAAATTTCAGAATGTTTATACAGTAGACTGCTAGACTGAATAATCAATTTTAGAACAAGGAACATCAAATTCAGAAAAAAGTAACATCGACTTCAGAAGTAATTTAAATTTCAGAATATTTATACAGTAGAGTGCTAGAGTGAATAAAACTGAATGAACTGTTCAATAGTTTTGTATTTCAATAATGTGAATAGTTTTGTATTTAATATTGTAAAATCACTACGATAACCACAAACTATTGGAAAATGATAATGAAAATCTTCAAAATAGATGCAAAAGAAGGTATAACAAAGCCAGCGATGAATCTCGTGCGCGCGAATAATGCAAGAAACTGAAGCAGAAGGAAAACGGAAATTAGTAAGACACTACGATATAAATTAATAATAATGTACATCAAATATTGTAGTGAGTATTCTTAACTGTGTTGTAAATACTATGTAACTTATTCAAGATACAATTTTTGAAACAAAAACCATTCTGAATGGACTTTCTCTGATGTCGAAGTTGATTCTTCTGAATATGATGTTACTTTTCCTGAAATTTATTTTACATTTTCTAAAATTGATTTTACTTTTTCAGAAATTCACTTTACTTCTTCTGAAATTGAAGTTTAGGTAATGGTTTTATATATTAACTGCCACTGTCAAATTTTCTGTAGACTACTACAAATCTCAAAAAACAAAAATTTGTCAAATCTATAGTTACGATATTGTTAATTCATAAATAGCAACTTCGTGTCACATTCTATCATCAAATGTGAAAATCAGTAACATTTTCAACTTCAACAAGTGTAGATACTTGACCTATTTTCCATCTGAAGTCTATTCTGAACTCTCTGAACTGTGAAATCTGAACTCTCTGTACTGTAATTATTTTAAATTTTCATAAACTGTTAAAATTTGTTAAATTTTCAAATGCATCTGCCAAAATCTGTTAATTTTTAACCATCACCTGTTAAATTTTGTCATATTTACTACTCTAACAATTGAAGTGTGTTATATTTTCTTGCCACTCTCAATCTATTGGCATCAGATGTGAAAATCTGTACAATTTATAACTGCAACTATCAAAATTTGCCAAATTCTGAAGTGTGCTTCAAATCTTCAAATTTTGAGGCTACTAACAAAATTTGACAAATAATTACTTCCAATTGTGAAAATTTGTCAATTTACACGAATAATAATCATATTTTAAAAACTTTCATTAATTCCCTGCCATTGAATATTGTGATTCATAAACACCTTTTGGCATATTTTATATTCGTTATAATATATGTGGCCACATTATAAGTGTGTAATAATAAATTATTATTTATTGATATTTTACTGCAGTTGTCAAAATATTTTCAACTGTACTAACTGTAAAATTTCTAAAAAAAAAATATTAATCAAATTCCAGTTGACAAATCTTCCAAATTTTCAAAACCAAACTCTTTGATTTTTTAAATTTTTTAATTAAAATTGGACAAACATGTGGGAGCTATTAACAGATTTTGATAGATGCATCTGCGACTGTCAAAATTACAATTTATTTCAACAACGCAATTGATATCCGACACGTAAGTGCATATATTGTAAATTGTTCAAATTTGTGAAATTTCTTGAAATTCAACTGACAAATATTTTAGCTTCAACTGATAATTTTATATTTGAGATATTTTGGAATAAAAAAGTTACTTAATTGTATAGGGTGGGTAAATTTAGATGTTTTAATAGTGAATCTCGATAACTATGACAGGTATGATAGAGTGGACCCCCCATCCTTGATCTCTTTTTTCGAGAAAAACTTAATGGCGAAAACAAAAATTGGCTATTGTCCTTTGTCTTCGAGTTATTCGCAAAACATGTTTTTGACTTCGTTTTACGGCTGTAGGTCACTTATTTATGAGAATAGAAATAAATAATTTCTGCGTTCTTCATGCACCTTTTTGATAAAAATGCAGCGGCGTAGTCAATTTTTAATGAGACAAAGATACACATATTTTTTAATTATAATTATATGTCAAGAAGACAAGTTTTCAAAAACTTATTTTGCTACACTTACCCACAAATATTTTCTTTTCAGGGCCTGGCCCGCTAAAAGCTTGTAATATATGTATGTGGCCCTTCTACCAAAAAGTTTGGAGACGAACGAACATAAAGCACCCTTCAAACACATTATATGAAATATACAAAGAAAGACTTTGGCATACCTGTTCTCATCATTCACATCACCACTGCTCACCATCATTATCATTATCATCATTCATCATATAGAATTTAATACAATGTATACAATATATAAAATGTAAGATCTTAAGGCGGAAAGACCACATACGTCGAAGCCTAATAAAGATTGTCTACTACTACTACTACTGAAACACGTACTTACACACACAATATAATTAAAAAATACATACTAAATCATCAGAAAGTACAGACATCTCCAATTTAATTTAATTAACATTAGAACAAAACTTTTGATTTTTCGAATATGATATATGAAAATAATTAATTATCATTCAACTTTTAAATTAAAAATATGAATTATTAAATATTTTTCCAAATTTCCCATTCTGAAAGAGCGCCCTCCTATCGCTTAAGATGTTTTTGTATGAAGAAAAACTTCGTTCCGCAACAACGGAAGTTATTGGAGCAAATTTAAAACATGCAACTATTGAAGGATCCATTTCAAGAGGTAGATTTTCGTCAAATTCTCATATCGTCATATACACATTCTACAAAAACATCAATTTTACTTTAGAGAAAGAACAAAATGACAATATTAATTTCTTAGATCTAACATTATATAAAACAAATAACAAAATCGAATTCAATATTTATAGAAAACCTACACAAACATACATAATTATCCCAGCAAACTGTTTTCACCACAATACACATAAATACGCTGTCATACACACACACATACACAGAATGTTAACAACACCTCTAAATGAACATTATAAATTAAATGAAATAAATTTAATAAAATAGATCGCCTTAAATAATGTTTTCAATATAAACACAATAAATAAAATAATTAAAAAATTAACATATAATTAATTTAAAAAAACTAAACAATATAAATAATAATACAATACCATCAAAAACACAAACCGAAAACGATAGAAATACGCAAAATATATTGGAGAAACCAACAGACCTTTAAAATTAAGAATAAAAGAACATTTAAGAGACATAAACATTTCAAATTTTGGATGACACCTACATTTTCAAAATCATACTTTCGACATAAACAAAAATACTAGGAAAATGTCAACTTTGCGTTGTGAACTTCAAGCGCAAGTGTATATTTTGGATTGTAGAAAAATAATTTGTTGTTAATATAAGTTTTTAACTGATGATTAACTGAATATTTTACCTGACATATTATTGCTTATGATATAATAATTTAGGATCGCATTTCAATTATTTTGTAAAGAAGACAATATTGAAAATATTGATTATAGACAACAACACAATATTGTATATTATGTATTGTATATTGTTGAATATGACATTCGACAAAAATAGACAATATTTTTCTAACGAACATGTTATTTGATAATAAAGTTAAATATGATATGATATTCGACATAATATACAAATAGACAATAGTGTATATTATGTAATGTTGAATATGATATTCGACAAAAATAGACATTATTTTTCTAACGAAGATGTTATCTGATAATAAAGTTAAATAAGTTATTATAGAATATTGCACATCATTGCATTATTTAACAATTTTACATACGTTTTTGATGATCATATAATTGTGGTGTTATTTTTAGATGCAATTATGTACATTTTGCACTTTCAAATTACAATGGCGCCGTCTCACGATTTACTTTTAGTGTAGTTTAAACACGTCTCGTATTGTCGGAATCGTCAACAATTTACTTTTACGCCCGTCTCCAGTAGCCGTAAAAATCGCGGAGATAATAAAACGCTGCGGTGTGTTCCGAGCGTGCATTTAGCATGCACGTAAACCAGCAGTTATAATAAATCAAAAGTGCAAAACAAATTTCGTGCAGATTATTATAATTTATCAATAAAACCGAAGGTGCTTAAGGCCATATAGCCAGCGATACGAGCTGTAGACAGTTATGGTGTACAAACTGTTCCTTGAAAGTAGTTTTGGTGCAAATAATAATTATAATTATAATAATAATCCCTAGTATTCCTCCTTCTATGGCGTAATTGGTTATTGTCATTATTTGACAGATAATTTTATATTCTATAATATACAGGGTTATACTGCACGAAATATTGTGGCCAAATATATGACTTTCAAAAAGTTTAACTTCTAGGATATATCGGGGCTCATTATGGTTACTTTTTAGATTTAATTTCATATTATACAGGGTGTTCCAAACGCCCTAAAAGTATCAAAGTTTTTTTTTAATGGAACACCCTGTATAACTTTACATATTTGAATTTTCCCGTTTTTATGCTTTATCGTGTTTGAAATTCGCTCTAACCGTTCAGAAGTTATCTATTTGTTTATGCATTTACATTCACTTGTTAAAAAAATCGCAGGGCACTTAGTTTTTGGGATATGAGGTTGGGACTTAAAATTAAATCAACGGAATTTAGAATGGACATATCATTTTCAAATATAAATTTATTAAATTCTTTAACAAGCCATTTCGCAATTTTGTATGTTGAAGAATTAATATTAGAAACTATTGGCCTGAAACTATTGCCTTGTTTATGAATTTTTGGTAAACAGTATAGTTTTGAAATATGAGGATTTGAGTTTCGTAAATTATAATTAAGTTTATTATCTATTAAATTTGGGCGATTTTCATAGTTTGAATTACTTCCTAGAATATGATTCAATTGGATTTTTTTTTTGAATTCTTAAATAAGGACCAGATGTTAATCAATTAAGAACAGAAGACATATCTAATACAGAAGACAGTTTAATATTACTTCCTTTATCCGCTTTCAAATATATGCATTCTTTTTGATATTTTGATTGATCAGCAAAGCTTAACGCTGCTAGATTAACCCGTTGTTGTTCCCGAGGAACACCTTTGCGGCGTCGCCGAGGCGCCGCGGCGGCATTGATCCCCTCGGCCCCCATCTGCCGCCGCCGTGTCCTCGCCGCCCCCGGCCCTCGATCACTTGTTTGTCGGAGGAATGTACCGGTCGCCCGTATAAACCCAGACCAACCGTGCTGCGCCCTTCCTCATGAATAACAAAGTGCATCCCCGCACCCGCCGCCCCTGGGTCCCCGCGAGTGGCCCCCTTTTTCCGCGCAAAAACGCAGTCATATATTTGTCGGAATTAGGGGGGCCGACTCCAAAGCAGGCACCGGTTAGAATAGCGGTCGAGATCTATGGGGACAACGGAGATGCTGGAGGGATTTTTTTAAATGTACAAATGGCGGCGAGGAGCCCATATTTACAGGTCTGGCAAATTTTTAATTCTCTCCATTCGCGATGTTTTTGCGTCAGGGAAGTCTACGAATATCTAGTAATTTTGTTAGGTAGTGTTTCGGAAATTACTGAATTCCCAAATGAAACTTGTCAATATTTTTAGGTTAAGTTGTTTTCAACTTGAGGTTATATTTTTTAAATAACATTGTTGCCAGATGTAAAGTTTAAATTATTAGAGATGAAAATGAAACGGCAGGAAAGAAAATGAAAAATAATGCATTGAAAAACATTCAATTTATTGCAATTAGGACAAGGATTGTGTGGAGACTTAGGTATGCCAATTTGCGTAGGCGACATATTTGTCTAAACGTCGTTCGGCGTCTAAACCGGGTATCTTGTTACATTGGCGGGGGCCATTAGTAAATGATGCGTGCGCTTGCAAGGGGAAGGCTTGAGCTCATGCATCATTCACCAAACCAAACGACGGAAAATATCTTGTTAATTGTGATGCATAACTAAAATGTCACGAAATATTTAAGTAATGATATAAACAATCGACCACACGACTTTAACATTAGCGACGATTGATTTGACATGATTTAATGCTCTATACTCTTGTGTCTCTGTTGTCAACACACCTACATCAAATTTTAAGTTCAATTTTAGGTATAACAAAAATAGTTTACGAAATTATCCTCCGACATACCACTCAACCTGAATAAATTAGTGGCTATTTATTGTTTCATTTAGGATAGGCAATTTCATTAGATTATTAGTTGTAAATTTGGCATGGTTAAACTACATTAACAAGCACTCAATTTATAATTAACGTAAAATTTGGTTCTTCCAAAACAAAGTTCTTCACAACGGCTAAATTAGAACTTAAATTTTGCTGCAACTACAATAAGTGCAAATCAATTATTGCTCTATACAATGCCAACAAATAATGGAGTAAAACAAATTTTAAAGTTTTACCCATGGCATAGCAAAAATGTGCGCCCTTGTCAAATTACATCAATAAATCAAACACGAATGATTAGATCTTTTATTAATTTCAACATAAAATTTGCAATGTAAGGCTTACGGCAATATTAGGGACATTAGAACAAGTACAAATAGTAAATATCTAGAAGTGCACTTTACGTGCGTTTATAGATGCTAATTGATCGATTATACCGTGCGACCAAAAATTATTTTCATCCAAGAGGGCTTGGGCTGAAAAACGTAGGGCTCGGTTTAGATCACAATTATAAGGGGACGATATATCTAACCAAATCTTGGTTAAAATTGTGTCTAACACATGACGTGCCAAACTGATGAATTTTAAGCCAAGCTGTATGGCTTTGGAAAGCAAACGTTGATGATAATAATTTATGCTCGCACGGTATCAGCAAAATTATTTTTTTTCTGTTTTTTTCTCGTTCTTCACTCAAAATAACAAGATCTGATAATCTTGATGGGCCAATGAAGCTCTTAAATAAGAAATAATCAGTTTAAGTTTACTGATCTTTCACAACTTCTTGAAACCGATACGGTGAGCATAATTTGAATAGCAACTATTGGATTTCGAAAAACTCTTTATCTACATATTTAACAATAAAAATAACTAGTTCTTCAGGCTTTGAAAGAATTACGTCTTTCCTACTACTAAGTAAAGTTCTGTTGTCTACTATTTCATTGTACCGTTGCGAGCATGTTTCAAAATTCCCCTTCTGATGGAAATCATTACAATCGGCCTGTTTAAATTTTGATGTAACAATAAATGTCTGACTTTTCACCGACTTGATATTATAAAAATTGAATCTGTAACTACTAAACGTATTTCGACAATATTGAATAAAATATTGTATGAAACACGTGAGCTAAGGACGGTTTTTCAAAAATATCCCCTTAGCTCACTTGTTATATAAATAAATATTAATTTAATAGCGGATTCAAGAACATTTAATTTCACTTGTAGATAAACACATGTTTATGATATTTGCTAAGACGTGTTTGCTGAAGTATAAATCCAATCAAATTCGTGTATCTGTAGTCACGTGTGCGACAATATCCAATCAAAATAACATTAGACTGATTACTACCCATGGATAGTTTTCACTTAAAAACCCTCCGCTTTCGGCGTCGGGTTGTTGCAAAGCAATGTGCGTTCGAAAACTCTAATTGAACTTAAATAAACTGTACCTTACTATTGGGTTATTACTACAGATAATTAAATGGTGATAGTTGTATTGAGTCAGTAAAATCTAACAATAATAGCAATGTGAAAGTAATGTACTTAAATTTAATACATTTAACTACTTGCTGCTTCATTTGTGTTTCATTTCAACAGCAATAGTTGATCCTAAAATAATTCACCAATGTTATTTTTGCTGTTAAAAACTTTTTCACGACATTAATTTGTGCTTGTTTAAAAACCTTACTGGCCTCCATCAGATATACCGAGTGATTATTATTTATCTAGTAAATATCGTTTTATCAAATGATGAAAATGGAAATAGTGTAAAATTTTGTTTAAATCACGCATGATATCGATGAGATTCTATTATTGCTTGTAAGTTTTAGATTACTGAATTATTTACAGTTCATAAGTATTTTTTGCCTTCTGCAACTTTTGCAACAATTAAAATTTTAATGTTTTTTTCATGTTTTTTAGATTTCAGTTAGGTACGAAAACTAAATCTCAAATTTTATTTTCGGGTTTGATGAAAACTTATAACATGTATCAGTAGCAAAAGCAATTCGGAATACTAATTATATCTTTAGCATTTTTATTCATCAAAATGCTATGTCACTGCATAGTTTCTACGTTTTTGATGCCAGGTGCTTTATAGGAGAAATATTTCTCAATGATAATTAATATTTATTTAGATAGCTTCCAAAAATATGAATCTCCTCTTGTTAATGTTTTAGTTCCACAAAAACCCTGTATGTGTTCATTTATACTGGCCTAAATGATGAGATGATAAATATGAAAAAACATTAAAAACCTAATTTTTGCAAAAGTTACAGATTACAAAAAAACATGTCCTTTAAATGTTTCTGTAATCTAAAACTAACTTTTAGTAAAAATATATCAATGATAACTCGCGCGATTTCCGAAAATTAGCATTATTTCAATTTTCATCATTTTGAAAAACAAGATTTTCTGGGTAAGTAAAAATTACTCGGTACATCTGATAAACGCTAATACGGTTTTAAGACAAGAACAAATTAATGCCGTACATTTTTTTGTAAATCAATAATAATGAAAATGCCCAATACGATACCAACTTTTTGCAGGTCACTGCATATAATATATTTATGATCAAGCGGATTATCAGAAATTTAAATTATGAACGAATTCATTTTTATGAATAAATAGTTTCCCAGAAGAAGACAAAAATTAAAAAAGTAGAAAAATCTAAAAGAAATCGAAAGATTTATTATATGTATGTATGTATCTATTGTGTTAAGAAAACAATTACTCTAAATATGTTCATCAAATGTAGAATCAACTACATTCTCCAGATATGAGGAAATTATTTAGTTCAATTGACTCTTAAGTATAGGCAACACAAGTTACCAGATTTTACGTTTTTAGCGCGTGTGTGAATCACTCACACATCTAAGTTGCGCACGCACAATACTGCACTGGAGATATCTGCCCCACATAATTCACCCCTAACGTTTCACTCCGCCTACTGCGTTTGAGAGGGTGCGTTAAAATCTTCCCTTAGACAAGTCGGTATGTTTGCCCAATTTGTATTAAATGCTGCCCTAATTACTGGTGTGATAAAATTCTCCTTTTTCTCTTTTTCTTCAACGATTTCTACATAATATCTACAACCAGTTTTGATTAGAAAAGTGGAGAAGCTGGGGCATTCTCTGGAATTATTTGTTGTAATTTATTATAAATAATGGTGGCGGCGCCGGGTCAGTCATTTTAACCCTCAATTGACTTCTAGTAAAATCTTTCATTCTCAATTCCGAACTTTCTGCCTGGATTAATTTTTAAGGCACCCAACGGATTCATTATCGCGGGAGGTGGAAAAAACTGCAGTGTGCCATTGCCACGCTACTTCGTGGTAATTGGATTCCGCACCGGAGTAGAAAGACTGAAGGCGGCCGCCGCGAATAAGCGACTGTAATTGAATGTCTCCGCTTAAACGGCATTTAAATATTTGCTCTTGTTGTGCACCGCGTGGAAGTCGCGAGATTCTCGCTACTGGAAGTTATAAGAAGCATGAACAGTGGAGAAGCGATTAGCGTTCGGAAAATTACGCGCAATTCCGATGCTTGGAAGTAACGATCTCCACAAAAATATAATGAATAATTAACAGCACGATTAACAATATCTAAATTGTTTATAAGTGTTGTTGATCTGCAATAAATTTCACATATGTATTAATATGTTAATAAGTAGTTTCTTATTGTTGCTTTGTGATGTTTCGATGACCGTAGGAGGTAGAAATTATAAGAAAATGTACAAAGTACGTCGAATTAACTGCCATATATACAATTTTTGTTAATATTTTTGCAAATATCATAAAATTGTATTATTAGGAATAACTATACTACTTACAAATAATTACTTTGCAGATACTTATAAACCACAGCATGGTAAAATAAAAAAAAATAAAGATTGATTTATAAAATCCTATAAAATTACTTGAAATTGTATGAAATATCTATACATAACCATAACGTTGGTTGAAATTATGTGAAATATTTATACAATAAGTATTAAAAAAAAAAGTTTCAACCGGAAATATTTATAAAATACTACATGTACACAAATCAACCATTCAATTTTTTTAACTTTTATTTTCGATGCTAAGTATGCCTTGGTCTATAGATTATTTCCTCTAATTTAACGAACTCCTTATCTCTTATGGTTTACGAGATCCCCATGTTGAGCACAATAACTGGGGCTCCCTGTATATCATTAAAAACAATGAAACATTATGAAATATTTATAAAATATGACAAAACAGGTTGAAATTGTAAGAAATATTTATACTACAAAGTTAGTTGAAATTGTATAATTATATTATAAATTACTATACAGGGTGTCAATTTGAAAAGTTGCCATTAACTTTTTTCATAGAACACATGATTATTTTTAAAATTATTCAAAACCGTTTGGATGGTTTGATGGTGGAACCAAAATGACGTAGGTAGTCTCGACTGCCAACCTACCCTTTAAGCCACAGCCACCTCCATCTAAAAAAATTACATGGCACCCTCCTACTTGTGATACATCGTTAGAAAGCTCTTGAAAAATGTTTTTTAGTCATAATTAATACAATATGATTTGGTCAACTAGTTTTGGAATTAAGTGCTAATAAAGTGCAAAAGAGTTTAATTAATTAAATTCAAATAACATATTAAACTAATGTTGGAAATGGTTTCCTTGTTTTCTAAATAAAAATATGGTCTGCTTTCAATGCAATTTAAATGGCACCCTCCTACTTGTGATACATCGTTTGAAATCTCTTGAAAAATGCTTTCTATTCATTATTAATACAATATGATTTGGTCAACTAGTTTTGGAATTAAGTGCAAATAAAGTGAAAGTGTTTAATTAATTAAATTCAAATAACATATTAAAGTAAATCTTGGAAATGGTTTCCTCGTTACAAAAATATGGTCTGCTTTCAAACTCGTCCTGCTCTCAATAGAAATCGTGTGAAACATTTATAAAACATTCGTACGACAGGATTAGTCGAAATTCCAAGAAACATTTTTGAAATCTAAAATTTGTACAAATTGTATCAAATAAGTTAGGATATATGAGTTGAGATTATTCAAATTATTTATACGTACACTAGGGTATTAACACTTTCGTGCTTCTCTCATCCAATAATACACCATAGTGGGGTTAATTAGACAAAACTTACCCTCGCCACTACTTCGTTGCAAAGGGGGGCTCCACTCTACCTGCGTGGATTGACGGCAGACAGTCAGCGAAGTTCAGAAATTACGAACTGTCGCAACGGCTGACCATCTGGCGCCCACACCACCAGATTTAAATCTCGCAATGAGAATAGGAAGTTAAACTGAAAAGAATGCCCGATTGAGAAAACGTGGGGGGAACAAAAAATAACAGGTGTGAATTTTGTGGTGTAAAATATCTGCGTTTATTCACACAAAAGACAGGACACCGTGCCTACGCTTCCTGAAATAAATTCCTCCGCCCGCAATTTTATCGCGCCGCCTCCACTAGATTCGGCCGAATCCCGCGAATATGTAACGCGCGATGCGAAGGGCCGTCGGAGCCACCTTTTTCTTACAAAAGCGCAAAACACGTACGGCACGAAACACGCAACGCAAATTTTACACAAAAGAAAAAAACGATATATCAAATGAAATTAAAGCAATAAATGAGAACAAAAAAAACATATAGATCTGATGTTTAGGACGGCTCGGTGCTTAGGACGGGCGGCGGCCGGCAATCGTCGGGGACGCCGTCGCTAAATTCCACTCCTCAGAACAACTCTGGCAGGATGGTCGTTGCCTCTAGCCAAGAACCTGGCTGGCTGGGTTAATTCAGCCCTTACCCAAATAACGCCTGTAAAGCACATGGCCTTATTAACAATGGCCGGACACGTGTCTTTACGGAAAAAAAAGATGTCGGGTTTAATCACTTACTCTGATGTTTTGAGCGTGTATAGTTGAGTAGTACAGTACCCTCCCTTGCATTGTGCCTGGTGCCGTCAATCCCTCTTAGGGCGGTTAAAGGAGGACACGTTTTAAATCCCGGAAACCGGTTGTCGATAGACCAAAGAAAAACTGTGACCTCGTGACACTTCTGCACTCCAGGGAAGTTGACTAGCTACTACCTCATGGCGGCGCCTCGCCGACGATTTAAAAATCACACGCATATCGGAAACACGTCACGTTTAAAAAAACGTGTGCGTAACGGTTGCCTACGTTGGCGATCCAGGCGCGCAATTAAAAATCAAAACAGTTTCCGTCAGAGGCAAAACCGGACCGTTACATGTTCATAGAATTTTAAGTGAAATTTTCCGAAAAAGTAAAGTTTTCTAAGGGTACCTGATGAAGCTTTGCATACAATGTCAAAGTGCTTCTTGGACGTTGATCGTTTAAAGAATTTTAGTACTCTTGATTGATTCTGAAATTTTATCTACCAGTCAATTCTACATCTCCTGCTCTGGTTTCATTTGACTGGATTTTTCGTTTTTTGTCTATTCGTTTCATCTTTATACTAAGTTACTTTCGTTTTCATTAGTGCTCAATTGTCATAAATATTAAATTTTGTTCTTATACACTGGATCCCTTAGACTCTAATTTTTAAAAGTTGAATTAAAAGTTACTGGTCATCTTTTTCGCGATTAAATGGTTTGAAAACGTCACTGAATTTTGGGATTATATTTTTAAGGATTTTTACTGGGTTTTTAAGGATAGTCACAATTGTGTGTCTTGGGAGTCAAATACTCATAGTCACAAATGTGACATTAAATTATTTACTACAATGGAAGTTCAGAAAACAATTCTGATGCTTGACAAAACATAAGTATACATTACACTTCTTACAGCGAACTCTTGATCGACTTGTACAATTTTCCATTCGGCAGCTAACAGGATTTTTGAGGTCATCGGCAATCATCACCCGTCGTAACGATTGTCTTTGCATGGCAAAGCTGCAGGCGTTTTTCTTTTCCTTCTTTCGTTTTCCGCTGCAATCCGTTCTTCTTCATCTCCTGTATCTACCTCGTCTTCAGTTAATCTTTTCTTGGACTCAGCAGTCAAGTATTCCGCAAGCTTAAGTCGGAAATCGAGAAGTTTCATAGGTTTGGTTTTAGTATTTTTACAATCTCGCTTGTATTCCATCCAACTGTTTACAATGGATAGATCAAAGAGATGCAATATTACGTTGAATGTCCATTTTCTCGTTCTAAAGAATTTTTGATACTATTTTATCATCTTAACGCAGATGTCCACTCCACCCATCCGTTGATTGTGCATGTTCACTACTCTACGGCAAGTTACTTCTATATGCTGTTTTTGTGTCTTATCCCATCTTTTTACAAGACCTCAGGCTCTTTGCCAAAAGCTGTTGAAACCATCAGCACAGTTTTGTTGTCCTTCCATTTTGTTAGGCAATTTTTTTTATCACTGCTCATAATTTCTGTAGAGTCCCCTCTTTTAATTTCCGTATCTTTTTTGAAATGTAATCCTTTTATTCTGTTGCCCATAATAGTGCCAGTTCCATATATTTTTAAATTGCTCAATTCATTCATTAGACCTAAAGTTGAGAAATATTGGTCAAAAATTAAAAAAAAAAACTATTTTCAGGCAAAGTCTGTGAGAGTCTAATGTTCACCGATGGCTCTAATCCTAACTGTATTTTTATTAGTGGGATGGTTAGATCTTGATATATTTAAAAATCCAAAACTGTGCCATCAGATGTAGTTGCGACAAAATTCTTAAGTCCTACCGGCCTTGGTTTATTCTTTACATATTGACGCACTGGGCATCTACCCAAGAATGGTATCATTTCCTCATCAACAAAAAATGCTGAGTTCTGCTTTCTGACAATAGCATGACATCGATTTATCACTACATCAATCATAGGCTGAACCTTTCACAATCTGTTATTTTTTTGCTCTTCATCGGAAAAGCTAAGATTGTCAATCACGTGAAAATTGATCGAATAAAATCTGTCGCGAGGCATAATATTTGCAACCATCGGACATTGATATTTTGAATCACAGTACATATGAATTTTTGGTAATTTTAAGCAGCCCATGCGAGCTAAACCAAAAAACTGTTTTATCTTTTGGGCTGTTACAACAATCGACTTTCCATTTTGCTGTCGATAGTACTGGGCTGTGTATTGAGCACCAAATTCAAAAAAGTCATCATTCAAATATTTAGAAAAATATTTCCATGGAGTGAGTACGAAGGCGAATGAACAGAATCGGTATCTGGTGGTGCGGTCAGACTCTGGAAGGAACCCAACGAAACATTGTTGACCGAGGTATTTCGTCATCGCTACTCCAAGTTTCTTCTTCACTTTCGTCTTCATTTTCTGGCAATTCTCCGTTTTTGTCATCAATGATTGCAGTATTACGTAATTTTCTTGGCCTTCTGCTTCCCAAAGGCAGTCTTGTTCCTCATCGACTTCAAAATCTGATCCAATCTCGTCCAACAACATGAAGGGCTCTTCGGGGTGGTTTGCGAGATGCTCCAAATCAATATTACCACTGGTTTCTGCAGAATTAATTTTTTTTTTTTTTACTATGTCGGAAAAACGAAGCAAGTAGGCTCTTGGAGCTTACAATTGTGAAAATCAAATTGTGTACTTAATTACAAGGTAACGTAACCTCAATCTACATGTTTTAAAGTTTACAATGAAAGTAAAACTAATCAACAAACGTAATCTACAATCTGGAGTAAATAAGCTAAACCGATAATTGAAAATAAAAATACTTACTCTTTGTTGCCATGGCACTGTATTAGTACTTAGCACGTGTGTGTTCAACGTGTTCTCGACGAAAAAAACAATGCAGGCTCATGAATTTGACGTATTATACGCATCGCACAAACATATGAATCAGGAGTCAGGCGTTCCCATATCCATTATGACGTTTAAAGTGACTTTGAATACGGACCGCACAATTGTGGGTACTTGTAGTCTAAGGGGTATACTGATACGGTTGATAGACTGATCTCAGACTATTGATTAAATGAAGTACATATAATATTTGTGATGGTTTGGAAGTACATCAAAAGATTTTATAACAGACGATTTTATAATGTATGTAACCAGGTGTCTCGTACTCACGTACGAAATCCGGACATGATGTTTTATTTGGGAGTAGCTACTTGCAATTTATTACAATATCACGTGTTTTTTTTTCTATCTCTCCTTCTTCCTCCGGAATACGCTTACCCGACGAGGTAATATAAGTGGGAAAGTTACGTGTCCATTGAAAGATCCCAGCCCCCGGGCGTTATTCACGCTTGATGTGCGCGTCTCCACCTCGGCCCTCCTCTGTCCCTCTCGGCTCCTTCGTGAGGGGCCGGAGGAAAAGCAGGAAGAGCCTGAATGTATAGATATATAGACGCCCAGCAAGGAAAACGTATGCACATATCGTTTAATCTCATTTAGAATGCGGAGATATGGAATGGGGTATTAAGCGCCGGCTGCGACAAAAGGGCTCTCCTCGCCTCTGTCGGCCCCCTTGCCGCCCCCGCGTCTCCTGCAGCCGCTGCTGAATCGACGGGTTTCCTTCTTTTCGCGGTCTCGCCTGTCAGGACGGGCGCTCGAGGATGAGTTATTGCCTATCTGTTGGACTGAAAGGGGGAAATGGGAAGGAAAAGCTCCTCAAGTCCCAATCTCTCTCCGCAGCACGTGCGTTTATCTCGCGCAGTGTTCTCCACCACCCACCCCCAACCCCGCTCACCTGAACTTATTTCCTCCTGCGCCACTGCAGCTAATGGAAAGTGGCCGGGGGATTATTGGGACGCAATAACAACTTTTCCCTCTTTGCGGATAATAATGCGATTAGGGAAGTTTTGTGTGTGTACGCTATACACTCTTAATTCGGGAGAGCGCGGCTGGGAAATGTACGCGCATAACTTTTCGGCGCAGTGTGCCGTGACCGACAAATAACAAATGACATCGGAAGCAGCCGATGCAGGCCGCCAAACTAACTTTCCTTTTTTTTTCTGTTCCAGGTTTCGGATTTGTCACATTTCAAAGCGAAGATGTTGTAGATAAAGTTTGCGAAATCCACTTCCACGAGATTAACAATAAAATGGTGAGTTTTTATTAAGACACTTTATTATTTTTATATCGGAAACTTTCGGCACGGCGGTCGAACTTCCGCATGAAACAATTTTCAATTGTGGCCCACATCAGAGCAACCTCAAGGGGTGAGAGATAATGCTCCATTCACACCCCTCCCACCACCCTTTGCGAAAATCAACGTCATACTTAGGTTCAAATTCTTAATTAAACTTTATTTTAATTCACTAAGTACGCATCAACGGTATTTTACATGAGCACTAAGGTGGCCCCTAGTTACTTGTCGATTTTTTTTCTGCGGCACCCTTTACTATAGTTTAATTTGCTGAGAAAACATCTTGTGCCAAGTTTGAAAACAACAAAATTAAAGGAACACGTGCCGCTTTACTATTTAATTTCGACGATTTCATGATTTTCTTGAGTACAGAGTGGCCCAATTTATGTAGGCGACATATTTGTCTAAACGTCGTTCGGCGTCTAAACCGGGTATCATGTTACATTGCCGGGGGCCATTAGTAAATGATGCGTGCGCTTGCAAGGGGAAGGCCTGAGCTCATGCATCATTCACCAAACCGAACTACGGAAAATATCTTGTTAATTGTGTTGCATAACTAAAATGTCACGAAATATTTAAGTAATGATATAAACAATCGATCACACGACTTTAACATTAGCGACGATTGATTTGACAGGATTTAATGCTCTATGCTCTTGTGTCTCTGTTGTCAACATACCTACATCAAATTTTAAGTTCAATTTTAGGTATAACAAAAATAGTTTACGAAATTATCCTCCGACATACAACTCAACCTGAATAAATTAGTGGCTATTTATTGTTTCATTTTGCACTGGCAATTTCATTAGATTATTAGTTGTAAATTTGGCATGGTTAAACTACATTCACGACCACTCAATTTATAATTAACGTAAAATTTGGTTCTTCCAAAACAAAGTTCTTCACAACAGCTAAATTAGTACTTAATTTTTGCTGCAACTACAATAAGTGCAAACCAATTATTGCTCTATACAATGCCAACAAATAATGGAGTAAAACAAATTTTAAAGTGCCATGGCATAGCAAAAATGTGGGCCCTTGTCAAATTACATCAATAAATCAAACACGAAGGATTAGATCTTTTATTAATTTCAACATCAAATTTGCAATGTAAGGCTTACGGCAATATTAGGGACATTAGAATAAGTACAAATAGTAAATATCTAGAAATGTACTTTACGTACGTTTATAGATGCTAATTGATCGATTATACCGTGCGACCAAAAATTATTTTCATCCAAGAGGGCTTGGGATGAAAAAAAGGGCTCGGTTTAGATCACAATTATAAGGGGACGATATATATAACCAAATCTTGGTTAAAATTGTGTCTAACACATGACGTGCCAAACTGATGAATTTTAAGCTAAGCTGTATGGCTTTGAAACGCACGGTATGAGCAAAATTTATTTTTTTCTGTTTTTTCTCGTTCTTCACTCAAAATAGCAAGATCCGATAATCTTGATGGGCCAATGAAGCTCTTAAATAAGATATAATCAGTTTAAGTTTACTGATCTTTCACAACTTTTTGAAACCGATACGGTGAGAATACTTTGAATAGCAATTATTGGATTTCGAAAAACTCTTCATCTCCATATTTAACAATAAAAATAAGTAATTCTTCAGGTTTTGAAAGAATTAGGTTTTTCCTACTACTAAGTAAAGTTCTGTTGTCTACTATTTCATTGTACCGTTGCGGGCATGTTGCAAAATTCCCCTTCTGATGCAAAAACATTACAATCGGGCTTTTTAAATGTTGATGTGACAATAAATGTCTGACTTGTCACAGACTTGATATTATAAAAATTAAATCTGTAACTACTCAACGTATTTCGACAATATTGAATAAAATATTGTATGAAACACGTAAGCTAAGGATGTTTTTTCAATAACATCCCCTTAGCTCACTTGTTATATAAATAAATATTAATTCACTGGCGGATTCAAGAACATTTTATTTCACTTGTAAATAAACAAATGTTTATGATGTTTGCTAAGAGGTGTTTGCTGAAGTATAAATCCAATCAAATTCGTGTATCTGTAGTCACGTGTGCGACAATATCCAATCAAAATAACATTAGACTGATTACTACCCATGGATAGTTTTCACTTAAAAACCCTCCGCTTTCGGCGTCGGGTTGTTGCAAAGCAATGTGCTTTCGAAAACTCTAATTGAACTTAAATAAACTGTACCTTACTCTTGGGTTATTACTATAGATATTTAAATGGTGATGGTTGTATTGAGTCAGTAAAATCTAACAATAATAGCAATGTGAAAGTAATGTACTTAAATTTAATACATTTAACTACTTGCTGCTTCATTTGTGTTTCATTTCAACAGCAATAGTTGATCCTAAAATAATTCACCAATGTTATTTTTGCTGTTAAAAACTTTTTCACGACATTAATTTGAGCTTGTTTAAAAACCTTATTAACCTCCATCAGATATACCGAGTGATTATTATTTATCTAGTAAATCTTGTTTTATCAAATGATGAAAATGGAAATACTGCCAATTTTTGTTTAAATCACACATGATATCGATGAGATTCTATTATTGCTTGTAAGTTTTAGATTACTGAATTATTTACAGTTCATAAGTATTTTTTGTCTTCTGCAACTTTTGCAACAATTAAAATTTTAATGGTTTCTTTTATATTACGAAAACTAAATCTCAAATTTTATTTTCGGGTTTGATAAAAACTTATAACATATATCAGTAGCAAAAACAATTCGGAATACTAATTATTTCATTAGAATTTTTATTCATCAAAATGCTATGTCACTGCATAGTTTCTACGTTTTTGATGCAAGGTGCTTTTTAGGAGAAATATTTCTTAATGATAATTAATATTTATTTAGATAGCTTCCAAAAATATTAATCTCCTCTTGTTAATGTTTTAGTTCCACAAAAACCCTGTATGTGTTCATTTATACTGGCCTAAATGATGAGATGATAAATATGAAAAAACATTAAAAACCTAATTTTTGCAAAAGTTACAGATTGTTCATTTATACTGGCCTAAATGATGAGATGATAACAAAGAAAAAACATTGAAAACCTAATTTTTGCAAAAGTTACAGATAACAAAAAAGCATGTCCTTTAAATGTTTCAGTAATCTAAAACTAACTTGCAGTAAAAATATATCAATGATATCTCGCGCGATTTCCGAAAATTAGCATTATTTCAATTTTCATCATTTTGAAAAACGAGATTTTCTGGGTAAGGAAAAATTACTCGGTACATCTGATAGACGCTAATACGGTTTTTAGACAAGCACAAATTAATGCCGTACATTTTTTATTTTTTTTGTAAATCAATAATAATGAAAATGCCCAAAACGATACCGACTTTTTGGAGATCACTGTATATAATATATTTATGATCAAGCGGATTGTCACAAATTTAAATTATGAACGAATTCATTTTTACGAATAAATAGTTTCCCAGAAGAAGACAAAAATTAAGAAATTAGAAAAATCTAAAAGAAATCGAAGGATTTATTATATGTATGTATATACCTATTGTGTTAAGAAAACAATTACTTTAAATATGTTCATCAAATGTAGAATCAACTCGGTCTTATCCAGATATGAAGAAATTGTTTAGCTCAATTGACTCTTAAGTATAGGCAACACAAGTACCAGATTTTACGTTTTTAGCGCGTGTGTGAATCACTCACACATCTAAGTTGCGCACGCACAATATTGCACTGGAGATAGCTGCCCCACATAATTCACCCCTGACGTTTCACTCCCCCTACTGCGTCTGGGAGGGTGCGTTAAAATCTTCCCTTAGACAAGTCGGTATGTTTGCGAAAAAGAGATCGAGGATGCGCCATCCGATTTTCTCTATCTCTTCTAGTTACCGAGATCCCCCATAGAAACATCCAAATTGGGCCACCCTGTACAATACAAAGTTGTGTTTTTTTAAATACAAGTCGTGGTTGGCTTTGGCCTTAATAAATAAGTTATTTATTTTCTCCTTTCAATGATATATCACATGTGAATGTTATAATTGCATTTTTGTTGAAATCTATTAAAATTTTATCAAAACGTCATATGTTCACTTATTGGGCGAGGATTTAAGATTTGTGATTTGATGAGCAACGATTAAAACATAAATATTAAGAATGTGAAACGATATTGGATATTTCAAAATTATATTTTACAATTACGTTGAGGAGAAGTTTGCTATGATGTGATCCCGATAACTATCGCAGTTAAGATTGGTTGAAGTTTAATTGTAAGTTTTCGGATGATGTTGCGATTTTTGGGGATGGTGGCGATGGTGACGGATTTCTTTATTTAGATGGAAACTTTATGATAAAATGAACGCGGGGGGCTTAGATCGGCGATTTCGGAGCGAGAGATTTATGAAGGGTGGAAAATAACGTATAAATTTATAGGACACATAATATTTTATGGTGAATCGAGGAGGAGTTCGGAAATAGGCTGGCGGTGTGGAGGGAATCGCCGTGGCCCGGGAGAGTATCGAAAGGTCCGGGGAACCGAAACGTTGGGCGCGGGGGGCCGAGGGGGCGGTAAAGTTCAAGAGTTCCTCCGTAATTGGAAGCGGTACCCTGCAAATCACTCTTGATTGTAAGACATGCCATTGGACGCGGAAACAGACTGGAAGATATATGGCGGGCTCTACTATAAAGCTCCGGCTTGTAAAGTTTAGGAGCGCTTTGTCAGGAAAATGGGCGCATGGAAATTCCGCTGCGGAATCATATTCTAACTATACGGCTGCCGTTTGCACACACACGATCACATGCTAGCACACGTGAAGAAAAAAGAACTTCGCGCCCAGATTGGGTATTAGGGCATGGGCGGGGCGGCGCAGGGGGTGGCAGATACGGGGCGTCTTTTTTAGCATAATGACCACATCAAAAGCGGAGACTAAGTGACAGGGATATTAATCTTCCCGTTTAATAAGGGCGCGTCTTTAGCATCCCCTCATTGTGCCGGACAAATGTTCCGGCCCACTTATATTACCCACTTATTTTTGATACCTCTCCAAATAACAAGCGCTTTTAAGCCGCTCACAAAGAGCCCCGGCGTCGGGGAAAGAGAGGGTGACATTCTTCTTGCATTATTACGGCCCCCCGGACAGGTCCCTGCACTCTTTCCTTACTGCGAAGGTGGAGAAAACCGCAACCAGAAATTAATACATTTTGCAGCAGCAAAACGATTTTTTTTTTTAAATTTGCAATTTTACATATTAAAACTATTACGTCTTAACATTATCAGCAACCCTTTAATCATCAGTATTTGGTAACAAACTTTTTAAAATTACGATATTTTAATAATATAATTAATAATATAAAATTAATTAAAAAAAAATAATTAACAAAAAACCGCAATGTCAAGTAACATTACGATTATGGAATGGGGTGCCAATGGACTTATGCAACACCAACAAGAATTGCAAGCAATCCTAGACATAGAAAATATTTTCATATGTTTTATTTCCGAGACTCATTTTGCAAAAGAGTCATTCATAAAATTCAGAAGATATAAGGTATATTACACCATACATCCTGGAAATACAGCCAGAGGTGGTAGTGCTATCATAATCAAGGAAACAATTGAACATAACCATAAGACGGAATATAAAACACATGAATTTCAAACTGCTTCTGTAAATGTTAAAACAAAAACATACTGTATCTGCAGTTTACTGTCCGCCTAGACATGCTCACAAAAATATTTAGACTTTCCAAATAAATAAGGATGTAGATTTATCATTGGAGGCGACTTTAATGCTAAACACATTCAATGGGGATCTAGACTAACACATACAAAAGGAAAGGAGCTATTGCAAGTAGTCAACCAACTTAAATGCAAAACAATTTCAACCAGCAAACCAACACATTGGCCTACAGATTTTTTACAGGCGAGTAAGAAGTTTGTGGGGCCAGGGACGCAGGAGCGAGCATTTTTTTGTTGCCTTACATAAGAAAATTATCGTCCAATGACAATTTTGGAATTTAAAAGTTATAAAATAAAATATATTGAGTATTTATTAGTTAAAATGAAAATAACTTACGTTTTCTTGTCCTCCAGACCTCCAGAGTAAAATTTCGAAAATATATTTAATTTATTCTGTATATTTGCGTGTTATCAAAGCAAAATCAATTTATTTGGCAGATCATTTGTCACAGCAAATTATTTTATTGATTGGTTTACTGTCAGTTTAATGGGAAAGTAATGTTATTTGTCAAATAGTTATTTAAGGACTTATTTATCGTTTATAATACCGACTAAAATAGATCTGTACAAATTTTGCAAGGAATTTTCAACAGATTTTCATTCTTATAAAATATAGGTGAAACCGCTAATTGCCGAGAATATGTGACATTAAATATTCTTAAATACCACTGGCATTCGGAAACGAAGAAACATGTTTACCCTGAAAATCAAAAATTAAAAAAATTAAAATTAAAAAATTAAAATATGATGTTTCTAAAAAAAACGTCTTTTTAAGGTCAAAATTTAACAAATAAATTTTTAATTCAAAAATGATATGATATATGAAGACCTTTTTTATGTCAAAAAAGGGTAAATGGACCTGGTTTGGCAGTTGGTTTTGGTTTTATGTTTTTTTCAGCCACTTAAATTAGTAGTTTGGTATGGTATATTTATATTCTCAATGTTAAATGAACCTCCAGTTAAAATTTTGCGGTGTTGTGTTCCTATATATTCTCTAAGTTCTAATACTCTGTATTTTCGTACTGTTGCTATAACAAAAGTTTCACCACGTCTCGGTGCTTTTATCAAAAATTACCTGCTTTTGCCCAGATTGATTCAACTAAAGGGGCCAACATAGGACGTCACTATAAGATTACATATTTCTAAATTACTGCTAGCCTGCGTTTTGTGCAAAAACTAAACAAGCATACAATTTTATATCAAAATAAATTTGATTGGCCAGTACGTAGGCGACATATTTGTCTAAACGTCATTCGGGGTCTAAACCGGGTATCATGTTACATTGGCGGGGGCCATTAGTAAATGATGCGTGCGCTTGCAAGGGGAAGGCCTCAGCATCATGCTTCATTCACCAAACCGAACTACGGAAAATATCTTGTTAATTGTGTTGCATAACTAAAATGTCACGAAATATTTAAGTAATGATATAAACAATCGATCACACGACTTTAACATTAGCGACGATTGATTTGACAGGATTTCATGCTCTATACTCTTCTGTCTCTGTTCTCAACACACCTACATCAAATTTTAGGTTTAGTTTTAGGTATAACAAAAATAGTTTACGAAATTATCCTCCGACATACCACTCAACCTGAATAAATTAGTGGCTATTTATTGTTTCATTTTGCACTGGCAATTTCATTAGATTATTAGTTGTAAATTTGGCATGGTTCAACTACATTCACGACCACTCAATTTATAATTAACGTAAAATTTGGTTCTTCCAAAACAAAGTTCTTCACAACGGCTAAATTAGTACTTCATTTTTGCTGCAACTACAATAAGTGCAAACCAATTATTGCTCTATACAATGCCAACAAATAATGGAGTAAAACAAATTTTAAAGTTTTACCCATGGCATAGCAAAAATGTGCGCCCTTGTCAAATTACATCAATAAATCAAACACGAAGGATTAGATATTTTATTAATTTCAACATCAAATTTGCAATGTAAGGCTTACGGCAATATTAGGGACATTAGAATAAGTACAAATAGTAAATATCTAGAAATATGCTTTACGTGCGTTTAAAGATGCTAATTGATCGATTATACCGTGCGACCAAAAATTATTTTCATCCAAGAGGGCTTGGGATGAAAAAAGGGCTCGGTTTAGATCACAATTATAAGGAGACGATATATCTAACCAAATATTGGTTAAAATTGTGTCTAACACATGACGTGCCAAACTGATTAATTTTAAGCTAAGCTGTATGGCTTTGAAACGCACGGTATGAGCAAAATTTTTTTTTTCTGTTTTTTCTCGTTCTTCATTCAAAATAGCAAGATTCGATAATCTTGATGGACCAATGAAGCTTTTAAATAAGATATAATCAGTTTAAGTTTACTGATCTTTCACAACTTTTTGAAACCGATACGGTGAGCATACTTTGAATAGCAATTATTGGATTTCGAAAAACTCTTCATCTCCATATTTAACAATAAAAATAAGTAGTTCTTCAGGTTTTGAAAGAATTAGGTTTTTCCTACTACTAAGTAAAGTTATGTTGTCTACTATTTCATTGTACCGTTGCGGGCATGTTTCAAAATTCCCCTTCTGATGCAAAAACATTACAATCGGCCTTTTTAAATGTTGATGTGACAATAAATGTCTGACTTTTCACCGACTTGATATTATAAAAATTAAATCTGTAACTACTCAACGTATTTCGACAAAATTAAATAAAATATTGTATGAAACACGTAAGCTAAAGATGTTTTTTCAAAAACATCCCCTTAACTCACTTGTAATATAAATAAATATTAATTCACTGGCGGATTCAAGAACATTTTATTTCACTTGTAGATAAACAAATGTTTATGATGTTTGCTAAGAGCTGTTTGCTGAAGTATAAATCCAATCAAATTCGTGTATCTGTAGTCACGTGTGCGACAATATCCAATCAAAATAACATTAGACTAATTACTACCCATGGATAGTTTTCACTTAAAAACCCTCCGCTTTCGGCGTCGAGTTGTTGCAAAGCAATGTGCTTTCGAAAACTCTAATTGAACTTAAATAAACTGTACCTTACTATTGGGTTATTACTACAGATAATTAAATGGTGATAGTTGTATTGAGTCAGTAAAATCTAACAATAATGGCAATGTGAAAGTAATGTACTTAAATTTAATACATTTAACTACTTGCTGCTTCATTTGTGTTTCATTTCAACATCAATAGTTGATCCTAAAATAATTCACCAATGTTATTTTTGCTGTTAAAAACTTTTTCACGACATTAATTTGTGCTTGTTTAAAAACCTTATTAACCTCCATCAGATATACCGAGTGATTATTATTTATCTAGTAAATCTTGTTTTATCAAATGATAAAATGGAAATACTGCAATTTTTTTTAAATCACGCATGATATCGACGAGATTCTATTATTGCTTGTAAATTATAGATTACTGAATTATTTACAGTTCATAAGTATTTTTGTCTTCTGCAACTTCTGCAACTTCTGCAACTATGTGTTCATTTATACTGACCTAAATGATGAGATGATAAATATGAAAAAACATTGAAAACCTAATTTTTGCAAAAGTTACAGATAACAAAAAAGCATGTCCTTTAAATGTTTCAGTAATCTAAAACTAACTTGCAGTAAAAATATATCAATGATATCTCGCGCGATTTCCGAAAGTCTCGGACTTTATTGCTAGCCCTCGCTGTCGCTCGGGCGCAAACTCGACTCGACTGGTAAACAATACTTATCTGCTTAAAAAACTATTACTGTTACGCTCATTTATTGACATACGCCTTCCCTTTTTGTTTCAGTGGTACCTAATGTAAAGTTTCAAAAATAAGTGGGCTATATAAGTAAATCGGAACATTTATCCTGAACAATGGGAGGGCGATAAGGAGAAGCGCGAATTTAGTTCCGGACATAAATATTTAGCTCCGGATATAAATATTTAGTTCCGGAAATAAATTCAACTTTTAGCTAACTTCAACCGGTGCTAATATAATCAACTTATTACTGTAATAACTGTTAGGAGTATTATTTTCTTACCATCCCCCGTGACGTAATATACTACTGTATTCGTTTGGATGGATAATTTTCACCAATTCACCAATCTCGACATCACAATTATTATGCTGCAAGGCACCAAAGAGTTTCCCAAATTAATTAATATTTTATCTACGGATACGTGCAATTTAAATCGTTTTACAGAAAATCCATATAATAAATTCAATTCGAGCAATCTGAATTTACTCCTGAAATTATGATTTCCCAGTGATATATTTGCATCCATTACTAGATTTTATGGCCAATTTCGGAGATTTTCACTAGTGCATTCATAGACCAGCGTAATTAATAGCCTCTTAAAGTATTAATTGATTATTAATGCTCAGTAATGGCTCATCGAACATGATTTTTTAACCGGCTATGTCAATTTCAATGTTATATCCATATACAATTATTATGTAAACCGAAATATTATGCTCAAATAAAACTATTTAAGATGCATTGCTTAGATTTTAATAGAACGAAATAAGTAATCGTGCAAGTAAATGTATATTTAAAGTTGTTATATTATTATTTAGTATTTACTGGTAAAATATTTCAAATTTTGGACGACACCTACATTTTCACAATCATACTTTCGACATAAACAAAAATACTAAACTCTACACAATACAGATAAAGGCTTAAAAAAAATTAATAGACGCTTTTGAAATAGATAATACTATCAATACAGAACACAATACAGTGTCTTAATGAACTCAATTAACGTTTAAACCTCTTTATATATATATATATATATATATATATATATATATATATATATATATATATATATATATATATATATTTTTTTTTTTTAAATAAATAATTTAATACATAAAACAACTAAATAATACTTCAAATTAGACATATATCAAATTTTAAAATTACATTTCAAGTGAATTTAAGATGTATGAATATTGAATACATAAGTAAATTATTCTAAATATTATTCTATCACCAAAATGAATACACCCATCAAAATAATTTTCAGACATTTTAATACACACTATACATACTATAACATTAAATACAAAACAAATATTATTATAATTTATACTTAAACATTTTGTAACAAACTTGACTCTAATTTAATATTTAACCTAATTAATTTATTGTGTTCTTCGTAGATGCCTCTGATGATGATTGGATATAACCGAACCTAGTCAGGCAAAATAAAATAAATAAATCATAAAATAAAATATAAATATCTGTTTTACCAGTAAGTACTAAATAACAATGCAACAACCTTAAATATATAACTGGTAATTTATGTATACAACCTTTAACTTAATTTTATAATTTGTTTATTAGTATTTGGACTTACTATTTTCTATTTTGTACATTACAATATTTGTAATACTTTAAATATTTTGATAATAATTCGCTGCGATAATAAGTGGTATCATTTTTTTGGTTTAAGTTTTTGTATCAATATCTGAAGTCTCAAATAATACCATAGCAAATTTGAAGTTACTATTTTTACATTTAGGGACAGTGTTTCCGTGTACTCGCGGTTGCAAATAGTTATCTGATAGTTTCAGATACCCCCACAAAAATTACAAACGTTACGAATGATAATAGTATATCTTTGTCAATCGTCAATGGAAAGATCGGCACTAAACAGCGTTCTTGACATTTTTACCTTGATTGAGTATTATATTTGTATCATCAATATTTGTATCAAACTGTGGACTAGTTTGCGGGGCTTTAAAGCACTCAAAATTTGACCCACTTCGAAAATCCTACAGCGCACCTTCGTAATTTTATTAATGATTGTGCAATTTAGTAATTATCGAACAGAGCCGGGACGGATTAGCCCCGCTCCATTGCGCTGGTTTATTACACTATTGAATCCCGTCCCTCTCACTCACACTCAATCTCTGCGTTTCAGGGTTTTCAGTTTAGTTAATTATCGGGGCCTAAGCCGCCCATTGTGCCCAACAACAATCCTAATAATTATCGCAACATAAAAAGACAATTAATGACCCCCACGAGTCGCATTCGCAATTCTCCAAAAAGGCCAGGGCAAAGAATGGGAGAAAATCCTCAATTGATTATCCATTGGAAATCCATTTTCAACGGAATCAAAGTCGTTCAATTCAATCATAGAATGCTGGCTTGGTTTCTTGGTACTATAGATGTACATGGCAATACCGTTAATACGTTTTGTGTTAGATTACTACAATTATTGGCTATATTGAGACTATATATTATAGATGTGATATTTTATGCAATGATATTTATGAATTTCAAAATATTAAAAGTTTTACCATTTACCAAATAATTTGGCACCTTGATAAATATTTCATTTATTTCAAGTATTCACATTGTTTTAGTAAAAATTGTACAACTTTATGATCCTAGATGTTGCTTTTGCCATCTACATAGGAACATATTTTTTGAACTTGATTCTTTTCGATTTATCAAATTTAATATACAACGTGTTTCAAATTAACCCACCCAAATCGCTGTTTTTAGCAACCAGATGGTTACTGAAGTATTCTATTCAGAATATTCTCTACAAAAAGTAAGAAAATAAGTTTGGCAATGTGAATATTTGAAATTATTTAAAAGTCAAAATAGCGGCAATGTCATTCAAATGTCACTGGTTTAAAACAATTCGAAGTAAATAAAAATATGGCAAGAATTATTTTACGAAAACGCGTTTCAATTCCGAAATGGTTGTACCAATTCCAAATGGGCCATACAAATAACATTGCAATACAATTAGTACGGCAAAAGTCGACACAAATTTACCATACACCACCACCACTTGAACAAGCAATAGTTTATATGAGAAAACAACCAAGCGATGATGTGCAAACAAATTTGGGAATGTATATTGCACAGACATTGATTGCACCACTCAAATATTCTTCCAGAAATCTGACAATGGACAATTTATTTTACAAGTATCCTTTTGGTTGACCATTTGCTATTTTTTTACAAGTATCCTTTTGTTTGAGCGTTTGCTATCAGTTGGAAAAACAACAGTCGGAACGTTAGGCAAGAACAAGCGAGAAATTCCATAACAATTTAAGCTGAATAAAGAGAGGCAAATGTTATCATCAATATTTGGGTTCAATGAAAATATTACAATTGTTAGCTTTGTCCCTATGCATCAATAAATGAAGAAAACTGCAAGAAGAAACCAAACATTATAGCATATTATAATTATAAACAAGGTGGTGTTGATCAAATGGATCGGATGGTTAGCAACTATACATGTAAACTTCAAACACAATGCTGGCGCGATATTTTATAATATTATTGATATAGCAGCATTGCATACTTTCTTGCTATATACATGTGAGTATAAAGACTACCAAGCAGGAAAATCGCGGACTCCTCATCAAAGAGTTTTGCAATGAATAAGCCTTAATATACAAAGAAGTATTGATCTCTTCATTGAAAACAAAAAAAATCTCCCGCAGAACGATGAAAATGACGAAACAGAAAAAGAAAAAACGATGCTATATTTAATAATATATAAGAATTACGCAGACATGTACCATATGTTGCTTCTTTCTACATCCTGACGGTCTCTTTGATTGTAAAACACTAAAAATGTAATTCTCAGGAGTATACCAACATCAAAATTAAAAAAAAAATGGTTCTTTTGCAAACAATAACCCAAAGACCCGTTTTTTTGCATCTGAGTGTATATTACCCAAATTATTTCGTTTAGTTATAGATTCATCATGTTTAATAAGTTTGCATTCTGCGATTAGTTCATCTTTATTTATTCCAAACTGTTTTTCAAGTAAAGTTAGATCAACGTCACAATTTTAATTCAGTAGTTCACCTACACACTCTATTATCACAGTCGTTTCTTGACTAAAACGTTTATGAATTCTAGAAATAAGAGAGTCTAGAAATGGGTACACGGAATTAATTTTAATGTCAGCTTTTTTGTTTTGAATTTTATGTTGGGTTTTCTAGTTTTCGACTATTTTACGGGACACTTTTCGGCATCTTATTTTTGGAATTGTGATATTCGGTTTGACGCATATTTCCTCGACATCATTGTAAATTTTCTCAAAAAAACTCAGTATCAGTTCTCAATGTTTGCAAACATGATTTTAAATTTCAGCCACAGTTTAAAGCAAGTAATAGGTTAAAATATTTCATCTGTAATGCTTTGCCTACTTTAAGGATCATTGTTAAAATAGGAGTGACAATATGTAAACAGACTATGAAATAGAACTATTTAAGCTGATGTAGTAAACCCCTACTGGGGTATCAACGAACGGGCCAAAAAATCTTATAACAACAGACATTTGCTCATGGTGACCGCAGTCTGATGTCTCGTCTGCGATTAAAGAAATATATTTTTCATTCAACTCGGATATAATATCTTGAACGATTACATTATGAATGTATAAAAAATATCGTTTCGAATTCTGTTACTAATATATAACGCAATTTTTCGCCCCTGCGTTAAATGGTTCTTTTGTAAAGTGTCATACCCTGAAAGAGATCCGTGAGTTCCAAAAAAGCCCATATTAAGAACTTTCTATTGTTTCATCATGTCCTGGAAAATATCTTTCTCCTTTTGCTAAGCAAACTGTGATATCAACCAGTCTTCTCATTATTTCACGGTTGCGTAAACGTTCCTGCTCTTGCTTTTTTAATAAAACATCGTTTGATTCATCAAGTGCTGTGTCAATGCTCTAAATTTTAGAATAATTTTTCCACACATTACATCTGTGTACATGAAACTGAGACATTTAATGATTTTTGAACTTTTGTGTAGTATGTTTCCAGTTTTTAAAACCATTTTCTATGAAACATTTGTCAATTTGACCTTTCGAAGCGGCATTTATAACCGTTCGAAGCGGCATTTTCCATTGCAAAAAAATTATACGAAAAGCAAAAGGCGGCATGTTTGCTAGACTGTACTCAAGCCAAGTGTATGCTTTGTAGCTAGGGGTAGCTTGAAGGCGCAAGGTAGCTTGAAAACAACGAGTCCTCTTGCAACATTGATTTTTTTTAAACGCATTTAGAATTGGCTATAATGGACCGTTATTAATACGAACTTTACAATCCATGATATCCAGTGAAGACGGTACAACTGGGCCGTCATTGTGAACAACATTTTCTTGTTTTGGTCTACATGATTTTTTATTGTATCGATAGAACACTGCCTAAAATAGCGGTAGATGTCAACACCACAGAGGTAGATTAAAACAAACCTTGCGCAATAAAAGTGGATTTGATTTAAATACTACTTTAGGCTGTTCTGTTTGGGATTTTAATTTAATATTACAGTTAAATAGAAAATTATTATTTATAGGTACATAACATTAAAAAACATACCTACATATTAAAAAATAGGAGTACATTTTAAACTTTCTGTTCTATGATTCTTTATAAATATCTTTGGTCATTAACTAACGTAGATCATAATTGGGTTTGACATTTAAATAAGTAGTTGTGATTAGATGTTTGCTATGAATTAGCCCTATAATTGTGCCTGTACCTAGCTTTTTCCTCTCTTTAGTTTTTAATATATTGTGGAAAATATTTTCCAATCTAGAATGCGCTCGCACTACAATAAGATTGATACTCCTGCTTTAGAGATCTCTTCATTGTTTAATTTCCTACGCCGTTATTACATAGTTTTTGTTTACTTTTTATAACTAATATATAAAAATACGAATAACCTACGCTCAAGAGTATATTCTACATATATGTGGAGCACATTCTGAGGTTTTTTTTAACTAACTTTGATGTAGATATCTGGATAATTCAAATTATTTCATAAAATAGAATAATTAAATAGTACCCTATTTAAAGTTTTTTGCATTTCAGTTTTCAAATTTATAATTGAACAGGAATATTAAAACATGGTTACATCACATAACAAAATATAAATAAAACACGTGATAATATTACTGTGCTTTCTACATTTTCTAATTTCTCCTATACATACCTATAATAGTAGGAAAGCTAGCTATTAAAGCAAAAAGAAATAAAATAAAATAAGATGGGAAAATATACAAAAATATTACTATTGCATACATATAATGTAATTACAAACATAACGTAGGTATTTACAAAAACTATAATATAATAATATGAATCATACTTTCGTAAAGTAAAAATACATAGTTACATTAATGAAAATACATGTTATACCTTACTTATTAAACCTAAACTAATGTGTTGGTATATTTTTACAAAATTTAAAATCTCACATTAAACCACTATTGAATAAATTGGCATTAGACTTTATTTTTCACCGACAGACTTCCATGCAACTTTAAATTTCTTTTTGAGGTATATAATGAAATGAAACGCGAAAAGCAACAATGGGAAAATCTCTAATCTTCTACGCAAAAGAATTCACGTAGACATTTAGATGTAGACAAGTGACATCACAATGCGGAATTTACTTACTACTATATCACAAAAGTACAGTCATAATTTTTACCCAGTAATAAAATTTTATAATCATTTAACGTTTAAAATATATTGCACAAACTATGAGAAAATATAAAAATATTTTGCCACTAAACGCTCTACCTCGTTTAATCGAATTTATATTGAAATTATATTTTGACCTATCAAGGCACTTTTTTGAGTAGAACTCAAATATGTTTTAAAACTGACTTATCACTCATGAATATTTAGATTTTTACACAATCTTCTGAATTTAAATACAAGTCATAGTAAGTAAGGCTATGGCATATTTGGATGGAGAACAATTTTCTGTGTTTTGTTTTTAATATATCCCATGTTAGATTGCATTACTTAAATATAAATTATATAGCAAAATATGACACAACACAGATATTTTATTGCGTATAAGTGTATTTTTTTTGTTTTTTGCTATGGGGTTACAAAGAATAGAATACTGAATTTATTTTATATCTCTCAACGGCATGTTCCTAAGATACCGAGGGTCTAGAATCTCGGGCACTAGGCAATTATTATAAAAGTTAATTAGTTTTGATTCCATTTCCCTTGACCAAAATTCATCATCTTTTTTCAATTTCCGTAAATTTCCGTAAATTTAGCAATTTTAGAATTAAATTGTTCAACCATATCATTGTCTAAATTTTTTAATAAACTTTTTGAGAGGCCTACGAAATACAGCAGACTCTCCTGAATTTTAGAAAACAGGAGTCTTTCTTTCAAATCATTTATAAAGTGAACGTCCTGTTCGGCTTTGTCACAGAAGTATGAGTCACAGCCATCATGTTTGCCAAAAATGTGAAAAATAGAATTTTTAACATCGTGTTTTAATTTTGTAATCTTAATATCGGTATAAAAAATTTCTTCCTTTCGATATAACATACAACCAGTGCTGGTGATACCTTTTCGTAGCCGTACTATACAATGTTTAACTTTACTTCTTATAAAAAGTGAAGCTAACTTGGAATTCCTGCAAAAATTATTAATAATGTTTGATAAATTTCTTAACAAATGGTTTCTACATTCAATTTTTTCCACTAAAATATTTCCATAAGGCTTGGCACATTTTTTTTATAAACGCTGCTATCGCCATCAGCAATCATGTTTTAATAAATTAAACCTAAAGTCTCTACACTCCCCATAAATCTCTCTAACAATATTTCGGGCCTTCGGACATGGATGTTGAAGATCCGGAGAAATTCTTGAAAATGCGTGCAATTTTACTGCCTCTTTTTTATTTTCTGCCCTTTTACACGTTATGCAATATTTATTCTTTACACATATATACAATATTTTTCTTGTCTTATAACTAAAGCACGGACACATATTCCCGAAAACAGACGAAAATATGCGCGTACATATGCACGCAGAATTAAAGAAATATGCACCAACATTTCAAATATATGCCAATATATGCAAATATATTTAATACAAATCACGTTTAAGAATTAAAAATACTTTATTTATATTACATATATATATATATATATATATATATATATATATATATATGAAAATAATTTGTTTATCATTCAACTATTAAATTAAAAATATTAATTTTTAAACATACATACACAATCCATCCCTCTTTTACCCATTCGGTGTCGAGGATAATTTTTAAATATTTTCCAAATTTATCGCTTAAGATGTTTTTGTAAGAAGAAGAACTTCTTTTCATATCAAGGGAAGTTATTGGAGCAAATTTAAAACATGCAACTATTGAAGGATCCATTTCAACAGGTAGATTTTCGTCAAATTCTCCTTTCATAATATTTGACATTATTTTTAGTATCTGAAAACCTTCATTTTGTAGTAACACTTGTTTAAGCTTTTCTTTAATACGATTGCGAGGCCCACCAGCCACCTCATTCAATTTGTCACTTAAATCTTTCACAAGATCTATTGATTTGTGTAGAGACATGCCTTGTTCTTCTAATTTTTTTAAAGTCTCGCTATTTATATTAAAATTCGTTTTTATGAAAGCCAATTCTTGTGGAATCTTGGGATCATTAAACAATGTTTTGCAATCCTTAATAGATATCGAATCGTTGGAAAAACTGAGAACCAAATCCTTAATGGCCAAAAAATGGTTAGCGTAGAAGACAGCAGCATCAATCCAAGTACCCCATCTTGTAATGATTGGCTGTGGTGGCAATAGCACATTTGGTAATGTGTCTCGATACACGTGTACTCTTAATGGAGCTTTGAGAAATATATTTTTTAAGTTGTTAACAATATTATTTACCATTGGAAAATGAATTCTAACTTCTTCTTCTTGTTTTTTTGATGTTTGGTTTTTGACATTATTTTCGTGTAAACTTGTTTTAATGTGTTGTATTATTTGAAATTATTAATAAAGTATTACTTTATTAAAAAAATTATAAATTTTTTTAGTAAAAAAAAATTCAGTCACATATATCCAATCATATGACCAAATATGCAATTATTGATAAAATATGCATTGAATACATAAAATATGCATTATATGCAAAAAAATGTTAATTCGCTCTGTTTCTTTATGATTCGTGTAGATCTATTGAATTTTTCATAGTCATATAATTAATTGAGGACATATATTTTGCATATGGTCCGTGCTTTACTTATAACCCATTATAACAGCTGCCCTAAAAAGTGAATTGAAACTTTTTCTATAACTTCGTTTAGCCCAGGTTCCATTACAAACTACTGTAATAAATGGAATTCCGTCTGTAGTTACATTTCCACACTCTATAGCTAATTGTTTTTCCTGTTCAGCTGCTTCTTGCATTAATTAACTTTTGCGTTTCATTTTGACATGTTTTAAAATCCATACAAGGAATATCGAAAGCTGCACTAATCTGTTGTAAATGGGAAAAATTTTGATTGGATTGCACGTATCCAATAAAAATATATCCATGCACATGCTACATCGCAGTTTTATTTGACTGTTAATCCCTTTTTGAAACTAAACGAGACACCAATGAAGATGTTCACATTGTAACTGAATTGTTATTAGTTAATAAAGTGAAGGAAAAAACCACATTCATTAGTGTACTGTTTTAGTACACTAATGAATAAGGTAACATTGTGACCGAATTGTACATTTAGTGCAAAATAACAAACTAACGAGACACCAATGAAGATGTTCACATTGTAGCTGAATTGTTAATTAGTTAACAAAGTGAAGAAAAATTTTGGGACAAAGAGAAGTTATTCAATTTTTGATTAGGTACTTGAATAATCAATTGATTAGTGTTAGAGATTCTCACTTCATGATACATGGTAAATATTTAAATAAGAAACAGTTTCAACTTATAACAATATCCACATGTATTTATAAATGTCGTTGTTTAGTAATTTAATTTGCTGATACTTTGAAAATTACCAGGTCTTAACTACATTTACTACTTATAAATAACTGTGATATTAACAATGTTCAAAATGTTTCTTATTTAAACTAAAATAATCATTCACGTGCTTCTTAAAAAACCTCATTAATAACCGTATTTGCCGTAATAATAACCGTAATAAAATTAAATTGGTTATTATTAATAAAAAATATATATATATATGGAAAAATATAATGCAAAATACTCGCATTCGATTACTTTTCGTTTGGATTGGGCTAATACTTTTATGGAACCATAAAATAGAAATGCAAGTGCCCGCTACTCACAACAAGCACGACTATTATCTTTGGGCTTCGCCCTGGCGTATCAGTTCGGTGTAAGTGCGCTGCATTACGGACTCGTATTTTAGCAATCGCTGTTAGCAAATTGTTCGTTAATTATAAAAAAATCGTAGAAATTTTAAAGACTAAAATATGTTTTCAATTGCGTTCGTCATCTTATTGTGTTGTTATTTTGTCGATATTTTATTATTGTATCTTTTTATTTATTTATAATAATTGTTGGTAAAAAAACTGCTACATACGATGTTACAAAGACATATTTTAGGAATGTGGGATTTTTTTTATCCTTTAATTCCAACTATAGTTCGGGAAATTCGCTAAATTTAAAATCCGATGTGTAACCGCCTCTTAAGACTCCTGTGATATTATTTTAATGTATGGTTTTCATTTTCAGGTGGAATGCAAGAAGGCACAACCGAAAGAAGTAATGCTTCCCGCAAACTTAGCAAAAACACGAGCGGCTGGCCGCGGCGCTTACGGTGAGTTACTGTTGATGAACCCAGGCCAGGTGGCGAGCGCGACGGCGACATCCGCGTTACGTTATGCCCCCTATCCGATACCGGTCAGTGCGAGCATGCCGGTGGCCACGGCGGGCCCCAGCATCCCCGTGGCCGCCATCGCCGTGGCTCCGGCACCGCTGCACTACGCCTCCACTGTGTACGACGTGACGGGATGCAAGAGGGTGTTCGCGACGCCTGCGTTGAGGCCGATGCAGGCCCGTCCGCCCACCCTCACCTACAGCATGAGCGACCTGCTGGGCCTCCAGGGGCTCGACCTGTCCGCCATCTACGCCAACAGCCTCTCCGCCAGTCTCGGCCTATAATTTATCGCAGTCGCGGATTTCATGGGAATAGAGTAGACACACACATATAAATATATACAAGGTCAAATTTCTGGAGCTACAAAACTTTCGTCCAAAATTTTAGTGGGTAATTGAGCAAAATGTATTTTTCTACCCTTGTCTTCTTTACTGAACGCGAACGGTACACCCCCATAGCTTAGACTAGCTCTATTAGTATGCGTTCCTGACTGTGATTCAATCAAAATTTAGGTTTGCTTCTAGTACAAAAAAGAGATGATAATACAGAAAATTTTAAGACTGGTAGTGTGGGCGTAGCTCTGACGGTATTCACGTATTAGCGATTAGATTATTTTTGGAGGAGTCGCTCTTTATTGCGCACATAAATAACGCCGATATGGAGAAGGGAGTAGCTCTTTTATAGATCCCGTCACGTCAGCACTTGATTAAGGAACAACTGACGTACCCGTATTTATTATATAAATATATAAATAGCTTTATATGAGAGTATTTTTTTAGTTAGCTGATGTATATTGTTATGTAGTTTTCATGAAATTTCAACGTGTCTATAACACACCCAACTCGAGCCTTTTGCAAAAGCTCGACTTGGGCAACTGTGGACATATCAGTTATAATTTGTTTACGAAATTGTACCTAGAGTTAGGCAGTTTTAGAACGTATGTAAGTCAGAGACGTCAGACTCGAGGCATTAGTTCGACGGTTACAGGTACTACTTTGAGGCGCCTAACGTGGTCCTTTCAGCAGCCTGCCTCCGGTCACTCACTCTTGACCCACGCGAAGGTGAAAATTACCAATCTATCAATTTAGCACACTCCAGACTAACTGCAGTCGAGGACTTAATTGCGCTTCAATCCGTACTGTGTAATCAATTAACTCACTAGCACCTTGTAAAACTGATCTCTTATTACTTATTACTACTATTATTACTAATTACGAATACTTGTGTTTCTGTTTTTGTGTTTCTCAATTTTAGCCCTAGCTTTTATAGCCGTAGCTTTAATGATAATGGGAGAAACTAAGCAGGAGAAGCGCTGGTTCCACAGGAGTTAAAACTTGTGTACTTCGTGAAATAGAACCTTAGACTAATTGTAGAATCTGCATACCCATATAAAAATACATACAATATTAATATAGGTAAAAGGTATAATCTCTAACTTAGCTTAGGCAGAAATTAGCTATATAGCCGTTGAGGTTTTAAGCAATGGTGGAAAATAATGATTCAGTGATATAATCCGATTCGAATACCACAACATAACAATCCAGACATTCCTTGGAATAAATAACAAATAAATAATTTAGAATCGCCCGAAAATAATAAGTAAATATTGCAATAATAATGACAGCAACTTACATAAATTTAGAGAAATAACATTTATAAGTATGTTATGTATTATTTTTATCAATTAACAAGATTTTCGAGACATTCTTAACGATCTTCAATAAACTGAAATATTAATATTCTATAATACCTAATAATAATATAATCTTTCCATTCATGGAATAATACATTATAACCAAACATACAAAAAATAATTTATTAACATTTATGTAAAAATTCTAAGTGTGTTATGTATTATTTTTATCAATTAACAAGATTTTCGAGACATTCTTAACGATCTTCAATAAACTGAAATATTAATATACTATAATACTTAATAATAACATAATCTTTCCATTCATTGGAATAATATATTATAACCAAACATACAAAAAACTTATTAACTTATTATAAGTAATATTCAACTGAGTATAATGAAATATTATTATTATTATTAGGGATCTCGGAAACCGTAAAAGCTACAAAGGTGATTAAATTTGAAAAAAAAATGCACAATTTAGTGGTCAGTAATATTCTGTTGAGAAAAACATAAAAAATCCGCTTACTTCCGGATATATTCGACAAAATCCGAAATTTTGCGAAATCGTTTTTATCTTTAGCTGCAAATCGTTGGGCAATTTAGTGGTCAGTAATATTCTGTTGAGAATGCCAGAAATTTCCGCTTACTTCCGGAAATATTCGAGAAAATCCGAAATTTTCCAATTTTGTTTCTATTTTTGTCTGACGTTATTTGAACCGGTATAAAAAAAAACAAAATGCACTTTCTTATTGCCACCTTTTTAGCTCTACAAAACAGCGTTTATAAATTTTGAGTGCAACGTTTCGTTTCGAAGAAATCATCATCAACTTTATATTTTTGTATAGCCCGTAAATGAAGTACACCCTGTATTAAATAGGATTTCCTATTCCTATAGGAATCCTATAGGAATGGGATTACGAATTCAAGGACATATATCACAGTATTCTCATTTTTTTATTCAGAAAAAAAACGTGTTAATACATTTCGAATATTTTGGTCTAGTAGGCGTTGAAATGAGCGATGAAGACGAAATTTATCACCTAATTTTAAGATTTGAAGATAATTAAATGAACGGAACAATTTTCATATCACAGTAAAAAATTATAAGTGTGGTTTTCAATAACTATAATGTTTCAATATTTAACAACTTTTATTGTTTTTAGTTACTATTTTGGTACCTATTCTGGGATAAAATTCGGTCATAATTGTTGTCTTCGTTGTTTTTAAATGAACAGAACAATTCCCATGCCACCGTAAAATAATAAAAAAGTGTGGTTTTCGTAAGTAACTGCTTGAGGAATTTGTGTTATAATTATAAGCTATGTATCAATACTTATTATTCGATATTATTTCGAGATTGTTTACAATATACAGAAATTAGATAAATTATCTCAATTTTAACATTGGTTCATATATTATTTTAAGTCTTAACTGTAAAAGTCTCAAGTCAACTTTGATTTCCATTCCTGCAAAGTTGATTAAATCGTTAAGTTTTCGACACTTTTTTTACTCAAAATTTTATTTTATATGATTTTTGTGGAGATATAATTTAATAATGTATACATTTTCCTAATTTGTTAATATCGTTTTGGCTCCCTCCAATAAGAATATCAAGAATTTATAAATATTCTGTTCTCTAATATATTACAAGAATTACATTTAATATGAAGAATGGCTTAAGAATTTATAAGAAACAACTTTAGAGAATTTCCGAAATATCCCTTCCGGAGAATACCAATAGAATTATTTTTCAAGAATTCCTTTTTGATAATTTTATCACCGAAATTTTTTGAGAATAGTACAACAATTAACTTTGAGATAAGGATGCAACTATACACTTAATAATAATATTGACCCATTGAATTATTTTTCAAGAATTCATTTTAGATAATTTTATCACCGATTTTTTTTTTGAGAATTGTACAACTTCGAGAAAAGGATGCAACTGTACACTTAATAATAATAATAATAATCTTTATTGGTGCCATTGACAAATACGTTTTACACAGGTCATAAAGTATAAACAAGTATAAATTATAAAAGTAAAAAATACGAAATACGAAATCCAATACATATTTTAAACACAAAGTCACAAAATAACATCTTCACTTCATCATTTCATATGTAAGCAAACACAATTTCAACGTTACTCTTCATTTCATCTCGAAATTTTTTTGAGAATTTATTTCGTACATGTTTTCTTAAGTATTCGAAAATATGTAAATAATTATGTTGTAACAATTTCTGTTTGATAATTTGTAGAGAATTTGTTAAGAATGTATTTCGAGATTTTTTCAAGCAGAATCCAAGTCTGTTGATACCGATTCCTATTTGAGGATCCATTCCCAACAACCGTTTATGGACAATATCTAAAGCATTATTTCTCAAAAATTATAACATTTTATAAAAATATTTTTTTAAATTTTGACTTTGGCTTTCTTATACCTTTTCAAATAACGTCAGAAAAAAATAGAAACGAAATTGGAAATTTTCGGATTTTCTCGAATATTTCCTTTGTCTTCGTCGGCATTAAATGAACTGAACAATTCTCGTATCACAGTAAACAAATAATAAGTTTGGTCCTAGATAGCAGTAATGTTTCAATGTTTAACAACTATTCTAGGTAGATTAATTTTAGTTACTATTTTGGTATCTGTGAGTTTGATGAGTTTTTTATAAATGAATATTCGGAAATTCCGAAGAAGAAACTGTATGACATGATGTTTTAGGTCTGTTTATAATGAAGAATTTCTCGAAGAAGTTTTGAGAAGAATTTCTCGAAAATCCCTTCTAAAACAATATACAAGGTGTCCAAGATAAAGATCATGTTTTCTACATGTTTTCTTAAGTATTAGAAAATATGTAAATAATTATGTTGTAACAATTTCTGTTTGATAATTTCTAGAGAATTTGTTGAGAATTTATGTCGAGATTTTTTCAAGCAGAATCCAAGTCTGTTGATACCGTTTGCTATTTGAGGATCCCTTCCCAACAACCGTTTATTAGATATTGTCCATAAACTTTTTTTACTCAAAATTTTAATTTATAAGATTTTTGTGGAGATATAATTTAATAATGTATACATTTTCCAAATTTGTTAATATCGTTTTGGCTCCCTCCAATAAGAATATCAAGAATTTATAAATATTCTGTTCTATTGCTATTTGAGGATGCCTTCCCAACAACCGTTTCTGGACAATATCTAAAGCATTATTTCTCAAAAATTATAACATTTTTTAAGAATATGTTTTTAAATTTTGTGACTATAATTCTAGGCCGTGTGTCTAGAAAATATGTGTTCTCGATTATCGATAAAGTTACTGGAAAATACATCAATTAACTTACCAAAATTTCATTCTGGATCATTTCTGGAGAGTTTTTTTTAAATGAATATTCGGAAATTCCGAAGAAGAAACTGTATGACAAGATGTTTTGGGTCTGTTTATAATGAAGAATTTCTCGAAGAAATTTTGAGAAGAATTGCTCGAAAATCCCTTCTAAAACAATATACAGGGTGTCTAAGATAAGGATAATGTTTTATACATGTTTTCTTAAGTATTAGAAAATATGTAAATAATTATGTTATAACAATTTCTGTTTGATAATTTCTAGAGAATTTGTTAAGAATTTATTTCGAGATTTTTTCAAGCAGAATCCAAGTCTGTTGATACCGATTGCTATTTGAGGATCCCTTCCCAACAACCGTTTATTAGATATTGTCCATAAACTTTTTTTAATCAAAATTTTATTTTATAAGATTTTTGTGGAGATATAATTTAATAATGTATACATTTTCCAAATTTGTTAATATCGTTTTGGCTCTCTCCAATAAGAATATCAAGAATTTATAAATATTCTGTTCTATTGCTATTTGAGGATCCCTTCCCAACAACCGTTTCTGGACAATATCTAAAGCATTGTTTCTCAAAAATTATAACATTTTTTAAGATTATTTTTTCAAATTTTGAGGCTATAATTCTAGGCAGTGTGTCTAGAAAATATTTGTTCTCGATTATCGATAAAGTTACTGGAAAATACATCGATTAACTTACCAAAATTTCATTCTGGATCATTTCTGGAGAGTTTTTTTTAAATGAATATTCGGAAATTCCGAAGAAGAAACTGTATGACAAGATGTTTTGGGTCTGTTTATAATGAAGAATTTCTCGAAGAAGTTTTGAGAAGAATTTCTCGAAAATCCCTTCTAAAACAATATACAGGGTGTCCAAGATAATGATCATATTTTCTACATGTTTTCTTAAGTATTAGAAAATATGTAAATAATTATGTTGTAACAATTTCCGTTTGATAATTTCTAGAGAATTTGTTGAGAATTTATGTCGAGATTTTTTCAAGCAGAATCGAAGTCTGTTGATACCGATTGCTATTTGAGGATCCCTTCCCAACAACCTTTTCTAGACAATATCTAAAGCATTATTTCTCAAAAATTATAACATTTTTTAAGAATATTTTTTTAAATTTTGATTTAATATACACTGCCTATAATTCTAGGCAGTGTGTCTAGAAAATATTTGTTCTCGAATATCAATAAAGTTACTGGAAAATACATGAATTAACTTACCAAAAATTCATTCTGGATCATTTCTGGAGAGTTTTTTATAAATGAATATTCGGAAATTCCGAAGCAGAAACTGTATGACAAGATGTTTTAGGTCTGTTTATAATGAAGAATTTCTCGAAGAAGTTTTGAGAAGAATTTCTCGAATATCCCTTCTAAAACAATATACAGGGTGTCCAAGATAAGGATCATGTTTTCTACATGTTTTCTTAAGTATCAGAAAATATGTTTGATAATTTCTAAAGAATTTGTTAAGAATTTATTTCGAGATTTTTTCAAGCAGAATCCAAGTCTGTTGATACCGATTGCTATTTGAGGGTCCCTTCCCAACAACCTTTTCTAGACAATATCTAAAGCATTATTTCTCAAAAATTTTAACATTTTTTAAGAATATGTTTTTAAATTTTGTGACTATAATTCTAGGCAGTGAGTCTAGAAAATATTTGTTCTCGATTATCGATAAAATTTCTGAAAAATACATAAATTAACGTACCAAATATTCATTCTGGAACATTTCTGGACAGTTTTTTATAAATGAATATTCGGAAATTCCGAAGAAGAAACTGTATGACAAGATGTTTTGGGTCTGTTTATAATGAAGAATTTCTCGAAGAAGTTTTGAGAAGAATTTCTCGAAAATCCCTTCTAAAACAATATACAAGGTGTCCAAGATAAAGATCATGTTTTCTACATGTTTTCTTAAGTATTAGAAAATATGTAAATAATTATGTTGTAACAATTTCTGTTTGATAATTTCAAGAGAATTTGTTGAGAATTTATGTCGAGATTTTTTCAAGCAGAATCCAAGTCTGTTGATACCGTTTGCTATTTGAGGATCCCTTCCCAACAACCGTTTATGGACAATATTTAAAGCATTATTTCTCAAAAATTATAACATTTTTTAAGAATATTTTTTTAAATTTTGATTTAATATATACTGCCAATAATTCTAGGCAGTGTGTCTAGAAAATATTTGTTCTCGAATATCAATAAAGTTACTGGAAAATACATAAATTAACGTACCTAAAATTCAATATGAAGAATTTCTCGAAGAAGTTTTGAGATTTTTTTTTCGAAAATGCCTTCTAAAACAATATACAAGGTGTTCAAGATAAGGATCAACAGCTGGGGATCTCGGAAACCTTAAAAGTTACAAAGACGGTTAAATTACAAGAAAAGTTGCGCAATTTAGTGGTCAGTAATGTTCTGTTCAGAAAACTAGAAAATTCCGCTTACTTCCGGAGATATTCGACATAATCCGAAATTTTGCGATATGGTTTTATGTTTTCCTAAAGTTACTTGAAAAAGTATAAGAAAACCAAAGGCACTTCCTCATTGCCACTTTTTTATCTCTACAAGTTACAAAGGGGGTGAAACTAGAAAAAGTTGCGCAATTTAATGGTCAGTGATATTCTGTTGAGAAAACCAGAAAATTCCGCGTACTTCCGGAGATATTCGACAAAATCCGAAATTTTGCGATATCGTTTTTATGTTTTGCTGAAATTATTTGAAAAGGTATTAATAATCAAAAGGCACCTTTTTATTGCCACTTTTTAGCTCTACAAGACAGCGGTTATAAATGTTCAGTACAACGTTTTGGTATTAAAAAGCCTTTTTCTGAATAAAAACATTAGAGCCCATACTGTGGTATAAATAGTTGAATTCGTAATAGAAAATGCTATCTAATACAGGGTGTACATTTCTTACAGGCCATATAAAAAAAATAAGTTGATGATTCGTTTCTTTCAAACGAAACGTTGTACTGAAAATTTCTAAACGCTGACTTGTAGAGCTAAAAATGTGGTAATGAGAAAGTGCCTTTTGTTTTCTTATACCTTCTCAAATAACGTCAGAAAAAAATATAAACGAAATCGCAAGATTTCGGAATCGGAAGTCGGATCTCCGGAAGTAAGTGAATATTTCTGGATTTCTCATAGGAATATTACTGACCACTAAATTGCGCAACTTTTTTGTAATTTAATATTTTTTGTAATTTAATTTTATTTTATTTTGTAAGTTAGCCTTTGTAACTTTTACAGTTTCCGAGCGGCCATGCTGTTGATTCTTATCTTGGACACCCTGTATATTATAACAAAACATACAGAACATAATTTTTAACTAATTATAATTAATATTCAACTAAATACAATGGAATATTATTGCTCAAATTAAATTATTAGTCGAGATATTTATTCGAGTAGACATATGCCGTAGGCAAGAAAATATTAAAGAAATACAAGAGGAATCTGATTATTTTAAGAATTAGAATGATCAGACTAAAATAATTTTGTGAGATACCCATTGAATGCAATAGGGTTCAATAAATCTGGTATTAATGCTTGAACTTAAGATCTAGTATTTAATTATTTAATTATTGCAATTATTTTACTTACTCAAGTCTCAACCACAAAGGCGGTTATTGTAACTTTTTTGTAATACCTCTGTGTTATTGACATTTATGAGTACTCTCTGCTTGATCGATATGACAGGCGTAAAGGCCTTGGCCGTTATAATAACGGCCGTGGACGTTATTTAAATGACAACGCAAATTTATGAGCAATAAAGTCTTCATACTCTTTCTCATACCTGCTGCTGCTTTTTTGGGGAAGTAAATCGATTGTGGCAGCATTTGCTTCATTTAGTACATCTTCGGGGATACCACAAAACGAAGAACTTTGCACATCTGACATTATTTTTCTAATTTCACTTTGATTTGTTTGTTTGTATTTGAACCGTTGATGTTGCTACGGTATCAAATTGCGCCTGGATAACTAGTTTATTAATTTTGAAATTTAATATTGATAAATTGACCAGTTTTTGTAATTTAGGTGTTACAAAAAGTATCGAACAACATACGGCCGATATGCAAATAACAGGCTTGGTTGAATATAAACCTCGGCTGCGCTCCGCTCCGCTTCGCCTCGGTTTACAAACTTCAACCCGCGCCTGTTATTTGCTACATATCGGCCTAATGGCGTTATATACTATTACAGTTTCCGAGCCCCCATGCTGTTGATCCTTATCTTGGACACCCTGTATAACGAATTGATGATAAATATTCGATTACACTGGATCGAATTTAAATGATTCTTAAGAAAACTGCAGTACGTTATCATTTATTCCAATGAGTTTCTAGAAATTATGGCGATTATTCATTAAGCATTCTAGCTAGATAACTGAGTACTTATATAATGACTGTATAATAAATAAAGTAAATTACCTTTACTAATATAATGTAAACCAACGGATATCGTCTAGGTGGGTTGTTACATAGCTATGGTGTTTGTCGAAGTACTATTTTTGCGTGTTAAGAATGAAATAGTACCAGGATTATTTTCATTCGAATCCTTCCATTGTTAATTTTGAGCACCAGCTAAAGACCTCGACGGCTGATTGATGATTTGATTTTAAATCACTTTCTAGCAATTTGCGATATATATAAGGGTGGACTTTCAATTTATTAACTTTATTAATGTATTAACCACTTATATGTGTACCAAGTGGTGCGCTGCTAGAGCGCACCGTGTCCTTAGTGTTTTAGTGATTAGTAGATGTCCTAGATGTATAGATTAGGTAAGCATAGATGTATGGTCGAATGTTCATTTGCAGATGTCTTCCTTAAGCAGAGATAACTTGAAGCTTTTGTCGGGCCATAATTACTCGGTTGAACTCGTAGCTGTTAGACACGTAGAATGGGAAATTTCATGGATGCTCCTAACACTTTCAATAATGATAGTATTAAAGAATAGTTTTTTTTTTGGCGTTTTTTATTAATGTTTGTGTAACCGCGGCTCGTTCGATAAGTCACTAACCGTTTACTTTTTGCTTTTTATAGATTTTATGTGGTCACTTGGAGCTCTGCCGGACGGTAAGTCGCCCTCACATTTCTTAATATTTTACATATTTGCTGCATGCGAGTCGTCTAGTAACCTACTCCACTCATACATATTTCATAGCCGCACGTCTTATAAACACACACAGGACGGAAGCGGACGGACACATTCATTCCCCCGAATTGATCACCGAAGAAAAAAGCACACGTATCGGAAATTTCTTTCCCTCCTTCACCCCCATCTCCCCACCTATCCACAACAACCCCCCAGCTCCCAAGATCCTCGAACCGTGTACACATCTCTCTTCCTCGTACTCCTTTTTTTCTCTTCACATATATGCGATTAGCTAATGACCATGTTTTTTTCTCTTTTTGCTTCCAGGTTTTCCGGCCGCGTACGCAGCCTATGCGGCGGGCCGAGGTTATTCGGGATATCCTAGTTTCGGACTACCCTACCCCACAGGTAATGCATTGGCCAGTTTACATCACCATCACCCTCTGCCGTTACTCCCGTACCCTCTCGAGCATCTAGGGGTGTACGGTGGCCCGGCCAGCCTGCATGCCATGCCCCTGTGAACGAGCGCCTTGCCCTCATTACTCTCTCTATCAGAGCATCCATCTATATCTCTTCGTACTTGATACACACCCCCCACCCCTGCTCACTCTTTCTTTGTCTCTCTCTATGATCTGTAAATGTTGCTCTACTTCTCTTCCGCTCTCTCTCTCTCTCACATACAAACACACACACACGCCAACCCCCAACACAAACACACACGTAGAAACCAATACTCTCAAAGTACACACGAGATACAAACAACCACACCGATCCACGTAATCATCAATTTATTACCGTAGCAGCGAGAGATCCTTGTAAGATCGTGCATTAAACTTCGACAATCAAATAATTAACCGGGCCATTGGTTCACGCCGATTAAGCGCGATCCTGGGCCGAATTTTAAGCTCTGATGCTCTTCGAGCAAAAACCAATAATACCTTAAGGAACTACCGAAAAGTTACAACCTTAACCCCATAGAACTGCAGAGTTTAGTTTTATGAGCGTGCATTAAAACGACAGTATCAATTGCGTTGCTGAAATGCAATTGTTATGCAACCAAAACTACATGCACGTTCAACTTGATCATTTTAAATCTCAAAACTATTGACAGAAAATGTATTCAACGCAAGAAAATGTTTAAATAGGGCACTTTCACAAATGAGTTACTATTTCGGGATTCACAGTTGATGATTCCTATTTGAACAGGAATGAGGCGATTGGTGTCTCAGGATAATTCTTGCGTTAAATACATTTTCGGTCAACAATTTTGACATTTCAAGTCATCGAGTTGCAGGCGCATGTAATTTTGGTTGCATAACTGGTTGCAATTGATACTGTCGTTTTAAAACTGAACATAGCCTATGTTCAGGAATAAAAAACCGCGCTATATATATATATATATATATATATATATTTATATATATTATATATATATATATATATATATATATATATATATATATATATATATATATATATTTATATATATATATATATATATATATATATATATAGGGTGGGCCACGAATAACGGCCATTAAAATTTTACGGGGTTCCTGATAGAAGAAATATTTGACAAAAATCAGCATTGCATGGTTGAATACGATCCCCTCAAGGAAAATATTTCCGACTTTCAATCATTTCCGGTTCTACCAGAAATGGCTACCAAGTTTGTTATTTTAATGGAACACCCTGTACATTATTACATTTTTCGGTACCCTGTTCAATTGCCTGCATCCCCATATGAACTTGTGTAAACTTAACTTTTTAACTAGTTTTTGAGTTAAAAATTTATTTGGCAAATTTTGACCTCAAAAGAACGTTTTGAAAAATGCGTATAACACCTACTAGCGTAGGCGACATATTTGTCTAAACGTCGTTCGGCGTCTAAACAGGGTATCATGTTACATTGGCGGAGGCCATTAGTAAATGATGCGTGCGCTTGCAAGGGGAAGGTCTGAGCTCATGCATCATTCACCAAACCGAACTACGGAAAATATCTTGTTAATTGTGTTGCATAACTAAAATGTCACGAAATATTTAAGTAATGATATAAACAATCGATCACACGACTTTAACATTAGCGACGATTGATTTGACAGGATTTAATGCTCTATACTCTTGTATCTCTGTTGTCAACACACCTACATCAAATTTTATGTTCAATTTTAGGTATAACAAAAATAGTTTACGAAGTTATCCTCCGACATACCACGCAACCTGAATAAATTAGTGGCTATTATTGTTTCATTTTGCACTGGCAATTTCATTAGATTATAAGTTGTAAATTTGGCATGGTCAAACTACATTCACAACCACTCAATTTATAATTAACGTAAAATTTGGTTCTTCCAAAACAAAGTTCTTCACAACGGCTAAATTAGTACTTAATTTTTGCTGCAACTACAATAAGTGCAAACCAATTATTGCTCTATACAATGCCAACAAATAATGGAGTAAAACAAATTTTAAAGTTTTACCCATGGCATAGCAAAAATGTGCGCCCTTGACAAATTACATCAATAAATCAAACACGAAGGATTAGATCTTTTATTAATTTCAACATAAAATTTGCAATGTAAGGCTTACGGCAATATTAGGGACATTAGAACATGTACAAATAGTAAATATCTAGAAATGTACTTTACGAGCGTTTATAGATGCTAATTGATCGATTATACCGTGCGACCAAAAATTATTTTCTTCCAAGAGGGCTTGGGCTGAAAACCGCAGGGCTCGGTTTAGATCACAATTATAAGGGGACGATATATCTAACCAAATCTTGGTTAAAATTGTGTCTAACACATGACGTGCCAAACTGATGAATTTTAAGCAATGCTGTATGGCTTTGAAACGCACGGTATGAGCAAAATTTATTGTTTTCTGTTTTTTCTCGTTCTTCACTCAAAATAACAAGATCCGATAAACTTGACGGGCCAATGAAGCTCTTAAATAAGATATAATCAGTTTAAGTTTACTGATCTTGACAACTTATTGAAACCGATACGGTGAGCATAATTTGAATAGCAACTATTGGATTTCGAAAAACTCTTTATCTACATATTTAACAATAAAAATAAGTAGTTCTTCAGGATTTGAAAGAATTAGGTTTTTCCTACTACTAAGTAACGTTAAGTTGTCTACTATTTCATTGTACCGTTGCGAGCATGTTTCAAAATTCCCCTTCTGATGCAAGAACATTACAATCGGCCTTTTTAAATTTTGATGTAACAATAAATGTCTGACTTTTCACCGACTAGATATTATAAAAATTGAATCTGTAACTACTAAACGTATTTCGACAAAATTGATTAAAATATTGTATGAAACACGTGAGCAAAGGATGTTTTTTCAAAAACATCCCCTTAGCTCACTTGTTATATAAATAAATATTAATTTACTAGCGGATTCAAGAACATTTTATTTCACTTGTAGATAAACCAATGTTTATGATGTTTGCTAAGAGATGTTTGCTGAAGTATACATCCAATAAAATTCGTGTATCTGTAGTCACCTGTCCGACAATATCCAATCAAAATAACATTAGACTGATTACTACCCATGGATAGTTTTCACTTAAAAACAAAGCAAAGCAATGTGTTGCGAGCAATGTGCTTTCGAAAACTCTAATTGAACTTAAATAAACTGTACCTTACTATTGGGTTATTACTACAGATAATTAAATGGTGATAGTTGGATTAAGTCAGTAAAATCTAACAATAATAGCAATGTGAAAGTAATGTACTTAAATTTAATATATTTAACTACTTGCTGCTTCATTTGTGTTTCATTTCAACAGCAATAGTTGATCCTAAAATAATTCACCAGTGTTATTTTTGCTGTTAAAAACTTTTTCACGACATTAATTTGTGCTTGTTTAAAAACCTTATTAGCCTCCATCAGATATACCGAGTGATTGAAAATGGAAATGAAAATGAAATGATGAAAATGGAAATACTGCCATTTTTTTTTTAAATCACGCATGATATCAATGAGATTCTATTATTGCTTGTAAGTTTTAGATTACTGAATTATTTACAGTTCATAAGTATTTTTTTTCTTCTGCAACTTTTGCAACAATTACAATTTTAATGTTATTTTCATGTTTTTTAGATTTCAGTTAGGTACGAAAACTAAATCTCAAATTTTATTTTCGGGTTTGATGAAAACTTATAACATGTATCAGTAGCAAAACCAATTCGGAATACTAATTATTTCTTTAGCATTTTTATTCATCAAAATGCTATGTCACTGCATAGTTTCTACGTTTTTGATGCAAGGTACTTTATAGGAGAAATATTTCTCAATGATAATTAATATTTATTTAGATAGCTTCCAAAAATATGAATCTCCTCTTGTTGATGTTTTAGTTCCACAAAAACCCTGTATGTGTTCATTTATACTGGCCTAAATGATGAGATGATAAATATGAAAAAACATTAAAAACCTAATTTTTGCAAAAGTTACAGATTACAAAAAAACATGTCCTTTAAATGTGTCAGTAATCTAAAACTAACTTGTAGTAAAAATATATCAATAACAACTGGCGCGATTTCCGAAAATTAGCATTATTTCAATTTTCATCATTTTGAAAAACGCGATTTTCTTGGTAAGTAAAAATTACTCGGTACATCTGATAAACGGTAATACGGTTTTTAGACAAGAACAAATTAATGCCGTACATTTTTTAATTTTTTTGTAAATCAATAATAATGAAAATGCCCAATACGATACCGACTTTTTGCAGGTCACTGTATATAATATATTTATGATCAAGCTGATTATCGCAAATTTAAATTATGAACGAATTTATTTTTATGAATAAATAGTTTCCCAGAAGACAAAAATTAAGAAATTAGAAAAATCTAAAAGAAATCGAAGGATTTATTATATGTATGTATGTACCTATTGTGTTAAGAAAACAATTACTCTAAATAGGTTCATCAAATGTAGAATCAACTACATTCTCCAGATATGAAGAAATTGTTTAGTTCAATTGACTCTTAAGTATAGGCAACACAAGTTACCAGATTTTACGTTTTTAGCGCGTGTGTGAATCACTCACAAATCTAAGTTGCGCACGCACAATATTGCACTGGAGATATCTGCCCCACATAATTCACCCCTGACGTTTCACTCCGCCTACTGCGTTTGAGAGGGGGCGTTAAAATCTTCCCTTAGACAAGTCGGTATGTTTGCCCTACTAGGAGCAAGATACAAACACGAGCTTCATCTTGATTAGTAACTAATAGATCCCTCTACAATTAAAAAAATTGAAATCTGTCAATTTTGGTAATAGGTATTTAAAGAATTTCAATATTTCAGTACCCACTTAGAAACATCATATTTTAATTTTTTCAAATGCAACGACAAATATTTTATATCACAGGGCAATTGGCAAGACAATTTGCTTCAAAAAGTATTATGCAACCCTAAACCTAGAGTAAATGGTTTTTGAGTTATTTCAAAAATTGTTTCCTCCCAGAATTTCTGCACAATAGAATACCTCCTGTACTATTCACACGTGCACCATAGCAAGCTAGTGTCAATATTCATTGTTTCAAATCTGGCAAAATTCATTTCGAACGTGTCAATTTTTGAACGCGAAAGAATCGACATTAAAAAGATATACAAATCGACAAATCAAGAAAATATGAATTTATTCGTCATACATGGCCAGTGCAACTGAATTGTTGAGAGAAGTTGCAACGAAACTTTTCCACACTTACAACTTACAAACAGAACAAAATAACAAAAAGAGTGAAATAAAATGATTTTCAAAAGAACATTTCAATACAAGAACTGAAAAAAATTAGAAACAAAAAAATATAATTGTTCGAAATGATGACCATTAACATGTAAGCACTGTAGCACGTGCTGCGAGTATCTTTGCTGTTGCTTTCCTAGTTTCTTCGGCGCTCAATTCCGTGACTGCAGATCCATACCCTTGCTTCTAATTCTTCTCGTGAATTTACGGCAGTGGCATAAACTTCATCTTTTATACGACCCCAAAGAAAAAAAATCAAGTGAAGTAAGATCTCGAGATCTAGGGCATCAGTAACCTTCGAATCCATCTATTCACAAACATATTCGTTAGTTGATATTGTGATATCGCGAAATATCGCGATATTTCGTGTGTACAATGCGTAAATTTTCACGGGAACAAGCTCGAGTGCATCACTATAGCGGGTATTATCTAAGCAAGGAACTATGCACAAATATATATTTGGAGCGGCGAATCAAATTTCTCCACGACCAAATTTGCTCCATCGAGCTGATACCACGAACTTATCCTTACATTAATAGGTAGTTCATCCAAAAAAATCTCAACAGCATTTCTTAATGTTTGTAAATATCTGCCACTATTTAATGTTTCGTGGTACAAATAAAAAGTAACACGCGTGTCCATCAATATGCAAAATACATTGAAACTAAATTTGTGTTGGTATTTATGTGCACGCCTTGCATGTGGATTTTCAATTGACCACATGTGATTATTTTTCTATTAAAAATACCTTCACGAGAGAAATTTGATTCGCCGCTCCAAATATATATTTGTGCATAGTTCCTTGCTTAGATAATACCCGCTATAGTGATGCAATTAAGCTTGTTCCCGTGAAAAGGTCACATTTTCACGGCAACAAGCTCTCGTGCCACTATAGCGGGTATTATCGACAAATCACTATGCACTTACATATTATTATTACCAAATATATATTTGTGCATAGTTCCTGGCTTAGATAATACCCACTATAGTCATACACTTGAGCTTGTTTCCATGAAAATGTCACATTTTCACGGCAACAGGCTCTCGTGCCACTACAGCGGGTATTATCCACAAATGCACTTACATATTATTATTACAATTGAAAATCCCTTCACGACAGAAATTTGATTTGATTTGATTCGCTTTCTTTTTTAAAAGTGCATTTAGATAATACCCGCTATAGTAATGCACTCGAGCTTGTTCCCGCGAAAATGTCACATTTTCACGGCAACAAGCTCTCGTGCCACTATAGTGGGTATTATCGACAAATCACTATGTACTTACTTGTATTATTACAATTAAAAGTCCCTTTACGACAGAAATTTGATTCGCCGCTCCAAATATATATATTTTTAAGTTATTGCCTTGATTTTGAATCAACAGAAACTCATAAAAAGCAGTCCTGTTTTCAGCATCTTGTGGAAATAATTCTTTTACCAAATTAAATTTGTAATTATGCATACGATACATTTTCGAAAATCTTCGCAGTGAGGTTCTGCTTTCTCCCAAATTTTCCTGGCAACTGCTGGTGGATGCACCTGGATATGCTTCAACATAAGCCAAAACATTCACTTGAATTTCCTCGGCTTGGGTTATTGGCTTTAATCGATTTTTTTTCCGCGCTTTGTTTTCCAAATTGTACAAAATTTGACTCCAATCTTTTACATTTCTTTTATCCATCGGCTGTTAGTGTGGATAAGTTTCGTTGAAAGTTCTGCAAATTCTCTCAACAATTCTGTCACACTGGCCATGTATGACAAATAAATACATAATTTCTTTATTTGTACTTATTCATTTAAATATCGATTCTGTCGCGTTCAAAAATATTGAAACGTTGGAAATGCATTTTATCAGGTTTGAAACAATGAATATTGATGCTAGCCTACTATGGTGCACGTGTGAATGAATAGAATAGGAGGTATTCTATTGTGCAGAAATAATTCTGGAAGGAAACATATTTCGAAATAACTCAAAAACTTGCATAATACTTTTTGTATTCCTGATTTCTGCGTCTTGGAGAAAAAATTCTTGTACCAAATTAAATTTATAATTATGCATACGATACATTTATTCTATTGTGCAGAAATTCTGGGAGGAAACAAATTTCAAAATAACTCAAAAACCATTCGCTCTATGTATAGGGTGCATAATAGTTTTTACTTTTTTGTAGCAGATTGTCTTGCCAATACAAAACACTATGATACAAAATATTGGTCGTTCAATTTGAAAAAATTAAAACATGTTTCTAAGCCAGCACCGAAATATTGACATTTTTTAAATACCTATTGCCAAAATTGACTTATATCAATTTTTTTAATTGTAGAGGTTTTTTTAATTGTATTAGTTACAATACAACATGCAGGTCATGTTTCTATGTTTTTCCTACTAGATGTTATACGCATTTTTCAAAACGTCTTTTTGAGGTTAGAATTTGCCAAATTAATTTTTAACTCACAAACTATAAAAGTTAAGTGGATATAAGTTTATATGGGATGTATGCAATTGAAAAGGGAATCGAAAATGTAATAATATACAGGGTGTTCCATTTAAAATAACAAAGTTGGTAGCCATTTCCGGTAGAACCGAAAGTGATAGAAAGTCGAAACTATTTTCCTTGATGAGATCGCATTTAACCATGCAATCCCTACTTTTTTCAAATTTTACCTCCATCAGGAATTCCGTCATCATTTAATGGCTGTTATTCGTGGTCCACCCTGTATATGTTCCACTTCGATTACATTCATAATAGTTCTTACGTTTCTTAAATTTTAACTTCAGTTAAACTGCTACTCAAACTACCAGTAGGTGCTCACTTATTTCAAAAGATGAAGGCAAAATGCAACATTGAATATGATAAACTAATGTAATTAATATGCTTGACATTTAAATTGGTTCATTTTGAAAATTGCTGAAATTTTTATTTCTTTTTTTTAAGTTAGTTGTTAAAACATGTTAATTTTGGAATAATTCAAAATATATACCTACTTAGCCTACAGCATAAAAAATATAATTAAATCCAAAATTATCCAAAATTCAAATATATCCAAAATTCAAAATTATCCAAACTAAATTTGGAATTAAGTTCATTTCTAAAAAAAAACTATCAATATTGATCTTGCAACCCAGTAATTTAATTTCAGTAGAATTACGTTTAAGATACATGTATGAAAAAAAAAGTGATTTTATATATGCAGATTTCATATGTCTGATGAAGCCACTTCGTGGCGAAACAATTGTCGCAATACAACATTAAATATTTTGTGAAAGTCACACCAATTGAGTTTTATTTATATATTAACAAGGAGTTTCATCATGTATCAGCCTCATCAATCCGATATTCATAAGTAAAAATAATTTTGGAGAAAATTGATTCTCGAAATTTGATGCATGATCTGGGATTTGTCGTCATCTGATAAGTATCTATATGTGCCCCTGTAAATCTAGCTGTGGTTACGAAAATGCCATCAAATCTATCTAAACTACTCAATCAGGTACCTAATGTCTATCTTGTGAATGTTTTTAATGAAACGAAATTCAAACACTTGTTCCATATATAAACATGTATTAAATGTATATTCATATATTATATGATGATATATTATATGTATTGACCATTGAATTCTTTCTGACTTATTCATAAGTTTTTATTTGTTGAAGTGTTGTTTCAATATTCGTTAATGTAAAACTACATAATGACAATAATGTATCCAGAATACTGCACACAAGTTAGATAACATAATGTTTCTTAATACGACGAAATTTGGACATAATACTTTACTCAATGTATTATTCTAAAAATAAAAAAACATTGATCACATAATTTAAAACTTAAACAAAAAAAAGTAAATGTATATTTGTAAACTGGTTTAGGACATAATACTTCACAAATGTATGTTTCTAAAAAAAACATCTATCACATAATTTAAAACAGACAAAAAAAAGTAAATGTATATTTTGTGCACTGGTTTAGGACATAATTAAAGAATTATGTCTTAAACCAGTACCTACCTAAACCTTTTTGTAAAGACAAATGTATGATTCTAAACAAAAAACTTTATCACATAATTTTAAACTTAAACAAAAAGAAAAATTAAATGTGTATTTGGTACACTGGTTTAGGACAACTGGGACCTTGCAAATGTATGATTCTAAATTAAAAACATTTATCACATAATTTAAAACTTAAACAAAAAGAAAAAGAAAATGTATGTTTTGTACACTGGTTTAAGATATAATACTTTACAAATCTATGATTCAAATTAAAAAACATTTATCTCATAATTTAAAACTTAAACAAAAAAAGGGAATGTATATTTTGTACACTGGTTCAGGACATAATACTTTATAAATCTATAATTCTAAAAAAAAACATTTATTCCATAATTTAAAACTTAAACAAAAAAAAAACGTAAATTTATATTTTGTACGATTTCATCGATTTATTATAATTTCAACATTTCTTTAAATGATCCTTCTCGCAAGCGTTTGCTGTATATGAAAGAAAATGTAAGATAACATGAACTATTTAGGTTCCCATTATGACATTTTATGAAATATACACAAACAATCTATGAAAGAATAAAGAATTTAATTATATCAATATAAAAACGTTACTAAAATTTGACATATATTTGAAATATTATTTTAAAAGTTGAAGAAAGAAAAGTTGTGAATGGTTACAATTCACAACTTTTCTTACACATCGATATGCATAGATCTGTTAAGAAACAAAATTTATAAGGTGGAGGTAACCAGTAAATCAAGATAAATTAAGGTTAATTATAATATGAAAAGTGAAAACGAAAAATCAATTCCAGATTTATTTATAATATTTATATATTAAATTCCGGATTTATCCAGAATTGAAAAATCAATTCCTGAGGACATCAATATTTTCATTTGTTTGCGCTATATTCATTAAGTAAAAATGTTACAGGAATTAAAATTTTTACTTGGTCTGATACTTTCATTTCAGTTATTAAAACATTGATTAATTATTTTTTCATTCTCTCACTTTCACGCAATAATGTATCACTTTTCGCTCTTAATACATAAATAGGAAATGAAGACATAATTATAAATATAAAAAATAATAACAAACTTATTTTTAATTCTAAACAATCGGCTATAAAATGATGTGTTCAATACGGCGCTAAAGCTGTTTACTGTTCTTATACAAACAAACATTATTAGTTACTCACTTAACATTTTAACATTATATCATTAGCTATCAGTTTGTGTATTGTTCAGAGTAGTACAGTAGGTTGTGGCTTGTGTTTTTTTTTGCAGTATAAAGCCATCATAATAATTATATTATTAATATTTCTGATGATACCCGATTTCAAGTTAAAGTTATTTAGGGAGAAAATCTTGTCAACAACAATTATCATAATATTGATAAAAAATTGAGATTATAGAGTAATAACCCTTAATTTTTGTATTTTGTATTGTAATTTTGTACTGATAATGGAAATTTAAATAATCTATGTATTAAAAAATAGAACGCCGATTGTTTATTTTGTAGAAAGTCATAGAGCTGGAATTTATATAGTTGTCTGTATGACAGTCTTTTCTGTAAATATCAAAATTTTATTTATTTTCAATTCTTGTTATTTTCATATCTAAAAATGGAAGACTTTTGTCAATTTCTTCTTCATATGTGAACCTTATTGACTCAAATTCAGAATTTACAATAGAAAGAAAACTCTCAATACAAACGTTAGAATCTACAATAGCAAAAAACATCATCCACATATCTAAGCCAACCTTTTGAAATTTTGGATATTTTCTTTTTATATTATTTTTAAAATAATTTAAAAATAAATTTGCTATAAATGAATAAAGAGGGTTACCTATAGCTGTGCCAAATGTCTGTTTATAAAATATATTGTTAAATTTAAAAATATGTTGTTCCATGCATAATTTTGTTAATTTTAAGTATTCTTCGTTTTTTTCTTGATTTACTGAATTAAATCTTAAAAACGATTCTAAAATTTAAATGTTTCATTTATAGGAACGTTTGGAAATAAAGCTGTTACATAAAAAGAAATAAATTTGTCACCTGAATTTAGTTCAATATCTTTCAACTTAGAAATTAAATTTCGGAATTTCGAACGGAATTTCGAATTTATTAAATTTTTTAACAAGCCATTTCGCAATGTTGTATGTTGAAGAATTAAAATTAGAAACTATTGGCATGAAACTGTTGCCTTGTTAATGATTTTTTGGTAAACAGTATAGTTTTGAAATATGAGGATTTGAGTTTCGTAAATTATAATTCAGTTTTTTATCTATTAAATTTGGACAATCTTTCAGAGTTTGAATTACTTTTTTTGGAATATGATTCAATTGCATTTTTTTATTTTTTTTAAATAAGGTCTCTTAAATAAGGACATATTTGTCTAATATTACTAAAGCGTGTCCTTTATCCGCTTTCAAATATACGCATTAATTCTTCGTAAGTTCAATTAATATCTTCGTTTCACTTTTTGGTAGACGGTATTGTCTATTCATTGTTTTCTTTAAAATGTTCATAGCTTCGCTTTTAAATTGATTTGATTCCTCAGGGTGTAGTTTTTTCGATGCATTTTCTAAATCATTCATAACTTTTTCTATTGGTAATTCCTCGTCCTCTATTGCGTATTTTAATCCTTTATCTAGTAGTTTTAATTCAGCAGGTGCGAAAATAATACTAGATTTGTTTTTTAAATTCTTTTATTCAGGTTCATTATCTATAAAATTTCCATTCTTTTTTAATATTATTTTATGAATTTCTTCTCTAGTATATTATATTTATTAATAACTTTCTACGCGACAACATTATTATTTTTTTGTGAAAACATCCCATTCTAACAGAGAGACTTTTTTCGATATTTTCAAATGTAAATTATAACATTTTATGTTGAAGTCATCAAGTCTTTTACAATGTGTACCTATTTCTAATTGTAACCACTTCAATTTGGTCTTATGTATTAATATTTCAATCTTGTTCATTTTTCGTGGTGTTTTAATCTTCATAAAATTTCGAAATCCTTCAGTTCTCTTGCACCTCTTTAAAAAATTCTATCATTACGCAATGTATTTTTGTTTTAAGCATTTTAAGCATTGGGATCTCGGAAACCATAAGACATAGAGATTCGGTTAAATGAGGAAAGAGTTGTCATTTTAAGACCTTATGCAAGATATGGTTTTGTTTTCTGAAAAAAAAAAATACCACAGTCTTTCAGTTATAATACAAACTTTATTTACTTTATTTTTTTTAAATGTCAGTCATAGTTGGTTTTGATATGTTTAAGAAGGACACATTTTTCTCTTTATAGCGATACAAGATTTGGTATACTTACTTTGATAAATAAAGGCCATCTTCGAAATTTTACTTTATGAAAATTATTACTTACTTTGACAAATAAACACGATACAGGACTATTTGTATTATTGAGAGTAACAACAACAGAGTTTTTTTAGGGAAACATTTTTTTCCTCTTACTACGAGAATTCTATTAATTTTTCTATTCCAATTACACTAAATTCTATTCAAATTAAACAACGAAAATTCGTGCATCTCATTTATTTATTAAAGTAAGTATACCAAACATTATATCGTTATAAAGAGAATAAATTGTCCTTTTTAAAAATGTCAAAGCCAACCATGACTGCTATTAAAAAAAGTCTGTGTTAACTCAAAAACTATGTATTAAAAAAAAAACAAAAGCATATATTGCATACGCTCTTAAAATGACCACTCTTTCCTCATTTAACCGAATCTTTATGTTTTATGGTTTCCGAGATCCCAATTCTTACAATGAAAAATGAAAATATATATATTCCTACGATTTTTAGAGATCTCTTATCATTTCCAAAAATGTTCAATATAGATCGAGATTCTACAAATTTCCTCCAAATGATTATTGAGATTTCTGGAGATTTTTCAATAATTCCGCAGATTTCTTACTCATTTTGGAGATTTATACAGATTTCTTTTAATTCTTGAGAATTCGAAAAAGTTTTTAATAATTTCAACATCATTCTAATGAAAAAAATCCAAATTGGTTCATACGATTGGCACGATTATTTCATTCAATGTAAAATACACGTTTCTGTTTTCTTCAAATGTGTGTATTCATAATTGAAAACACTATGTTTTCAATATTGTATTTCGGCTCTTGATTTGTCAAACGTCCATGTTTTCGTTTTTTAATTTCGGTTTGTCATTGGTAATTTTATTCAATATTGAAGTATGAGGTAGCTGTGATCTTGTTTTCATGACTACGAAACACCAAGTTTCGCGATTAGTGTAGAAACGTCAAAGTTTACGAGCAGCAAAAGTGAATCCAATTATTGATTGATTGAATTTTATGTACTGTACATTTAATATGAATATTCATAATATATAATAATTTATACGATATAAATGTTAATTTCATAAAATCATCTTATCAAATACAATTCGTGTCATTAATGATTATCAAAAATTCCTTCTCTTTTTCACATCAAATTATATTGCTTTAGGAAACCACACGAGCGCGTTTAGTGCTCTTGTGGTTTCCAAGCAACATAATTTGTTTCTCAAAATCGAATGAATTTGTATATCGATAATCATTAATACACTTGTTGTATTATTCTCGATTATTACATACATGTTTTCATTCTACAATTTTTCGATAATTTTAAAATATTTAAACATAAAATTAAATTTTATGTGGATAAATTTTATCTGGATTCCGAGAAATATTCCAATATTTTTTTCAATTTCTCAATAATTTTCAAGATTTCTACAGATTTCCCAATTATTTTCATGATTTCTGGGGAGTTTTCAACTATTTTAAGATCAAAAAAGCAGCGAAAAATACTTTTTCTCCCAAGCTCTAGAATAATATATAACATGTATATTTACAATAAATTTTGGTACATTATTTTCACAATTAAATTGAATTGTTTGTATATTTACATTTGTAAATACAATGCTGTATTTAGATACTGAAGTTACAAAACACTACAAAAAGTCATAGTACGTTACATATATTACAAAAAAAAATCTATATCTATTAAGTAAAAACGTCTAATGCGGTGTCCTAGATGATCGCTTTGCAAAGTGGTGCAACCAGATTTGTATCTGAATTTACTTTACCAAATATATTGAATCAATAGATTTTGTGTCATCAATTCAGACTGCACTGCTGGCTGCTATGCAAGACGGATACCAAGGACAGCGTGTATGTGATATGATTTATTGCATTCCAATTTCTTAATTTTGCAATCGCTAAACTTTTTCTACTAGAGTTTAGAAAACTTTAACATGCAAATACTAAACAGGTATTTGTGGAAGTAGAAATAGGGTTATTATTTACGTTAACCTCTTCATTATTGAAAGCAGTGCAATCTTGACTTCGCTGTTTAATAGAGAAATAATTTTAAAATATTAAAATTATCCAAGTTTAATTAGTTTTCAAAACTCTAGTAGAAAAAATCATGTGTGCAATACGTAGGAAATCCATGTTTTTTTTTCGTACACGGCATGTTTTTAATCTCGGCTATCGCCTCGATCAAAAATCCTATGCCTATACCCTATTTAAAAACTAGGAGGAGCGATTCAAATTTGGCGCGCGAATGCCTATACCTGTGATTGGCTGAAAGCACGCCCATTTCACAAGGCACCAAACCGCCGTTTTTAACGCGTATAACCTCAATTCGAAGCGTCAGCGAGATACAACTGTCAGTCTTATTTTCATACTGTCCCGTGAAATTTTGCAAGTAAACAAAATCAGCTCTTTTCCGAAGTTATATTCGCAGTGTTAATAGTTAGTTTTGCATTTATGATTCTTACATAATTCCTTTAAATGAAGCAAATTCTTTTAATTTTCGTCTTTTAGATGTTGAAAATTATTGTTATGCATTCTGAACCCAGTACAAGCTCAGCTATGTTCCAATCTTGATCTTTTCAATAGTTAATCAAGTGATAACCTACAATATCTACAATATTAGCAATCAAAGCTACATCATGCCCAAACTCAGTACTTTGAATACTAAGGTAACCTATAAATCCACTATATTTGAATAACATAATAATATTTTATATCTTTAGCTGCCCACGGTATGTACATACAACCTTTACCAATCGTAGGCTTGTAGAGTAGCCTTATAACTGGGTAAAAACTGAGTAAAAATGACCGGAGGGCCTCGTGGGCAAAACTTCAGTGGGCAATCCATTACTTCGCCCACTTGTACAGTAAATAACTATTGTATTACACTCAGGTGCAAAAAAACGGGTCATTGGGCCATTGTTTCCAAAAGAACCATATTTTTTTAAATTTTGATATTTGTATAGTCCTTAGAATAAAGTTTTTAGTGTTTCACAATCAAAGAGACCGTCAGGATGTAGAAAGAAGCAACATATGGTACTTATTATTTATTTAATGAACATTAATAAGCGAAAACGAGAATGTACGTATACACGAAAGAAAATGCATTTCTGCAAAATAAACTTAACAGAGATTAATAATGAAAATGACAGTTAGTCGAAAACAAACAAGTCAAAACCTAGTAGCCACCTTGATCCTCAATGCACAATGCCGAATGAGCAATGGGTAGTGAAAAACGCATACCTTTAAATGTTATTTTCGCTTATTAAATAAACTGATAAGTATAATATGTTGTTTGTTTCTACATGCTGATGGTCTCTTTGATTGTAAAACACTAACACTTTCATTCTAAGGACAATACCAACATTTAAATTTAAAAAGATGGGGTTTTTGCAAACAACGACTCAATGACCCATTTTTTTTGCATCTGAGTGTATATTTGACTTGTTAAATAAAAAAAAAACTAGTGATTATACAGATGAAATAATTTAAAATTGCTGCTAAAATTATTTGGGGATATTTCTGGTAACTTTTTACAGTGTAAATTGGGTTTTGGGATGTACTCCTCCTAGTTATTAAATATTGTATAGTACGGAAAAAATATTACATTTCCTAACTTATTCCACAAATAGCTGAATTAGTACTTCGATTGTGATGACTTTGAAAGTAAATAATATCTTATGAATATAATATGACAAAAGTTATTAAGCAATCGGTACGGTTTAATGGAAATTCTGTATTATTTATGTACAGATTTGTTTTTTTAAGAATTTGGGTGAGATTTTACTTTTTTTTTTACTAAACCGAAGTATCATTCCCTTTTTTTATTATACACGTGTCGTTATATGGAAAGTAGTTTCGGAAGATGAAGTGCCTCCCGCAGGGCGATTCTTGAAATATTCAGAAGTTCACGGTTAGTTGAAATTTTGACAATGCAATTTGGCCCTTATGCATAAATAACGTCCGCATTAACTCGGAGTTTAGATGAGATAATAGCGTAGTACCACGTAACGTATACACACACACCCTCCACCCCCGTCTACGTCCTGGCTCTTTAAATTTACGAGCCGACGAGAAACGAGATGCGACTAGCGGCTAGGAAAACACATACACATGCACACACACGCGCACACACACGCGCACACACGCGCACACACGCGCACACACACGTGCAAACACGCGCATACATGCTCACACGCACTCAAGCTGACGTACCCACATACACTAAGGTATATGTGTATATATATATATATATAGAGAGAGAGGGAGTGTTGGATAGAGGTGGAGTGAAAATGAGAGGGAGCAGGGGATTTGCAGAGATGTGGATCCAGATGCTCATGAATACTGGTCGTAACAAATCTTAAACTAACTAGAATAACATGTAACACAAACGCAAACAGTCATATGTCAAAGATATCAATACTCTTATAGATAGTCTAACTACTAACTAAGTAGGTCATTTAATCGGTAGGTGTAGTGCTAGAGCATAGGGTTACTGTTAGGCTAGGATATTCTAATAAGTTAGTGTCGCCCCTCCGGACCGGATAACATATGTAAAACACCGACGAGTTTCATAGTTTCAGTTTAGCTCAGACTGGATTTGCGTGCCCTTATCCATTCCACTTATATATAATGTATAAATCAATTATATATACACGGACTGTATAAATGGATTTGACTGTAAACGCAGCCCCCGTAAACCCCCCCAGTTTCTGTATATTGTTTCCCCTTAGTGTTCGATGATGAGTCGTAGTATGTAGTTATTGTGGGAGAGCAGCAAGAAGTAGTGAGTCTAGCGTACGGTCCGAAAGTCATTTATACACCCTTGTATAAGTAATGCGCTTACAAATTCGATCCAAAAAAAAAAAGTAATACAAGTTGAAAAAAAAAATGGAAAAGATGATTTTGGACATATTTCGATCACACCAATTGTATATTGTTATATTGTTGATTCGTTATTTTTGTATTCTCTGAAATCTACTTATACGATTTGTTATAAATACGCTTGTTCGAAATATATAATTTTTCACGTCAGCACCTCGATGCCTCAAAGCAGCCGTCGATCCGCGGCCCCGTCCCGCCCTCCATCCAAGTAATTTTTGCCGCGGTTGGGCCTCTTAACTCTTAAGGTATTTAAGACACTCACGAGCTGAATTTCGAAGTTAATAGAAGTAACGCAAGGTGCAGGGCCACCGGCCGCCTCCTCGGCCACAGGGTGCTGTTCACAGGAGCATGGTAAATGTAGCAACAAATGTTTGGTGAACACGTCCGAACTAGGGATACCCCAATCCGCGGCGCGCGCTCACTACGCTATTCCTACCACAGAACGTCGGTTAACACCTAATTTAATAATCAAACTAAAAAAAAATCTGCGTGCACAAAACGCAGCAATTATATTAATAATCATTGTTCTTGGGCGGTGTTAACCGACGGCCTATAATTACGCACCTGCAAGCATTCGACTGTCCCCGTGCAAACTAAAACCAACCCCCTGCAACCCTAAAATGCAATAACGTGCAGGGCTTAACGGTTAATTTTGGGTTGCACGCGCGGAGCAATCAACATTTATAATATTTATCTGCAAATATGCGTTAATGTAATTGCCATATCGAGATCAAAGTTGTTTATTATATATGAATATAAAAATATATGGATTAACTGTATGTATGTATGTAAGGTTGTGTGTCAGGCAAAATGTGTTATCTATTATTACTACTGTAATTATTACGCAATCTTAAGTATTCGATGTTATTTTTAAATATAAGACTGTTGCTTGTTGCAAGTCGACGTATATACACGTTCTAAGCAATAATATGTGAGAAATAAACAGATGTATATGAAAACTGCAGGCGAGGAGGTGGACTTTTATGTTGTTCTTCACATCACTTTACTCTCTCCACTCTTATCGCGTTTCAATTAGCCCTCCCCGAGCGGTTTGCATCTGAATCGTGCGAGCACCACCAGCACCGGTGGAGTAAATAAAATCGACAGCTGTCCTGGTGCTTTTGTGGGGCAACACATCTGGACCACCTCAGTCATTCCCGGGCCTAGGTTTTTAGTCTCCCCGGAATAGACCGGTTACGCGCCGTACATATTTCGCCGCCCCAGAACCACCCCCACGACCGCCCCCTCGTGCGGATTATTGATTGCCCCGTCTTAGATTTGCATTTTATGTGGGTACACGTGGAGAAAACGTGAATGTTACGCTGCGGAATGTTACAATAATATCCGTTCTTCGTTTAATTCGAAATTTGCACGCGTCCAACGTCTACGTACATCTATTATCCGTTATTTGTACATAAATTGCTCATTAATAAATAAAGCTGTAGCAATAAAATATCAGAAACAATGCATAAACTAATCTTAATAATATCGCATGCGCATCAGTTATTTTGTTTTCAATTACGTTTTGCGCTTTCCATTGGAATTATGCTTGACTGTCCAATTTGTAAAATAACATAAGTCAACAATAATTACATATATATATATATATATATATATATATATATATATACAGGGTGTATCAGACAAATGGAATAAATTCAATAATAAATAAATGGGGGCGTGTTCGAAAAAACGCTCGGACACGTCGATTGTTATTTTTAGTTGCGCATTTTTTTCAACAAAAACTTTTTATACAGGGTGTGTCATGTGACCGTGGCCAATACCAACTTTCTTATATTAAATGCAACACCTGGTATATTATTCAATTTTTGGATTCTTCAGAAAATTATAGACATATTTCATGTACAATGTCCTATACCTATCTTCAACTGTTTCGGAAATATTAAGTGTTTTCAGATTTATTGCAAAAATTAACATTAAAAAAAGAACATTATTATAAAAAATAACAATCGACGTGTCCGAGCGTCTTTTCGAACACGCCCCCATTTATTTATTATCGAATTTATTCCATTTGGCTGATACACAGTATATATATATTATTATCATTGTTTTCTTCTTAATTGAAGTACTTACTGATAGATATATACAGAGTGTCCCTTAATGACGTGATAATATTTAAGGGTGTAATTCCTCAGGCAATTTTATGAAAAAAAAATCATATGAACATACATCCGCAACGGCTTACATTTTTTACCACAGGGCGTTGAAATATTTTTTAAATCGTTATTTTTTTTAATATCTATCCATATTAAAAAAAATATTTCAACACCCTGTAGCAAAAAATTAAAGCCGTTGCGGATATATGTTCGAATAAAATTTTCTTCATAAAATGACCTGAGGAATTACACCCTTAAATATTAGTACGTCATTAAGGAACACCCTGTATAAAGATCTTTTGTTTTTATTACTTTATTGTGTGTTCTTGACCTTATTAGCTAGTTTGAAATTTAATTTTCAAACCACTAACAACCACACCTTCGACATAAACACCAACACAAAATTATTATTATAACACTAACAAAAGACTCAAACCAATTTCATTAGAGGCATATGAAATAGATAAATTAATAAATATAGAACTACAGAACTAAATTTGTTTGCACTATATAATTTTTTTAAATAATCCTGACAGAATCTAAATTAAAACATCAAGTAATAACATTATCTTCAAAATTTGACAAATAAAAAAATTATTAAAAAGTCAAAACATTTATGAAAAATCTAATCTAATATCAAATATATTAAACTCAAAAAGTAAGTAAAATTATATTAAAATACACATACACAATACACGTACACCACCATAAAACACAAACTTATTTTTAATATAATTTATATATTTAAATATATATTCTAGAATCAATCTCTAAAGATGGCTAAATATAGCCCAAACTAGCCACTAAGGTCAAGAAGACACAATAAAGCAATAAAATCCAAAGATCTTTATATAGATCTACCAGTAAGTACTCCAATTAAGAAGAAAACCATTATAAAATATATTTGAATAACTGGTATCTCAAATGGATGAAATTATAACAAAAATAACAAAAACAATATTTATATTACTCTTAGCGAATACATGTTATGACTGTTAATCATTAATAAATAAATTGTAATCGAGAATCTCGTCTAAGAACGAGGTATCTCTGGGTATACATTAAAACTGTATAGTGGACCATAATAGATATTTATGGTATAAGTGAATACAGTCGGATTTTATCCACTAATAAATTAGCACTAATAGTTTAGCGCTAGAGGCAAAGGCGAGTGCGATTATATTTTAGAGTGGATAAAATTGCTTTATTCACTTGTATCATACAAGATTTTTTCCAATTCGTTATCACAGTGAAGAATTTGCATGCAAGTGTCACATTGTCAGGTGACAAGCAACATTTCAAGGATGGTGCCTATTTACTTATTTTTTACTTTATTCACGTTGTCAGTAGTTATAGTGAATAAAGTGAAAATGTAAACATTTTATTCACCCATTCGATTAAAGTGTTGTTTTAATGATGAGATTCAATATACACAATCAGCATTTTAATAATGCGAATCGGAAAATAAACGTGTTTCCAATTCGCATTATTAAAATGCTCATTATGTACTCGTATGTTGAATCTCATCGTTAAAACTACACTTTAATCGAATGGGTGAATAAAATGTTTACAGTTTCACTTTATTTACTAGAACCATTGACAACGTGAATAAAGTAAAAAAAATAGGCAAATTCGCATTATCCTTGAAATTTTCGTTATCACCTGACAATGTGACACTTCACGCAAATTCTTCAATTCTGATAACAAATTGGAAAAATCTTGTATGATACACGTGAATGGAGCAATTATATCCACTCGAAATCATTATCGCATTATCGCACTCGCCTTCGCTTCTTGCGCTAAACTGTTTTTTCGTGGATAAAATTCGACTTTATTCACTTATACAATAAATAGCTACTTTATAATCTTCTTTTCTTCTAATATACATCTTTTAATTTATAATTTCTTAGTTCTCAGATGTAAATGGAGAGTAACATCGATGTTTGCAAATTCAACATCGATGTTATGAATAATGGTTTATTCAAATTTGAAACTTTTCATATAAAAGCAGGTTAATCCATTTCAAATCATACAATATATATATAAAATTTGTTGTTTAAAATTGCCCTGGATTTTTTTTCATGTGTTCCCTATAGTCATAAACCATAGTTTTTTTCTGGTAATCATTTTTAAAATGGTGGTTGGGCAAATTTTAATGAAAAACTTGGTTTGTGGAATGTTTAATTGCCAAGCTATTTTAAAAGATATCAGAATAATTCAACCAGTGTGTTCAGCATGAAATGAACTTCAGGCATACATTTTTGTAATTTTTTCACACACACAAGAGAGTCAGTCAAACTCTTTATGTAAAAACTCGGAAAAAAATTATCAATCGTTACTTTTTAAGATCATATATTTTTATGAAGGAGAAGAGACTCACTAATAATGTTATTTCTGTGTTGAAACTTACATAACTGCCTGCAGTATAACTTTTAGTCCTGGGAATACACTCATTTTTTAAGCTTTTCAAAAATGGCCGAAATTTTTTTAACGTCAATTTTCTCAGGTCAATATCAAAAAAGGGACTGCATGAAAACAAGTGAACATTTTACAGAATGTTTTTATACACATAGGAATATCGATTGGGCCAAAACCGGCCTGTTTTGATCTATTATGGACGCATTTCATTGCATTTATGGAATTCTATATTTCCCCCTAATTGAGGATAAGTGTCTCATCAATTAACTTCAATTGTTTTATTTAACTTTCTAGAAATATGTTATATTAAATATTAAATAATATTTTATCAGTTAAATTTTTTTTATTAGTGATCAGTGTCGCACGTGAAGTAAAACAATTTACTTTGAACTTAAAAAAAAAATTATTAAAGTTTAATTTCGTTTTGTATAAAACGTAAACATTTTCTTTTAATATTATTACGTTTAGAATTTATTATTTTATCTTTATATATTAATAACCAAAATCTTTTTCTTTAACTTAAAGGAATTATAAATTATATTATAAAAATAAACAGTAAAAAATGATAACCGTTCGATTTAAAAACGAAGAAATAGAATAGATTTTTGACTAAAAATGATTATAGATCAAGATAAAGAAGAATAATTTATAGACAACCCTCCCAATAGACAATAAGCGGTAATCATAATAATATTTTATCAATAATTTGTATTTCATTAAAAAAATAAGTTTTGTATGTACCTATAAAAAATCTTCAAAAAAAACTGTTAAAACGATCCGAGTCCACAATGTTTTTCAATAGTTTAACTTATGTGTACTCTATCTTTTGCTCAATATTTCAATTCACCTGTTGTCAAAGTAGATATATTATAATCAGTTAGTTTTATTATTCATCCTTTCTATTCTCCTCCATTAGACTGGAAACTTTCAATTTAGTTAGGTATTGGATTATACAGGGTGTTTGTAAAGTATGAAATAAATTTATTATTTCGGAAATTAAAAATATTTTGGTAAAATACTCGGAAAAGCCGATTTCTAATTTTAAAACTACACATTTAGTTATAAATCTAAACTTTTTGTCATTATGCATTTTTGAGTTATGACGTCATAGACTTATTCTTTAAATGGCAATCCTAATGTTTTATAATTTTATTTGATAGACTTTTCTTACTGAATATAACGATATGCATTTTTTATACCTTACATAAGACAAATTTCGTTCAAAGAGCAATTGAAAGTTAGAAATAAATTATAGGTATTTATTTAGAAAAACCACAGAAAAAATTATAACAAATGTTCGAACTAGAATCCTCTATGAGCATGAGGGTACCTCCAGCGGGAAATGATTGATTAACAGTTGCTTTCATGTCCACCCTAATGAACCAATAAATAAATGTGGGTCATATAAGTTTAAATAATAAATAATATGGTTATTTCATAGTAACATAGAAACATAGACTGTGCAAATCTGCAAACTTATGCATGGTTTCATAATGTTGATTAAGTGCGAAATTTAAAATAATTAATTCATGCTTGATCTCATATAAACCGTTTATGAAGTTTGTACCAGATGTCTTAAGGGTGTCATAATTACAAAAATACAATTAATTTAGACCATTTAATAACTAGTAAATAGTAATTTGCACTGTTCTAAGAATGCATTATTGAAAGTCCTAGAAATTAACGTGTTTTACGCAATTATATAGTAATAAAATACAAATTATCTTAATTAGTCCATCTACCGTAGGTTTTACTGTCGTAAAGCTGTAATTAGTAATTACGATTGTACATATAGTTTTATGAGGTTTAGTTTAAGAAGTGGCATTTTTTTATTTCTATTTTTTTTAAAAACCCTGTATAAGTCATATAAGTTTAATTAATAAATAATATGGTTCTTTAATACTAACATGGAGTTTGTAAATCTGCAAACTAATGCATGATTCCATAATGCTGATTAAGTGCCAATTTAAAATAATTAATTCATGCTTGATCTCATAAACCGTACTTTGTTTTAAGCCATATAATTCATTTTAACTAAGTCCACATGCATTATCTATGTAGATTTATGCTAGGTCACATAATGGAGTTAAAGTCAACTGTAACTTAAATTTTATAATTATTATCAAGTGTGTTCTAACTTAATGTTACTTAAATTACTCATTTTACTAGGCGTAGTTATAAAGTTTGTACCAGATGTCTTAATGGTGTCATAATAAAAAAAACTATTAATTTAGGCGTGGTTTTATAATGAGCATGAAATTTCGTTTAACTTAAAGATATTTGAAACTATATCGCTCATTTTACTAAGTTTTCAGAAATTAGGTGTGCAGACTGATGTTTCATCAATTTACGTAGTAATAAAACCGCCTCTCAAGTGGCTAGAGATGAACACAGTATACCTATATATAAAGTGTAGAAAATGTGGCTTATAATTTTATAAATCTTACTGGCTTATTTCGTCTTCCAAGTATATGAGTTGGGAACATCTTTGACATTTTTCATAAAAGGTTTTTGTCCCTATTAGGCTTATATGCTTAGGCTTAACTTGTTGTTATACTCTGATTTTTCTAAACTGGCGTGCACTTCATCAAAATAATAATCATAATAATGATGGCACAATTTTACAAGGTTGCCAGCTGTCCTGGGTATTTAAAAATGGCTGCAATCAGCTGTTGCGCACGTGCAATCTTGTGCGACAGTGCGCGGTTCGTATCAAATACGTCAACTTCTCTGCCGTTTATCGTACAGATATCAATCTTATGGTTATGGTTTAACATCTACAATGGCAAAATATGCATTGTAATAATCGATCAGATGTAACAAGTTAGACGTCAAAGAAGTTTGGTTATACACACATGTATGAGCATGCGTTAGTGAAAAAGATGTGGCATCGTCGCCGAAAAAATATCACGGCTGCCAACATAACATGATTGGCAGGCGAAAATTATGTCCGCGGTTAATACACGGATTACCTATTTATAACCACCGGTGATCAGTATTATGTAACAAATGATCCTCAGACAAAATTCGATTCTTAAACTATTGTTATGCATATTCTCGAAAACAATCACGTTGGTACGAAAAAACCTCATCGCACAGCTGTTTGATGACGTGCACGCCATTTTAGAAAAATGAGAGTATAGCATGTCATTTATCTCATTTATGCCCTAAATATACTCATAGATTATGTCAATGGCTTAAATAACAAATGTGACAACGAAAGAAGCAGTAACAATATTGTTATTACCAAAAATATGGACATGTGCAATTACAAGCACTTTTCAGTTTTTGATGTTATTAAATTTGCCATGGAAATGGAAACTAAACAAGCCCGAAGTGCCGTAGATGCATAAAAGTCTGCTGTAATAAAAATCAGCGACTGCACGTAAAAATAATTCGACATAATGCATTTATTAGTACAAGCGACCGGATTGTGTGCACTGAAATTGTTTTGCTGCTTCCGCATTGAATCCCAACACTGCAGTAATGGAAACCAGATATCAGCGAGCATCAAGTACCATCGTGCGGTCCTCGTAGGATATTGCAACACCGACAATCCCGACTGATTAACGAGGAGATTGATTCCGGGCCCTTTCCGAGATAATTAAATAAGCAATTAATTAGAGAGTGTGAGTGTGTGTGAGCCTCGCACCGCTCATTAGTTAGGGCCCACTCGAAAACGCCGCATTGTCTCCCCGCTAATTGAGACTATCAATTCGCGTCTTCGCGCCGCGTTTTAATGAGAGGAACGCCGACACGTTATTCATTAGGAGGTTGGGATGGAGCAGGGTACAGCGGGATAATTAAATTTCCACATGTGCGCCCCGCATTAATCACAAATTTTGCGTTTTCCGCAATTCTGTAATCACGTTTTTCTCCAGTCAATAGAATTACAAGAAGAAAAATAAGCAAAATTTTGATTAGAAACGTCGGCTCCTAACCTCGCCTCGTCCATAATGTCTAACTCGTAGTGTTACAAGTTACCTATCGGACTTGTAGCGTAATATACTATTATTTGTACATTATACGCCGGGTAATGGTTCACACTGGCTCTACAAGGTGACAGACTCGCCTGCGGCTCGTCAGTCATTCCCTTGTATCGCCAGTAAAAATCCTCTTACCCGGATTATAATGTAAAATACTATGCACAGGCTCTTGTCAAGCATTACATGTACATGTAATGGTTGACAAGACGTAACAACACTGAACCAAACACTGAACGCCGAAACGCTCCGAATGCAACCCCGTCCCCACCGCGCTATACGAGACAAGGACGGCGAACCGACGGGGTTGCATGCGGAGCGTTTCGGCGTTCAGTGTTTGGTTCAGTATTGTTACGTCTTGTCAACCATTACGTGTACATGAATGTACATGTACTGAACCAAACACTGAACGCCGAAACGCTCCGAATGCAACCCCGTCCCCACCGCGCTATACGAGACAGGGACGGCGAACCGCCGGGTCCCAGAGACTATGACATTCTTAGAGTCCATGAATTGCACCGTACCATAATTGTTGGAGTGACATTTACGCATGTGAAACAAATATATAATAACATGACAGTATAATGTATATCATCTGTCAGTATAAAAAATTTCATAAACACAATAATCAATATCATAATTTTAATCATAACTGCACTTTTATGTATAAAGTGATCCACGGCAAAGTTGAAACAAACATACCAAATAATAATAATTAAAAATTACGTGAATTCAAATAATATAAACATGACAAGCGAGAGTATAAATTTGACACGGGACATGTAAAAATTTTTACACTCGCCCGTGTCAACCATTACATGCACAGTTCGTGCAATGGTTACCTTACCAGATAACTGAACAGGCTGGTTAGACTGACATTTACTCGTGTTAAACAAATTAAATACTATTACATGACTAATATTGGCAATACTAGGTACTAAGACCAAACAAATTTTGAACACTTTTTAATATATAATTCGAGAAAATAAATATCTAGCGTACTTATATCAATTACAAGCTTACTGAGTAAGGCCAGTCACATTTTAAATATGAAAACGTTGCTAAGAATTATGTTTGCCAAGGACTAAATATATCATAACGGTAGTGAATATCTTGCCTTTATCACCAATGATATTAAAAGTATTTAAACAAGAACACTCAAGTATTTTTAAGTTATAACATTAGAAATGCTCAAATGTTAAATGTTAATGATTAGTTTTAAATAAACATGTTAACTTAAACTTACTTAAACGTAGTTTAAAAACGTAACTTATAAAAACAAATCATATTACCATTGATATTCAAGATTTTTTTAAAGTTTTAACATCAGAAATGTTCAAATGTTAAATGTTCATGATTATTTTTAAATAAACATAGTAGTTAGGCAACACTGATTCTAACGCAGGTTAGGTTAGTTTTCGATTAATTTAATCCGAGGTTTGATTCGCGGATTAATCAATTACCGCGGGCGGTAACAATGGGTTGATTGTGGAAATTGGGAATCAAATCTCGGATTAAATTAATCGAAAACTAACCTAACCTGCGTTAGAATCAGTGTTGCCTAACTACTAAACATATCAACTTAAACTTACTTAAACGTAGTTTAAAACCGTAACTTATAAAAACAAATCATTTTACCATTGATATTCAAGTATTTTTAAGTTTTAAGATGAGCAATGTTCAAATGTTAAATGTTAATGATTACTTTTTAATAATCATGTTAACTTTAACTTACTTAAACGTAGTTTAAAACCGTAACTTATAAAAACAAATCATATTACCATTGATATTCAAGTATTTTTAAGTTTTAACATCAGAAATATTAAAATGTTGAATGTTAATGATTACTTTTAAATAAACATGTTAACTTAAACTTACTGAAACGTAGTTTGAAAACGTAACTTATAGAAACAAATCACATTACCATTGACATTTAAGTATTTTTAAGTATTAACATCAGAAATGTTCAAATGGTAAATGTTAATGATTACTGTTAAATAAACATTTTAACTTAAACTTACTTAAACGTAGTTTAAAAACGTAACTTATAAAAATAAATCATATTACCATTGATATTCAAGAATTTTTTTAAGTTTTAACATCAGAAATGTTCAAATGTTAAATGTTCATGATTATTTTTAAATAAACATAGTAGTTAGGCAACACTGATTCTAACGCAGGTTAGGTTAGTTTTCGATTAATTTAATCCGAGGTTTGATTCGCGGATTAATCAATTACCGCGGGCGGTAACAATGGGTTGATTGTGGAAATTGGGAATCAAATCTCGGATTAAATTAATCGAAAACTAACCTAACCTGCGTTAGAATCAGTGTTGCCTAACTACTAAACATATCAACTTAAACTTACTTAAACGTAGTTTAAAACCGTAACTTATAAAAACAAATCATTTTACCATTGATATTCAAGTATTTTTAAGTTTTAAGATGAGCAATGTTCAAATGTTAAATGTTAATGATTACTTTTTAATAATCATGTTAACTTTAACTTACTTAAACGTAGTTTAAAACCGTAACTTATAAAAACAAATCATATTACCATTGATATTCAAGTATTTTTAAGTTTTAACATCAGAAATATTAAAATGTTGAATGTTAATGATTACTTTTAAATAAACATGTTAACTTAAACTTACTGAAACGTAGTTTGAAAACGTAACTTATAGAAACAAATCACATTACCATTGACATTTAAGTATTTTTAAGTTTTAACATCAGAAATGTTCAAATGGTAAATGTTAATGATTACTTCTAAATAAACATGTTAACTTAAACTTACTTAAACGTAGTTTAAAAACGTAACTTAGAAAAACAAATCATATTACCATTGATATTCAAGTATTTTTTAGTTTTAACACCAGAATTGTTCAAATGTTAAATGTTAATGATTACTTTTAAATAAATATGTTAACTTAAAAAAATTAAAAGTAGTTTGAACCCGTAACTTATAAAAATAAATCATATTACCATTGATATTCAAGTATTGATTTTTTTCTATTTACGTTCGATCTTTCCATCCACTGATAAACGTTTCTTATAATTATCTGTTGGTTTTAGATCCTAGAAGCAGTTTAGAAATTCATTGGCCGAGTTCTTTTAAACAATGTAAAAACAAGACTAACTAGACTTAAAGTCTAGTAAGTGTGTAAAAACTATAAAGACCTTGTTAGTTGAAATTATTTTAAAAATTCACACATGTCAATAAGTTTAAGAACCTTACCTTACCTTTGCTTTACATTTTTTTTAGAATCCATCAAAACTGAAATGATTTTAGTCACTTCTGTTACACTGATGGACATATTTTGACGAATGTTGTCCCTTCAATTTAAATGCATTTGTGGTAAAGTATTCACTATACATAAGTACGAAATGCAAAATATAAATTGTTGGAGGTCATTTTTTTCAGATATTTTACATAGTTTTTGCACTATTTACCTACAAAACCACGTTCTGAGTTGAAGATAGGTTAGAAAAGTGATACCGGTAACTGTAAACTGAAATTTGAATCCAGTATTGCCATAAAAATCATCGGACTCGGTCTTGCATCTTAAAAAAAATTTCATATTTTACAAAAACAATTACAAAACATGTGTAACTTTTACAAAAAAGTTACACATTTTGCAAAAATTAAAATGTCACAAAAGCCTGACGTGCTAGAATTTTTTTTGACGTTTCTGAAATCAGCGCAAAATTTTCTATCGGAAACAAAAATTGTGTTAACCAGTGTTACTGTTTACATAAATCGAAAAAAAATGCTGACTTTTAGCCTCATAACTATAATAATAAGTCAAGTCAATGTGATAATAAATTAAATGTCAATGTTACAATTTATTGATATTAATTATGATAAAAAGCCTTAATTTACAATTCTATTATCATTTTATGCTCAATTTTTAAATATGTCTAACTTTTACAAAAAGTTACACATTTTGCAAAAATTGAAATATTACAAAAACCTGACTCACATAAATCAAAAAAATGCTGACGTTTAGCCTTATAACTGTAATAATAAGTCAAGTCAATGTGATAATAAATTAAATGTCAATGTTACAATTTATTGATATTAATTATGATAAAATGTTTGATTTTACAAATTCTATTATATTATATTCAATTTTTAATGTGTTAAACAATAATGCTACTTCAGCGTTTAAATAGATTTTAAACTTAAGAATTAAACAGATAAATCTATTATCTAGTAACCAGTTATCTAGTGCGTATCTTATATAAATCGAAGAAGAAATTGATTAGATTTTATATATATATATATATATATATATATATATATATATATATATATATATATATATATATATATATATATAAAAGTGGTCACCACACGGCCTTATCACAGTGAAATTATAATCGCATTAATACTACACCCCCAGCTATAATTTTTTTCAAATTCTATAAAATCATCATGTGCAAAATTAGAAAATCCAAGTTATCAGACTTTCAAGTTGAGTGACTAATTTTCAGATTATATAAAATCAACATGTACAAACTTAGAAAATCCATGTCATCAAACTATCCAGTTGAATGATTAATTTTCCCACACATTGCAAATATATTCAAAATCATCGTGACGTATGACATAGAAATGTTAAATTATCAGGCTGGTAGGCTCTGACTAATTTTCGATATGTACTGCAAAATCGTCACTTAATAGAAAATCCAATTCATAGCATAAGTATTTCAGTTAGTAAGTAATTTTCAAATTCCATAAAATCATCATGTGCAAAATTATAACATCCAAGTCATCAGTCTTTCAAGTTGAATGACTAATTTTTCCACACATTGCAAATATATTCAAAATCATCGTGTTGTATGACATAGAAAAGCTAAATTATCAGGCTAGTAGACTCTGACTCATTTTCAATATGTACTGCAAAATTGTCACTTCATAGAAAATTCAATTCATTTTAAAGTATTTCAGTTAAGTAACTAACTCAAAAATTCTCCTAATTTTCAAATTTTTTCAAATTCTCCTAATTTTCTTCAAATTTTCAAATGAAAAATCCAAGTCATCAGACTTTCCACTTGAGTGACTAATCTTTAAATTTTATAAAATAATCATGTGCAAAATTAGAACATCCATGCCATCAAACTTTCCAGTATAGCGACTATATTTCAAATTCGCTAAAATCATCATTTGCAAATTGAAAAATCCAAGTCATCGGACTTTTCAGTTGAGTGGCTAATTTTTAAATTTTATAAAATCATCATGTGCAAAATTACAACATCCATGTCGTCAGACTTTCCAGTTGAGTGACTAATTTTTAAATTTTGTAAAATCTCATGTGCAAAATTAGAACATCTAAGCCATCAGACTTCCCAGTTCAGAAAGTAATTTTCAAATTCTATAAAATCATCATTTGCAAAATTGAAAACAAAGTCAGTTGAGTGACTAATTTTCAATTTTTATAAAATCTAGATATTCAATGTCATAGATATTCCAGTTGAGTGACAGATGTTCTAAGTTTGTAATAATATCATCACATGTACAAAAAATTCAAAATCTAAGCTAACAAATATTTCAGTTGAGTAACTAATTTTCCTATTCTGCAAAATCATTATTACGTATTTTAAATCTAGAAAATTTAAGTCTGCAAACGTTCCAGATGAGAGATTAGTTTCTAAGTTTACCACATATTGTAAATATATGCAAAATCATCGCGACGTATAACATAGAAATGCCAAGTCATCAGGGTGGATGGCTCTGAATAATTTTCAATATTGCAAATCATCACTTCATAGAAAATTGAAGTCGTGGTGTATTTCAGTAAAGTCACTAATTTTCAAATTCCATAAAATCGTCATATGTAACATTAGAAAATCGAAGTCATCAAACTGTTAGTTGAGTGACTAATTTTGAAATTTTATCAAATCTAGAACACCAAAGTAATCAGATATTCCAGTTAAGTGACGGATTTTATTAAACTGTAATAATATCATCACATGTAAAATATCTAAAACAATCCAAGTCATCTCACATTTCAGCTGTGTTACAAATTTTCTTATTCTGCAAAATCATTATTATCAAGAATATTCAAGTCTGCAAACATTCCAAAATCATCGTGGCGTATCACGTAGAAATGCCAAGTCATCAGCCTAGATAGCCCTGACTAATTTACAATATTACAAATCATCACTTCATAGAAAATCCAAATCGTGGTGTATTTAAATTACGTGACTAATTTTCTTATTCCATAAATTCGTTATGTTTAAAATTTGAACATCTAAGACTTTTCAGTTGAGTGACAAATTTTCCAATCCTATAAAATCATCATATGCCAAATTCGAACATCCAAGTTATAAGAATTTCCAGCCAAGTGACTAATTTTCAAATTTTATAAAACCATCATTTGCATAATGGAAAATCCAAGTCATCAGACTATCCAGTTGAGTGACTAATTTTCAAATTCTATAAAACCATCATTTGCAAAATGGAAAATCCAAGTCATCAGACTATCCAGTTGAGTGACTAATTTTCAAATTCTATAAAATCATCATTTGCAAAATGGAATATCCAAGTCATCACACTGTCAGTTGAATGACTAATTTTCAAATTCTATAAAATTATCATTTGCAAAATGGAAAATCCAAGTCATCAAACTGTCAGTTGAATGACTAATTTTCAAATTGTATAAAACATCATGTGCAAAATTAGAAATTCAAGACTTTCCGCTTGATAAATGTCTAATTCTGCAATTGATATTATTGGTTCTCTGCAATATCATCAAATTATTACAAAATAAACCTGTAAAAAAAAATTAAATCAAGAATATTTTTTCTGATCGAAGAATCCTATAATATTTTTTTTACTTCCACATTCATAAATGTCACTCTAATTAGCCTATACACTAACCTGGTAAGATTGTACACTCCCTCGTGTCATTTTTATACAGGGTGTCCCGGAAGAAAAAAAAACATCCTAAATATATTAATTAATTATAAAATAATAAATAAAAATATATAATTTGAAAAAATCTGCCGTTGCAAGAATTACGAGTCCGTAGGACGAGCAATTTTTTTTTCACAGTTTTTTGAGTTAAATTGCCTAAAGGCAACAAAACTCAAGTTATAAATGTAAACTTTACTTCGACCCAAAAAAAGCTTTAGTATAATTCAGTAAGACAATTTGATGAATACGTAAATCACTAAATTAACAAATAAGGTGTAAATTCAATTTAACGCAAAAGTACAATTGTTAAAAACACAATTCTTATAATCAACTTGTGAACTTGGCGACAATTTGCCAAATTGACGTAGTAGAATTCACAGTATTACGAGGCACATTATTGTTGATGGCTTTTTTAATTTTTACAATCGAAGACTCTCCAGATCGCGACATTTTTTGTCGCTGGAAAAGTTAGGGCAAACTTTGTTCACTGTCATAATGCACAACTTGTGAACTAAATTGTCGCCAAATTGAGTAGTAGAATTCACAGTATTGCGAGGCACATTATTGTTGATGGCTTTTTTAATTTTTACAATCGAAGACTCTCCAAATCGCGACATTTATTGTCGCTGGAAAAATTAGGGCAAACTTTTTTCGCTGTCATAATGCCAAAAACACCGTTGCTTGTGGGATTTTTAGTGTATGAATTAAATTGTCTAAACCTATCCTAACTCTATAGTTACATTATATTTTTAATTGTTCACCTATTGGAATGCACAAACAGTGCAAAAACAATGATTAATTTAAAATAAATTAATTTTGATTTAAATCCGTTGATTTAAAACATGATTTTAATCAATTGATTTAAATCACACCAACTCTGTTTTAGAGTGATTGTGATGGCAGAAATTAATTTTAAATGCCAGTGTTATTGAAAATTTGATTCGTACTTTATTAATTTATGGCGATTATTTTTGTAAATTATAATTTGATTTGATCGCCATATTATTTTCTCTTGTATGTGTTAATAAATATCTGCCAGAGTAAGAATTTAGGGAGATAAACTAATGATAATAAAGGCATATTTTTATGTAGCGTAGAAATAACTGTAATAGTTCGAAAGTAGGTGTTGTACAAATTCTCATAATTTGTAATATTTACTTTTCATTGCATTCATTTATTTAACTACAATTCCTCCTTGAATTCAATTGAATACATTTAATTTCTTTATCTGCATATTACATGAATTCATATAATTCAAGTAATATTAGGGTTTTGAAAACTTTTGGCTTGTGATTTAGTGACTACTTAGTACTTTACGTTATGTCACTTAAGTAGTTACTAAGTACTTTACATTATGTTTAATTTTTGAAATCTTTATCATGACAACTTCATTTTTGACGTTTGATGGGTAATGTGTCTGTTAGTAATTGTTGTTAGTGAATAAAACATTAAAATGAAACAATGATTTATTCATTTTAAAAAGTAGTGCAAACAATTGGTAAATAAAATACTCATTTCTGACTAAAATTCATGAATTATTTGTTCTTGAATTGATTTTATGTTTTTATTATTATTAATCATTCTAAATCTTTCATACCAATCAATTAATATAAGAAGTAATTGAAATACCGTAAACCAACCACCGTTTGTTTATACATTTTTTTAATATTTTATTTACTTGATTTGATTTATTCAATTAAAAGGTGATTTATAAGCTCTGATTCACGCAAGATGATCGTCTGTGCCCGGTTAAATCACCTGTATCAGACCTCATGGCACGTTTTACATACCCTAACCCTTTGGTCTGATGTGTTTTAAACATAGCCCCTATTTTGGTTTAATTTTAATTTTATTATATTGTTTTTTGTTTTCATTTTATTTATATGCATATAATTCTGAGGTAATTTACAATCTATGATTTGTGCACTTAGGTCAGTTGTGCCTGGCAAAGGTGTATATATTTGGTCTTATGGCGAATCTCATACCCTAACCCTTTCGTCTGACTTGTATGAGACATAAGCCTCTCTTTTGTTTTTATTATATTTTCTTCTGTTTTCATTTTATTGTTATGCATTCAATTATGAGGTAATTTATAATCTATGATTTGTGCGTGGCAAAAGTGCATATATCTGATCTTATGGCGAATCTCATACAGTAACCCTTTCATCTGACATGTATGAGACATAAGCTCCTCTTTTGTTTTTATTATATTTTCTTTTGTTTTCCATTTACTTTTATGGATTCAATTATGAGGTAATTTACAATCTATGATTTGTGCGTGGCAAAAGTGCATATATCTGATCTTATGGCCAATCTCATACAGTAACCCTTTCATCTGACGTGTATGAGACATAGGCTCTTGTTTTTAATATATTTTCTTTTTTTTTCCATTTACTTTTATGCATTCAATCATGAGCTAATTTACAATCTATGATTTGTGCCTGGCAAAAGTGCATATATCTGATCTTATGGCGAATCTCATACCCAAACCCTTTCGTCTGACGTGTATGAGACATAAGCCCCTTTCTTGTTTTTATTATATTTTCTTTTGTTTTCCATTTACTTGTATGCATTCAATTATGAGGTAATTTACTATCTACGATTTGTGCCTGGCAAAAGTGCATATATCTGATCTTATGGCGAATCTCATACAGTTGCCCTTTCATCTGACGTGTATGAGACTTAAGCCCCTCTTTTGTTTTTATTAATTTTCTTTTATTATATTTTCTTTTGTATCCAGTTTTTTAATTATATTTTCTTTTGTTCTTATTTGACTTATTTTTTATTGATATAATTATGAGGTAATTTACAATCTATGATTTGTGCCTGGCAAAAGTGCATATATCTGATCTTATGGCGAATCTCATACCCAAACCCTTTCATCTGACGTGTATGTGAGTTAAACCACTCTTTTGTTTTTATTAATTTTCTATTATTATATTTTCTTTTGTTTCAATTTTTTTAATTATATTTTCTTTTGTTTCAATTTTTTTAATTATATTTTCGTTTGTTCTTATTTGACTTATTTTTTATTCATATAGTTATGATATACTTTACAATGTATGACTTGTGCCAGGCAAAAGTGTATATATCTGATCTTATGGCGAATCTGAGACTTAAGCCCCTCTTTTGTTTTTATTAATTTTCTTTTATTATATCATTAAATAACCATTTCCTTTCAATCTTTATTTGTAATATTTATATTTCATATAAAATACTTATAAACGAATCGTGTTTCCTTAATTTATGTAAGTTATATTCTTCGTTTTAACTCATCGGGTTTATATTTAAATAAATTTAGTGCATTTTTTTAATACTAATGTTTACATCGAATGCTTTTTCATCATCACCATTAACCTAAAGTTATAATACTAACATCTTTATTATTACCATTAACCCAAAATAATACATGATGTGTCGAGACTCAGTCACACACCACCCATATATCATTTCTAGGCAATGCCTAACTAATTTTCTCAAAATAATACATGATTAGTTGCGAAGTCTCACCAACAAAATCAAGCCTTATTTCGTAGTAACACTAACATATTATTTCCATTAACCCAAAATAATACATGATGTGGCGAGACTCAGTCACATACCACCCATATATCATTTCTAGGCAATGTTTAAGTAATTTACAACACTAATTTCTATTCCTATAATGTGCACTTCTTGAGCCCACCTAAATATAAAAGCGTATCCGATAGATCCGACGAAACAAAACATTTCATACCGTGAACGCGCCTGGCGCGTTGTGGGCACTCGACGTAGAGACGTCAACGCGCCTAGTGCGTTGCTGGCAGTGAATGTGTTAATATAACTACAACATTCGTTGCCCACAATTTTTAATACGTACCAAAATAATTATGCTGAGATGTTGGTCGGTTGAAATTTGGTCAGCAACTCCAAATATGTACAAAATTTACGCCTTTTATAAAATTCGATACTCTTTTTATTTCATATATTTTTAGTATAGGGACTTCCCCTAATTATTTATTTCTCAGTGGTTATCCTGGTTATGTACTCCGATTTTCACGCGCCCTACAGACTAAACAATCTTGAACTTGTCGACCTCTATATGGCTCAGACGCTCAACCTTGTCATTTTAAATACGTTTAAAATATTTAATTTGATTCGATATTCCATTCTCAGTTCCATTCTCAGTTGATTGAATTCAAATTATTTTAATATTACTATTAAATTATTTTAACACTTTCACTGCCCATTAAATACTTGGGACATTACGCTGTGCCACCTTTTCGTTTTTATTTTTCGAATTATTATTTTCCAGAAATTGTTTGGAAAACTCATAATTGACATGTAAAAATTAAAAAAAAAAGTACTAAAATATTTTTTTTTTGCAAAAAAATATATCATATGCCCACAACGCACTCCGCGCGTTTTTGTTTTACTTACTATATTTCAATTTCTTATTGTGGGAAAAATGTTATTTATATATAAACAATTATAAAAGTAAAAATATGAAAAAAAATTAATAACAAATAACCAAAACAATAAATAATTAAAAACTAGTTATTAATTATAAAGTAATGTATGTTGCACTTCAATGCGAAACTCTGTTCTAAACTAAATACTAATTTCTTCTAAAATAAAATTATAGGGTGAAATTAATTTATAATGTTTGTTATTTTGCATTTTATGGGGGTAGCAAGCCGAGAATAGTACAGCTCGTTCTAATAATTAAAAGAACAGCTGCAGTTAGGGACAGTAATAAACCTATGGAATTTTCCATGAATTTATTATCCAAAACATTTGTATTTGCGAGAGGAAATGCCTTTTGATGGGGGTATAATAAAATTCAAATACAAAGTACCCTTGAGTTACAATAAAGTATAAATACACTGATTGGTAAAATTAGTTATACAATTTATTATTGTTCAAAATATACTATGATTACAGTAATATTTGCCATAATAATACTTTTGGGCTGTATATGCCCTCATATTTAAAAAACAAAATGTTGAACCTGAAACCGACACTAATTTCTATTCCTATAATGTGTACTTCTTGAGCCCACCTAAATATAAAAGCGCATCTGATAGATCCGACGAAATAAAACATTTCATACCGTGAACGCGCCTGGCGCGTTGTGGGCACTCGACGTAGAGACGTCAACGCGCCTAGTGCGTTGCTGGCAGTGAATGTGTTAATATAACTACAACATTCGTTGCCCACAATTTTTAATACGTACCAAAATAATTATGCTGAGATGTTGGTCGGTTGAAATTTGGTCAGCAACTCCAAATATGTACAAAATTTACGCCTTTTATAAAATTCGATACTCTTTTTATTTCATATATTTTTAGTATAGGGACTTCCCCTAATTATTTATTTCTCAGTGGTTATCCTGGTTATGTACTCCGATTTTCACGCGCCCTACAGACTAAACAATCTTGAACTTTTTGACCTCTATATGGCTCAGACGCGTGACCTCGTCATTTTAAATACGTTTAAAATGTTTGATTTGATTCGATATTTCATTACCAGTTTCATTATCAGTTGATTGAATTCAAATTAATTTAATATTACTATTAAATTATTTTAATACTTTCACTGCCCATTAAATACTTGGGGCATTACGCTGTGCCACCTTTTCGTTTTTTATTTTTCGAATTTATTATTTTCCAGAAATTGTTTGGAAGGCTCATAATTGACATGTAAAATTAAAAAAAAGTAATAAAAAAAGATTTTTTTGCAAAACAAAAAATATCATATGCCCACAACGCTCCCCGCGCGTTTTGTTTTCCTTGCTATATTTCAATGTCTTATTGTGGGAAAAATGTTATTTATATATAAACAATTATAAAAGTAAAAATATGAAAAAAAAATTAATAACAAAAACAATAAATAAGTTAAAATTATTTATTAATTATAAAGAAATATATGTTGCACTTCAATGCGAAACTCTGTTCTAAACTAAAAACTAATTTCTGCTAAAATGAAATTATAGGGTGAAAATAATTTATATGGTTTGTTATTTTGCATTTTATGGGGGTAGCAAGCCGAGAATAGTACAGCTCGTCCTAATAATTAAAAGAACATCTGCAGTTAGGGACAGTAATAAACTTATGGAATTTTGCATGAATTTATTATCCAAAACATCTGTATTTGCGAGAGGAAATGCCTTTTGATGAGGGTATAATAAAATTCAAATACAAAGTGCCCTTGAGTTACAATAAAGTATAAATACACTGATTGGTAAAATTAGTTATACAATTTATTATTGTTCAAAATATACTGTGATTACAGTAATATGTGCTATAATAATACTTTTGGGCTGTAAATGCCCTCATATTTAAAAAAAAAATAATGTTGCACCTGAAACCGACACTAATTTCTATTCCTATAATGTGTACTTCTTGAGCCCACCTAAATATAAAAGCGTATCCGATAGATCCGACGAAATAAAACATTTCATACCGTAAACGCGCCTGGCGCGTTGTGGGCACTCGACGTAGAGAGACGTCAACGCGCCTAGCGCGTTGCTGGTAGTGAATGTGTTAATATAACCAACATTCGATGCTCACAATTTTTAATACGCACCTAAGTAATTATGCGGTGATGTTGGTCGGTTGAAATTTGGTCCACAACTCCCGATATGTACTAAATTCACGCCTTTTATACTCTATTTCATATATTTTTAGTACAGGGACTTCCCCTAATTATTTATTTCTCGGTGGTTATCCTGGTTATGTACTCAGATTCTCACGCGCCCTACAGACTAAACAATCTTGAACTTTTCGGCCTCTATATGGCTCAGACGCGTTACCTCGCCATTTTAAATACGTTTAAAATATTTAATTCGAATTGATATTCCATTCCCAGTTCCACTCTCATTTGATTGAATTGAAATGAATTCAATATTACTATTAAATTAATTCAATATAACTACAACATTCGCAGCCCACAATTTTTAATACGTACCTACCTACATAATTATGCTGAGATGTTGGTCGCTTGAAATTTGGTCAGCAACTCCCGATATGTACTAAATTTATGCCTTTTATAAAATTCGATACTCTTTTTATTTCATATATTTTTGGTATAGGGACTTCCCCTCATTACTTATTTCTCAGTGGTTATCCTGGATATGTACTCCGATTCTCACGCGCCCTACAGACTAAACAATCTTGAACTTTTCGGCCTCTATATGGCTCAGACGCGCGACCTCGTCATTTAAATACGTTTAAAATAAAATTAATACTTTCCTTGCTAATATCTTGATGATACATTTTATTTTTATTATAAATGTATATTATGTATAATTACATTTGTTTTGTTTAATATATTTTATCGGTTTCCTGACACGTGTTTCGGTTTATTCAGCCATTTTCAAAGAATTATTCAGCCATTTTCAAAGGATTATCCAGCCATTTTCAAAGGATTATGTTTACAATTTGATAAAAATTAAACGTTTAAAATATTTAATTTGATTTGATATTTCATTCCTCATACTACATATAACTGCATTTGCATTGTATGTTTTATCAACCTCAATTCGTTAATAAAATTTTTGTTACAATATTTAGCTGTACTGATTCTTAGGTTCCTACTTAATTATCGATTAGCTTGTATTGTTGGCTGAATAATTGCCATGTCAAAAAAAAACATAAATACGCCTTGCAAAACAAAACTGTACAGTGTAAACACGTCAAACGTTATCTGACGAATAATGCGGAATACCAATAAACGGGTGATTAAACATAGGGGTGGGGGTGAAAGCCTACGCCGGGGATGCTGAATTGGGGGCGCTTCAGACACGATTCAGGTGCGAACTCGAGGGTTGGTTAAAGAGTTTAGGTACAAAATAGTAAGCAAGTGTAACCATGTGTGCCCACTATGAACCCTGAAGCGGATTGTGGACGTTCTTGACTGAGGGGCGAGTAATCAATTTAGAGAAACTTTACATAGCAAGTCATGTGGTCATTGGATAGTTTAATATAAAGACTCGATGTTTGTTTTTTTACTTAACCTAGACGATTAATATAGATATTAGTACAGAGCCAGTAGTGTGGAGTTTTTTAAATAGCTTTAACGTGATTAACAGAACAGTCGTAGTTGGCGATAATATAATTATTATATATTACTGTTGTTTATTATATTGTACCATTTTATGTTCCTGTATTATTTTTTTTTAAACATAATAGTCCTAGAATAGTCTTAGTAGCGATGTCTATATCTTTTAAGGTTATTATAGTGAATAGATGTAGATTGCGTTCCTTACTGGGACGCAAGGAAGGCGATAGCGTGTGGGTGATTAACTTATTAACACCGACCTGTTTTACTGCGGAGATGTCTTTGTGGCCATAGCATAGTTTCATTGTCGTAGTTGTGTTCTTTTACTTTAGATTTTAGGCCGTGCCACGCAATATTGTGGCACGACGAGCGTTTTACTTAGAGCAGCCTCTAGTTTACAGTGTCCTAGACGAGTTTACATATTTTGCATTTACCACACGACGACCACACACAAGAGATCGGCACTCTAACGCACGCGACGTATATATTCGTCGAGGCGCTTTTTGCCGCGTACGCCGGCTGTGTATATTAAAAGCTGTCTGGAGGTATGATAGATGGATCCGGGCCTTACGAAGAACGCTTTCTGTCGATAGGACAGGACGTTTTTCCATTCCAATGTTCATCCATCAAACGCTCCTCGCGTGAGCCTGTGTATGTACGTGTGTATGTGTATAAAACATACACTGCTGCCTGAATTTTTATTGCAGAATTTTAATTTCGCAGCAAATCCACACACGTCTGTGTGCACCCCTCCCCCGACTCTTGTTATTATTAAAGCGTTAAAGTGCCGACGCCTCATATATGTGTCACTAAACACCAGCATGTAAATATGCACCGAGTATCCTCGACTAATCGATTTTGTTCTGTGTGTTTTCCAGTGGATCTAACCAACGGGCAGCTCACACCTAATAATAACACCCCTCTGTTGACCCAAGCATTGTCAGGTAATTACAAACACCAGTTTATTTCTGCATGCCGGCCAGGAGTGTGCAATCAATTCTCCTTTTTGTTTGTCCTTCTGTGTTTCGGTTGAGTGCGCACACTGACCAATTATTATTATTTCGACCGATGGCCGCCTTGCAGAGCGCATTTACTCACTCACTCAATCACTCACTCACTCACCTCCCACTCTCTTCTTCTCACTTAAATCTAACTCAAGAGTATCTTGTTATGATTTCCCCTACTTTTCTTCTTTCTCTGTAAATCTTTGAGAACTATTGAAAGCGGCTTCGGTCGGCTCCAGGAGTATGTTGTGTTCCTGCAGGGTCGTCCGCCACGAACTGGAGCCAACCTTCGGGAGCCGACCAAACAGCGCCCCAACACCACTTCTCCGTTTCCTTTGCAGTGATGAACAACTACCAGGCGGCGGCGGCGGCCGCTCAGGGCTTCGGGCCCCCGGCATCACCACACGCGGCCAACAACAGAGGCGGCTTCCCGGCGGCGAACTCCCCCGGGCCGGCCATCGACATGTACAACAGCAGTGCAGGGGACAGCGTTGGGTACGTGCAGGCCGCCAGCCCCCAGCCATCCAGCTTCCCCGCGATCGCCGTCAGTCGGGCCCCCCTCAACTACAGTCCGGTAAGTATACCAGCAATTTCATCAAATACACGAGGTGATTCTAAAATCCGTCCAAACCGCTATATTTGATTAAACCCTTCATGGGCATTTGCCACGAAACCTCTACTTGCATTGGTGGCAATAACTGTTGGAACTTCAATCGTCCAACCTCTCAATGCGACATACCAACATTTTAGAATCATCCTGTACAGAAGATGGTCTAATGGATTGTTTTTTTCTATGAAATGCCACAGCAGTCACCTGTTTTGATACATGTAGGTTGTGTGAACTTACATCTAACTTACGTTTTATCTACCACAAACCAAGCAAAGAGTGCAAAATGAAACGCCAATTTAATTTAAAAAAAAATTAGACACCTTAACTATAATTGCGAATTTTGTATCAATCAAAACTTCATTGTCAACAAATCTTTCAAAAGCCTAATATTATAATATATAAAGAGTGCAAAATTAAACACTAATTTAATTTTTTTTTAAATCAATTCTTTAAAAAAAAAATAAACACCTTAACTATAATTACGAATTTTGTATCAATCAAAACTTCATTGTCAACAAATCTTTCAAAAGCTTAATATTATAATACATAAAGAGTGCAAAATGAACCGCTAATTTAATTTTAAAAAAATCAATTCTTTAAAAAAAATAGACACCTTAACTATAATTACGAATTGTGTATCAATCAAAACTTCATTGTCAACAAATCTTTCAAAAGCCTAATATTATAATACATGACTGCAAAATGAACCGCCAATTTAATTTAAAAAAAATCAATTAAAAAAAAATATATTAGACACCTTAACTATAATTACGAATTTTGTATCAATCAAAACTTCATTGTCAACAAATCTTTCAAAAGCCTAATATTGTAGTACATAAAGAGTGCAAAATGAAACGCCAATTTAATTTTAAAAAAATCAATTGTTTAAAAAAAAATTAGACACTTTAATTATTATTACGAATTTTGTATCAATCAAAACTTCATTGTCAACAAATCTTTCAAAAGCCTAATATTATAATACATAAAGAGCGCAAAATGAAATGCCAATTTAATAAAAAAAACAATTCGTTAAAAAATAAAAATAGACACCTTAACTATAGTTACGGATTTTGTATCAATCAAAACCTCATTATCAACAAATTTTTCAAAAACCTTATATTATAATACATCAAGAGTGCAAAATGAAACGCCAATTTAATTTAAAAAAAAAAAAAAATCCTTTAAAAAAATAGACACCTTAACTATAATTACGAATTTTGTATCAATCAAAACTTCATTGTCAACAAATCTTTCAAAATCCTAATTTTATAATACATAAAGAGTGCAAAATGAAAGGCCAATTTAATTTAAAAACATTTAAGTGTTTAAAAAAAAAATTGACACTTTAATTATTATTACGAATTTTGTATCAATCAAAACTTTATTGTCATCAAATCTTTCAAAAGCCTAATATTACATAAAACTTACAAAGTACAACTTTAGTACAGCACAGGGTGGTTTATACCATTATAAAAAAAATAAATGTGTGGTGCCCAGTAAACGTTTAAAGAAAAATATTTCAAATAATAGCATCTGCACAAAAATACTACCTATTAGATACACAACTCTGCTACAATTTAAAAGTTATCAAACAGTTCCAACTCACATAAGAAACCCGATGTGGTTATGATTAGCTTATACAAGTACAAGGATATTAAAGAAACATGTGGTATACAGGTTATTAATACTAAGTTGTAATACCCGAAAATGGCAGTTAGAACTCATTGAAACAAACAACTTTTCTTGGTTCAAATATTTTAATTGGAGCCCAAGTTCATGTTGAATTTAAATATACAGAGTGTTAATACTAAATTGTAATACCAGAAAATGGCAGTTAGAACTCATTGAGACAAACAACTCTTCTTCGTTCAATTTTTTTAATTGGAGTCCAAGCTCATAGTTTTGTGGCATTTTTTTATTTTTCGAAAAATTGTCATTACTCCCTTATTTTAAGGAATATTTACAAAATACAAAATCTTTCAGCATTTGCTTTTGGTTTAGACACTTAATAGCCAAGAATGGGGCCGATGCTGTGCCATATGTGACAGTATTCAGTTGATAACATTTTATATTATCTGCGGGGCTTGATCGCCATAAAATCCTTTGAAGTGGTCTTTGATCTGTTGTAATTAACCCTTGACGATACATATTGGTATTGTCTGCCGACAAAACAATTGAGTGGGGTCTGAATCTGAGTAAAATCTAAAAAAGATCCCGTTGAATTGTTGGTCCCACCATTTGAATTGAATTGAATGATAAACTATTATCTGATTTGGCAGAACCATCGAACACAACTCGTACCTTTGTTGTTGTACTCTAGTCTCTTTTCACTACAGCATGATGAGACAAATAAAAAATTAAATTTTGTTGCCTGGAAACTTCTTGGACTTCAGACATATGACCCAGTTTTTCGTATCCCGCATAAACCCGATGTATGAATCTTTAAGGGCAGTTTTTTTTTGAGAATTTACGCTCTAATGAGTAAAATTGTTTTACCGCTAAATTACGCGAATCTCCTAATTATTCAGGTTTTCCATGTAGTGGCATGCTAATGATGAATCGCCCGTCTATGTCTAGTTTCGTTGTCAATAAAAAATGATTCTCGCATGCCTGCTCAATCAAAACTATATTGTCATCAAATCATTCAAAAGTCTAATATTACATAAAACTTACTAAGTACAACTTTGGTACTGCACAGGGTGGTTTATACCATTATTAAAAAATTAAATGTATGGAGCCCAGTAAACATTTCAAGAAAAATATTTCAAATAACAGCATCTGCACAAAAATACTACCTATTAGAGATACAACTCTACTACAACTTAAAAGTTATTAAACACTTCCTACTCACATGAGAACCCCGATGTGGTTATGATTAGCTTATACAAGTACAAGGAAATTAAAGCAACATTTGGTATACAGGTTGTTAATACTAAGTTGTAATTCCCGAAAATGGCAGTTAGAACTCATTGAAACAAACAACTTTTCTTGGTTCAAATTTTTGAATTGGAGCCCAAGTTCATGTGGAATTTAAATATACAGGGTGTTAATACTAAGTTGTAATATCAGAAAATGGCAGTTAGAACTGATTGAAACAAACAACTTCTCTTAGTTAATTTTTTTTAATTGGAGTCCAAGTTCATAGTTATTGGCATCTTTTTATTTTTCGAAAAATCGTCATTACTCCCTTATTTTAATGAATCTTTAAAAAATACAAAAACTTTCAGCATTTGCTTTTGGTTCTCTAAAATATTTGTATTTCCAATTATTTTCTAATAGTTACAATCTTTATTTGCTATCGACCAGAGGTCTTTCTGCTTTTATAGTGATATTTGGTGAAATTTTGTCTAAATACTTTACGTCGTTAATGAACATTTGCCATTTCGTATGTTATGGGCTTGGAATGGATTCATCCCAATGCAATTTATGTTTTGGCTGTTACTACGATTGGTGCAATGAGACCTAGAGAATCGAATATTTGGGCGATTGCTGATAGAATTGTTCTTCTAGTTGTTCGTGATTTAGTGAATTATTTTTCAATGTAATGAAATAAGTCGTGCTTTGAATTCCATGAAACACCCAAAGTTTTGACTTCTTGAGACTGAATTAATTGATTCAGTTGGTTATCAGAGTGATCTAGAACACCACTTAATACTGGAGTATTTTTTGATGCCCATTTTGTAAGTTCAAATCCCGCAGAGCTTAATATTTGTGACACTTCGTTACGAATTTGACTGACCGCGTCCACGGATTCACCACCAGTAGGCACATCATCGACATAGAAATCATGTTCAATAATCGCACTCGCTAATGGGAATTGTTTTGAATTTTCATCGGCTAGCTGTTTTAGACACCTAATAGCCAAGAATCTGGCCGATGATGTGCCATATGTGACAGTATTCAGTTACATTTTATATTATCTGCGGGGCTAGATCGCCATAAAATCCTTTGAAGTGGTCTTTGATCTGTTCTGATTAACCCTTGACGATACATGTTGGTATTGTCTGCCGACAAAACAATTGAGTGGCGTCTGAATCTGAGTAAAATCTAAAAAAGATCCCGTTGAATTATTGGTCCCACCATTTGAATTGAATTTAATGATAAACTATTATCTGATTTGGCAGAACCATCGAACACAACTCGTACCTTTGTTGTTGTACTAGTCTCTTTCACTACAGCATGATGAGACAAATAAAAAATTAAATTTTGTTGCCTGGAAACTTCTTGGACTTCAGACATATGACCCAGTTTTTCGTATCCCGCATAAACCCGATGTATGAATCTTTAAGGGCAGTTTTTTTTTGAGAATTTACGCTCTAATGAGTAAAATTGTTTTACCGCTAAATTACGCGAATCTCCTAATTATTCAGGTTTTCCATGTAGTGGCATGCTAACGATGAATCGCCCGTCTATGTCTAGTTTCGTTGTCAATAAAAAATGATTCTCGCAAGCCTGCTCAATCCAAACTATATTGTCATCAAATCATTCAAAAGTCTAATATTACATAAAACTTACAAAGTACAACTTTGGTACTGCACAGGGTGGTTTATACCATTATTAAAAAATTAAATGTATGGAGCCCAGTAAACATTTCAAGAAAAATATTTCAAATAACAGCATCTGCACAAAAATACTACCTATTAGAGATACAACTCTACTACAACTTAAGAGTTATTAAACACTTTCTACTCACATGAGAAACCCGATGTGGTTATGGTTAGCTTATACAAGTACAAGGAAATTAAAGCAACATGAGGTATACAGGTTGTTAATACTAAGTTGTAATTCCCGAAAATGGCAGTTATAACTCATTGAAACAAACAACCTTTCTTGGTTCAAATTTTTGAATTGGAGCCCAAGTTCATGTTGAATTTAAATATACAGGGTGTTAATACTAAGTTGTAATACCAGAAAATGGCAGTTAGAACTGATTGAAACAAACAACTTCTCTTAGTTGAATTTTTTTAATTTAAGTCCAAGTTCATAGTTATTGGCATTTTCTTATTTTTCGAAAAATCGTCATTACTCCCTTATTTTAAGGAATCTTTAAAAAATACAAAAACTTTCAGCATTTGCTTTTGGTTCTCTAAAACATTTGTATTTCCAATTATTTTCTTGTAGTTACAATCTTTATTTGCTATCGACCGGAGGTCTTTCTGCTTTTATAGTGATATTTGGTGAAATTTTGTCTAAACACTTTACGTCGTTACTGAACATTTGCCATTTCGTATGTAATGGGCTTGGAATGGATTCCTCCCAATGCAATTTATGTTTTGGCTGTTACTACGATTGGTGCAATGAGACCTAGAGAATCGAATATTTGGGCGATTGCTGATAGAATTGTTCTTCTAGTTATTCGTGATTTAGTGAATTATTTTGCAATGTATGAAATAAATCGTGCATTGAATTTCATGAAACACCCAAAGTTTTGACTTCTTGAGACTGAATTAATTTATTCAGTTGGTTATCAGAGTGATCTAGAACACCACTTAATACTGGAGTATTTTTTGATGCCCATTTTGTAAGTTCAAATCCCGCAGAGCTTGATATTTGTGACACTTCGTTACGAATTTGACTGACCGCGTCCACGGATTCACCACCAGTAAGCACATCATCGACATAGAAATCATGTTCAATAATCGCACTCGCTAAGGGGAATTGTTTTTAATGTTCATCGGCTAGCTGTTTTAGACACCTATTAGCCAAGAATCTGGCCGATGATGTGCCATATGTGACAGTATTCAGTTACATTTTATATTATCTGCGGGGCTAGATCGCCATAAAATCCTTTCAAGTGGTCTTTGATCTGTTGTGATTAACCCTTGACGATACATTTTGGTATTGTCTGCCGACAAAACAATTGAGTGGCGCCTGAATCTGAGTAAAATCTAAAAAAGATCCCGTTGAATTATTGGTCCCACCATTTGAATTGAATTTAATGATAAACTATTATCTGATTTGGCAGAACCATCGAACACAACTCGTACCTTTGTTGTTGTACTAGTCTCTTTCACTACAGCATGATGAGGCAAATAAAAAATTAAATTTTGTTGCCTGGAAACTTCTTGGACTTCAGACATATGACCCAGTTTTTCGTATCCCGCATAAACCCGATGTATGAATCTTTAAGGGCAGTTTTTTTTGAGAATTTACGCTCTAATGAGTAAAATTGTTTTACCGCTAAATTACGCGAATCTCTCACCTTAATCATATCTAAAGTAAAAGTAATAAGAAATACATCTTTCAAGATCAAGACATGTTCTTTTACAATATTGGGATACTTTTTATCATATTTTTTTAAATAATAAATTGGCATATTTTTAATATTTTTTTGAATAATTGACCGAAAATTTAATTTTGTAAATGCTTAACAGTTCTAGGCGGTTATGACCCCGCCAAATATACAACTCTTGTGTACTTGAAATAAGGTTTGTTACGTTTATCTTTATAATTAGTATGACTTGATACTATTATAAAAATTTGAAATATTTGTTTTATTTTGATTTTTTTAAATTTGATATTTGATATTTTTTGACGGAAAGTGCTTTATTATTTTTTTATTAAGGAACATCGGCAATAATACAATTCCTCAAAATAAACATTGTCATAAAATTGGGTTTCAAAATAATGATTGATTAAAAGGCGAAGACGATTTTGATTGAAATAATATGATTATAAAATTTAATTTCAAAGTGATAATTGAATCTATATTAGAAACAAAAATTAGGGATGAATTCAAACAAATCACAATATCTGTTTTATTATACTGCCATGCTAAGCACAATAGTGGTAACTTGTTTTATGGCCATTTTGAGATATTCATAGTTTTTTATTTTCATGATTCTCAGTGTCTAAAAATTTGATTTCAAGTCAATAAATTTTAAAATTTGAATTGAATCATAAAGGAAAATGTTACATTATTGGTTAATGTTATAAAATTATTTATTATTTGATAATTAAATAGTAAAAGAGACTTTTTTTACACTGACCACTTAGATGAATAAAATCATTTTATTTTATTACTAAACTGGGAAAAACATAGCAGAGAGATTATTACAAATAAGAAATATACTTCAACCAAGTATCATAAACTTATTAATACAAGATAAATTAACTTATAAGTACGTAAAATAAAATATTCAGTTATAAGTAAAAGACGAATCTAATTACAATATATACAGGGTGTCTCTAAATTACGTGGACATGGCTTAACCACAGATTACTGGGATCAAAAAAGATGATTTAACAAAACTTATCTATACAGGGTGTCTACGCTAAACCGCTACGGTGTCTACGCTAAACAAAAGTTTATGAGGTTGCCGTTATCCTAGAAATTTCAAAATAATCCTCGTCATGAGTTATCCTCATGTGAAATGTTTTCAGCTTTCTATGACTTCTGGTTCCACCGGAAGTAGCATCAACTTTCTTATTTTAAATAGAACACCCCATATATTATTATATTTTTGAATTCCTCGCTTAAATTGGAACATATTTTGTAAGAACGTATGTGTACTTAACTCTTCTGGTTTTTAAGAAAAAAATGTTTTTCTAAAATTTTGACCTCTAAAAGGTACCCTAAAATATGTCAATAACTTCTCTTAGGAATAAGATACGATTATGAGTTATATTTATAATTGTACCTAGAGGATGCCTCTACGAGTAAAATAATTGGAAACTGTCAATTTTGATAATCAGTGTTCATAAAATGTCAATATCTAAGTGCCCTCTTAAATATCTCGTAATTCAATTTTTTTAAATGTAATAACCCATATTTTATCGCATAGCACGATTGGGAGAAAAATGTACTACAAAAAAGTATAATACAACCATACTCCTAAAGCAAGTATTTTTCGCAAGTACTTCCGGTGGAACCGGAAATGATAGAAAGTTGAAAATATTTCACATGAGGATAACTGATTCAACCGTGTGACGAGGATTTTTTTGAAATTTTTAGTACAACGGCAACCCCGTAAACTTTTAACGAACGGTTTAGCGTAGACACCCTGTATACAAATGCGTTTGGTTTAGCCAGTATTCTGCTTCAAAGTTAATGAAAAAAAAAATGCTTATAACAAGATAACGTTTACATTGATTTGGATATTGTTTGGTATGACACTCTATAGGGCAGTCACTCATATTTTATGTTTTTGTGCCGAAACTGTAACAGATATCAAAAACTATAAAGATACCAAAAAACTTAATAATGAATGCCTGCGTCAGATTTGATTTTTTTTAAAGTTATTTGCTTTGTCAATAAAAAAATATGAATATATTAATGTTGGGCCACCCTTGTTTTGTGCACAACCGGTCTACTGATAATAACAATATTATGTAAAAATATGAGTTATACCCGTATAAAGTGTCATACCAAACAATATCCAAATCAATGTAAATGTTCTCTTTTTATATGCAAATTTTGTTTTTTTTAAATTTACTTTGAAGCTGAATACTGGCTAAACCAAACGCATTTGTATATAGATAAGTTTTGTTAAATCGTCTTCCTTTGATCACAGTAATCTATGGTTAAGCCATTTCCACGGAATTTAGAGACACGCTGTATATATACTGGGACCTGCAACAGTGCGTCGGGCGTTTCTAGCGCCTTTCCCGTAAAAGATGGAAAAAAAATGTGTCGTACAAAAAGTTATTGGCCTAAATCTTTATGCTGTAAAATTATTTTCAAACATACAGGGTGTTCCAATTTTGCGGAATAACAAAAGCATTTTTTTTTTAAATGGAATACCCTGTATTTATTCAAGGTTTATGATGACATTTTTTCAACCTCTACAATTTGTTTATTTAGTTTTGGATTATGTTGCAGTGTTACCAATTTACAATTTTTTTCTCCAAATATCATGCATAAGGAAGCTCAACTTTAAAAAATCGTAGCGACCTCATTTTTTAAATGCAAGAATAAGTTATAGCAATAATCTCAGTGTGGTTAATAAGCAACCTTTTTGCAGTGAGAAATTTTAAGTTAGTAATACAGGGCATCCAGAAAAAAATTCCAAACTTTGCAAATTTCAAAGCGGTATAATTCATTTTTTTTAATGGAGTGCCCCCTATTTTATGTCACTATTCGATAGATCTTTTTCTACTCTTCAATTTGATGAGGCATATTTTATGTCTAAACCCCATAGTTGTTGAGATATTCAACATTATATTTTTCACAAAAGTAACCATTTAATTACATTTCTAATCATTGAAGTAGGTCATGCTGAGATAAATCAACTGTCAAAATGTAAGTAAAAATCAATGTGAGATGAACACAAACATTTTGAACATTACTGTAGTATCGTTTCTCTTTTGTATTAATAATTTTGTTATCTCTCATGGTTTTTGAATAAAATAATTAATCGTATTACAGAAGTACTATCTACTATTTTACTATTTTCGTTCATCTCACATTGATTCTTACTTACATTTTAACAGATGATTTGTCTCAGCATGACCTATTTCAGTGCATAGAAATGTAATTTTATAGTTACACTTGTGAAAAATATTGAATATCTCAACAACTATGGGGTTCAGACAGAAGATATGCCCCATCAAATTGAAGAGAAGAAAAAGACCCATCGAATAATAACATAACATAGTGGGCATTCCATTTAAAAAAGATAGGTTATACCGCTTTGAAATTTGTAAAGTTTGACTTTTTTTTCTGAAACCCTGCATTACTAAATTCTAATTGCTTATTGCCAACATGTTTCTTATTAACCACACTGAGAATATTGCTAAAACTACAAACTACAAAAAACGAGGTCGCTACGATTTTGTAAAGTTGAGCTTGTTTATGCATGATATTTGGAGACAAAAATTAAATTGGCAACACTGTAACATAATCCAAAACTAAATAGACAACAATATAGAGGTTGAAAAATGTCATCATAAATACAGGGTGTTCCATTTAAAAAAAAATATTTGTTTTTGTTATACCGCAAAATTGGGACAGGGTGTCCCAATTTTGCGGTATAACAAAAACAAATATTTTTTTGACGAAATAGACAGGGTGTCTATTTGAAAATAATTTTACGGCATAAAGATTTCTAAACCAATAACTTTTTGTACGAAACATGTTTTTCTATCTCTCACGGGAAAAGCGCTAGGAAAGCCCGACGCACTGTTGCAGGACCCTGTATATAAATATATAATAATAACATTATTATTATTGAATTTTTCACCAATTGAAATTACAACATCTACAAAACCTAACCTGTAAAAGTGGGTTACCACCTCTGTGTTTAGTACGGCAGTATACCTAATGACTGTTTGTAGAGAATGTCCAAATGGAGAGTAAACACTGAATAAACATATTTTTTAATTTTTTTAATGAAAATAATTGGTACTGAAGTATGTTCTGCTTATTTGCCATATTTAAATAGTTTTCTGGTGGAATTTCCATTGAATAACTTCAAAATAGCAGGTTTCTCCATTTCCTCCAATAATTGTGAACGTTTTCAATCAGACAACGAAGATCTTGATGTGCATACATTTGGCTTGCTGTAATAACTCGTGGTTTGTAATTTTTTAATGTTTGTTTAGAACCAACCTATTTTGATACAATGGCGCATTATTGATTTGTCAAAAAAAAAAAACATTTTGCCTCTTTGAGCTTTTGTATTTGGCTACCGAATCTTGGGTAGTTTCGGGCGTTAAATAATATTGTTTCGTAAATCTGTATTTCTGCACTTGTGTTAATGAAGGCGTATGTGTTTGGTTCTTACAGGGTCCGTTAATTCCTGCTGCGTTCACCAACGGCTACCACTGAGCTCTTGGACTGTCTAGTGTTGTGTGACTCGACTCGGCAGCTACTGTGATGTCATCACACCTGCACTTGTACATTCACTATATGTGTATAATAATATAATGTAGCACCCCGCCAGGCGCGGCCCACTTGTTGTTGTAATGTTTGGTGTCAACGTGCCGCTTCGCCGCCGACGGAGCCCGCCGAAGAGGCCACAAGTAATAAAATAGTAACGAAACACACCAAAATAATATTAATATTAATAAAAATGAATCAATTAATTGCAGTAATAATGAATTGTTGATCTCGGAGATAATGTTAAAGATAATATAATAATAATTGATGGTTTAGGCAGCCCTCGGCGGTCTCCGAACCCGCGGCTTCCCCACCAAACACAGGCACTCATTGGTTACGTCTTGCGTTTATTACATATGATATATTACAGGGTATCTTTATGGGATACATTATCCTCACATATTATTATTATAAGGACCAACGAGGCAACGGCGCTAGAGGTTTGTGCGCGGAGATTTGACGCGTTGCCAAATATGGTAAATTATTTTTTAAATGGTAATAAAAAAAAACAAGTTGTTTTTATATTAAATTTTATTTCGTAATAGGATCATTGACTATTATTATATTTGATATATGATTATTTATGATACTACGAGAACAAATTAATTATAGTTTTTGTGTTGTCCGAAACACACACACACACAGTGTTTTTGCGCGATGATTAATGTATACAACCATTACTGGATAATTTAAGGAATTTGTAAATAATTATTGTTGTTTGAGACGGCGCGTATCACTACAAAAACACACACACACGCGCACACATGTGTAATAATATTAATAATAATAATAATAATAAAGGTAGGTGTTTGCTGGTTGGTGTTTTTTTGAAGGGTTTTTTTGGGGGGTGGTAATTGGGGGTGTCACAGGTGTGTGTGCGTGTGTGAGGTTGGGGGAGTAGTGCGCGCCGGACGTCTGTGTAGCTTGTAGTGTCCTCTACGTACTCCTTATAACCCTAGATCTGTCTGATTGTTTAGCATAGAACAGATCAATTTAAAGTATATATTATATAAATGTTTCCTGTTATTAAGTGAATAATTCTATATCCCGGGCCGGAGGGGCACGCAGGCTCTACGCGAGGCTGTACAATACTTATTAAAAAAAAAATAATAATAATAATTAAAGAAACTGTATTATTATTGAGATGATGCATTTTATAAATAATAATGTAAATGATGAAGGGGGGTAAAATAATTAAGCCGCCTAGCCTAACGAGGTAGCGAGTAGAACGTAGGTAGATTGTTAGATAGAGAATAGTCCTAGTTTGTCTAAATTGTGATTGCTGCTGATGTGGCTGGCTCGAAACTCGTGAGATAGAGACGACGGGGAAGTAAGGTTTTTTCTAGTAAATTATTGAGTTCCACGGAACGGAGACATACAGTCACACATAACAAACACTGAAAGCGCGCGAGTGCAAGTAGTAATAGAACGAAAGAAAGGACGGTGAGTGATAGCAGAGGAGGGAAGAAAGAGCTGTGGTAGTAGCTGTAGATGTAGAAGCGAGCCCCGCCGCGCCCCCGACGAGTCCTCCGTGTGAGTTATATGGTGTGTTATGGTTTTTATTGTTTTTATGTTATATATTTCGCCGTTCGGCTTGTTAAATGAATTATGATTGTTGTCTGACTGATTGCAACTGCTTGTCTCCTCAGTACAAATACACCACGATATAAATTATAATTAATACATATATAGTTCGATCGTAGGAAAATGGAACTAAAGAGATTAGCTATCCGAATTGTCGCAACGATTGACCGTAGTTGAATATAAATTATTTTAGGTAGAGGCGCCTCGCCGTCGCCGTTTCCGTGAAACCGCGCGGTGTGCTGTTAATTTATTAAAGAAAATAAATGTGTAAAGAGACGAGAGGATGAGGATAACGGCCCCGGGCTGGCCGGGGCTTAGTGGGTAACGGTGAGAATATTCAGGGAAGCGAGCCTAGGGGGGCGACGCCGGCGCCGGGACGCCGACGCCGCCCCCCAAACCGCGCTCAGTGAGAACTGACCAAAGGTATATATAAAAAAAATGTCAATACTAATGTCAATACAGTGACTGCGTTTTCATTTCTCGGTAATGCTGATGATTATGAAGTATTTTAATGTCAATCCAGAGCAATACGGTAATTGTAGGTAGTTAAATCCAAAAAAAAAAAATATAAGTTTGGTTATATTTAATATAATTATATTTTGATATCTGATACTGTGTTATTGCATTAAGTGGTAGTTAAAGGATAGTTAGCTAAAGCTAAAAAGAGGCCGCAGCCGCAGCTTAAAGTATACTGGACGTAACTGGACGTGTGAACTCGGCTACCGATGGGGTATACTTTCAAGTGTCTAGTGAGACTCACCTCCATCCTACATATCACATCCGCGGCCGCCACTTTTTAGCCATGTGTCGACTCACCCAGTCGCCTGTAAAATTATTTCCCTCAACGGAATATATATATTATCTCGACAATATTGATTCACACTGTGAAGTTTTCAGTTGTATAATTCAAACTGTATATCGTGGGCCTTACTATATACACTGAAAATTAAAAAAAAAAAAAACGTGCTGTCCAAAATTATTACAATTATTATAACCTATTATATTAAATTATCGTTTCATCACTAATTGATCTTGCGAATGTGTACGTTCAGGCCGCCCACTGAAGATATGTAGTTTAGTGTCGCGTGCGCGGCCGACCCTTTTGTATACTTAAATAATGAGAATAAAAAAGAAATAACAAAGAGAAGATAAAGGCGCCCCGCCCGAGGTTGGGCGCTGTTTTGTTGTGTTACTTTCATACGTACTTTAGGATTACGTTATTGAGTGTATACAAGTTGTATATATTATATAATATATATACTCTATATATATATAAATATATAATTTAAGCGGTAGCAAGTGGTCCGGAGCCGCCACCATGTATTAAGGCATCCGCCCTGTCCCTGTGTTGCAGCCCTGTCCTGTCTGGTCCACTGCGGGGGACGTGTCAGGAGTGATCGCGGCGCCAACTGCCCCCGCACATGTGATGATTATGATGATGATAATGATGACATCGGCGGCGGCGGTGTGTGACGACGGCGCGACACCGTGACACGTCCCCCGTTCAATGTTTACGTAAACTCATTGTATTTATAGCCAAAAGGCTTCTTGCAATAAAAGAGCAATAACCATATTCCTTCTGTGGACGCTTTTGACTTTTACATTAAGAATATAATATTATTATATTAATTAATAATTATTGTAAGTACGTACTTTAATGATCAAGATTTTACACTATGATAATAATGAAAGCGATGGCATATTGCTAATTTAGGATGATTGTACAGATAGAGTTTGTAACATAATAACAAGAATTATGTTGTTTAGCACGGCGGCCCGAAGGCCGCCCAATGCTACTGGACCCGGCTTTTGTCCGGCCCAAAAAAAATTCATGTATATCTACACGTTCTACAATGTACATATATTATTACAATGATAAGACAAGGTTCACAACGTGCCGTGTGTATGTGGGATAAATATAATATGGACATTGTTCAAAAAATTCTCACGACTTTTATTTTCACCACAACACAATCCCCACAATCCCTTTTTCCTTCAAACAATCTCGAAACGATATCATCGCTACTCAATTTTTATATATTTATATATTAAAACATTGATTTATTTACACAGAGTGTTGGCTAAATTAAAAAAAAATCTAATTTTGACACTTTATGTCAAATAATAGTAATAATTATATATCTAACCATTTAACCGGTTAGAAAGTACACTTCTGGACAAAATTAAGGGACCACCAAATAATATACTTAAAATAACTTTACCAATGTATAAGTTGTTTTCAATAGATATTTCACATGCCATAAATTGACTATTATTATTTGTTTGGCAACACTTGCATTTATATATTTATTCAGTTCATTAAATGTCGTTATCTGGTTCAAAATGTATTTTGAATTTTACTATTTTATTATTATTATTATTATCAATCGGCCCTTTACCTTTCGATGTGGGCAGGAATTTTACTAGTGCTCCCTTAATTTTGTATTACATGAATAAATATTTATATACATTCGTCACGATCTACATTAATGGTCCATAACATGTATGGGATCTCTCGGTGGTTCCAGTGATAATTTTTCCAATTGCCATAAAAGAATAATTAAGGTAAGTAACAAGGTAAGTAGTAAATTATATTTTATAATAATCAATGCACTTATTTGTAGTAAATTTTGTCGTAACATTAAAGTTATGTAGAATCTCGAACCCACAGCTCTATATTAGTTGTAGAAAGCTGAAATTGAATTTTATATGTTTACTTTACTGTTGTGTAACCCAGGCCACCTGGTGAATATATTTATACCTGAAAACGAGAGATATTAGGTTAATAAAACATGTATTGAGAGTTAAAGAGAGATTTGGCTTTTATTCATCAAATGAAATGCAATTAAATCTATATGACATCTTAAAATTTTAATACCAATCAATACAGAACAAACAACGATATAATTCAATATATTAAATTTTTAATAATGAATGATAATTTTTGACCCTAAAGTATAATTGAAAATATGTGTATCTTTGATGGTTTATTTTACTTTAATACAAGGATACTAATTTTACTGATAATTTTGACAGAAGGAATGCACTTCAAGGATATGTCACACAAAAGAGTTTTCAATCAAAAATGACCGTTCTGAGTGATAATAATAATAATACAATCGGTTGGAGCTTGTGAAATATTAATACTTAAAGAGAAAGAACAAATTATTCTTTTTCACAACGACATTTATTTCTCTAAAAGTACATTTCAACCACTACGTCTTCATCTTCAGTAGACATTTGTACAAATACAGTAGACTTTTGATAGTTTAACAGATTTGAACAGGTGCAATTGAAACTATATCAAATTTGAAAAATTGTAATTGTTAATTTATCTGTACGAAAAATGTATGGAAATCAATGTTTTAGTTTCCTAGTTAGAGTTCAAAATCAGACGGATATTAGCAGTCTCATTTGAAAACTTGACGAAGCTGCAAATTTAAAAACAAATTTAAAGACTTTAATCAGAATATATGGAAAATTTTGATAGGCAAAGTACAAAATTTACAGATTTTGCAACGTGCAATTGAAAATTGGACAGATGCTCACTTCTGAAGCCAAGTATTTGATAGATTTGCCAAGTTGCAGCAGAAAAATTTCAAGACTGTGACAGTTTCGGTTGAAATTCGGCAGATTCGGGCAGTTACAACTGAAAATTTGACAAATTTGCACAGTTTTAATATAATAACTACTAATTAATGACAAAATATAGCAAATTTCGAAAATTGAAGTTGAAAATTGGACAGATTTTGAAATTTGAAGTTGATAATTTAACAGATTTGGACATATGCAGTTGAAACTATACCAGATTTGAAAAATTGCAATTGTAAATTTATCTGTACGAAAAATGTATGGAATTTAATGTTTTAGTTTCATAGTTAGAGTTCAAAATCAGACGGAAATTAGCAGTCTCATTTGAAAAATTGACGAAGCTGCAAATTTAAAAACAAATTTAAAGACTTAAATCAGAATATATGGAAAATTTTGACAGGCAAAGTACAAAATTTACAGATTTTGCAACATGCAGTTGAAATTTAGACAGATGATCACTTCTGAAGCCAAATATTTGATAGATTTGACAAGTTGTAGAGGAAAAATTTGAAGACTGACAGTTTCGGTTGAAATTCGGCAGATTCGGGCAGTTACAATTGAATATTTGACAAATTTGCACAGTTTCAATATAAAAACTACTAATTAATGAGAAAATATAGCAAATTTCGAAAATTGAGGTTGAAAATTGGACAAATTTTGAAATTTTCAGCTGATAATTTAACAGATTTGGACAGGTGCAGTCTTATTTGAAAACTTGATAAAGTTGGAAATTTAAAAAACAATTTAAAGACTTAAATTTGAATATATGAAAAAATTTGTCAGGTAAAATACAAAATTTACAGATTTTAAAACATGAAGTTGAAAATTGGACAGATTTTCACTTGTGAAGGCAAGTATTTGATAGATTGGACAAGTTGCAGTACAAAAATTACAAGACTGTGACTGTTTTAGTTGAAATTTGGCAAATTCGGGCAGTTACAATCAAAAATTTGATAAGTATGCACAGTTTCAATAAAAAAAGTACTAATTTGTGAGATTAGATTAGAGTGGTACTAATTACCAAACGAAATACCATATAGCATAACTTCGACCATGTGATTTTTTTGAGATTATATATCTGCACCTTGGAAGTTAAAAGTTAAATACAATTTCTGGAGGTATATATGTAAAAAACTCTTCATTTTCATTCATCTCAATACAAATACACAAACACAATGCATCTCACAGTGACACTTTTGAGTTTGTTTCTTATGTTTCCTTGGTATTGTTTAATTTGAGAAATTTTGTAATTGGAGTGCAAGAAGGAATAAAGACTATTAATCCCTAGTCATTATTCCCTAAGGAAATAATATATAGCATTATACTGCAAACAACTCAAGTTATACTCAAGTATAATAGTTACATTATAAATTAATCGTAGATAAAAAGTTTGAATAGTAAATAATAACCTTTCCTCTTTAGAATAAAGTAATAATTTTTTGTTTCAAGTGGCTCAATTTAAATCAGTCATTAACCAGATTTAGGTTTTTTAGTAGCGTAGTGCTTTGGCATTTTTTACAACTTCTAATGAGCAGGCATTAGTAATATAAATTGTCGGCAAACATTTATTAATAAATTAATTACCTCTAATTTGTAAAATTGGTCAAACAATTGGTGAATATTGTTCATCTTTCCAAAAGTAGCAAATCACATATTGAAATCCCGAGATTGTTAGACTGTGACTAAAGAAATGCAAGGTTTATATTTACGAATTTTAATTTATAATAATTTTTGCGATAATGGCAGAACAAATTTAACCCAAAAAGCACAATATCGTACAATTATCGATTATTTTAGTGCCGATTTCGGTTCGCTGTCTTGGCTGATAAAAAAAACATATTTCTGTTTTATGTTCAGTTGCCTTCTCAATTAACCTAGTACTACTAATTTTAAGCAGTGTTACTATATTTTGTCGTATGATTTTTTTTGTCTGAAGAATTCTTTTCCAGAATTAAATTTGGCTTATAAATGCAGCGCGACACGATCAATACGAAGTGATAAATAATTACAAATATTATGTGAGCCCCTGTTTAAGGCTTAAATAATGATTTATTTGTGAATGTGATGTATCTTTGCTAGTGTTTCTATCGTGATGTGTCAATGTAGGATTTTGTTTTAATTTTGTGTTATGCAAGTTATAAGATACATATACCTATACAAAATTCAATTAATTTCGTCAAAATTTGGACATCATTTTTGAAAATGATATAATTTCATTTTTCTTCCCATCTTGATAATACCTTTAGTACTGCAGGTTGCTATGTAACTGAGAAATACCAATACTGGAATATTACATTTCCGGCCTAAGCCTGCAATGAAGTATTCCTGAAGGTCTAGAACACATAATTTCTTCTTAGATCTTCCATATTTCTACGAAACATGCATAAATATTGCGATGGGAGAAAAAATAGTAAGTGATGTTCGTACATAAAGTGTCACCATGGCCTCTTCGGCATCCACCTCGGCCTCTTCGGTTTGCTGTCGTCGCCTGATGGCTCGGACATCAATTGCCGCATCAGCCGGAAATATATCACTTCCTGTACTAACCACACGATTATGATGCACAAATTTCGCAAACAGTTTTTGAACATTTTAAGAAACTATTAAAATAGCAATTATTACTGTCAAACTTTGAATGATTTCTGTTAATATTTCAATTTTCTGAAAAAACTATTGTAATTATTATAAAACATTTCACTCTGTCAAAATTTTGAATATTTCCTAAGTAATCTCAATTATACATCAAATTTTCAAGATTAGAGTGTCAAAATTTCAATGTATGTTTGGACTATTTCTGTCAAAATATAAATCATTTATATCAAAATTTCAATGGATTTGAAAATTTTAAGAAACTATTTAAATTTCAGTTATTACTGTCAAATTTTGAATGATGTCTGTTAATATTTCAATTTTCTGACAAAATTATCGTAAATATTATAAAACAATTATTTCTCTCAAAATTTAAAATATTTCGTAAGTAATCTCAATTATTCTATCAAATTTTCAACATTGTAAGAAGACTTAATTAAATCCAACTGTGTATATGAACATTCAATTGTAATTTACAATGTAACGCTAGTACTCAATAAGCCTGGATGCAACAGAGAACTCTTTAACACTGGGCTCAAAAGGACCTCCCATTTGACCTCAACGAGGTACTCCCAATAACGTTCTACAATGCTGCACCAAAACTCAATGATTTATACAGTGTTACAGAGAAATCCCATTCTGGCTCATCACAAGAACTTAATCAGGTTTAATGCAACTACACTAGAAATCTTAGTCAAATGGAGAAATTGCGAGGTTTTGAAAGAAAGCATATTGGATATGAAAATCCATCTTCCATACACAAGCACAGACATTTGTATAAATGATCGCTTCATGATAAAGGAGCCCCAAAATCTGGGCATAGGTGAAAGCCTGATTTTTTTTGCACGATTATAACTCACAGCAAAATCTGTGTTTTTTGAAAATTGGGAACTCCAATAAAAATACCTCTCCAATACTGGATCTCGTAGACATCTTAAACCTCAAGATACGTATCGCAATTATATAAATGAATGCCAATTAATTGCATAATATTCAAATTTATTTGCAGTAATATCTAAGTTGCAGTAGTAATTGTGTAAAATACTGAAATTAGTAGAAGTCGTAACATTTTTAGACCGCCGTAAATGATCTTGACTTGCTATCTATATTGGGAGCTTGTATAAGCTATGCTTTGGACTAGTGAATGTACTACATGATCAAATTTTTTGGAAAACTTATTTAAATTATAATAATTTGATTACAGATTAATCAACTTATTATATAAAACATTGTATGAACGCAGTGTGCATTTGTGAGAAACTTGAAGAAGTTTCTATTGGGCATATATTTTAGTGGTGTTATGTTCTTAAGTTGTAGAAACGTAAAAATAAAACATTACTAAAATATGTGCAAGACGTTTCTTCTAGTTGCTTGTAATTGGTCATTGAGTGTTGATAGTGTTTTACCTATTAAGTTGATTGATCTATAATATAGAATTAATACAATTCGGTTATAGTTTTCTAAAGAATTTGATACACATAGTACACATATCAGATTAAAGTATAGCTTATGAAAGCTCCGAATGTAAGATGTAAGTCAAGAACATTTTAGCAGTGTTAAGTGAAAGCATTTGCAAGTGGAAAATGCACGCGTAAATATTTGTCGTGGCAAAAATTGCTCATCATTATAAAGATTACAAGTAAGACTAAGCATGAAGATCTGCCTCAAGGCGAGAGTACATATCTCAGCATAATAACTTCGACTCATCTCTGAGCTATCGACAACATACACCACTGCTAATTTTTGTCGTTTTGCGCCCCAATTTTACGCCCCCGCGATTTCGAATGTCGGCCGAAATTATTTTTACGTCTCACCGGATATTGATCCCGATTCCGGAAGTACTATACTTCCCTTCATCCGCCCCAAGCTCCAATGCCTACCCGCTTTTGACGTATTGCAGCGAATTTTACTTTGCTGGCACACGAGTTCCATGGGGAACTTGGACGTTTCCTATTTCCTGGGATAAAATTTTCTTTTGGATAAAGCAATTTTTGCTATTATAACCATACAATGTTTTATCTTGGGTGTGTATTCAAAACTTCGGAAAAGCTGGTGCTCATGGATCATAGACATCAGGTTTTTCCACCTGAATGTCCTGATGTAGTGAGATACCATTGAAGAAAACTGGCGCTCATGAATCATAGACGCTAGGCTTTTCCACCTAAATGTCCTGATGTAGTGAGATACCATAGAAGAAAAACTGGCGCTCATGAATCATAGACACTAGGCTTTTCCACCTAAATGTCCTGATGTAGTGAGATACCATAAACGAAAAGCTGGCGCTCATAAATCAAAGACAGTAAGCTGTTCCACCTAAATGTCCTGATGTAGTGAGATACCATAGAAGAAAAACTGGCGCTCATGAATCATAGACACTAGGCTCTTCCACCTAAATGTCCTGATCTAGTGAGATACCATAGAAGAAAAACTGGTGCTCATGAATCAGACAGTAGGCCTTTCCACCTAAATGTCCTGATGTAGTGAGATACCATAGAAGAAAAACTGGCGCTCATGAATCATAGACACTAGGCTTTTCCACCCAAATGTCCTGATGTAGTGAGATACCATAAAAGAAAAGCTGGCGCTCATAAATCAAAGACAGTAGGCTGTTCCACCTAAATGTCCTGATGTAGTGAGATACCATAGAAGAAAAACTGGCGCTCATGAATCATAGACAGCAGGCTTTTCCACCTAAATGTGCTGATGTAGTGAGATACCATAAAAGAAAAGCTGGCGCTCATAAATCAAAGACAGTAGGCTATTCCACCTAAATGTCCTGATGTAGTGAGATACCATAGAAGAAAAACTGGCGCTCATGAATCATAGACAGCAGGCTTTTCCACCTAAATGTCCTGATGTAGTGAGATACCATAAAAGAAAAGCTGGCGCTCATAAATCAAAGACAGTAGGCTTTTCCACCTAAATGTCCTGATGTAGTGAGATACCATAGAAGAAAAACTGGCGCTCATGAATCATAGACACTAGGCTTTTCCACCTAAATGTCCTGATGTAGTGAGATACCATAAAAGAAAAGCTGGCGCTCATAAATCAAAGACAGTAGGCTGTTCCACCTAAATATCCTGATGTAGTGAGATACCATAGAGGAAAAACAGGCGCTCATGAATCATAGACACTAGGCTTTTCCACCTAAATGTCCTGATGTAGTGAGATACCAAAGAAGAAAAACTGGCGCTCATGAATCATAGACACTAGGCTCTTCCACCTAAATGTCCTGATCTAGTGAGATACCATAGAAGAAAAACTGGTGCTCATGAATCAGACAGTAGGCCTTTCCACCTAAATGTCTTAATGTAGTGAGATACCATAGAAGAAAAACTGGCGCTCATAAATCATAGACAGCAGGTTTTTCCACCTAAATGTCCTGATGTAGTGAGATACAATAGAAGAAAGATTGGCGCTCATGAGTCATAGGCAGCAGGTTTTTCCACCTGAATGCCCTGATGTAGTAAGACACCATAAGATTGAGAAGAAATCTTAGGCGCTCATGAATCCAGACAGCAGGCTTTTCCACCTAAATGTCCAGATGTAGTGAGACCCCATAGAATTTCGAAGAAATATTTTCATAAGTTAAATACACACTTCGATATATTTTTATGGTAAAAAAAAATTAAAAAGACGAAACAAACATACAAAGGAAACGTCCGTAAAGTATCCCCACCGCTTATACCTCATGCGCCATAACAAATTCACTGCAATATGCCCATTCTGTGGGGGTCAGGCATGAAGTTGGAGGGATGAGAGGAAATATTTCGCTCCGAAAAGCGAAATCCATTTCCAGTCGGAGACTATAATTCCAGCCAACTATCGAAAACGTAGGGTCGCAAAATTACGGCGCGAAACGAGTAAAAAGGCAGTACTGCAGGGATGTGGAAAACCGCAAAGTGTGTCTTGGTTGCTATGGTTGGATATCATCGTCACATTGAAGCCAATATTCGCGCTAAAAATTTGGAAACGTTTCGTTTCTTTGAAGACAATCAAAATGATGATTTAATTGGTTACCACGAAAGATATATATAATGAAAAAAATATATACAGGGTGTCCCATGAGAAACGTAACGCCCTAAATATCTACGGATACAATTTTGTTTCGCGAAATCGTGAAATACGCCAATTTTTAAATGAGGTTCAAAGTTTGGCGAGCAAATGATCTCCAATAGTTGAACCCTCTTACAACAGCGGAAGTAAGCCGATATATCGTCGGTGTTCTGGCAGTAGTCACCATGCCCAATAAGGTCACTTTACAGTACACATTTTATAAGTCTAACTGGGTACGAAAAATCGCCAATTTAAGATTATAGGAACATATGTATGGTGTACAGAGTGTTATGTACACCATACATATGTATGATGTACAGAGTGTTCTGTACACCATACGTATATGTACGTATATGTACTGTACACTATACCATACATAACGATCCTATAATCTTAAATAAGCGATTTTTCGTACTTGTTAGACCTTTAAAATGTGTACTGTGAAGTGACCTTATTGGACTTGGTGACTTTTGCCAGAACACCGACGATATCTAAATTGCAGTAGGGGTTGAGTGATAGTTCATTTGAAACCTTGCATAATTTACAATACAACGCTGTAGCTTTATAAAATCTTGCGATTTCAAAAGTAATACACCGCTGCATTACAAATTATGCTTTCAAATGAATCATCACTCAACCACTACTCCAAAAAAATTGGCTTACCTCCCCTTCGGCAAGGGAGTTAAAACATTTTAAGATAACTTGCTTAACAAAAGTTAGCCTCCTGTAATTAAAAATTGGCGCATTTTAGCGATTTTGCAAAAAAAAATCGTAGATATTTAAGGCGTTTCATTTCTCCTGGAACACCGTGTATATACAGAGAGCTTTTTTATCGTGCAATATAGGGTTAATCATTTCAATGGTTACACACTTTAGTCGCACTGACAACTATGTATCATAGCGCCTTTTTCAAAATGCAACATAGAAGTAATTCTCTGTCAGGCAAATATTACAGTTTATGAAGTGAACAATGTTAAGCTGAGGTTTGCAGCATCATTTATTTGAATAACAGAGCTCTTTCTTCAGTTGAATACATTGTACAGCCACCGACTCTAAGAATAACGCGTCCGTCCGTCCGAGCAGTCTGCTATCCTTGTCTGTCCCGCACGGTAGAGGCACGTAGACAGGGATAGAAGCCTGCTACGACATACGGACGCGTCATTCTTACAGTCCATGGCTGTACAATGTATTCAACTGAAGAAAGAGCTATATTATTCAGATGAATAATACTGCAAACCTCAGCTTAACATTATTCACTTCATAAACTGTAATATTTACCTCAGATACACTTGTATGTTGCAATAAAAAAAGAACGTTATGATACATTGCTGCCATTGTGACAGAAGTGTATAACTGAAAATGGTTAAACCTATGTTGCACGATAAGCAAAACTCTCTGTATATGTATATTAAGACTTCTACATGTAATAAGCATATATTGCGGCGGAAAAGCCCCAAAATTATGATTAATTAATACTGCAACCGATAAAGCGCAAACAAATCAAGAACATAATTCATTTACCTAACTACTGTATTTTGCAAGCACTATAAATAAAGTAATTTCGATTGCATTTTATTGTAGCATACACGGTAAAGATAAAAATATTATAACCATGCTAGAAAAACACATTTAAAATGTTATGAAGTGACCAATTATTTATGTTTGTGCGTGTGTATGTTTGTAAAAGCTAAGGATATTGTCGTAAGGACAATTTTGGAAAGCATGGGAGAATTTTGGGGGCAAGCATAATTCGGCGGATAGCACGAAATATGCTTCATGATATGAAAATCATTTGGAATATTCAAAATCTAAGAAATAAGCGAAAACCCTTACTTTACGACGCTGCAGTGCGAGCTGGCGCTGAAATTAAAATAAGTCTAAGTACTGATTCGTCTTTAAATGTTTCGTTATTATAGTTGCAGCATGGACATGCATTTCAAGCAAATACAGAGTTAAACTGTTCCATTTTTATTTTTAACTAAGTTGGCTCTGTTAGGGTGATAGCATTGTTGGCCAATGTAAAAAGTCACTAGACTTGGAAAAAATAGGTTATGTTAAAAAAAATGTTATATTTTATGACAGTGGGCAATGTTGCCATCAAATTGAGCAACTATTGAGTACAGAATTTATTTGTTATTTTTATTTTACCAAAGCAAATCAGTCAAATTATAATATAAAATATGCTTGATGATTAGTTTACTTACTAATAATTAAAGAAACCAGCACACTTGAATGATTGAAGCAATCATTTAATTATTTGAATATATGAATTAGGCAACGTTGTTAGAAATCTTACATTTAATTTTTTTTCACTGTCAGGTCATTTCTGTTGGTATTCATGTGTAAAACTTTATAAAATGAAACCACAGCCTTCGTAGTTAAACATAAAAATGGAACAGATTATAGGTATATCAGTAAAATATTGAATAAAATATTCAAATATTCAAGTTAAATTGAAGCCGAACAACAATAAGAAGTAGCCAGAAATTATTTACGAAATAGAACATGTAATCCAAAAAAAATGCAAATATTAAAAAAGTGTACAATTTAAATATTTATATTATCATTACTGTTAAACAATAATCGGTAATTATTCAAGGCGCATTTTTACGAATCAAGTTCACCAATGAAGTTAATTGATCGATTGTAGTTGATCGACAAATATTGAACAAATACAATAGTACCATGCGAGCAAAAATTATTATCATCAACGTTTGCTTTGCATCTAACGCCATACAGCCTAGCAGTAGAGCTTAATGCCTCTTGGATGAAAATAAGTTTTGCTTGCATAGTATAAAGTTGATCAACACTATTCAAACAAAATGTTCTATAGTCACTACATCACTATCACTATATGACTTGTCAGTATAGTTACTATAGCACCTATAGTTATCATTCAAGTTTTGTTGATCAACTACAATCGATCAATTAAACTTGATACGATTTCGAAAAATTGGTTTGGCAGTGCAACTATTTGATTTTGGCTTAAATTTACAAACATATCTGAATAATTAAAGTTGTAGCGATTTCGAAAAATTGTTTTACATTGTATGCCTAGTAACTGTTTGATTTTGGCTTAAATTTACAAACATGTCCATGCTTACTTTGCAGAGTTATATAAGCAACCACCTGCACCTGCACTTACAGGTACATTCTAGAAATTTTTCAAATTTTAACATAAAAATATAGTTTAGACGATGGTACTATTTCGGCACTAAGCGTTACTACGGCGTTACTTACTTATGTTACTTTGCAAACTCACATTGATACTTGAAATACATGAGTGACGTAAGCAAACACCTGCACCTGTACTTACAGGTACGTTCTTGAAATATTGCAAATTTTGAGATAAAAATATAGTTTAGACGATGGTACTATTTCGGCACTAAGCATTACTACGGCGTCACTTAATTACGTTACTTTGCAAACACACATTGATACTTGAAATACATGAGTGACGTAAGCAACCACCTGCACCTGTACTTACTGGTACTTTCTTGAAATATTGAAAATTTTGAGGTAAAAATGTATTTTAGACAATGGTACTATTTCGGCACTAAGCGTTGCTACGGCGTCACTTAATTACGTTACTTTGCAAACACACATTGATACTTGAAATACATGAGTGACGTAAGCAACCACCTGCACCTGTACTTACAGGTACATACTTGAAATATTGCAAATTTTGAGATAAAAATATAGTTTAGACGATGGTACTATTTCGGCACTAAGCGTTACTACGGCGTTACTTTGCAAACTCACATTGATACTTGAAATACATGAGTGACGTAAGCAAACACTTGCACCTGTACTTACAGGTACGTTCTAGAAAAATTGCAAAGTTTGAGGTAAAAATATATTTTAGACGGTGGTACTATTTCGGCACTAAGCGTTACTACGGCGTTACTTACGTTACTTTGCAAACACACATTGATACTAGGAATAGTAAAACACCCAAAATTCCACTTACTTTGCACGCAGCGCTGAAGCGATCTGCCCGAGAGAACGCGCCAACTCGACTGAACTCCCCGCTCACCAATGTACTTTTATCTCGATCTATTTACAATAAAAACGTCCGGCGATGGGATTTGAACTTGAGGTTCTCGCCTTGGAGAAGACAGCGGAGAATCGCAGCGCGTGCGAAGGTTATTGTGCGTAAAGTATCGATCGGCAAAATACATCTATGTCAACTCTTCGATATTTCACTAGTTCAAAATACATGTAATATCACACATCAAAGTACATATAATAATAACAAAATATATATATATATATATATATATATATATATATATATATATATATATGTATATAACATATTTCAATAACATCAATGTTGCAAATCCTTTGCCATAGAATCTGTGTACTACATCATAATATAATAAGATGGCCTATAAAAGTGTCAAAAGTAATAAACCATCGTAATTTGAAAGCATATTTTGGTAAGTAAAGATTTTCGATTTGTCTCACTTATTTATTTGTAACTTATTGAATTACTTATGACTTATGTTTTGGGCAAAGTTGGGCAATATTTTAGCATAAAATTTCTTCCAAAAGGTACTCTCTCGAAGTGTTTTGAAAATTATGGTGGTACAGCAACTTGCAAACTTTGCTCAAGAAAACATAATACTTCTGGGAATGTACATTAAATTTAAAATGCTACTTACACAGCTTACACCCTGACATTTTGAAGAAATCATACCAAGCTACTAGTTGCAGTAGTACAAGCCGTCAGGCTATGAGTAGTACTACAACTATAAATATTGAAGTAACTTAGCTTCTGAGAGTACATAAAATCTTAATGCCATTTGAAAGTCATACACTCAGACATTTTGAAGAAATCATACCAAGCTTCTAGTAGTTGTAGTAAAAGCAGTCTGGCTATCAGTAGTACTACAACTATAAATTTTAAAGTAGCTTAGCTTCTGGGAGTACATCACGTCTTAAGTGCCACTTAAATAGCTTACACTCAGACATTTTGAAGAAATCATACCAAGGTACTAGTAGTAGTAGTAATATATAGTAATATATATGTATATATATATATATATATATATATATATATATATATATATATATATATATATATATATATATATATATATATTAAAAGAGCTTAGCTTCTGGGAGTACATCAAATCTTAAGTGCCACTTAAAAAGCTTCTACTCAGACATTTTGAAGAAATCATAACAAGCTACTAGTAGTTATAGTGCAAGCAGTCAGGCTATCACTAGTACTACAACCATAAATATTAGAATAGCTTAGCTTCTGAGAGTACATAAAATCTTAAGTGCCACGTAAAAAACTTACACGCAGACATTTTAAAGAAATCATACCAAGCTACTAGTAGTAGTAGTAGTAGTACAAGTAGTCAGGCTATAAGTAGTAATACAGCTATAAATATTTATGTACCTTAGGTTCTGGGAGTACATCAAATCTTAAGTGCCACTTAAAAAGCTTACAGTCAGACATTTCGAAGATATCATACCAACCTACTAGTAGTAGTAGTAGTACAAGTAGTCAGGCTATAAGTAGTACTACAACTATAAATCTTAAAGTAGCTTAGCTTCTGGGAGTACATTAAATTTTAAGTGCCACTTAAATAGCTTACACTCAGACATTTTGAAGGAACCATACCAAGCTACTACTAGTAGTAGTAGTTCAAGCAGTCAGGCTAGCAGTAGTACTACAACTATAAATATTAAATGAAATAAAATAAAGCGCTTGGTTGAGTTTCACTGACTTACTCTCTCTGACTTTTTGAATTATATGAAATCAAATCAAACACTAGGTTGAGTTTCATTGACTGAAGTCAGTTAGTGAATGTCAGTGACCAACTGACTTAAGTCAGTGAAACTCAACCTAGTGTTTTATTTGATTTCATATAATTCAAAAATCTTTTGCTCGCACTGTAAAAAGTTGATTAACTCTATTGAAACAAAATGTACTATAGTCACTATATAGTGTAGTCTAGTCAGTATAAAAGAGACTTACAACTTAATTATAAATATTAGTTGTGCTAGTGATACTGCAGATACAAATATAGACAAGTGGGCATCGCCTACTGATATTTTAAACATTTTCAATCAAGTGCATAAGCCACAAAAAGCAAATAACCAATCATTTTCGAATACGAGATCATTGCAGGAAAACCATCTTAAAAGGACCACAGTTTTGAGGCAAACTTTTATACTTGTGCGGTGTTTAATTTTGCATCATCATGCTTCATCATACGACTTCAATGCACTTCAAGGATATGTCACACAAAAGAGTTTTCAATAAAAAATGACGGTTCTGAGTGATAATAATAATAATACAATCGGTTGGAGCTTGTGAAATATTAATACTTAAAGAGAAAGAACAAATTATTCTTTTTCACAACGACATTTATTTCTCTAAAACTACATTTCAACCACTACGTCTTCATCTTCAGTAGACATTTGTACAAATACAGTAGACTTTTGATAGTTTAACAGATTTGAACAGGTGCAATTGAAACTATACCAAATTTGAAAAATTGTAATTGTTAATTTATCTGTACGAAAAATGTATGGAAATCAATGTTTTAGTTTCATAGTTAGAGTTCAAAATCAGACGGATATTAGCAGTCTCATTTGAAAACTTGACGAAGCTGCAAATTTAAAAACAAATTTAAAGACTTTAATCAGAATATATGGAAAATTTTGATAGGCAAAGTACAAAATTTACAGATTTTGCAACGTGCAATTGAAAATTGGAAAGATGCTCACTTCTGAAGCCAAGTATTTGATAGATTTGACAAGCTGCAGCAGAAAAATTTCAAGACTGTGCAGTTTCGGTTGAAATTCGGCAGATTCGGGCAGTTACAACTGAAAATTTGACAAATTTGCACAGTTTTAATATAATAACTACTAATTAATGACAAGATATAGCAAATTTCGAAAATTGAAGTTGAAAATTGCACAGATTTTGAAATTTGAAGTTGATAATTTAACAGGTTTGGACATATGCAGTTGAAACTATACCAGATTTGAAAAATTGCAATTGTAAATTTATCTGTACGAAAAATGTATGGAATTTAATGTTTTAGTTTCATAGTTAGAGTTCAAAATCAGACGGAAATTAGCAGTCTCATTTGAAAACTTGACGAAGCTGCATATTTAAAAACAAATTTTAAGACTTTAATCAGAATATATGGAAAATTTTGATAGGCAAAGTACAAAATATACAGATTTTGCAACGTGCAATTGAAAATTAAACAGATGATCACTTCTGAAGCCAAGTATTTGATAGATTTGACAAGTTGCAGAACAAAAATTTCAAGACTGTGAGAGTTTAGGTTGAAATTCGGCAGATTCAGGCAGTTACAATTGAAAATTTGACAAATTTGCACAGTTTCAATATAATAACTACTAATTAATGAGAAAATATAGCAAGTTTGGAAAATTGAAGTTGAAAATTGGACAGATTTTGAAATTTGCAGTTGATAATCTAACAGATTTGGACAGATGCAGTTGGAACTATACCAGATTTGAAAAATTGCAATTGTAAATTTTTCTGTACGAAAAATGTATTGAAATTAATATTTTAGTTTCATAGTTAGAGTTCAAAATCAGACGGAAATTAGCAGTCTCATTTGAAAACTTGACGAAGGTGCAAATTTAAAAACAAATTTAAAGACTTAAATCAGAATATATGGAAAATTTTGACAGGCAAAGTACAAAATTTACAGATTTTGCAACATGCAGTTGAAATTTAGACAGATGATCATTTCTGAAGCCAAATATTTGATAGATTTGACAAGTTGTAGAGCAAAAATTTGAAGACTGACAGTTTCGGTTGAAATTCGGCAGATTCGGGCAGTTACAATTGAATATTTGACAAATTTGCACAGTTTCAATATAAAAACTACTAATTAATGAGAAAATATAGCAAATTTCGAAAATTGAAGTTGAAAATTGGACAAATTTTGAAATTTTCAGCTGATAATTTAACAGATTTGGACAGGTGCAGTCTTATTTGAAAACTTGATAAAGTTGGAAATTTAAAAAACAATTTAAAGCCTTAAATTTGAATATATGAAAAAATTTGTCAGGTAAAATAGAAAATTTACAGATTTTAAAACATGAAGTTGAAAATTGGACAGATTTTCACTTGTGAAGGCAAGTATTTGATAGATTGGACAAGTTGCAGTACAAAAATTACAAGACTGTACAATTGTAAAGAAGATGACAGTAGAACAATAAGCAATTACTGTATTAAAACTTTTAGGGATATTTTCTTACAATTGGAAATAATTACTATTTATTTTTTGTAAATAATATTTGGTAATGTTGAATTATTTTGTTACTGATAAACCAAAATATAGTAATCGCAAAATTCTATAAAACATTCCATAAAAACAACAAAAAAAATTAACTTTACTAAATTATTCAATGATGACGTAATATTTTACAAAGCAATATTTCGGATTTACATACGAATAACTACACAATTTCATAAAATAGTGTAACGTATTTTTGATAGCAAGACCGTCCACTTTGTGGCTATCAAATACCGGAAACGAATTAAAAAAAAATTACCAGAAGGAAATGATAATAATAATATAATATGATATAATAAGAAACCTGAAGGAAATGGTATTCCAAATTTCATCTCAAATATTTTTTATAAGTAATGTTTAGAATTTTTTTTTTAATTTCAAACGGTTTTTTGATAAGTAACGTCATAATCACTAAGTTCTGTAAAACAAATTCTATAAAAACTACGAAACAAAAAAAATATTGGTAATAAAGATTTAATTTTCCACAGCCAATTTTGAAGTAATATTTCATAAATAGTATTTTATGTTATAAGGACGAGAAATGAAATATTTCGGACTATTTGCTGGAAATTGCTGGACGAGGCAACGCCGAGTCCAGCAACAGGAATGAGTTCGAAAAATGTTTGTCGTCCGTTTACCATACATAATTTTTTATTCGATTCCAATAAATTTACAAAATACAAATTAAAAAAAAAACAGAATCAAATTGCCGTGAAAATTTTATTACATTGTCAGCGTGATGTTCTATCAACAACAAAAATATTAAAATCATTTTAAAATATCGAGTGAAGACAAGTTAATGTGTACTCCTCCTGAGATGCGTGACGCCGCAAGTCAAGTTTCGGTAGAGTTGCTTCCGCAAAAATCAAAACCAGTTTATGAAAGGGCATATCAAAGATTTGAAAAATACTGCCAAGAAAATAATATTCCAACTCTCTCCGAGAATGCTTTACTGGCATATTTCTCAAATTTGTTTTAACAAATGAAATCTTCGACTGTATGGTCTCACTATTCTATGGTAAGACCCATGTAATGCCATGAATTAATCAACCATTGGTTATTCTATTTTTGGTGCCGAAAAATATATTTCGGCTTAGGAAAAGACAGTTACCTAGCAACCATGGTCTTAAACAAAATGATGGCGTTTTCGTCCAGATTTTCATACCGAAAAATACTATCTGATGATGCAATCGAATAAAAACAAAATTTTGTATCTGCATACACATAACTACACATCCTTGTAATATAGAGTAACTAACTTTTGACAGTACATTAAATAATTATGTGGCCTTTAGACTCCGTAAACGGTTTTGAAAAATTTAAATTTTCAAGTAAATGGCGTGCGATTACCTAACATGGCGCTGGAGACACTAGGGCAAGCGACAAACCCCGTTGCAAATTTACTAATTCTAAGATATTTAATTGTTTCACTTCCGGTTTTAATCCATCATTAAGCGCTCGCTCCATGGTCCAAAGGTCATGGGTTCATGACTTGATCAGGTCATGATTTATTATTTTGCAATCTATATTCTACTTAATTGTGTTTTTAGTTTAACCCTCTAGTCATCCGAAAGTTATATTTGGCACTGACATGTACAATCTGAACTTATAAATTTAATTGTGTTTTTAGTTTAACCCTCAAGGTATCCGAAAATTATATTTGGCACTGACATATACAATCTGGACTTATAAATGTCCCCATATCTTAAATAGCTTAGGGCCTTATCAAGTCTAAATCCGACTTTGTGTGTACCTAACCAATTCAACACCGATGTGTATATATATATATATTGTTACGTTTTTATTGCCCTACGTTCGGGACTACAAATGTTACGTTTTGTTTACTCTGCCTATTTTATTAGTGTTGAATATTTAAGCATTTACTTGTTTTGTAACTTTTTGTTCTTTCTCTTATCTCAGGTTCAATAGTAGGTTCAATCATAACTAAATAGAGTTTTGTTCAAATACTTTAATGAATTGAAAATAACCAAAAATATTAAAACGTCTAATATAAACTGAACTAAACAAACAAATCAAAAACAATAGAAAACACAATTATTAAATACATAATAAACTATGGTCAACATTAACAAACTAAATCCTATATACACAAGCCAACTTATGTGATAATATGACTCTTGCACTTTACGCAAACTTTCTACTTGCAGTTTTCTTCTTGTGGTTCCTTGATTTATTCGTCCTCTTGTCCCTGCGTTCTCCTTTTGATCCTTTGTTGATTCCCACAAAAGTAAACAGCTACTTTTGTGTGCGAAGTTGAGCGGCTTGAAGTCCTGATTTTTGAATATCTCCGTCACGGCTCCTATCTTGTTGAACTCCTCTCCTGGTTGACTGTCTTCTTCCAGTCCTATGTCCAATCGTTGAAACCCCGTTAATATTTTGTAATGTATTCGTATTAGTATCGCAACATCTCCACCCGCGATCCACACGCGTCTCTCCCCTTGTCAATCTCCTTGTTGATTATTTTCGACTTTCCATTATTCAATTCCCCAAGCGTCTATGCACGAAGTCACCTGTCACCCGTGGTAACCGATCAACAACCTCCATCCGTGGATTGTTTTGTATATTTGTGCATACTTGTTCATATTCACATTTACAATATTTACAATAATTTCTGTTAGCTTGTGCCCTAAAGATTATAATTCTATCTAATACCTATATAATAATAACAATAAATATATTCTAATTAATCTGAATAAATAATACAAATACCATCACAATATATATACATATATATATACATATATATATATATATATATATATATATATATATATATATATATATATATATATATATATATATATATATATATATATTGTGATGTATTAGTAAGTGTTTACTTGGTTATGGTTTATTAACAAATTTTCACTTACCTCACTTCTTGTATGATGGTCTAAATATAATCGCGATTGGTACTAGTTTCTTTTATTATGTTTGTTTAATAATGATTTGAAAAAATTTAGTTTGTTGGGCGCCAGTAATTATGCAAATTTATGAAAAGTCTCAATAATATAACCAATGATTTCACCAAAATATGAATGTGATGTTGCTTTCTCTTATCTTAGGGCCAAGTTAGGTTCAATTAAACTAAATAGAGGGTAGTTTTATTAAGTTTAAATGAATTTGTATTGTAAATGTAAAGGTGGATATAGTAACAAATAATTAAATGAATGCAATGAATAAATTAAAAATTGAACGACAAAAAACAATAGCAAACAAATACTATCTATAACCTAACACTTAACTAATTAACAATAATTTCTAAATTAATCCTAAATCGCACAGTTACCCTAATTGAGATAACTAGAAATTGGTAAATAGTACTTGCGGTTATCACTTAATGTGGTCTGGTAGTATCGGCATCTGAATATGCATGTGCGTCTTTGGGGTGGCCGTCCTCTTGTGATGTATCCCTCGCTGTGACTTTCAACTTCGCTCGAGTTGAATGAACTGCTTGAAGTCCTGATTCGTCTCGATGTCCTTCTCGGTTCCTTCTGGTAGTGGTGCTGTTCTTGCAAACTCCCTCTGTAATCCCTAGTGTCCGTCGGTTGATGCTCTAAGTTCACTTCCTACTGGATACTGTTGTAAAAAATTTAAGGATGTCTACGTAATAAAAAACAATGTGAACTAATTTTGTTTTTAGACGCGTCAATTAGAAACAAGTATCGGATTGGGAACAAAACTTTCTTCCTTCTGTCTGAAAACAACGTGGATACACCGGGATTAATTTGTTACTCCTTGAGGCACGCTTCGTCAGGCTTTATATAACTTCTCCTCTGATTGTCAATTTTTACTGTTTGTTTAGGTACGCATCGTCGTTCTAAACTTAAATTGCATTGGCTACTACACAATAATTTCATGATTTACCCATGGCAACGAATAACCCATTATTATTGTAAATCAAATTTCCCATTTTCCAGTGAAACTGCATGTCCGATGTCAATTCTGATTACATATTCGGAATCCTCATAATTTCCCCCGTCTGTGAGAATGTCTGTGAGTGTAACTGTGCCTTACTTAACGTATAAAATTAGCTATAAAACATATATTAACTGCGTATTAAACTAAGTGTCTTTAAGTGTCTAAATTACACATTACACATTACACAAATTAACAAATTATCAATTTATTCTTTATACATGGCAACTGCGATAGAATTGTTGCTCTAACATGTAGAGTATTCAGTAACACTTATCCACATAAGCGCAGACACCCTGTATATACACTGTGTATCAGCCAAATGGAATAAATTCGATAATAAATAAATGGAAGCGTGTTCGAAAAAACGCTCGGACACGTCGATTGTTATTTTTAGTTGTGCATTTTTTTCAACAAAAACTTTTTATACAGGGTGTGTCATGTGACCGTGGCCAATACCAACTTTCTTATTTTAAATGCAACACCTGGTATATTATTCAATTTTTGGATTCTTCAGAAAATTCTAGACATATTTCATGTACAATGTCCTATACCTATCTTCAACTGTTTCGAAAATATTAAGTGTTTTCAGATTTATTGCAAAAATTAACATTAAAAAAAGAAAATTATTTGATTACAGAAATTCGTTACAACACACTCAAAAACTAATAAGTAATACTGTTTATTTCTTGATAATGTAAAAAAACAAAAAAAAAACAATAAATTTCAATGGAGGAGATGTTCAAAATGCTCGCCGTGAACGTCTTGGCAACATCCTAATCTTAAATAGAAATATCTTCTAACGTTACTCAACATCTCAGGCGTGACCGATCTAATCGCAAGCATTATTCGTCTTCTTAAGTCAGCTAAGTCGAGGGGTTTAGTTTTGTATACAATACTTTTGACATATCCCCATAAGAAGAAGTCTAATGACGTCAGATCAGGGGATCGTGCTGGCCATTCCATCGACCCTCGCCTCCCTATCCACCGATTTGGAAATATTACAATAAATCTGAAAACATTTAATATTTCCGAAACAGTTGAAGATAGGTATAGGACATTGTACATGAAATATTTCTATAATTTTCTGAAGAATCCAAAAATTGAATAATATACCAGGTGTTGCATTTAAAATAAGAAAGTTGGTATTGGCCACGGTCACATGACACACCCTGTATAAAAAGTTTTTGTTGAAAAAAATGCGCAACTAAAAATAACAATCGACGTATCCGAGCGTTTTTTCGAACACGCCCCCATTTATTTATCATTGAATTTATTCCATTTGGCTGGTTATTTATTTCTACAATTTTTATGAAGCAAATTGGAAGAAGTTGGTCGGTATTTGGGCTACTAACTGAAGCAGTATTTTCACATGTATTTTGAACGCGAACAGTGGCTTTTTCAAATACGGCGGATATTGCATTTGGTTTAAACTTAATTCCAATGGCAAACTTGCCATTGATCATCTGTAAAATGAACTTTGCTGAGTCTTCCACCATTTATATATTTTTCAGACAAATTGATCGTTAACGAACATTTTTTGGGATAGATTTATAAAATTAACCATCTTCTGAACGATTTTTACAACCAGCTGCACTACATACTGTTATGTTGACACCACATTTATTTAGACTTGTCATCAAAATATGAAGTTTCGTAATTTCAGCGAATGATCCAAAGTCAATAAAAATCTCAGCATGTCTTGGAAAAATTGATCTAACCAACCAGAATGGATGACGCTCTTGTCCCTAGTCTTATCTAACCTTATAGAGGTACTCTGCTGACCGCAGCGCTGCAGCGGCCGAAATACAAAACGATACATTCTTTAAAAACATGCCTCGTATTTATTATATTTGTAAATTTGACTACATTATGTTTCATGTTATTAAAAAACATGTGTAATATAATATTATATATTTTGCGTTTTGCGTTCTTTGTTAATTAATTTAAAAATTAAAAAATCAACATACTAATCGCTCCCCCCCACCCCCCATTGGCGTCCGCTTTTCTATTATTAGAATCTGGTCACCTTACTTTTAACTAGTATCATAAATACATGCCTGGTAACTAGCACCTTTCCAGATTTAATGAAATTTGCTTTGGTGCTACCCCTCCAGAAAAAGGGGGACATCAATGACCCGTCCAACTTCAGGCCGATATCAATCCTACCAGTCTTTTCAAAAATTGTTGAGAAAATAATGTACAGTCGTGCTCACATAAATCTAGTACAAGAAATTAAGTTACAATAGCTATTTCATATAGTTATATCAATTTATTTGTACTAGATTTATGGGGGGGGGTAAAAAAAGGCTCCACGTAATTTTAACCTCGCCACTACTACGTCGCAAAGGGAGGATCCACTCTACCTGCGTGGGTTGACGGCAGACAGTCAGCGAAGTTCAGAAATTACGAACTGTCGCAACGGCTGACCATCTGGCGCCCACACCACCAGATTTAAATCTCGCAATGAGAATAGAATCTGAAAACTGAAAAGAATGCCCGATTGAGAAAACGCGGGGGGAACAAAAAATTACAGGTGTGAATTTTGTGGTGTAAAATATCTGCGTTTATTCACACAAAAGACAGGACACCGTGCCTACGCTTCCTGAAATAAATTCCTCCGTCCGCAACCCTATCACGCAGGGTTCACTATATTCGGCCGAATACCGCGAACTCGTAATCGCGCGATTCAAAGGGCCGTCGGAGCGACTTTTCTTACAAAAGCGCAAAACACGTACGGCACGAAACACGTAACGCAAATTTTACACAAAAGAAAAAAACGATATATCAAACGAAATTAAAGCGACAAATGAGAACAAAAAAATATATAAAGATCTGGCCTGTATTCCTCGTGTGCGACTTCGCTGGCGGGCTGGTTCTTATGACGGGCGGGCGGCCGGCGATCGTCGATCGTCGATGGATTCCAATTTTCGGAACCACTCTGGCCGGATGTTCGTTGCCCCTTAGCCAAGAACCTGGCTGGCTGGGTGACTTACCCCTTACCCAAAAAAATGCTCTGATGTTGTGAGCGTATGGAGTTGAGTCGTATAGTACCCTCCCTTGCCTTGTACTTGGTGCCGTCAATCCCTTTAAGAGTGGTTAAATGAGTTCACGTTTTATATCCCGGAAACCGGATGGTGATATACCAATGGGAAACGGTGACCTCGTGGCACGTCCGCACTATAGGAAAGGTAACTAGTTTCTCCTCGTGGCAGCGTCTCGCGACGATTTTTAAAAATTTTCGACGATTTTCGATGATTTTCCTAAGTAACCATCTTTTCACTTTTCTTTTGTTGACTATCTAGTCATGTCCTTGGTGTCGATTCGTTTAAAACCACCTGAGCTTTGCGATTGCTCGTGGGTGCGGGAATCGATTGTTGTTAGTCGTAGACTATCCGTCTAGTTACGGGATTTTTGGATGACGATTCCTTAGAGACCACGACCATTAGTATGTTCATGGTGCGTTGCGATTCGATATATTTTCTTCTTCTTCATTTCGTTAGAGAGCTCGTGGTAGCGCGTGGGTGATTTAATTTTTTTCCCGTAGTTTGTGTGGATTCGAATCAAACGATTCCGAGATCCTGACGACGGCCATTATTTGTTCGCACTCGGCTCGTCCTTTTATACAGTATGTTTTGTAGGTTTTGCAACTTGTTAGTTATTGCATACTGTTTTGTTTTGCGTATTTGTATAACGTGAGTTCGTTATTTTTGTTCCGGCTACCCATAGCGGTGTGTCGATGATATTACTTTACTATAGTTGGCGCGTATGCCGTTTTGACTTATTCTTTGTTCGACGATTTAGTTAGTTAGTTTGTGTTACGGATACGTTGCTTAAACTTTTTTTTTGTATCATTTTCGTTTCGCGTTCAGCCCTTCTGGCGTTAATATTGTAACTTTTTGGTAATTAATAGTAATTGTAGTTTTGAATTCATGTCCTTATGACTTTTTTTTTGTAATTTGCTAACGCTCATTAGCTGTCACAAACTTTGTAGCACAATCTTGTAGCCCAAACTTTGTTATTTGGTAATGATTGTATCGATGCTAGAACCTGTGGGACCGTGCATCGGGAGATCTGTCGTGTTGGTTCTTTGTAACCATGCGGGATTTTTGCGACAATCTTCGGAGACACACCAACAGAGTTCAAGGTGCATCGGACTTTCAAATATTTTCATCGCTTCTCGATTGGGTCTTTGTGCATTTGATTTTAGGTAAACTTTTTTGATTTGTGGGTCGATGGTTGATGGACCTTGTTTCTGCTTGTATCAGGGGATTCGCCATTTGTCGGGTCATAGTAGTTAGTTGTTGGACCAGCCGCATAGCGGGATTAGAATGGCAATCTCGAAGCCTTTGGGTATTTTTTTTTTGGGTACATGTCTGCAGGGTGCCATACACATTGACCAGTCAAATTATAGTTATTGTTAGTATAGTGGTAGTTAGTTGAGTCGACGCTCGAACACCTACGTTTAAGTGTGTTTTGGGTGTTGTCGTCGTATGTTCGGATAGGTCCTGCCACCGAAATGGGGGTGGTATTATGGCGACAACCGTATCTCGTTAGGAGGCTTATGTCCACTACGTATTGAGTGTTTTGAGTAGGTCGAATTTTTGGTTAGTAATTTTTATTGTTATTCAGTTTAGTATCAGGATAGTTGTGACAAGCTATGAGTTGTGTTAGTTTTGTTAGTTTTGATTAGTGGTATTTAGTGGCTGTCACTTGTCTGAAATCATACGGTGTGAGTAAACTTTTATATTCTATGGGATCGTTCGTGTTTTGTCCTTGAGTGACATGCCGCATTGCGGAATTTTTCGACGGCTCCCTAGTTTAGCTATTTCGCTTAGCCCTTTGGGGGATTTAATGAATATGATTGTGGTTACGCATCGAGTGTGTCGAGACATTGTTACTCCCACTATTACTATCTTTCTTTTTGTCATTTTTATAAGTTTATTTTTCGTTTTTTTGGGGGTTTGAAAAAAAAACATCCGCTTCCCGGAGTTTTTAATTTTGTTGGGGGGGAATTTGTAACGGTCCGGTATCGCCTCGAACGGAAACTGCCTTTTAATTATTAATTGCGCACACAGACCTCCACCGTAGGCGACCATACTCACACGTTTTTTTGGACGTGACGTGTTTCCCGTCCTGCGTGTGATTTTTAAAAATCGTCGCGAGACGCTGCCACGAGGAGAAACTAGTTACCTTTCCTATAGTGCGGACGTGCCACGAGGTCACCGTTTTCCATTGGTATATCACCATCCGGTTTCCGGGATATAAAACGTGAACTCATTTAACTACCCTTAAAGGGATTGACGACACCAAGTACAAGGCAAGGGAGGGTAATGACTTATGTAAACCTGTAAATGGTGTTTATTAATATTATTATTAATAATATTAATAAATTATTATTATTATTATATTAGTTAATTATTTGTACCTATATTTGAAAATACTTAATATCGATCAAAAAGTTACTGTACAAAAAATTCATAATCCGAACTATAAAGGTATATTTAAACATAAAGGTAATATTTAACTAAAAGATTCAGCTACGTATGTCAAGTAGACGACTACACTATATTAAATATACTAATTATGCAACAAATAGAACGAGTAAATTATTTCTGCTTCATAATAAAGCATAAGTTATGCTGTGCTTTTATCACGCGCATAGATAGTAGGTACTTTGAAAATTTTAAATATCAGTAAAACTGGAAAAAACCTAAATATACACACTGAAAAACCACTGATACAATGTACTCTTCCGGGCGGCGTTCTTTATGAAGAGCGTAATAAAAGGATCTGGCGCAATAACGCACGATTATCAAGCGCGTACAAAAATCAACGGTACTAGATACTCCCGACCCAGCAATAACCGCCGCCCCATCCCATCCGACTCCCCTCCAATATTTTCACAGGCGATTATTCCGGAGTAAATTCCTCCGCTTTTTAATATCGTAAGAGACCGCTTTATTATTTTTATCTTTCGCGCCTGTACTTGCGTACTTTGTGTGTGTGTGTGTGTGGCGATTAAAATTTAATATTTATAACCCCCGCGTCGGCCGCCCTCGGACGCCGCCATGCGCAGGCCCGCGCAACGGAGAGCCGGCCCGGGACCCGGAAGTCCCGGGCCTCGGGCGGCGGCGAAGTCGACCGGAAGTGCAGATTACCACACTAACTCGAATAAATTGCCCAGGCCGGCTGTATTTATCAAGCGCCTCCTGTGCGATAGCGCGACGCTGCCAACTAACCAATATGCTCCTACATTTTTCCCCTCTTCATTTCCCTCATTCTTCAACAATTAATTACAATACACACCTTTCACGATAATTAATCGCAAACAAAGGCAAGGCGATAACATAAGTCGCATTTCAAATATATCACATGAAATCGCGAAAGCGTCTTAACTAAAAATATATTACATATAAAAAAAGGTGTACTAAGGAACACCAAGAAAACATCGTAATGAAAACTCCCTAGGATGTAGGAAGGAGTAGGAGTAGGTAAAAATTACCTTGTGATTAATTTTCTATTTCTACCATGATTTTGATAACAGACAGACATCGCTATCTACTCCCGGTGGTGGAAAAATTATGTTTTTTTCAAGCGCTAGTTGTATTTACTTGAAAGAACTGCAAACTTTTATGCTCATTCCCTTACTGATTTTCAATCAAAGAGCAGAAAAAATCACTCGCCTTGTACCGAATTTTGCTACCAAATTTGCTATTTTCATTTCCTAAGTAAATTGCTACCACATACCACAGTATTATTATGATATTGTATCACGGAGGATACGCAAATAAACAACCATAATTTACAGTGTACTAGAATTGTTAACTATAATAAAAATAATTTTTAATTGCATGATATAGTGTTTTCACTTGAAATTGAAAATGTACCTGCAATGAGGGTTTATTACGGTCAAGGGTTCTCCATTGTATGGCGTGCTGCGAAGAGGCGGTCGTCCAGGAACGTAACCAAATAATTTACTTTCGACGAAGTTGCTATTTAATTGTTTTCTCTTTGATATACAGGGTGTATCAGCCAAATGGAATAAATTCAATAATAAATAAATGGGGGCGTGTTCGAAAAAACGCTCGGACAAGTCGATTGTTATTTTTAGTTGCGCATTTTTTTCAACAAAAACTTTTTATACAGGGTGTGTAATGTGACCGTGGCCAATACCAACTTTCTTATTTTAAATGCAACACCTGGTATATTATTCAATTTTTGGATTCTTCAGAAAATTCTAGACATATTTCATGTACAATGTCCTATACCTATCTTCAACTGTTTCGGAAATATTAAGTGTTTTCAGATTTATTGCAAAAATTAACATTAAAAAAAGAAAATTATTTGATTACAGAAATTCGCTACAACACATTCAATAATTATTTCCCATTTAGGTCTTGATAATGAGAAAGTAAGCAAAAACCATTTCAGCGTTCCTTTTTACCTTTTTACGGATATGAAATAAACAAAAGCTATAAATACTTTTGTTTACTTTTATTTAAAACGCCTGGCCTTAGGCAATTGTTGTCTGCCTGCATGACAGTTTAGTTGTCAGTGTTATAGTCGTTTGAATTTCGTTAACTGCATATCAAAAAAATGGTTAATTTAACAGAAATGCACAAAATTGCAATTCTACAGATGATTGGTTATGGAGATAACACACGGACACAAATTGAAGTTTCCAAATTTGCCGCCTATATCCCAAGGGACAATTAGTAAAATAGAAAAGCAGTTTCGTGAGCTTTGACATGTAAGGCAGATAAAAAAAGCAGCTGCCAATGCAATAAGTGATGATACCAAATTGGATATTATGCTTGAGTTTGTGGAAAACCCACATACTTCTAGTCGACAAGCAGCCACAATGTTCAATGTTAGCCATTCATCGATTTTTCGAACATTAAAAGAAACTAAAATGCATCCCTATAAAATGATACCAACTCAGGAGCTCATGGAAGACGATTTTGATAGGAGAACGTATTTTTGTGAACAAATGATGGCAATGTTAGATAACAATGTGATCCAATTAGAACATGTTTTGTTTTCTGATGAGTGCACCTTTACACTTCACGGTCATGCTAATCGTTAAAATTGCCGCTATTGGTTGACGGAAAATCTTCACTGGATGAGAGAAGAACATACGCAATACCCTGTAAAGGTTAATGTTTGGGCAGGAATTGTTGGAGAACATATCATAGGTCCCTTTTTCATTGATGGCAATTTAAATGGTGATAATTATTTAGCAGTACTCCAAAATAATGTTGTGCCAACTTTGACAAACTTATATCCTGATCCAGCAAACCCACAAGTTCCAGCGAATATGATATGGTTTCAGCAAGATGGAGCACCGCCCCATTACCAAATCAATGTCCGGAACTACCTCAACCGAATATTTCCAAATCGGTGGATAGGGAGGCGAGGATCGATGGAATGGCCAGCACGATCCCCTGATCTGACGTCATTAGACTTCTTCTTATGGGGATATGTCAAAAGTATTGTATACAAAACTAAACCCCTCGACTTAGCTGACTTAAGAAGACGAATAATGCTTGCGATTAGATCGGTCACGCCTGAGAAATCCAATTAGTGGACCCATCAGAGCCATATTTGCGGAAAAGCGACGGAGTGTACCGGGACGGCAATATACAGCGTTGATAGTAAGGAAAGTGGCAGCAAAGGGCAAAGGAAACGAGATATAAGAACAAGAAGTTAAGTGAGGTTATTGCAATCGGCAGCTTGAGAAGGGGAACGCAGCGCGCGCGAAGCAGTGCAGTATTGCCAGAGGATAAGTAAAGATCAAAAGACAAGGAAAAGTGCGAGGCAGCAATAGATGAGTAAGAGGGGCAGGGATCTAGGGCCCGATAGTCCAGAGGGAAAGGATATATTTGGAGCGAGTAAAAAAGTGTTGAGGTCACCCGAGCAGAGGAAAAATCAGGAAGACAGAAATTTAAGTAAAAAAAAGGAAATGGACGAATTGAATAGAATGATTAAAGGTTTCATAGAAGAAATGAGGAAGAATACAGAAGAGCTAAAGCACGAGATAAAGGAGGTAAGGAAAGAAATGAACAGAAAGGAGGAGAAATGGGTTCAAGAAAAAACGGACATATACAGTAGACTGGAGAAGTTAGAGAGAAAAATAGAGGTAGGAGAAAGAGAGAAGAGAAGAAATAACATAGTTATAACAGGGTTGAAAACAAAGGATGACAATATAAACAGAGAAGTGGAGGAATTCATAATGAATCAAATAGGAGTTGAAACAAAAAATGTAGCTACGTACAAGATGAAAAAGCGAGATGCAGAGGAAATAGTTATAGCGGAAGTGATCACAAGAGAAAATAAAGAAAAAATAATGAAGGCAAAGAGTAGACTGAGAGATACGAAGATATACATTGATAACGATTTGACCAGAGAAGAGAGGGAAATTCAAAGAGAGATAAGGAGCATGGAGCCTTGCGAGAGAGGAAAGAGGAAAAGGAAATCATACAAAGGTGGAGTACATGAAAATAGTAATAAATGGAAAAGTATATGTTTGGGACAAAAAGGGAAAAGGTGTGGTTGTTAAGGAACAAAACGAGAGGCCAAAAAACTAATAGAGAAAATCGATAAGGGCACTTCGAGAGACACAAAAGGAAAGAATAAGGACACGCAAATGGAAACATACAAACAGGATGAGAGTAGCAATAAGGAAAAAAGGATCAATGGCGCAAATGAAAATCGAAAAGAAAAATGGAGGATGGGAACCTGAAATGTAAGGGGTATAAATGGAAAAGAAAATGAAATAGTTCAGGAAATGAAAGCTAAAAATTTAAAGATACTGGCAGTCACAGAAACGAAGAAGAAGGGGAAGGGGTGCATAGATCTGGGGGAAGAGCACATACTTTTATACAGCGGGGAGGAGGAAGAATACAGAGCACAGGCAGGAGTAGGCTGCATTATAGCAAGTGAATATAAGAACCAGCTTAGAAACTATGAATTTCACTCACAAAGAATCATGACAATAGAAATGGAAGATGATTTCAAACAAAAATACCGCGTAATTGTAGGATACGGCCCCAATGAAGACGAAAAACTTGAAATTAAAGATAGGTTCTGGGAGGAGATGCAAAGCATATATGAAAAATCGGATGTGGAGACTTATATCTTGGGAGACTTAAATGGTAGAGTTGGAAACAGGGAAGAACGATATGAAGGTGTCATTGGGAAACATGGAGAAGAAAATCTTAATGGGAATGGCAAGAGAATAATAGAGTTTTGCATGGAGAATAGCCTGATTATAACAAATTCGTTTTTCCAACATGAAGACAGTCACAAATACACGTGGGTAATGGCATCAAGAAATGAAATGTCAATAATAGATTACGCGCTAACAGAAAAATCAAACAAAAACAAAATAACCAACGTACGAGTGAGAAGAAGTGCGGAAATAGGAAGCGACCACCACCTATTAGTAGTAGATTTAATCAATAAGGCATCGCAAGCAAAGAGGGACAATGGAATAAGAAGCAAACCCGAACAAGAAAAAATCAAAGGATATAGACTCCAAAACCGAGACGTGCAGGAAAAGTATAGGGAAATACTTAGTAGAGAATTTATTAAGGAAATCGAGACCGCAGACAACCTAGAAGAAAAATGGCAGAAATTTAAAAACATTGTACTGAAGGCAGCAAGAGAGGCATGCGGCACCACCAAATTAGGATACAAGAAAAAACACACCGCCTGGTGGACAGACGAAGTCAAGTATGAGATAAAGGAGAAAAAGAAGAGGTGGAATGAATACTTGGAAACAAAGACGGCAGAGAAATACGGCATGTACAAGGCACAAAGAAAAAAGGCCAAAGAAACAGTAGACGGAGCGAAGAGGAAAAGCTGGGATGAATTCGGGAAGAAAATGGAGGAGAATAAAAGGGACAACCAAAAGCTGTTCTACAGGGTTATAAAAAGTCTCAGGAAGGAAAAGACAGGCTCGTTACAGCTATTAAGAAATAAAGAAAGGGAAATTTTAGTAAAAGAAGAGGATGTCTTGGAAAGATGGAAAGAACATTTCCAAGAATTATTAGTGGAAAGGGATATAGGAGATAAACAGGAAAATTTGACAAAGACAAAAAGCAGCAACAACAAAATCAAGGACAGTGAGTTAGAAGATGGGGAAAATATTACTGAACAGGAAGTGAGAGATGCTATACAGAGAACAAAAACAGGGAAAGCTGCGGGACATGATCAAATTACAGCAGAAATGATCAAAAATCTAGACGACATCGGGTTCGAAAAACTGCATCAAATAGTTACGATCGTGTATAAGGGAAAAAAGATACCCAAGGATTGGGAGTATGGCATAATTATACCAGTATACAAAGGTGGAGATAGAAGGAACTGTGACAACTATAGGGGTATATCCTTATTATCGGTACCGGGAAAAGTATACGAATCTATACTTAAAGGAAGACTTAGAGAAAGGGTGGAAAAGGAATTGGAGGAGAATCAAAGTGGATTTAGGAGAGGGAGGAGTACTCAGGATCATATATTTAGCATACGGCAAATTATAGAAAAATACAGAGCACGCAATAAGGAAATATCAATGTTAACATAGATTTGGAGAAAGCATTTGATCGAGTAAATAGGAAAATGATTTAAAAGACCTTGGAAAAACTGGGAATAGGAGAAGAATTAAAAGAAGCTGTAAGGAGTATCTACCATAAGAATCAAAACTATGTAAGAACAAGAAACATGACATCGGAAATATTTACCACAAACGAAGGAGTTAGACAGGGGGGGACACTTAGCCCACTGCTTTTCATAACAGCACTGGATGAAGTTATCAAAAAATCAGTACCTGAGATGAGGAAACTTTGTGTGGGGTACAAAAACATGCAGATAGTGAGCGTTAACATATGCGCGTTTGCAGACGACATGGTGATATTTGCAGAGAATGAAAGGGATCTACAACACAACATAAATATTCTGGAGAAACAACTAGCCCCTTCAACCTAAAAATTAATGAAAATAAAACGAAAGTGATGAGAATTGCAAGAGAGAAGAGGGAAAGACATTTAAACATAAAAATCGAAGGCAAAGAAATTGAGCAAGTATCGCAATAAAAGTACCTAGGAGCGATTGTAGAAGAGAACGGTAGTTTGGAAGGTGAAATTAATAATAGAATAACAGCAGCCGCGGAAGTCTTCCAAAGCCTAAGAACTCAGTTCCTAAACAACAAGGAAGTATCGAAGAAAACGAAAATAGTGGTGTTTGACGCAATACATATTCTAACACTCACATATGGAAGTGAAACGTGGGTCACAAATAAAAGACAAGAGAGCAATGCTGGACAAAATCAGAAACACAGATATTAGGAAGAACCTAGGGGTAGCACCGATAAAGAAGAAAATAGAGGGAAATAAACTCAGATGGTTGGGGCACCTTAACAGAATGATGGAAACAAGACTCACAAAAAAGAATATGGGAAGCAAGACCGGTTGGAAAAAGAGGGAGAGGTAGACCTGGGAGAGGTAAACATGGAATGAAACAATATGTGAAATTTTAAAAAACAATGGTATAGATTTTAAGGAGGCAAAGACTAAAAGTGCGGACAGAAGTGAATGGCGGAAGTGGGCGTATGACAGTACAAAAGGATAACAGGACAAAACCTCGACAGCCAATGGGTAAAAGAGGCATGGATTATGTATGTATGTATTAACTTAAGTTATTTGTTTCGCGAATCATACTGTATATTCATTTTCTATGAAATTATAACTACATTTGCAAAACACAATTAATTATATGTACACTTAAAAATACAATGAAAAGTACAATTTAATGATAATGAATCACTAATGTTAATTTTCTACGGGGCACTGAATCTGTATTTTCTGATGCCGGCTCTGGACTCTGTTCTCTTCGCATTACCCGTTATAAAGTTCCGTTCGCACAATGGAGTGCAATAAACACCCTTCGTGGGTAGATTTTCAATTCCAAGTAAAAACACTATACAACGAACAAGGTTCTCATATCAGAAACTTCTTATTTAAATTTCAACGAAATGACGAATAATTTACGCAGGGTAATGGTTTTTACTGGCTCTACAAGGTGACAGACTCGCCTGAGGCACGCCAATCATTCCATTGTATCGTAAGTGAAATCCCTCTTACCCGGCATATAATGTAATATACAATACACTGGAAATATAGAATTAATAAAATGAACTGGAAAATCTAATGAATAGTATAGAGAGAATTGAAAAAGAGAAGAGAAAGAAATTTTGAATCACTGGCCTGAACATTGACACAAATGAAGGAGTAATATTAAAGGAGGCAATGGGAAACTTCCTCAAGGAGCATCTAGAGGTAGAAGTAGAGATGAAGGAGACCTACAAAATTGGCAAAAAGACCTGCTTAGTATAATTTAAAAAAGGAAATTAAAAAAAATAGACAGAGATGATGAAAGTATACCTTATATCTTAAAATAGTTATGGGGGATGCTAACGCAAAACCTGGAAGGGAAGAAGCCTTCAGGCTCACCATTGGCACATTCAGCAAGCACCAAAACACAAATGAGAATGGTCAACTGCTAATAGATTTCGCAAAAGAGAATGAGATGATAATAAAGAGCACATACTACCAGAAAAAAAACACAAAGGCACTTGGATATCCCTGATGGAACATATGTGAATCAGATAGATCACTTGCTGATAAAAAAGGATCAAGAATGATGTGTAAAAGATGTAATGTCGTACAGGGGCCCAGATGCAGATTCGGACCACTTCCTGATAGAGGGTAAAATAAAACAGGAAATCCCCAACCAGAGAAACCAGAGGAGGAAATTGGAACAAAAGAATAAGGTAATAAGAATAACAACACAGGAAGAAAGATATGAGTACAAAGAGAGGCTTAAAAAAGAATTGGATGCAATACAGAACAGAGATGACATAGAAAGGTTATGGGAAAACATAAGTAATCGGATAAGACAAGCAGCTGAACAATACGGAGGAAGTAAAAATAACAAAACAAGCAAATGGTTCGATGATGAATGCAAGGAGACAAGAGGAGACTTATCTGCTAGACAAGAGAAGACAGGCAAGAACAGAAATGTTAATAAGAAAACAGGATAAAGACAAAAACAAATATAAGGAACTAAGGAAAATATGCAAGAAAATATACGAGAAAAGAAAAGAAGAAATAATGAGATGGTAATTACAGAAATAGAAAAAACTACCTGAGCAAGGAAATTGTAAGGGAAGAAACTCTCAGGCCCACCATTGGCATATTCAGCAAGCACCAAAACGCAAATGACAATGGTCAACTGCTAATAGATTTGGCAAAAGAGAAAGAGATGATAATAATACAGTGCACATATCAGAAATAAGATATACACAAAGTCACTTGGAGATCCCCAGATGGAATATATGTGAATCAGGAAATCAGATATATCACGTGCTGATAGAAAACGACCAAGAAAGACGTGTGAAAGATATAAGGTCGTGCAGGGGCCCAGATGCAGATTCGGGCTACTTCCTGATATGGGTAAAATAAAACAGGAAATCCGAAACAGGAGAAACCAGAGGAGGAAATTAAAAAAAAAATAATAAGGTAATAAGAATAACAACAGAGGAAGAAATACATGAGTACAAAAAGAGGCTAAACAAAGAATTGGATGCGATACAAAACAAAGATGTTATAGAAGGGTTATGGGAAGGCACAAACAATCTGGCAAGACAAACAGCTCAACAATACGGAGGTAGTGAAAATAACAAAACAAAGAAATGGTTCGATGTAAATGCAAGGAAATACTAAACAAGAGAAGAGGTGCAAGAACAAAAATGCTAATAAGCAAAGAGGATAAAGATAAAATCAAATATAAAGAACTAAGGAAAAATGCAAGAAAATACTTCGAGAAAAGAAAAAAAAAGAAATAATGAGATGGTAAATACAGAAACAAAAAAAAAACCCGAGCAAGGAAATAAGAAACCTGTACCAAGGCTCAAAAAAAAGAGAGGAAGAAGTATCAGCAACCACCAGTATTTTATAGGAATAAGAAAGGAGATCTAATCGGAGAAGCAGAGGACATCATCGAAATGTGGAAGTAGCGTTTTTCGGAACTGCTAAGCGAGAACGTAAATCGAGAAGAAGTAATAGAGAAGACGGACGAAATAACGAAGGACAATAACCAAGAAGAAGAAGCACCATCATCTCTAAAGGAGATAGAAGAAATAATCAAGAATTTAAAGAAGAACAGGAGCCCAGGTAATGATGATATAAGTGCAGAATTATACAAGTGTGAAGGGGAGCTGGTAGCAAAATAGTTCCAGATACTCTGTGACAAAATATGGGCGCAGGAAAAAATACCCCAAAGCTGAAAAGAGGCGTTATTAGTACCCATCTACAAGAAGGGAGACATAACAAAATGTGAAAACTATAGAGGAATAGCCCTGCTGAATGTGCCATACAAAATCTTCACCACACACTTACAGAACATAGATACAGCTGAAATAGAAGTAACATTATAGGAATATCATTGTGGTTTTACAAGAGGAAGATCAGTAATGGACCAAATATTTGCCTTGCAGGAGATACAAGCAGAAATCTGAAAGCATAGTAAGGAATCATTCATACTATTCATAGATTTGAAACAGGCACATGATAAAGTAAAAAGAAGTCAGCTGAATAAAGCACTAAGAGAACTATGAATAAAAGATAAGTTAATAAGGTTAATAGTACTGATTCTAAAAGAGACTAACAATAGAGTAAAAGTGAAAAACAAAGTGCCATGAAAATTTGGTGCAGAGGAGGGGTTGAGACAAGAGAACCCAATAGCTCCAGCACTCTTTAACTGTGAGTTGGAGTATGTCAGGAGAAAAGCAGGAATAAATAGAGCAGAGTTGTTATACCATAAAAAAAAACATCAGTGCCTGGTGTTTGCAGATGATGTCGCAGTAGTAACAAGGAGTAAAAAAGAACTAATAGAAGCTGCAAAGAAAATTCAAGCGGCAGCCAAAAGCATGGGACTCGAAATAAATGAGACCAAAACTAAATTCATGACATGGACGGATGAGTTATTTAACAAGGAAGGAAGCCTGAACACACAAAATCAGCGACAAACAAGACAAACAAGATCAGCGACAACTTTACATACCTCGGCACGAAATTTTATTGACAACCAGACATAAAGAGGGAAATTCAAAGAAAGCTGATGACAGCAAACCGCAGCGTATACGCATTAAAAACAATACTCATAAACAAAGACGTATCAGGAAGATAAAAATAACAATATATAAAACCATAATAAGACCGATAGCAATATTCGCGAGTGAAACTTAGACACTAGGCACGGCCGAAAGTAAGATACTCAGAATTTGGGAGCGAAAAATTGTAAGAAAGATTGACGGATGCAAAAGACTACAAGACAACTGGATAAGGAGAACAAAAAGGAACTACAGGAATTGTAAAATGAACCCGACATACTAGGAGTGATAAGATGGATGGGACACATCATGAGAAAGGATAGAGACCTGACGTCAAGGAAAATAATGGAATTCAGTTTTGTGGGTAAAAAGAAATGAGGCAGACACAAAGCAATATGGAAGGAGGAAGTAAAAAGAGACTTGTAACAACGCTACGTTACCAACTAGAAGAAAAACACGAAGGATTAAAATGCATGGAGAGAAATTGTAAATCAAGCCATGGGTCTGTTAGGTCTTGAGAGATAACATATGAAACTATACACTGGCCCGTGTCACTTTTACAAGCTTGGTGCTTGTAAACGTTATCTTACCAGGTTAGTGTATATGCTGGTTAGAGTGACATTTACGCGTGTGTTTCAAATACCCTTTTTAAATATCATTTCAGATTTCAAACTAAAGTGCCCTTATTGGTATGTACGTGTTATTTTGTAAGATAAATCCACGAGTACTGAAACCATGAGCTCTTATACATATTAAATTTACATTAAAGTTTATATGACTTACAACATTTTTACCACATGAACAGGATCCGGCAGATATGTATTCTGCTTTTGAAAAGATGGTAACACACTTATTTTCGAACAAATTTCAGAATTTATTGTTTTTATACATTACTAGTGCCACACTATTGCCATGCCTTTTGAGAATTTACCGAGTGTCTGGGATAAGGGACGAACATGGGAATTTAACATGTAAAACTAAATATTTGTAATTGTTAGCTCCCCTATTAATTTTAGAGAAAAATCGCAAAGGAATATTTCTTAGAGTATTAGAAACTGTAGATGCATCAACTATTTAATTTACGTTTGTACCAGAATGTACCTCAGAAATAATAAAAATAAGTTGTACAATGTACCATAAAAACCGTTGCCATGAGTTTGACAAATGCCATGTAATACAAACTTGCTAATTGTTGATACAGACGGAATTAGTCGATTGTTAAATTTAACCGAAAATAAGTCACGAACTCTGCGTAAACTGATGCCACTGTAAAATGTTTTGATAAGGAATCCCTCACTTCATTGGAATAACTCAGATTATTGTTCATAGTAATTGATATCTGACTAGCACAACTATTTTCAGTAATAATATAACAAGAGAGTGAGAATAAATTGAAAATAATTTGACAGATTGTCGAAAACTTGTTGCCAGGCAATAGTCACGAGAGCCCGAAGGGCTCGAGTGACTATTGCCAAATGGCAACAAGTTTGAGTCATAAACTGGAGAGGTAATAAAATACAATACCAATGCATCATTTAGTGTCATCTTAAACAAAATTTTATTGTGAATTCAAAATATAGTTCCTGAAGCAGTTTTGCTGTCTTGTTCCACATTGTTTTAACTACTGCTTCTTTATAATCTTTGCCATTTTTCCGCTTCATATTATATCCCCAGTCTTTTAAGATCAGTGCTAGAGTATTTATTGTAGTAGACTCGTTTAACGTATAACTTTTTTCTTCGCAAAAAGTTAAAAATTGTTTCCATATCGAATTATTGCTAATCACTGTATTTTTACTTCTGCTTTCTAGTATTTCTTTATCAATTTCAGTATGCGAAACGCAGCTAAAGCGACTTTTATTCATTTTGTATGACACTTTAATATGATTGATAAATTAATAATTTGACAAATATTTTGATTGACAAGAGTGAACCTAGCTACCGAGATTATTCCCACTATAATAATCTCTAGAGAATATTCCCAGTATAATAATGACGGGATTGGTCCAGAAGTATCAATATGACAAAAATCGAAATATATCATTGGTTTTGAGAAACGTCAAAAAATAATCAGAAGTAATATATCAAGTGACTTGATCATTGCCGATTATATTTCGACTTTCTTATATTTGGAAAGTGCGAAAAATCATGAGAAATATAATCTGGAACTGTTCATGCCACGAGTTGTGGAATTAGTTAGGAATTCAATAAACAATCACTACTGAATGAACTATTGAAATAAATAACTACTGGCAATTAAACTGTTGTATACTAAACGTACAGTGAACGACTTTTCGTGGAACTGACGGAATTGGCATTTAAATTGTCACATATTTATTATGTGACTTTTATTTATTAGATGGTTAATATAGAGTTGCAGTAAAACATAATCGTTTATTAATTTTGAACCTCGTCAAGACTATCAGGAAAGAGTAGTGGTGATTGGACATTTTCAGACGAATTCTCTGTTTTGATTGGATCCTAAATGTGTGTGTTGAATTCTCATCGTAATTTTTACGAGTATGGTGTAGACGGTCTAAAAATCGTTAGTAAAAGCTCAGTTTCAGCTCAGAATTCATCCTTAAACTCCATAAACGTATGTTATACATATACAGGGTGAGCCTATAAGTTTCGGTGAAAGTGCTGCAAGTCCTCTCCACAATTCTGCCGTACTGGCCATGTATGACGAATAAATTCATAATTTCTTGATTTGCATACTTATTAATTTTAATTGACACTAGCTTATTATGGTGCACGTGTGAATAGTACAGGAGGTATTCTAATGTGGAAAAATTCTGCGAGGAAACAAAATTTGAAATTACTCAAAAACCATTTGCTCTAGGTATAGGGTTGCATAAAACTTTGTTGTAGCAAATTGCCTTGCCAATCGCTCTATAATAGTTATTTATGTACCAAGTCAGTAAAGTGATTCTTTATCGAACGAGTCTGAGATTATGAGCCGAGCGAGCGAGGCGAGTAACAGGCGAGTTCGATAAAGATACTTTACTGACGTGGTGCATACAAGCTTTTATCGCCAACCGTAAAAATGCTAAATAAAAAAAAAAAAAATTAACTTATCACATTTTATTGTAAATAAGTAAACAAATAGAAAAATTACAGCGAATACAAAATGAGTCTACTTATTATTAGTTATATTAATCGTGAAAGTACACCCTGACGCATTATAAAAAATAATTCCTGAAGTCGAAGGAGTTGGAACTGAAAATGTTTTAGGATTATTATCTATGTTAAGAATGTGTAAATCGTCAGCAGAATTATCATTGGTAACAACTATGTTTTCAGTTTGATCTTCACCTAAAATAGTCTTTGCAATTTTCGTTTTATTGAGCACAGATTCTTCAACATAAGCTTCTGCAATTGTATCGCTTTTCCACCCTCCGTGGCATTTTAAATTTTCCTTACATCGCCTGCGTTGGCAAAGGGAGTGGCGGATGTTCTGCGAAAGCAATGTCCCGTATAAAGTGACGGTTCTGGCAAATGCAGATAGTTGGCAATTTTGTTTGGTATACTTCCAAAAGTATGTATTCCAACTGGCTGGAATGTGCATTTGCCATTTCTATAAGTTAGGAATAATCTGTCGTGGGGCGTATGCTTAGGACGCATAGCTAAATATTTGTTAAATAATTCTATGGATTTTACTTTTCCTTCAAACTCTGAAGTGCTCACAAATAATCGAGGCCTGTTGGTCTTTGTTTTAGGTATATGAACAACCAGAATAGTTTCTTTGTGCTCTATGTCATTTATTTTTAAATTCAAAAGTTCTTCATTACGTAAAGCCCCAGCAATTCCAAACAAAACGCATATCTAAAATAATTCACATCAAAATGGTTTTGAAAATGTTGCATATATTACCTTCATCATCAAGTAGATTTCATCCAAAGCATTTAGTAAAAACAATTGTATTTCTTCTTGTGAAAGAGTTTTGGACTTTTTTGGAGTATGATTTCTTCCTTTTTGTTTTAAAAAAGCCGTAAGTTTTTTATACTTACTAATATCAACATCATTTTTTACTGAAAGGTTGCTTTCACCATGGAATAGTATGACCACATCGAAGAAGGAGAATACTCTTTCGATAAATCGGAAAAATACGCGAGTAAAACGTTTGTTGAATGGAATAATTAAGTCAGACTCGAATTACAACTTAACAAGATTTATTCACTTATGTTACATTTGCGGAGGAGTGACGCGATGTGTTGCCTTCGGCTGGCCAAGTGAATCTGCCCTTCCTCTCGATGGTAATTGTTGGCCGCATGACAGGGTGAAGTTCCGAGAATTCAAGGCCGGGGTGCAGCTTGACCGATTCTAGGTGTCTAATCCTATAACAATACATCCAGGAAAACCCAGACGTGACGGTCCTCCTAATTATCCTGGGCCATCCCTGATTATGGCCATAAACCTTTTATGACGCGAATGGCGTCAACATCCTCCCCCGCCTTGAAAGCGTTGGGTTTCAATAATTGTGAACATATATACAGATACCTATTACTATTACATTTTCCTAACTAAATTTTACATATTTATATACACTAATTGGTGGCCGTATTGGCATTCGGTACTAATGTACCCACTTCCGGGAACGCACACAGTTTCACGGTTGGTCTTTTTTTGGTCTCCCTCAGGGTGCGGACCGTGGCTACGCGCACGTGACCATCTTCTCCAGGATGCACCTGTTCGATTCGTCCTGTCCTCCATTTTCCGGGGGGTATGTTATCTTCTTTGATGAGAACTAATTGACCTGGCTTTAGATTTTGTCCCTGTTCCTGTCTCCATCGTCCACGGGTTTGCAGTTCCTGTAGGTACTCTCTCTGCCAGCGCCGCCAAATATGTTGTTGCATTTGTTGGACATGCTGCCATCTAGAGAGTCTGGACAGAGGTATGTCCTCCACATTCGGTTCGGGAAACGCCTTCAGAGAGTCTCCAATAAGGAAGTGACCCGGGGTAAGGAAGGAAAAATCGTTCGGGTCATTTGTTAAAGGGGAAATAGGGCGAGAATTCATAATAGCTTCGATCTGCGCAAGTAAGGTCATTATTTCTTCCCCTGTTACGCATACGTTATTTACAACTCTCCGTAGATGATGTTTTACTCGCTTAATTGCTGCTTCCCACAATCCGCCGAAGTGAGGTGCTCGCGGTGGAATAAAATGCCATGCAATTCGGTCAATCGCCAACTCCCTGACAAGTTCGGTTTCATTATTACTTAAAAAAATATAGAACCTTTCGAGTTCGCGACTGGCCCCAACAAAATTTGTTGCGTTATCGCTGTATATATCTGTAATGATACCACGCCGCGCTATAAACCGCCGCAATGCAGCCAAGAATGCATCGGTAGTTAGATCGCTCACTAGTTCAAGATGAACTGCCTTAGTTGACATGCATATAAACAGTGCCACATAGGCCTTCGTCGCTTTGCTGTTTTTTCTCCTACTTTCCTTAATGAGGAAGGGTCCACAATAATCAACACCAGTTTTTATGAACGGGCGTAATTGCTCGGTTCGATACTGTGGTAAATCTCCCATCATTGGTTCCGCAGATGGTGGTCGCGCCTTAAAACATGCAATGCATTTACGTAACACCCCGCGGACGGCATTTCTACCCGCTATTGGCCAGTATTTTGATCGTACTAAAGCTAAGGTGCCTTGTGCACCTGCATGTAATGCTGATTGGTGTGTTTTACTGATAATTAACTCGGTGACGTGATTTTTGGCCGGTAGTAATATCGGGAATTTGGAATCGAATGCTAGTTCGGAATGCCGAAGACGGCCTCCTACCCGTAATAGACCTTCGTCGTCGATGAAGGGATGTAGTGACAGTAAATGACTCTTTGGTTTTAGTCGTCGGCCAGCCTTTAAGGCTGCCATTTCATTGTTGAAATGTTCTCTTTGTACGGTGCTAAGCGTCTTTAGTGGTGCTATCCGTGACTTAGCACACACTAGGGTGCACGATAACGCGCCGTTTGGTTCAATTGACCTGATATAAACCGTGGAACCATACGCAGCTTGACTAGCATCGCCAAATGCATGAATTTCCAACTGCGCCGCACTCGATTTTATCACCTTGCGTGGCACGCTAATAATCGAGGTACTTGTTAATTCCGTTAATAATTGGCGCCAACTACCTTCTACTTCCTGCGGGATCATATCATCCCATCCTAATTGCAACTGCCAAACACGTTGGAGGAGAATTTTTGCTAATACTATTGTAGGACCTGGCGAACCTAGTGGGTCTAAAAATTGTGCAATTGTAGCTAAAATATCTCTTTTGGTAACAGGTGTTTCGTATTTTGGTTTAAATTCATGATATTCTATATTATCAATACGCGGATTCCACTGCACACCCAACATCTTAACACTATTGTCAGCTTGAATAACGATGTGTTCATCATTTGACGTATGTTCGAGATCGTTTACAATTCTCTCATCGATTTGATTTAACGTTGCTGCATTGCAAACAGCTGATTGTTCTGCTTTTATTACCACATTATTATTATTACGCTTTGTATTATATGGGTGTTGAAATGTATCTCGTAATAATTTCACCGCCACTGGATAATTAATATCTATCATCTCTAAACATTTGATCACCTCGGCTGCATCGCCTATGAGTGCAGATTTTAAATATTTCAGCTTTTGGATATTAGCCAAAGCATTGTTTTTACCAATGAGCGACTCGAAAGTTTCTATAAACAAAAGCCACTCGCGGTAACTACCATCGAACGTGGGAATGGCAATTGACGGTAATTTCGCTTGAGCACTATGTATTGAGCTACAATCCGAATGATGAGTCGATATTTTGCGTGGTATCAACTTCTTTAATTCAAAATATTTGATACTTAGTGGGTTAATATCGCCGAGTTCCGCTTCGTATTCGGGATCATACACCGATTCCTCATACTCCGCGTACTCGTCGAGGTGGCGTTTAATGTAGTCTAACTCGCTAGTAATTGTTTCTATGTTCTCCTCGATATTTGCGCATGCTACGATAAACGATTCTAATGAGTTTAATTGTCGTGCAATAAATGACCGTTTTCGCGTTAGTTTTTGCACAATTGACTGAACTTCCGCTGATAATTCGGAAGCCATTATGAATTCGTTGATTGTTAGTTGATGTTTAGGGAAATTGGACTTACTCTCTACCTCTATAGAATGTGCGGTCCGCGGGTCTCGTCGCCTGCAGGACCGTGTCCGATTCTGATGTGATGTCTTCGGGCAGAACTACACTCGTTCGGTAGTTGTGCTGTCTCGAAGATTCCTCTGGTGTGGAAATTCTGCGGTGCTCGTTGACTGCAGAGTTTGTAGTGGTGCGGAGATCCCAAATCTCGTTCGATAGGTATTTCCGGCGATGAACACTTGAGTTTTTGTTGCTCGCGCTCGGCAACAACAAACTGATTCTAGTTCAAAAAACTCTTGAACCCGGTTTCGAAGGACCAAAATGTTGAATCCGGTTTGAAGTACCAAAATGTTGAATCCGGTTCGAAGGACCAAAATGTTGAATGGAATAATTAAGTCAGACTCGAATTACAACTTAACAAGATTTATTCACTTATGTTACATTTGCGGAGGAGTGACGCGATGTGTTGCCTTCGGCTGGCCAAGTGAATCTGCCCTTCCTCTCGATGGTAATTGTTGGCCGCATGACAGGGTGAAGTTCCGAGAATTCAAGGCCGGGGTGCAGCTTGACCGATTCTAGGTGTCTAATCCTATAACAATACATCCAGGAAAACCCAGACGTGACGGTCCTCCTAATTATCCTGGGCCATCCCTGATTATGGCCATAAACCTTTTATGACGCGAATGGCGTCAACAACGTTTTCACTGTATTTTTTAATTCCGTGTTTTTCGCACCACTCGATGAATATGTCATACTGGCGATTATATTTTTCTACCGATTTTTGTGGTAGAATTTCGAAAGACGTCTCTAGAGACTTCTGCTGAATTTCTGGAGGTGTGCACTGAATTTCTTCTTCCATTATTTTCACTAAATAGTTCGCGACGATACCTTAACTGTTTTATCAGTGACAGTGACAAACGATTTATGAATAATGTCATACAGTCATGGCTATGTCAATTAATATTAGCGGCAGGTAAAATGTTTGATTTTTACAGTAAGATAAAGTGTTTGTTTACTTCTCAAAATCGCTATGGTAATGTATGGCTTTATTGACGGTTGGCGATAAATTAAATTATTGGACGTTCCATTTGAAAATATTAAAATAGGACGTTTCTAAGTGGGCACTGAAATATTAACATTTTTTAAATACCTATTGTCAAAATTGACAGATGTATTTTTTTTTATTGTGGCGGGAGCTATTAGTTACATATCAATATCCAGCTAGTGTTTCTATCATGTTGCTACTAGCTGTTTTTTGAGGTAAAAATATTTTTTTAACTCAAAAACTAAAAGTTAAGTGAACATAAGTTGATATGGGGATGTAGGCATTTGAACAGGGAATTGAAAAATGTAATAATATACAGGGTGTTCCATTTAAAATAACAAAGTTGGTAGCCATTTTCGGTAGAACCGGAAGTGATAGAAGTTCGAAAATATTTTCCTTGAGGAGACCGTATTCAATAATGTTGGTACAACTAGCAACAGCGCAAATAAACATCAACGTATTACAGGTACATGCACAAACTTCTGACAAACCTGACGAAGAGAACGAAGAGTTTTACAGCGACTTGATAACAACAATGCAACAATGAGTCTAAAGAAAAACGAGATTAATATCATTATGGGAGATTTCAACGCGAAAATAGGATGCGGAAAAAGAGGTGATATAGTGGGCGCGTTCGGTCTGGGAGAAAGTAACCCAAGAGGAGATAGATTATATGAGTTCTGTGTAGATGAAGAATATGTCGTACTAAACACTTTCTTCAAACTTCCACCACGAAGACTTTATACATGGCGATCCCCCGCGGACAAGGAGAGCCAAATAGTACGAAACCAAATCGACTTATTGTCAATAAGAGGTTCAGAAATAGGTATTAGTAATAAATAATAGGTAAATAGGTATTAATAGGTAAATAGAGGTTTTGTTGTTTTGTTGAAATTTTGTATATCATGTAGCGTTTTTTGCTAATAAATTTTCTTTATTATTATTATTATCAATATGTTTAACTCGGTGAAGACGTACCCTGGTGCAGATGTCTGATCCGAGCACAACCCCCTCGTTGGAACGTTAAAGCTGAAACTAAGAAGTAGCCTTAAACCTAACAATAGTAACAGAGTAGGTATTTCCAAACTCAAAGAGGATGATACAAAATACCAGATACGTTCCGGGCAAACGATAGAATTCAGAAAAATAAAGAAAAACTCCGACCATGACGTTCAGAACGAATGGAAAATGGTAAAGAACAGCATAGATAAAACGAGTGAAAAATTTCTGAAGCCAGGAGTAACGAAAAAACGTAGAAAGCGATGGATGACGGACGATATCCTAAGGCTCATGGAAGAGAGAAGACATAAATACAGACAAATACAAAGCTTTAAACAAAACCATTAGGCAGCTAATACGAGAAGCAAACGAGAAAAGACTCAATGAAGAATATTTGGAAATAGAGGGATTGCAGAGGAAACACGATGTATTCAACTTACATAGAAAGGTGAAAATGGTGACTGGCACGCTTAGAAAACGGGTATATGGCCAATTGGTAGACAACAACGGAACCAGGGCATCAAATATTACGGAGAAACTAGCAGTATGGGAAGAATAGATACATTCTTTATTTGAAGACAATCGACCTTTAAATCCACCAACAATTTCGGGAACTACTGGTCCGCATATTACAACAAGTGAAGTGAAAAACGCCCTCAAGCAAAGCAAGGATGGCAAAGCAGTGGGTTCAGATAACACGCATGCAGAAGTTCTGAAGCTGCTGGACGATAAGAGTATATCGGTAATAACTTCTCTATTTAATAGAATTTACAAGAGCGGCGAGATACCAGGGAATTGGTTAAAATCTACCTTTGTGACACTGCCAAAAAAGTCAAACGCGAAGAAGTGCGAGGACTATCGAACTATCAGCCTAATGAGCCATATCTTAAAACTATTCCTGAAATTTATTCATGGCAGAATCTATAAGAAATGCGAAGAAAACATCAGCAGCACGCAGTTTGGTTTCCGAAACGCACTAGGAACAAGAGAAGCATTGTTTTGCATCCAAGTACTGTTTCAGAGATGCAGGGATGTGAAGTGTGATATATACGCTTGTTTCATAGATTATCAAAATGCATTTGATAAAATACACCACGATAAACTTATCAATGAACTTCAGAAGATTGGACTAGATCTAAAAGATATCCACGAAATAGCCAACTTGTATTGGAACCAGACTGCTGTAGTAAATGTAGAGGACCAGACCACCGACAATGTTGAAATTAGGAGAGGAGTGAAGCAAGGGTGTGTTTTATCTCCTCTGCTATTTAATATTTACTCTGAAGAAATAAATAAACACTCCTAAATATAAGCGAAAGGGTAGTGGTTAATGGCGAAATAATTAATAACATCAGATATGCCGATGATGCCCGTCTTCGCGGGCAGTCTCAAGGGTCTTCAGAGGTTGATGTCGGAAGTAGTAGCATCTAGTAAAGAATATGGTATCTTACTAAATATCAACAGAACCAAATATATGGTAATAAGTAAGGACCCAACACCACTCGGCCAACTCTTTATCGACAGTATAGTGGTCGAATGCGTAGCAACAACTACATATCTTGGTTGCATGGTAAATGACCAATGGGACCACTCGCTGGAGGTAAAGAGAAGAATTCAAATAGCCAGAGCTGCATTGACAAAAATGAAGAAAATAGTTTGCAGGCATGATCTCTCATTGAACATCAAGATGAGACATATTAGATTCTATATTTTCTCCGTACTCTTATATGGTGTGGAGGCGTGGACCTTAACTGAAGCATCCAGCAAAAAATTAGAAGCATTTGAAATATGGATCTATAGACGTATGCTAAATATTGCGTGGACAGATAAAGTTACGAACATCGAGGTACCATTTCCGGGATTTATGTAATTATTTATGTAAACATATAGGGAATAAAGGTATCTATCTATCTATCTACTAAGAAGATGAAGAAGGAACCAGAGTTACTGTTTACCATCAAAAAACGTAAGCTGAAATACTTCGGGCAAATAATGAGAAACGGAGAACTATATCGATTGCTGCAGCTCATACTGCAGGGCAAAGTGATGGGGCACAGAGGACCAGGCAGAATAAGGATGTCTTGGCTGAAGAACCTGAGGCAATGGTTCAATTCAATAACAACGGAGTTATTTAGAACAGCCGCAAATAAAATCAAGATTGCAATGATGATCGCCAACATCCGAACCGGATAGGCACCCGCAGAGAGCAGACATATCATGTGAGAAGAAAATTGATTGATACAGTTGGATACAGTTTTATATTACCAATCCACTTATTACTCATTCAAGGATATTCTTGATTCTCTTCGGCATACTAATCATCAATTCCGTACTAGCTGACCTGCACTACACCACAAGCTAAACAAAATTTACATTAGGCAAAAAACCTGTCCCACTTTTTTTATGGCCGCGACCGTACCTAGCGATACCTAGTCTGGGCAGATAAAGTTCGAAGCGATTTCTTCGAACACGCATCCATTCTTTGATGAATATCTGCACCTATATAGTGATTCCCTGATGACAGTATGTCAGCCAGTAGACATTCCTCTGGAAACACTAAAGGTTTCATAGAATATCAGACTACACGCTGTGCATATTGCGCAAACTAATTGTAACCGAACTCGAGATCAGGAAACTGATATGAAATTATTCTTCATAATTTTGGTAGGAATCATTCCAATTTCCTTCTTCGGCGCGTGTCCCCGTCCGAAAATACTTTTCAATGATAAACTTGCTCTGGGGTTATATGAAAGGGATTTTTACCTAAAATCACTTGACAGTTGACGCACGCCTATGATCGAATATATCGATCGCATCGCAGGCAAAGGTACCAACATTCAACCGGCTATCAAACATAAATGAACGCTCTGTATATGTGTATGCGTAATAAGCATTAATAAATCTACGTTTAAGTAGCTATTAATCAAAGTAATCCGCATTCATCGTTTTTGCCATTTCGGCGATTAATTTGCAAGTGTGTCTTCTTCGCGTTCTACGGGATGCAAATGAGTCCAGAACCCTTTCGCGGACGTTAATAATTCAAGATCTGAACGAGATCGTGAAGAACTGCGGAGTGTCGGGGGGCGGGCGGGGGCGGCCGGGAGCGGCAAATAAAACGCGAGAGCGTGTTCAGACAAAGGGCCCTGAAATCCGCTTTACAAGTGGATGGGAGTGGGACTGAAGAGGACGTCTCAGCAGCTCCGAGCTTGCACTTGTCAAGTGCAGCCGGGAAGAAGTCACCGCCAACCCGTGACGCCGCCGCCCCCCGCGTCGTCGTTGTATCCGTCCGTCCGTCTGCCCGCGCACCGCTTCCGGTGCCCCGACGGCCGCCGGTGGGTTTTTACACGTGCCAGTGATTTTTTGACGTGTGCACCTTCTGAAAATTAAATCGCGCCCTTCTCGAGGGGGGATGGAAGCAGTTGAGCCTAGCCGTCCCAGGCCCTCCGCCTCCGACCTCTTCTGCGCTCGGCAACCGTAATGTAAACGCGAGACAAAAAATTGCTTCGCTTATAAAGCACATAATACATCATGCGAAATTTTCGCCAGGAAATTAGAGTTCATATAAAATACCGATTAAATAAGTGATAATGAAATTTATTTTGTATATATAGTCAAATTTGACGTATGTCAACCGACTTTATAAAAAATGCCCCTCTTATTTCTTGACAAGGAATCGTTTCTTAAAGTTTTTCTCAATATGAAAGAATCATCCTGTATACAGGGTGAATCAATAGGACGGGCAGGCTAGATTACACCTACACCGTTGATGATATCGAAATGAACCAAAATACACTGCAATAGGCATGTCAAAGTGCAGTTTGTAAAATTATTTAGCCATATACAGGGTGTTCCATTTTTGCAGGGCAGCCTTCAACCTAGTTTTTTGTAAATAGAACCCCCTGTATGAATTTACATATTTGAATTTACTCTTTTTCGGGCTTTATAAATCCGTTAAGTTTTTGCAATTCGCTTTAACCATTCAGAAGTTGTTCACGTTTATCTAAAAATTAATGCGTTTGCAAGCACTTATTAAAAAAATCGCAGGGCACTTAGTTTCTGGGATATTAAGTTGGGACTTTGCCTGAGCCTAAACAACTGACTGAGGTATCTTCTGGCGGCAAAACCGCCTCTCTATATTCTGTCATCACCTTGCTGTGACACATTAATTTTGGTAAACTTTGAAGTGCCATAAATTGATTATTTAAATGGCACACCCTATATTTCAGTACTTGGTCCTATTCAGGGTCTCAGTTTACATATTTTTTGCCCCCTTACATTTTTTCTTAAAAGTTGATAGTTGAGAGATAATTCTGATTTTCTTAAAAATTTACACAGATCTCATCGATATAGACTTAGCGGGCCATGAAAATTACTTAATTCTGTCATGCCTACGTCAAAGTGACATTTATTGTACGATACGTTTTATTTTTCTTAGCGAATTTTTCTCATAATGAAATAGTTGATATGTTTTATGTACACGGTGACAGCGCAAACCGTTACTGGTGACCAGATTCTATTGAGGTTTAACAAATCAATAGCAAAAACATTTGCATTAAACTATTTTATCATGCGAAAATTTCATGTTGACGACAAAAATTACAACGTGTCGTACAATAAATGTCACTTTGACGTTGACATGACACAAACAATTGATATTCAATGCACGTTAAGTTTATATCAATGAGATCTGGGTTGATTTTTAGAAAATCCTAATTATTTCTCAAACTATGAACTTTTATGAAAAAATATAAGGGGAGGAACAGATGTAAAATAAGATGCTCTATACGACTAAGTAATGAAATATAGAGTGTGCCATTTGAAAAAATCATGTTATGGCCCTTCAAAGTTTACCAAAATTAATGTCCCACAGCAAGTTGATGCCATCTTGTCAGCGATCAGCGATCTTGCCGCCAGAAGATACCCCACACACACGTTTAGAATATGGCAAAGTCCCAGCCCGATATCCTAGAAAACAAGCGCCCTGCGATTTTTTCAATAAGTGCCTGTAAATGCATTAAATTTTAGAAAAACAAAAACAACTTCTGAACGGTTGAAGCGAATTGCAAAAACTAAACGGATTTATAAAGCCCAAAATAGCGCAAATTCAAATATGTAAATTTATACAGGGGGTGCTATTTATAAAAACAAGGTCCAGGGCTGCCCTGAAAAATGGAACACCCTGTATATGGCAAAATAGTTTTACAAACTGCACTTTGGCCTCTAGTTTGCAGTGTCGTTTGGTTCATTTCGATATCATTAACGGTGTAGGTGTAATAGAGCCTGCCCGTCCTATTGATTCACCCTATATATATATATATATATATATATACATATATATATATATATATATATATATATATATATATATATATATATATATATATACACTGTGTATCAGCCAAATGGAATAAATTCGATAATAAATAAATGGGGGCGTGTTCGAAAAAACGCTCGGACACATCAATTGTTATTTTTAGTTTTAAGACATATTTCATGTACAATGTCCTATATCTATCTTCAACTGTTTCGGAAATATTAAGTGTTCTCAGATTTATTGCAAAAATTAACATTAAAAAAAGAAAATTATTTGATTACAGAAATTCGTTACAACACACTCAAAAACTAATAAGTAATACTGTTTATATCTTGATAAAGTAAAAAAACAAAAAAAAACAATAAATTTCAATGGAGATGTTCAAAATGCTCTCCGTGAACGTCTTGGCAACATCCTAATCTTAAATAGAAATTTCTTCTAACGTTACTCAACATCTCAGGCGTGACCGATCTAATCGCAAGCATTATTCGTCTTCTTAAATCAGCTAAGTCGAGGGGTTTAGTTTTGTATACAATACTTTTGACATATCCCCATAAGAAGAAGTCTAATGACGTCAGATCAGGGAATCGTGCTGGCCATTCCATCGATCCTCGCCTCCCTATCCACCGATTTGGAAATATTCGGTTGAGGTAGTTCCGGACATTGATTTGGTAATAGGGCGGTGCTCCATCTTGATTTCCGAAACAGTTGAAGATAGGTATAGGACATTGTACATGAAATATGTCTAGAATTTTCTGAAGAATCCAAAAATTGAATAATATACCAGGTGTTGCATTTAATATAAGAAAGTTGGTATTGGCCACGGTCACATGACACACCCTGTATAAAAAGTTTTTGTTGAAAAAAATGCGCAACTAAAAATAACAATCGACGTGTCCGAGCGTTTTTTCGAACACACCCCCATTTATTTATTATTGAATTTATTCCATTTGGCTGATACACCCTGTATATAAATACAGGGTGATTCTTTCATATTGAGAAAAACTTTTAAAAACAATTCCTTGTCAAGAAATAAGAGGGGCATTTTATATAAAGTAGATTGACATACGTCGAATTTGACGTATCACTTAATAAAACTATTTAGCCTTAAAATGTATAACTACACAAGCAGTGAAATATGCGACATGCACTTTGTATATGGCCTTGCAAACAGAAATGCATTAGCAGTTAGGCGACTTTATGAAGAACGTTATTCATTGTTATACATTTTAAACTAAACATTTTTATTAAGTGATACGTCAAATTTGACGTATGTTAACCTACTGTATATACTAGACCCCTCTTATTTCTTGACAAGTCGTGTAGGAGAGTTTTTCGCAATATTAAAGCATTACCCTGTATACAGGGTGGTCACTTTTACGACGCCCACCATTAGGATCTATTAAACGGAAATATAGACAGAGTTGGTCAAATGGGATAAAAGTTTCTCACTTTTGTGCCTCCTTTTTCCTTCAAAAGTAAAAAAGTTATAAAAGGAAAAGGAAAGTGCACTTTTTCGGTATTTCAGCGATATTTCAGGAACTGTGCAAGATATCCCGGATTTCGTTTCAGTATATTGAAGATATAGATAAAGTTATTGAGACTGGCTAGTTTTAAAATGTACACCCGGTATACAGGGTGGTCACATGTACGACGCCCACTATTAGGAGCTAATAAACGGAAATATATACAAAGTTGGTCAAATGGGAGAAAAGTTTCTCATTTTCATGTCTTTTAATATACTGAAACGAAATCCGGGATATCTTGCACAGTTCCTGAAATATCGCTCAAAAACTGAAAAAGTGCACTTTCCTTTTCCTTTTATAACTTTTTTACTTTTGAAGGAAATTTTACGAAACTTGGTACTCTTACATTTTTCGACTTGAGCTTTCTGATGATAGTGCCAAACATTTTCTGCGCCAACTAGATGCCCAAATTTTCATTGTCAACTTTTGATTTTCTTAAGGCCACAATATTGGATTTTAATAGCATTTAAAAAAGCAAAAAAATCCGATATCAACCATGTATAACACTTGGGTAACCTGACATTATATTCCACCAAAAATCAATAATTTAAAAATTTGTTTCAAAAATCAAACTGTGGACTGCTCAAAAAATCAAGTTGCCATGGAATAACAAATTACCATTTTGACATTTATTCATACAAAGAAAATAACTTTTGAGTGGTCGTATTGTGTATAAAGTAAGGAAAGGAATTAATATCTTTGATCAGGGGCGCGCATAGGTAGTTGGCCGCCCGTGTACAATAATATTTGGCCGCCCTACATAGTGTAGCTAATATATATATATATATATATATATATATATATATATATAAACAATCTTTATTAGGCTATCGACCCCATAGGGTCTTTCCACCTTGCCTATTACATTATACGTACGTTACATTATACATTACATTACATATTATATTATATAACATTACCTAGTGATTCATGAGTGATTATTTTGATAGTGTGAAGAGAGTGTTATGAAGTGTAATATGTTTCATGAAGCGTTTTTGTCGGATGTAATTCTGTAGTGCGTTTGTTTTGTCTTTTAATACACAATTCGTCGAGTATTGTCCTATTGTCCTGTTTTTGTTGAAATTTATTTCGTAGTTTGTCTAGTCTTTGTTGGATGGGTATGATTTTGGTGATCTTGTATAAATTTATGTTTGATATGTTATGAAGATGATTGTCCTTATGTCTTAATTTAGTGAGAAGTCTTAATGTCTTCCGTTCAGTTACGTCCGTAATTCGTTTGCAGGTGTTTCTTACATTTTTTAGCATGATCTGGCCGTAGTCAATCATGGGCCTGCAGATGGATTTGTAAATTTTTGTTGCTGTACTAATGGATATCCCTCTTCCTCCGTATGTTAGGCATCTAAAATGTTTTGCTCGTTTTTGTATTTCCGTCTTTGTGTTCCGTAAGTGTTTGTCGAATTTGTGCTTATTGTCAATCGTCATTCCTAAGTATTTTATCGTCGTTGTGGGGTATACGTTTGTTCCGTTAACATGTATTGTCGGTGAGTTGTTATTGATTCTGTGGTTGGGAATAAGGAGTTGGCATTTTGCGGGGTTGGGTTCGAGTCTCCATTTGTTGAACCAGTCCATTGTTTTGTCAGTCAGTATTTGAAGTGTGTCTATTGTGTCATCCAGTCGTTTTTTATGTGTTATTAATGCTGTGTCGTCGGCGTTTTGTATGATATACTGTTCTAAGTCTGTCTGCCTGTTGTCTGTTCCTAATATGTCATGGCAATATATGTTGTACAGGAGGGGCGAGAGAGGAGAACCCTGTGGCAAACCTTGTTCTGGCGAAAATGATCTTGAGTATGAATTGTTTGTTCTTATCCGTAGTGGTCTGTCTGTCAGGAAGCTGTGGGTGAATAGGATGAGGGATCTAGGTATTTGTAGGGTATGCATTTTGTATAGTAGTCCTGTGTGCCATACAGTGTCAAAAGCCTTTTTTATGTCCAGGAATAGTGCTGCGGTATGTCTGTTTTGTAAGTACGTCGTCTGTATGTTGTTCGTCAGAATGTAAAGGGGGTGTATGGTCGACAGTCCGGGTTTGAACCCGAATTGGTATTTGGGTATCTTTTCTTCTATGAGGTTCCATATCCTGTTCTGCATTATTTTCTCCAGGTTTTTCCCCAAAACTGGGAGTAGTGTAATAGGTCGATAGCTTTCTGGTTTTGATTTATCTAGTCCAGTCTTAGGGATTGTGGTAATAATACCCTCTTTCCAGAATATTGGGTGTGTGCTGTTTTTTAGGCAGTGGTTGTACATTTTAACAATGTGGTCGTGTGTTGTTGTCGGTAAGTGCCTTAGTAGGTCTTTTGTTAGTGCGTCATGTCCGGGGGCCGAATTTTTTCCCCTATGCAGTACTGTGTAATATTCGTCATCTGTTATGTCAGGGATTACGTCGTCTGTCTCTGTTCGTTTATAAGCCTCGAACCAGTCATTAATGTTCGTAAAGGTCCTGTCGTCGAAAACTGGGTTTTGTGAAGGGGTGAAAGCATTTTCAAAATGTTCCGCAAATGTGTTGGCTATGTCTATGTCTGTGTATTTTTCTGTCAGTCCGTCTGTTAGCTTTTGAATGTTGTTTTTCTGCTTATATCTAGTTAGTTTTTTTATTTTTGTCCAGTAGGTTCTCCCTCTGTCTGCTTCAATTTCCTGGCAAACCTCAAGCCATTTTTCTGTCCTGTATTGGTGTGTCAGTTTTTGTATGTCCTTGTTTAGTTTGTTTAATTTGGGCTTTAGGTCTCTGTCTCCTGTCGATGAGTACTGTCTATATATTTTCCGTTTTTGTTTTATTAAAGCCAGAATAAATCTTGGTAGTCTGTTTTTATAGAATTTGTAACTGGTTGTGGTAGAGTATTTCTTTATTATGTTTGTCATTGTATCTTGAAATTCTGTGATATGGTCTAAGTCTATTTCGTCCGAGTTTAAGTTGGTCAGGTAGTTGCTTATGTCTTGTGTAACGTATTTGTAATTGTCCTTTTTAATTATGCTGGAATGTGAGGGGGTTATGGTTGCCGTCAGTGTATGCGTGTCTATTGTGAACTTTATTCCTAGATGGTCTGAGCATAAATCTGGTATTAGTGTCACGTCAGTTAAATTGTTTGTTAGGTTTTCTGTGTGTAGTATGATGTCGGGGGTGCTGTCATTGTTATTTGGCATGATGAATGTTGGGTCTGTGCGTCGTCTAGTGAAGTCGGAGTTCTGTAGGAATGTTTGTAATTGTCTACTTTTATGTCCGTTTAAATTGAAGTCGCCTATTATGATGGCATATTTATATAGTGATGCTTTAATAAATATATTTTGTTCTAGAGGGGATGTCGCGTGTATGTAAATCAGGAATATGTGGAGCTTGTCGTTTTGGAATGGGATTGTCCAGTGGAGGCAGTCATTTAGTGGGTTGGTTAGGCTAGGGGGGTTGGCTTTACCTACCTGGCAGTCTGGTCGGAATTGAGCCAGAGCACCTCCTCGGGCGTTCTGGATGGGTTGTCCGTGTCTTATCAATGTGGTCCAGTTTCTGTAGTTCGTGTTAGTATCGTTCTTCGTCTTTGTTTCTACCAGCAGGCAGCCGTCTATGTCGTTTGATTCCATGTAATTGTATAGTAAGGTTTTTTTTGAGGAATATCCATTGATGTTGTTGTATATAAGTTTGACCAATCTTGAGGGGACTACTTCTACCGACAGGGATTTACACTGACAGTAGCTGTGCCGACTCCCAGTCCATCTGCAGGTTCCGTAGGTGAGATTGCTTCAATGTCGTCTAGGTCGAACATGATGATGTAGAGTCTGTTTCCTGAAAATGATAAAGCAGTGTCTACTCTGTATGCGTCAATAAATCTTTCTTTTAGTTTTTTAATTAATGCTTGTCTGTCTGTATGTTTTGGTGAGTTTATTTTATTTGTGTATGTGTTTATAATATGATCATGAATGGTGATGGAGGTGTGAATGCGTGATTTTGTAATTTGTTGGTCCATTTGTGCAGACTTCTTGTTGACTGCTTTAATTTTTATGTTCGGGATTCCTGCAATCGGTGCCTTCGGGCGTAGTTCGCATTTCGCGCTCCAAGCGCCATGTCCGGGTATGTGGCATCTCTTGCAGACCTCGGGCAGCTGTGATGTACAATTGTGGCTTAAGTGCGCGCCAGCGCACTTACCGCATTTCAGCGGAGTGGGACAGTTTTCCGTTGTGTGGTCGTAAAGATTGCATTTTCCACACAATTGTGGGATAGGGGCAGGGGCAAGGCTTTCCATGATGGGGTAGTGACAGTGTTTGAAATAAATTCCCTTTAAAATGGCTTCGTAGGCTGTTTTGTCACTAGTTATGATGCGGATCATTTGTGTGGGCAAGTTGGTAGCTCTGGATACGATCCTTTTGCAATATCTGTGTGGTATGTTGTGTGTTGACAGATGTAAGCTTATCTCCGTTTCGGGGATCTCCTGTTCGACGAAACGAATAATTGCAGAGTATGACATTTGTTGATTTCCTTGCGTTTGGGTGTTGTTGTGGGTGGGCGAGTGTGTAGATTCCCTGTATGTTTGAATTGCGTGTGTGTTAATTAGTTGGTTTAGCAGTTGTTTTGCGGTGACTGTGTCTATGTTGGTTTTAAGTAGGAACCCATCCTTTGTTTTGATAATGATGTCGGTTGTGGCTGTCACTCCCTCTTGTTGTTGTATTTTCTCCCATGATGTAGATAGTTCGTAACGTGTGAGATTGGGGTTGGTTGTAGTGATGGAGAATGTGTTTGTTAGTGTACTGTGTATTTGTTTCATTTTCTCTTTGTGCATTGCATTCTGTTGTCGGTTGTGGGCGTTAATCTTTAGTGTGGGACTAGTGGTATCTGTGGCTGCACTTTTTTGTTGTGTGGGTATGGATGGGGTGGTTTGTGTAGAGTGGTTACTTATATCAGTCTCACCCCCGTGTGTTTGTGTGTGTGTTTGTGTTGCCAATTTTTTGCTGTTCGGCATGGACTTAGCAGTACCCTTCGGGCGTCCACGCTTTCTCCGTTCTGAGGGTTATTTGAACGAGGAATCTGTGGTCTCGTCCTCATCCATCTTCAACGATTGTACCCAAATTAAATTTAGATTTGATTTTCTAGCACTTTTCGCTTAAAACTGTGAGAGAGAATTCCGCACGTGTGAGCTTAATGGCTGCTCGGTCGCCAATGTGTAGCTAATATTTTGTCCAATATCCATTCTAAAGACAGGTCGGGGAATAATAATAATAATAATATGAAATACATTTTCTCGCAATGATACTAACATTTATTCAGAATATATTACAAATAATAAATTACATTTTTATCACTAATCACAACATAGAAAGAATATTAAAAAATCTACAAACAAAAAACTACAAAAAGTGTTTCGCGCTATGCGAAGAGCAAATTGTGATATCAGTGCATGACCAGCTTATCCATTATCTCATGTACTAAACTTTCTTGTGACATTGTAGATTGTAAGTATTTTTGTATAATCTTTAATTTTGAAAAAGTTCGCTGACTCGATGCTACGGATACTGGCAATGTTAACAAAATTCTTATAGAAATAAATATGTTTGGGAACGTTGCCTCCTGATCATTTTCCAATATGTACTCAAGAATGCTTTGTGGTTCTGTGTCATTTTATGATGGTAAATGGTGTATCAAGGATAAAATTTCTTGCATAGACCTCTTGCCATCATTATCAGACTCTTTCCTTTGCTCATCTGTTAGTTTAATTTACAAATCCTTGCAAGATTTTAACAACATTACAATCGAAATGCTATTAATATTGTGCATAAAGCCAAATAAATCGTTGTAATCCACAAGTATTTCAAATCTGGTTTCGATAGATGATAAAGCTTAGCCCTATACACAAAAATAAAAATTTATTTTAAAATTGGTTTTTGGATCTAAAATTGGCTCATCCGCAGATAGCTTATAAAAAAAAAATGTGTGTTCGCTTTGCTCTTATATTTTCCACTGTAGGGAAATTACGTTCAATTTTCAATTCTATAGCTAAAGTGTTAGCTGCAAGAAGAATGTCTTCAAAACCATTATCGGTACGAAATTTCTTTAAAAGGTTTGTCAAATTTGTTAAATACGTCAAAGAGGAAATTAAGAACATTTAGTTTTGGGTTTTGAAAAATTTTGCTGACTACGCTGATTTCAAATAAAATTTGATGCCAAATCACAATTTAACATAAAAATTTGTAACTCGATATCTTTAATTGCAAGGAATGCACCATATGCACAGTTTTAAAGTCTTTAGTTTTATCTACATAAATTTCATATAAAGTGTCATATACTTGTACAATGTGATATCGCAAACGCTTTATGGCATCGATTCTACTGGACCATCGAGTATCACTTAGTAGTTTTAAATTTTCTTTCCTGCATATTTTTGAAGAACTGCCCATATTTGTGTACTTCCAGAAAAAAAGGTACAATTCTTGAACAAGATAAAAAATACAGTTTTGTGTGACATATTAGCTGAATCATTAATGACCAGATTTACACTATGTGCTGAACATAAAAAGCACAAAAAAGGCACGACGGTTTATGTTTAATATATATATTTTTTGTAATCCTTTGTGCTTTCCTCGCACATTTGCACCATTATCATAGTCTTGCCCCGCATATCAAAAATATTTAATTTCAAATTCGATAATTCTTCTAAATGAAATTCAGATATACTTTCTCCAGTATATTTTGTTTTTAGACTGAATCCAAGAAAATGTTCCCTTAATTCTACTCTTTTCTAATCTAAGAGTACAAATAGTACGATAACAGTAATCTGTTCTACATGGCTTACATCCGGTGTACAATCTAATATATTGGAAAAATATCCCGACTTTCTGAGCAAATCCAATATAGCACATTTAATTTTTTATCCAATTGGATTAAACATTTCATTTTGAATTATGTCGCTCAAATAACGAGGAATTCGTTTATTGCTATCTTTATGCTTCTCAATACGCTGGATATGTTCTCGCATTACGGTATCGAATTGCGCGATCTGGTTGGCGCAGAAAATGTTTGGCACTGTCGTCAGAAAGCTAACGTCAAAATATGTAAGAGTGCCAAGTTTCGTAAAATTTCCTCCAAAAGTAAAATAGTTATAAAAGGAAAAGGTAAGCGCACTTTTTCGGTGTGCAGCGATATTTCAGGAACTGTGCAAGATATCACGGATTTCTTTTCAGAATATTAAAAGACATGAAAATAAAAAACTTTTCTCCCATTTGACCAACTCTGTATATATTTCCGTTTAATAGATCCTAATAGTGGGCGTCGTAAAAGTGACCACCCTGTATACCGGGTGTACATGTCAAAACTAGACAGTCTCAATAACTTTTGAATACAGGTTTACTTGATAAAAAAAAACATGTCGATTGATTTTTGGAGGGGTACTGACGTAAATATATGTTTGTTATACCTCTAGATTGTATTTGTTTTAAGCTTTAACACAAGGTATCACAACGCAGGGGTTTATTTTAAAATTTGTAATAAAAGTGACAGTCGGTAGGGGGAGGGGGTAATATTTTATATTCAATTAACTTACTTTTTAATATCTGCCTCGAAAACTGGTTCGATTTGTTATTATGTTTCATTGAAAAGAGCTTAGATTTGTTCAATATAAATTGTATTGGAATTTTTCTTAATTATTTTATTTTCCAAAACGTATCAACATTTTTTTTTATTCCGCTACTAGATTAGGTTTTTTTAAGCTTTAAAATAAGGTATCACAAGGTAGGGGTGCCTTTTGAAATTTCAAAGTGGGGGTGGCTATGGAGAAGGGGATGACACTTCAATTTTATTTGATATTGATTTTAAACTTCCCCCTCCAAAAATAAACCGACATGTTTTTTTTGTTTTATCAAATTAGCTTGCATTCAAAAGTTATTGAGACTGCCTAGTTTTGGAATGTACACCCGGTATATACAGGGTGTCAATTTGAAAAGTTGCCATCAACTTTCTTCATAAAACTAATGATTATTTTTAAAATTGCTCAAAACCGTTTGGGTGGTTCTGGGGAACTAAAATGGCTTAGGTACTGTCGACCCCCTACCCACCCTTTAAGCCACAGCCACCTCCATCTAAAAACTTTAAATGACATCCCCCTACTTGCGATACATCGTTGGAAAGCTCTTGAAAAATGCTATTTTTCCTCTTTTCCTTCTCCATCTTTTCCCTACAGTGTTCTAGTTTTTCTATTTTAGTCACCATTTATCGTTTTTCAATCCCCTACTTTTATTTATAAAATATGATTTGGTGAACTAGTTTTGGAATTAAGTGTAAATAAAGTGCAAAAGTGTTCAATGTATTAAATTCAAATAACATGTTAAAGTAAATGTCGGAAATGGCTTCCATTGTTTTCTAAACAAAAATATAGCCTCGTTTCAAACTCTTTGCGAACTTTTAATTCCTCAACATTCTTGTGTTATTCTTTCTCGTAATTGTTCAATTTCTCTTTCTTTTGTTTCTTCTTTTTTGTTTTTTGTTTTTTGCAATGTCCCTACTTTCGACTTCTGTTACTCTGCCAGTTTCTGGGTTCCATCTGTATTCAGTTCCATGTACAACTCATTTCTTATACCCCTCTTTTACTCTATTACCTTTGTTGATCTCTTCTCTAACAACGCTTCTGATTTCTCTCTGTATGCCTCTTTCCGCTATTGTTAAATCATTGTCCATGTATATTTTCGTGTTTCGCAGTTTGTTACTTTATGCTTCCATGATTTTTTCCTTTTTCTCCCATGAGTCTTTTTCCATTACTATCATCTCTGCTTTTGTGCCTTTGTTTATTATGTTTGCTATGGCTATCTTTGTGTCTACTCTTATATCTGTGTTAACAATATTATCCACTTCTTCCTTATATCTGCTCCTTTTAGTTGCAATCCTTTAATTGCGATGTTATATTTCCTCTTTTCCTTCTCCATCTTTTCCCTCCAGTGTTCTACTTTTTCTGTTTTAGTCACCATTTTTCGTTTTTCAATCTAACACTTTTCTTCTTTTATTCTGTTTTCGTTACTTAGTTCTTTTATCTGAGTTATTATTTTTTCATTGCTCTTCATTAAATTGTACAACCTTTCCTTTAATTCCTCCAAGTCTGCCTCTTCTCCTTTTGGTACTTTACACTTTCTTTCTTCTGCTTTCTACTTTATTTGCTCTATTTTCCTTTGCTCTGGTGGTCTGAGTGTTTTCTTTGGGGTGCTGAAGCTCTCCTTTTTTGCCACTTCGTTTTCTTCGCCCCTTTTCCTTCTCTCTTTTCTGCTGGTCATTTGACTTGATTTCCTTCATTCAAGAAATTATTCGGAAAAATTATCTAAACCGGTCCTGTCTCTTACCTGACTACCCGTACCTTAAGACGCGTGACTTAAGTTACCTCGGAGGTAACTTAACCTCTCTGCGCCACTTTTGTTTTTCGTTTTATCTTCTTACTTTTGTTATTATTTGCTCTTCTGTTATGTTTTTCTTGATTTCCTCACTTCCTTATCATTTTTCCTTCTCTTCACTATTTGTTTATTTTTCCTGCAGGCCTCTAATTGATAGATTTACTCTGCGATAAGAAATTCTGATTAGTTATTTTAAACTCAATTGCTTCTATAATTCATACATAAAATTTAGACTAAATGTGATCCAACGATAAACATTTATATCTAAATAACAACAATAATATTACACAGCTAATCAAACGATATTGACACATGCATAAAATTACATAATTAGTCAAAATGTCAAAACCCGATGCATTCACCATATTTTAAAATATGTACTACATTACCTTTTGATATTTTTCAATTATTTTCTAACTCAATAACGACAACATTATTATTTACTATTATTTAATTCATTAGTGCTTATTTAAATAAAAGTAATAAACTAAAGTAAAAACAGACCTGAAATTTATGCAAAGCAACAACTACTTCTTCAGATTAATAACATCATTCGACTAAATGTGGCTAAGTAAAAGGCATAAAATTGGCAAATATTAATTAATCTTCGCTAAATGCATTAAAATGCATATCTTATGATTAAAAATATATTACCACAGAAAAAAGATAATTATATAAGGGCGTCTTACGCATGTCATTTTTTACAACTTTATGGAGTTCTTGGTTGAATAAAAATTTGAAAAAAAATACAAAACATGGTTCGTTGTGATCTCCTAATGTAAAATACGTATATGTTTCTATCACTTCCGCTTCTACCGGAAGTGGCTATCAACTTTGTTATTTTAAATGGAACATCCTATATATTTTTACATATTCAAATTGTTCCCTTTAATTCAGCACACATTTTATTAAGCCTATGGAGCACTTAACTTTAGTCGTTTTTGAGGAAAAAAATTATTTCCGAAATTTTTGCTGCAAATTTAGACGATTTTAAAAATATTCATGATTTCTCTTACGAATGAGATAGAGACTTAAACTTTTTTGCATTTTGCATATTGTAGTAGAATTATGTCTCTATTATTACAATAATTCTAATGTGGTGATACTTTACGAGTACTATTTCGCAAGTTCAGTTATTTACAGGTACACTTCAAAATGTCATAATTTTTTTTTTTTTAATGGATTGACATATTTTTGAACGACGTGGCAATAGACAGAACAATTTTCTACAAATAAATGTAAAACAAACATATTCCTAAATTGAATGGTTTATCAGTTATGTTGAAAATTCTTTAATTATAATTTTTTTTGCAGCATTTGATGTCTATACAGGGTGTCTCAAAATTGACGCCCGTGCTTTTGGGTTTCCACTCAGGGGGCTAAAACAAATTGAAAATTAAGAGTGGAAAATTTTCCGTTTGTCCCTCCTTATGGAGATATTGATAAAAAAAAAATGGAAAACACATCTGTCAAACTAATTGTCAAATCTGACAGTTATGTCTGTAGATTTGACAAAATGAATAAATCAAAATCGTAATCGTGTACTGACTAATGACTTTATAATATTATAAAACGAGATATTTCTCCCTCGTTGTAGAGTAATTGATAAAAAAAATGTAAAACACACCTGTCAAACTAATTGTCAAATTTGACAGTTAGGTCTCTAAATTTGGCCATATAAGTAAATCAAAATCGTACTAACTAATAATAGTATAAAACAAGATATTTGTACCTCGTTATACAGTTATTGATAAAAAAAAAACTGTAAAACACATCTGTCAAACTAATTGTCAAAACTGACAATTATGTCTCTAGATTTGACAAAGAGAATAAATCAAAATCTTGTACTAACTAATGATATTAAAAACAAAATAGTATCCACATGTGTCAAACTAATTTTCAAATCTGACAGTTATGTCTCTAGATTTGGCAAAATGTATAAATCAAAATCATGTACAACTAATAATATTAAAAAAACAAATAACAAATATTAATTAAAAAACAAGATATTGTCCACATTTGTCAAACTAATAGTCAAATCTGACAGTTGTGTCTCTAGATACGACAAAATTAATAAATCAAAATCGAGTTTTCAATAGTGATCGAAAATGTTATTGTTTACATTTTTATCAATAACTCTGTAACGAGGGACAAACCGAAAATTTTCCACTCTTAATTTTTTATTTCTTTTAGCCCCGTGAATGCAATTCCAAAATCACGGGCGTCAATTTTGAGACACCCTGTATATGCAAGTGGATCATATGAGGCATGCTTAATGTATTTCATGTTTTTTCTCCATTATTAATCGCATTGAATTTACTGTCGCTTACGTAATATTTCTAATATCCAGTTTATTCATGCAGTCAAAGATTTCGTGTTTTACATTCGACTGTATCTTTGCAAATGCGTATATATCTGTGAAATTGAACATGTAAGTTAAGTGTAATGATAATAACCATAAACGCGGCAAATCAAACGTAAATACAATAATAATTCAATTATGATTATATCATATCATTCCATGTTTTGCTTTATTATTTTAAATAATTTTCCATGTATCTGCAATAATTGTCTATTGTTATTATTTAAGTGAATGCAAATTAATATCCACCGCAATATTTTGTAAACGAAGCCGCATTTAATTATAAATTAAATTTCATCATATTGTGACTAGCAACAATTCCAATAATGAATTAATTAACGCATGCAGTGGTGTTGTAATATATTTATTGTGGCGTCAATTTGGGGCGCAAAACGGTGTTAATTAAGACCTCATTTAATGTTTTGGTTGCGATTTTAAACGAACCCGTTGCACGGACGAGCACTCTGCAATTCATCAAATATACAATTCACTGCTGGAAATTAGAATTCAAAATATGTTTTAACACGTTGTAACATGTTTGTTACAGGGTTACAGTAAATTACTGTACAGGGTGTCCCAAAAATAGTGGACAAGCTCAACAGCACGCCACTCAGGGATGGCCACTAAATCCTTAGAAAGTACTTTTTTGTAAATTAAGAGAAAAAAACTTTCACAAAACATTAATCTTAGACGACTTGATTATCAATATTTTAATTGTACAGCAGATTGTTGCCACGTTGACTTTTCAACAATTTTCATTTTGAAATATTTAAACACGCTATTAGAAATGAAAATATCTAATAAGATTATTTTAAAAAATTACACTGTCATAAAATTTCATTTCATTTCTTCTAAGAGCCATTATAAACTTGCGTAATGTAATACTTTTAACTAGCAATATTTCAAAATGTATAACCCGAGGAAAAAATATTTTAAGTACTTGGCATCCCCGAGTGGCATGCTGTTGAGCTGCCTACTATTTTTGGGACACCCTGTATAGAAATTGAAGAGCACTTGAGTGTAACCGAATAAAGAAATAATTTTCTTACAAAACAATAAGTTATTAGTAAGTAACATCGGTAGAGTACAAAGGAAAAGCATATAAATTATAAATAAAATATAAAATGACTTCGATAATTAATAGATCGACGCACGGACGAACAAATGTTATAATCATATTTTTACACATACAGGGTGTATGAAAGTTAGTCATTGATAATAATATTTTGTCCCCCATTCGGACCTGTCCTCTCGTTTTACATTAAGGTTAGGATGAAAAAATAAGGAGAATGTGAAATAGTTGATGATTGTATTGAATAAAGCTAGAAAACGATCATTTAGGAAAGAAAATTTATTTATTTTTAATATTGGGCACCTTAATATCGAAACATCTTGATTTGACTTAGTTAATAAGTCTAGTTAAGTTGTATGCCGAAGTACGAAATACATTCGGTGTCACTAAATTTTTTGTGCTCTTTCCAAATATGCAAACAAAATTTTAAAATATTGATATACAGGGTGTTGTTTTGAGGCGAAACCTGCTTATTAATTTTTTTAAGGCCGGACCTTTATAACATTTTCATTTATTATGTTAATCGATACTACAGTAGACAAAGAACATACGTACCAAATATTTCAAAAATGTATAGGGTTGTTCGTAAGTTATGATTAATTGAAGAAATGGGAAATATTCATGAATCACCCTGTATATTGGTTATAAAGAACGATAGACCCATAAAATATAGTTTATTTAGAATTACCTCGTGTGCTGCATCTACCATTACTGTGTGTGCATTTCCCAATGAATCACCCTGTATAACGGATATCCGTTTTCAAGCGCATTGTTTTTAACATTTTTGTGAATTCAATCCAATTCAATTCAACTCAATTCAATTTATTTCTCTACGTTGCCACCCATACATATAAGATAAAACTGTCGGATGTATACGTCAATTAACAAGTAATAAATATAAATTATATATAATTATTATTATAAATCTTCATCAATAAATACACAAACATACACACAAATAATAATATTTTTTTTAATAAAATACATGTTTGTCAAAGTACTTTTTTTTCTGATTGTATAGAGGGTGTCGCTCGCTCATGGAACATTAAAAGTTTGCGGTGTTCGCAATAAGATAAAAATTTGAAAATATTCAAGCAAACATGGCTGATTCTGTTCTCCTCAGGTGAGATGCTTTCTATCTTCTATCACTTCCGGTTCTGCCGGAAGTACACATCAACTTTTGTATTTTAAGCAGAACACCGTATATATTATCATGTTTCTGGCCTCCCCGTTTAATTTGAAACATATTTTGTAAATAAGAGTGTCCACTAGGGTGGAGTGTAAAGAGTAAAAAAAAATTTTTTTCGATTTTTTTCGTTTTTTTTCCGAATTTCATTATTCCTGTATTATAAAAAGTTTCTATGGACAAATAGCTGTCGAAACATATTTTTTTATTTTTTTTAAATTCTGATCTTCAGGTGGCGCAGAAGACTTGAAATTTTGAAAACGATTGATATTTAAAATACCTAAATAACAATTTTTTTTTCAATATAACTTTATTATCTGAATTGAAAATACAAATATATCAAGAATGGAAGTTGTTTTTTTTATCATTTCAGTCATGAATCGTATCATCTGCATTTAGGGCTGACAGTTGAAACAGACAAATACTGCGATTTTGTGTCAAACGTTGGCATTTCTTTTCTCGATTTTATTCTTGCTCGGATAAATCCATCGCGTGCTGTATTTCCGCAAACTGCTAAGCTAGCCTCAGTGACCAGTTTTACGCTTCTCTCCACAGCTTGTGTATGACAGGGAAAATTTTCACTAGAGATAGTTATATTTTTACTCATAATTTTGTCCCATATTTCACTGTCACTATATTTTGAAGTGAATGGCGGCTCGAATATTTTTTCTTTTGTCCAATCTATCAAATCATAATAGTTATTCGCTTCAAAGTTTAATTTCGGGATCAAAAACTCTCTTTCTTTCTTCCCCTTTGTAGTTTTTCGCGCCTTTAGTATCCGTCTTAAAGCTAATTCTTTAACAAGTTGCCTTTCGTCTTGTAGCATCGTTAATAAAATATTTCCGGAATGTGCGAAATAAGAGTTCCGCTGTATTATTCGAAACACAATTGTTTTTAGCTCGTCTTTTAAATAGGAACATCTTTTAATCATGCCTAGAACATGATCTGGGCCGCAATTGCACGAAGGTTTCGTTTTTATACTGAACCATGTTGGCGCGTACACTTTTATCACGAACGTAACAAGCTCGACCAGACTTTGTGATGGGAACCTTGTTGCCACATATAGTCTCAATATTCTATTAGCGCAGGTTAGCCAACGGGAGTGTGCCAGCTTCCCTGGTTGCTTATTAGCCAAATCAGTTGTAACTTTACCTCGTGAAATAGCTACACAAATTTCAAGGAGATATTTTTGATCAGTACTTAGAATTTTCGCGTCAATCTCAGGTAAAACAGTCTCGATCTTCTCAAATTCCACCACAGCTAAATCTTCACAGTGCTGTAACATCTTGCCTATTACTCCTCCAAACGTATTGGGACCTGATGTACTGCCATCCAAAGTGTTAAAAAGATGACGCAATGGTAACTCGTTGGCATGTAACAAACATATAAACCAATGTAAGGGTCGATTTAACTGCCTCTCGATCAATGCAATTACTCCATTCTTGGATCCCGTATTGACAGCAGTTCCATCGCATCCAATAGCAACAATGGTAGATAGATCATTGAAGTGCAAATTTAGAAATTGCATAATGCTATTTTTTATAGAAATAGCTGTTCCGGAAGGAGGCACGACGTGACCAATGTACTGAGAATCTGGCTCTGACAGCAAAACAATGTGTTATTCTGTTATAGTTTTTCTGTAGTACTTGTTACCATGTTTTTCTTGAACGATGGTTTTATCTTTCCGTCCATCAAAGTACAAGCCACATATTTTATTCTCAGAACCCACCAAGCTAAAACTCTGCAACTCTTCTCTGATTTTCCTGCGCTCGCGTCGTAATTTGCTGCGATCTATTACTTTTGAGGTATCCTGCTTAGATATCAAGCCAACATCTTGAAGAACAGCACTAGCAATGATTAATGCCGTTCTATCAGAAACACCAGTTCTGTCACAAGCAGTGGCAAGATTTTCTAGTCGATGCCTCATCTGTTTGGCTTGCATTTTGTGTTTTGATGGCGGAACTGCTTCCATTGAACTTGTAGTGCAGAAATCCGGATCGTGGTTGCTATCTGACAAGCTATCATACGAAGTATCTGGGGTCAATGTAGTTTTCGGAGATTGGCATACAGTTTTCTTAACGCACTCTTTTTGAAGGAAATTACTTTTCTGTAGTCTTGCGCTCCCACATTGCCTGCGCCTGCGCTCCCATATTTTAGTTGTTTTTGTATCTATTGAACCGATATACATTTTGCGGCTTCCTCTTTGATGTTCCAAGAATTCTAGCTCCTTTTTGGGTATTTTCATTAAACACTTACAATAATCGGTACACCTGCATTTGCACACAGCAATGTCAAAGGGATTTCTGCTTGCATCTTCGTAAAACTCAGTTTTCTTTTTATTTACTCGACATTTCTTAATTTTTTTATATTTCTGATAATATTGTGCTAGTCTGCTTTTAATTTGTTGTTCAGATATAATATGAATAGAAGCTTTATTCCATAGCTTTCTTAAATCAGCAGCAATTATTTCACACACGTCATTTATCGAGGGATCCTTTCCATTAGACAGCCATAGCAAGTCATTTCTTATCCACAGATAATCCTTTATAAAATCTGCATATGTAGGTAATACATTACTCTTTAACATTTCTGCACCACCAAATACAGGGCACGACGAATCCTTTCTCGTTTTAGGCATATCACTAACATCCAAATCGTGCGATTATTTTAACAAACGTCCGCTCCGAATGACTGAGTGTGACTGCCTGGGTATTGAGGGAATAACGTGCGAAATAAAGTGATAATTAGTTGGAGGCAGAAGGGGTGGGGGAGAAGGGGCTGGGGGTGGGGGGAGAATATGTATGTAAAAGTATGTTTCCTATATTCAACCGAACTACTAGACTACTCGCCTACTTGAAATATTTAACCAATAAATCACCTTTTTTTGTCAAACTTTGATATCAGTGCGCCACCTGAAGATGAAGTTAGAATTTGATGATATTTTACCCACTTAACCATGTTCCATCAAGACATAGATTGATAATACAGGAAAAACCAAATTTGAAAAAAAAAATCGCTCCATCCTAGTGTACACCTATTTTTTTTTTACTCTCTGATATAAAAATTAAATTCCGAGATTTTGACCCAAAAAAAAAAAACGTAATGAACAATTGCTTCAATTTCTCTTACAAATAAGATAAATACCGAAAATGTATCTCGAATTGTACCTGAAAGGTACCTCTTTAACTGATGTATGCGGTTGCTGTTGAAAATTTTGTTAATCAGTCATACAAAAATGTTATTAGTTAAGTGCCCACTTGAAGTAAAGTTTTTTTTTTTATTGAATGACATACGTTTTATCCCATAGAGCAATTGGCATGACAATATGCTACAAAAAAGTATTATACAACCATACTAGTAAAATAAGTAATTTTTAAAATATTTCTGCAATTTATACATGCATCATAGTTTGAAAAATATACTTATTTTTCGTCACTGTGATAACCAATATTAACAAAGAAATTCCAGATTTCAAAAGTTCACTTTATATGTGTTAATATCGTTGATAGTTCAGTCATATGAGCCCAAAAAAAAAACGTTTTATCCGAAATAAATTAGATAGTTTTGAAATTTGGTATACATAGTCATACACATAGTACATGGGGCAGCCAGAAACATAATACTATATAGGATGTTCTATTTGAAAAACTAAAGTTGATGGCTGCTTCCGGTAGAACCGGAAGTGATAGAAAGTTGAAACTATTATACGTGACGTGACTTGACGTGACGTGACGTGACGTGACGTGACGTGACGTGACGTGACGTGACGTGACGTGACGACAACGGAATCAGCCATATTTGGATGATTTCTTTTTCAAATTTTGATCTTATTGGAAACCCCTTAAACTTTTAATGGTCCATGAGCGTGGGACACCCTGTATTCTATGTCATCAGTCTTCTTTGAATTTCCCTCTTTATGTCTGGTTCTCTATAAAATTCCGTGCCGAGGTATATGAAACTTTCTACTTCCTGGAATTTATACGTTTGTCCTTGATTTTGCATGTTCGTACTTTCTTCCTTGTTAAATATCCCATGCGTCCTTGTCATGAATTTAGTCTTGCTCTCAATTATTTCGAGTCCCATGCTTTTGGCTGCCGCTTGAATTTTCTTCTTTTTTACTTCTTGTGATTACATCCGCAAACGCAAGGCACTGATGTTTTTTAAGGTATAACACCCTGCTCTATTTATGCCTGCTTTTCTCATGACATACTCCTATGCACAGTTAAAGAGTGCTGGAGCTAGTGGGTCCCCTTGTCTCAACCCCTCCCCTGCTCCAAATTTCCCTGACACTTTGTTTTTTCACTTTTACTCTATTGTTAGTCTTTTTTAGACTCTGTACTATTAACTTCAATAACTTTCCTTTTATTCCTAGTTCTCTTAGTGCTGTATACAGCTCACTTTTTTTACTTTATCGTATGCCTGTTTAAAATCTATGAATATAATGAATGATTACTCACTATGCTCTCTGATTTCTGCTTGAATCTCCAGCAAGGCAAATATTTGGTCCACTACCGATCTTCCTCTTCAAAACCACACTGATATTCCCCTAATGCTACTTCTATTTTAGCTGTTACTATGTTCTTTAAGTATGTGGTGAAGATTTTATATGCCACATTCAACAGGGTATTCCTCTATAGTTTTCACATTTTGTTTTGCCTTCCTTCTTGTAGATGGGTACTAATAACGCTTCTGTCCAGCTTTGGGGTATTTTTTCCTGCACCCATATTTTGTCACAGAGTATCTGGAACCTTTTTGCTATCTGCTCCCCTCCATACTTGTATACTTTTGCACTTATGTCATCACTACCTGAGCTCTTGTTCTTTTTTAAATTCTTGATTATTTCTTCTATGTCCTTTAGAGTTGGTGGTGCTTCTTCTTCTTGGTTATTGTCCTTCGTCATTTCATCCATCTCCACTATTACTTCTTCTCGATTTACGTTTTCGTCTAGCAGTTCTGAAAAATGCTGTTTCCACATTTCGATGATACCTTCTACTTCTCCGATTAGATATCCTTTTTTATTCCTATAAAATACTGGTTCTATCTTTTTTTAAACCTTGGTACAGGTTTCTTATTTCGTTGCTCTGGTAGATTTTTCTCACTATTTCTTCTTTTCTTTTCTTGAAGTATTTTCTTGCATTTTTCCTTAGTTCCTTATATTTGATTTAATCTTTATCCTCTTTGCTTATTAGCATATTTGTTCTTGCTCCTATTGTCTTGTCTGGTATTTGCTTGTATTGATCATCGAACCATTTCCTTGTTTGGTTATTTTCACTTCATCCGTATTGTTCAGCTGTTTGTCTTACCCGATTGTTTATGCCTTCCCATAACCCTTCTATATTATCTCTGTTTTGTATCGCAACCTATTCTTTGTTTAGCCTCTCTTTGTACTCATGCATTTTTTCCTCTATTGTTATTGTTATTACCTTATTATTTTGTTCCAATTTCCTCCTCTGGTTTCTCTTTTTGGGATTTCCTGTTTTATTTTAACCGAAGTGGTCCTAATCTGCATCTGGGCGCCTGTACGACCTTATATCTTTTACACATCTTTTCTGTCAGCACGTGATATATCTGATTTTCTGATTCACATATGTTTCATCTGGGGATTTCCAAGTGCCGTTGTGTATATCCTTTTTTCTGGTATGTGCTCTGTATTATCATCTCTGTCTCTTTTACCAAATCTATTAGCAGTTGAGCATTCTCATTTGTGTTTTGGTGCTTGCTGATATGCCAATGGTGGACCTGAAGGTATCTTTACTTCCAATTTTCGCGTTAGCATCCCCCATAACTATTTTAAGATCATATCTAGGTATACTTTCATACTTTCTGTCCAGCTTGGTATAAAATTCCTCTTTCACCTCTATACCGGCATCTTCAGTTGGTGCATGTATGTTTACTATTGTAAGGTTTTTTAAATTTCCCTCTTATCCTTAGAGTACACAGCCTATCTGATATAGCTTTGTATTTAAATATTGACGCTTTCAACTTCTTGTTGATTAGGAATTACATTCCTAGGACCTTTTTTTTTTCTTTTCCGTTATTAAGGAATATGAATTCGTCTATTTCAGTAATTTATTCCCGTTTGCTTCGTTTCTTGTAGCGCTAGTATGCCTAGTCCGTTTTTCTTTAATTCTCCTATTAGATGCATCAGTGCTCTCTCTTCATACGTTCCACGGACATTCCACGTTCCCATTTTTACATATTTTCTTCCTTTTCCTTTTTCCCTTTTTTGCTGCTCCTACTTCTTTTGCCTTTTGACTTAATTCCGTTTCCGTTGCTTTATCCGTTACCGTGCTTCTATCCTTAACCTTCCCTAGTGGCTATATATCTTCTTCGAGTTTTGCCTTATTCTTGTTCCATCTCCACTCCCTCCCATCTATTATAATAATAATAATAATAATAATAATTTCATTTATTATAGTTAGATTCAAAGAGAATATTACAGAGTCAATTTACAAGTAATGTCATATCTTCTTCTTCTGTTGCCTTACACCAATGTGCGTTGGCGAATTATCATTTATTGTATAATTGTTAAAGTTTTGTTTATTGCAGCTTGGCATATGTCGCCAAACTTTCTTATTCCGGTCCAGTTCCTGATGTTCCTAAGCCATGATAGCTGTTTACGTCCGATGCCCCTTTTGCCTTCTATCTTTCCTTCGAGTATGAGCTGGGGAATTCGATATTTTGGCCTCCTTAGTATGTGACCCAGGTATCCTATCTTGCGCTGCTTTATGGTGAATGTCATATAATGGCAAACAATTTAAAAAGAAAGATACACAGACACATAAGACACACCAAAATAAGAACAAATTTGAACAAATTTGAACAAATTTGACATTTGACATTTGACACACGTTGGCAGTAGCAGTATCCGAACCTCTTTTGGGATTACATCCATGGGGAGACATCAAGTGTTGCATTGAGGTAATCGGCAATTGAGTAATACGGTGTCTCCAGTAGTATTCGTTTTATTCTTAGGGCGAGACTTCTCTTGCTTTTGATTGCCTTAATTTCATCTGGAAGCTTATTATAGATCTTAATTGTCGAATATTTGGTTGCTTTGTGATAGGCTGATGTATTATGTTTAGGTAAGTGTAGCCTACCTGCATTACGGGTTTGTATGTTGCTAACCTGATGGTTTGTTATGGATGCATCCCGGTCGTCGTGTACATGGATGATAGCATTGTATATGTAGAGCGAATAAAACGTCATGATCTTCATGTCCTTAAATAGCTGCTTGCATGGTGCGTCCCATGCAGCACCGGCTATGAGTCTGACTACTCTCTTCTGTGCTAGTAAGAGGTCTTTGGCATGGTAGGACTTTCCCCATATTATTATGCCATATTGTAGGTGGCTTTTTATGTGTGCATTGTAGTATGCTAGTAGCACCTCTTTGGAGGTCCATTTTTTCAAATTAAGTAGGGCATAGTAGTGACTATTCATTTTTTTTGCACGTAGTCTACTTGCACCTCCAATGTCAGATGCGCACCAATTTGTATTCCCAGGAATTTAGTCGATTGTACGACAGGGAGCGATTTAGAACCGCACTTTATCAGTATGCTGCTAGGGTTAACATGGTTTTTATGAAGGGAGAACTGCAATAACATTGACTTACTTGCATTCAGTTCCAAATTGTTGTCGGTTTAGATTGTTTGTCATCATAGTACCTCTATGTGCCAATGTGATTAGCTGCTCCTCTGCTACAATGTAATTTGTGTCATCTGCATATTGGCCTAGTTTCGCACTGGTTTCTGAATTATTGCAACTTTTCAGATCGATGCTATAGATCAAAAAGAAAACGGCTGATAACACACCACCTTGTGGAACTCCCCGATTGATTGTTCGTGATTTAGATCTGTACGTCACATTTGCTTCATTGTCTGTGTCTTGTCTTATTTCTACATACTGTGAGCGGTTTTTGAGATAAGACTCGCACCATGCGTTTAGCGTATCTGACACTCCATAGGAATCCAGCTTGTACAGCAGAATTCTATGGTCTACTGTATCAAATGCTTTACTGAAGTCGAAGAATATGCCTGCTACTTTCTTGTTGTTGTCTAGTGCAGTTACTATATAGTCAGTGGCCTCATTTAGAGCTGTAATGGTATTCTTTCCAGGCCTGAAACCGTGGTGAGTGTCAGATATGTATTCGTTGAGCACCAGGTAGTCTAGTAGCTTATTTTACATGAGTTTATCTATTACTTTAGCGAAGATTGACAGGTTGGAAATAGCTCTATAATTCTCTACTCTATCTCTTGCTGCTTTCTTATGGATCGGCGTGACTTTGGCTATTTTTAGCTCATTTTTAGCTCGGGGTACACTCCAGAGCTGAAAGACGAATTAATAATGTCGAGAAGTGGGGGGCTATGCATTCCGCCATGTTTTTCATTACAGCGCAGGGTATACTGTCAGGACCTGACGATTTCTTTTTTGCAGTCGCTTTTATGACTCCAATGAGTTCTGACAAGGTTATTTCTGGTACCTGCATTCGTGTGGGTCCCCTGGACGTTATTTCCCTCGGTGTCAGGAATTGTTGCTTTTCTACACTTGATATGAAATGCTCATTAAAGATGTTGGCCAATTTCTCGGGCATTTTTATTTCCTTGTCATTAACGGTAAGTTTTATTTTGATATTTTGAGCGGAGGAGGTTTTGTTTGTATTCGCATTAATTAATTTCCAACAGGCTTTCGATAAATTTGGCACTTTTCTTAGCGACTTAGTTGCATATTCGCGTTTAGTTTGCTCAATAAGTTTCTGGTAGCTTAGCTTTTTGACGTTGTATAAGTTTTTCGCTGCTTCTTCATTCGTATTTCTTAGAAGCCAATACAAATTTTTTAGTTCAGTCCTTCTGATTAAAATTTCCGGTGTAATCCACTTATTGTAGTCGTTTGAATTCTTATTATTAATGACCAGTTTTTCTGGGAAAGCTAGGTTGTAGTAATATTTCACTATATTGAGGAAGTTATTATATTTTTCGTTTACTCCTGTTGCCTGTTGTACTTCTGCCCAACTTTCAATTTTGAGTAGGTGTTCAAAGTAGTTCTGATTATTTTCCGTATAGCTGCGACGTTTACTCATCATATTTTCCACTTTCCTTGAGCGAGTAATAGGAATGTCTATTTGGACTGCATCGTGGTCCAAGAATTCTGTATAAACGTTTTGGGGATTCATAGTATTCGAGATATTGGAGAAGATGTTGTCCAGTAATGCATTTTGTCTGGTGGGTTTGTAGATTGTTTGTATGAGCCCAAATGAGTTCATCAGGTTGAGAAATTTCATATTTTCTTTCACACCTGTTACTGTAGCCATTAGATCCAAATTGAAATCGCCTGCAACAATTAGCTGTGTAAATTTATCGAACACTGCCACAAGTGTCTGATCCAGTTTTTTCAAAAATGAGGCAACATTTGTATTTCCTGGCGTTTTGTAGGTTGATAGCACAATACTTTTTACATTGTTTAGTTTAATGTCTATTGCAGTGCACTCAAAAGTTCCTTCTTCACATTCTACCGGTAGTTGGACTGGAGTGGCTTCTATGTCCTCTCTTACGAAGATCGCGACACCTCCTCCTGTTTGAAGGGATCTGCAGTAGTGGTTTATGAGCTTATAATTACTTAGGTGGAACATAGACACTACATGTTTCTTTAACCAATGTTCACATATGCTAACTATATGTGGCAAATTCTGATTTTTGAGAAGAACTTCTACGTTAAGTTTTTTAGAGCGAATGCTCCTGCCATTAATATGGATTATTCTGGCGAAAGCTGCTGTGTTGTGCTTGTTCGGTATTGTGGGTGTGTTGTTAGCGGTTTTGTGAGTAGCTGGAATGCCTTCTGGAAAATGATCGTGTTGAGAATACCCGTCGGCTGGGATTGGGTTTACGAAAAAACTTAAATGGGCTTATTGTTATACCTAACGGCCATAAGTTGGCGTCTGTTATCTTTTCTTTGAATTCTTCTGGAACCCCTACTTTGAAGCATTTAAAAGTTTCGTGAGTCATACGATTTTTCCGGTCTATCGTTTCAATGTTGACATCTATGTCCTGCACTTTTGTATTTATGTAAGATTTGAGATTATCAAACTTGTATAATCACTTGTATAATTGTTCTTAAATTTACTGATATAGAACCAGTTCATTTTCTGCTCGATATATACCATCTCGGTGTTGTCTTCGTTTTTTCCATCAATTTTCAGCGGTGGGTGTACACTAGTTTCATTTCCCCTGGCATACACAGCTGATTCTATATTTAAATCGGTAGTATTTTTATTTACATTTGCGAGCGGTGACCCCTGTGAAATGCCAGGTAATTTTTTACCAATTGCCAGTGCATTGTTGTTGGTCGCGGCATTGCTCGAGGTATTTCCATGTCTAGTGGATTTCTGGTTATTCGGCTCCGTTGGATTGGTAGTTTCGCCATATTCGAAATTAGTTTCTGTGGGTTTAGCGCTGACGCAAGTCACCTCAAGAGTGTTCTCTGTTTGTTTGGTTGCCCCGTTTGTTGACGTCGTTGTACTTTTTAACATATCAATTGTATCCAGTAGTGTAACAGTGCTTTGCAGAAGAGTTATTTTGGTCCTTAGTTCCACAATCATTTCATCTCTGTGTAATAATGCGGAGGTTAGAAACTTTATATGATCCGATTGCGTATCCCAATTCTGAACGTCATTCTCATCTAAGTTGGTATCAAGTGCGGCCGAATGGATTCCGTTTTTGTTTGCCTTTGAGGTTATTTCTTTGCAGCAATAAACTATGCCTTCTTCATCGACACACGCACCTTTGATTTTTAATATGCACATCGGATGATAGTTGTTTTGGCATATACCGCAGGTTATAAATTTGGTTACTACTACAGAGCACGAATTGCACATCGGTTTCGACATGATGACACGCACGCACATCAACTGGTACTGGTTATTAATTATAACCTTGTTGTACCCGATTTTCATAGTTTTGCCATTATTCTTTGCTTCGTCTGCTTTCTTTCATTTTTCTTTCTTCTTTTCACTTTTTAGTTTTGTTTGGTCTTCTTTTATATAGACTTTTTCGTTCGGTATTTTCCTGAGCTTCGACCTGTTTTTCATTACAGTCGCTTTGTCGCTCTCCTTTTTTAGTTTTGCTAAGCTGAACTTTTCGCCTATTTTGTAGGCCTCCTTGATCTCTACCTCTATCTCTAGATGTTCCTTGATGAAGTTTCCCATTGCCTTTTTTAATATTACTCCTTCATTTGTGTCAATTGTCATGCCAGTCATTATAAAGTTTTTCTTTCTCTTTTCTCTTTTTTAATTCTCTCTATACTATTCTTGAGTTTTTCCAGTTCATTCTTAATTTCCCCATTTTCCTTCTTGATTTCCTCAATCTGCCTCCTTAGTTTCGTTGTCTCAGATGTCAATTCTTTCAGTTCCTCATTGGTTTCCTTCTGCTCTTCCCTAACTTGCTGTAATTCTAATTTAGCTTCCTGTATCATGTTTATATCTAGCTTGGCATCACTATCACGTGCATTAGGCGGTGTTCTTTTTTTTTCTATTTTCGTACATATCTTTGAATTCTTCCCTTCTTCTTTTTCTGCTATAGTCCGTCGCGTTATCATCGCTATCGTCCATGTATGTTCTGTTTGTCCGTGTAATTCGTCTCTATTTTCCTATTCGCTGTATGCAGCTCTTTCCACTTAATCCTATCTTTTGTTAATTCTTTTATTTTCTCCCATGTGTTCCCTTTTCTTGTTGCCTCATATTTTATTGCGCTGTATCACTCTTTTCTCGGTCTTCCTCTTCGTTGTTTCCTTGTTGCTCTTGGTCCTAGGAGAAAAAGTAACTGTTTAAATTTGCGTATCCAAGGACACAAAGTGTCAAATTTGTGACGTTTGAAGAAAAAATGTGTTTATAAGTTTACAAACAGTAATGAAATCGATTATAGAATGTGGCGGTAACAATAATTATTAGCTTCAATATATTAGCAAAGCAAAGCTTTGTAGGGAAAATCGTTTGCCCACTCTTCGCTTATACAGACATTTTTTGTAAGTTATTTTGAAAAAAATATATAGTACTTCTTAGAAACGAAAATGACTCACTTATTTTGTAAAAAAGTAAAGTTTGTAAGTAATAGTTTGTAAAACAATCATCGGTAAGTGCTTACTTATTATGGTAAAAATTAAAATCGGCAATGGCTCACTTATTATGGAAAAAATAAAAATCGGTAATGGCTCACTTATTATGGAACAGATGTAGTATAATATTTTCTAATAGTGCGCTAGATGTTGAAACAATTAACAAAACAATTATAATACACAACGAAATCAAATGTACACCACACTAACAATTCTAAAGTAAAATATCCATAATTATCTAACCAATCGACTCTACGAAGACTTATAGGAAACATAATTGTGTGAATTGTGTAGACTCGTTGACATTTATTTATCTTGGTTTGAATGTACAGTACGAAATTGTACACTAAATGCGGAGCAATACACATATGTATTAGATTATGTGTGGGGTGGATAGTGTTATTGTTCGGTGCTTGCTATAAATTTTGTGTATAAAATTGCTTGGCGCCGTGATTAGATTATCTGTGACTTTTTGTGCTTTGTGTGTGTGTAAAATAAGGAACGTTTAATTTGCGCGCATACTTCCGGACGATAAATCACCGGCGCATAAATCGAACTGTTTACGTGGAGATATGGTCCGGGAACGGGGAGTGAAATTGGAGGAGATTTATGATATATAGATGTAAACACGCCGGGACGCCCCGGAATACTTGATTTATAACAAATAAAGTTTTGCCCTGAAAGGAAGATAGAAAATTAAGATCTAAAGAAGTTACCAAATACTAATAAACCAATTTAAGTTAGAAAGAAACTCAATTATGCCATTGCACTTATCTTATCTCATTAACTAATACACGCCGGGAGAATTTGGCGGATTCCGAAAAGTTCTATTTCGTTTATAATTAAATTATTAACGAATATCCTCTCGCCGCCGCCTCTCTCAGTCTCCTCCTTTCTCGGTGTCTCGCTGGCCGTACGTATTAACCCCGGGAATGAATAACGCTGATTCAGATGCAAAAATGCGCTCCGGATGAATACATTACGTGAAAAACGCTGGTTATGGTTAATACTAACAATGTTGTCGAGAGATTTTTATTTAATTGTATAAATTAAAATAGCCCCAGCCGCATAAGCAGCCGGCGTAATTTCCATACTTCCCGATCCAAAATTAAAAATAATTAATTGGAAAACAAACCGAGCCGCCCGATTCTGTATACATATTTAATTGGATATTTTCATTTTAATTCGCGCGCAAAGCGCAAACTTTCCCCGAGTCACGTTTTTATTCCCATCGCCGCCACCCCCCCGACTAGTCCTCATCCTCCACCCCCAATCCCTTCGTCCTCCACTCCTCCCACGACCTCTTTGCGCCGCTTGATTAATTTTCAATAATAGAACGCCTTGTTTGAATATTCAAAGATCATTTCAGCACTCCTTTCTACGTGTCATTTTTTTTTTCATCCCTCTCCTCCGCCAACCCTGCAAATCGCCAGAGCTGGGGATTACGGGGAACAATTATTGAGAACTTCCATGGATGGGTGACACCGTTACATTTTCCCGTACGTTTGTCCCGATAATCGATACTGTTTTATTTCAAGATGTGACAATAAAACACGATCCCTGCGTGACCGTTTTAATTGAAAACGCCGCTTTATTGCCGCGATTTTATCCTCGTGGCATGAGCCACGGTCACTAAATTGTATTTGAAATTAATTAATTAGTGCAGACCGCGCGGAGAGTAATTAATGGCGGGCGTTATTATTAGAGCTTTACGGACAACAAGGGTCACGTGTATACTACCATTTCTATTATTTTACACAGAATCGGCCATACATTCACTCGCTAAATAATTTTAGTCATTTTTGACATTAATGGACCAGATTTTTGCGGACCAGTACTATATATATATATATATATATATATATATATATATATATATATATATCTGTGATGAGTGGGAAAAACAGTATAAGTCAAGAATTAGCAATTTAAAGAAACGTCGACTTATACCTTTTTTCCCTCCAATAATCGTAGCATTTAAAGTTGTACTAAAACTGCCAACCTATTTAAAAGCCTTAACTGAATAATGTGACATATACTATTTCAAACACAATGTACAGCATCACTTTCTGAAATGTAATTTGATTTAAACTCATTTTCCCAAATTTTCGACTTATACTGTTTTCCCCACCCATCACAGATATATATATATATATATATATATATATATATATATATATATATATATATATATATATATATATATATATATATATATATATATATATATATATATATATATATTGTTACGTTTTTATTTTTTTACTTTACCTATTTTATGGGTGTTGAATATTTACGTATTTATTTGTTTTGTAACTCCTTATTATTTCTCTTATCTCAGGGTCAATGGTAGGTTCAGTCATAACTAAATAGAGTCTTGTTCAAATGCTTTAATGAATTAATAATAACCAAAAACCTTAAAAACGTCTAATATAAAGTGAACTAGTCAAACACAGCCAAAACAATAGAAAACAAAATTATATTAAAAAAAAACTAATAAACTATGACCAACATTAACAAAATAAATCCTATATACACAAGCTAACTTATGTGAGAATATGATTTTTGTAATTTACGCAAACTCTATACTTGCAGTTATCTTCTTGCTTTTGATCCCTTGATTAAGTCGTCCTCTTGTCCCTGTGTTCATCTTCTGATCCTTTGTTGATTCGCACAAAAGTAAACAGCTACTTTTGTGTGCGAAGTTTAGCGGCTTGAAGTCCTAATTTTCGAATATCTCCGTCACGGTTCCTATCTTGTTGAAGTCCTCTCCTTGTTGACTGCCTTTTTCCAGTCCTATGTCCAATCGTTGAACACGCGTTAATTTTATGTAATCTATTAGTATAAGGGCAACATCACGACCCTCGACCCACTACCATCTCCTCTGTTCGCCGTTCACCCTCTACCCTCGACTCGTCAATCTGTTTCTTGTTGATTATTTCCGATCTTCAATTCTTCAATCTCACATGCGTCTATTCACGAAGCCACCTGTCACCCGTGGTAACCGATCAACAACCTCCATCCGCGGATCCATAAACCTTGCGATTTTCTGTGTCCATAAAATGTCTTACACATTTCTCTGTAGATTTGTGCATACTTGTTCACATTCACATTTACAATATTTACAATAATTTTAGTTAGCTTGTGCTCTTAAGATTATAATTCTATCTAATACCTATCTAATAATAATAATAAATCTATTCTAATTAATCTACTCTACTTATAATACAAATACCATCACTGATTCCCAAAATAAAATTAGAAAACATGGCAATTCAATTGTCCATTTTACTGATTTGATTTTTATCCCTGTTAGAGTCGTTACTAATCTATTATTGTCAATTTTAGTGTCCATTTTTACTCACAATAAGGATATAACGTCTGTATATTATACTTTCCTCGTAAGATTTCCCCTCTTAAAGTTCCTAACACATAGGTTGAGTCTCCTATGACCTTATTTATAATAAACGGTCCTTCGTAAGGCAAACTCAGTTTCTTGCATTGATACCTGTCTCTATAACCAGTTCTCAGGCGTCTCTTTATAACTTTGTCTCTAATATCGAATTTTCGTCTCTTCTTTATCTTCTTCTCCTCACGTTGTAAAAACTTTCTTGCCACTTTTGCAAGTTTTCTTCTACACTCTTCCTGGACGATGTCTTCATTGCGGTGGTTTTCTTGTTCCCATGGTCTTTCGGCGTTTCTATTGTATGTGATGGAATTTGGTGCTAATTCTGTGACAATATTTGGCGTTTCATTAATCACGTCTTCCACCAGTTGTAGCCTTTCAACCTATAAGTTTTGTTGTTGATGAGTTAAAATTCGCAGGTATTTAATTATTTCCTTGATGTATCGTTCACATGGGTTACCCTGTGGATGTCTGATACTTGTGTACGATATCTCAATACTTATTTTCTTCATTTCCCGTTTTATATTGTATTTGTTGAAATACGTCGCATTATCCAAAAGAATTCTTCGTGGCTTGCCTACCTCCTTCACATATTGGTCAATCTTGTTAATCACACTCTTTGTCTTGCAGGATTTGGTCGAGTATGCTTTCACTTGTTTGGTAAACATATCTACTAATACCAGAATGTGTTTGTGACCATATTTACCCTTTATCAGATTGGAGATATAATCTATGGCTATTAATTCATGTATATTATTGACTTGAATACTTCTAGGTGTTGAAAAATTCACATAGTTCTTATCTTTTGACAACATACACACGTGACATGTGCGTATAACGTTTTTCACCAATGTATAATCGTTCTTAGCGTAATATATCTCCCTGAATATGAACCACGTTTTCCTTCCTCCAATATGTATAAATTTTTTATGTATGTCCTGGATCACCTTCTCTGCTCGTGCTTTGTCTAATACAATTAGTAGGTATATGCTGGATTTCGAAATCATATTCTTGTAGTAGAAGACTCCATCGGTAAATCCTGTTGTTGGCAAATCGGTTTTTTAATAAATGAGTAAGTGCGATGTTATCTGTTTGTAGCCAAAATTTTCTTCCACTTAAATAATACTTGAATTTCTGGATAGTGTGTATGATTGCGAGCATCGCCTTCTCTCCGATTGTGTAATTTAGTTCGCTGTTTCGTAGTATTCGGGATGTATAATGAATAGGTTCTAAATTGTCCTCATTTCCCTGGAACAACACTCCTGATATCGTCTTATCTGACGCGTCCGTTTGGATAATGAAATTTTTCTCATAGTCAGGATGGATTAACGTCAATGTCTCGTATAATCCTGTTTTAATATCTTCAAACGCCTCTTCCTTTTCCGTGCTCCATCTCCATTTTCCCCCTTTTTTCAGCATATTGTATAAAATCCAGGATCTGTCAGCATATCTTGGAATGAACTTCTTGTGGTAATTCATCATTCCCAAAAACCTTCGAAGTTGTCTCAAATTGGTTGGTCGATGATACTGCTTAATCTCCTCCAGACGTGCTTCATCTATTCGTACTCCAGTTTGTGTTATTATGTGTCCCAGGAATGTCACCTGTTCCATGAAGAACTTGCATTTTTCAATATTTAACTTCAAACCATTTTTTCTAAGTTCCTCCAGTATAATCTCCAAATGTTGGATGTGATCGTCATGTGATTTACTGAATATTAGTACATCATCAATATAATGATTACAGTACCCTTCATGTTTCCCTAGGACCTTTTGAATTGTCCTTACTAATGCCGCACTTGAACTTGATAGGCCAAATGGTACTACTCGAAATTGATATATATATATATATCCATCTATCGTGAATCCTGTGTATTTTCGAGAATCTTTGTGCAACGGAATTAGACAGAAAGAATTTTTAAAATCCAGCAATATTGTCTCAATTGTATGAGGTGTCTCATATTGAGGCATAGTGATTTCGTTTAGCTTTCTTGCATCTAAACACATTCGAATTTCCACATTCTTTTTCCTAACAATTACCATATGATTTATTAAATTTGTCTCAGCTCTCTCTATGATTCTTGATTTCAACATTTTCTCTAATTCTTCATTAACTAAATGCTTATACGCCTGCGGTATCGGGTATGTCTTGCTTTTAAATGGTTCGTTTGTAATTACCTCTAACTTGTGCTCGTGTCCAATTGCTATGTTCGGTATTTCATCTACCAGTTCACTTTTATTGTGTAGAATATCATCTACAATTTCCTTATATTTTTCAGGACAATTTGGTCCCCTAATTTCTACCTCAGCATTATTTAATATTTCTTCATCTTCATTACATGTATCATTTACACATTCATTTTCTACACACCTCCCAATCTCCAGTTTTAACTTTTTCTCAGCAATTTCCAACGAGTACTCTTTTAGATCAATTATCGCGTCCCACTTGTCAAGAAAATCAATACCCAATATTATGTCGTGTCTCATATTAATTATTAAGAATATATGTGAGTATTTTTCCCCACCTATGTTTATATTGCACATTATTGCACTATTAATTGTTGCAATTTGTTTATTGCTGGCCGAAATTACCTTTATTCTTTTTGTAGGCATCATAAACCTTTTAAACATCTTAATATTTTCATCAATGATCCTTTTATTGATCATTGACACTTCAGCGCCGGTATCAATAAGTGTTTTTAAATTATTTTCCCCAATTTTGCAGCTAATATATGGTAATCCGTTCGAAATGTTATCTTCCCCCCCATTTACTTTAATAAAATTCCCCGGATGTTGGTAATTTGGAATAGTTTTCTCCCCATTGATACCATTTATTGAAAATTTTGTAGTTCCCTTTCTTCCACAATTATATCAAGTCCACGTCTAATTCGGTTTTCCTGTATACGATTGTTGTTTTGATTTATACCTTGATTTTGCCTGTCAACCATAACATTACCTAATTCATGTTGTCTGTTTTGTCCCCTATTTTGTCCAGGTTCAGGTTCATTACGTCCTCTCCTGTCATAATTATTGTTATTGTTATTTTGATTATTATTATTAGGATAAAAGTCACATCTATTATCCCCATTGTAATTGTTCCCCTGTCTGTAATTATGATTTTGTCTCTCATTGTAATTATTGTTATTATTTCCGTTTCGTTCATATCCACATTCCTGTCGATTATAAAATCCCTGTCTCCTATAACCTTGTTCCCCCCTGTTATAATCCTGTCTGAACCTATTGTTATTTCTATTGTCTAATTCATCAACGTCCTCGTATCGTTTTAGTAGGTCAATTAACTCCGTCATTGTCTCGATCCTCTGAATTACAGTTGTTTTCAAAATTTCTCCCTCAAAGTGTCTAGCTAAATATTTTTCTTGTAATTTGGGCTCCAACTGCTTAGCAATACTGTACTTTTCTATTGCATATTGTTCTCTGGTTAGCCTATTTCCCTGTCTAAATTTACCCGAATACCAATTTTCCCTAATAATTCCTTGTCTGAAGTCACCCCAATATTGTGTTTTAAATTTAGCTTCAAATTGCTCAAAATTAATGCATTCCTCCTCAATGGTTGTATACCAGGTTTGTGCTGAGTCCCTTAGTGTGCTTTATATGATTCGAAAAACTTGTGTATTGTCCTCCACATTATTCAATAGATTTTTGAGTGCTTTTAAATATGTCATTGGGCTCGCCCGATTATCCCCTGAAAATTTTGGTAATAACTCCCTGTGTGAAATTGCCGAAATATGTTCTGAACTGGGTGTTGTTCTGTATTTGCTTAAATTTTGGTGAATTTTATGTAGCTCTTGTTGCTGTAAATTTTCCTTACTGACTATTTCTTTTCGAATACCGTCTATTGACTCTCCTAACCGTAGTCCTAACCCTTGTATTTCTGTCTTATTTTGGAATATACATCTATCCCGGCGTTCCATTATTTCATTGATGATTTCACCATGCAAATCTTTAATCTTGTTGTCACATTCCATTTTAATAATATCTTGCATATTTTCAAAACTATGCACCATTTCAGTTTGCAAATTAATTAATTTATTGTCAAACCGTTCTTGTGTATCTTGTACCCTTTTAATGTTGTCTTGTACTCGCTTGATGTTGTCTTGTAGTGTTTTCACCTGCACTGGCGGCACATGCCTGCCCTTTAAACAGCATTTCTAGGAGCTCCTTCATACTGTCCTGCTCCGTATGAACCTGTGAACCTGACTATGTAAAGGTTCAGGTATCATCTACTTTTCAACCTGAGTTGCCTCACCCTGACCAGACTCTAATAATTCTACGTCCTCAGACTCTGTCACCGGAGCTTTCTTCGGTCTACCTACTTTGCTACCCTTTTCCATCTTAATTAACTTAAATAAATACCTAACACTACTAAATATATTTGTTTCCTTTTGTTTTCATTAATAACCTCTATTTAGTTTGATTTATTTAAATTGCCCCACGTTGGGCTCCAAATGTTACGTTTTTATTTTTTTTACTTTACTTATTTTATGGGTGTTGAATATTTACGTATTTACTTGTTTTGTAACTCCTTATTATTTCTCTTATCTCAGGGTCAATGGTAGGTTCAATCAGAACTAAATAGAGTCTTGTTCAAATGCTTTAATGAATTAATAATAACCAAAAACCTTAAAAACGTCTAATATAAAGGGAACTAGTCAAACAAATCCAAAACAATAGAAAACAAAATTATATTAAAAAAAAACTAATAAACTATGACCAACATTAACAAAATAAATCGTATATACACAAGCTAACTTATGTGAGAATATGATTTTTGTAATTTACGCAAACTCTATACTTGCAGTTATCTTCTTTCTTTTGGTCCCTTGATTAAGTCGTCCTCTTGTCCCTGCGTTCGTCTTACGATCCTTTGTTGATTCGCACAAAAGTAAACAGCTACTTTTGTGTGCGAAGTTTAGCGGCTTGAAGTCCTGATTTTAGAATATGTCCGTCACGGCTCCTATCTTGTTGAAGTCCTTTCCTTTTTGACTGCCTTTTTCCAGTCCTATGTCCAATCGTTGAACACGCGTTGATTTTATGTAATCTATTAGTATTATGGCAACATCACGACCCTCGACCCACTACCGTCTCCCCTGCTCGCCGTTCACCCTCTACCCTCGACTCGTCAATTTTCGATCTTCAATTCTTCAATCTCACATCCGTCTATGCACGAAGTCACCTGTCACCCGTGGTAACCGATCAACAACCTCCATCCGCGGATCCATAAACCTTGCGATTTTCGGGGTCCATAAAATGTCTTACACATTTCTCTGTAGATTTGTGCATACTTGTTCACATTCACATTTACAATATTTACAATAATTTTAGTTAGCTTGTGCCCTTAAGATTATAATTCTATCTAATACCTGTCTAATAATAATAATAAATCTATTCTAATTAATCTACTCTACTTATAATACAAATACTATCATCACTCACTATCACCACTATATATATATATATATATATATATATATATGTATATATATATATATATATATATATATATATATATATATATATATATATATATATATATATATATATACATATATATATATATATATATAACTGCACTACAGGCCTTCAAAGCCCTGGGCTTGCACAACTCTTCGAAAGACAGTCCGTGTTTGAGCCATAGTTTTCTAATTTTCCACTTCCAAAAGCTTTAAATCTTCCATCACTGAGTCGAGCCATCTTATTCAGGGTCTACCCATTCGTTTCTTCCCTATCGGTGAGTTTCTCAATGCCATCTTTGGTACCCTTTCTCGATCCATTCTTTCCAAGTGCCCATCCATCTGATTCTTTGGGCTTTTATCAAGTTTATTATTCCAGGGCTATCGAACAGCTGTTTTATTTCTTGATTCGTTCTCCGCCTCCACACTTCACCATACTGTATCCCCCAGAAAATATTCCTGAGCACTTTCCGCTCCCATCTCTCCAGCATCGATTTTTCCTTGGTGTTCAGGACCCAAGTTTCACAGGAGTACATTACAACTGGTCTTATCACCGATTTATATAACCTTAACTTCAGAGCCTTTGACATAGGTTTAGATCGCATTAAATGGTGGAGCGTTCCAATAACTTTATTCCCTTTTGATATCCTGGCTCGTATCTCTTCTTCCTCTATTCCTTTTTCATTAATGGTCACACCAAGGAATGTAAACTTATTTACGTAGTCAAAATTGTACACTTTCCCATTACATTCGACTGTTAGTTCACTTTCAGTTTCTTCTGTATTTCCTAACGTCATGTACTTTGTCTTCTTTTAATTTATATGTAGTCCTAAAATTTTTGCTTCCTTTTC